>OX421851.1:11943709-14343709 GCA_949127965.1 Pandemis corylana | reverse complement strand
TCTGTTTGTTT
Organism: Pandemis corylana; assembly: GCA_949127965.1. Classification (NCBI taxonomy): domain Eukaryota; kingdom Metazoa; phylum Arthropoda; class Insecta; order Lepidoptera; family Tortricidae; genus Pandemis; species Pandemis corylana. The sequence continues at coordinate 14,343,698 of OX421851.1, read as the reverse complement.
GCGTGTCTCTTTCATTTGCATGGACCGAGCATGACCTGTGATTATTTCCTTCTCCCTTCCTCTTCGTTGATCTATTGCTGTGGATTCAATCGGCGAGAATTGCTTATAACTAGATGAGAGATATAGATGAATCTATGCTTACATATGATAGTAAAGATAGGTTATAATTTATAACTTAACCATCATCAGCCAAAAACCATAGAGTAAATGTAAAATTGTTATTGTATAATTGTTTAGTCTAAAAACTTAAAAGACAGTCCAGTCTCTGTATCATGTAGAAAGTAAAGTAGCAATAGAACTATGAGACTATAATTGTGTGTAGGTTTGTGTGTTGTGCTAGGAAATATGCATGTAAAATGTAGAATATTGCAAGAAGTAATGATGAAACTATGTGTCTTCCATAGATTATGTAACCGACGCATGTATAAAATAGAAGACGTATATTGTAAAGTATGGAACTTATTGACATGCTGTACGTACGATCTTGTGGAGATGTTCAATTGTATTTAGATTCTTGGTAACATATTGAAATTGTTAATCCTCATCCTTATGTACTTGAATGTGAGAACTTCAAAAATATTTTAGTGTTTAATTATTATTTTTTAACTAAGTAAGAATTAACAAGCAAATTGTAATCTGGTTTGTGAGCGTATTTCAAGTAAAATTCCACATGTTTTTTTATTTCAGAATTTAAATATTTTGGGTTTTTCTTACTCAGAATCGTTTACCCTATCGATTCTCCTACAAGAAAAAATGTGGCCCAGATTTTACTATGGATTTTTTTCCTGTTCGTCACATTCCTACCTAAATTAAAAAAGTGACGAACTGGAATGGAAATTTTGGGAAACATTTTTTCCTGTATTAGGATCGATAGGGTAAAGGATTCTCGGTAGTAAAACCCGAAATAGTTATATTCCGGAAAAAATGTTAATTTGGATTTTTTTGGAAAACGCTCTTGAATGGTTTCTTTCACTTTTGATAGCAATAATTCCGGGTATTTTTTTTTTAATTGGACTGGTATGATCATATGTCAAAAAACTATAACTTTACGTATTTCTGAAGTTCTCTATTTAAACTTGAAATATGTATATTTTTAGTTACTAATATTGACAAAATTGTTAATGTTTCTATTGCAGCTCGGCCTACGTTCCTTAACTTGAATTTGAACCTGAACTCACTGCGACTGCAAACGCCAAATAAGTGTACGTTCAGAATCAGACGCCGACTCACTAGTGTGGCTTGTTTATAAAGATTTTATTTGTCATATCGTTTGTGTTCTTAATTTCTTCAATGTACAGGGGGTCTTATTCTGTAACCATGGTCCATATCGAGTCGATGATTACGTTATAAGTTCCCGTCATTTGTAAATTGGAGCGTGCAATTTATATTTTCTCTTCAGTGACACGCCTCATTTTACTACTAAATTTTGGTAGCTGTCAAAGTGATTTGTTTTGTAGTTTTTAACATTGTTTTAATTTTTATTTGCTACTCAAAGAAAATTTAAGACAACCATTGGCATGAAATCAGTCATTACAAGCATGAAATTGAACATTCAATCAAATTTGTATTTTGTAGATAAAGTTTTCTTAAAATTGAAATTCGACTGCTGTCATCTCAGTACAATTAAAGTAGTTTTAGTGAGATGACAGCTGTTAAATGTCACTTTAAGATTTTTCTAATCTGTAGCAAAATTCATTATATTTTATTATTGAGCCCTCAGGAGTTGCAGTAAGCTACGCATTAGACTAAGTTTATTTCTATTAAGTTAATCTCACTTAGCGCTTTAAAAACATTAGACGTACTTATATATTTTTTTCATTTGTATGAAGCATTAATTTTCAAAGCATTTCAGCAGCAGCTACTTGAATCTGTCAAAAATATAATCTTAAATCTCACGCTATTTGGTCGTGAAAAAAGCAATGTACAGTCGAGGGCATAAATAATACAGCTTTCATGTGAAATATATGTGTCATCGGCCTTATTGTTTATGGCATAAAGGTGTGTAGATGTTTTTAACGTCTTGGTAACGTATTTGTATTTATACTCTTGACTGTACTTATGTTACCTAAAGTAAACCAATTTGCTTTGTATTTTTGAAACTTACGCTTCAAACAAACGTGCATCAACATGCAGAGTTTTATAGAAAAACGAAACGTTATACAGCGTGATCTAATTTGTCGGTTTACTTGTAGCGTCCCCTGCAAGCGGGAAGCTGGGGCCTCGCATGACGACGCTCCACGAAGAGCCAGGTCGTAGGAACGACGAGGACTCCCACTCGGAGCCCGAGAGTGCGCCAGCAGACGCGCTGACCACGCCGCGCTCGCATGTATGTACTAAATAATAACACCCCCCCCCCCCCCCCCCCCCTCTTTCCATGTGATAGAGCGTTTGAGGCTATGTTCGGTCTAGCGAGCCACATTACAGCTCGCGTCGTACTAGATAAGATACTAAAAAATTGTATATATATTTAAAGAAAATAAGTACTTAAATGTTATTTATTTTTTACTCAGGATCGCCCACATCGAAATCAATGAGGGTTACTTGTGGCCTATTCGTAATCGTAACTGTCGGATAATTAAAGTGTTTTACCAAATAACCATTACTCCTTTCTTACTTAGTAAATAATATAATACTTTAAATATGAAAGTCTGCCTGTCTGCTCTCTTCACAGTAAAACCGCTTCACCGGTCGTGATGAAATTTTGCTCGAAGATACTATGAACAATAAGAAATAAATAAAATAGGCTACTTTAAACCCAGGAAAATTTTGAGAAGTACCGGTTTTTCGCAGATGTAGTCGTGGTTTAGCTAGTGCTATGAAACAACTACTATTATGTATGTATAACTCTTTATTGTACATAAAACACAAGAAAAAGATGAATGCAGGACACCACACATGCACAAAGGCGAACTTATCCCTAAAAGGGATCTCATCCAGTTAACTACTTACTTCCTACTAATACTACTTACTTACTATTCCTTGTCGCCCGTGTTTTTGTCTACGAAGAATACGTTTATTTTCCAGGATAAAATATCCTATTCGTTAGTACCGTAAGCTCGAAGAGAAACACAATATTCTTACATAAACTTGTTTGTCACCAGCGTCAACGCGGGCGGACGTCGTCGCGCGGGTTCCTGCCGACGTCCAAGACGCTGGATTCACTGCACGAGCTCGCGTGCGAACGCGTGCCGAACAAGAACTCGCCCTCGATATCATCTAGCGGCTATGGTATGTACCGTAATAAGTGGAATTTAAAAATAACCTATAAACTAAAAATACAGTCCAGGTCAACAGTATTGTATACACCAGTGGCATGGCTTTAAGTATCAGAAGGCAAGCCGAAGGGAATTTAACTAGCGTTTTCCTCTAATTGGCATTGTTCATTTTTTTTAAGCTGTGCTTTTAACACCTTTATTTGATAAAATGGACTATTTCAAGCAACTAATTTGAATATTATGCTTTTACGTAGCTTTGTTAGTTAATAATAAATATTTTTTCGCTGTTTGATAATTCGTGAATTTAGACAGAATCCCAGTCGCCTTCGTTCGGCTGGCTATAAAAAAAACGGCTTTGTCTATGGTTTTGTAGATTTGACAGTGACACGTGACAGTTGCCGTAGCCAAACTTTTTTTTTTTCAATTTTGTGGCAAACATTCGATGCTGGATTCTGTCTAAAAACCCGGTCGTTCGGTCAAACAAAGGTTCAAAGTACTTTTACAAAAATATCTGCAATCATAAAGTATTTTTGAAATCGGACAAGATAAATCGGATAATTGATGGTTTTCCTCGAAATGGTTTTCGAATTGGAGCATACTAAAAAAATGAACAACGCCAATTCTGCACAATAAATTGCCCAACTGCCTTAAAATAGGCAAGCCGGTGGGAATCGAGTTCTATGGACGCCACGCCACTGGTATACACCACAAATATATGTATTCAAAGCAATAGTGTTTATTTCTGCAACATTGCACGTAAAAATAATTGAATATATCTCTACCTACACACTGCAACCTTAAAACTAGTCTAATCTGTTTTACAGTTTGAAATAACTAGCGAACTACCTTTGATTCGTATTTCAGAGTTATAGTTTTAACAAGCATTTTAACCTCGAAAATTTCAACTTGATGTTGTCAAATGAAGATGCCTTTTACATTGCATGTACTGACTTCATATCAAGTCAATGGCGATGAAAAGGTTAAAATGGGAGATATTATTGCTTATTGTATCCATTGAGATAGGATGGTAATATCTAAAAGCATTGACGTCCATCCATAGTTAATCCAGCAATTGTATTTCCCTACAGGCTCACAAGCAGTATCATCAACGAACTTAACAAACGACGACACGCTCTCAATCCGGAGCATGTCCGTCGACGACACACCAGATTTCGACAAATCCCTTGAATACACCCAACTAAGCCGAACCAAGACCTCGATGGCGGGCTTACGCAACGAAATAACGGAGCTGCGCAACGACATCAGCGACTTGAAGAACGATATAGTCGAATCTAAGAACGAACTGAACGATACGACCTTTGAGAAAACTAAGACGCCGGTACTGACGCCTGGGTCGAGGAATCGTATCAACCCGTTCATGCGGGATTGTGTGGACGAGCCCATGGTTGATCCGCTTGGAGCGATTCCGATTGAGAACCTCTCGGTGGCCAGTCCGCCGACAGTGGAGACTCAGCTCAACGGGGAACTGACACACGATACATCAGTTGGTGAGTGGGACATTTTGCTGACTGTGGGGGGGGGGGGGGGAGTTATAAATAAATAAATGAATATCGTGGGGCAATTGACACTTCCAAATTAAGCAAAGCTTAAAAATGAAGAAATAATTGCGAAAATACGGTTAAACTTAATTTTAGTGAATTAACTTGCAGTATTGAAGTCACGCCTTTGACGCATTACAGTTATAATGTCCACCAAAGTATGAAAATATTTACTAGATATAGTGAAAGATTCTTAACGGGTGCAAAAGAGAGTGAGGAGGCTTGTGTCCAGGCGTGAGACACCAAATAAGCTACATAAAAAAACTACTAACAAAAAAAAACCGGGGGTATTCCGTCAAACTTGCCCAACTATTTGCTCCAATATGTCTCTCTAAAATTCAGGAGTAGAGCAGTTTTCACAACAAACCAAATTATAATCTTATTCCACAGTAGAAGCAGACGTTGAATCAGTGAGCTCGGAACAGAGTCACGACACGGAGCGCAGTCGCGAGGCGTCGTCCGTCGGAGAAAGTGACTCCGCGTCCACCGGGCCCGAGCAGGGCGTCGTCAAGACGCAGCTGCCCGCTGGCAAGGTAAGGCTACAGACTAAGGTGGGCTCGCGCAGACCAGATATATAACTCTGGGTTAACTGCTAACCCAGTGTTAAGTAGGTAGTGTTAAAGTGTACCTACGGAACTGTCATCTCTAAAAGGTTTAGCGATTTATTTTTTTGCTGATCCTCCACCGTCTATGATGTCAAATAGTTGGGTATTATAATCTGTAAAGGTTCTTTAGATGCTGACAAACTTGAGCGTTCACGCCTCTCGGACGCCTGCTCTTTTTGACGGACGATGTTCAATTCGACAAATTTAAAAGTGCTGATAGACTTAAACGTTCTGACTAGCAAATCATTGAGCATTTGCCATTTTTAGTCCTTTTTAATAAATGGCCTTTAGGTCTTGTTACCCTAAGGTACGCTTAGGTAAGCTTTGTCTACCCTGTAAGGGATAAAGACGTGATTTTTGTATGTGATTTAATAAATGATTTCGACAAATATTTTAAACTAGCAGTTGCCCGCAACTTCGTCTGCGTAGAATTCGTTTATCGCTATCCCGCGGGAATCACGCAATTTTCCGGGATAAAAAGTAGCCTATGTGTTATTCCAGACTATAATCTATCTATGTTCCAAATTTCATCCAGATCGGCCCAGTACTTTTTGAGCCTATTCATTACAAACATACAAAAATAGGTACAAATCTTTCCTCTTTATAATATTAGTATAGATGTAACGTAACATTCGCTAGAATGCTCATTGCAAGTAAACGTTCAAGTTCATCAGCACCTTAAAAACGGCAGCGAATGCCTTCTTTACCCGGGGTCCACCCACAGTTTGTCCACCTGGCTTCGACGGAGCTCGTCCCAAGAACAAGAGTGGAGCTCCTTTTTTTCGAGCCCTTCAGGCAATCGAAGATACATAACTTAATCTCACCTACTTATTTTTGTATTAAAATAATTACTGAGTGATTCAAATTGACGGCAGCTTTTTTCCGTGTGGTCAAATTAGGTGGGCCGCGGGTGATGACAGATATTTTCTGCTGCAATGAATGTTCAAGATTATCAACTACCTTGAAGAGAAACTCATAGAGCATGTTTGTACTAGGTGGTCCGCCGGCGGGCAACGAACTCTGCCCGCAGCGGCGCGCGCGCGTCCCACCCGGGCGCGCGGCCGCGCTCCGCCCTGGAGCCCGGCGCCGCGCTCGCCGCCGAGCGCTCGCTGCGGGACACGCCCGCCTCCTCCACTGAGCGCATCGGAGACGGTACGTTACCCGCTCCCACAGACCATACCATCATCAGATGAACCACATCCACTGCTAGACACTTCTGCGACCTACGTGGTCGTCAGCATCAGACCATCTTGAGGGGTGACCACGTAACGAAAGATGCAGGCCTCCCACTAGGTGGAGAATTGCGAGCGGCCGTTGGAATCTTCGATCGGTGGCAGGTTGTCGTTCACTGTGGCGTTCGAAACGTTTTTTCAAATGATGATAATGATGATGAACATCTAGGTAGCAGTGGCGTGCGCGGGTCACCAGAGTAAACAACGGTTGGCAGCGTGAAGGTGACGCTCTAAAATTTGTATGGGCTGCCTGCTCTGGCAACCCCCCACTCCACGCTCTAGGGTAAGCTTATATTTTATGTTGTGTCTTCAGACGAGTCATCGGAAGGGCGTTCGCACACGGCGCCCGAGTGGCTGAGCGTAGGCGAGAGCGTACAGCTGCGGCTGAGCAGCAGCACCGGCGTCGTCGCGTACGTCGGGCCCACGCACTTCGCGCACGGCCTGTGGGTCGGCCTCGAACTGGACGCGCCAACCGGTAACTTTATTTGACTGTTTAAAAAAAAATGCACGTAAATATTTTTTTCCAGAAATTAAGTATTTAGGCTTTTCTTTCTCAGAATTGTTTACCATAGCGATCCGTATACAAGAGAAAATGTGTCCCAAAACATCCGTTCCAGTTCGTCACATTTTTGTTCGTGTTTTTTTTTATTATGTATGGGACGTGACGGACTGGAAAAAAACCACAATTAAATCTACGACTTTTTCTTTTTTGTATGAGAATCGATAGAGTAAAGGTTTCTGAGTAAGAAAAACATAAAATAGTTAAATTGTGGAAAAAACATTCATGTACACTTTTTTGAAAACTCTCATTTACATCATAGTGTATTAATAAATAGTGAGGTAGCTCAGCCGTCTAGACAGCGTATTGCTACAAAAGTACTGCTCAGATTAAATTTTCGACCATAGTCAATTATCGTCACAGTCTGAGATGAGTCATAGTTTTTTTTAACGCGAATAGACTGTCAATATTTTTCTACTTTCAACATGAAACTAACGTGAGACTCAATCCTAATTACATAAAAACGGATAACTCACGTATAAAAGTCGAGTGATGCTCGACATGTTTCGGACTAGTTCGTAGTCCTTCCTCTTGGAGCGCTCGAAGTTTTGTGTGTCCTGAAGTGTTCGTATATTTGTCTACTCTACTCTTATTTCAAATACAATACACTTAATCTCCACTGTCGTATGGTACCCATTTTAATTTTTCCGACTACCACAAACACTTATCTAGGGCTTAGCGACTTAGTAGAATCTTTTTAATCGTTTGATAGGCAAGAACGACGGCAGCGTGGGCGGCACGCGGTACTTCCAGTGCCGCGCGCGGCACGGCATCTTCGTGCGGCCCGACAAGCTCGTGCAGGACCGGCGCGGGCGCAGCGCCCGCCAGTACCGTGACGCCGAGCTCAAGCGCGCCACTAGCAAAGGTATTTTTTAAGTGAAAACTGCTTTAGCGGCGTTGTGCACTTTTGGGATCGATCGTCCGATTTTTGAAGTGTTTTTTGTTGATGCGCGGAGAAAAAGTACCAGGACATCAGCACATTGTTCGAGGTCTGTCCATAATAGAGTGTTGGAGGTTTTGTGTTTCTTCCGAACTTTGATTTGAATTTATTTAAATTTGGAACGACACCCACGTTTTCAATAAAGAATAATCGCGTCTTAAAGGAAGTACCAGGACAGCAGCTTATAGTAAGAGTGTGTGTAGTTTTCACTTCTTCTGGCACTCCCGGTGTGATACCCGTCCGATTTTTTTACCACGTTGGCGGCAAAAGTAGACTTGCAGCGCTTTGGTGGCATATACGGAAGGCTCTTGAGCTTTTTCTGACAGTTTTGTTTTTATAAATGAATTGAAGTCAAACTAGCTTGAAAATGTTTTTTTAGCAAGTGTAGATACCAATAAACCACTAAAAATAGCCATAATAAATCTCACGTGAGGTTTAAGAGGGGGGAGGGGTCGAGACAAAAATTCAACGTCTCGCCACCTCACGTAACTACTGGTTGCAACCTAACAGGGATACGTGGGGCCGCCGTGGGACGCTAGTTCTATATTGAAGTTGCCAAATCAGTGGGATCTGTCTGAAATATGTTTAATTTTTTTATGTTTGAACAAGGAATGTTTAAGACACTAATTATTTGGCGTATGAGTTCAAATCAGAAAAAATACTACAATCCCTTTAGCCCTTAAACGGTCACTGGTCACTATACTAACACATGGTGACAAGGTTAAATCCCCGTTGCTTTACATCTTGTATTTACTGTAGAACCTTAGTCATACTTGTTATTTACTACCGTAGATCGTAAATTAGTAAAGTATTTGTAGTAACAGTATTGTAGAGTTGGTTAAATATATTTTCAGGAGAGGGTCTACACAACTTACACAGATCGAGGAGTCGCGGCGAGAGCATAAACGTCGTCGGCACCAAAACTAGGAGCAAATAAAATCACCCGTTTACTTCACATGTGAGAGCGAACAGCGTACATTGCTCGCTCTGTACCGTTATATTATATCACCGTTCCATACAACCCGCATTGTATCGGACCGAATTATAAATATACGTCCAGTACCCCTTTACCCAGTTTTAAGTTGCTCTAGCGGCAAATGGTGCTTTGTATGTAGATGATGTTTCTTTATTAAAGCCGACAACCTGTTTCATTATAAATTAAGAGTGTCGAGCGTTATTCGTTGTTAAACTTAAAATCTCTTAATTTATAATGGAATTGGACGATCGGTTAAGCAATATCGTATGCCTTTATTCGTTGTTTCTTTATATGAAGGTCTGTTGAAGGGAAATTTAATTCACTCGCATTTATTGACATCATTCAATAACTTGCCGCAGGGAATTTGCCAGGATTTCCAATATTCGCAATTTGTTTAGTATTGACATAAGCATTTTTATATTGATCAATTTATTTATTTTTATTTTTTCATTGACATGAATGCGGTCCTAATCGGCTGCGTTGTAAATATAATTGGATTTTTTAAAATATGTGATTTTAATTTAATTCTTTTTAGATGTAAATATGTGAATTTTTGTGTGTGTATTATTAATTTAGAACCAATGAAATTTTTGTGATCAGTGATAATATTCGGTGGATTGTTTGTATAGATTTTTTTACTGTATAGTTTGTGGTATAGATGTTACTGTAATTTATTTATGTATTAGCTTATTGCCTACGGTTTTGTTATCTATCAATAATACATAGATTTATATTCTGCACATGGAATATAATATCTGTGATTCGCGAGCTTCTAACAAACACTTACTAAAATATTAAAAAAAACCTTGCTCAGTAATGAAATGTGTTTCTGAACACAGCCACCCTAAATTGTGATAGTTTCTTGCCACGCGATAAGACACTCTATTGCCAAGCAATAAAGTCCTATATTTTTTTGACGCTTGCTTATTTTTGTCCCAAGTCAAGGTAGAATTTCACTAAAACGTCCAATGTTAAAACTTCGTCCTTGTAAAAGACTTGTATCTAAAAAAAACTGAAATAGCATTTGTGACAGTAAAATACCCATTATTTTCTTTAGTTGCAAGAAATCAACAGTCATTTATTATGCATAATATGAAGATTGTGCCATTAGATTGTACTGTGGCTCAAAAGTTGTTAACTGTTTTTTTTCTTGTATCATCTAGAATAAATAATGGGTAAATGAATAAAAATAAGTCGTGTCGACTTTCTGAAAATTAAATGTGTCACAAAGTATAACTGTCCTAAATTTATTATCTCCATCCACTTTCGAACAATAATCGATGGTAGATGTACAATACATCGTGTATCTCAATATGATAAAAGATAAATATTATGATCGCCCGGTACGGGTGTGAACGATATCAGAGTATAATGGCGTAGCGCGATTAATCTACTTGGTGTAGGAGATGTCCACATAACCTCCGGAGCGAGACGGAGTTATAGCCTAGCTCACCTAATGTATATTCCATCCTTTTAGTCAAGTAATCGTTCGTAAGTACATGTAATGAGTACACAAATAGTGTAAAACCAGGTTATTTACTAGTGTTTGTAATAATTTCACTCCAGCGCTCATAGCCCGCCACTTGCCTCATCCCTGTAACATCTTGTATATTTACATCTACGTATAAGTAATTATAATAAAATCTAACAAAAAAAGTAATCTAATGAGCTGTTTCTGATAGTTTAACGCAGACTTTTAGTGGATAATAATTGTAAGCGTTGACTGACATGCGTACTTGTCACTCGTAGTTATCAGGACCTATCGAATGCTTATAGACTGTACTTAAACATTCCATTTAAACGGCATTTTCTACATTTATTATTATCAGATTCAGTAGGAATACTTCTCGGCCATAAGTTAGATTTTTAACGGAATAAACGTGACTTAACTTGTTAATTTTGCATTTGGTAATTTTGCATTATACGACCTGTTACATAACTCGGCCCTAACTAGGACAGCTCAATGTGTAGTCGTAAAAATCCAAAAAGAAATATTGAATAAAGAATTTTCAAATATAGTAGGATGTGTCTTTGAAACTCTCGATGTGCTTTCGTCCAGTAGTTTGGTAGAACACGGGCAAAGAACTCGCTCTGTGAACACTGGTTTGTAGTTACTCGATCACACCTTGAATAAAAAACGAACTAACTAATGCTGAGAAATTTGTTACTGTAAACGCGTTCTGCGTTTTGCAATCCGGTCAAAGAAAACAATCGCATATCATGACATGTGTCGCATGTGATGCAAATAATAATATAGGAAATATAAGTGATGCGAGCAGCGTTTGTTTTGACCAAACCGCAGAAATAAAGACAATGTTTAGTATATTCTGAAAAGTACATTTCAATTGTGTGATCCGGTGTGATGGAGTTAGTTCTGAATTAGTGTTCGTACTGTGAACTGAAAAGGAGAGCGGGAGGTACGGCGGTCGAGCGGGTATGCACTAGGGCGGCTCCTAGGATTAGGAAAATAGTGACCTTAAAACAGCGTTACGTAGGTTCTAATTTAATTTTTAGAAACTAAGCTGACCATGTGCTGTGCTTTTGTTTTAAACAGTAGTTTATTAGGTAAATGAAATTATTTGTTTTGTATTATTATTTTATTAACTACACGTACTACATCGTAGACATTGTATTTATTGCAGTCAATTCAACAAAATGAGCTTTTAATATAATGAATTTATTTTGATGACGTTGAATGATTTAGTTTTTAATGTAGTGTATGCATAAATTTATTTGCCAGTCTTTAAATTGTGTAAATTAAATTTTGAATATACCTAGATCACAAATCAAATGTATTTCTAATTCTTTTTATGTGATAAGCGAACTTATAGGCAGCTACTTGGTAGCATAGATGGTTGCATCTTCATGTACACATATAAGCATAATCTAAAGAGATTCTAATATAATACAAAAATAGTTCCCTTCTAGCGGAAATATTTTTGCCAAGTAGCAAATTCGAGTCAACCATCGCTGTCATTATCAATAAATGTAATAATTATGGAACTCATTTGTTTTTATTATCAATGCCTCCATGAAATTATCGACTAGTGATCTCTTCGATCAATAATAACAAAGAAAACGGATCACATATACCTAAACTAAAAGTTCACCCACAACAGTTTAAATCTCAAGCCAAGACATCTAGCAAAATAGTCCCAAATCTTCAAAATATAATGTTACTTTTACGATATTTTGCCAAAGAATTATTAATTACAAAGAATTAGAAATATTAGTGTTAACTGTTAAGAACTATTTAAAATAAGACCTCACTTTGTAAGTGAGGTGTTATCCGCTGATTCGACTGGGGAACCGATCCGTTAATCCCGATGGTATAATTGATCGAAGAGTTATGTAGTGACTAGTGCACGAGAGACTTTATTTTAATGGACTTAGAGTACCTCATTGAATGATTTTTTTTCATTAAAGCATGATCCTAATTTTTCCAGAGGAAAGTAGAAATATTGCTACAAATTTTATGAGGTAGACGAAAGTTTTTAGATAATCCATGAAAGCAATTTATTTTGCGTGTGCATCTTGCATACATAGAAAGTACCTAAGACTAAACTAGCAAAATAATAGTAAAAAAAAGTTTATTCAAATCAGCATGCTCAGTTCGAACGAAGGAAATCACGGAGCATTGTAACCGCCGACAATAAAACAGACTCTGTTGGAATTGAATTTTATTTGCTTCTACCAAATAAATGATGATTTACTGCTCACCCGTCGTTATCGGATTTATTTAAGTTACCTAACTTTGTGCCGTGTGTCCCAAGTCAAGAGACGAAGACGTAAGTTTGTGTAAGTACCTATTTTACTAATTTTACTCAAAATTTTTTGAATCTTTGAACTTACGCGTAATTTAATTCATCTTATTACAAATGTGGTACCTATTGATATACCTGTTAATATCGTTAATTTATTTCGTTCGATAATATACCGGTTAATTGGTGGAACGAACCAAAATAATCGAAATTGCTTACCGGTGAGTGTAGAGAACGAAATTTTAACGATCGCGTTAACGTATTAAACTCACTAAAAAACGATTCAAATTGCAAGCAGCAAAATTTAGGTTGTGTAATTTAAGTAATAAAACATTGGATTGCTCCAGGACGCTCCAGTAGTGGTGTAAAAGAGACAATACAAGTTCCAGTTCTATCTTGTTTCGTAATTTTCAATTTAACCACCAACGAAATGCGCACAAACTGGTATCTCAATTGAACAGCTCTTTAACCGGTAATCGCAAACGGAAACGAAATCCTTTTCGTTCTCGGGCGAGTGCACAATACCGGTTTCAAAAATAAAACGGTTTCCGGTCCCTGGTTCAAGTTGTAAAATGCGAAGATAGAGTGATGTCAAAACTACGTTGTTTAATTCAGAAAAATGCCATGACGCGACACTAAATTTCTCACGTTCCTATACTCCAAAAATAAAACGGATCACTTTACACAAGAAGTTGCATAAAAAGTGACCCTTTACTTTGCTCGTTCAATCAAAGTGCATGTTCAATCAGCAGTAGGCAGGTCAGCATACCGGAATTAGGCTTTGTCTTTGTATTAAAAGCGTGTTCTGATGTAGGTATCTGAGGCTGAATAAATTGTCTCGGAAACATGTTGAGACAAAAACATCCGGGAAGGATGGTGTTACCCTCTCATTTTGTTAGCAGAAATCGCGTCTGCTTTACCCTTGCGTCTGTTTAAGTAAAGGTATACAGTTGACCTTATTTGCGACGTCGCGAGTGTCATCTTGGGCGGGCGGCGCGGGGCGGCGCGCCGCCCGCCTGGCACTGCTCGCTTACCGCCAAGACGTACCGACTGCAAAAGGAAAATTACTTATTTCTTATCGTATTTTTCCCCATTTACGGTGTTCCTTATAAACATTTGGTGGCCGAGCAGTATCTTTGAAGCTATAAGTGTTTCAACAGCTGTCCTATCAGTATCCTGTCATCTATACTAATACTAATAATAATATACTAATAATATTATAAAGAGGAAAAATTAGATTGTTTGTTTGTTTGTTTGCATTGAATAGGCTCCGAAACTACTGGACAGATTTCAAAAATTCTTTTGCCGTTAGAAAACTACATTATCACTGAGTGACATAGGCTACTCTTTATCGCGGGAAAATACCTTTTCCTACGGGAAAATTAATTTACCGCGGGCGAAGCTGCGGACGGAAGGCTAGTTTATTTATAAGAGAAATGAGTGCAAGAATTTTATAGTTCTAATTAGCGTATTACCCGTGGTCTCACTGTTGCCAAAATCCTCACTAGAGATAATTAAGTTAAGGTTCGTCAGGTACCTTCAAATGCCCGAAGGGCAAACCGAATAAAAATACTAACCCCGCGAAAGCGGGATTCCGTCGACCTTATAGTGGAGTGTAATTCGTTTTTTTTTAATAGTGGAACATAACAGCGGGACCACGGGTTATAGCCGAATTATATGTGCTTGCGGTACAAATAAATATATTTCGTCTTGGCGGCATTAAGAAAATTTGATGCGAACTGTAGTTTGATTCTTCAATATATGCGGCAGAATATAGACAGCATTTGAATCTACTCGTCCAACTCATGGGCAGGTCTTTTATTGAGTCATATATAAAATAAGTGAATAACGGTATCGGAGGATTATGGTGGTTCATCAATAGGTACGAATAGGTCTCAGATAACCGTGAATAAACTTATTCAATAGTGTTTAAGATAGCATAAAAGTTCTTTTCAAATCATCATCCAGATATCATCGTTCTTCCTTAAATACCTGCCACAGATCCCACAGTAACATTCAATTGGAAACTCGATTCCTTGTGTCAATTCTTCCTTGTATCGCAAAGAGCCTAGTCAACCCTCTTTTGTTAACGCTACGATCTATTTTTATATTCAAACTGGGCTCGTTACAAAGGAGACATCGCTCCATAATGGCCCGCTATTGGGACTTGCGTGACTCGACATTCACCCGACTACCTTTCCCAGCCGACTCCGATCACAACCAAGTCGGCTGGCGAGCCACGAGGCGGTGCAAAAATGATTACTTAGTGAATTAAATTCCAAAATGGACCAAGCCGGACCTTCGTCGTCCAATCAGGACCCTCGCTTCGATTTCATCGGATCATATGCAGTCAAATCTTTAAAGCTAAAGCCTGAAAAATGGATGAGGGTCCTAACTGTCGAGGAACACAGGACCACCTTAAGAGACTTTGTGGATAAACCATTTCCGGTTTTGCTTGTAGTTGTTTTAACTCATGCCGCTCAGCTGGTTCCTGTTATATCTTTTCCATGTTATTTGAAGAATAAAGCTGTTTATTATGTCAAGAAGAGGCCCGATGTCGTGCCGAAAGAGAATTGCTCAGAAATGGTCATCTTTGGTAAGTTTTCGCGGATTTATATGTTTAATTTAATGTACTGGGTCATTGCGGATACGCTTAAACTTAATAAACTTTTGTGACTTCTTAGGCTGGAGTAATAAAAGCGAAGAAGTCAGTTGTGGTCTTATTAAATTCAAACTTTTTCTATGATCTCTAGGGGACTTGGCACCAAGACTTATAGACGAATTGGCAGCCTTAGTGGACGAAGTATTTGTTCCTCTGCTGTCCAATCCCCTCAATCATGAAGGTTGGCCATTGGTGGTTTCACAGGACATTCTAAAGCAAATACACAGCCTCAAGAGCACTGTGTATGAGGTAAGAAACCAGCCACAGTTAAAACGTTACTTAACAAATAACGTACATGAAATTGATTTGCCGTTACAAAAAACTTTAAGTTTTATACTGATGTAATAAAGTCTGGGCACATAATGTTTGGGTTCTTGGAATAAATACATAATATTTAACATTATAAAACTTGAAAATAAATCTTGTCCACAACCGCAACCATGCTGAAAACATGTCTGAAGCTACGTGTTTGTATTCAGTTAGGTACGTCTAATAACACAGCCAAGACTACTCACGACAAATTCGTCTCGTTTAGGTCAAAGGTAAAGTGAATGGCCAAACCGTCCTCCCAATGCCGGTTGGGGTAGAATTGGTGTACGAAGCAGAGAAAGGTCTCCTCAGAGGTGAAGAGGTAGACCTCTACCTGAAGAGCGCTATCGAAGGCGTGATCATCAAGTGGGCTCAGCAAATCAATGACGTGATGATGGACGACTCGGGGCAAGCGTTCGAGAATGGGCAGAATCCTGTGCCGTCTGTTGGTAAGTTCTGGTGGGATGCTGTAGACACGCTGTACCAAAGTGATGAAAGCGAAACAATAAAAAATAACCTTAGAGGAGGGAGGAGCGTCATCATCCTTCTAGGCATGTAGGTACTTAATGATGTTGAAGATAATAAATTGGTTAAAAAATATTTTTTTATCCTCATAGAGCTCGCGTTTTGGAAGTCAAGGCTAAGCAATTTGAACTACATTTACGATCAACTACGTGGTGACAGAGTGCGATGTATGGCCGTGATACTCGAGAAGACGAACTCTGCTTATTATCCCTGTTTCAGTCGGCTCTTCAAAAATATTGTCTCAGGTGAGATATTTATGCTTTATTTTATCATTTATCTATTGTGTCGTAGAGTCTTATGGGAAAACGGTGAACGATTCTGATACAAAACAAAATTAAACTCATTCTGAAGGATCCATAATCGACTATTAATAATTATTCGTTCTTCAGCTGAAAGTACCTAAAAAAATGGCAAGGGTTTTTACAATTGTAAAGATTTAATGACCAGATTACAAAGACGAGGCTTAAATCCATTGGTTTCACTCATTTATTTACTTACGCATGCATAATAAAGCGGACAAGCTTTAGCTACTCGTAAGTACCTATCTGGTTATTTAACAAATTTTAAATCGATTGTTTTTAGCATTGGCTGAGGCCCAGGAAATTGATTTATATTTACGGACATTAGTCAGACACTTCCAAGGTTTAGAAGACACAGACTTTACGGAATGCCAGCCTTTGTTCCGACCGCTGTTTCACGTAATTTGCATGATATGGAGAGACTCCAAATACTATTGCAGTTCATCCAAACTCATGGTTCTCCTAAAAGAGATTTGCAATTTACTTATTTATCAGGTAGGTACATCTAATTGTATCCTCAGTTAACAAATTAAATGTACTTAATTACCTATTTAAGCGAGTAACATAAATGTTTTCGATATTTTAGGCAAAAAAATGCTTAGATCCAAGCACTTTGTTCCATAGTGACATAGATGAAGCAACCCAACGTATACAGGTCACGATAAACATATTGAAAAAGTTCAGAGACACTTTCGAATATTTCAAAGATAATCTTGGAAAATATTTCGTGGATAGAACAGTGATACCGTGGACGTTCCATCCGAATGTTGTTTTCGAAAGGATGAACAGATTTCTTGACAGATTAAACACCATACAATGGTTCTTTAAAACTGTAATGGAGTTCCAGAAGTTAGAAAAAATTGAAATTGGTGGCATGAAAGGCAGAGTGCTTAGCGGTCAAATAAGGGACATATCTGCAGAATTTGATTCGTACTTTCACGGATTTGCTTCGAAATCTTATGATGTATTGGATCCAGACGACGATAAGTTTGATGAAGATTTCAAAGAGTTTCAAGATAATATCGTCGACTTGGACTTGAAACTCTCTACGGTTTTGGTTGAATCGTTTGATAGCTGTTCTAATCTTGAATCTGTCTTCAAGGTATTATGCCGCATTGTTATTAGATAATACTTATAGTTGAATTTATCTAGTGGTATATTTATTGATTGTATGTATTTCAGCTAATTGACATAATTGGTTCAGTATTGGACAGACCTCTTATTAAGAACGAATTCACGGCAAAATACGTAGATATTTTAGTTATGCTCGATGAAGAATTAGTTATTTGCGAAGTGAGTATAATGTATTTTAAACGAATAGGTAAAAAAAATATCGTTACTTTACGTTGTTTTTGTTTCTAGGATCTATTTAAAGAGCAAAGCCATCGTCTCCATAAATACGGCCATATGGAGGTTGATGCATACTTTCCCCCCGTCGCAGGGGGACTCCTGTACATGTCGACGTTAGCAGCAAGGATCACCAAGCCTATAGCCTGCTTTCGCAATTTGCCGCACCCGTAAGTCATCGGGGTGGGGCAAATTGCGAAAGCTGATTATCTGGCTTTAATTCATCTGTTTCATTGGTTTATTTACTGTGAGAAATCCATACCTTATTTATACAATGTAGCGTTTGTTTACACGTTTTTTTGTTACCACATTATGCACCAGCTTTTCGGAGCAATGAATTTGTAGGTTCATTCTATTTCAATCACTGAGCTGCATTTTTAATTCCAAACACCCCAACAAAAAATTGTAGTTGAACACAAGTAAATAGGTACTGAAGTAAATTTTCTCGCACGTAGGATAAAGGGTTCGGAAGAGGCATTAAAAATTTTTGCGAGATATGAAAAACTAATTGAGGACATTAATGAATTTAAGAAGAAATATTTTAAAGATTGGACTGTAAATGTACCAAAAATAATCGAGCAGAAGACGAAAAATGTAATTCTCTCTCGACATGGGTCCGATCTTGTTTTAAATTTCAGCCCAATGGTAAGAATTATGATTTCACTGATCATGTACTTATTGCATTTTATAATAATTATTACTAGAATAGTATAAATAGCTGATCAAAATGATTTGACTCTAGATTTTGGACATTCTAAAAGAGGTGCACCATTTACGGAATAATCCAGACAGCAACACGTTACTTCCAAGCGAAAGTCTAGAATTATTTGAGAAACAAGAAACTTACAGACAATATAGAATCAATCTTGGAATTACTATCGATTGGTATAATCAAATTAGGAAGAATAGTCAAAAAGTTGAATTTGATTTGGTTGAAAGTGAAATAAAAGCAATTGATCTGCGTATAGACATGGCGCAAAACGAACTAAATTGGAATTCTCAAGGTGAGCCTGTGACAAATAGTTGTGAAACTTTTTATTTTTACAATTTTGAAGTCATAATCATGACTTTCTGTTTTAGATTTGTGGAATTATTTGCAAGAGTTACATAAGTTAGTAGGTAGTTTGTACCAGCGGATGTCAAAAATACAATCTAATTTGGTAGAAATAAAAGCTGTGATGAGCACGTGGTCATCTCAACCATTATTTGAAAGGAAAGATGGAAAAAAGGTAAACGAGGTTTTAGAGTCCGCCTTTGTGCATGTATCTCAGTGTTTGTCAATTGTATTTCTCTTGTTTATTTTGCACAATAAAGAGTTTACATACATACATACATACGAGGACTTTAGCTACCACGTAAACTACATAGAGGAACAATTTATTAATAATTTGATTTTATAGGATACTTTGCTAAATCTTGATGACCGCCAAGAGAGGATCAACAAACGTTACAGTGATATCGTAAATACGGCGCAAAGAATAACAGAGTTACTAAAAGAGAACATGGAACTTTTTAATATGCAAGATAATCAAGATAGTGAAATATGGCTTAACTACGTTGCATTTATAGACAATTTATTCGAAGAGTCGTTATTTAAGACTATAGCTTGCAGGTAAATAACAAAAATGAAATACTATAAGGTTTATATAAATGTTAAATTTTTGCTTAAAGAGAAACTTTGATTTTAGCTTGGGCTATATTTCTGAACACATGGAACCCAAAAATAATTTATCTCCATTATTTGAAGCTCAACTTGAATTGCTTGCGCCTGATATGGTTTTTAATCCAAGTTTTGATCCAAACGATAAAAAAGGATTTACAGCATTGATAATGGGATTAATTGACGAGATATTAAAAATGGCGTCTTTGGTGGAACGAATATTTTCTCAGAAAGAAGAATCATACGAAACACAAATAACGCGAAACCCTGATATAGTTGATATGAAAGAAGACATTTTAAACGGAATAGAAAAGGTAATTTGTTCGCTAGACAAACATTAAGGGTTGATCTATTTTTTAAAGCATATTTTTGAGCGTTACCTTCTTATTTTAAGGTCATTGAGGACGCAAATGATTTTTGCAAAACCTTCGAGAATTATTCTTTCTTATGGTTGGAAGAAAGAGATGCGGTCATGGAAATATTCTTGACTTATGGAAAAATACTGGCTCCTGAAGAGATAGACAAAATCGGTTCCGAAGATAAGGATGTTGTCCCACCGAAACCATGCGCCCCCAAGATGGAAGCTTTTAGAGAACAAATAGACCACTATGAAAATCTCTTTTTGGATATTGAGGACATGGAACCATATAAAATCTTTAATTGTTGGTTCCAGGTAAGTTTAAATTAAGACCTTTGCCTGAATAACTATTAATACGTGATAATTGCTCATGATGACATATTTTTTTCTTAGGTTGACGTGCGACCATTTCGTCAAGCCTTGCTTAATACAGTTAGAAAATGGGGTAATATGTACAAAGAACATTTAGTAAACAATGTCACGTCAAGTCTTAGTGATTTAGGAAATTTTATCCGCGAAGCAGATGAAGGTACAAGATTAACTAATTCACTGAATACGAAGATAACGTTGAATCGAATAATAATAAAAACTATATTTTAGGGTTGCTTCAGCCTGTACCCGAAGGTGATTACGATGCTTTAGTCGCGGTAATGGGATATTTAATGA
The DNA here is from genome assembly GCA_949127965.1 of Pandemis corylana. Classification (NCBI taxonomy): domain Eukaryota; kingdom Metazoa; phylum Arthropoda; class Insecta; order Lepidoptera; family Tortricidae; genus Pandemis; species Pandemis corylana. The sequence goes on along the minus strand of OX421851.1, from coordinate 14,323,025 downwards.
ACGTCAAAGATCGAGCCGTGACTACTGATGACATGTTTCTTCCACTCACGGAAACTATTGAGCTTCTCAAATTTTACGATATGGACATTCCGGAAGAAGTTAATGTCCTTTTACAGGTACCTTAAAGAGTAGTATGAAAAATATACTAATATTAAAAGCTGTTTAAATTCAATTTGAATCTTCGTTCAAGGAATTACCAGACCAATGGCAAGCTACAAAGAAGTTAGCTTTAACAGTAAAGCAACAAGTTGCGCCTCTCCAAGCCGCCGAGGTTTCTGGTATAAGAAAGAAAATAGCTACATTTGACAGCCACGTTACCTACTACAGAGACGTTTTCAAGCGATATGAAGTACGTGTTAAAGCTATACCAATAACATCTAATCTTTAAGGTGAAATATTGTCAAAATTATGGTAACTTTACAATTTTATTACTTCAGTTTTTCAAATATGACTGCGAAGACCCTTATACCGTTATGTCGAAAGTGGATTATGAATTGTTAAATTTGGAAGAAGATATGAAAGGAATTCAAGAATCCGGCTCACTGTTTGAAGTGAACGTACCTGAATTTAAATTACTGAAACAATGTAGAAAGGAACTAAGAATGCTCAAGGTAAGGTTGTCTCGAGGAAAATGGAATTATCAGTTTCTGTGAGAAAAAAATGTTGAAAAGAGGACCTAGTTGTAATAGTTATTATTTTACTAAAAAATAGCAACTCTGGGACTACGTATACATCGTAAGAACCAGCATAGACGATTGGAAAACAACACCATGGCGCAAAATCGACGTTGAAAACATGGATATTGAATGCAAAAAGTTTGCCAAGGAAATAAGATTGTTGGACAAAGAAATGCGAAGGTTAGTTAATGTTTATCAAGAAAGTAAAAATAACAAAGGAATGTTCTTTACTGATCTAAGCTGATTTTAGTTGGGACACGTATATCAACCTGGAAGCCACTGTGAAGAATATGCTTACATCTTTAAGAGCAGTTGGTGAGCTTCAGAATCCAGCTATAAGGGAAAGACATTGGAACCAGTTAATGAGAAGTACGAAGGTAAGTTCAGTGTAAAAGGTGAAATTACGTGGTATAAAATTCAAACCATCCTAACCTATTGTTTTACTTTGTACATAATTGATATCAATGTAAATAATGCCATCTAGCTCGTTCGACATTGGGACGCACACACGTTTCAAATGGATGTAATGGATGTGAAGACTGTTTGAAGTAATGCATTTTGCATGTTTTGATGTTGTGCCAGCACATTTTTTGCTTTTGTTATGACGAAATTGTCACTGACTTATTTGATATTGGCTGGTAATTTATTAAAATATTGATTGCCTAAGAGGAATGTAAAATATAAAATAAATTAAAGGAATGTACAGAATGCTCGCGAATGTAAATATGTTTATGATCCACAGACCTTAGCTGCATTGCCACCTGAAATCACTGTAAGTACTTCAAAGTCACGAGGACAGGATCTGACTAATTCAGCATGCCACATATTTTTGTCTTTAATTATCAAATTAAGTATACTTAGTGCTCTTTTTATGGCTTTAAAGATGACTGTATGTATTAGTAACTTTTAATTACGCGTGTAATCTTTAATTATTATAAGTAACTATACAGTGTGCTTGTATCTATGTTATTTATTTGTAAATATTGTCTAGTACTTTTTAAATATACTTAATTTTTATCCGTAGAAGTGCAGTACGTAGTTGTAAGTGTTGTAAGACCAGATTTTGCGTGTAAATAGTCTCGTATTGTAAAATTGATATCACTCTTTTTTCTAGCTCCTACATTTTAAAATTCTTGTTTGATGTGTTCATACTTAGGTATAGATATCAAAATAACATCTAGGTATGTACTATACTCGGACTAATTGAATCATTCAGGTAAGGATCGTGATGGATGCAAATACGACACTAGCAGACTTGTTAGCGCTAAACTTGCACGAATGTGAGGAAGAAGTGAAGAACATTGTTGATAAAGCCGTCAAAGAGATGTCCATGGAAAAAACTCTGAAAGATCTGAACACAACATGGAGCGGAATGGAGTTTGAGCAAGAAGTTCATAAAAGAACTGGTTGCATACTATTGAGGGCTAGTGAAGAGCTTATCGAGACCCTAGAAGAAAATCAGGTGAGAAGACTAGAGTAAAAAGAAAAATCACATGACATTGAATTATGCAACAAATAGAGAAATATTCATAGAACTAATGCAATAAAACATATTGTCTCATAGCATTGTAAGAAATCTCAGTAAGTCAAAATAAATAAGTTGTTGTGTCCAGGTTCAACTTCAAAATCTAATAACATCAAAGTTTATTGCTCACTTCTTGGAAGAAGTATCAGGCTGGCAGCAAAAACTTTCAATTGCTGATCAGGTAATCACAGTCTGGTTCGAAGTTCAGCGCACTTGGACTCATTTGGAAAGTATCTTCATGAGCTCCGAAGACATTAGAAAACAATTACCAGACGACTCTGCAAGGTTTGACAGAATCGATACGGAATTCAAAGTAAGTGCATGTCGTGGCAGTAGTGAACGTGATTTGTTACGCTGTGATATGATTCTAACTTTAATAACTGTTTTTGTACAGATTTTATCAAAAGACATGTCCAAGACACCTAACGTTGTAAAAGGTACCAACAAGGAAGGATTGGTTGAAAAACTTGATGGCCTTCAAAATGATTTGATTATTTGTGAGAAAGCGTTAGCTGAATATTTAGAGACAAAGAGGCTGGCCTTTCCTAGGTTCTATTTTGTTTCATCTGCAGATTTGTTAGACATTTTATCCAATGGAAATCAAGCTGACTTAGTTATAAGGTAAAAAGTAGTTCCGTTATTTATTTTGAATTACCTAGTCAATAATTGTTGTAAAAATAAGATAAAGTGGTTTAAATAAATTTAAATTTCAAAAACAGAAGAAAGAAAGTGTATTTTTTATCATTTTCAGACATTTAACGAAGCTTTTTGATTCGATTGCTAAACTGAAATTCATTGAAGCTGAAGACAAACCTGGGAAAATTGCTGCTGGAATGATTGCTAAGGATGGGGAATATGTACCTTTTCATGGCACTTGTGATTGTACTGGACCTGTAAGAAATTTATTAGTAATAAAGTTTATTCCACTTATAAAACGCCAGTTTAATGGTAATACGATTTCAGGTAGAAGTTTGGCTCAATCGATTGCAAGATATAATGAGAACCACCATTCGAAATTATTTTGGTGAAGGGATGGTTTCATATGAAGAGAAGCCTAGAGAACAATGGCTGTTTGATTTCATGGCTCAAGTATCGTTATGCGGGACGCAAATTTGGTGGTCAACTGAAGTTAATATAGCCTTTGCTAGACTAGAAGAAGGCTATGATAATGCTTTAAAAGACTACTTTAAGAAACAAGTAGCTCAGCTAAGTACTTTAATTACTCTTTTAATAGGAGAACTAACGAAGCAAGATCGGCAGAAAATCATGACTATTTGTACTATAGACGTTCATTCAAGAGATGTAGTCAGCAAGATGATTCAAGGCAAAGTAGAAGCTGGTTCGGCGTTCCAATGGCAATCGCAACTTCGTCACAGGTCTTGCCAGTCATAGTAGAACATCATCCACCTCATTCGAATCATTACTTTCAGATTCAGGTTCATATTCATGTTCATTTCATTTTGTTCAGCTTCTTATAAATAGCTGTCAGTCATTAAACATTAATGTTCTAATATCATTAGTTTTATTTGTAACTTTCTTATTTTACAAGCTACTTTACAATTTTCAGATGGGATGAAAAAGCATATCACTGTTTTGCAAACATATGTGATGCTCAGTTTGTCTATAGTTACGAATATTTGGGAAACACACCAAGACTCGTGATCACACCGTTAACTGACCGATGTTACATCACATTAACTCAGGTAACGTCTAACATTCATTTAATGAAAATTGTATCTTGTCTTTCTTATTTAACAATATTTACTTACTCATTCTTGTAAATTGCTCTTTAGTCTTTACATTTGATAATGGGAGGAGGCCCGGCAGGACCAGCTGGCACTGGAAAGACAGAGACCACAAAAGATTTGGGAAGAGCTTTAGGTATCATGGTGTATGTATTCAACTGCTCAGAGCAAATGGATTATCAGGTATATTCACTTATCCGAGTAACCTTCATTGCTATTCCGTCGAAAAATATAATCAAAGATTGAAATATTTTGTAGTCTTGCGGAAATATATACAAAGGATTAGCTCAAACAGGAGCTTGGGGATGTTTCGATGAATTTAACAGGATATCTGTTGAAGTATTGTCGGTCGTGGCAGTTCAGGTGAAATCCGTTCAAGATGCTATACGGTAACTTACACAATTATATATTTTTATATCATGAAGATAGAATGATGTATTTTGACGACTTCATTATGTTTCACAGAGACAAGAAGGAGAAATTTAACTTCATGGGAGAAATAATAGGACTAGTTCCATCTGTTGGCATATTTATAACAATGAATCCTGGTTACGCTGGCAGGACGGAACTACCGGAAAATCTTAAAGCCCTATTCAGACCATGTGCTATGGTGGTCCCAGATTTTGAATTAATTTGTGAAATCATGTTGGTTGCTGAAGGGTTTCAAGATGCTAGAGTACTAGCGAGAAAGTTTATTACTTTATACACTCTGTGCAAGGAATTACTATCGAAACAAGATCACTATGACTGGGGTTTGAGAGCAATCAAGTCGGTGTTGGTGGTGGCTGGGTCTTTGAAAGTAAGTGAAATAAACTTATCCTAAAGCATGAAGTTTTTTGAGGTAACTATTATAATTATTAAATTTTGGTTAATATATTAGAGAGGTGACCCAGGAAGACCTGAAGAAGAAGTTTTAATGAGAGCTTTGCGCGATTTTAATATTCCTAAAATCGTGACGGACGACATGCCGGTATTTATGGGTTTGATTGGTGACTTATTTCCTGCACTAGAAGTACCAAGAAAACGGGACGTTGAATTTGAAAGGACTGTCAAACAAGCGGCTATGGATCTACTACTTCAACCGGAGGATAATTTTATACTTAAAGTAGTCCAACTTGAGGAATTATTAGAAGTGCGACATTCTGTATTCATTATAGGCAATGCAGGAACAGGAAAAACCCAAGTGTGGAAAACTTTGTTCAAAACTTATCAAAACCTTAAAAAGAAACCAATTTTTACTGATTTAAATCCAAAAGCAGTAACGAATGATGAACTTTTCGGTGTTATAAATCCAGCTACTAGAGAATGGAAAGACGGTCTATTTTCAGTTATTATGAGAGATCAAGCTAATTTAGTTGGTGACAATCCAAAGTGGATAGTCTTAGATGGTGACATTGATCCTATGTGGATTGAATCATTGAACACCGTGATGGATGACAATAAAATCTTAACTCTAGCTAGCAATGAAAGAATAGCTCTTACTCCCACGATGAGGTTGATGTTTGAGATTTCAAATCTTCGTACCGCAACTCCAGCTACGGTGTCTAGGGCTGGTATTCTGTACATTAATCCACAAGATCTTGGATGGAATCCGTAAGTTTTTGTTCGATAAACTGACTCGTTTAACTTTTATTTGGCAAGAATGTATTCATTGCCAACTTAACATTATGTTTGTCAAGCTATAGAGTCATTCGGGTCAAGAGCACGCACTTTTTTTTTGATGGCCTCCCAGACCTATAAAGAAGTATATAATTGGCATGTTATGATATTAAATCTGTAGAATATTGAATAAATTTTCACTATTTAAGAAAATTTTCCATCAAGATTAATTAGTTTTAGCCCTACATAGGCTTAACTGAAAACTTTTCCATTGCGTAATCTTGACCCGATGTGTGGGTAAAATTACGCAAGTCTTAGGGTAAAGTTACGCACGCGGGGTAAACGTACGCAGTCATTCGGGTCAAGAGCACGCATTTTTTTTTTGATGGCCTCCCAGACCTATAAAGAATTGTACAATTGGCATGTTATGATATTAAATCTGTAGAATATTCAATAAATTTTCACTATTTAAGAAAATTTTCCATCAAGATTAATTAGTTTTAGCCCTACATAGGCTTAACTGAAAACTTTTCCAATGCGTACTCTTGACCCGATGTTTTTCGCCTTCATTATTTGGTCATCTGAGATGAGGGTCCGCTCAGGGGCCTTCCTTATGTAATTTCTCGGCATTTTGGTGTATTCTGAAAGATTGATTTTTTTTTTATATTTTTATTTCATTTGGGGTATAAGTACGCAACGGGGGTAAGTACGCGTGCGTACTATTAATCTCGTACTCTTACCCCAATCGGCAAATATACCAAATAATCAGTCACAACACACACGTTAAATACTTTTTCCGAATATGATAAACTTACATAAAAACTACATTAAATGAACAATAGAAATATAGTATACTTACTGGCACAGAGCTATCCATTTAACTACAGCACACTTTTCCGTGGCACAAAAATTAAACGAAATAAGCGTGCTACAAATATTCGGCGACGTGTCGCGACCAGTACTAAGATTGCGTCGGCGCGGCGTGTGGCTCCTAAACGGCGACAGTAGCGCCACTCTGTTTTACAAACACAGACCTCGGCCCCCCCACCCCTGTCGGAGATCGGACCACCGCGTACTTTTACCCACCGCGTGCTGTTACCCCGAATGACTCTAGTCACATTTTATAATGCAGTGTTTTATTGTAGATATGTTACAAGTTGGATTGAAACGCGGAAAATACCGGCTGAAAAATCAAATTTAGTCATGTTATTTGACAAATACATCCCTCCTTGTTTGGAAACGATAAGAAATAGATTCAAAAAGATTACACCTATAGCTGAAATGGCTCATATTCAAATGTTATGTTATCTACTAAATTGTTTGTTGGTTCCTGAAAATACGCCTGTAGATTGTTCAAAAGAACTACATGATATGTATTTTGTGTTTGCCTGTGTTTGGGCATTTGGGTCAGCCATGTTCCAGGATACAGCGATTGATTATAGAGTTGGTAAGTAATTTTAAATTATTTTAATCCTTAATAATTTTGTGAACGTACCTAATAATTATTTGGTTTTTCAGAGTTCACAAAATGGTGGGTTAATGAATTCAAAAATGTGAAATTTCCTACGGGGGGTACTGTTTTTGACTATTATATCGATACTGAGACCAAACAGTTTATGCCGTGGACTGAAAAAGTTCCGAAGTTTGAATTAGACCCAGACATACCGTTACAGGTAAGTAAATGAATAAATTAAAAAGGGACCAAGAAAATATTTTTCGAGTAAGTATCTAGTTATAAATTTAAATGGTTTGTGTTCTTTCAGGCTGTGTTAGTACCAACTGCAGAAACTGTGAGAATCAGATACTTTTTAGACTTATTAATGAAGAATAAACATCCCGTCATGTTGGTAGGAAGCGCTGGTTGTGGAAAAACTGTTTTAGTGAACGAAAAATTACAGGGGTATGTCCTTACAACGTGTATTCAATGACTGTGTATTGAATAGATTTTGTATTTATTACGAGTATATAAATTTTGTGTCATTTCCAGCCTTTCAGAAAATTATGCAGTCCAATCGGTTCCATTTAATTTTTATACTTCCTCGGAAATGTTACAGAAGGTTTTAGAAAAACCTTTAGAGAAAAAGGCAGGTCGAAATTATGGTCCCCCTGGAAGCAAAACCCTGGTTTACTTCATAGATGACATGAACATGCCTGAAGTTGATGCTTACGGCACAGTTCAGCCCCACACAATAATAAGACAACATCTTGATTACAATCATTGGTACGACAGAACCAAACTGTCGCTAAAAGACATACATAATACTCAATATGTTTCTTGCATGAATCCGACTTCAGGCAGCTTTACAATTAATCCACGACTGCAGAGACACTTCTGTGTTTTCGCGATTAGCTTTCCTAACTCGGAGGCACTTAATAATATCTACCATTCAATTTTGAGTCAACATCTGACAAATCCTGAACTGAGAATAACTGCTCTAGTTGCTAAACTATCAAGTAAGTACTTAATTAGATTATTTCTTTTTTATTTAATTTGAAGAGCGTTGAAAATATATTTATGTGACCATGTTCGGTTTTCACTTTCAGTTAACGTATCTACTGCTTCTATAGCCCTGCACAATAAAGTGTCTCAAGTCTTCCTGCCCACGGCCATTAAATTTCATTATGTATTCAATTTAAGAGACTTATCCAATATATTTCAGGTAAGATCTTACTACTCTTACGCTTTATGACTTTTTCAGTCAATATAAATAACTGCTTTAAGTATAAAATCATCCACATAGAAATTTATTCAACCTTGATGATTTTTCGCAGGGTCTGCTATTCAGTTCTAATGAATGCCTTGAAGCGCCATCAGATTTAATTCGTCTATGGCTGCATGAAACCCAACGAGTTTATGGTGATAAACTTACTGAAGACAAAGACATTGATGCCTTCTTGAAAATGCAAGTTGATATTTGCAAGAAAAACTTTGAGGTAAGGAAGTTTACCTAAACCTTTTGCCAATGTCTAATGAAATTATATCAAAATTTTATTTTACTTGTAGGAGATAGACGAAGGTGTAGTATTCGAAAAACCAAACATCTTCTGCCACTTTGCTGGTGGTATTGGTGAGCCAAAGTACATGTCGGTTGAGAATTGGGAAAAACTTAACAAACTATTGACTGAGGCTATGGCGAGTTACAATGATCTCATTGCAGCCATGAACTTGGTTTTGTTTGAAGATGCCATGATGCATATTTGCAGGTACTGTCAAAGGAATTAGTCTTAACCTTTGTAGCTGTATTACAATTGCTACATCGTTATGTCGTTCTTTTATTTCTGCAGAATTAACCGCATCCTCGAAAGTCCTAGAGGAAGTGCCTTACTAGTTGGGGTAGGAGGTTCCGGAAAACAGTCACTTTCACGTTTAGCAGCATTTATATCGAGCTTAGAAGTCATACAAATTCAACTTAAAAAGGGTTATGGTGTTACTGATTTAAAGGTACGCAATTCCTAAATTAAAATAAATTAAGTATCTTTCAATTCCCTGGACCCAGTCCATGGATACGTCAGCTCGTAGGTAGCACCTGCGTAAAGTAATGTCTGTTTCAGTGAATAAGTAGCGTACTTATTAACGTAAAATAAGGTACAAAATGCCTAACATGCATTTCCAATTTCATTTCAGAATGAATTGTCTAACTTATACATAAAAACGGGCTTGAAGAACGTTGGAATCATGTTCTTAATGACTGATGCCCAAGTGGCCAATGAGCAGTTTTTAGTCCTTATTAACGACATGTTGGCTTCTGGCGAAGTCGCCGACCTGTTCCCCGATGATGAAGTTGAGAACATAATCGCTGGTGTGAGGAATGAGGTAAGTAATTTTTAATAACAATTAACTTCCCTACTTCGAAGTCACAAGATATACCTAACGGGTGCGTAACGATGGCTATAATTTTTTTTGGTATAATATTAGTAGCAATAACGCTCATTTAATATAATTATTAAATCATATAACAACACTTAATATATTTACACATGACATAATTATCATTTCTTATAATGATCATTTAATATAACATTCTTTAAGTATAATGCTTATTTCCTATAATGAACTTATGGTATAACGTTATTTAATCACAAAACGAACTGCTATCAAAAAGTAGGTTAGGTTAGGTTTGAACTGCGTCCCCCAACAAAAACGAACTGCTATAAAAAAGTTGGTCATTATATAAAATGAGCGTTATACCATATAATCGTTATAAGAAATAAGCGTTATACCGAACGATAAATATACGAAATAAATGTATATATTTTAAAATTATACCAAACGTTTATTATACACAATGAGTGATTATACCCTTTGAAATTATATCAAATGTTGATATATCGATAGAAAATATATTAAATATTTTTATATCGATCATTACACACCCATACCTAACATATTGTTAAGCAATATAGGAATTCAATGCAATTAACAGGTAAAAGGCGCTGGTCTTCCGGACACGAGAGAAGTGTGCTGGAAATTCTTCATTGACAGAGTTCGGAAACAACTGAAAGTGGTGCTGTGTTTTTCACCGGTTGGTGCAACGTTAAGAGTACGTTCGAGAAAGTTCCCAGCTCTCATTAATTGTACTTCTATAAACTGGTTCCACGAATGGCCTCAAGAAGCCCTTGTTTCTGTGGCTATGCGTTTTCTGGAGGAATTGCCTGTTTTACCGGTGGGTGTTATATTTCTTATTTTGCTAACAGGATTCAAAACAGCAGATAATTCATTCTTTAAACCACTTTCGTCGTTCGCACAAACTTCAGACATATCACTTTTATTTCAGGTATCATTAAGGGATTCCGTATCAAGATTTATGGCGTATGTTCATACATCAGTGAATACTATATCAAAAGCATACTTAGCTAATGAACGGAGGTACAACTATACTACACCTAAAAGTTACCTTGAGCAGATAAGCTTGTACGCTAAGCTCGTTTACAATAAAACAGACGAACTGCGTGCAAAAATTACAAGGTACGTTAATTGAACTTGAAAATAAAAGTTCTTCTATTTTTGTTATTTTTTAATATTGTTTTTTATTTGTTTTATAGATTGGAGAATGGTCTGGAAAAATTACGAAGCACAGCATCCCAAGTAGACGACTTAAAGGCAAAATTGGCGATACAAGAAGTGGAATTGCAGCAAAAGAATGAAGCGGCAGACAGGCTTATTGAAAGAGTTGGGGTTGAGACAGCTAAAGTTCAGAGTGAAAAAGCGCTGGGTAAAGTTTGTTTGACATTTAGTATCACGCTTGATTTCACAATTTGTATAATTGTTTATTTAGATGACTAATATTGTTGGTTATCTGCAGCTGACGAAGAAGAAGAAAAAGTAGCAGTAATAGCAGAAGAAGTGTCTAAAAAACAAAAAGACTGCGAAGAAGATCTTATAAAAGCTGAACCGGCGCTGATAGCTGCACAGGAGGCTTTGAACACTTTAAACAAAGCTAATCTTACTGAGCTTAAGTCATTTGGTTCCCCGCCTGGGGCCGTAACCAATGTTACCGCAGCTGTCATGGTGCTGTTAGCACCCGGTGGAAAGATACCAAAAGATAGAAGTTGGAAAGCTGCAAAGGTATGGCATTAGTGTACGAAAAACAAAACATTGTTTGTGAATTTAATTTAGAAACTGTGATGCTTGATGACTAATCGAAAAAAAAATTACAGATGGTAATGGCGAAAGTGGATATGTTTTTGGAATCGCTAGTGAATTATGATAAGGAAAATATACACCCGGATGTTATAAAAGCTATACAGCCCTACCTCAAAGATTCTGAATTTGAACCAGGTATTTGGATAATTTTAAAACGTGACTGTTTTTATAATAATTCGTATGTCAATTAAATAAAACTTTACTTTATCTAGAGTTTATACGAACAAAATCGGGAGCGGCAGCTGGTCTCTGTGCGTGGGTCATTAACATCATAAAGTTTTTCGAGGTATTTTGTGACGTTGAACCCAAAAGAAAAGCGTTGGCAGCCGCCAATGCGGAATTGGCTGCAGCCTCGGAAAAGTTAAAAGCAATCAAATCTCAAGTCGCGGTGAGTACCTATACTATAATCTGTACAAATAAAACCCTTAAAATAACTGATACGCAAATAATACTTAATTAAATTTCCTAAACAGTCGCTAGAAGAACAGCTAGCAACGCTAACAGCTGATTTCGAAAAGGCAACGGCTGAAAAATTAAAGTGCCAGCAAGAAGCCGATGCTACAAACAGAACTATTCAACTAGCTAACAGATTGGTTAATGGATTGGCTAGTGAGAATGTCCGATGGGCTGAGGCGGTTTCAAAGTAAGTTATGACAGTAAGATTTCTAGGTAAATATCAACCTTCGATGATGGGTAGTGTTTACATTGTTGGCTTTGGATTAGTAATCATTACTAAAATGTCAAATCAATTTATTGTTCCTTCTATCCCCTTCTTTTTCAGTTTTATGCAACAAAGCACAACACTGCCGGGTGACGTACTCTTAGTATGCGCTTTTATTTCATACGTGGGTTGCTTTACAAAGCAGTACAGATTGGATTTAATGCACAAAAATTGGCTTGTCTTCATGAAGACGTTGGAGGTTCGTATTTTTTTTATACTAACTAATATTTTATACTATTCAGAAATATTTATATAAATTATTAAATATCTATAAACGTATTGACACAGTCATAAGAAACATTATAATCCTTCTTGACATTGTTTGTACAATCTGCAATAGATGTGATGTTTTTTTAGCCACCTATACCGATAACTGAAGGCCTGGATCCACTTACAATGCTGACTGATGATACAATAATAGCGATATGGCAGAATGAAGGACTACCCTCGGATCGGATGAGTACTGAGAATGCTACAATACTTTCAAATTCTGTCAGATGGCCCCTTATGATTGACCCACAGGTAAAGTGTCCAGCAATATGAATCTGATCAATAAATACAGTAAAACTATTTTTTTCTTAATTGTACTTAATATCAGAAGAGTTTCTGTAATAGATAAGTCTTAATAAAAAATTGGCAAATACTTAATAAATTTAAAATTTAAACATTCAAACTTTTTACTAAGTAAATTTATCTTTACATATGATAAAAATTAACAATAACCATAAATTTGCAGTTGCAAGGTGTAAAATGGATAAAACAAAAGTACGGTGACAAATTACGGGTGATAAGGTTAGGACAAAAAGGTTACCTCGATACAATCGAGAAAGCTATCATTAAAGGTGAGACTGTATTATTGGAAAATATTGATGAAACTGTCGATCCTGTTTTGGATCCATTACTTGGAAGAAATCTGATAAAGAAAGGAAGGTTAGTAATTGTTTGTATTAAGTCCCTTAAATTGAGTACCTAACGGTAATACCAAAATTTAAGCATATTCGTTTACTTACATAACGTTGAATATTTTTCAGAGCTATAAAAATTGGTGACAAAGAAGTCGAGTACAGCCCAAACTTTAGATTGATTTTACACACGAAGTTAGCAAACCCTCATTACAAACCTGAAATGCAAGCTCAGACAACCTTAGTCAACTTCACTGTAACCCGAGATGGTCTAGAAGATCAACTTCTAGCTGAAGTTGTTAAAGCAGAGAGACCTGATTTAGAGGAGCTTAAAGCTGAGTTGACAGTTCAACAAAATCAATTTAAAATACAATTAAAGGAGCTGGAAGATGATTTATTGTCAAGACTTTCTTCTGCTGGAGATAATATTCTGGGTGATACAGCGTTAGTAGAAAATTTGGAGACTACCAAGAAGACTGCTGCTGATATTGAGAAAAAGGTGAGCTTTTATGACCTAACGCAGCGTTTTAAAAATCTAATCGTATCCGCAATTTTAATGAAATTTGTATGAATTTTGTAAATTTTAAGGTTGCAGAAGCAAAAATAACGTCACATCAAATAGATCAAGCTCGAGAATTTTATCGGCCTGCGTCCGCCAGAGCATCTCTTCTATATTTCATTTTAAACGACTTAAATACCATCAATCCGATTTATCAATTTTCTCTTAAGGTAAGATGGATATTGGAAATAGATTATTATTATTGTAATAATCAAAAACTAGACTATGTTAATTAAGTGTTTAACATTTCAGGCGTTTAGTGTCGTGTTTCAAAAGGCGATATCACGAGCGGAGCCAGCTGAAGAAGTTAGCCAGCGGATCAAGAATCTCATTGATTGTATCAGCTATTCCGTGTTCCAGTATACTTCTAGAGGATTGTTTGAATGTGACAAGCTGATTTTCGCTTCGCAGATGACTTTTCAGGTTATAAATCTTAATTTATCTTGAAAACAGTTAATAGTAACATTCGCGTCGTCCAGAATTTTGTTAAATTTTAAATTATTATAACCACGCTTTGCTTTTTTAGATTCTCCTTATAAGTGAAGAGCTATCAGCGGCTGAGTTGGACTTCTTTCTTCGGTTCCCGATCAAACCTCATGTTACTAGCCCCGTTGATTTCTTGTCTCATCAAAGCTGGGGCGGCATTTGCTCTTTAGCGAGTAAAGACGAGTTCAGAAATCTGGATCGTGACATTGAAACATCCCCTAAAAGATGGAAGAAAATTGTTGAAATGGATTGCCCGGAAAGAGAAAAGTTTCCACAGGTGAACATACCTTTTGTTTTGGCATTTTGAATAGCCTGATAATATGAAAAAAAGCACAGTTGTGAATAATAAGTTGGAATTTTTATTTATAGGAATGGAAAAATAAAACTGCTATTCAGAGACTTTGCATGTTGCGGGCCTTCAGACCTGATCGGATGACGTACGCTGTAGCGTAAGTTCTATATTGTTACACAGTTTTAATGGTAATATGTGATAATAATCAAGATAAACAGTATATTTTAATTTTAGAGCATTCATCGAGGAGAAAATGGGTGCAAAGTACGTAGAAAACAGAACGGTAGAATTCGCCAAGTCGTTTGAGGAGACTAGTCCGACGACACCTATATTTTTCATCTTGTCTCCTGGAGTGAACCCCTTAAAAGATGTAGAGGCGTTAGGAAAGGTCATGGGTTTCACAGCTGATAATGGAAACTTCCACAATGTTTCATTGGGCCAAGGCCAAGAGGTCGTAGCGGAGCAAGCAATGGATGAGGCTCTTGAGAAAGGTCATTGGGTGGTATTACAGGTACATAAAGACTGTAGGCTAGTGCCTATACTAAGATGCTGTATGACACTGGTTTTGATTTTAAAGATGTCTACTTATAATTTGCACTTGCACTTTCAGAATATTCACTTGGTAAAAAAATGGCTATCAAGCCTTGAAAAGAAAATGGAGAGCTTTGCAACTGGCAGTCATGAGAACTACCGATTGTTTATGTCAGCTGAGCCTGCTGCGACTGCCTCGGCTCATATCATACCCCAGGGCATATTGGAGTCTAGCATTAAGATTACTAACGAACCTCCCACTGGAATGCAGGTACTTACGATGTCTTATTTTACATCATGCGAATTTTCAGTCACCGGAATGTGACAATTTATATATTTTTTTAATTAATGACTAATCTTAACTCTTTTAGGCTAATATTCACAAAGCATTGGACAATTTCAATCAAGAGACTTTAGAAATGTGCGGTAAGGAAGCTGAATTCAAAGCTATACTTTTTGCGCTGTGCTACTTCCATGCGGTTGTGGCGGAGAGGAGAAAGTTTGGACCTCAGGGCTGGAATAAGATCTATCCATTCAATGTCGGTCAGTAATCAATAGTATCTTGATATATTGTTTTATAACGATATAAAGTAGAATCTAATTTATACCATATGCAATCAATTAATGTGTTTAAAAATTTCGGTACAGGTGACTTAACGATAAGTGTATTCGTCTTATATAATTATTTGGAAGCTAATTCCAAAGTTCCGTGGGAAGATTTGCGTTATCTTTTTGGCGAAATCATGTACGGTGGTCATATCACTGATGACTGGGATAGAAGGCTTTGCAATGCTTATCTTGAAGAGTTGATGCAATCTGACTTAGTAAGTAACTGTTGCTTTTTCATGTAATTTTTAAATTTATTCATTTAACTACTATTGTCACTTCAATAACCCCTTTAAAATCTCGACCCAGCCTGCATAGACTACTATCACCATAATCGTAATATGCCTAGTATTTAATTCAAAAAGATTCGATGTTTAACTAAGCTCAAACTTTATACAGGTAGATGGTGAGCTTCATTTGGCTCCAGGATTCCCTGCTCCTCCTAACACGGACTACTCAGGCTATCATCAGTACATAGAAGACGCTATGCCTTCTGAATCCCCATATCTCTACGGCTTACATCCAAACGCGGAAATAGGATTCCTCACAACGACCTCAGAGAATCTCTTCAGAACTATTTTTGAAATGCAACCGAGGGATGCTCAAGCTTCTGGTGCCGCTACTGTTACCAGAGAAGATAAGGTAATTATAATGTATTTGGATCAGCATTTATTTTTAAGGGGAAAGGAACATATTTTACGCTTTTAAAACATGAAAGCAAAAACATTTACCTAATAAAATTATTAAACAAATTAATAATATTATTGACGGCTCATTATTACCACATGATAGGTTTGAAAATCACAAGAAATTACTATAGTCGGATTCTAACTAATTACATTGAAATTAAAGGTCAAACAAATGCTAGACGAGATTATGGAGAAGCTACCAGAGGAGTTCAACATGACAGAAATAATGGGAAAAGTGGAGGAGAGAACGCCATACGTGATCGTAGCTTTCCAGGAATGCGAACGGATGAACTACCTGACGGGAGAGATACGACGATCGCTCAGGGAACTGGATTTGGGATTGAAGGTAACATGCATGAATAAGTATTTTTAATCTGTCGAATTTGTTGATTAAAGTCTTTATTGTTGCAAAGATGTTATAAAATAGTTTTTTCTCGATATTTTTCAGGGTGAACTGACCATAACTTCTGTGATGGAGGAGCTGGAGAACGCCTTGTTTTTGGACCAGGTGCCAGCTATCTGGTCGAATAGAGCTTATCCTTCGCTACTTGGGCTCTCGGCTTGGTTCGTGGATCTTCTTTTAAGGTTGCGAGAGCTTGAAACTTGGGCTACTGATTTTGTTGTAAGTTATTATTATGATTAGCTCTTTATTTTATAAGTGCGATTACAACATTTTCGTAGAGAATCTTTCTAAAATACGAGCGACGAACGAACGACTTTTCTTAGAGACGATTGATAGATTTTTTTAATTTTGTACATTTTTTTTTCTGACTTTACTTGCATTGTCGTCCATCCTAAGTACATAGTTGTACCAAACGATCTGACCACTAGAAGCGGGTCAAATTTGACTTGCTAATTTTGACCCAAACAAAAAAACATACAGGTCAAGTTAAATAAAAACTTTTAATAAAAATAACGACATTTAGAGAAAACAGGATTTGAAACTTGACTAATCTAGGTACAATCGTTGCATGCTTGGTTTTTAAGCATTTGTGACCCTTTTAGAGTAAGTTTTAAATGTAATTTTTATACTCGATGCCATTTCTGCACCAAGCTGAAATTGTCAAAAATTGTGACATCTCTGTGGGTTAATCTGATTATACTTACTGGTAGATGTTTTGATTTTAGTTGAACACTTATTTGTTTTGAACAGCTACCATCATCAGTGTGGCTGGCGGGTTTCTTCAATCCCCAAAGTCTTCTGACAGCTATAATGCAGAGTACGGCCCGCCGCTATGAATTACCGCTCGACAAAATGTGTCTCCAGTGTGACGTCACTAAGAAAATGAAGGAGGATTTTACGTGAGTGAAACTGTAATTGAGTGGTATTGGAACATCTGCTTACTTGGTCAACTTGAAACGGTCAAACTAAAAAAAAAACTTGCCGTGTCGAAGTCGAAGTATTAACACGAAAATTGCCTAGCTTACGACCGGATAGCTTTAGTGGTTTGTGACCCTTTTTTTTACGAAGAGGAAATCTTAATGGATGCCCTAGGCACGGGGATGCCTAGGAGTATGCGGGGCTCCCCCTCGAAGGGGATACACCCAAACATCGAGTTCGCCTTTTCCCCCTCGTCTACGCAAGGAGCGGTAGCATGTTGAAGTGGTTAGTGACCCTGACTATGAAGCTAGAGAGTCCGGGTTTGAACCCCGTTAGGGGCAGGCACTTTTACGCTGAATATGAATGTTTCATTACAATTTTATTATTATTAGTAAAAACTTAAAGGTTACCGCGGACAATATCTGATCTGTTTTTGTATGTATACAATGTTTGTTCTGGGTTGACTCAAACAAATAGTCTTAGTAAGTTTGCATCAGAAATAACTGAACCTCTTCATCAGTTATGGCAGGGTTTATGTCTTAAAACAATTTCTATCAGTGACCCTTTAGGTAAAGCAGATGGGCAATTTAATACGCCGGATCCGTATTTTATGGCAAGAAATGGTAATAAACATGCTTAATAATAATATATTTACGTTTTGTCTGTATATATGTTAACATTCTTAGCAAGCTTTTTTTGTCTCATTGCTTTAATCACGATTTAATGTCAAGGTAAACGTCAACAACTCAATTTGGTTTGAATTTGCATACGAATTAAAAAACTGCATGAGAGTTTTTATGACTAATGTCATACTGATAATTAGGTACTTGCCAATGAAACAAATAATTTGCCTGTACTCGTAAAGCATGTTTGTGCGCCTCATTACGCATGGCATGGAGATGTTAGAATTAGGAGTATGGAAAAATAAAGAATACTGTTTTCATTTTGTTTTAATTAAAAGTAACTCAGGGTTACTTTAAGGAGTCGTATACCATTGTATAGTGCCTGGAAATGCCCGCATGCCGGTAACACATAAATATAATTCAGTGTGTTCCATATAAAGACAAAGAATAAAGAGCTGTCCCCACTCGCTTTGAATGTATAAAAACAAATGACTGTAAAAAGAATCTAAAGATATAGATTAATTATTTATACTTGGCTGATTGTTTATGAAAATGTCGCATTCTCAACAAATGATTGAATGACAAACTTTTGAATAATGAAGCTAACAATATTCATTAAAATCGAGGATTAAAGTGACATTAGACCATAAGTTTAAGCGGATGAATGTAAAAGTCCAGTGATAATTTGCTGTTCCGTGCATGTTTCGAGAAGGTCTATCTAACAGTGGATTTTCCACCGTCAATAACGTCTGAAAAATACAACGGAATAGAGCCTCCTCTTTTTTGGAGCCATTGCTTGGGTTTCTTGTTGAGGGTGCGACAAGCTTTCACCAGTTCCCTACATGCATGTATCTAACACCAATCCTTTCACGGCAGGATCGCTGATTCCAGGTCGGCGCCCCCCGACGGGGCCTATGTCCACGGCCTCCTCATGGAGGGTGCCCGCTGGGACGTACAGGCTGGGATAGTAATGGACTCCAGGCTGAAGGAACTGTTCCCACCCATGCCAGTTATTAATGTCAGGGTATGAAGAAATAATAATATAGACCTTTATCAGACCGCGATCAGAATGGGATTGAAAGACCTGACCATTTCATAGACTCATCCCGGATCCCCAATAATCCCCATAGGCTATGAAACTATGCGTATAATATAAACCTTCGTCTTTAACCACTCTATCTATTGTATTGATGTAAAATTCATTAAAATCCATTGCGTAGTTTAATAGATCTAAGCGTAGATACCTATATGTATACGTATAAAGACGGCGAGAAGCATCTTTTTTTTTGTACTACCTATGTAAAGATAACAGATCTTTAATCCTATTCAGACCGCGATCATAATGGGGTTCATAGCGGGAGCCGGTGACTCACATGTGCGTTCAAATTGCTGTAAAGTGACACGGTACTAGCATATCATAAGTATGCGTTTCCGCCGGTGCATGCGTTAAGTTTCAAACCTATCGAGTATGAAGTGAACTTGTAAACATCTGTTACACAAATTAAGTTTGTGGCTTTATTCCCACGCGTCGATGTGAGGTGGCGCTATACCTATTTTCACATTGATTTAATACTCCCTACTGGTTTTATAATTCATCGCCTTAAAAGGAGAAGGAACACTGCGAATGCATTTAATGTTTCTATCAAAAAGATAAAATCTTAATTGAACCCGTGTTCTCAATCCCCATGACTAGTAGAGTATTAGGTTTCAGCATTTTTCAGGTTACCTAACGCATCTAACGAAAGAAAATTGTCAACTTCCAGGCAATAACACAAGACAAGCAGGATCTTCGCAACATGTACGAGTGCCCTGTATACAAGACTCGAACTCGGGGACCCACTTATGTGTGGACCTTCAACTTGAAGACCAAGGATAAGCCATCCAAGTGGACCCTCGCCGGCGTCGCCTTGCTGCTGCAGATTTAAGTGTTTAAGTGCCACACTCATAGATGTTGATTAAGCTAATAGTTATTAGCGACGATTTTGTAAACACAAGATTGAAAACGGAATTGTTTTGGAATGTAAGATCATTTAGTAGGTACTTAATTGACATATCTGAGTGCGGATACTGTGCATCAACTAATTAGAAGATTGTTTAATTAAACACGGCATTACGGTCATGTTAATTCATTTTTCATTCATTCAAGTTAGTTCAAAATAAGTTATTATTAATTTAATCTTTTTAGCATTATTTCAAAATACCTACATCAAACATTTATATCCATTTTTAAATATTAATAAAATAAAGCTTTTATGTTATTTGTCTATTTTATTTGAGCATAGCAATGAAGAGTTTTGAGAATGTACATAGAAAAATATATTTACAAAACATTTTAGACTATAAGGAAAAGCGCTCCAAAACATCCAAACTTGGTACAGTCAAGGGCAAAGATATATATGCAAGTAAAGTGAAAGAAAATAAGTAATCATATAAAGTTAAAAAGATATATACTCATTCAAATGGTAATAAATATGCAAACTACACTGGCAACATAAATATGTACCTAGCAAGTCCAAAAACTTGTATACAATTAAAACTCCATTATTAGTATCCTGCAAATAATGCAAAATATTATAGTCATACTTATGTCAATAAATATAGATTCAGTAATTGCTACGAAAATATGTATACAAAATGTAATCTGCGAATATCAACTTTACGGCCTAGTCACACGAAACAAATTTGTAAAGTATGTTTTGACAATTCACGAAAACAGTACAGACTTGTCATTGCATATGTTTGTCGCATGTTTTGACCTGTCACCACGACGTTATCAATCGGCATGTTTAACAGATTTTACAGATTCAGATTTCGTTGATTTTGATTGAAGATGCCAACGCTATACGGCTGTACCATTTCAAAACCTAGTAAGTCTCAAAAACTCAATTTTGGGATTTTTGCTTAAAACGTGGTTTCTAGCAAGTGCCTATAGGATACAGAAACATTTAGAGGCCTATCTCGCTCAACTTCAGAGATACGAGTACTGCAAAACCTAGTAAGTTCCAAAAAAAACGGGCTTGACCATTTCAAAACCTAGTATGGCACAAAACCATTTCAAAAACCTAGTATGGGACATGCACTTACTAGGTTTTGAAAAAGTCAGAGAGACTTACTAGGTTTTGATATGGTCAAACGAGTTTAATTGTAACTTTTTGGAAAGTAGTATGTGTTTGTTATTTGAAGTTACTAGGTTTTGTAAGTCAAATGTTATAGGTACGTTGTTCTTTATTTATTTTGACGCGTCAAGGTAGGCAGCACTGTGCTCCCGCGCCAACTTCATGCTATTGCGCTGGAGCTGTTTCGAACTCGTTTAAACGCGTCAGTCAGTCAGTTGCCTGCCAAGATTGAGTGTGCTTGCACGTGTTATGTTAAAATTTTGCTGAAACGTGGCGTAATTAATAAAATTAGCCAGTGTTGCCGTTTGGTTCCGTGTCTTCCGTTTTGCGGAACTTTTGACACCCTCGCGGAACTTTGTATTTTGGTACAATTTTCGGAACTTTTAAGGTCCCGGCATAAAGATACGTGGTAAAAAACTTTACATACACACTAAAAAATACAGACTAATTTTCCTGTTATTAACACAAATATTAATCCCAATTCCTATGATGAGGTAAAAAAAAAAAGCTCGTTCCCCAAGATTTAAATGAAACTGGAACTTTTCTACTAAAATTGGAACTTTTTAGGGATCGCAATGTATTTTCAAGGGAAGTGGCCTGGCAACACTGAAATTAGCAGTCGCACTAAGCGTATATAGTCTTTCCAATCATTTATTTTCTCGATGACAGATGTAGTTTGATAGTTATAGTGTTGTTACCTAATAAGTGATCAGTAGATACGATATCGATCCAATTTTATTATATATACGAGTAGTTGAGAAGTATTCAGCTATGGAGCCAATAAAACAACCGACTTGAATGCTAATTTTTTACTAAGCGTGCAAAATGGCCGAATGACAGTAATGTTTGTAATGAATAAACTAAAAACTACTGGACAAACAAAAAATATTTCACCATTAAAATGCCACATTATTCCTGAGTAACATAGGCTATTTTTTATCCCGGTAAAAAATTACAACGTGTACAAAGTCGCAGGAACACATCTAGTTCAATATATACAATACCGATACAATATCGATATTTCAATCATAACATCACTATTTGCATTCCCATAGAATGTAACTTTATTAAAACGTTTATTGTTTATCGTACTTTAAAAAGATATTACTGCATATCTGGACTCAATTTGTCTTAGATGCATATTATATGGGATCAAGGAACAAAATTAGGCAGTCGTCATATTTTTTATACCTCGCATTTAAAAGTTATTTTTTGCGTAAAAAGCGCAGTTACATTCTACGGGAGCTGTCATCGAGAAAATAAATGATTGGAAAGACTATAGTAAACAACGCTTTGAATTTAGACGACAACCATTCTGTGTAAGTAAATTTCTATAATATACCTATCCTGGTTTACTTTGACATATATTTATTTGACATTATTACATATTATGATATATTTTTTTTGTAATGAACAACTACTTAGCTGACTGGTTTGTTTTATTTAAATTGAAAAAAGGTCCACATATTAAAACTTAAATGATTAAATCTCTTAATCATGCCAAAGTGGCAACACATACTAGGTTTTGAAATTGATCGGTTCACTATAGTTCTTATTTGAGTTCAATTTCAAAACCTAGTATGGCACATAAAACATGCAATATAGGTTATTAAGTGTATATATATATATACCAGGATATTCGGCTTAAACTAATAAACCAAGAAAGTATTACTTTTGGAACGAATATTGCAAAATTTTGTACGGCTGAGACAAAACATGTTTTTTCGCTCTCCTGTAAAATTTGCTTAATGTCCCTTACTAGGTTTTGAAATGGTACAGCCGTATAGTCCGGTAAAATTAGACCAAAAAATAAGAGTAAAGTTACCTAAATTCCCACCAAGGTGAAAATCGGTAAGATTGTTTGAAATATCACTAAAAACAAAATTTGAAACTTCCCCATCTTTCCCCTGTAAGGAAAAAAAGTATACCCAAAGTATCGAAATATGTATACATAAACTCAAGAAGGCTTCTGTTATGGTTTTTTTTTTATATAAGAGGGGGCAAACGAGCATACGGGTCACCTGATGGAAAGCAATCACCGTCGCCCAAGGACACCTGCAAGACCTGGGGAATCACAAGTGCGTTGCTGGTCCTTTGAGGAACAGGAAGGCTCGTTTTTTAAAGATCCCTAAATTGTATCGCTCAGGGAATATTGCAGCAGGAAGTTGGTTCCAGTTGGTTACCGTACGAGGAAAGAAATTGCGTTTAAAACGCACGGTACTTGACTGCCAACCATCAAGATGTTGAGGATGGAAGGACAGACGGTTCCGCGAAGTACGGTAGTGGAATTCAGCCGCAGGCAGCAATCCGAAGAGTTCGTCAGAGCACTCCCCATGATAAATACGGCACAGGGCTGCTACATCCCTCCGCACAGCCAGAGAGTCGAGCCGACCTGAAAGTGCCTGGTTATCGACAAATCGAGCAGCTCTGCGTTGGATGCGGTCAAATGGAAGGTTTTGGTACTTGGGTGCCCCAGCCCAGAGATGAGAACAGTACTCCATATGCGGCCTAACCTGCGCCTTATAGAGTTGAAGGCGATGGGCTGGCGAGAAGTACTGTCCCGCTCTATTGAGCACCCCCAATTTTTTAGAAGCTAATTTGGCTTTGCCTTCCAAATGACCACGGAACTGAACATCACTCGAAATGTCGACACGGGGTCCTGATAGACAACTTAGCATCAAGGGGGGTACCTTCGAAACAAGGCGAAACAACCTCAAGGTACCTACCAGTTACGAGTAGATGACGATATACATACTTATATATATAGAACATACATGACCCAAGCACAACTATTCGAGTTGATCACACAAACATTGCCCTAGCCGGGTTTCGAACCCGGGACCTTCGACTCAGAAGGCGGTTGCTTCACCACTGAGCCATCCGTGTCGTCAATATCAAATCATACAGTAATTGGCGATCTACGCTATTTTCTAATTTTTTTTATTTAATAAAAGGCAAAGTATACTTAAAATAACTGTATAATAAAGAAAACAACTCCTTAAACTTAAGACAAAGTGCATAGAGAGTAATATTTTCTATAGTACGTTATTATTAACATGTTTAATATTTCTTACCGTGATGCCTAATTCGTCAGCAGAGCTATATCAGGCACGGATATACCTTCCTCGAATAAGGCAACAATCCTATATTTTAAATGATCGCTTATACGATACATTTTCTCCTTCAAAATTAATGAAAAGCCGCCAGAAAAACCATAAGAAACGGTAAGTCAAATGGAATTAAAAAATCCAAAAGTGACACATGACACATGCACATGCACATGCACAAATCACGTCTTTATCCCTTACGGGGTAGACAGAGTTTATGGTAACAGGTACCTACAACCTACAGGCCACATTTAGCAAGATTGTGGGCACATGTCATGATCACTACATAGTATAAAACAAAGTCGCTTTCTCTGTCCCTATGTCCCTAAGTATGCTTATATCTTCAAAACTACACAACGGATTTTGATGCGGTTTTTTTTTTATAGATAGAGTGATTCAAGAGGAAGGTTTTTATGTATAATTCTACGCAGACAAAGTCGCTGGCAGAAGCTAGTTTAAAATAAATAGAGTATTATCAGTTAAAGAGTTTGGAATAGCAGTTGTTGTACTACTTGAAGCTTAAAGTGGTTGGCTGATTACATTAAGATTACAGAGTTCGATGTTACGCAAATACGTTCATAAGCTCCTGACAATAGAGTTGTGTTAATAGAATTTTGGATTGTTTACATATTTTTGGCTATCGTATTAGATACATAATTAATGGTTAAATAGTGTATACATATTTTTGAACTTTACGGTGTTTCTAAGTTTATGGCCTAATACATGAGGACATATTATTGCAAATGTTGTATACATAGTTATCTCTCAAATCATGTATACTAATTTATGTACTTTTATATGTTGCCAAATTAATGACCATTTAGATGACCATGCTTTTTGATACTCTGTGGTGTATACATATCTTTGCCCTTGACTGTACTTAGTTAGGTACTTAGAAAAGAAAATATGATGTTATATTAATTACTGAACGGCACACGAAAACCAACATCGGAAAAATAATTTAAGCAATCAAACAATACCACGACATGACGACAAGCAAGTGAATATGCAAATAACTAATAATAAAATGTAACACGAATTCCAGTCACAAAAAACTTGTCTGTTTTTAGGATCGCAGCAATGTCGTCAACTTTTCAAGTTTGACCGATTTGGTGTGACGCTTCGTTTGCCTTGGTCATTTAATTAATGTTTATTTTATACTGGATCATTGAATTCTCATTTGGAGACGCAATTTTAAATGGGTACGGTTGGATAAGTACCTAAAATAGTAAATAAAATGTAAACAAGGTCACTAAGTTAAATTGAATTACTTATGTGGAATCACATATGAGAACATTATGAACAAGAGGACAATTTTAAAAACGTTTATCTATTTTTTTCATAGAGCAATGTTAATGTCTTGCCAGATATAAAATTAATACGAAAAAAATAGTCGAATGACTACAAGTCCATAAGGTCACATTTAAAAACAAACCATGACTTGACTATGACAGAATCAACAATATTTGAAATCAACATATAAAATTGCTGGAGGCAATCTCTAGTTTGACCTTTATCATTACCCAAATAAAATCCATTGTAATATAATTACAATTGGATACAAATAACATACAATCGAAGATTGACAATAGAGTGGCAAGAATAGTGTTATTATGGGAAAGTGACTTTCTTTTGGTGATCTTCCAAATTTAGAAATGGAAAGGAGAACGAATATGCCTAACCTATCGTATCGAGATGGTCGGCCAATAATTAATAAAGAAGCGACCCACTAAATTAAAGTTCATTATAAATTCCTTGTACCAAATTAGCATTGAATAAAATAAAAGAACAACTAACCTTTCAACTTGAGATTACTCATGGTTACATATTGATTACTTTAAATTTTTATTATCATCTCTGACATCAAGATCGCTCGATCAACGTTTAAATCGTTCTGGGATGATGTATATTAGGTTTAATTAAGCCCAATTAAGTCAATGACATCACAAAGATAATACTTCATTAGAAGATTTTAGGTGCGCCGTCAAAAAATAAGCAAGAAGTGTTCATTTGGCGATTTCATTTAACGGAATTAGTTTTTAACAAAACGGAACTTAGTACATGGTTATGATTATGATAGAAGCATCTGAAGTTCTGTAGAGTTTCCTTAATCTAAGGTGGGTGGTGGTCCGACAACACCAATTTGTGGTTATATTATATAGGTACTTAATAATCGCTCCCTAACCATTTGTGATGGCATATTTTGGTTTTTGAAGATATAATATGCTATATTTATGAGACCGCTGTGTGGCGTCTTCAGTGGCATGTTCTTGGTTACATTTACCCATAAAGGCCATCACAGCGTTGTGTATTCGGGTTGCGCCATTGGTATCTCTGTCAGTCTCACTAGAAACAACATAGAGCATCTCTTTCGCCCACGCAAATAGTTTAGCGAATACACCAAATAAAGAGCCGGCCATAAAAGTCGTTCGACACAACTTTAAACAACAACAAAAATTAACTTTGACATACACGGTTATACTTAAAACGAAAGTGGCATGCAACTGTAGCTTTTCCTTTTTACATTTAAATGTGTGCAAGCGCCTTGGTGTTAGTTACAAAGTAACATTTCCAACAAAGGCGTTTCTCTTCTTTTTATATCAATTATAGTTTGTAGTTTGGATTCAATTTCATTTGTAACTTTTACTTACAGGTGGGCGGGACATTAGCATTCTAGTTAGTAGATTGTTAGGTTGTTAGTTAGCCTCGTTAGATACGTTAATGCTTAGAACCGAAAAGTTGTAAGTGAATAGTTCCTGTGAAGGTTTTAAAGCGTTTTAAAATGTTAACATTTGTGAAGTGTAGGTGGTTACATTAAGTCGTAACTGAGACAAAAACGTGGAAGGAATCTAATGGGTTTTAATTAGAATGCTCATAATTATTAGGTGGCGCTTAATTATTTTGTGTGTGAAATGATAAAACTGTTTTCATCATCGGTAAATTTGGTAGGATACTTTCAATTTAGGGCATTTTAAGGATAAGGTGTAAACATAATTTAACGTCTTTATTCACATCTACCTATACGCTTGTTAAAAGTACCTACGTTAATTTAACATTAAGTTTTTATCCGACACTTTGATAAGTCCCTTTCTCAAACACAGACAAAACATCAATAAATAACAAGTTAGTGTTTACACATATCGCAGAATACGATAGGAAGAGAAGATCATTCAAAAGTTTAACTAATTTTTAATGGTGTAGGTGAGCTATCAATTAGGACCATCTAATCATACTAACCATACTGATCACCAATCAATGATACTTCCACGGCCTCTACACAATTATACATAGCTCAATCTTCAATAAAACTATTTATTACAAGAGATTATGTTATTATTTACATAACATCGGTTATAAGAGTTAATAGAAAATCATCTTCGACCTTGACACAATACCTACATAATAATAACAGAGGGTTATCTACCTTTTATTGTCTACTAATAAGTGTAGGCGTACAGATGATCACACCAAAAGCTTATATCTGTTATTAATCACTTACAACTTGTAATCTTCCAAATATCATGGCTCGTTAAACAACAATTTGCAGCCTTTCGTCAAAAGAAGCGTTAAGTGTATGAAAACAAACTTACAAACTGCAAGGTTGATTCTAGTTTAATGGCTGGATGATATACGTTATTGAGATGATTTGTAACTAATTGAGATGTTGATGGAATGAATGTAAGTGAACTTATTACGGCCGTGGCATTTATGTGATTTCATTTGTATACGTTACTTAGGTGCCGGACTAAAACGCATCAGTAAATAGGTAAGTATTTACTGTATCATCTGGATTGTTATGGAATAGAATTCCTTGCCTGCGTCTGTGCTACCTGAACGTTACAATCTGGGCGTCCTCAATTTAGGATGAATGGGCACTTGCTATTCTTGTGTGCTCCATCTTAGACCTCATCTTCGCTTTAAGACGTGATTGTAGTTAAACGGAAGCCTATTTACATGAAAAAAGTATCGGGTTTGGAGAGTGAAGCAGCCGGAGAAATTGCTGGAAAAAGAGGAATTATTCATAGAGCTAACTTTGAGTTGATGACGAATGCAATTCTCTTGTTTTTAGGTGTCTATGGGAAGTGGTGGTTACTACTGATGGTAGGTTAGATAAATAAGGACTTTATTTATCTGAAGATGGTAATGTTTTTGTATGCTTATTCAGGAGGACTCACACCATAAAAATGAGACAAGACGTCTTCATAAATTATGTTTATTATAAGAGTAAGTCAAGCCAATTAAACAATGTGTCAGAAATATCCATAATAGTTAGAACATTTTATAAATGCAGACTTAGATACGTATGTTTTTGGTTGTTGCATAAGAAGATACCGGTTTTGCGTAGGTCGTGACATTTAGAAGGTCAGGATCACGAATTTTAATTGGGTCCTCATTCTTAGCTATACTTTTTGCTAACTTCGGGTAGAAAACCTAGGTTTTGTTTGTATAGGAGTATAAGGCTATGGTATGCAGAAAAGCGTATCTTTATAAAACAAGTTTGTCATAATCATAATTGTAGGCAGTGTAGGCTTGTTGTTTATTTTCTGCTAATTCGTTTTTGAAAATGTTATATCACTTAACATGAGTCATACGATTAGATATTACAATTTTCCCTGTATATATAAAACCGTATAAAGAGGGCATTAAACCTTGCGGTGGAAAATATATTATTTGGTGACTAAGTATATAGGTACGTATAATATTTCTACATAAGGTTGGGTAAACTGGGGTTTTCCACGACAACTTTTGTGCGGATGACCACGCCCTCCTCGTGTAGGCGACATTTTGCCGACGAGGCAAAATGTTATAAATATCGCTAATAGATACGCTTCTCGCTAGCAGTAAGACAATCCCTTAGCTTCGCCCCAATCGTAACCCAAATCACTCTAACAGAGTGTGACGTGGAATCCCACTATCTATGCAGTCTAAACGTTCTGCAAAAACTTGCATTTTTATTACCGACGAGGATTTAGACGTTTCGTATCGGAAGCCTCGATCTGAACACTTAATTTGGCTTTTTTATAAAACCATGAGCTAAACATGCGTTTAGACTTTGAATAATTATCGTTTCTAGTTATTTAGCTGTGGCTTGTTAATGCTAATAAAATCAGTGAAGTTAAGCGTTGTTTTATTGTTTAATTAAAATCTATTGAGCATTCAAGGCACATATTTAAAGTAGATAAACGATTTTGTCTTGACTTATGTGTTTTATAACGATGGACTTCTAATTGTTGAAACTAATGTTTATTGTTACCTACTTATACCTACTTAAAATATTAAATTGGAATGATTTAGCGTCGTATTGTTGTGGGTTCAAATCCGGGGCGCACCTCTGAGTTTTTCGGAATTTATGTGCGAAAATTAAATTTGAAATTTGCCACGAGCTTTTCGGTGATGGAAAATATCGTGAAGAAACCTTGCACACATCTGCGAAGAAATTCAATGGTGTGTGTTAAGTTCCTAATCCGCACTGGGCGCGCGTGGGAACTATAGCCCAACCCTCCAATGCACGTAGGAGGCCTATGCCATGAGGCACGCCGAATTACGCGACAATTTAATAATAATAAAAAAACAACAACAACAAAAAATGAAATTGTAGCGAATTCGGAATAAAAAGGCTATATTATTATTATAATTATTATTGTAGTAAGGAGTACTATCTATGAGAAAGGTAATAAGTTTGTTTAAATTAAAATTCACAATACCTACCTAGTAGGTATTTCCTGAATTTTTAATACCTTGGTTCACGGGACGGCACCAGTCGTTGAAATCCATACGCGATTGACGCAATTCTATTCAATTTTAGGTTATAGCTCCATCGATACTTAATACACACACACACACACAAATCACGTCTATATCCCTTACGGGGTAGACAGAGCCTGAGGTTCAAGACCTAAAGGCCACCTAAGACCTAAAGCATGATTGTAGGCGTATAGGTGGAAAGGGGAATCAAAATAGTGATGGGTTACTTAATACAAATAGGTAAAATTATGACGGATTGAGACTTAACTTAATACCTAACAATAATTAGTAATTTTAGGGATAAGTTCGCCTTTGAGTATTTGTTTTGCCCTGTATTCATCTTTTTTATGTGTTTTATGTACCTACTATAAATGTAAAATATAATAAAGAGTCGTACATACATACGTATATACATCCAAATTCGTCATTAATGTCCACTTGTTGCAAAAAAAACGACATAGTGTTAACATCGTCAAAATGTATGGAGTTGACAAACTTAAGGCAGGTTTAACGACCAAACCTGCAAGTCGGCCTAAAAAAACGACTTAATACAGATCTTCGAATGGGTTTTGCACCCACAAACATCTGAGCCACTAGTAACCACCTTATTATTAAAAAATTGCCAGCGCCACTAGCGGATCGAAATGGTAACTAACTGTTCTCATAATGCTTGACATTTTAACGCAAACGCATTCGAGACGTATTTTGTGACCGAAAACTTACACTAGGCACTCTGAGCACCTAGAATTTACGGCTCCTAGAACATACATACATAAATCACGTCTTTATCCCTTACAGGGTAGACAGAGCCTAAAGTAACAAGACCTAAGGCTACGTTTAGCTTGACTGTGGGCGTATAGGTGGAAAGGGGAATCAAAATAGTGTTGGGTTGCTAGCCGCATCGCCTTTAACATGTTTCCAAAGTTTTTCACCCATTCCCTCGATGGGCTTTTATCATCTGCGCGGGAAGAGAAAAGCAACTGGTGCATACAATGTTTTTTCTTTACTCCCAGACCAGCATGGAAGACGCTCGTAGAACTCGTAATGAATAGTACAAAAAATCTTACGACCGCATAAACTTGAATGTCGTCTCATTGTTAGTTTTTCTAGACTAGATAGTTCAATAGCCTCATTAAATGCCGATGGCTTCCTGTAGTGACGAATAATCGTCTGCTTGGAACTATTATTAACCTGATTCATTCATACTGCGGCTATTTGACAAGGTGTGCGAATAACTGACGCGGGTTGTCGTTTCGTGAATTTTTTTATGTACTTACCTACGAGTTTAGTGTCCGTAAAACAATTGCGCCTAAAGATAAATGAGTTTTTTTACACGAAAAAGCCGTTCGTGTTTGAAGTGGACTCATTTCACGCACTAACGTTTAAGGTTTTTTGGAGTCTCTTGTTTAACTACGACAAATGTTAGCGATAGCTCTACAATTCGGGATATTATTATGAAGAATGCGCTTGTACGGGAAATTTGGCCCCTCCTGCATCCCATCAAAACTACTTTCTCAGTAACGTTTAAAACTCAAACCTTAAAAACCACTTCGTCAAAGAATCACTTCGTTTCTTTTAAGTATGCAAGACTGTTTATCTGCTGACCTGATGTGACGAATGCTGAATGGCGCTATCGTTTGTCCGACCTAGAATTTTTATTTTAATTAGATATAAACTTTAAACTTAGTTGTTGTTTCACTATTCACCTTTAAAGAGCGCCCTTTTTGATTTAGTTTTGTGTAAAAACACTGATTGTATTATAACCTCTAAAAGGGTCAATGCTAACGTAGAGCTGCCTCCCGTAAGCGGTAAGCATTGGTCGTGGGTGCTATAGACGGCCTACGCGGGATCCCCGCTGAGTCAACACTGTAGGCAACTAGTAGGAGGAACCTTAACTAATTATGGTTGAACTGTTTAATTGTAGTTATTGTGTTAAGTATGCATTTGGCCTTATTGGGACCGTGCGCGACGACAGCGCCACGTGATAGGCGGCCATTATGGACAATATTGTCACCGCTGTCAAACAAGAAGTAAGTAAATATTGTGAAAATTATTAATGAAATCTTGTGTTATTTTACTATACTACACAATTTTGGACAATGGTAGTCAGTAACATTATTGCCAATAATATTAAAATTGTTGTTTTCAGTGAAATTTTAAAGGTTAGGTAACTTACTTTTTTTTTCTTACGGCAAATATCCACTTATTTCTTTGGTCTCGTTTCCATCATGGTCTTGGAAATTGGTAAAATTTACAGTCACTATTCTTCTTGGTGTTATTACAATTCACAACAACACATCTTACCAGGACCATATTTTTATCTCAAAAACGATTAGAAAATGTTTACTGCAATATGGATTTGACAGCTCAAGTCAGCGACAAAAATGACAATTTTAGCCGTAGCGAGCGCTGTGATCGTTTAGGCTACCCCCTCCACCCGCTTTGCACTCTGCCAATACTCTAAAGTTACAGCTTTGAACGTCGTGTATTGCCGTTCCGCTTACACAAGTAGGTAGTGTATTAGAGTAAGAAGGACGATATGACACAAACTTGGAATTTCAAATTTCGGGTAGATGTTGCTGTTCAGAATAAAGCCTTTGCCCTTGGCTCTTTAAGACTCGTTCTAAAACTTGCCTGAATGATCTTCATCTATGTGAGAACTGGATGAAAACTAAGTATTTTATTATGGAAGATAACGGTGTTCCTTTGTTCTTATGTAAAAATTAAAAAAAAACTGCATTCTAGTCTCGTTTGTCTTAAATTACTAAAAATACAAAAAGTTAGGCTTAAATTTGAAACTGATCCTTATCACACACTACACTACACTACGCTACTAATCTTACTTCAACACCACACTAGCTAAGTATGTTTTAAAGCCATATTCGTTTATCTTATTCGTATAATAAAATCTCAATTATGTTCATATAGAAACGCAGCCACCCGCACAGACCTACCTCTCGCGACTGCGATTTGCAATAATTGTTTAATGAAAATGAAAAAAAAAAATAAGTCAAGACCATAATTAAAAATACGTTACTTCTTCATTATTTCTTTAATTTGCTTTGTTATCTTATGTATAGTAATTTTTTTTTGTCATGATACAATTGATGGAATTTTTATCAAACTACTTTTAAAATTCACAATTTTAATCTAAAACTAAAATACCTACTCCGAAGTCTTGAATATTAAAATGTTATAAAATTACTTAATTAAATTAATTAGAAACTGTATCAAAGTTTCACAATAATGACTTTCCTATACTTTCTGTTTAATTTGCAACGTTGTAGGCCGACCCGCTTTCTGCGATGTTATTATACTTATTTTAATCACGGGTTATAATCATACGCGATCACTCAGCGGCCGCAAATCATCTCGCCACCGCATTCAGAACTGTGAAGCTGTATCACTAACGCGTTTAAATATAAACCATGTTCATTTAGAATTAGAACCACTGGTGCAATCCCCGATGTTTCAAAGATTACATTGGGCTAAGATTCTTTACTTGGTATAAAGTGACGTGTATGTTTTTTGGAAATATGTTTCCGTCGCTACTTCATCCTGTGGAAGAATAAAAAATTGTCAAATCTATAAAAAAACAATTAATCTAAAAAAAAAATCTTCTCATTTCACGTTTTGACATTTGGGAGAAATTTGTTTCAAGATTCCTGGGTATAACTACTGCTTACTCCTTCTTTCTGGCTGCGAAAGTGTACTCTATTTGAACCATGCTAAAACAATATTCTAAGTAACGATTTACTTCCATTATTATCTTTAAGCATATTTTTCAAGCAAATCTTAGGAATCATGTTATAGGCGATGTGGCTAGCAATCCATACACCCACAATAATGCTAAACGTGGTATTTAGGTCTTGCTACCTTAGGCTCTGTCTATGGGTATTATGGGTACTAGACAACGATATACATACTTATATATAGAGAAATACCTATGTAGTTAGATAGAAGCATCCATAACTCAGGAACAAAATATTCGTGCTCATCACACAAATATTGTAATATGCCGTTACCAACTTTCGAACCCGGGAAGTTTGTTACGCAGGCAGGGTTAGTACCAACTAAGCCAACCACGTCGTCATTCGATATTGAATGCATAACTAGCTAGTTTCTGGACGTCTTTATGTTGTGCACTAACTGATTTTATGTGAGTTGCAGTTGTGGCATTGTTCTAAGATCATGACGTATGTAACGCGAGCATGGCGTGTCCGGGGACCAGCGAGCGTGCAGACGCGTGAAATGTAATGGTCAGTGAAAGTGTCCAAACTGTACTGGATACAGTTTTTTCTCAATAATTTGTTTCCGTTTAAGAAAATTACGAGCGTACCATAATATAGGTGTATACAGCGATTAGGACTTATTAAGAAAGAAAGTTATTTGTTGCGTTTTAAATAAATGGATGAAAGTCGACTTTCGGCTGGATCATTTGTCGCCTGATTGAAAAGCAAAAAACTTTGCCATGATGTTTTATGAACATTTTATAAATTGTTATCGACGATCATAAAAATACAAGGGCAATTTTTCTCAGCAAAAACTTCTGCATCTCACCCTCATCTTGTGATAAGTCTATCCTCGAAGTCATTGAAGTCATTGTTGACGTATACGGATAATTTACATAGTTAATTACTATAGAAAAATTGATTGTCATGTTTCGGACTATTCCGAAGTCCTTCCAGTAGCGTTTGAAACTGCGGTAGCGACATGAATACTATGGATTAGAAGCTGTATTGAAACAGTATGAAACTGATACCGTACAAATGGTGCGCCACAAAGTCGGTAATTTTTTTTGATTTTCTGACCATTTCCAGGGTAAATTTGGTCATTTGATTCTGTACGGCATCAGTTTCATACTGTTTCAATACAGCTTCTAATCCATTATTCCGCAACGCCGTACAAAAATCATGCGACAAGGGGAAAAAATCGAGGGTTGCACTTTTGAATTCTCACCAGCACCCAGTTGAACAGCTTACAAGTGACGGCATAGTGCTGAATCTTATTATTTTATGCTCTTATATATCGTCCTATATACGTCACCTGGTGGTTCATATGACCCACATTTTTTGTACGTGGGCCTGTAGTCTATCATGCTAAATTTCAAATGTAATATCGTACGTACTCGTACATTCGGACTCGGAGGTGCGAGCCTAGGATTCGAATCCGCGACCCTCTGCTTGAGAGGCCACAGGTCAAACCACTAGGCTACCACGGCATTGAGCTTTGAACTGAATTAACGAGCTTTAATTTGAACTAAGACAGCATGGTTTAAGAGTACCTTTGGGGGCGTACATTAATTACGTGAGGTATTCAGGGGGGGGGGGGGGGAGGGGGTCGAGCCGAATCTAACTAAATCTCACTTGGGGGAGAGGGGGGGTCTTGGCAAATATCACGTAATTTTTTTTTAGCAGAAAATGGTGTAAAACTGCGTGAAAATTAAGTTAAATTAAAGTTGAATTAATAATTAAAATTACAGCAATATTTGCAAATATATAGTCCTTGCTAGTCTTAAAAAAGTAATTAAACAATTTGTGTTTTGTTTTTTAGTAAATCCAATACTTTTATACCCAAAGTACAAGTTTTGAAAAATCTCACGTGAGATCGGGGTAGGGGGGACGGGGTCGAGAAAAATCTTACGACATCTCACCAAGAGGGGAGCGGGGGTCAAAAAATCCTTAAAAATGCCTCACGTAATTAATGGACGCCCCCTTTTGAAAATGGGTCATCTTCTATAACACCTCGTAACACACTATGACACCAGCTTCATACTTCGTAACATATTCTCAATGCGCGAGAGCACGCGATATCGCCGCTCTTACCATCGTTAGGTGTCAAATGAAACCTGCCAACTTTCCACAATTATTCAATAGGTACGGCTAATGGACGAAGTGATTGCTTTTAAGGCTGATTAGAAGATTATATATATGATTGATTAATGTATCCATCCTCGCGTCGGCTTGGTCACTACTTAGGTCCGTGAATGTTGTGATCATTTTGATGCAGTACAGTATCTTTTCACGTATTATCTAAGTCATCTGCCTCTATCTGAAGCAGATGAGAGGGAAGAGATGCCACATTGAATGGAAAAAATGATTATTTAACAATCGTTTTTTTCCTTTACGGTAATAATACATTTTAGTGAAAAGAAATTTGTGATAATTCGTCACACACGCGTTTTTCCGCAGATTGGTCCTGGTTAAATAGATTTTATACCACAAAAACCCCTGTACAGCTAATTTCATTGAAATCGTTATAGACCCGTTTCTTCCGTTTCTTCCGTTCCTTTCCGTTCTTTTACAGATACTAGATTATAATAAATTGATAGAGACAACACACATTGAACGTAGAATGTACCAGTTGCTTCTCCTCCCGCGCTGATGGTAAAAGCCCATCGAGGGAATGGGTGAAAATCGTAGGAATCATGTTATAGGCGATGCGGCTAGCAAGCCATCACTATTTTGATTCCATTTTTTGCCATTTATACGCCCACAATCTTGCTAAACGTGGCCTGTAGGTCTTGCCACCTGGGCTCGGTCTACCCTGTAAGTGTAAGGGATAAAGGCGTGATTTGTGTTTGTGTGTATGTGTATGTATGATAGATACTATATCAACTGATATCCTGATAAGTAGTCCAGCCAGAATTAATTAAGAGAAATTGAGTACTTTAAATTCAAATCGAACACTCACTGTCCTCCCGAACTATTCCAGCCTCTAAGATCCCCGACAGACGGACCGATATTGACCGATGTTATTCCTAAAGATAAAAACAGTAAAAATAAGCGGTCACTCCCCATACAAGGATTCGTTCCGTTAGTATCAATAACGTACTGGCCAATGGTTAGGACTTCCTTCGCACTCAGGCACCTCAGTTAAACAATAATCAGCCTTAGCACTTTGATATAGCGGCTCACTTATGTTTCAAGCGGTGGTTCTGAGGAAGAATGTCGTTTGACATAGAAACGCCTGGCTTAGTTTATTTGTGCTACTGGAAGTTAAGTAAAAGGGATATATAAAATGTAGTATTTAGTTTTGTTTTTACGCTGTTTGTATAAAATACATACATACGCAAAATCACGTCTATATTCCTTAGACAGAGCCAGAAGTAACAAGACCTAGAGGCCGCGTTTAGCATGGTTGTAGGCGTACGTATAGGTGGAAAGGGGAATCAAAATAGTGATGGGTTGCTAGCTCATTTCGCCCATTCCTTCGATGGGGTTTTGTATAAAGTAGTACATACTATCAAAACGTCTATTTTCAACAAAAAAGAGGACAAGTAAAGAGAACATGGCCCAAACAGTTGACCCTAAGCCAAACCGTATTATTTTATTAGGTTGTTTTCACCCAAATTGGACAAGCAAAGGGATCACATGCAATACAGCCAGATCTAACGTACCTACATACATACAACTTAGGGACCTACCGAGTTACAGTTTATTTGTGTTTGTGGCTCGAGGAACCTCGTCAGCTCTTGTCTTTTGTGCTGGGTATTTCGGTAGATATGCAAATAATTCTGGGTGGAATTTATGGCAAAAAATAATTACTTTACTTTATTGTTCCACTGAAGTACCCTCTAAAACTAAATTAGTTACCTGCAAATTTATGAAAATGCACAAAAAAGTTTATGGAAAGTTTTCTCTCATTAAAATTTATGTAAGTAGGTACCGCTGACATTATTTCGGCCAAATTATAAAGTTATTATTGTAAATTCCACCACAGCTGCAGATGTTTCATTCCGTTGCTTGACGCAAAATATTATTGTTAATATTTTATTGAGCTTGACTTTGAAATCTGAACTTAAGTCACTACTTTCGCAACTTACGTCTAGTGACTCATCCATTCTACTTTAAAAAACTTAAACCTCCTGCTTTACAAATGTTAAACCTGTTTAAAAAAATGGTAATCTGTGTCTGACCACGAAAAATGACATTGAGAGATAAAGACTCGCTCTTAACCTAGCCGCTAAGCAGCAGTGATTTCGCTGCTGTGTTCTGCGTAAAGAGACAGTCTGTGAAAAAACTACTGGCTTATCAAATATTCCATCTTAGCTCAGTCAGTTAAATAAATAAATAATGTATCGCTTCCCTGTCAAACAGTAGGTAACTTGGTGTACAGTAATATTACTTTATGCAGCAGTTAGCAGCATTGTATGTAGTAATAGGAGGTACCTTGGATGGAGCTCTAATTAGACGTAGTATGAACAAGCATCGATAACATACAGTTAACGGCTGATTATGAAAAGTGCAATTACAGGGAAAGCGTGTAAATAATTAGCGGATGGCACGACGAAAGTGCAGGCTCCTTCCGTGACGAGTATACCTACTGATACCTAAACGTCTACCTAGTAAAGAAAATTTGTAACAATTATTTATATTTACGTTTGCCTATGACATATGGTCGTTTTAATGTTAACCCGTCGAGCGTCCCGTGTGCACAGGGCGCATAACGTTGTGCGCATACCCGTGCACACAGGACGCTCGACGGGTTAAAGAAATGTCTGAAATAAATAAAACAGTAGAGCGAAAAAAACAACAAATCATCAATCAATTTTATAAATACGAAAGTTTGAGAGTGGGTACGCCTGTTAAGACTTGATGAATTGAGATGAAATTTGGTAGGTATGTAGAAACCTGGACCTTTGAAATATTACATAGACTTCTATAAACATGTAAAATCCCGACATTTTAACCGTTAATTCTAGAAACATAACATCGGGCATGGGAATTAAGCCACGAGTGATTTTTTTGTCTTCTGTTATGTGTACTAAGTACTAATTTCTTGATCAGGGTAAAATGTTTACAATACTTCCGCAAAATGCGGCATATTTTTCTTACGAAATTTTTCTGTCAGGTTGGTATACACAGCATTCCGAATGCGTGAACATATCGTTGCTTGTAGTCGTAATGTGTTAATTTTATGTTCTCAGAGTCATGACCTTAGCCATAAGCGCCAAACCAAACCTTTTTACAAAAACCCAATCAATACACATTTTATTGAAATAAAAAGCCAAACGCTACAAAATTTAAGTTATCACTCTTATGGCCAATGCTATAAGGTGCTTTGTTTAATGTTTTGTGTTAGATTTGGTGAAGTTTGTGTACGAATCGCAGACTTTTGATAGTGTGGGTGTTTGGCTCAATTGTACGAGGCCGATTCCGAAGGATCATTGTGCTTTGCAATCATTATTGTTAGTTAGAATTATCTTTTTGGAGCGACTTTGACGAACACTTTAGGGTCTTTAGGTGAAACTTCTGTCTATTAAAGATTTTTTAAATAATTTTCCTACTTTTTTCCAGTTATATACTATTAGAAATTTGGTTTACCGACACGATATACGATAAGGAAATAGTCACGAATTACACCACACACACACACACAAATCACGTCTTCATCCCTTACGGGGTAGACGGAGCCTAAGGTAACAGGTACCTACAGGCCACATTTAGCAAGATGGGTTGCTAGCCTCATCGCCTATAACATGATTCCTATTATAATCGCCCATTCCTCGATGGGATTTTACCATCTGCGCGGGTAGAGAAGCAACTGGTACATTCTATGTTTTTTCTTTGCTCCCAGACCAGTATGGAAACAATTACACCAGCAATAAAATTTTAGTAATTAAAGATTTCTAACGGAGTTTATTGAAAAGCCTAAGGTCGAAGGTATTTACCACAATTTTTAGATCATATTATAATCAAGTAAGCTGGGGTCCATTCTAGTTTTAATTAAATGAAAAATCCGATAAGTTTCCTCAGTTCCACAAATACTTTTCTGACCGCAGTTATAGTTCACTGACCAAAGT
Organism: Pandemis corylana; assembly: GCA_949127965.1. NCBI lineage: Eukaryota > Metazoa > Arthropoda > Insecta > Lepidoptera > Tortricidae > Pandemis > Pandemis corylana. The sequence goes on along the minus strand of OX421851.1, from coordinate 14,283,332 downwards.
TCCTTAGAGTTTATTGGCCCAGAGGGCATATTGACAACGCCACCTTATGAGGTTTTATTTACCTAAAAAAAAGTTAAAGGTAACCAAAACCAGCCAGCGATCGGGCCACCTACTTGGGCCAGCGGTGGGCGCGCAGGTGAGCGCAAAATAGTTGCGCACACGTCGTCGCCGACACGCGTTGCCCGCGCGCATCTTTTGCCGCACCTGACGCGTTAACTGAACTATACAAATACGAACGAGTTTGCATATGTGTATTCAGTGATTGTTTTATTGTGATTAGTGGGTGTGTGAAAGTGTGATATAGCTGTACTGATAAGAAGATTGCGGTTACTATTAGTTGATTGATTTTTTTAGGTAAGTAATAGTGGATTGTTTTGAACTTTTGAAATGAGCATGTTGGTGATTAGTGTAGTTATTATTGATAAAGGTCTAACGGTACTCTACGCTACTTTAGGAGGAAAGAATGCGCGAGTGTATTCTCATTTCTCAGAATAAGATTAAGTATGCCTCAATCAAAACTGATTGATTGATGAATACCTAACAGTCAGCATTCGTGAAACAAACATTTATTTTGAAAGTAATTAAATAGAGTTTCGATTGTTTAGTGACACACTTACCTAAATTATCAAATCTCCGTAGATCAGATGGTAAATAAGTAGGTAAGTAAGTAAATGATTTATTGTACAAATATAAATCACAAAAAAGACCTTAAATATATGCACAAAGGCGAACTTATCCCGATGGTGGGTACAAAATGAAAATAAAAAAGAACAATTTGACACTAGCTCTACAAATATAATATCACAACACCATACATTTTGCGGGTTCGTCCGGATTGCTACCACCGTTTTACTCGATAATCCTGCCGCTAAGCACACAGTGCTATGTTTCGGCGGAGAGTGTAAAAAACAGGTGGTGAAATTATTGGCACATGAGATCTTCTATCTTAGCTCCCTAGGCTGGCAACGCATCTGCAATTCTTTAGTTTTGCGGGTGTCTATGGATGGTAGTGCTCGCTTACTAACAAATTACCCACTGGCTCGTTTATAGAAAAAAAAAACTGAGATGAGGAACTTGAATTATGTTTAAAACATAATTTTATCCCAATGGAAACCCAATAGTCAAATTTTTGTCAAATAATATTTTAAATAGTTTTATTAGTATAACCTTGTTAAGTAAATCCGGCTTCGACTTTTGGCAAATCTATTCTTGTGCAAAATTTACGCAAACGACTGATGCTCAGTCATAAGAGCCTGATTTGCATAGAATATTCCTATGAGCGATGACCTGTTAGTCATCCACTATGTTTTGATGTCGAACACCATCAATTCCAATACGCTGTACCTACATTTATATCTACGTATTTAACTTATGTTCCTACTTTTAGTGCGGGCATTTTTAAAACTAAGCTTTAATTTTTATTTTTTATTTAAAACCTACTAAAAAACATCCTATGCTAAAAATGTAATTTTCTTAATTTCCACCGCAAGTATAAATTTTACTTCAAATGAAAAACTAAGCGCTAAACGTCTTCGCCGTTACGTTAAACGCCGTCTTTAGGTCTTGTTACCTTAGGCACTGTCTACCCCGTAAAGTATAAAGACGTGATTTATGTATGTATGTATGTATGAAAAACTAAAAAAAATACTTAATTCAAAACTAAATTAATTGTAAATAAGACCAATGGGAAATGCACGGTAGGTACCTACCTACCTATGATGCTGGCAGCATTCCCTCTTTGAATGGCCATGCAAATTCATTAAATGACATAGCTGCCCGCAGTGCACCTTTGCCCGCTTTTACCATTGAGCCTTTTGAACAATTGACATAAAAACTTATTCAATCTACGAAAAAAACCTTTGGGAGTTTCCAGTGGAGTGTCAACTCATCTCGCGTCGTAAAAACATGCAATATGTATGGAAATTATTTGTCACTTTCACATAGTTTGGAAAATGTGTAGAAAATGTTGTTTTTAGTTGCCTACGCTCACTAGGGGTCATCCATAAAGTACGTCACACATTTAGGGGGGGGGGGGGGGGTCTGGAAATTTGTGACACACGAACAAAATAATTGCAGTTTTCATAGCAAACCGTGTGACAAGGGGGGGGGGGGGAGGGCTCTAGAAATCGTGAAATTGGTGCGACGTACTTTATGGATGGCCCCCAGTAGGTATACATATAGCTATGTAGTTGTGTAAATTTCTTAAGTGTGTTGATAGGCAACGGATTGAACTTTAAATGCAATGAAAATTAGCCATTCTTATACGTTTTAGTGCTGAATAAAGATTTTTAACTAGTTTCGATATGTATCTATTTAAAAACGTAGCTAGTTTTCAAATTATTTAATAGCTGCCGGTTCAAAAGGTCAACCTTATTTAAATACCGAATTAAGTAGGTAAATTATAATTAAAACATTATCACATAAGGATTAGGTCAGTCCATTATTTTATACAAATAAACGATTATTAGTTTATAAGCATGAATTGTAAATTATAATGATGTCATTTTATATAATTAAAATTAAATTCAATGTATTTTAAATTGCTACCGGCAATAGGAACATTTTTTGCCTTTAGTAAATTTGTTAACGTAAAACAAAAACGTAAGTATAAAGTTTTGACAGCAATTTCCCTTTTTACAAAATAATACCAAATTTTTTTTGGTCATTACAAAAATACATACCTATCTAAAATAACACAACTTATTTACTTCACAAATTCATAGCAGTTACCTAACGAATAGTGGATGGCAATGGAATGTGAAATATTAGCCCAATGCTAATTGGTCGTCCCATTAGTCTTAGGAAGTATCAGTAACCATGTCCTCTTAAATGTTTATAAATACATGTATTTACAATAGTTAACACGTCTACTCCTACTCTTTCCTATGCCGTCGTTCTTACGGAGTGGACAGTGCCCAGGGTAACGAGATATAAGAGCCACGATTATTTAGCATCTTCATTTTTTTGCTATACCGCTAAAATCCAAAAGTAAATGGAAATCCAGGAATTAAGGTCACTAATGGATTACATATTCATACCGATTTTAATAGTGATCAGTGTCAATAGTAAATTATTTCCTGGCTAGATACGCAGCTATAAGGAAAGGTAGCACTGTATAATCTTCCGTAGATTGCGAACTCTCCTCTAAAGCTAACACGGTTATGTAATTAATATTTCTACATTAGCCTAGTTTAAATTAATCGCTAAATTGGTTATAGCTAACCTCATCATTACCTCACGAGCTATCAACATCAATTATTTAATCAGTAATGAGATAAATAGAAATGTTTTATGAAGTTAGGAAAGAACCGTAACACCGTCGTAATTTTTAAGAAAGTATACAAGCACTTTAATGTTTAGTCATCTTTATACGATTATTACAAGATATAGAAGTTAGATTAAACCTATAAAAGATGTGGTAGTAACTGTAATTACGCGAAGAAAGTGATTCTGTAATTTAAACATTCACCAAGGTGAAAACTGGCGAAGATGGCGAATAAATATAAATATTATATTATATGTATCGTTTATTTTAAAGATGTTCTCAGAGTCAAACACACTGTCTCAAGAACGGCACTAAAGCCGCACCTTTAGAAGATCTTCAATAGACGCTTTCCAGAATATTCCACATAATATAAAACTGTCTTAACTTTTTCAAATAGATAGCCTAAGTCAAAAACTTCGTTATGACAGCTGATTTCAATCGATCCTGCCTGCTTTTGCTCTTAAAAAGTCCCATCAGTGTCTGATACGACCATCTGATCAGACATCCAATTTAGTTTCATTTTAATTATCGCTAAAACATCACGAAATGTTAAATTTGCACGTAAATATTCATACATGCTGTCGGTACGCCGGTCAGTCGCTTTCGATCATCTCGTTGTGCAACCGACGCATGCGCTTCCCGTTCCCTTGATTGATCGATTTCTACGACGCTTATCGTCAAATTGTTCGCCATAATAATCGAATTATTGTAAAATTTGTGGTTGCAGAATTTCACAGTAACGTGCTATAAGGCTGGAAGTAATAGGCGACAGAATTGCGACATGTCTAAGCCGGTCTACACGATAGAGGATTGAGTTAGCGTTTTGGTGCAAATGGATGCTTCAAACTCATCGGAAGTCAGTCCCGATACTCCCAATGGACGCCTTTGTATACTCATGACTTTATTATTACTATTTATACTTCCATACACATGGCAGAATACTAAGCATTTAATTTGATTTGAGTCAGATTTCATGTGTACCATAGAGATGGTAGACATGAAATCTTCTGATTCTATATTAATACAGACTCTAGAGAGAGTCTGTAATTTATTTAATGCACAGTAACAGCTGCGACCAAACATTAGATGTTTAAAGTTAGTGAAAAGGTGCGAGCAAAGGCACATGCCATAAAGTTCGAATGGGGTTAAAAATTTCACGGCGCTACCGAGTTTTTTCTCTCGCATCTCTTTAAGCATACGACGGCATTTTATGCCCAAAATTCAAGGCATCCTTAAGCAAACTCTGCGCATATGCGGACAACTTTGCATGTATGGGTTGTTGTTGGATTGTTGTAAAGAACTGTCCATTTGCAGAAGATTTTTCCAGTAACATCCGCGTTACTCGCAAGAATTTCTGGTGAGAGTTTTTACTACATTAAAATGTGTTTGGTAGCCACATAGCTAGATATAACGAACTTTTTGAACCAAAGTATTTTTGCATTATGAGCATTAATATTATTCTCTAATATTATTAATGCGAAAGTAACTTTGTCTGTCTGTCTTTTTGTCTATTACGGTTTCGTGTTTAGACACTGAACCGATTTTAATGAAATTTAATACACAAATAGTTTAAGTCCTGCAGAAGGAAAAAAAAGACAGAAAAATAATCGCATAGTTCCCGCGGGACAGCGATAAACGAATTCAAAAATGTTTAGTTTGATCAGTTACGATAAATTTTTGTGCCAATCTCTCATCCTTAAGTTAGATTGAGGAGCATAACAAGACTGTGAAACCAACAACCAAATAAAAACATATCCAAGTCCAATTATCTAATGTTAACACAGAACCTTGACCTACAAAAAGAGACAAGACACAATGCGCTTCCGAAACTTTGATAGTCAATCCTCCCACTTCAATCCACATGAAGAATCTTCAACCATCTTGACCCACAACTTCCACACGCTCTAAGCCCAGTGAAATCGAAACTCAAGTTTGAGTTAGCATCTGTTGACTTAACACACGTAAAGATTACTGACGCACCTTCGTCAAACAAGTTGGACCGAGGTCGGGAGCCGATTGATGACAAACAAATCAATGCCACCGCTTTTAGGCTAGAATTTTTAGCTTATGTGATGATTCTTTGCTACCAACTGCTACGGTTGAAATCGTGACCTTATGTATGCCAGCAGCTTTGGCTCTTTGGTAAATAATTTGATAGTTAGCAGTGATTGTATTTTCTTAGGGCATCTAATACACGCTCCTCTAAAATGATTTATCTTGATAAAGATGTTAAGTACAATCAACTTGTGGTAAAAGCAGTATTCACTGCCAGTAAGTTTTATAATAATAGATAGAATTCTTGAAATTGCTGCTCAAAAATAAATTGGTGGTAAAATTTACAACTGGGATATCGTCAATTAAAAACCAAATAATTACTCGTTAATTCTTGTTTGGATTCAGTTGTCAAATGTTCCATTCTTTATTTTTAATTTAATTAAAATTCTAAAGCACGTTTTCTAAATGAGTCCGACAGTTTTGTCGGGTGTTTAAGAATTGTTATACCGTGACAAATAATTCATTTCATCTGCATCATATCGATCGTTAGGTGAAACCACATAGACACAAAGTAAATGTTTGTAGCTTTCAACACTGCTACTGTATTGAGCCACGCTAACCACCGCATTATGGCAAATATTGCCATCATTTCACAAAATTACGCTCGACATTTGTTACGCAGAGGACCGTCAACAACTCAACGTCTATGACGCCATAGATATCTCAAGAAGTTATTGATCACGAATCAGCAAGGTATTTCGTGGACATGAGTATAAAATGCTGAATATCTTCGGTTTTTATGGCATGTCAAGCACTTCAAACGTATTAGTTTCAAGTGTCGTGCAAGTAATTGATACAAGCAATTTTTAGATACATTTCAAAGATCTCTGTTGAAATTACTGGGTCTGGAGACACATTATTACATTTTTATTTTAATCCGTTTAAATAGATTTCTTCCATGCTGGTCTGGAAGTAAAGAAAAAACATAGAATTTACCAGTTGCTTTATTCCCGCGCAGATGGTAAAAGCCCATCGAGGGAACGGGCGAAAGTTTTAGGAACCATGTTATGGGCGATGCGGCTACCCATCACTATTTTGATTTCCCTTTCCGCTTATACGCCCTTAATCATGCTAAACGTGGCCTTAAGATTTTGTTACCTTAGGCTCTGTCTACGCACGTGATATATGTGATAGTAAAAAAAGTAAGACGTGATATATGTATGTATGCAAGTATGTATGTATTAAATAGATAGGTTGGTTTCAATGAAACTTGTTACCTCACTTGCAGTGTTTCTTATGCAATGTAGCCAATTGTAATCAGATACAATTTTCCGTTTGTTGGTTAAGCGGGTGTTTGAACCAATTTAATCAATTAACTGACACCTGTAACGAAATTTCACCAATTAAATTGGTTACGGTAGAACATTTTCGCCAGCGTTCGGTTGCAGCGTAAATCATTAGCGATTCCACTATAAAATGAATCAAGAATTTTACTCCTTTGAGTTTTTATATTTATTTTTACGGTTTTACCCGTTAATATGGAATGGAATGATCAGGATTTTTGGATTTTTCTGTGTCCTAGTTTCAGTATCTTATCCGTGAAAAAATAATTATTTTAATATAGGTACCTACTTAGGTCTTTTAATAATTTAATATGTTTGTGGTGCAATAGTACCTAATAAATAAATTTTAGTACTTTATTGCACTTATAGCCGATTGAAACTTAAACTATAATAGAAAACGCATACCCCTAGAGTAGACTTAACTAAGTGTGAATTGCACCGAGTTACTTTAACCATAACCGACGATTTCGACGTATTTTTCACGGAAACCTATGAAATATATATCAATATCGTCGGTTAATAGTTTACGTCGCCCGGGGCCGTAAGTACCAATTTACCGACCGCTTCGCGAGCGGAAATTTCCACTATCTGGCCAGGGGAAGACGTATAATTGTGTACCTACTGGAGGATATATAGATTTAAGGACTGGCTGGTCTACGAACTGCCCGGCTAGCACGAAAGCGCGCGAGAGTCGCGTCGCGCGCGAGATGGACTATCTATCTCTTTCTAGAACGAACAGTAAGAAAAAGACGGGCAATCTATCTCGCGCGCGACGCGACTTTAGTGCGCTCTCGTGCTAGACGTGCTGGCTGGTTCGTGGGTGAGCTCAAGTTTTGTAAATCGAACACTCGTTCGAATTATTCGATGATTTTGTTTTAGAACTCGAAAGCAGCCCTCAGTACTGCTTGAACCGGGCTTATGACTGCATCCCGTGTTAATTAAACGTTATTAATAAAAATCAAATAAAAGTAACAATAACATTTTAAATATAATTTTCATTTCTAGTATATATGCCTTAAGCAACCACAGTTTGTTTAGGACATTTACAACACGAATCCCCGTACTAGGAAGTGCTCCAATAGCTGCTCCACGTCTGCATTTGCCTCTCATTTCTTCGCATTTGCAGTGCCAGTTCGTAGACCTATATATTCTGCAGTACACATCTCGGTCAGTGATAAAGAAAGCCTCAGGTCGCATATTTATCGCCCTCGCCTTAGGCTCGTGCGATAAGTTCCTCTGACCTGAGACATTAATTATTTCACAACCCTTAGGGGTGTAATATGCTATAATGTCATTTTTAAAATAATTTGATGCAACTCACTCTAACTTAACTACGCCTACAAGGCGATGACAGCGGCAACAGTTTGCTGACTGTATTCATTTTACACATGTATGTATACCAAATCTCAAGTCAATTCGACCAGTAGAAGTGAGTAAAATTAAACATACGAGATTTTTCCTCCACAAATAAACTGATACAGCTAGTTAAGTAAAACTTGTGTAGGTACTAGACTGGTTTCATTGCAATTCAATTACCACTATTATTGACACTTTGGCACGGTCATTTAGTTAAAGCAAAGACACAATGTTCAAAATGTACTAGGTCACACTTTACGGGATAAAATACAGAACTTAACTTTTAAATACGCTTTGATAAGGTACTTTACAGTTTATGTTTACTTATAATCGCGAAAGTGTATTAAGGAGCGAGCACACCGCCCCGTAAGCATACGCAGTGACGTGTCGTAGGCGTCTCGTTTTCTCACCGTTTTTCCATACATCTATTACAACCGGTGTGGTTGCACCTTTAGTCGATTTTTCTTTTCAAATAAATTGTTCCCCGCATTATTACGACGGTAATAATAGAATTTAGAATATTGCCGCTGACCCCAAAACTATTCGTACGAAATCGCATGACGCTAATGCCTTAAGCACGTCTGCCAACGGAACTTGTTTACAATGTAACGGTTTAATGCGTTGATATCTAATTAGATCGAGCCAGACAACCTGGCGCGTATATTTGAAAGTGTATTGAATATTTCACTTTCGTTCTTTATAACGGGCTTAATCGAAAAATCTTTAGCAAGACTAATGATTTTCGCCCATACTCTCGATGGGCTTTTACCATCTGCGCGGGAAGAGAAGCAACTGGTACATTCTATGTTTTTTCTTTGCTCTCAGACCAGCATCTAGAATCTAGGAAAAATCGCGATCATGACGGAAATGTCTAAACTTAGTGGAGTTCTGGAGACCCAGCGAGGATCGTCTCCGCAGGAGGAAACATTTTAACGGTTGGTCCGATTGACTTAAAATTTGGTACACATATGTTAGGACGGTTGACAATGAAAGTACAGTCAGCCAAAAGGCTTGTATTAAGAATTAATATTTTACCAGAATCTTATTTAATTTATGGAGTCGTTGATTTTTAATTGCCTCTGCAATAACAGTGTAACAACCATCCCCGTCGATTATTTTACACATTACACCATAATTTGTCTATATTTGCAATAACAAGTGAGCAAGCGGGTCCTGATGAGTAAGGCTTTGTCGCAATCGAAAGTGTGGACGAGATGCAAGCCAGCTGCGCGCGCGCAGCGCAACTACACAGCGGGGGCAATCGACTCACTAAACGCAGGCATGTTAAGTATATTATGTTACACAATTCCGCTCCACTATAACGCTAAACGTGGATTTTAAGTCTTGATAAATACCTCTGGCTCTATCTACCCCGTCAGACATGATTAATAATAATATTACATTATTATGTCGTACATTTTCTTAAATTGTCAAAGTCTCAAAGTGCGTTTTGCTAGAGCACTGTAGTTTAAGGGAACTAAAACATTATTTTTGTTCTGATTGCGGCACATGCATAGTACATAATACATTAGGTATATTCAAAATTCGTCTCTATGTTATCTAAATTGTTGAGTGGTAGAAATCGCTTTCAAGTGATAAGATTACATTTTGTATTTTTGTAATCTCATAGTACCTGTGGATTTTTTGTGTTCCAGTAGGTATTATTGTATTGTATTGTTTTATATACCAGTCTGTAAAATTCAATTCAAAGCAGTACCTACAAAAAAGAAATGCAAGTTTTTATGCGTGTTGTATAAATATTCAAAAATAACAATTGTATCAAGCATAAGCACGTTCGATTTAATAGAATTTTGTAAGCTATACATTATCAGGTAAAGCTTTTATTGCAGACTTATAATACCAACGAACATCAACAAAATAATGTCGCGTAGGCATTGTTTTTTATATCTGACATAAAATTAATTCAAATTGACGACATTCAGAAGAACATTTAGTAACTTTTTTCATTGTTAGTAACATAGCTGTTATAAGCTGTGACTTCGGACACAATCTTTATTACCTTATACGCGGGTAATACGTGTTTGTACATTATTGTATTTGTGATGCTTGCGAGATATTTTGGCGAGAAACAATCAGTTATTTAAATGTTAAAAAGGATGTCTTGGACGACCAAACTTATCACTTTAATTATTTAAAAATTACTACTTGTAATTAACTTTACACAATCTATATACAAAATCGTAAACTATACACTGCGTTGCAAAACGTGCATTGCTGATGTGGGGGCAAATACTGCCAAGCTAAAGTGGGACTGGGCTGGTCACGTTAGCCACATGGATCCACACAGGTTGTGTAAAATAGCTACGTGCTGGATACCGCAAGATGGATGGCGGCGGAGGGTAGGCCCGGGAGGTGCTGGCGGGATGACCTGGGGCCTACCATGATCTCTTAACGCGATTCAGTTTAGGTCCCTAAACTGAACTGCTCTGCTTTTGAATCGTTGTAAAAAGGTTATAGTGGGGCCCCTGGACGCATTTTTTGGGAACTGTTCGAACAAAGCTCAAGATCGGGGCGAGTGGAGAAAATGGGGAGAGGCTTTTGCCTACCAGCGGGACATACATCCACTCATTGTCTTTTTTATTATTAATGGGTTCTAAAAAAAATATAAGTGGATGCGCTTTATTGGCAGCAGTGGAAAAAAATATCGTTATTTTTAGCGCAGCCCTGGACAGAAATATTGTGAACTCGATCATCGGGATCTCGGCGTGTAGCGTCGATTCGTTCGATAAGTGTGTAAAATACCCAATAGTCGGGTCTTATATATGTTAAACTGGCCTATGTGAAGGACTAGTTTTATGGATTGGCAATGAATGTGTTAATAATAAGAAAAGAACAAGCGGACTGATATCAAAGCACTCGGTCTTAAAAAAAAAAAGAAATAATATAATTTTTTGCAAGTTCATATTGTACCGCAAGCACACTTACATCTCTTTTTAGCGCTCGATATCATTCGATCAAATTTTCAATATAAGCAACGCTCGAAACACTAGTAGAATTACCCTTTTATGAGTAAGGAGGTTAATACCTTTTTATACTGACCTAATAAATGTATACTTGATATTTATACAAACTTTTTTATATACACATTATTGAATTCACTGCTGCTCGAAAAAGCGTGACACGTCATCGTTGATTAACGTGTTCCTGTTTCCTATTGAATTATATAAAAATTGTAAAGAATTGATCTTTACCCTAGTAATTAAATAACATTTTGTAAATTATAGTTTAATCGAGTATCACATTAAAGACATTTTGAGAGAGAGTGACATATTTAAAATATAATATTGTTCTTAAAAACTGCCATAGACAAAACTCTAAAAAGGTTATTCTAACACTGCCCCTTACTCGAAGCAATCATAAGTTTCACAATTTTAAACAGAAATGGAGTATATAAACTATGTGTGAGAGTACACCAAAAAAAAAATTAGAAGTTGTGCTATGATTATCACTATAAATGATAATAGGATAATGCTGTGATTCATTCCTACAATCCAACTCTAATAAAAAGTTTCTTATAATTTTTGCCTCGTTAACAGCATTTCCAAGAGCGTAGTATTCAGCCTCAGTGCTAGAGCAAGCAACATTCTGTTGTTTATGGCTATGCACAACCACCAAACCTACTTACAAAACCAGAATAAGATCTTCTATCGGTTGTATCCCCCGCCCAATCTGCGTCGGATGAAATTTCAACCTTATTACTACCCTTCTTGAAATTGAGTCCGTAGCCAGTTGTCCCTGATAAATATCGCAGTACGCGTTTAGCAGCGAGCCAATGCGATTCATTGTAACAAGTGTTATATTGACTAAGCTTACTGCACGCAAAAGCTATATCCGTCACTAATCAAAACTTTGTGAACTTTTTCATTCCAAGCTCTACTCGCTTGCTTGAGTCCATATAAACTCTTTTTCAGTAAACAGACTTTGTTCTGCCCCTCAATTGCAAATCCAGTAGGTTGTTCCATAAAAATACGTTCATTAAGGAATGCCGTGTTCACGTCAACATGTTCGATATCCATATCATTTTCCATTCCAATTGCAAAAAATAAACGTAAAGTACAATGTCTTACAACAGGTGCAAAAGTTGCTTCATAGTCAACTCCATATTGTTGAGTGAAACCTTTAGCAACTTGTATTCCTCTTGCATAGCTTTCAACCAATCTTTAGCTTTTCCACATTTTATAGCTTGGTTAAATGTTCTAGGTTCATCTCGTCCTGTTAACGCAAGTTCAGTGAAATAATTCATTTCGTAATCCTTGAACTTTATAGGAGGGTTCCGGTTACGAACAGGTCTAGAATTCTCATCAACTTCTGTATCAGATGCATCTTGCGCTATAATATGAGATTCTTGCTGAATATTATTCAACGATTCATTTTCCTGTTCACCAGATGTAGTTTCTTGAACATTCAAATCATTATTAAGATTTATATCAGAATTGGTAGACAAAGCATCAGGTGTCGCATATTCATCATCGTCAGGTTCATTAACATTATCATTAGAAGTATTAGAATTATATACTGAAACTTCAATATTATTTATTAAATCTTTGAAATCATCATTTGATTTTCCATTTTTTAAATTAATTCCTTTTACATTTTCAAGAAATTCAACGGAACGTGCTTTAATCATCTTTGTGCCATCAGCTGGATCACCAAGTCTGTATCCTTTAGTATGACTACAGTATCCTAACATAATGTAGGGTTTTGATTTGGGATCAAGCTTATTACGATGAGGTTGAGGAGTAAGACCATATGCTGTACAACCAAAGACTCGAAGATGACTGAGGTTCACTTTGGATCCAGTCCACATCTCTTCAGGAGTAGCTTTACTCAAAGCAGCAGTTGGACTACGGTTTTTCAAATAACAAGCAGTATTTACCGCTTCTGCCCAATATTTTCTCTCCAAACCAGCATCTTGTAACATGGCTCTCGCTTTTTCCATTAAAGTTCTGTTAAGACGTTCAGCAACGCCATTTTGCTGTGGTGTGTATGGAACAGTGGTTTCATGAACTATACCGCATTGCTTAAAATAATTCTGAAAACTTTTATTACAATATTCTGTACCATTGTCACTCCTAACACGCTTAATCTTCAGATCGGTTTGATTTTCAACCAATGTTTTGAATTCAATAAACGTATTCAAAACTGTTGTTTGATCTTTGCGATCCAGAAAGTAAATGAAAGATTTTCGCGTAAAATCATCAGTAAAAGTAATGAAGTATCGACAATCACTCCAACTATTGACTGACATAGGTCCACATATGTCCGTATGGATTAAATCCAATTTAGTCGTGCTTCTATGTGCCTGACCACGGGGAAATGATTTGCTCTTTTGCTTCCCTTCAAAACAAGGTGGACAAGGAGTCAAATCTCCATTTGAAAATTCAATACCGCGCGCCAATGAATCACGAAGGATTAACATACCTTTTAAACTTAAATGTCCGAGTCGACGATGCCATAGCTCTAACGAATCAGTTTTGGATATAAAAGCTTTACCTTCAGTGTGAATACTAGGCTCTTGGTTAAATGCAGAATAACATTTCAATTTCTGATCAATTTTGTAAATACCGTCCACATTAGTAGCTGTCAGATCACAGGAACCAGTCACGGACACATTATCCTTCCTGTAAACATTACATCTGTTAATATCAAATATTAAAACATAGCCTTTTGCTGCGATTTTACTAACAGACAAAAGATTAGCTGCTACTTTAGGTACATACAGTGCATCAGTAATCACTTTTTCAACATCATTGTCGAACGTCATATTGATGTTACCTACACCTTCACTATATATTATATCATTATTGGCAGTAGTTATTTTGGATTTAATGCTAGGAGAGTAATTGACCATCCAATCTTTCCTATTAGTCATATGACTAGTGCAACCTGAATCTAAAATCCAGTTATCCTTAAAACAAACACTACTAGCTAAGGCAGTCTCTGTAGAAAATAAAGTCGAGTTTGTACTTCCCTTCTTTGAAGACGACGCATCTAGGGTAGAACCATTATTTGAAGTTTTCTTATCCTTCTTCAACTTAGGACATTTTGGTTTAATATGCCCCTTTTCATGACAGTTGTGACATATTGGAATGAATTTATTCTTCGCAATAAGAATCTTGTCAGATGGTTCGAAATTTGATTTGTCTATCTCCCTTTTAAATTCACTTTGAATTAACTGGCATTTCACAAATTCAGAAGTCAGTTTTACACTTGTGGCTTCCATTGCCATGATTAATGGATCAAACTCAGCTGGCAAGCCAATCAGCATCAATTCGGCTAATTCCTCGTCATCGACGACACAGCCAATGTCAGCTAGTTCTTGCGTAACAGAAATAATATTTCCCAAATAGTGATCCATGCAATCATATTCAATATACTTAATTTGGGCTAATTTTCTTTTTAGAGAAAGTCTACGACTTATGCCTGCATTCTCATAAGCAGCCTTCAATTGTTTCCAGGCATCTTCAGCTGTTTTTGCATTTTTGACATGTGGATAGCAAATTGGTTTTATATTCAAACAAATTTTTGCATATGCTTTCTGATCTCTGACAGAATCGGTAGATGCACTTACTAACCCGTTTGCAAAATCCCACAGTCCATTGTCAATCAGCAATAATTTCATCTGAAATTTCCATGTGCCATAATTTGAAACTCCTTCCAGCTTCTCAATTATCATATTCGATCCAGTACTTATAACAACGTTATTCGCCGAAGTACTTGAAGAGCTAGTATCATTTTCGGTCATCTTGATAAAATAATATTTTATCTATTTCGAAAATAATGTCACTATTTTCACAAAACACAAATATAATTATATTATATTATATTACTTTCACTAGGTTCAAAAGCCCATAACCAATGTAAAGAATTGATCTTTACCCTAGTAATTAAATAACATTTTGTAAATTATAGTTTAATCGAGTATCACATTAAAGACATTTTGAGAGAGAGTGACATATTTAAAATATAATATTGTTCTTAAAAACTGCCATAGACAAAACTCTAAAAAGGTTATTCTAACAAAAATTGTGCAAGTTAACGTGTTTTTAACAATGTTAACACTCGCTTCTCTTCCAGCAGGTAGTATAGAAGTAAATTACTACTCATAATCATAATACTATTATGAGAGAGACATAAATTGGTCTACTTGTTTAATTTTATTGTTTTCGAGCTGATCCCCGCGGTTTTGCCCCTGTTCTGTTTTATTCCATAAAAATATTCCGTGAAACTTCAGGAACACACGAAAAAAAGAACTAACCGAATTGGTCAAGCTGATCTCGAGTTTTGCGGTTAGCAACATTCATTTTTATTTATATAAATAGTTAACCGTTTACGTGGATGAAATAAATAAATAAAAAAAACAATTAAAAAAAAACTGCCTATAACAAAACCAATACGATAAAATCAAAAATGCTACCGTAAAATATAAACAAAACGTCAAATTTAAGAACGACACTTAGATCAGAATCACAGAGTGCCTTCATGTCATGAAATAAAGTCACACACCAAATGTAGGACACTCGCATACTTACTCGCGAAGGTTTGCTAAGTACCCTTAGGAATTATAATTTAAGTAACAGGTGTAATAAGTACAAGTAAACGCACCTACATGTCGTGCAGTGCATTCGCAAGATACACGCGCAGGATTGTAGAGTCGATAAAGGCCAAATTTGTGTGCCACGATTAGGATGCACGCCGCGGAGTCAGCCATGATTGGAATTTAATACTGGATCAAGTGGCCTTTTGGTTCATATGAAATGGGAGTTGCCAGAGTAGCAGTGAATGCTAATACCGAAATAAACCATTAAACACCACGTGACAATATTCAGATATATTTAAAACTAGCTGTTGCCCGCATCTTCGTCTGCAAACAATTTGTTTATCGCTATCCCGCAGGAATTACGCAATTTTCTGGTATAAAAAGTAGCCTATGCGTTATTCCAGACCATATCTATGTTCCAAATTTCATCCAGATCTGTCTAGCCGTTCTGGCGTGAAAGAGAAACAAACATCCATCCATCCATACTTACAAACTTTCGCGTTTATAATATTAGTAGGATACAGTGTCATGAAGATATAAAATAAATCAATAGGCGATGATAATATTCATTTAGTCGCTAAGTGTAGCTTAAAGTTTGATAACCATAAGTACATTTTGAAACTACTATACTTGGAAGCAAACAAATCGAACCACCATTGCAATTTTCGCGTTGATGCTGATACCACTTACGATCTCGACATCATTCGCATCAACGCAAAAATTGCATGGGTGGCTCGATTTCTTTGCTCCGAAATATACGAATATATATCTTTTATATATATAAAGCGAAATGAAATATTTGCGTTAGAAATCGTAACCAGCCATAAAAATGTGATCATAACCGTACTAAGAATAGGAGCAAGTTTTTATATTTGAGCACTAAACTTTGTATCGGATATCGAATTTTCCTACTTAGACGAGTTACAAACAATGAGGATTAATGTTTATCTAATTAAAGATTATCCATGCCCTTTTTGCCAATTGCTAATGATTCTCTAAAATTCTAGTCATAACTGCGATAACTGTGTAATGTATAATCGTTGAGAATTCGCGTAAAAACACACGCGTCAAGGCGAAGTTGCAAAACGCGCGACGGGGATAATCGATGGACGTTTTTGCAGATGTTTGCTACAATATGAACGTAGTTTGTGCTTGATAGACATAACTCTATAATACATTCCAATACACTTTAATGCTTTTGTAAACAACCAAGTCCCCCTAAGTTAATGTTACCAAATATCGTGAGATACCAAGTAAGTGAGGTACGACTGGTAGTTTAAAAAAAGACATGTAAAAGAACCCTTCGTGGCGAATTTGCAAAAATAAATTTTGAATTTGGATCCTCCGACATTCAGTGGATGTGATGCTAATTGTATAAAATGAGTGATCGTGTGGGGATTTTGATGAAAATGGTTTGTTTACAAAAGCGTTAAAATGAATTGGAATGCAGAATAGTAAGGAAAAAAGAGGTGGGCTTCATTTAGAATGTTCGTGTTAAATGTGTGTGTTCTTCCATGCTGGTCTGGGAATAAAGAAAAAACATAGAATGTACCAGTTGGAATGGGCGTAATGTTGGGTATCATGTTATAGGCGATGATTCCCATTTCCACCTATACGCCCAAAATCAGGCGTCTTGCTTGTTGCTCTGTCTACACCGTAAGTGATAAAGATTGATGTGTGAAGTGATTGACGTGATTTATGTATGTGTGTATGTAATGTATGTATGTGTTAAACATAGAAGACATAGGGGTATTTAAAGCGAAAAAGATAATTGGCTAAAACAATTAATGATTACTAAAACTATCATGGACGAAGGTATTTGTCATCCATACAAAAGATACAGAACGCATCACTTAAACATATCTAAAGATATACCAACCTGATTATATCGACTGGTTTTAAAAAGTTGGGTACGTATATAACTTCTTCGTGTGAGTTGTAACAGTTGGAAGAAAATAGCGTCCTTATTTAAAATGTACTCTCTATTGCCATCTACTTTTGTTTTGTAAAAAAAATGTAATTAATCGCGCAATAAGCAGCGTGAATGACTTATGACTTATGAACAGTAATTAATTGGAGACAACGAAGAGGTGACATTTATTTGTTGTCATAAACACGCAATCATTTCACATTGATTGACTGGGAGCATTTTTATACATGTAGGTACATATATATTTTTTAAATTTTGCTTAAAGAAATGTAAATAAGCGGAAAAACCCAGTTTTTTTTACTGCGAGTCAGTTTATGTAGGTGCAATTAAACTGTAAATTAGCTCTTATTATCTGATATAGTATGATGTAAATACTGACTGATGTCAATGTTCTAATCAAAGTTTATATATATCTATTTTATTTTAAGATTATTTTTAATTTAGCTATAGTTTAATTTGTTTTTATTTTTATTAGTAATGTCGTGATTATTGTAAATAAATATATCAATGCTCACAAATAAATTTTACTGGACACTAACCTAAGTTTCGAGATCTGATTCTGATCAAACTAAAAATTGGTAAATAGTAAATACACAACAGACTAGCACTTCATTTTTTATTCATTTTGTAATGAATAACACTTGAGAAGACTATTTTTCACGTTTAATTTTCTTCTTAAAAAAAGTCGCATGAAGGTGCAGTAGGTAAGCATAAACAGATTACTATTTCAATAATTTACTACTAACATGTGCAAATCCTGACCTCCTTAAAAATAAACAGATTAAAAAAATGACGTAACATGCATCTTTTTACTTCCATATTTATAGGTATATTTTTACTATTCACTAAGTGCCTTCTATTAACATCGAAATTGTAAATGTTGAAATTGTATTTAATTTACGCATTGCAACATTAATTGCAATAAATAACGTTTAACACGAACGACATAAAAACGTAAACAAGGTAGAAGTGCAAACTCGCCAAATTTCACAACTTTGCAATTTTGGAGTTATCTGTTAGCCACTGACCAGAAGCTTTAAATTTCGAAATATCTCGTGGTTAACGGCGTCTAGCCAAATTATCATGATCGTAAACCTAATAGCAATAAAAATAAACTATCAGTTTACTGGATTTAGAAATCAACCTTTGAAACTATTGTGAAACTCATGCACACTATGATCTTTAATTTTGTTCGTTTCATGTGCTGTTTATTCAAACCCTTACCAGTGGCGTGGCGTCAAGTATATCAGAAGGCAAGCCGAAGGGCATTTAACTTATCCTTTTCCTCTAATTCTGCACAATAAAAGTGCCTGCCTTAAAATAGGCAAGCCGGTGGGAATCGAGTTCTATGGACGCCACGCCACTGACTCTTACTTACTCTTACTTTACCCTTTGGACTGTGCCTTTTTCTACCCTGGATCCTATGAGAGAAATTGAAATTGGCATTCATTCTGTAAGTACGCTGTTTATTTTTCTTCCAGGCTTTCATATTTTTTTTCCTCGCCTCCCGTCTCCGGAGTCCCCAATTCTCAAGAAATAAGAATCGTTTGGATTTGGTTAACCGTTTGACTAAAAATCATTAATAGTTGACTCCATTAACCATAATATCCTGAATACATCCCTTACCTATGTAATTTAAAGAAATCTTATTTTATAACTTCAACTGTTACTTGGCACATACGTATGAATATACCATTATATTATATAACTGGGAAAAGTTAATTATTTTCGTCTATTTCCAGTGTTCGAATTGACTTGAAATTTGATACCTCTGGCCCAGCGAGTTACACCTTTGGCCTCATCTGCACTTTCTATGAGGGATCGCTGATCAGTTAGTGGAAATAAGAACTCGCATGGCATTGCTAGTAGAGTCGACAATAAGTAACTCCAGCCAAAGTTTTTATAGAAAAGTTTTAAAAATACTTATGTTAGTTCTGCTACCGATTTTCTAAGCATTGTTAAAACGTAATCACGCGAAACACACACACAAATCACGTCTTTATCCCTTACGGGGTAGACAGAGCCTAAGGTAACAAGGCCTACAGGCCACGTTTAGCAAGATTGTGAGCGTATAGGTGGAAAATGGAATCAAAATAGTGATGGGTTGCTAACCGCATCGCCTATAACATGATTCCTATTTTCGCCCATTCCCTCGATGGGATTTTACCATCTGCGCGGGAAGAGAAGCAACTGGTACCTTCTATGTTTTTTCTTTGCTCCCAGACCAGCATGGAAGTTTACGCCATTTAGTACCTACGTACGGTTTCATTTCACATATTCTCATTAAGTCCCCGCTCATCAGACCACTGTTGCGCTGGTATTTATTCAAATCTGCGCCCGCGTCGGTGCATAATCGGCGTTGAATATTGCATGAGTGAAAAGCGTGTTTTGACGGATATGCGGCAAGAGTCATGCTTCCGATTAAGTGTGAACTGTTATGCGATTATAATCTACACCATGTGTTAAAAGCTGTGAAAGATGCGCCCGTTTGTCAGTTGAATAAAAAGAGTAAACGTAGGTATTGAGGCAATCAATTTCCCCGATACATTTATTTGAATGGTTTTTGTCTCAAAACGCTCATGTGAATTGTGTTTCATTGCTCACGTAGATTTACGTCACAAAAAGTATAATATTGGATCCATAAAATATAAGTATAGGGAAAAAGGAAAATACCTGCTTTTACAAGATTCTTGTTGACATCGACATATCCTAAAAGAAACTTTGAGTCCAAATTTCATATCTCTAGTTTAGGTAATTTTGGCCGTGATCAGTTTTAGAAATTATTTTATTTATTTATTTATTTATTTAAGGAGAACCAACAGCATTTAACACAATTTGGGTAGGGGAAGTAGTAAATAACACAGAGCCAATTACAGGAACTCACAGATAGTGACAGAGTACAAGTTAAGCACAGCTTAACTTAAAATGAGGTGGCGCACACAGCATCATATTTATTTTTATATTATTTATATAGATACTAGAGAAGTTTAGTAGATTATAAATACACCGAATTATGCACACAACGCCATATTATGTTTGAAATTAATTAACAACTTTAAAACTGAATGCAAGTATGCAACAGATTTAAACGGCTGGGAGCTGAAAAATCTGCATCAAATTAGTGTACATTAGTAATTAATAGTGTTTACTTAATTAAATAGAAAGCACAATGCGTCTTATTTGTTTGTAAGATAATACTTGCAATTTAACCGCTCATAACTACATCGTTTTGAAAAAAAAAACGTTAAAGATGTTTCTTTCCATTGCTATGTCGCAATGAGCCTTACCAAGTCGTCGGGGTACAAATGATTGTGATTAAGCAGTGTGTCTCGCTCGCACTCATTGGGGTTATAGAGTCAATTTTGTGCGTAATAGTATGAAATTGGTGTCTTCATAATATGATACACAGCTGACATTTGTGACCCTGTGACTCAGTTCTAACAGCACCAGAACAGCTTTTAAAATACTTCAGTTTTTGTCTGCGGGGCGGAAGCCTAGTCTGAGTGGACGTTTGAGCGGAGCGTGCAGCGGGGCGGGGCTAGCGGCGTTTATGTTAAATACATGCAAATGTACGTGAGCGTCCTGAGAGCATGCTGCACAGAGCCCTTGCCGCTGCCTGTACCGCCGAATGCTTCCCTGGAGACTCCGAACTCCGGCGTTACTCTAATACTTCCTCGTACCATACATACATACACAAATCACGTCTTTATCCCTTACGGGGTAGACAGAGCCCAAGGTAACAAGACCTACAGGCCACGTTTAGCAAGACACTGAGGGCGTAGAGGTGGAAAGTGGAATCAAAATAGTGATGGGTTGCTAGCCACATCGCCTATAACATGATTCCTATGATTTTCGCCCATTCCCTCGATGGGTTTTTACCATTTGCGCGGGAAGCGAAGCAACTGGTACATTCTATGTTTTTTCTTTGCTCCCAGACCAGCATGGAAGTACTTCCTCGTGGTGGGCAAAATGTGCTAAAAGATTTTTTATTTTACTCCCCCACTATTAAAAACAAATTTTAAATTAGAAAACAACGGGTTGCACTCCGGGAGTGCCGGCAGAAGTAAAATCTACACACACGCACACTCGCGCAAGCGCCCTGCGCTGCCTAAACGACCCAGCATCAACTCTCCCTGAGTCTTACAGTCACATTTTCGATCACGTGACCCTGACGCGAGTTTAACATTTTTTACCCATCCTAAAAAAGTGCACAACGCCGCTAAAAAAGTTTTCACTTCAAAAAATACTTAAGAAGAAGGTTAACAAGTTAAAGTTAATCGCTTGATGGATTACGACATAATGAGATCATATATTTACACGTCCAATTAGTATGTATGTATGTAAGTGGAGCTATTTTGAAATTACAATTGTTTATCTAGTGTAACTAATGTTATGTTTAAAGTCTTCCCTTTGCTGTAATTAATTAGGCAAGCCCTAATAAAATAGTAATTTCTAATTCTTAAGCGTTGTTTTATTAATGACCTTGGTACTTGAAGGCCAACCTATCTATATATATATAATTCAAAGGTGACTGACTGACTGACTGACTGACTGACTGACTGACTGACTGACATAGTGATCTATCAACGCACAGCCCAAACCACTGGACGGATCGGACTGAAATTTGGCATGCAGGTAGATCTTATGACGTAGGCATCCGCTAAGAAAGGATTTTTGGAAATTCCCACGGGATAAGGAAAAAACGGGAATTATATATTCGATTCCGAGTGACGCTATCTCAGTAACAATAATAAGTAGACTCTTCAAATTTGATACAAAAGTAGGTGATTACAAAACTAAGAAACTGATTTCAGGATTTTTGGAAATTCCCACGGGATAAGGAAAAAAAATAGGATTTATATATACAGTTTAACGAAATCCTATGAACTATAATTACTAGACTCTTCAAATTTGGCATAGAAGTAGGTGATTATAATAGTAAAATAATGTTTTAATGCTTTTTGGAAATTCCCACGGGATAAAAACAGGATTTATGTATTCAGTTCTACGGGATTGATTTTTCGTTTTACTGGTCGTATAAAATTGAAATTTGGCCTTCAATTTCCTTTGGGGAGTGTAGGGGAGCGCTACAAAAGGATTTCCCGAAATTCTCACGGGAACGGGAAAAACGGGACTTTTCGTTTTCTGGTTGCAGAAAGCTGAAATTCGGCATGTAGGTTGCTTCGGGAGTGTAGAGGAGCATTAAGAGAGTACTTTCCAAATTTCCCACGGGAACGGGAAAAAAACAGGATTTTACGTTTTACTGGTCGTAGAAAGCTGAAATTTGGCAAGTGGGTTCCTTAGGGAGTGTAGGGGAGCATTATGAGATAATTTCCCAAAATTCTTCTTCTTCGTTCCCGTAAGAATTTCGGGAAATGCTTTATTTGGCAAAATTATTACGGAAACGGGAAAAACGAAAAGCGGGGAAAAGTTGAAATTTGTCACGTAGGTTTATTTGGGAGTGTAGGGGAACACTAAGAAAGGATTTTTCGAAACGCCCACAGGGACGGGAAAAAACCGGATTTTACGTTTCCAGACGAAACAGCGGAAGAAAGAGACTTAACATTTATAACGTGTGTTTCTTTAAAGGCTTTAAGTGTACTCCGAAAGCACTCCCCAAAATTTCCACGGGAACGGAAAAAACTTATTTTTTCATTTTACATCTTAGCGCGTACGAAGTCGCGGGCAAAAGCTATTTAGGATGTATTTTAGGACAGCCCTATAGGTTAGGTTAGGTTTTTTTTATAAAAATCCTGCAATATTTACAGTTTCAGAAAAATTAAGGCAGCGGGGCAATGCGGGGGCTTGCTTGCATGCTTGCTTGAGTCCTTGCTTTGCATGCTTGATTCCATACTTGCTTTCATGCATGCTTGCATGCTTGCTTGCATGTGTGCTTACTTGCATGCATGCTTGCTTGCACGCTTGCTTGCATGCATGCTTGCATGCTTGCTTGCATGGGTGCTTACTTGCATGGATGCTTGCTTGCACGCTTGCTTTGCATGCTTGCTTGCCTGCTTGCATGCCTGCTTGCATGCATGCTTGCATGCTTGCTTGCATGGGTGCTTACTTGCATGCATGCTTGCTTGCACGCTTGCTTGCATGCTTGCTTGCCTGCTTGCATGCCTGCTTGCATGCCTGCTTGCATGCCTGCTTGCATGCCTGCTTGCATGCCTGCTTGCATACTTGCATGTATGCTTGAAAGCTTGCAGGTTTGGTTGCTCGCTTGATTAATTGCTAGCTTCTTTGAAATGCTCATGGTTCACGCGTGCGAAGCCGCGGGCAAAAGCTAGTTTTATATAAAGCAGATATTCATTTTGTCGAGTAGGTAGTACGATTTAAATAGGTTTTTTAATATTTCAACTAGTTTATTATTATAAAATATGAAGGAATAAGTATGTTTGAGAACATAAAGGGCAAATTTGCACAAACGAAAAACTTGTTTTTGAGAAACCAAGAAAAATAATATTTGAAAGGAAATAGCCATTTTGGTGAATTTTTTAGAGCCTTGTAATTTTTTTAATAATAAGCCCTTTTAAAAGGCTATTCTTTTAGAAGATCATTATCTCTATATACACAAGACATATTTTTAAACCCAAGTGACTTTGTGTTGATTCGTCTTATACGATTATGTGTAAGTACTCTAATTATGTAAACAGACAATTGATTTTTATTTACAATTTTGACTATCTTTCGGATTGTATGTGTTGTGGCCGCTTTTAAGAGGGCATGACTGTCAAAGTTTATAATTTGCCAGTTCAAGTCTCAAGGTACTTGAAAGTGTCAAAATTATCAAGCGAGCTATATTCGAATATGCCACAGGCGCGGTCAGTAGGCCGACCGGTCAGATTGCCCTACAGGCATACTTCGATGTGACCCTACTGATTCACTGTGACATTCTTCGAATGATTGAGCATAGAGAATGAAAGTTTTTAATATGAAAGTTAGTAATGATAAATGATAAATATTATGTGTAGGTGTTCACTAAGACATTTTGAGAATAATACACTGTTTATTATATTGGTTACGTTACGTATCACTAATTCGTAGCATTGTGATGTTATCTGATTTCTTTCTAGACTACATTTCACGTAAAGGAGACAATATATGTTCAACACTTCATGAGATAGGTCCTTCGCTGTCCCCCACCTCACAGAAACAAACAAACATACACATACACAAATCACGTATTTGACCCTTACGGGGTAGACAGAGCCCAAGGTAACAAGACCTAGAGGCCACGCTTAGCAAGATTGTGAGCGTATATGTGGTAAATGGAATCAAAATAGTGATGGGTTGCTAGCCGCATAGCCTATAACATGATTCCTATCCTATGATTTTCGCCCAATCCCTCGATGGGCTTTTACCATCTGGCGAAAATAATAATAATCATACATAATACTTTATTTATTTTCTAACAAACATTTTTTTGTTTCAGATTGACGACAACCAGTGAATAAGTGTTAAGTGATACAAATTTGAGTGCGTAGTGTTATTAATAGAAATAAAATATTTTTTAATTAAGTTTTAGTGAAAGTTACGAAACTGAGTCTCAGCAAGATGATGACTTTATACCGAACCATCAAAGGCACGAGCACAACCAAGAGGAAAAAGCGAGAGAGAAGGTTAGTGTGACCAATGTAACCAGTTTCATGGCCCACATACATATAATTAATTAAGAAATCGGTTAATTAGGAATTAGTATTTTCGAGGTTGGATATAGCGCGGCGAAAAACAGTAACAACACTTATAAATTAAACGTATGTGTTTAAAGCAGTTGATTCAATTAAATACTTGGCTTAAAGGTCCAGTTACCAAGCCATATTTTACAAAAAAAAGTGTTTGAAGCGCGGTGCCATTACCGAGATCGGACAGACGAGCGTCATACTCGCAATAATATTATGGACATGAATATGAAGATTAATTGATTGGTTTCTTAGTAAAAATTGATATGATTTCATTGGGATTGAAAGAAAGAAGTTTTTTTGTTATACCTTCATTCGATTACCTTCTTCAAAAAAAGAATATTTACCATGATAAATAAAGCAATGGCAATTTTTTTAATGTCACCTATTGAGTATTGTCAATTTACCAGCGAAGTATACAAATCAAATTACAGGTAAGAAATCAATTAATCTTTGGAGTCTGACGACCGGATAGCCTAGTGGTTAGTGACCCTGACTATGAAGCTAGAGGTCCTGGGTTCGAATCCCGGTAGGGGCAGACAGTTGTATGGTGAATACGAATGTTTGTGCCCGAGTCATGGATGTTGTATGTATTTAAGTATGTATTTATCTACATTATATAAGTATGTTTATCCGTTGCCTGGTACCCATAGCACAAGCTTTGCTTAGTTTGGGGCTGGGTCAATTGGTGTAATTTGTCCCAAGATATTTATTTATTTTATTTATTTATTTATTTATGTCCATAATATTGCGAATAATGACGGCAAATTGTCCGATCTTTGGTCATTACCGTAGTTACGGGATAGAACAAGAGCTTCGCCATCGGCAGGAGAGGGCTACTGCCCCCCCCCCCCCCCTCAGAAAATGACCTGACCTACCGATAGACGCTTTTCACTTCTAATTAACCCCCCTTTGATGATCGTTTGGCGACGCCGTTGGGGTAGAATACTGTTATTTCGATCTCTTACAGTCTGAACGTCTTCAAATATAGAGTGAATGCCTTTCTGATACAAAACCCTGGGGTCCTTACCATGACGCTTAATTTTAATGCGATCCAATTCCGAAACAAAGTTGGATCGATCGCCGTCAGATCCATACTAGAAGTGTCAAAAATTACAGCTAAAGAATCGGAATTCAATCACATTAAGACGTCACGGTAAGGCCCCTGAAAACCAGTCTAATGTGTAGTAGCCCTGGCCTCCCTTAAGCAATTTTAAATGGGCAGTCAGAAGGATATCTCTATTTCTAACGGGTTATATTAATAGTAGGTATAAACAATCAGTCTATCATCAGCAGGTGAGATAAAGGCCAATCGTGAGCTAACAATAACTTTTAAACTTACATGTGAAATTCAAACAGTAGCGCACCTAGCACGAAAGTCATTTGCGATTATGTACACCCACACATGGACGCCCTTGACACGAATGAGGCGTGCCGAATGACGGAGATGGGGATAGGTCGTCTGATCCGTTGACATTGAACGGAAGCGCTGTAGTGTTTTTACGCTGTGCCAGAAATTATTTTAATTTGACATAATTTTTATGAATTTGGCGATAGGCGTGAGCATTATGGGAGATGTTAACAATGTTATACATACCTAGGTCCAATTATGCGTGTTAAAAATTAATTTTGTATGGTACGCTTCACAAAATGTCGACCGTGCCCATACAAAATTAAATTTCAGAACGCATAATACGAACTATGTTCATATAACGTTTTTTAACCCTTACGAACTCAGGAATACAATGTTAAAATCTCTGGCAATGCTTACTCCCACCGTGTATAATTGTACAACTCTTTTTTGCACCGAAAACACAAGAAATTACAGGTTACAAGACAATCAGATGTGCTACAAGATATGGGTTAGGTATAGATATAATATAATTCACTATAACTTATAACTTTAATACATTACCGACCTAATTCTTTATCTAAACAGCAACAAATAACCGGCATAATTACCCAATGTTCTAGTTAAGTGGACATTGCCTTTTAGAGCTAGCTTAGCCCAACTTGAGGTCTAGTCTGTTTCCCAACCGCCCTGTGACTCATGCTTACGCAACAAGGGACATATTTTAGACCTAAATTATTACCTTTCTAATATATACTAGGTTATCAGCAGCGGGGCCGGGTTTATTATGTTGTATAATTATTCTGCCGGTTTGCACAAAATGAACTGTATACATTTTATAACGATCTGGGTGTCCTAATTTTTTTCTTAGACACGTTAAAAATAGAGCTTGAATTATTTTGGTAGTATAGAGGTGTTAGTGATAATTGTTTTTGTAATGAGCTATGTCGACTTTGCACGTAAACTATGTAATAAATAAGAGAGAGATAATTGTACAATACAATACAATACAAATACTCTTTATTGAACACCACAAATCAGTACAAAACAATACAGAAACAAAGAACAAAGTAGACAGTAGGCGGTCTTATCGCTTAATAGCGATCTCTTCCAGACAACCAAAAAGCTAAATAAGTTGGAGACAGTTTAAGTAGGTGGCGGAAACAAATAGACAGGATAAACGCAGGGATAATAAAAACAACAATACCAACATAAATATAATACATAGCTAAATAAATAAAATAAAATAATACATACATATACACACATAACATAATACTTAAGATAAAATAAATGTGAGAAGCAAAGCAATGAAAAATAAGAAGGCCATATTGTACGTAGTTAATGAGTTACCAATATTTAACGACGCACTTGATTCTGGTAACTGAGTAAAGCTACCTGATTTTTGCAAAGTAAGATAGGTTAAAAATTGCAATGCGGTGCTTATTTTTAATTATTAGATAGAACACTCTTGTATCCCTCAACCTATTAATTGATATTTTTCTTCTATCCGTCTTTCTACTTATATTTATCTGTCTATAGGTTATACCAAAAATGTTCTATACAAAATCTTCAAAAGCCTTTGTCTAACTGGTGTATTACAGCTTTTAGGTCTAAATAACTGACATTTGGACTGAACGGATTTTTCGAAGTTTCCACGGAATGGAGAATTATTTATTTTCAAGGGTTTAGCTAGAAGTCTAAACTAGTTTTTTTAACCCATAGGGAAGAAAAATACTAATCTCTAGTACCAAATAAATGGCATAATTATCTACTTATAATTAGGTACCATGGACGGACGACCATTACATTTGTTTTTTTCTACGATATATTTGGCTTTACTCATGCGCCAGCTGCTAGCGCCACTAAAAAGTAAGCGGTCGATGTTGGAAGCACGTAGCATACGTGACTTTCTATTTCTTTATCGGCAGTCATATGGTTTGATACGTGGTTTGTAGTGTGGTAGCTAGATGGCGTTAGTACCTACCTAACTTACTATACTTATTTTTTTAATTTTTTTATTATAATATTCTAATGTTCTAAGTAGTGCGTTTAACTGTTTTTTATTATGTTGATGTGTATTTTTAACTATGAAAAGAACTTAGACAACTACTTCACCATATTTTAATGAATCAGGTGTTACTTTGCGGAGGTCCATTTCAATAAACAATAGTACATTACTGTCTAGGCCAGGAAGTAGGCAATTGCTGGCTGAGTATTGGTTTGAACGGACGAGCTTGCGAGTCCGTTTAATAATACGAAGCCAGCAATGCTATTCTGGCCGAGGCAAGTATAGTGCTTTTCTCAAAAATCTAAAATATAACAACAACAAAAATAAATGAAAATAAAATAGTGAAAATTGTTTTGCTTTGCCGCCTTTTTCTATCAATGGCATTTGAAGAGTGTATTTTTCTACCCAGAACACCTTAAGCTATTTCAGACACAGATAAACACGTTGTCATACTAGCTTTTTTTTTTTTAATTTGATGATTTAAGTCTTGTGCCTTTCTTTTATAATGGTGATTTGCATTTTTAAAAAGTTAATAACTAGACAGTAATGGAATTTGTATGCAACATTACTGTCGAGTTTAGCGCGACAGTAATGTTTTTTTTTTTAATTTTGGACTGACCGGCAACAATTAACTTCCTGTTCTGATATGTAGTTAACAATGACGACTTTACCGGACATTTTTGAGAAAAAAATATTACCCTTGCTACTAATAAGTAGCGGAGTAGGAAGGTAAATATTTTTTGTTCATTTTTACTTTTTTTTTAAACGGTAGGTACATATTCATTATCAAGTCCAAAATTTTCAGCAAATAAACGATCATGATTGACATTTTATTTCAAAAGGTTAAACAGAAATTATTTACCTCGCTGTTTCATGAATATGGATAAGAACCTCCGCAAAGTAACGCCTGAATCAACCTATTATTCAAAAGATAATACCAAGTTCCGATCAAAAAGCTGTATTTTAAAAATTCAGAATCTAAATCAATACAAATATATAAAGTATCTACACAAATAATCTTAACTGGGTACGTGTTTGATCTCAAAGCGGAAATAACAGCGCGACCAAACGAATTCCATACATTTCACGCCTTTGCATGTAGCCTTGTCTGTTTGGAACTTTTTACTGCATTTCCGACTGCCACATGGTCAGATATTCTGGTAAAAAATCCCTGCAAAACGCATTATTGTCGTTTAAACTTATTACTATTAATATCAACTGAGGCTATAAGCAAAACACGTTTATTTCATAAAAGTTCTTGATTTTCTTATTAAAAGATTAAAAAACTACACACACGCACACTCGCGCAAGCGCCCAGCGCCGCAGCCCCAGCAGCAACTCTCCCTCCGTCTTACGCATTTTAGATCAGGGTCACGTAACCCTGACGCGAGTAACATTTTTTACCCATCCCAGAAAAGTGCGCAACGCCGCTAAAAAGGTTTCACTTCAAAAGGAGCGTTAATTGTAAAGTAATAGTGGTTAGTAGTGAATGTTTTTTTTTCATATTATAGATAAAAAAAAAACGAACATGGACTGCTGCCCGATTTTTGAAAGCATATCACTTGAAAATGCCATTTCAAAGTGAAAAAATCTGCATATTGCTAAAAACTAGTGCTCAAGTTCAATTTGCGTGTAGTTGGACAAGATTATTGGGAGCAGAGCGTTTTCTAAAAAAAATTGTACATGATCATTTTTACCAGAATTTAACTATTTTGGGTTTTTCTTCCTCAGAATCGTTTACTCTATCGATCTATATACAAGAAAAAATATGTCCCAAAACTTCTATTCTAGTTAGTCGTTTTTTTATACGTAGGTATGGAACGTGACGTACAGGAAAAAAAATCCATACTCATTTTTTCTTGTACGAGAATCGATAGGATCAACGATTCTGAATAAGAAACACCCAAAATAGTTAAACTCTGGAAAAAATGATTATGTAGAATTTTTTTTCGGAAAACGCTCAGCTGTAGTTTTTATGTACCTACTCTATTTTTTCACAACTTCCGAAATGGTATTTTCACATTATTTGTTTTTATAAATTGGACCAGTGGACTTTTGGGCCTAGTGACCATGTTGTCACTACTTATTTATCTTACTTTGATTACATTGGCAAAAAAATTAAAAGTCATTTATATTTTGTCACGCAACAAAGGGTTCGAAATGATCTGATAATCCATAACAATTGATTAATTATTACACTCAGCAATTAGTGACAGTAAACGTATTTAGTGAGCCTTGAACTTTGTATATCTGATAAGTACATTCCTGTCAAAAGTTTAGGCGTGAACCGTACACGTATTATGTTCCGCATATTTCACTGTTAAACTGTATTAGTGGTGATTTTTCACGCCTTCAAGACAGTCACAAGACAGGTAACTAACGTGATTTAAAAAGGTTACGTGGCGTTAATTTGCACTGTAATTTGCTTGAGACTTTTTCAGAGCCAGTACCTACATTTTATTTTAATCGTAGGTGTACTCACCTACATCAAGAGTAATAAAATGAATGTAAAGTACGCATGTTAGAGCAAAGTTATTTGTTATGATCTCATTTGCCTGTGTGAGAAGAAAATAAATGCAGAAAAAATTGACAAATGAAATAAATCTAGTTAAATTTTTGTTGTCTTCTTGCATATAGGAAAGGCAAAGGATTCAAGCACATAGAGCCAAGTCTGGTGTATATAGTCATAATAGACATATAGCCGGTTTTTTAGGGGTTAAAAAAACACAGAGAATGAGTACCCACACGTGTGTGCACAGCAAACAACATGCAACACAGGAAAAACAATTGAACGTCACAATCCACGCAGGTCGATTTCCCATTCATCACTTAAATTTTTATTTACAAATAAAAATATTTGATTTTCATTTCTATGTAGATAAATTATACTTAAGTTTTTTTACGCGGAAATAATCATAGACAATCCAACTGACCAGTTACAAAATGTCAGATAAGCGGAACCTCGTTAGTAGGTGTACGACACTTCTAATCAATACTCGCATCGGAACTAATTATAATTCCGCGCAAAAACACAATCGTGTTATTAATGTTTTGATTTCTCATTACCGAGGCTTAGAAAAGGAAGATCGATTGATCGGGGGTAAAGTCATTGACTTAAGTCATAGCGTAAAGATATATGACGAACTGTATTGGAAGTCATTTAGCCACATGCCAACTACAATACAAGTGACCGTGGCTTGCTTTGTAGAAGGAGTTAATTTTCGAAGTAGGTCGATGAGATTGAAATGCCTTTGGCGACATAAGAAAAATAGCACTAATAAGTAGATATATTTAAACTGACTTCAAGTACTTTGTCAAATAAAAATCGGTATGTTTAGCAATTATGTATGTACATAATTGTCTATGTAATTCAGTGCTTACTCCTTATTTCCATTCTGAACGAGTTCCCGGTATATGGTTTGTTGATAACAAAAGACCACCATTTCATCGATAGCTATTACATAAGTCTATATATCAATTTCGATAGCAATCGCTGTGTCGTTGTCAACGCCCATCGAGTTGTCATCGGTTATGGCATCGAATGGCTTCATCTCCGTATGGCATAAAATTGATTCGCCACTGATTTCATCATTTGACTACGTATGGAATTTTTTACTAGTTTTCTGGAATTACATTTCTTACATTGCGTGGATTAAAGAAGTTAAAGCATCATTTTTGTAAAATCATTCATATTGAAATATGTATATATGCATTGCATGTTTCCAATTGTTTTAATTATGTTCTTCGCTATTGTTAATCATGTTGTGTTATTTTTACTCTAGCTTAAAAATACTAAACATATTACCGATTTAATGATACCACTAACTTAACGATATTCATGGACTGTGATGCGGGGGTGCGAGGAGAGGGGCAGTGGAAAGATAAGTAACAGAAAAAAATAGCATTTTGAAATTAGACAAATTTAATATTTTAAATAACATTTAAGTTGGCCGTAAGGGACATAAGATGACATAATCGGTTACCCCTCTTGCACCAAAAACCGCGTTCAAATAGATATTACCTGTTTCAGGTTCTACCTTTAGCCAGTAGTTTACTCCTACGATATTATACCCAATGGCTCGTGTAACGTAGGCATTATACGGGAAACACATTCAAATGAACCTGAAACGTGTCGTCATAACATAGATAATTTTCTAATGTTCTGTTTCAAATGCCCGTACAGTCCCACGTCTTTGCAAAGACATGCTTTTCCGTGAAACATTTTCAATAATAGGTACTGTGTATCAATGTTGAATGTCACGTATAACGCACACATGCAGAATAAAATCAGGAGAACTGATTATTTTCTGTAGTAGAGTATTATTCAACTTTTTTAACTTTTTGTAGGCCATGGTAGCAGAGCATTTCAGCCGAATTATTAAAATTCTGTTAAAAAGTGTGTTGCCATTCGCATGGACTTAAAAAAGTGCAACTATGAATGTAAATGTGCAAATTAAATTGTCACGTAATTCTGTCATAATCGATAATCATTATGTCATAATTATTTATTATATCATAAATATGCATAAATGCTTATTTATGAAATACTTTGTTGTGTTCGATTATTGGTTCTCTAATAGCTTATTCTTCTTGCGTAACAATACAAGGAAGTATTTTATGATTTTAACGTAATATTTAAATTTGGCAAATTTTTTGTTTGTTATTCAAAGCAGCTTACGTTTTTCCAGTTAGCTCGTAAACTCGTATTTTTCGAATTCCAACACGAGTTACAAGGAATCTGAAATGCGAATGACATTCCTTTGTATAAGGGTTCTGTTTTTGCCATTTTGGCTACGGAACTCTGAAAAGGGTATACTGGAAGGTATCTTCTTCTTCTTCTTTTATTTGTGGCGTATCAAGTCGTTATAGTGACGACAACTTCGCCAATGTCAATGTAAAAATTTTTATTAAAAAATCTTGTGACAAAATGTCGGCAACGTTGTACGGTAATGGTCAAAGACCCCCCTCCCCCCCTGTCGGGCTCTTAGCCAACGGTCAATGATATCCCTCAGAAACTGCCAGGAAATCATTAGCCGTTGCCCAGGGCGCACCGGACCAAGCACTGCTCTTCCCCTCGGACGGATCCAAAAACGAACCGCAGCTCTTAATCACACGTGGAGGTAACCCGACTCGCACCCCCTGGAAGGTATCATAGTGTTGTAAAATCAAAACTTATGAAAAGGCAAAAAAAAAATGTGTCCGTGCCTATTTAATATCAGGGTCAAAAAACTGGCAACATTGATTCTGGTAGGAAATATAGCAGATGACATTTGTATTCCTCTTAAATTAATGTATTAGGACAGTGTCTTATTAATACTATAAATCCGAAAGTTTGTTTTTCACGCTGAAACGCCTGGACGGGTTTGGATCAAATTTGGAACGGAGACAGCTGGCACTCTAGATTAAAAGATAAGCTACTTTTTATCCCGGAAAATTTCATAGTTCCCGCGGGATAGCGTTAACCATGTGAAATGTAGCTGCCTAGAGTCGCAACGCAAATAATTATTGCGGTATACTATCAACATCAGTTCAGTCGCGGGCAGAAGCTAGTCGTTGATAAATTAAATAAATCCGAGATAACTTCGTAGAGAACTAAGTCTATATCTAAGTAGGTACTGGGACCAATTATGTAATTACTGCTACTCCGTGGTCATGCGAACTTCGAAGCACAGGTTCTAGCTGCTTTTAGTTCAACCATAACTTGCCCTTGTCGAAAATACTCATTTAATAATGAATAATATAAGCCAATAAATGGAGGGGGCCTATGCCATGAGGCACGCCGAATTTCGCGATAATTTATAAAAAAAACGACTACACAATGTACTGAAATTGTAGCGAAACGGAATAAAAGGGGCTATATTAATATAAGTCTCTTGTACAGCATCGATATTAAAGTTAGTTTGTTTTACAACTCTTCATTTTAAGTCGCCATTTTATAATAATGTTAGCTTGTCTTGGCAGCTTTAGGCAGTGTAAAGGTCACTGTCCCCAGTAGGTACACAAGATGACTGGAGTGCATTTTTGTCGCATTTCAAAGCAGGTAACGGGTAAAGTTATTGATGTGGGACCAACTTTTTTATTGCTTTTTCAAACAATTGACTAATTTTTGAGCCCATGACTCAAACACATCTGCTGAATACAAATTTGACACAAAAGAGGTGTACTCGCATTTATTGGTGCGTTGTGTACCTATATATAATTTTTTTTTTCAGCGATCGAAAGATGAAACGACAATGACCTGGTTTTTGTAATGTTGAAGAACACTTTTACAACCCACTAATATTTATAAATGCGAAAGTTTGTGACGATGTGAGTGAGTATGTGTGTTTGTTCCTTCTTCACGCTGAAACCACTGGACAAATTTAGACAAAATTTGGCACAAAGATAGCTGATAACCTAGATTGAAACATAGGTTACTTTCTATCCAGGAAATTCGCATTGTTCTTGCGGGATAGCAATAAATATGTCAATCGCTAATTCTACGCGGATGATGTCGCGGGCAGAAGCTAGTTAATTAAATTAAAACGAGATATAAACATACTCGTATACAGTAGAAAAGTACTTAAAAAGACCTTCGGGTCTGTCTAATCCTGTCAGACACTCTTAAGGGTTCGATACTTGAATCGGCCGACTGTACCCGAAACCCGAATGTTGTTCTAGGAGCTCACGGATTGTAGGTAGATTTGGTTTACAAGTAACATTTTTAAAAATCGTTTTTTAATTACAAAAACAGGTTAAATTTGTAAACTGTAATACCTAAGCAGGCATTAGGATAGTATGTTTTTTTTTGTACCACCATATTGGGCATCTTTTGAAATGATGCTACTATCAATCACTGTATATGACAATAGCTAAGCTTTATTAATAGGTACACGTCAATATACAAAGTAAAGTTAAAAAATAGGTACTTAACATATTTTTTTATTGAATTTGAATCAAACATACATTCTCACTTAACCTTCTGTTATCTTTAAAGGGATTGTATTCTCGATTGTTCTTATCTTTAGGCCTCTGCCAATTAAAAATTTGCTCAAGCGATGAATATTAAACTAGGTACGCGTTATCGGTAAAAATCAGTAACACGTACACTTTAAAAAAACTTTTATTTTAGATACAATTAGCTGTTGGTAGTAACTTCGGCTGCGTTCCTCGAGAACTGTACACTTTCCCAGGATAAAAAGACGCCTATGTTAATCGGAAATAATGTACCTACAGTTACAATACATAAATACATACATACAAAAATCACGTCTTTTTCCCTTATGGGGTAGACAAAGCCTAAGGTAACAACTAAAGGCCACGTTTAGCGTGATTGTGGGCGCATATAGGTGGACATATAATACCTACATATATTATCTACCTGTTTATTATTATGAGAAAAAGTATGTATAATTTTCCAAGCTCAAAGTCACATTTTATAGGTTTTTGTCACTTGAGTTGTAGCTCATTATCATCGAATTCGATACCCTTAGCAACCGAAGTCGGTATTCGATAATATTGCATCCCAATGCCAGGCAAAGTGATATTTATTAGTGCAATATTTCGTCGGTGTCAACGTTTTTTTGGGAGCTTTTATCGAAAATGTGTGCTCTCGTATTATGTTATCGGAAAACGAACACTAAAAGAATCCATTTCTCGATCAAAGACCTCGAAAGGTAGGTCGTTTGTACCCGTCTTTTGATAGCTTGGTTTAGTATTTTTTTATTGCTATATTTAGTTCTAATCGCAAACTGGGATTCATTTTAAATGAACGATGATAAGAACGCAACAAAAAAGGATGTCATAGGGGTGACCTTTAGTCATACTTACATAGGTACCTAACAAATAAATAACATTTCTAAACAACCACTGAAAATTTGAACACAGATAAATCCGAAAAGTAAAGCTATGGCCGGGAGGCGAACACGGATCCTCGTCATTCCGTGACGCGTGCTGTACCTACCCCTACACCACCCATAGCAGGTGAGTAAGCCTTCGAATTTTTCTATCTCCAGGGACGAGAGAAGGCTTTGTTTTTCAAATGTTCTTAATCTACTCCTTGATTTTTTATGCTTACTTTTACGGTTTTACCGTTAGAAATTACATTTCTAATCAACTCTGAAAATTAGAACACATAGAGAAATCCGAAAAGTAAAGCTATGGCTATATGGAAATGAATAAGGGCAAATCGTTATGTTTAAATCAGTAAGTTCCATCTCATCCATCCATCTCTTAAGTTCAGATAGGTTTGATGCGAAAATCACAACTAAAAACTACTACCTGCTTTTTTAATTAAAATTTATTCCTGTATGTAAATAAGTAGTTTTCTGAAAGATCACTTTTATGCAATAAGATTTATGTATTTTCAACCTTGCGTTTCTATTTTGTAATCTCACTGTACCAAATGTTCGATAAAGAATATTTTGTATCGTAAATCTGGTTAAGTAGTGAGATTAATACCTATAATTAACAAGAAAAGATTTTGATATCTTGTTTTCGGAATTCCAAACCTAATGCACGTAAGGCAGGATTTTTAAGACTTTTTCCTCTTACTTTGTTAAAAAGATCCAAAAGGTTTTGTGGTTTAGCATTTGTTTTATTTTTAGGCTTTTCGATAACTTGTAAAGGCATATTGATGTCATAAAAGTTAATTAACAAACTTATGTTGTATTTTGAATATATTTTATCAGTACATTGACACTCCGAGTCCTTTTTGTATATCTGTATTAATAATTAATACCTAATTATTTTGAGTAGGTTTCTAAGTATTTGTCTTGTTTATTTTAAAAACAACTTAATACTGCAATATGAATGCATTAAAAACATTGAAATGAGTATGTATTTATTAAATGATTAACTTTTATTAATTTCTCTATGATACTTACCTAATAAGTTATAAAGAAGACCAACACCAAGCGAAAAACATCCGAATCACGAATTTAAATTCTTTGGAATATCAAACTTAAATAGTTTTATCGGATTTGTATCCTTATTCCGGGAGTAAGTGATTCAATTTAAAAAACAATTTCTAATGGAAGTATCACCACACCCATGAATTATCTTTGAAATACGACGTCAAACAACTTGGTAGGAAGTGACGTGAATGGGTGAGATGTGACCTTTAGTTCCTTAGTCATACAGTTAACGTAGTATAAGCACAGCTGCATAATGTCAGACATGATTAATATAGTGTGAAAGAGACCGACAGCAAATAGTAGAGAACGGACAATAGAGTTTAATTTTTTTTGCATGGAAGCTGTTTACATTAAAAATTGGACATTTGCTTAGGAAGTCTTCACGATCACGGGTAGGACTCTGTCCGTAAGAAATTGTGTGTATCATAAAGTACAGTTGACCTGAAATATAATGAAAAGGACATCGTTTTGGTAAAATGTTATCTTTACTTAACTTAAGGACGTGTATGTGTTGCAAGTAAAACATTGGATACTTGAATGCTATTTTTGCTCGTAAAACGGGCTTAATGGCTGTTAACCCGGATTTTATTCGGCGTTAAACTTTTATACGTCATTTTCAGAATGAGTTGTTGATGTTTAGCTGTTTGTTTAACAAATAATAAAAGCTTTAAAAACAGGTGACTGGCGGCCATCGAGGCTTTCTTGTTTTTATTAATTGCACTCATGTATGTAGTTTATAAATGGGATTAATTGGCGATAAATAAGTTGAGGTGATTTTTGACAGCGTCCATCTTTAATTCATTACGTCAAATTACATCTTTATCCCTTAACAAGACCTACAAGCCACGTTTAGCAAGATTGTGGTCGTATATATGGAAAATGGAATCGAAATAGTGATGGGTTG
Organism: Pandemis corylana; assembly: GCA_949127965.1. Lineage (NCBI taxonomy): Eukaryota > Metazoa > Arthropoda > Insecta > Lepidoptera > Tortricidae > Pandemis > Pandemis corylana. Next base: position 14,245,040 of record OX421851.1, on the reverse strand, counting down.
CTAGCCGCATCGCCTATAACATGATTCCTATGATTTTCGCCCATTCCTTTCGGCTTTTACCATCTGCGCGGGAAGAGAAGCAAATGGTAGAGTCTATGTTTTTTCTTTGCTCCCAGACCAGCATGGAAGTTAATTCATTAATATTATAAAATTCAAAACTACCAAATGCATCTTCGATGATTGCGTTACTATGTCATACAATGATTAAAGGGGCGTGCACAGCGACAGCACCATTGGGTTTAAACACACAATACATTATGAAACAGCCGACTGAATCGCCGCCGGCGACGCCTCTTATATAAACATGCCTTTACTGCAATGCTGACAACAAAGCGGTCCATAGGTCAACCACCAACTTACGTTTGCAGCTACATTATCCGCCATTATACTAACTTGTTAATAGTTTGTATGTGGACATGGTTTTGTTCAGTTACACTGTTAAGTTTGTGGTACTTGACAATCAGTCACCGTAGCAAGTGACATTTAATCCGTAATTATAATATGTTTTTTGAATGTGGGATTATTTAGCAAGATCATTTAAATGATGTATCAGTTACTGTTGTTTAATTTAAAAGTTAGTTTTGTTGAATGAAACGTCCGTCAGTGATTATGATTGATGCGAATTTAAGAGAATTTGATGCTGTCTTATCTACATTTTTTAGTCGCCTTTAAAAACACCGATCGAGACAATCAAAACAAGTTACGTGTAACTAAATTTAAAAAAATCATATATTAAATCGCCATAGTATTTATTTAAAAATGTGTTTTTTACTTTCCGTTATAAATAATTGACATTTAAGAGTGCGGCGTGTACACAAATATGCAACGCAGAATTAAGTTAAATATCAAACCGGCACGTGTCTATTAATGATTAATGTTGTATTATAAACATAATGACAAAAGAACGATCTAATCTTGCCAATCCAATTACAGCAACCGAAAGTTGGTCAATCGTAATATCCGTATGTGCTGAGCCAACAATCAATTCGGGACCGGATTCAAATCGATTATCCGTCATCAAATAAGTCCTTGTGCATGTTGTTTTAAAATAAGGATTTCGAAATATCGCTGCCTTTTGAGAATAAAGTCATAACTCGAAAAAGCACTTTTTTCAGGAGAGTGATTTAAAAAAAAAACAATTTTATTTTTGAAATATTTATATTAACAAATAAAAAAATTTCATTTTTTTTAAATGGAATACTTGTGCTGGTTATTCTAAAATCACATGCATTGAAACTTAAACGTAAAAAATAACAAATTATGCTTCAAAAATAAAAAAATAATCACTCGCTTCGAGTTATGTAGCATAATATTCCTTCTTATTATATTCAAGAAAGGCATAAATCTAAATATGCAACAAAAATACTTTCTTGTTCTGAACAATAAAGGCACAAACCTTAATGCTCCATCGAGACTTGTAAATATGTTGGTCAATAAAGGGCTTATTGACTTTAAGCCACGAAGCTAAGTTTTTATTTTTCTTAAAACAGTCTTATCATGTTTTGTACTTTAAAATAAAAATATTATTATAAACTATATCGGCATTATACAAAAAAAGTCGTAATAAATTTTAAGAATAAGGACACATTTTGTGTTGGACGCTACTTTTGTCAAACATTACACTAGTTATATCAATTAAATGTTACACTTTATCTACTTTGTTATCACAGTCAAGTTATGCTGTTGTTTGTCTGGCAGATATTCCTTTTTAGCGATAAGACCTCCCATTGTAAAGTTAACATTAAAGCACCATAGGCATAGTAAATATCTCAAAAACAGAATTATCCCACAGTTTTAAAAACAACAAACGAAAAAAATACTTTTCTGACAAAAAAAAAACATAATATTGAATACCACTTGTTGCATTGCTGAGTGTCGATATCAAGGCTGGAAGATATAAGATCGACGCTAAGGGAATCAAGGCATGGTGATGAACTTTCCACGACTTTGGGAGTCATTTCATTCCTCGGAAAATTACTGGCAATAAAGTTTTTAGAGCCTATCAAACACAAACCTTCACCATCACTGTCAGAGATAGAGTTGCATGATATTTCTTTTTGTTTTGACTCATGGTAGTCAATCTTAGAATGATCTTCTTTTTGAGTATTGTCATCGGATTCTGAAGAACTACTGGAAGAAGAACTCGAGATTGACGAAGAACTTGAGGAAGAATTTGACGAAGAACACGACAATTTTGTTGATTTAGTTGGCATTACGATAACCTTACTCAGAGTTTCCACTGGTTCATTAAGTTCTTCAAGCCCTTGAGTTTGACCTACGAGTGATATTGGTATTTTTTCTTCTTCTGTCTTCTTTTCGTCAAGTTCTGTAGTGTTAATATCTCCTACCAGTTCTTTTGAAATAAGTGGGATTTTGTTTTGATTGTTTATTTCTGCTGCAGTAATGTTTGGTGGACAATAAACGCCAGTTTTGTCTGCACCATAAATTATTTCTTTTTCTGCAAGCGGTTTCAATGTCAACGTCTCCTTTTTTTTGTACTACGTTTCCTGTACATGTTTGGTCTTTTAGATGACAACTTACTTGCGTCGCTATCACTTGAACTGGTAGATTTATGTTGAAGCGATGTGAGACAACTCTTAAAAGTTGGGTCTTTTACACTGTCATCTGAAGAAAAATCTTCTGTTTCCATTTTGTTTTTGTTGTCATTGAGATCAGGTTTATTTAAGTTCTTTTTATCAATATAAATCCGAAGACTATCAAATTTTTTTTGTCCGAGTATTCATCACTGAAAACAAAATAAATATAATTTAATCGTATACATTAGTTCCACTACGCGACACCACAAGCATACTCATTAAAACATTAAGCTTCTACTTAAAAAATCCCTCCTTTGTTTTTGTCGGTTCACAAAATAGTTATCAAGCAAGGGCTCAGCAAGTAGGTATGTGCATTTCACTTCAAGGTAAAGGTTTCGTCGTTGACGATAAAGAAACTCGTACTTTGAAAAATAGAGTGAAGAAAGCTGCAGAAAGCACAGTGATAGTCAAGATCATGCAGCTACATTTTAGTATTGTTCATTTAAACGGTCATGGTTCAATTATTTTATTAAGTAGGTAAGTTATTGATAAGTTGTTATAACTAATCAGAAAAAAAACAATAGGTAAGTAGTTATGCACTAGCAAACCAAAGGAAAAGTGAAACCAGGCAACGTGTTTTTGGTATTTTATTCCTTTTCTTTGTAAAATAGTGTTCATATTTTGTTTTCGAACACAATGAATTATTATGAAAATGGAAGCAATAAAGTCATTCTAAGTATTGGGTATGTAAAACAATAAAATATATTTCTAGAAAACAGACATATTTTGCAAACAATACAGTTATAAAATATTTATATTTATTCGATATGGGCTTATCACTAAAACTGACAAATGAAAGCACTTACTTTTTAGCAAAGAGCGGCCTAACCGCAAATGATGACACTGTTCCACAATATTTTGCCACACTTCGAAAGACGTATTTTGCGATATGCCACTATTTTACAAAAAATTTTTTCGATCGGCTGTATTATTTCGCGTTGTGCCGCTATTCAGCAGAAGAACGTGGTGTCTATGCAAAACGCCGCGATACAACTGGCGGGGGGCCACTCTTGACGATAAAATGGCGTCCAAATTCGACCAATGGCATAACGGCACAGTGTCGCCACGGTGTCAATTTTTAACGTAAGAACACGGGTGTTTTATTCACGATAAAGTTTCGCTCGTTCTGCATGCCAATGCATACTCAGTTCAAAAACGGATTATCTTGCAATAGTCCGTTATTCTCGAAAGGCAGCGATATATACCTTGATCCAACTCGAAATTACTTTAAGTGGATTCCTTTCATCCACTCAAAGGTTGACTGGAAGAGATCCCTTAAAGGGATAAGTCCGCCTTTGTGCATGTATCTCAGTGTTTGTCAATTGTATTTTGTCTTGTTTATTTTGCACAATAAAGAGTTTACATACATACATACATATATTATTATTTATTCTGTATATTTTTTTTTGCCTTAAGTTAGGTTTTTACAAAATTTATATAAAAATAAATAAAACAATATTAATAATACAAAATATAAAAACATTATAAAAACCTAACCTAGGGTGCCGTCGGCAGCGAGGCGGGGCCTAAGCTACCGGTGGTCAGGGCGACAGAGAGAGGAACCTCCTGACAATCCGAGCCGTGTCTAGGAGTACCGCCTTCTGTATCTGGCCCTTGACCCAACCACCTAGCGAGAGCCTTTTAAGGTGATGGTCAAGGCTCTTCGCTATTAGACCGTTCGCCGAAAGGACTATCGGGACAGTGATCGTGGAATCAACAGGCCACATGGCGGTAACCTCGTGAGCCAAGTCAAGGTACTGGCTGACTTTGTCCTTCTCGGCTTTCACGAGGTTCACGTCATGGGGGAGCTGAGCCTATATTGTGTCCCACTGCTGAGCAAAGGCCTCCCCCCAACGCTTCCACTGCTCTCGGTCCACTGCGGTACGTGTCCAGTCCCTTAATATGGTGTCCAACTCGTTCCGCCATCGCCGTCTAGGTCTGCCGGGCCGCTTTGAGTCAGTGGGACTCCAATTAGTGGTTGTCTTGGCCCATAAGTCATTCTTCGAAATATAATCCTACTTATATTATAAATGCGAAAGTTTGTGAGTATGGATGTTTGTTACTCTTTCACGTCAGAACGACGGAACAGATCTGGCTGAAATTTATCACAAGGATACACTATAGCCTGGAATAACACAAAGGTTACTTTTATACCGGAAAATTGCTTAGTTCCCGTGGGATAGCGATAAACGAACTCTTTGCAGATGAAGTCGCGGGCAACAGCTAGTCACTATATAAAGATTTTGACGGCTTTTACGGCTTACCGGAGAGAGAGGAAGCTGCCAGACGTGCGGGACTAAGGGGAATTTTCTTCGAATGCCAAAGGGTGCTCCTATTAAGCCGAACTCGGACTTTAGACGCTACAAGTATCAATCGGAGCAATCAATTTTTTTATGCCTCCAATGCTAGCATTGTTTCGGTAAAATATTAAGCCCAAAAAAGCAGTAAATGTGATAGTACTGATAAAGACAAACGAATGTTAAACTGTAGCTCAAAAAGCTTTTATGGCTAAGGGCTTAAAGGGCACCTATAGGTACCTGGTGCAAAATCCATCTAGGCGAGCTGATTTCTATGAAAATGCGATTCAAAAATGAAAATTGATGTAAAGTAAAGCTTGCAGATCTAATTGTATAAAATTATTAGGTTCAACTATCAACAGACATTAAATATATTCCCCATCTGAAATTTACCAAGACTGTAGTTTGACATTTATTACAGGAAGTAGCTAAATTTCATCGAATTGCGAAGTGGGTTGCCTTCCGACCACGGACACGCTTCCTCCTCATTTATTATTAAGGCGATGGCAACAGTGAAAATGATTTTTTAAACAGTTTTTGCACAAAATTGGTTTAGTTTGTAGAATTGAAAAATATAACGATAGACTTGATCGTAGATAGTTCTTAGTCAGATACATGATTTGGTAAAGTTGGATCGATAGTCCATAATTGACGGCAAAAACATTTACAGTTCAAATCGAACTAACCTAACCACCTGCAGAAGAATTCGGGATTAATTATTAGACATCGTGTATACTTGTCTTAAGTAATGTTTGGTGGCGCCATCTCTTGTCGAGTAGTTACCTCAAAAGACGACAAGCTAATTTGGTGCTGTGTATTAATTTAGACGTTATAATGCCTTGGTTCGAGCCACGATGAGTTGACTGACAATTATTATTGGGGAAAGCGGATGTCGCCTTAAAAGATGCGGTGCAAGTTTTGAAGGGATGGCGGTACTTATGGATTTTTTAAGCTGTTTCCAAATATTTTTAAACGAATTTTAAAGAGCTATCAATTATAAGACGTTGTCGTTGTTGTTGTATTTCATTTAGTGAACATTGTTAAGTTTGCCATACTCAAAGTCCATAATAATGTTCGACAAAGATTAAGTTTTTTTTTCAATGATAAAAACAACTTGGTAAGTATTTTAACTTTATTTAACTGTCAACGTACTATTTCGCAACAAAGCAATATAAATAACTCAAACACTTGGACCTAGAAAACTGAAATTTTGCAGAGAATATCCTTTTATGGTTTACGTAAGGAATACTCGTATTTTACGTAATTTCTCACTACAAGATAAAAAGTGTATTAATTTGGCCCTTTCTTATGATAAAACTTAATTTTATTTAATGTAGTAAATAATGTAAAACAAAATTTATCGCAATAACGAGTTTTTAGTATCGCTACCGCTTATCACACGTCCCCAGCGAGCGTTTCATAAGAGTCTGCTAGCTAAATACAACATTACGTGGTTCACAAATATATGTGATGGCGTATATTTGACAACACGATACACGAAAACATAAAATATAGAAATAAGTAACTGGAAAGAAAGCTGACACTTATATAAATATCTTGTACAAGTCGACCACGTGTTTTTTTACCACCCTACAGCATTTTGTAGGGCTTGAAATTAAAGCATTGAGGATTCTTTGAATGGAATTTATTTTTCATTAGGAGTATAAAAAGACAAGTTAAAGTTGTTCAATTGATGGTCATTAATTTATATTTACCACTTTCGTAATAGGTATAATTGGTACATAATGTAGAAAACAATTAAAAACAAACTGAACGAAATGAAATAAAAACTTTATTCAGTATCTAGTGTTTATGGCTGTTGACGCCTGATTGCCTTTGTCTTAGATGAAAATTTGGCTGTATGCGCTAGCTAGAGCATAAGAAGTAATTTTATATAATTTACCATCAGTATAAAATAGGAAAATTATGATTATGAGCTGAGAAGTGATTTAGCGACATAAATCTGTGTGTTCTGTGGTCCTGTCAATCGTTTGAAGGTTAACTGTACAACTGCTAATCTCATTATCTGTAAAATTAATGCGTATAAAGAGTTATAGGTACATTACATACAAATGTTATTTTTTAAAACAGTTTCGCGGTGGTAGCTCTATTTATTGTACCGCGTTACTTTTATTGAGTAAGTAGGCCAGCCAATAGGGTCGATCGAGCTCGTACTCGCGGCTGCATTACACCGTGCACTCTTGCGCACCTTTCACTGCCAATTGTAAAGACAATGGTTTAGAGCGATCAACATGTGGTTGTGTGGTCAATAGTACCACAGATTACGGATATACAGCCTGTCAATAGTACAAGGTACTCGTAAACAGTAACGAGATGAGGTGCGGGGAAGTGGGCGGAGTGTGTGTGTGTGTGTGTGTGTGTGTGTGTGTGTGTGTGTGTGTGTGTGTGTGTGTGTGTGTGTGTGTGTGTGTGTGTGTGTGTGTGTGTGTGTGTGTGTGTGATTTCGATGTGGTTTTTTCTTGCTATGTTAGGATACCGACTACACTATACTATGCAATACTATATTCAACTGTTAATTGACTTGATTTGTGATCATAGAGTATGTTCTATTGTTAAAACATTCATGCTTTGATTGCTTGCATAATGGTTTGGCTGCATGTAATGATTAAAAGATAGGCAAATGTGCTGCAATTGGGTGATCTAATCACCATGTCATTAATGATCACAATATGTAAATAGTAAATGTTACATTGGGCCTAATATTGCCTTAATGTCACTCAAAGGGTAATGAGAAGAGATATGCTTGGAATATATTTTACTAGCTTTTGCCCGCAACTTCGTCCGCGCAGATAACGTACTAAGGTAATGTAGGTAGACCACGTTTAGCATGATTGTGGGTGTATGGATGCAAAAGGGGAATCAGAACAGTCATGGGTTGCTAGCCACATCGCCTGTATAACATGATCCCTAAGATTTTCGTACTGTACGTACCGTACCGTACGTACTGTCGTAAGAGTTTTGTACAACTGGTACATTCTATATTTTTTCTTTGCTCCCAGGCCAGCATGGAAACTAGTACTAGTAGAGTAACTAATGAAAGTAAAACATACCTTAAGTGGCAGAGGGCTAGCATTGCTGATGGCCGTTGCGGCCGCAAGGTTTTGGGGGGCTATCCGAAATTCGATTTTCGAAGTTCGTGTAGTACCGTCGCTCTCTCTCTCATATTAATGACTATTAGTACGAGCAAAATGCCACCAGACGAACTTCGAAAATCGAATTTCACAGTATGAGGTTTTGTGTGGCGACCGGAGCGCGTAGAAAGCGAAATTTTGGTGCCTCCCGCAAGATGGTCGGAGAAAAATTCGAGATAAAGATACCTTGAAATATCAACAATTTTTCAATCGAATCTAGGTACCTGTAAAGCACGCACTAAATTATGTCCCTTTATAAAAAGGAGGTTTTAATGTCAACTATCGCACGTATTGAAAGAAATCGATTACTATTATGTAAGTGAACGGAATCGATTTGAAGTATCGATTTATTTCCGCGGTCGATTTGAGCTTTTTTTTATGAAAACTGTGTCACTGTTACGACTGCGGGATACCGTTCTAGTTTAAGTACATATTAATTCTGAACTGTGTTGCACTAAAATAGAATATAATATTTAATGAATAAGATAGTGCGAAACACATAATTCCTGCTGTGACGGTTTTTGGTGTTACACTTTTTTAAGCAAAATCTAGAAGAATGTTATATCGTCGCAGTATTCCACAAAAAATCAATACAGTATGGGCTTTTACCATCAGCGCGGGCATGTTACTAACTTGTTAAAGGTTAATTTTGATGAATTCGCGCGTTTTCATTGGCATTATCTATATCCATTACCTGCCGGTAGCAAAATACAGTGGGCCTGTCCCGACTGACTTTTTTAATTCACTCCAAGTCGTAAAAACAAGGACCTTTCAAAAACCTAAACTTTTCAACTGCATTCTCAAACTAAATAGGTTCTAAAAATCCCTGTTTCACAGTGTACCGTAACTCTATATTCTAAAGTTCAATTTCATTTGTTGCAGGTACGGAATCTGGTGGTTGGATGGCGATAGATCGTGACTTATGATTTCATTAGACGCGTGCGCTGGCTTGCGACATGGGGATAACACCCTTTTGCCGAGACTGTAATGCTGGTGCAAGAAACTATGGTGAATGTATATCGAGACGATGCTATACTTTGATTTTTTCATATTTTAAAAAAGGTAAACAATCTTGACACGTCTTTTTTATTGAAAAACACTTTAAAAATAATTAACAGCAAGTTACAATTTTGAACCCCTGAAATGTCGTGATTTGTTTTGTTGTGGTTTTGTATGTTTCAGTTTGTGATTTTTAAAAAGTGTTTTTTATAAAAAGACATCAATATTGTTTGCCTTTTTTAAATGTCAAAAAAACGAAGTAGTTATAGGAAATGGCTAGAAAGGAGGAGGGTTGTTTCTTCGACTGACCGTCGGAGTGTCAGCGGGTGTGAGATGCTTCAAAGAGAGGTAGAACATCGTGTCCGGAATATTTTATGAGGTGGTTTTGATTGTCATTTAGGTTAGGTACTTTTTCGTTAATTATTGTTTTGTGTTGTTGTTTTTTCTAGGACAGAAAAGATTCAACATTTATTTTTTTAATATTTACTTGTTCTATTGCAAATCGATTTTTAGTCAAGAAAAAGTCCGTCAGTTTTTTTAAACAAAATGTTTTTATGTCATTTTATTAATTGCATTGCTGGTCGTTGCCATCAAAAGTCTAATATGATATTGAGTTTGAGGTCCCTTTCCACACGTAATATAGTTTCATGCAATATAGTTTGGCGGCTGTTATGTTCAATCAAAACGTGCACTATAGTATCACGAAGCGACTACGCAGTTATAGGTATTTTGCGAGATCATGCAGCGACCTACAAAGCTTACTGCGAACCCGTTCTCTTTAGTAAGCACACGGTTTGCTCTGATATTGAAATTAGATTACATTTGAATGCTGATTAAGATAAGTTTTCTAGGGTTTTGCGAGTGTTTCATAGATTCTAATTCAGCTCTGTAAAGTGCCTATATACGATTGGGGCAATTAAGAGGTTCTCAATATGCGAACATTATTATTTATTTTTTTACCAATAAGCAGCGAACCCTAGCGGAGAATTCATTTGATTGTACCTAATTGTTTTCTTTTTATTGTTTTTCATTTTGATATTTTTGTAATGTTCAATTGATTTGTATTCTTTTATTTAATTTTATTGACGACTTCAATCTAAATTCTCCTAACTTGACAATGTACAATTTATGATATAATTTTTATTGAATGAATAAATAATCTAAATCTAAATCTACACTGCTCTCTTGTGTAACTATTGCTAGTGCGTTTCTGTGAATTGACTTATAGGCCTTTAGGTCTTGATATCTTAGGCGCTGTCTACCCCGTCAGGGATAAAGACGTAATTTATGTACGTATGTATTTGTGTGTATAGACTGGGTTAGGTTAGTTGGACTTGAGTCAAAGCGTTAAGCCCCTAAACTACCCGAAATGGAAGAGTCGTCAAACGAACTTATTTTCCTGAAAAATATCCATCAGTGTGTATCTGCGTTAATCTCATCTCTCGTTTGAAATATTTTTACATTTGGAATCATTTCCGAATAAAAAAGTTTATAATGCACCTGGCAACTAAGAACATGGTAAACGAGCCTCCAGAAAAAAAAATCGAAAAATATAGCGTTCGATTTCGAAATTTGAAATACCTACCAATTCAGTTCTATCTACATTCTGTACGTTGTTGAGACAAGCAACTTGTGATAAAGCGTAGTAAACAGCTCGCATAATACGCAGTCTGGGGTCGCGTTACAGCGCACGTTTTTGCCAGTTTCGCGGTAGGGGCGGTTAAATCACTGAACGAAATATTTTATTGCTCGCCATAGGGGGCTATTCAGAGCCTCTATATGGTCCACAGCAATTGATAGATTTAAGCGAGTGAATACAGCATTTGCACATAATATGATAGTGACAATGAGCGACAAATAACGCAGTTTGAATGGATTTAGTCGACGTGGTTATAGAACCTGACTATGAAGCTTGAGGTCCCGGGTTCGACCCCGGTCGGGGCAGATATTTGTATGAAAAATACGAATGTTTGTTCTCGAGACTTGGATGTCTAATATGTATTTAAGTATGTATTTATCTATATAAGTATGTTTATCCATTATCTAGTACCCATATTACAAGCTTTGCTTAGTTTGGGACTAGGTCAATTGGTGTTAATTGTCCCGAGATATTTATTTATTGAACCTTTTGTAGGTTAAAAGACATGATTTCCTTACTGTCAGTTCATACTATTTTATGTGAGAATATTAAGAAAATTGATTCAGTCATTGTTCAACAGAACAGTTTTTACGACAGTTGGGAAGGACGTGCTAAATCGCATTTGAGTTACTTGTGAAAGAGTGACAGCTAAGCTGACAACAAACTGATGTTGATATCAAAGCAAACAAGATCAAATTTTGCTACGTTTGTCACATACTTTATACACCAGTCTAATTTTCCCTCGTTTAAAGTTACCAAATATTTAGATCTATTATTTAGATAGCGATGTTATTTTGCAATATGAAAAAGGTAGTACTGTGAAACAAAAGCTTGAGCGACCTACCCCGACGCTGCGGTACAGAATAACAAAAGTTCCCTCAACTTTGTTTCATATGCTGATTCCGATACCCATATTCGATCTACAGTTGTCCTTCACTTTCCCGGCGATCTCACAAAGAGACATTTGAATGGCCATCGAAAGTAAATTCTATTTATAACTCAATTATTCCAAAATAGGTCGGTCCACGATTCATCGTCGAGACACACGCAAAGTTATCGCATACGCATCCATCGGTTTCGCACGTTCCGCGAATGGCCCCGAGGCGGCATAGACTACAGGATATCACGAATAGATCAGAAGAAATGTAGATGGGGATATCTCATTATATTTAGGTTTTTGTGGCAAATAACCTTACCCAGTGTCATGTATAAATTTACAGTTTGATTTAGTGAGTTACGTGAATAGGTACATAAGTAACTTATCCAAATCTATAACTGGCAGTTTTTAAACAGAACGCTGGCGTGCAAGTAACCCTTTATTTAAAAAAAAAATGTTTTATTCAAACTATACCTACGTTTTTTTTCCGGCCAGCATTAATATCTGAATCTATTACAATTATGCTTGATGAAGGGCTAAACTTTTAGATTTCGACTAAGACAGTTCCGTTCTAGTTTTAGGATAGTTTAAATTAGATATTTTCATACATTTTGACGACACCTACATAAAAAAGAATCTTAGATTAATTTTCTGCTTCAAGACGGCCTTTTGCAAAAGCCTTATCTATCCCATTTTCAATCTTATCGTATCGCCACATTGTGTCCAAAATGGCTATAAATTAAAAAGAACGTATGCGTATAAATCCGGTTTGTTTATAGTGAGACAGAGGGAGCACCTGACAGATTGTGGTCGGATGAACACATCGCACAGGTAATTGTATACCGAAGCGCGGAGGTCCCGAATTGACAATATAATAGAGAATACAACCAGAAAAGGGAGGCTTTATTTATTTGTTGACTGGTTTTTTCCAGATTTATGTATTGTCGGTAGCCTGGCGATCGTTTGCACTCGCTCACGTGATATTTTGTGGTTTTAAACGCTATTGCAAAGTTAGACTGCAATATAAATTGTACAGGCCCGCGCAATAAAATTAGCACTGGCATCCAGAAACAAGTGATATGTGTTTTACAATTTGTAACAAAGCAAGATATAGCCAGTATGCTTAGTCTAAGTTTTCGGTCACAAAATACGTCTCCAACGCGTCAAATACTATGAGAAGTGAGAGAAATGTTAAATACTATGAGAACAGTTTGTTGCCGCTTCGATCCGCAAGTGGCGCTGCTAATTTTTCCATAGTAATTGAGACGTGTACGTGAACGCGTTCGAGACGTTTTTATATGCGAAAACTTGCACTAGAGGCTCAGAGTAGATAGGCTTCATCTACACTTTCCATCAGGTGGGATTGGGATCAATCACTGGTCAGACCTGCGTAAAAAAAATTAGTAAAATTTTGCTAGCATGGCTATGAGACAAATGTTTTTAAAGAGTGAGTTTTAAATGAGTAATTTTTATAACAATTAGCTCGGCTTAAAATATGTATAGTATAATTAATTCCGGTATATAAAATAAAAAAAAATTACACCAGCTCATAGGCACTAGATTCAATGTATCTAAGCGTATATAAAGACTATGTTTGCTTGTATCATTTTCATTTCGTAATATGCTTAAAACATGACTTTATATCTCGTAATACACACATACGTACATAAATCATGTCTTTATCCCTTATGCGGTAGACAGAGCCTGAGGTAAAAGACCTAAAGACCACGGTTAGCATGATTGTGGGCGTAAGGATGGCAAGGAGAATCAAAATAGTGATGGGTTGCTAGACACATCGCCTATAACATTTATTTTTATATCTCGTAATACTTTATCAAAAAGAAAAAGTCTACAGAGTCGCACTTTTACAAGTATCATACTCTTCTATTTCACAGGACACAATCGGACGGTGTTATCTCGTTCTTTACATTTGTAATATTTTTACACATTTCTTTGTAGTTGCACCCTGTCAACAGCTTTGACAATTTATTTCAGTAGCTTCAGATAAAAATGCAAACTGCGCATGTTAGTTTATTGCCTATGTCACGGTATAAAAGTAATGGTGGTGTATTAAACTTATGTTTTTACTCGCTACGATACTCTCTTAGAGGCTAAGTGAAGAAACATGCTGCTCTTTTCTAATATGACAAGTCAGAAAGAGACGTCGAATATTAAACTATTAATTTTCTTACTCTGCGAACAGGTAAATAACGCAAAGCAGTATTTTGTGCACAAAAACAAATATCCGATTTGAATGAAGTTGTTTCTTTTTAAGACGTCGTAAGTACGATTTTACTTCAGTGCTCATACATTTTGTTTTAAACTTAAAAACAATGTTGACAGAATCACATTTGTTTGACGGGTAATTTGCAGAACTACAAACAAGAACACAACACAAATGTTTTGCGGGTGGCCAAAACTGGAACTAACTTTATCAATTGATAAATCGATGATAAATGTAGACAGTGGCGCCAGAAGCGCCGGCAAAAACGAGTTGGTACCTCTCCGAAAGCCAGACAGAAGTTATAGAAAAAAAGAGAATTAATTATTGGCAGCAATTTTTCAAACGGTTCCAAATTTGAATAAATATTTCAATTTTTCTTCACCTGTACCTTGGGGCTTGTTCATAATTCATCACTTGGTTCTTTTAAAAACAAATATCCATTGTCCATCAGCCAATGAATAGATATGCAAACGGAGAGCAAGTGACAACGCAATACGCGTGCTGCTCATTGTATTCAGTGCGTATTGAACTGCCTCGCGACTCGTGCGCCTGCGACGCTGGTAGGGTTGCCAGGTTGCGAAAAAAAAAGAAAAGCTGGTCAAGGGCGAGCCGGACTCATGCACTGAGGAATATAAAAAACTAAAAATTTATGCACATGTACTTTAAAATTTTGTTAATGTTGTCATAAATTAAAATAACTACCTTTATTCACAGAAATCGTAATTATTTCCGTAGCTACCTTTTTTTAATAAAATGACTCGAGTATTTATTCTTCTATAAGAAATGGAAATTTCATTATATTTCGGGTCTTTTTCTCTAGATAAGTACGTGTATTGTATCGTGAGATTTTACTTCCTGTCAATTTTTTTTGGAGTTTGATTCCATGGTACAACGTTTTGAAAGTGTATTTCTAAACGTTGTATCTTTTTTTCACATGAGCGTAAAGTAATTTTTTACGTTTGCAAGCGACCATCATGCTAAACGTGGCCTTTAGGTCTTGTTACCTTAGGCTCTGTCTACCCGTATTGGATAAAGACGTGATTTATGTATGTATGTATGTATGTAAGAGACCGACCATAGTCCTAATTCTACGTATATTATCATTATTAATTTCAATTTAATACCTCACTGCGTTCTTTTAAAAAAGGGTCTTGGTACTGACAGATTTTTTCACTATCCACATTTATATGACTTTTAAGATGACCCTTTGTGGCAGCCCTAGTAATGCTCAGTGATCTTCCTCGTATGGTCCACTGGACATTGTAGCCCGTGTTAACAGGCCCTAATGGTACAAATATAAGTTTATTTACAACTTACATGGAAATTATCAATATTGTGTTGCATTCTTTAGAATTTTGCTACGAATTAACATTGAACTTGTAATAAATCACTACAGCAGTAAAAGTTAGTTAATCATCATCATCTTCAGCATTATATACGTCTCACTGCTAGGCACAGGCTTTCTCTCAGAATGAGAGAGCTTAGGCTTCAGTTCCCACGCGGGCCCATTCCGGATTGGGAACTTCACACACAACATTAAATCGCTTTCGTCGGTGTATGCAGGTTTGCTCAAAGCGGTAAATCTCAATTGTAATTTCGTACATGAGTCCCGGAAAACTCGTAGGTGTAATCCGGGATTCAAACACACGACCCTGTGCTTGAGAGATCGAACCAAAGTTACCAAGGCTTTAAAAGCACATAAATTTGTCTGAATTAAAAAGTTATATTTAAGTAAGTAAGTAAGTAAATGCTTTATTGTACAAATATAAAGAAACAGAGACAAATCACAAAAAATACCTTAAATATATGCACAAAGGCGAACTTATCCCTATAAGGGATCTCTACCAGTTAACCTTTGAGTAAATGAGAGGAGCATTAAGCGAGAGATCGACAAAGAGTGAGTTTAAAATATCCATACAGTGAAAGCCACAACAGAGCGTACATCTCAAAATACAACAAACAATTCATAAATAAACTACTAAATATTATTAAACACATGCATACATACACACTATATACAATATGAGTACACACATACAATATTTAAGGAGATATTAAATATTTATTAAATATTTATATTTATTAGATATTTAAGGGTTAAGTATGTTTATTCATTGCCTAGTACCCACAAGTTTTGCCTAGTTAGATGATTCCATGATGTTGAGTTCTCATAATTTTTGATACTTTAATGAGACGCGTTCGAGAGGCTTCTACGACATACAATTTATACTACGCGCTAAGTTTATCTTATAGTAGTTCACGTAAATGTGGTGGGTGCATCTATAAATAAAGCGTTTGACACCTCGCACGATAATAATTTAATGTACACCCGACAAAAGCGATCGCTTTAACCTCACCTATCCTGAAGGGTACTTTACTATATCACACCATCCAAATAATAACTTACATCGAAATCATAACTTTACCTCGACACCCACTCTAGGGTGCCTGGAGGTAAGTGTCATCCATCCGCTCAAACTGGCCATAGATCACACCCCTACAACGCGACAATACGCGTGCATACTCCATAAATATGAGATACGTCATCAGACATGCCGCGGGGTGACCGAAACGCGATCTTTGATATGGGTTATATAGCTATAAATAACTTGATATGTCGTGACACCTACTTACTTACGTGCGGCGTAGGGTTTGATAAGTACCTGGTAGTTTTGCTTGTAATAAGTTAGATTGAAGAGCGTTTTAATGTAGCTAGCGTTTAATGTACTATACTAGGCTCGCGTGCTCCATCTTAGGACCCATCTTCGTTTTCCATCAGCCGTGATTGTAGTCAAACGCTAGCCTTCAACATTTTAAAAAACAACGGCTAGTTTTACACACGCACACTCGCGCAAGCGTCCAGCGCCGCTAAACGACCCAGCAGCAACTCTCCCTCCATCTTACGGTCACGTGAACCTGACGCCTGACTGACGCGAGTTTAACATTTTTTACCCATCCCAGAAAAGTGCACAACACTACTGAAGAAGTTTTCATTTCAAAAATAGCAGCAACAATCAATGATACTGTTCAAAATCAAAATGATACTGTTGCTTATTGCATAGGCCGATAATATTTTTAAAATGGTTTGAAGCGTGTGTCCATTGATATTATTATCATAATCAAACTGACGCTACCCTATGTATATTGATCTGCTTAGGAAAGCTCGGCCAAAAATCACAATCTTGGATAAATCACAAATTCGTACAAAGAAATTAGAGATATTAAAAAATTACTTTAATATTTAACTCACCCTGTGATACTACAAAATGCCGCCGAAAAAAACCGTCGATACTCGCCCATTATTTTACAGGGTGTCCCGTTATTCTATCAAATTAACAATAAACCTGTCCTGACATTGAGCGCCGTGAGTTAGGGATGATCCGGCGCGGTGATAAATACTGGTACCGTAATCTTGCGTCATCGCCCACAGCGATGGGTGCCAGGAGGTAGTTTTAGTATTTCATTTCAGTATACAAATGAAAAACGCGAAAAATATCCCCGCGCGAGACACGATTTAAATTAACTAAAAGTTAAAGATTGTAACTTGTTTGCGCCTTCGTCATAAACGCACTCACCCCTACGAAAAGTTTTCCCAAATAGATCGAAACTAATCAGATCCTTCCCGACTTCAAAATCAAAATCAAAATCAAAATATCTTTATTCAGTTTAGGCTGTACAAGCACTTATGAATGTCAACTAAAAATCTACCACCGGTTCGGAAAACCCCTGTTGAGAAGAATCCGGCGAGAAACTCAACAGTATATTTTTTTTAAACAGATTACAATAACTTACTTTAAAGACTTACATCCAAAGTATTTAACACAACTAGATTTTTTAACACCGTAGATACGCTATTTGATTTGCAGGGATCGCCAATGCGGAGCGGGATTATTTCCAAGCATCCCTGTCCATGATATAATCACTAATTTTATAATACGCCTTAGATACTAATGTCTTCTTGACAATTGATTTGAATTTTGTATCTGTTAACTCAGTGATATTTTTTGGAATTTTGTTATAAAAACGTATGCAATTTCCCAGAAACGACTTTTTACTTGTAATTGTAAGCTAATTTTTTAAATATAAAACATACATAAACACTTAAGAATTTTACCACGTACGTTAGTACGGTTCTTCTCACCATATCACGTAAGTAGCGGAGTAGCTAGATAAATGTTTTTTGTTCATTAATAATGTTGCCATCCCCTTGGCATTTCTGTTTCTTTAGTCTTAAAAAAAGTTACAGGTTCACAAACAAATCAATGAGCACTTCGTATATTTTTCAAGTATCATTTTGAGGATTATAACGGGCCTACAGAATTCCCATCCCAAGTTTCGGTACCATCTGTGTTCGACGTCACTTCTTTACGGTACTGGGAACGCCTGGATTTACGAGTTTCAACCCTCCAGCCCAGAAAGACCTTTACATTAATACGATTAAGTCTAACACAGGTATTAACGTACTTTGGTTTGGTTATGAGAGCATCAACGGGTGGTATGGCACAGATCCGTCGACCGGCTTGTTGGACGACGAGTCGGTGAAATATGACGTGCGTCGATGATTGGTGGAATTGTTTTTAAAACATTTAAAACAGGCATTTCTTCACGCGATCGCGATTTAGGGTTTTAATTTTTCACCTCGACTAAAAGCTTGAGTATACATACCATATGGTACGACACGCGTATCTATGCCTTATCTCATATATTTTAAAATGAAAAAAAAAACATGCATAATTTAAAGTCAATCCGACCATTGCACTAGAAGATTTGACCTAACAAATACCTAAATGAATTAACATCTCCATCATAGACAAACAAACAAAAATTACATGATAAGCAAAAGCTATAAATGGAATCACTATATAAGTAGGTAGCTATAGTAATTAGGGCAGTTCCGCCCAATATTAGTAGACAAGCAAGCGGCAGATGGTGGGCATCTTGTGGTGAAGAGCATCGAAAGGGGATCATAAACTTAATTACTTTCTGCTGGGTGGTCTCAATACACTTGATTTAAAACTCAGCTCGTTGTAAAAATGAACATACTTTTAACAAGAACCTTTAATTCATTGTAAATTCCGGTTAAACCGTTTTAAAACAGTTTTTAACAAATAAGTACGGGCTTTAGCAAATTTATAATTTTAAAATATAAAAAAAGTCCCGACTGATTTATTCATCAACACCACAATCTTGCTAAACGTGGCCTGTACCTTGTCACCTTAGGCTCTGTCTACCCTGTAAGGGATAAAGACGTGATTTGATTTGTGTATGATTAGATTATTCATTAACGCCCAGACCATCCTTTGGATCTATAGACGGGTATAGGGGGTAGTGCGTCTGCCGCCCGCACCTCTCTCGGTCCCTTTGTCGTCCCGCCCCCTGCCCCTGCACCGCGCGGGCGAGGACTCCTTTAAGCGGTCGGTATATAGAAAACAATATGCATAAGAGTTCCCTTTGTTACGTAGACTATGAATATGGACTCCAAATTGGTGAAATTCACGCGGGATACAACAGAAACAATGTCGCGGGCGACAGCTTGGCAATAATTAGTTTGGTGTTAAGCAAAATAAATGTTTAAGTAGATAAGTATTACGTTGGTACAGAAATAAGTCAAAATATTATCGAAAAGCCTTACAACCCACTGAGTAACCCGACACCACATATCCTTAGAAAGAAAGACGGCATTCGCTTGTACAAACTTACGGCAATGTCCAGCTTTATTCGTTTTAGACTTTACTCGTTTAAAATAGGGTTAAGAGTACGCGTTTTAACTAAGTTTGTGTATTTTCACAAAACTGCGCTTCCTACGTTTCGCCGCCAAAAAACATTATTTGTCTCGTCCATTAACAGAGGAACAATGGACCGTTAAGTACCTACACTGTGATGTCCTGCTATTTATAGAAATTTTTACCGTTTTTTGTACGTATAGACTTTGGTAGGGTAAGCATACGCAGGAAATTTAGCACGGTAATTAATTTGGGATAAATATTTTTTCAATTAGTATGTAAATTTAATTAATGCAATCCCTACTAATATTGTAAATGCGAAATTAACTGTGTCATTGAACCGATTTCAATGAAATTTGGTACAGAGATAATTTGAGTCCCGAGGAAGGACATAGGATAGTTTTTATCCCGGAAAATCTCCTAGTTCCGCCGGGATAACGATAAGCGAATTCTCCACAAAAAGCTAGTTAATCTAGAAACAGAACTCGAGAACGAGTGGATCAATTCGGTAATTTTTTTTTTATATGTTCCTTAAAGCACACGGAATTTTATTAAAAAATTAAAAATTATGGACGGGGGGCCACGAAGAATAGCTAGTTAAAAAAATACTTCAAATGCTTAAAGTACCTAAGTTTGTGTTAATGTCACAGTGAATTTCATTACAATTTTATTTATTAGTCGGTTTATTTTTACCGATATTGATGAAATGAGTATTGCTAATGTAATTTCATTATTCAAATAAAAATTATCTTATCTTATCTTATCTTATTGATTCAAACATCACGTTGCAGAATTAAAACTTTTAGTTTCGCGATATAATAAATTAAGGAACGTCTCTTATAAATATTTACGATATAATAATTGGACGGGGTTTCGGCAGACTTTCACATTTCTACGAACTTGTTCGTTATTTGTTCTTGTTCGGTTTATATTACGATTTGTCCAGGGCTGTTCGTGTTTTGGTTATGTTAAACTGGCCAACAGCATGAGCCTTGGGTATGGGCGTTTAAATTGTTATCATCACCCATTTCTTTTAGCAGGCCCTCCGGAATAACTTTGAGACTTTTACAATGGATTGGAGTGGTCATGGTTAGCTTGAGATATACAAGAATATTGTGTATCCTCATTCCTTTATCATTTATACTCTATAGGGTAATATAATTTCAGCCGCTTAATAGTGGCATAACAAATTCGCTTTAGGAGTTGTTTCGCGTGGACCACCGATTCAAAACGATGTCTCAAAATATTTAAAAAATAATAAAATCTGCAACAACGTTTTGACTAAAGTTTTTTACTGAAAAGTCTTTTACCGTAATTTCTGTTTTTTTTAGAAGTACCTTGTCGTACTAGTAATATAATTACGTAGGCAATTTAAAAAATATATTTTTTAATCATTATCTCACACAAATCCCAAAACCCCAACCCAGTAGGCTTATTACCTAAATCGCTCGCAATCGCCATCATGTTCATTTTGACAGTTCTTGTATGAATGTGACAGCTAGCTGATTCCGATACCAATTGTCAGCCCATACATGAACTGTCAAAATGAACACGATGGCGATTGCAAGCGAGTTAGATAATACCTACTTTGTTAGCTTAAATTAAATATAAAATGTTTGTATTTACATGAGGGAGCGCATCAAACCGCGCGATCTCGCCCCTTATTACATAAACCTCTGAGGTTTTCAATAGCACAGTGGCTCAATTTGTAAAAACCTTATTGTAAAACATAAAATAAATTATGAATATGAAAAATAAAGGATTGAAATTTTGGTTGCCAAAGCTACTTTTCTATTTCGTATTTATTTATTTATCTCGTGCGTAAACCCTACGCGCATGCACTCCGAGGAAGACAGATGGGTCGCGGAAGCATGGCGGGTAACGTATACGCTCCCGATCCAATTTATGCGTACGCGCATTGCGGCGCCTCAGGCGCCACGATTTTATTTTTGGAAACGACTGATCAGTTAAAATTGGAAAAGAGGGGGATGGGACGTGAAAATGCTACATATACTTGCATTATAGTGATGTGAAAGTTTTTCTTTATCTACTTCAAGTCGGTGTTGCAAGAATTGTATATTTCTGATTTTTTGGGCGCTCAAATTTATTGCTTTGAATATCTATTGGTTCTGACTAAGTTCGCTAATCGTATGTGCAATGTGAAGTAATATTTCAACAAATTATGCGTATGACTTTTTTACTGTGATAAATAATTTGTAAAAATAATAAAAACGCATTCTAACTAAAAAATTGCTAAAGAGAAAAAAACAAAAGCTGTTTGAAATTATAACATCATCGTCTGAATCGGAGGAATCTTATTTTTTTTCATATCGAATAAATCGATTACTTAGTCGATTCTTTTTGCTTTTGTGCACAAATTGAGGCCCATTCCAATATCGTGTTAAGAGTAATAAGTTTTTAAATGCCTTCCTCGCAGTAATACTTCACAACAATGTCGGAGTATAAATTATGGTTTATTTGTTATTTTTTAAAACAGAGATGTTTGTTTTATTAAAATTTGATTACTTCGGATTTGGAAGTTAATTGAATGCTAAAAAAATTTTATTATTAAAAAACTTGCCCAGCGACCAGACGAGTTAGTACAAGCTTTTCTTAGTTTGGGGTTTGGGACTAGTTGAATTGGTGTCGATTGACGCGTGATCTGTTATTTTTTTCTTAATAGTAGAATCACTTTTGGTAAACCAGTGTCCCTAAAAATAGTTCTAAAGATGATTAGCCAACTAAAACCAATTCACGCTCAAAGTTTTTAATGTATGATAGTAATTTTTACTTTAAAAAATCACTTAATTTTCGATGTGACAGTTGTAATCATTTTGTGGGGTGAAAAACATTTTAAAATGCCGTTTAAAATACCTATATTGTAATAATAAATTTCACCAACGATAAAAATCATCAAATAAGCTATAAGTAACATACCCAAATAAGTCAGCTGCTAAATAAGTCATCAAGGTATAAGACGCACGGTGTAACGAAACACCTAACGCCTGCTACATTATTCAAACGGCTCGAGGAAAGACTTAATTGAAATTGTGATTTGTGATATACGTAGTGTTATTTGTGAGCTGCGAGTCTTTATTTTAGCAAACATGTGTATGGCTAATTTATATTGTTTGTGAAGTTTTTATTGAAATTTTATATATAATTAACACTGTACTCGTACCTACTTTGTGTTTGATAACTTTTGCACTATTTAAAGTAGGTAGGTGCTCGTAATAATCGAATAACAAGATAGTAAATATTGTTTCTCAATTGAGTTAGTTACAAGTGAATAAGAGAATGGTTTGACTTGTCTAGACTAGACTAGAATGGGACTCGATGTTTCGCTTTAATTGACTATTATATTATATATTATCCAGGTATTATACCACCACAATATTTATTAATTTTGTACGTTTTGTAAAATGAAAACAAAAGTTTGATACCTACCTATTTGGTGTGTAGCTAAGAAACGAAAATCAAAATTCAATAAATAATCAAAATTGGTTAAATGGGCCTGTATTTGAGAATTGAGGCGCAAAATGGAAACAAACACCATTCCTATTAAAATTAGCAAAACATTGATCCTTTGTCACCAGATTTAAGATACAGGCAGTTAGCTCTTAAACTGTGTTTAAAAAAAGTCGTTACACCACAATGGCTCAATTTGTCCTTTTGCAGGACCCCATGATGTCATGTGTCGCAGAAGGAAAATGTCTAAGTCACACTTGCACAATACTTACAAAAACAGTAGTTCAACTTGACCATGTCCTTGGATTAAACATCAGAGTGTTTACCTTTCTGTTTATTTATGAATTGAAAACAAGCGCTTACTTTAAGTTGGAATAAAACGATAGCTTATTTCGGTATCTAATAACTATCTGTAATAATGTGACATTTTGCTGAATGACATACAATAATTATTCAACAACAAATATTGTTAAACAGATAATCAACTTCACTCTTTTTTTCTAATTTTTTGTATTTTTAATGTGACTAGGTACTGATTCTGCTTTTACTGTGAATATAGGGTCAATGCTCTCCTTCAGACCATTTAGGGCATCTGCTAACTATTTACTTGGCGTTATGCAAAGTTCACATATCCAGAAGTAGGCAGAGGAGAACTTGGCCACGAGTGTTTTTAACTTGCTAATCTCGTGATCCGTGTAATTATTACATATTTGTTTGACATCGTCTATTTTATTTATTAGGTACTTCCGTATCTTCTCATACTTGCATGCAGAAATTTTGACAATTCTGCAGGAAGACAAGTAGTTAGAAAAAACTTAGTGTCTATGGATTTTGGTATGTGATAAAAGTCACGTATCCGTCTCTGTCTCCGATATGACAACCAATATAAGAACACCACGGGCGTATCCAGGGGGGGGGGGGGGGGGGTGATATTTGGGGGCTTAAACCCCCTTCCCCCAACGAAAAGTTCAGATATTAACATTCATAGAATTAAAATAAATTTCTTATATAAGAGTTATTTATGTACTTTTAGCCGTTTTGTTTTCTTGAACCCCCGATGCTAAAACCTGGCTACGCCCGTGGTCAACACCATTACCAAATATTATAGTAGTATAATAGTTACTTTAGTGCCAAAACGTATGAAGGAAAACGAAGACTACATTTCTGTGGACAACTTGTCACTTCTACCTTACATAAATACTTTTTTATTAGTAGCGATTTCAATCCAAAAATTAAGTAGAAGCGCAACCCAGTTTGCGGTTAACATTGTCATCCTTAAATAACATTTTATTGCCGTTCTAGAATCTTGCCGACATACTTAACTAACCGTTCTCGAATAAACCATAGGTATATGCAATAAAACTTGTTGATACTTAAATTATAACATCACTTAACAAAAATGCGACTCTTACCACGGCCTCACAACACGCGACCGGCGGAGCAGCTAACGTTTTCTCTGTTCATTGCGCACCCGAAAAGCTCGCTACTCAGTGGTTACCTCGCAACACACGCAATGAATGTGGGTCACAAAATAGTTGAATCCTTAACATTCAGCGAGTAAAACCTGACCGGGTTATACATTGACTAGTTTGCTCAATATTTTTCTAGCCGCACACTCAGCAGCCCCGCAGTGTAGTAGGTACTGATTTTGATTCACTCTTTGTCGTATGTGACGTCACTGCTTGCGTAAATGGGAAATGCCCAGTCTATCTAAAGTGGGTATAAACGTCACCGTTGCGATCGTCACCGATGCAACCTTGAACGAATTCTTCACAGGTGATGATTATGATTCCACGGATGTGATTAAAGTGCGAGGAAAGTGTTGCGGAGTGTGTCAAGGATGCTGGATAGACTTAAATAAGCTGAAATAAATTTAGCAGCTGACTTATTTGGGAAGTTACGTAACTTATCACTTAACATCAGACGACGCACTTGCTCATTTGCTACGTCATGAAAACATTTTTTTTACATTATATAAAAACGCCCTATAAATGCTACCCGCCCCGTCTTCGCACGGGTGCAATCAGTTTATCTATATTATGCATGTATTATATAAACCTATCTATTAAAAAACCGCATCAAAGTCCGTTGTTTAGTTTTAAAGATCTAAGCATACATAGGGACAGACAGATAGCGGAAAACGCTAATATAAGTAGGTAATACTTTTGCAATAATTGAATGTATTATTTGAGGAAATTGTTTTCGATAATCTTAAATTTCTGGACATAAAAGTATCAAATTGGGAGAGAGCCGAAAAACATGATGCACGTCAATAAATTAACTCGTAGCGACTGAACGGCAAGAAATTCTGACCTAATCTTAATATTTAGGAGATAAAACAAAAACACTGGAATGGAAAATGTAACCAACAACGGAATGAAGACTATGTATTTCGAGTGGTTGGAACAGTCTTTGTTACACCCAAAACCGAATACCACCTAACCTAAGCTACAAGCTAACATCTTTGAACTTGAAACAATAATGTCACGGTCGATAAATCACAAAAGCAGGCATTAATTACAGATGGAAACAGAGGAATCACTCGTCACTTGTCGCTCGGTGTCGCAACGTATCGATTCGGCATGTGGGCCAATGCCGCTAGTGTGATGTGATACAACGGTTAGGCGGATTGCACGTGTGACGATATGTTATGAAATGTGCTCACTGGTTATAGATAAGATGCGATTTTATTACAGAAGAATACTTTAGTCTACAAAGTTTCTCTATTTCCTGTAGGATTTTGTACAGAGAAGTCCTCGTAATTTGGCACACCGATGGATTATATCCTGAAACAGCGCGTAGGCTTATCCTGGCGTACTTTTTATCCTGGGTCATGGCAAAGTTTCCGCGGGATACAGACAAATTCTAGTAAGGTCTCGGCAACAGTAAGTCTGCTAATGTATAAACTTTTTTTGGTTATGAAATCTTACGACCGGATAGCCTAGTGGTTAGTGACCCTGACTATGAAGCTAGAGGTCCTGGGTTCGAATCCCGGTAGGGGCAGACAGTTGTATGATGAATACGAATGTTTGTGCCCGAGTCATGGATGTTGTATGTATGTAAGTATGTATTTATCTACATTATATATGTATGTTTATCCGTTGCCTGGTACCCATAGCACAAGCTTTGCTTAGTTTGGGGCTGGGTCAATTGGTGTAATTTGTCCCAAGATATTTATTTATTTATTATTTATTATTTACTAACCTAATGTAATGTTAGCCAAGCAATCCAGTTTTTTTTTTCAATTTACGAATTAGGAATTAAATAAATAGGTATACGCGTAATAAAGGTTTGGTAAATGATTAGGTATGTAACTATCAATGGCCAAGCAATCCTCTGGTGGTTATAAAATAGCAATCAGAGTAGGTATTATTAAACCGTGATGAGAAAGGGATTGAAAAATCTGTCGTTCCATATCTCATTCCGGTTTAGTAATGTTTAGTAATATGTGACCAAATTTGTGGTATTGCGCAAATAATTAGAATATACTTTCCATTTTTTCTTTCTTTTTCTTTCTTTTGGTCTGGGTTCTTCCATGCTGGTCTGGGAGTAAAGGAAAAACATAGAATGTACCAGTTGCTTCTCTTTCCGTGCTGATGGTAAAATCCCATCGAGGGAATGGGCGAAAATCTTAAGAATCATGTTATAGGCGATGCGGCTAGCAACCCACCACTATTTAGATTCCACTTTCCAGCTATACGCCCACAGTCTTGCTAAACGTGGCCTTAAGGTCTTGTTACCTTAGGCTTAGGTGACAAATACGTGATTTTTGTATGTATGTATGTATGCAATTAGAATATGTCTGGTTTAGCTTTACTTAAAGAGTCACACATTTTAATCAAATATTTGCATGGGTCTGTTTTTCCGTCACGTAAGATGGGATTTTGTCAATCTGATTTATGCTGAGTCAATGCTCTTGACATTGGTCTCGAGTTTGCTTAATATGTTTTGAAAGATTACTCATTTCAGTCAAATGTGGTCGCCATTCATGCTTCGGTACTTATCGAGTTACTCACCACAGTTTTGGGGTTTTACGTTCATGAAAAAATATATTGAATGGGTTTTCGTAATCCATCGATTTTTATCTTGTAGCCTTCTGTTGAATAAGTTCTGGACAAAAAATTGCATGATTTTTGCTCCCGTTTATAGATGATTGTCATTGGAACGACGAGGTCATTTAAAATGTCCAAAATTACAGGTTTTTTCATCAAGGTATTCGTCACAATCCAAGTAATTATGTCTCTCACAATGTTTCCTTCTACACTTAGTTATTTCTTTTGGAGTTGCTTGCTTCTTTCATTTGGATTTGATTTTGTTTCTGTCGCAGTTTTTATTTAAGCAAAAAAAAAAAGAAAGTAAAACAAGTGAGTTTTCAACAACAGAGGGTTTGTCCATGCGTTGCCAACGCGTCTAAAAATGCTACTTAAGCTTAAATTCCTCTCATGTCCGTAAGTAAGTACTCGTAAGTAAGTAAGTAAATGCTTTATTGTACAAATATAAAGAAACATACAATTCACAAAAAAATAAGAATAACATTAATGTGTGCACATAGGCGAACTTATCCCTATAAGGGATCTCTACCAGTTAACCTTTGAGTAGATGAGAGGAGCATTAATCGAGGGACCGACAAAGTGAAAGTTTCTCGTAATTTTTTCGGCCGTTTTTCTCTCAAAAAGAAGCTTTAGGGAGCTTGTTGGTTTTCTTCAGGATTATATTGACAATTCGAAATGCAATGCTTATTCAATATGAAGCCAAGCGGCGTAGATTCTCGTCAAGTTTGTAAAGTAAACAATTTTCACATGTCACTGACAATGGTCACATTGGTGAAATAGGGGCCACATCCTTAAGTGTAAATTTTAGACACGAAAAACGTCTCTAACGCCTCCGGTTTACGTCTCAAACCTCAATTACTACGGGCAATCAGCAGCGCCACTTGCGGAACGAAACGGCAACAAACAGCTGTCATAGTATTTGATATTTTAACGCATACGCGTTTAGAACTTATTTCGTGACCGAAAATTTGCAATAAGTATTTATTTACTAATTATTGCTTCTATCTAGTCGCCCGCGTACAATTGCCCTAATACAAAAAAACGCTTAGTTTGACACTCGCCGCGCCTCTAATTGTCGCCTCGTGGGCAGTCACGGTGCTAGCTTGTGGCGAAAAATGTCAAAAACGTCACCAGTGACATCTTAATGTAGTCAGTTACCTTCGAGGTCAAAGGTGGCGATGGTGTTTTGTTTTAGTTTGAGAATAATGAAAATTGAATAATACCTACGTCTTAATAATTACTAACGTAAAGCAAACTTAAGGCCTAAGCCCTAAGGCCGTATGCATATAGTCTTGTAATGAAAAATTAAACTCAATCAATATCCCTGTCCCAGGAATTACAGTTCCAACTACTTCGATACTTCTCATCCGTGCGCCAGCAGTTAACTCGGAGTTATACATATAGCGAACTCCGGCACGCGGAAGCTCGACGTAAGCTTTTCTTAATTTTTCAAATGACAAATTACAAAATAATCATGGAAACAAATAGTGATTCAGCTGAATGAAATTGGTCCATGGTGCATTTAAAATTTTAGATATCAGTAATTCCAATGATTTGAGATCTTTTTTAATGTAACAAATTGCCAAAGTTACTCTTAGGATGTTCATTCAGAGGGGACACTAACAACTTCTTCGTTTATTGGAAACTAGCTTTTGCCCGCGGCTTCGCACGCGTGAACCATGAGCATTTCAAAGAAGCTAGCAATTAAGCAAGCGAGCAACCAAACCTGCAAGCTTTCAAGCATGCATGCAAGTATGCAAGCAGGCATGCAAGCCTTCAAGCATGTAAGTATGCAAGCAGGCATGCAAGCAGGCATGCAAACAGGCATGCAAGCATGTAAGTATGCAAGCAGCCATGCAAGCAGGCATGCAAGCAGGCAAGCAAGCATGCATGCAAGTAAGCACCCATGCAAGCAAGCATGCAAGCATGCATGCAAGCAGGCATGCAAGCAGGCAAGCAAGCATGCAAGCAAGTGTGCAAGCAAGCATGCAAGCAAGTGTGCAAGCAAGCATGCATGCAAGTAAGCACCCATGCAAGCAAGCATGCAAGCATGCATGCAAGCAAGCGTGCAAGCAAGCATGTATGCAAGTAAGCACCCATGCAAGCAAGCATGCAAAGCAAGGACTCAAGCAAGCATGCAAGCCAGCCCCCGCATTGCCCCGCTGCCTTAATTTTTCTGAAACTGTAAATATTGCAGGATTTTTATAAAACAAACCTAACCTAACCTATAGGGCTGTCCTAAAATACATCCTAAATAGCTTTTGCCCGCGACTTCGTACGCGCTAAGTTGTAAAATGAAAAAATAAGTTTTTTCCCGTTCCCGTGGAAATTTTGGGGAGTTTTTTCGGAGTACACTTAAAGCCTTTAAAGAAACACACGTTATAAATGTTAAGTCTCTTTCTTTCGCTGTTTCGTCTGGAAACGTAAAATCCGGTTTTTTCCCGTCCCTGTGGGCGTTTCGGAAAATACTTTCTTAGTGTTCCCCTACACTCCCGAATAAACCTACATGACAAATTTCAACTTTCCCCCGCTTTTCGTTTTTCCCGTTTCCGTAAGAATTTCGCCAAATAAAGCATTTCCCGAAATTCTTACGGGAACGAAGAAGAAGAATTTTGGGAAATTATCTAATAATGCTCCCCTACACTCCCCAAGGAACCCACTTGCCAAATTTCAGCTTTCTACGACCAGTAAAACGTAAAATCCTGTTTTTTTTTCCCGTTCCCATGGGAATTTTGGAAAGTAGGTACTCTCTTAATGCTCCTCTACACTCCCGAAGCAACATACATGCCGAATTTCAGCTATCTGCAACCAGAAAACGAAAAGTCCCGGTTTTCCCGTTCCCGTAGGAATTTCGGGAAATCCTTTTGTAGCGCTCCCCTACACTCCCCAAGGGAAATTGAAGGCCAAATTTCAATTTTATACGACCAGTAAAACGAAAAATCGATCCCGTAGAACTGAATACATAAATCCCGTTTTTATCCCGTGGGAATTTCCAAAAAGCATTAAAACATTATTTTACTATTATAATCACCTACTTCTATGCCAAATTTTAAGAGTCTAGTAATTATAGTTCATAAGGATTTCGTTAAACTGAATATATAAATCCTGTTTTTTTCCTTATCCCGTGGGAATTTCCAAAAATCCTGAAATAAGTTTCTTAGTTTTGTAATCACCTACTTTTGTATCAAATTTGAAGAGTCTACTTTTTATAGTTACTGAGATAGCGTCACTCGGAATCGAATATATAATTCCCGTTTTTTCCTTATCCCGTGGGAATTTCCAAAAATCCTTTCTTAGCGGATGCCTACGTCATAAGATCTACCTGCATGCCAAATTTCAGCCCGATCCGTCCAGTGGTTTGGGCTGTGCGTTGATAGATCACTATGTCAGT
The DNA here is from genome assembly GCA_949127965.1 of Pandemis corylana. Classification (NCBI taxonomy): domain Eukaryota; kingdom Metazoa; phylum Arthropoda; class Insecta; order Lepidoptera; family Tortricidae; genus Pandemis; species Pandemis corylana. The sequence continues at coordinate 14,214,621 of OX421851.1, read as the reverse complement.
CAGTCAGTCAGTCACCTTTGAATTATATATATATAGATAGGATTTCGTTTAACTGAATATTTAAATCCCGTTTTTTTCCTTATCCCGTGGGAATTTCCAAATATGCTGAAATTAGTTTCTTCGTTTTGTAATCACCTACTTTTGTATCAAATTTGAAGAGTCTAGTTATTATAGTTACTGAAATAGCGTCACTCGGAGTCGAATATATAATTCCCGTTTTTTCCTTATCCCGTGGGAATTTCCAAAAATCCTTCCTTAGTGGATGCCTACATTGTATAAGGTATCTATGTGCAAAATTTCAAGTCTCTAAGTCCAGTGGTTTGGGCTGTGCGTTGATATATAGTTAAGTCAGTCAGTCAGTCAGTCAGTCAGTCAGTCAGTCAGGACTTTGAATTTTATATGTATAGATAATTCATGGAAAATGTGGTATAGCTGTCGAGAGGATGGCAATAAAAAATGTCTACTTCCCTTTGCGCAGTCTCTGGCTAAGGTCATTATTATTGTTACTTTAGTGTCAAATGGATATAAAATCAGAAATAGCAGAAAACTGTTTGTTCAAGGGTTAGAGCCGGTCTTAGCACGGTTTTTTTTGGCACAATTGCTTTCGTGGAAAAACTTCTAGACTAAAGTTTTAACTGAAATCTCGAACACTGTCACTGTCTTTGGCCAGACCTTACCCCTAAAAAGAAAAAAAAAAAAAAAAAAACTAATTGACGTCCTCGAGCGACTTGAGTGCTGCATTATGATGGTATCTGTTGGTTTTTACTCTATAACGGATATGTAGTACCTACTCTGGGACTTTTCGGTGCAAGTGACCTCAAACGACGAGTCATACGACCTTACTCTTTGCAGTATAAAGAGTAGTTCCGTTTCATTACAGGATTTTACTAGAAATCGTAACAGTTTCAAAGGTTAGAATTTCGGATTGTTTTGACTTAAAAAAACAACGATTTTGATAGTGTAACGGTTTGGTTTGGATTTTTTGTGCCAACGCCCACATTAATCTAATTCATTTAAAATTAACTCTTACTTTCTCTGTCCGTGTTCTAGAATGCATCTGATCGTTAACTTTATTCAGTTTTATTATTTTCCTTCGACATAGAAAATAATTTTTCCTTTTTTTTTTAAAAAAGGATATTTTTTCCCAATTTCCTGCGGGATATGGGGTCCTACTTTGGGGAAAGCTGCTAGTGCAAGCTAGTTCTTCTACAAATTTTCACCTCTTAATTAAAGGTAATTTGTGTGTCATTGGTGGCGCTAAACATTAATTAAGTCATTAACTACCAATAAAGTTTATTGCTTGATAGTGACACCGTTTTCTATGTCATCCAAATACAAGCGATTAGGTTAATTGATTTAGATAGTTTCTGTTACTAATTAGTCGGCAATTGTTCATGTTAAATTTTCGTTTTATTATAAGACGTTAATTGACTGGCCGGTGACTTTTGAACTTGTCACTTTTTTAAGCCGGCACTCAAGATCGTCCAATGACTTGGTCAAGAATGCTGGACACTGGAGGCTAGAGGATGCATAAGGCGTTTTTCAGAAGATCCTTGGAAGGCATTTGTTTAGCAGCGCATTTGTGTATCTTGGCAATTTTTGTCACGTAGCCAGTAGCGTTTATCTCGACTCTTGCGCCTATATCGTTCGATAGCGTTCCGATTAGCGTCCGGCACCCGGCAGTGGTGGGAGCGCAGTCACTCGCCGCCGTCCCGCCGTGCGCACGCCGCCGTTGCGCGCACCCGACTAAACGCGCGAAACTTCAAATCGAACATTCCAAATTTCAAAAAAACACCCGTGCCCCATTTCTTCCTCTGTGATTTTTTCATAAATTCCTGTGTTGTGTGCCAGCATTAGTGACGTTCCCTTGTGAGCTTGTGAGTGCAACTTTCACTCGGTTTTTGCAAGCGGTGAGTGTTTTTCGCCTTATTTTAATCGCGTAATTGTAAAGTGGCACAATTGTCGTTTTTTTTTTGTTGTGACGGGAAACGAAATGTAATGAAATTGTGTAAGTGAGCGTTCGTGCATAAATATTGAATATCAATCATTAATACGGAAGCGTGTAGACTCGATGCATGTTTAGTGTAAATTTCGTATAATTATATGCAAATTTATTGGCATTAAAATTGCGTGTATGAATAAAGTTAATTTCTAGCTGTTAAGTTTCGCGTGTCGCTCGTTGATATCTTCTGTATGCGGACTACATCTTGCGCTGTGTACACTCGTCATACAAACTAGCTGTGACATCAAAAAACATTCCATGTTGGTCATACATATGGCCTGATAAAAAATGTGACTGTAAAGGTTGCCTTTTTTAAATAACAATTTTTTATTATTTTAAGTATTTTTTTTGTCAAATCACGAAATCATCTAGGATTTTCCCTTCAACGTGAACTGAACATAACAGTAATGCCAGATAAAGTGGTATAAAAACAACTTAGTAGAACCTCCAGTCCCATACACTTGCCTCTTAACGGGAGCTGGGAGGAAAATTTGTCATTTGCCTGTAAAAAATATAAAATAATGTCATTTTTATTACTGAAAAGCTTCTTTGGGAAGAGGCTTAGATTCTATATCACGATGTAACTACCAATGCGAAACAATGTAGGTAACTCCACTTTAACAATGTTACTCTACCTACTGAGTGCGCGGCCTCGGCGCGCGCGCAGGCGACCTAGGTTCGATCCCGAGTTTCTCTCACGTCTCGCACTTACATAATGCTTGTTCATTAAGAAACTGCAATTATTCAAACTAGCTACGACTTAGATCTTTTTGTTGATTAATTCATCCCTGTAAGTTCTGCTGTAGACTTTAAAAATAATCTAATACCCATTCGCGCAGCTTACCTACGTTAAAAACAGATTACGAGGTTATTCAAACAGATGACGCTTAGCGACAAAATTTCGCATAGTAACGAAAGGTCACGTGACAGTAACAGGTAGAAAAATTCGGAGACTACCCACCTGCTATGGGTGGTGTAGGGGTATAGCACGCGTCACGGAATGACGAGGATCCGGGTTCGATTCCCGGCCATAGCTTTACTTTTCGGATTTTTCTATGTGTTCTAATTTTCACTGAAATTTAGAAATTTACCTACGTTAAGTTAGGATAGTTAAAAAAATAATAATTTTTTATTGATTAATTTACTCTCAACTTTACATAATTAAAAGAAAATAATGGTTCTAATTTCGTAGAACCTAATAAAGGACTTTTAAAAATTTTGTAATAAAAAAAAAACGCAAAAAGGTCTTAGACCTTGCACTGCAGTGCACACTGTCAATTTCGGAGTTGTTATTTCAACATCCCTGGATCAAACTTAATGAAAGCAAGATTATAATATCGTAAGGTCGCAAAAATCACAAACAATTATTATTTCCTTCAAATACCTACCTACAAATTCCTTAATATGTTTAGCGCCACTTCGATTATTGACAATTAGATTTAATTTATTCGATGATCTAACACCATCGACTAATAGATGTTTATTCCGTAATTTTATTATGTTTCGTAACTTTTTGTAGGTGTTGTGATGTCGTGTGGTGTTCAATCATTTTTGTAATCATAAAAAAACATGAGTAAGGTTATATTACTGAATTTTGTTTGTATGTAGAGCTGGGGCCCGATTTTTGAAAGCGCATCACTCGAAAGTGGTATAAATTTGTTTATATCTTCAAAACTACAGCTCTAATCAAATGTATGACTAGTTCACAAGATTAATGAGAGCCGTAATTATATTCTTAGCTACTCGTATTTCAAATTTAGCACAATTTTTCACCACTTTCGAGTGGTGATTTTCACATAATGTGCTTTAAAAAATCGGGCCCCTGATGGCGTTATAAAGTTTCGTGGTATATTTCGTTTTTACTGGCAGAAATGAAAGTGGTAGGTTATTTCCAACGAATGTCAAGTTAACCTTCGATTAAGAAGCATTTTTAAAATAGAGTTCTAAAAATCATAAATGCTCGTTAGACTTATGTGAAGTAAGGTAACATTATTTTGCTTTTTCGGTCATTTAACGTATTTACCTTCGTCAAACTATGACAAAACATAATATATAATGTTGCTATTATTTTGTCTATGGCAACAAATATTATAAAAAAAAATTATAAATGCGAAAGTGACTCTATCTATTTGTAAGTCTGTTACGATTTCATGCCTAAAGCACTTAGCAGATTTTCATTAAATTTGGTACAGAGATACTTACAAAGTCCTAAGGAAGTACATAGGTTTTTTTTTATCCCGGTATGCATAGCTCCAGCGGGATAGTGATTAGCGAACTAATAAGTAGCTTACCATGATTCACAAGGAATCTTTTCTAAAGGAAAATCAAACAACAACATATTTTAATATACACACTCGGTAGCAGAGCGAAAGTCTCACGCGCCGCGCCCGAAAAATTTCAACACCCGCTTTATGTCAAAAATTAACATAAAAAAACATATCCACACGCACACCTACAATTGCTGAACACAACTTTACGTGTTCAGTTAAGGCTGACTGTAGTATGCGTACAAAGGAAAGCTAATGATCCGGTTAAAAGTATTGTTGTAGTACAATGTTAGGTTCACAATGACAGGTTGCTGGTGCGATCATGTGTGAAATGTCATTGGTTTGTGTTAACATCATTTTTTGGCAGCACTTATGTGACAGGAGTTGCCTTAAGCTTGCTTTCATACATTATTTTGATACTTTTCGTAGGTTAAAGTTCATGCTTTTTTTATTTAGGAAAGACAAGGGGAAACAAGTCTATGCAGCCAAGTCTAATAATGTGTAATAATTGTGATAAATACCTAAAATGAATAAATCCTGTAATAGTTAAAAGTCTAAGGCTGCCCTAGTCACGTCCTCATCTCCTCTTGCCAGAAGCAACAAAAAAAGTCTACTTCACCTTATTCTTATTCCCGGGGAAATTACGGGCACAAGAGGCGTTTCATCTTAGTCCTCTAGGTTGGCAGCGCATCTGCAATCCCTCCGGGGTTGCGGGTGTCTATGGGCAGTGGTGATCACTTACCATCAGGTGACCCACTTGCTCGTTTGCCTTCCTATTCATATAAAAAAAAAAAAACTTAATGCCAATGTACGTATTTACGTCAATTTACTATTGAAAATGTTGACCATGGATTCAGTTTCCAAACTTCATTGATTCGTTTTGGAAAAAAATATAAAATTAAAGACCCAACCCTATTTTTAAAGATTTTCACATTACTATTCCATGACATTGGATCTTACTGCATCTTTACCTAGCTTCATTTATTGCTAAGTTAATGTATAATACAGTTCTAAGATTCGACTAACATTTCCACGGCATTAACCCATATAACTTGAACACACCAAACAACATACACACGCGACACCCCAGTGCACGCAAAAATATATCTTACAATTACAACCAATAAGAATTACATCATTTATCTCGCTCACCCACTTTGTCTTGCTCGCACACTTCCGAATATTTAAAGGTTATCGGAAGGCGGCTATTGTTGTGGCTATGTCAGCTATTATCTGTTTTCCGATTTGCCAGTTCCTGCGGCCCGTATCAAAGGAAAACGTATCATATCGTGTAACCATAGAGTATTCTTTTAACGGTTAGAAGTTGCGTCCGGCGTTTGCGTACGATTTTCTAAATTATCCTAAAAAGGTACGCATGAAGGCATCATGATATCCAAATGATTGATAGTTTTAGTATTGTGTAATAATGTATGTCGGCTCGTGTTCGATGATTTGCATCAGTAATGATCTTTACTGCATGAACGATTAAATGAAATAAGCAATTTGTTCCATTATGTTGCATTTAAAACATTTGCATATATGTTTTGTGTGCGATGTTGCATTTTTTAATTACCCTTTTGGTTGAGGCTGTTATATAAGAAGCATACAGTATTAAAGGAAGATTTGATTGTCTATAATTGTATGTATTTATGTCGCTAATTGTTTTTTGTTACAAGCTATTATTCTAGTTACAATTTACGTAAGCATGTAGCTATGTTTGTTTGTTAAAGGTCAAATATTGCAAGTCTTATTTCACCAACTAAACTTCCTGTAGTCAGATTAACTTTAAATTTGACACACATTATGCAGGCAGATATATAAACTATTCTTAAGTCTTCCTATTTTATATCTACGTGTATCGAATGTGTGTAAATAATGTTTCTCTTTCTTTCTTTCAAATCAAGCTATTGTATTTTCTATTTAACAGAACTATGTTTTAGTTTGATTAATAAAGATAGAAAATAAATGATGTCACTATATAGTTATATCTATGCAAAAACTTAATTAAACGATTTAAATGAGACATATAATTGTTATAATTTAGCAAAGATCAAGATCATTAATTGTCAAAGACAAAGTGCCATAACTCACCGAACCTATATAATAGCTCCTTCAAATGACATCACCCAATCACATGGCAACAACATGGTTTGTGATCAGGTTTTACTTTTATGTCATAAGGGAGAACATTGACAGTGATTATGTTAATTTATTGAAGAGTTGGGTTTTTACAAAATGAGTTGCTATATTTATATTTCTTTAGGTAATCTAGTTTGGATAGGGTTGTGTCTTATTAATTAACAGCCTTACGTATTTATTTTTACTTGTGTGGATTTTTTTAAACTATTTAAATTCTGTGAGGGAATGTAAGTAAATTTTTCATGTATCCTGAAAAATTAATTACAGTTCAAACTGTCTACACCGTAAGAGATAAATACGTGATTTATGTATGTGTGTACGTTTTTCAAACTGTAAAAATATGTCTATAAGTTAAACAAAAACTAAATCATTTTTCTTTTAATTTATAAATAGTTAACTCAGGGCAATAAATTTACTTATGAAGGCATTTAATATTTTTTTTCTAGTCCTGTACTATGTATTATCTGTGATTTATGTAATCACAAGTACCACTATATGAACACTCATAAAAATACTTTGAATAAGTCTATATTGTCTATTCCCTCTAAAAGCACTTGTTGGCTTATGTATCTAGAAGTGCTTCATCGTTACTCTGCCAGCCATAGACAGCCAGACCTAGGTAAAACTTTTACACGATCAACATTAAATTTACGATAAAAATGTATGACTACCAACTTAAATAAAATACTATAAATACACTGACGAGCAAAAATAACTGGTCACTTTTCAGACAAAGTTTTATGAAAAGCGACCCGCTATTTTTGCTCGTGAGTATAGTTTAAATACAAATTTCATGCGAAATTCAAATCAGTAGGTACCTATTGAGCAGCTAATATAAACACGGCTAAAGGATGTTCTCAGAGTGTTACCAATAAAACCAGTTTTTATATTTAGGTAGGTACATAATTTCGATTGACTTAATTCAAATAGTTTTGAAATGTCACCACATTCGCAACCTGGTCTAATAGGCCCGATCGAAAGATTTGATCGAAATTTGAATTAATCCGCCATATTGTTCAAACTCATTTTGTTTTATAACAAGTTAAAACGTTTTTTATGTATATTTATGGGCGTTTTGACTGATTTATTGCAGAAAAGATCGAGTTTTGGGATATCAGACAATAATATTCTCAGTCTTGAGTTACGTAAGGCATTTAAACCTTATAAATACGTAAGTTTAGTTTGTAGTGGAAAATTGCGTAGGTGTTCACAATTATTTTAAAACAGCAGCAATCTATATATTTAGTTAGTCAGTAGTGTTCTTATTACTTTTATTTTTTTATGTGGCCAGGAGTTTTACTAGTAATATGATTAATGATATCTAGAAACGTTATTTAATAAGAAAAATAATTTAGAACATTGCTTTTTTCTCTAAATAACAAGTTATTCAAGTCCTGAATAAAGTAGACGAATACACGAATCGTTTGTTGACACAGTGAATTTTTGCCAAGCCCAAGCGCAAGTTATGCGGAGAAATCTTTGACAATCGAATCCTCTTGACACCTCTCAATGTCAGACATTCATAATCTCTAAATTAAACAAGTGAATGCCTATTGTTAAGTATTTTGAAAGCAGCAATATCCTATTTCCATCGCGTTGTTCCATAACACTTGAAAAAAAATGACGAACAGTCACAAACAAGGATGTGGAAGCGTTCGTATATATTTTAATTCTGTTCTTGATAAAATATTCACAAAAAAAAAACTACTGACCATAAACAAATCAATGACTATAATTAAAACTTTTTGGTCAAATTCCAGAGACAATTTCCTAGCGTAGCTTATTACAAACTTATTGGACCGGTTCGAACGAATAGCTTGATTGGCGGCGAGAGGTCACTCGTTATTAGAAATTAACAAGGTCGGCTTAAAATAAGTAATCAAGAGTATATTTTATGATTGCTACTTGGTATTCATTGTTAGTACTTTTCTCAAAGAGTAAGCGGTCTGCGTAAAAGGTGCTTAAAATATTATCAAGAAACTATTTTTATAATAGTAAGTAAAGTAAGTAAGTAAGTAAGTAAGTAAATGCTTTATTGTACAAATATAAAGAAGCAGAGACAAAATATATAGAGATAGTTTATCATATTAGTAGGATTCTTAAATTTATATACGTGATTATTTATGCTTGTGGCTCTAGATGCGCGTTAAAAAGTAAATTGTGTTTTCAAAAACAATTCAGTTCATAATAAATGCTCTATGGCATAGTTTATGCTTTTAAAATCTCTGTAGCATTATAACCTGTTTTGATTAAATTACTCTGTCGAAATTAAAGGGCAACATGCGTGAAAGTGGAAACGCCTAATTAGAACTTTCACATTATTTTAATTCAAAATAAAATGGTTTAGGTATTATGTTTTTTTATAAGATTTCCAGTAACGCGTACCTTATCTTGAAGTTACATATTCTTTTGACAAATATCAGATAGACCACAGAGCAATATCAAATATCAGATAGATGACCGCGGAACACTCGAGAAAATCTGATTCTAGCAGAATCATTCTGCTACTCGAACCGTCAAATTTAATTTGACGTTTATACATGCGATTTTCCGCGTAAAGGTGGCACGCGTCGCTCGTTCACATGCCACTTCCAGGTTTCTCTTTCTTCTATGAGATAGACGAATATAAAAAAATAGGTTTCTTGCTGATAATATTCGATGAATTGGCTGTCTAGAGGTTTTTGAGGGCGAACGATTGTCCGTTCAATTTTATTAGGTCTGCGGTTACATCGATTGATCTAACCGCAGACCTAATAAAAGTCAAGACCGATTACAGTGAACGGCAAGCTGAGGCCGGTGCTCAAGTGCGCGTGCCAGCCAGTTTGCTTGGCAACGTTTGGTTTGGCTGCACTCGTGCGAGTGCAACTGTACGCACGCGATAAGGCGTAGTTTAAACCCCATTGTTGTCATCGTTCGCGAGATTGCGTCTTGACTTTTCATTTGGTCTGAGGTTCTAGCTACGTATCATTACTTAGGAAAACGCGTTATTCCAAGTTAAGGATACACTGAACCCACCTCGGTATATAAAGGTATTTAATTAAAATCTTGTAATAAAAACATCATCATCGTCATCATCAACCTAAGTCAGTCTACTGCTATACATAGGCCATTTCCATGGTACGCCACTAACTTAAACTTCAGCTGTCCTGTAGCTAGGTGGGACGACGATTTTCGTTAGGTAGCGGGCAGAGATTTGGAGTAGGAAAGCTGAAAAAAATATACATAACCACATTAACAACTTACACTCCATTTAGTTTCCATCAGATTTGAATGAATAGGGTTTTCCCCCTCCCCCGGTCATAAGCATAAACAAGCATAAACTGCAGCGTTGCTTTCATCGCGTGTCCTCCGGCGAAGTGTCGCAAGGCGAGCGCGTGCGCAGATCGAACAGGGTTGCCAGTAAACCAAAACATTTAAAAGGCCCAGAAAGCAATTTCGATGACAAAATATGAGCCACATAAATAATGTTTCAGTGTTTTAAATATTTACTTAACTTATTCATGAATGCTTCTTAGACATTTTACCTTTGCTAAAAGGAGACAAAATATAGATTGTTGTAAAGCTTGTATTTTTTTATTAACAAGGGGGTTAAAGTTTTATATTTTCGCGTCAGAATATTCAAGATAGTAATAATATTTCACGGTCACATAATATTGATTTATTTTATGTCCGTAATGTCGTCACTTCCATGCTGGTCTGGGAGCAAAGAAAAAACATAGAATGTACCAGTTGCTTCTCTTCCCGCGCAGCGAATTACCATCATCAAGCAGCGAGTGGGTGAAAATCATAGTAATCATGTTATAGGCGATGCGGCTAGCAACCCATCGCTATTCTGATTCCACTTTCCACCTATAAGCCCACAGTTTTGCTAAACGTGCCCTGTAGGTCTTGTTACCTTAGGCTCTGTCTACCCCGTAAGGGATAAAGACGTGATTAGTGTTTGTTTGTTTGTTTATGTCGCAGGGCAGGCCTAGCCTAATGTTATGATGATGCATCTGTTTTTTTCAATTTATATAAGTACATCCCAATAAATCTAACCTTATTATTTTTAATAGCGCATAGAGGATAAAAAAGTGTGTCTCTCTAATTTAAAGTGTTACTGGCAACCCTATTGTTATAGCCGCCATGTTGAATCGATCAGTGATAATAGGCGCGTTAGAAAACTCGTAGGCTGTTTAATACGACTTTAAGGACATTTGAATTATAATTTATGATTGGTTAATACTCGTACTTTGTAAGATACATTGGACCAAAGTATTGGCAGTAAATTTTTGAAAACCATTATTTCTAAGATCAAACTCAAATTGCAAGGATTATCAACAAACAAACAATTAATAATTCAAACAAAACAAATGATTTAAAATCGGATGTGTTTTTTAATAAATTTAACTTTACACAATAATTCATGTTTTAACTTTACCGACGAATCTCAGGACTCCATTTCTTTCGATTATTATGTAAGTATAAATGATTAGTCTATGCCAAAAAGTTTTCCAAAGCATAAACTTTCCTTTGACACTTCGATATTGTGTTGTAGAACGTTTCGTTTAACGCACTAGTTTTAAAACGAAATATTTTTTACGATCCTTTCTCTCACAATAATTAATCAACTGCTTAATTAAAACGCCTACTACTTGCTGCAACCCGCGGCCACAAGACACACCAACTCGCAGTAGGTAGATACAATACGATCAAAGTGTGGATAGAGTTATTATTTTATTATACCTGATTACTTTTTACTATTTCATTGTTTCATTGCACTTACTTACATAAATAAGCTTTTTTGCTCAGAATATAATTTTATCATTTAACACAGTGGTTTTGTTAAAGACAGCAGTGGACATAATTATTATTGCTTTGTTATTAAAAGCTGTGATTCAAGTTAAATCTAGCACTAACAGTGGTCCAAAATTTAATTACACGATTTGTTTGAAAGAAACAAACATGTTTCTAGTCGCTTAATTTATTTGACAGTTGCCATGTTCTGAATTAACATGAATGAAAAATAATATTGTTAAGACCGAGAGCAAGTGCAACACGTGCATTGAGCATCACCGTGTCCAAACTACTCGCTCTCATACCTTATAATTTACTTTTTTAAATACATTAAAAAATTAGCAGGATAGTACGGAGTGAAGTTATAAAAACTTGGTAGTATTATTATATTCTTGACTAAAGCGATGATCGTGTAGGTTTCTTACTTACCTAGTTCAAAGCGCCAATCAGTTACTTGTTGCGAGCCTACTGTGTCTTTTACTCTCTGTTGCACCTGTACAATTCCAACTCATTGACTAGAAAGTAATTGTAACTATATAAATTGGACTCGAAATCCATCCAGTTACCGAATATCCTCGGGCAATGAAGACAAATGAATGAGACTGTCAAATAAAATATACCTTCCAAATTGCCTTTCATAATAGGCCATTCTATAAAATCTATTTTTTAAATCAAACAAAACACTTGACATCCGTGGGTACATTTAATTTATAATAAACGTATTGCAATCACTTTTAAAATGTGTAAAAAATGTCTGGCTGCATGATTTTTTTATTGGTTGCAAACTTGCCAGTATTAAAAAATGGAAAAACAAACAAAATTCGAAATTAGAATTGCTAATGATGTGCATTCAGTTGCCGGGTGCCACGGAGTGATACGGTTCAATAAAATTCGTACCAATGTGACATTTGGAAACTTGTTTTCTCTTAATTCGGTAAAGCTAGACTGCCTCTGCAGGTTACCTTACAAAACTTAACTCTTTTGTACGATTTGTCTTGCATTTAACTGGCGCTCATGAAAAGTTACAAACCTGTTTAACATTATCTATGTTTTTTCTTTTTCTGACAAAGGCACATGTCAAACAGATCGTTAAAGACGATCGAATATTATGTTGATATTTTCCTTTACAAGCGTTTATATGAGGGAATTGTTCAGAAGCTGTGTTAATCGCAAGGTTTTCTGTCATAGCACATCAATCAATAGTTTTTCGTCGAGTATTAATAAAATTGTTGAATCAAGGCATTACTATATGCAGAAGTCCATGTGGATAAGAGGTCATGAATAAGGATTAAACGTTGGTGCAGCACTTCGCAAAAAATCTTTTTTCTAGTAGCTACATGTTTTATCTGCTCGGTGTTTTATTCATATTTCTTAATATAATTTGGGATACTTTATCTAAATTTTTGTTGTTTATGTTCTTTTAAAGGCACGTGTCTTATCCATGTGTTCACAATTTTAGCAAAATCAAAAAGTTGACAATCAAGTTTTTGGATTTATGCAACCACACCTGCATTCTTATCCTTGCCAAATTTGAAGGTTAACATTTGTTAAAAAAGGAACTTTTGAATAGATAGCAAGATAATTTGGTTGTAGTTATTCCATCGATATCTAACTTCGGGTTATCTAATTTCACCTTACCAATTTCCCTTATTCAAAGTAATAATGTTGCTTGTACTCATAGTAATAATTTTACTCGTGCCTAGTAATAACTTCAATCCTATTGGGTTTATGATACCCCAGACTTTCTACTGGTCTAGGATGTAAAGGAGAAATGCTTGACCTTGTCTCGCATCTGTCATTACTTTTGACAGCTGATGTTTCTAGCTTGTTACTCGAATTAGGGTCAGGCTTTGTGCCTTACGTCTAATGTCTAGGTTTATGAATGAACCTCACTTTTACTTGCGATTCATTGGCTGAGGTTTATGGGTTATTGACCTTTTTTTAGTAGATAAAGAAATGGACTATAGTTAAGGATACTCGGATACTAATAAATAATTGGTTAATTTTTCTAAGCGAGATCTATAATAATATCATTTCAATTAGGATATTTAGGTTATTAACTAACAAACTTTTAACTAGGGAAAAGGGGAAGCCACGTGGTCCCACACATACTTGGCAAGTTTTTGTGACCCCTGACTATCAAATTGAGTTCAAATTCCTTTATATGGACTGGACATACCTCCGTAAGTTACCAATATTATTTTCCGCTTTAATACATCTTCTCATCCGATCACTATAAATAATCCCATTCGTTCACCCACAAGCAGGCCGCGGCGAGAGTTATTCGATCATTTTCCCAGAGAAAAGCCGTGAAACCCGCAAATTACTTTCTACAGCCTACATTCAGACAAAGACTTCATTTGTCCGTGTTTACGATTTACCTACACAGAGGCAATAGGAGGATTGCAAAATTATAACATTGATGTTTGATGTTTCAAAGTCATGGATGTTATTACATACCTAATATGTTCCTAACAATAAGAGGAGTAAAAATGATGTTGTTATTTTTTGGCCCTCCTATGTGCACACGTTATGGGCGTATATGTGGAAAGGGAAATCAAAATAGTGATGAGTTGTTAGCCGCATCGCCTCTAACATGATTCCTAAGATGCATTCATTCACTGCATGATTCCATGCTGGTCTGGGAGTAAAGGAAAAAACACAGAATGTATCAGTTGCTTCTCTTTCCGCGCAGATGGTTAAAGCCCGTCGAGTGAATGGGCGAAAAGCTTAGGTGTGTTCATAGGTTTTACAAAATTGCAGTATTCACCAGTAAAACGTATCCTATCATTACTGATTATTTAATTCTAGTTATGTGGATGTTATAGACTGCCAAAACATAGGGTTTGGTAATAGTGGCAACATTGGAAAGGGTAGAAAAACCTCAAGCCTCTTTGGCTGTCGATCATGTCAGCAACTGTGAGGCCTAGGACTGAAGCTGTTAAATCCGGCTTGCCTTTTCATAGTTTTTTATTTATTGCTAATTGTCTAAGCCAGTGGTCGGCTAGTAGTTTCAGGTGGGGCCCGGATACTGTATAATATACTGGACAGAATTTAAACGAGATCCAGAAAAAAACAAGTATATTTTATCTATGTATTAATTGATACTTGGTATACAATACATTACAATATTTTGCTCTCTTTATCTCCAACGCAGTCGAAGCCTATTTTAACATTTTTTCTAATCTTCGATTTCATACTAGGTCTCGCTTTTGCGGTCCGCGTGCCGCCGACCGTTGGTCTAAGCCTAAGTTGTTCATCTTGGCGCAAGTTTAGTGTATCTTGTGTTAACGTGGCCTTTTGATCTTGTTACCTTAGGCTCGGTCCACCTCATAAGGAATAAATACGTGATTTATGTATGTATGAGTCACCTAGTTTTTTCCATGCTGGTTTGAGAGTAAAGAAAAAACATAGAATTTACCAGTTGCTTCTTTTCCCACCCAGATGATAAAAACCCATTGAAGGAATGTGCGAGTCTTAGGAATCATGGTATAGGCGATGTGGCTACCAACCCATCATTATTTTGATTTCCCTTTCCACCTATACGTCCTTAATCATGCTAAACGTGGCATTAAGATTTTGTTACTTTAGGCGCCCCCTATAAGGAATAAAGGCGTGATTTATTTATATATGAGTCACCTAGTAGTGGCGGCATCTCTTTTGTTTAACGTATAACGTATAATTTAAAATATAACGACAAAAACAATTAGTAAAAAGTCGCACTGATTAAATAACGATTTATACTAGAGCGACATAATGAGCTCAGGCGCATTCATATTCATAGCTATCATGACTGACGTAATTATCAGATGAGCTAACGCGGGTTATTCAACCTGCTTGGAAAGTAAGAGAGAAATGCAGAGAAAATCGCATTAATAACACTACACCTCATGCTACACCGAATCAGACAGTGGAACGACTATCCCATAAATCATTTTCAACTCTAAAGCAACGCTAACTAGGCATGTAATTGCACGTGACAGCTAAACTATTTAAATTATTTAAGTTATCATCACGATTTCAATTTGTATGATACAAGTAGAAATTTAGGTTCCTAATAAGCATCTGAACATGATCTAGGTTTCTGTTTTCACTTTGAAATCGTACTAATATTATAAAGGCGAAAGTTTGTAAGTATGGATGGAGGTTTGATGGATGGATGTTTGTTACTCTTTCACGCCATAACGGCTGGGCAGATCTGGATGAAATTTGGAACATAGATAGATTATGTCTGCAATAACACATAGGCTACTTTTATCCCGGAAAATTACGTAATTCCTGTGGGATAGCAATAAATGAATTCTATGCAGACGAAGTTGCGGGTAACAGCTGGTTGGTAATAAAATTACTTACATGTTTAGAAACCAGCAGCAATTCCCATTGAATATTCACAGGATATTTACAATCGTACGTACAGTCAAGGGTCAATATATGTACGTTACCAAGACGTCAAAACTTACTTACTTTATGCTACAAACAATAAGTTCGGTGACACATATATTTGACATGATGGTTATATCTATATTTATGCCCTCGACTGTACTTGGGTGCAGTTATGAATTGGTAGTAATTTTTTGTGGGCCCATAAAGAAATGTTTGTATTTCGGAATAGGTTGATCACAGTTCACTCGCTAAATTGAAATAGTAAATACTTGGTAAATTTCACAAAAAAAAATCACAAAACTCAGCCGTGGGGAAGCAAAAAACGTGGCCCTGTTCCACCACTAAGGCACGTAGTTAGACGCATCTAATTTCATTGACACTTTCTATCGAAAAAAGTTGAAAAAACGCACTATAAAGCACTTTTACCGCACAGTGGTCTGAAATACTTAATTCCGACCTCATAACCGACAAAAAATTACACAAAAGTGTCGTCGTTCGTCACGACATCATTTCTTTATTTCCACACAGTGCCGGAATGTTCCCACTGTGTACAGCCTTCGCTACGCTCGTGGCTAATTTAGTGTTGAAATTTCTATCCTTTGTTGAAGAAAGCGTTGTTTATTGTGTTTTAAGGGATCTTTGTGGACATTAACTTTATAACGAGGCCGTCTCTATTACAGACACCGGCGCGTAAACACATTAGAAAATGTTACCCGCAACAGAGCTAGCAGGTGTTCCGTGACGCCTTTTTTTGTCTACTCTTCAGACTGACCTCTTTAGTCGCTTAAATTTCACCTAATGCATTACGACAACTTGCCATTTCACAACTATTTAGGGCAATCCTTTAATGCAATTGAAAGTAATGAGACAACATACAGTTTTACTAAGATTATGTCATCCGTTTAGTGCATCTATTCAGCGGAACGTGATGTGGGCGATCAAACACTTAATTTGGGGCAGATAAAAAGATGAGGCGCAGCGTAACTTGGTTGTGCAACGCGTTAAATAATTTTAATAGTGACACATTCTGTTGCATGTCTCGGTTTGTTGATGTTTCGCGGTGGTTTTCGCTGTGGCTATTGCTGTGTATATTCACGTCACTATTTAGGGTGGTACTTCTTTCTGTTAATACAGTATTTGATTATAACTACCTAATTCTAGCTGTTACCCACGTTTTCATTCTGTGGGAACTTTACCCGTTGCCTATTAGTAATTCTAGAAAATATTTATATTTCAGTCGTGACTTCATTTCAGCTTGTCAACTGCTTTTCTATCGGGTACAGAGTTTGCCTCTTTATTATATTTACAGAATTAAATGTTGTCCGTTCCACAATGTAATGCATCAATGCGTCTACATCAGAAGTTAGATCATACATACATACATATTTCACGTCTTTATACAGAGCCTAAGGTGATAAAACCTTACAATACAATACAATAACTCTTTATTGAACACCATATATAACAACCAAAACAGAAAAAGGTATACAGAATATTACAAGGTAACAATAGGCGGCCTTATCGCTACAGAGCGATCTCTACCAGGCAACCATATATGGACTGGAGAAAAGAACAGATCTGAGCAGGTGGTGCAATTTAGAATATATATTAATATTCTAAGTAGTGAAAATACATAGTACATTTTACATGAAACACACATTTAATGTTTATTTTGCTCAATAAAGAGTGTCGTATGGTTTATAATAAATGGAGAAATAAATAGACACATACACACATACCTAAAGAAGCCAGAAACAAGATTCATGCACAAGATGACAGATAGTGCTTAAGTTAGATTATGATTGAAAATAATTTAAATTCTATTTGGTAGCACTACCAGCTACCTAACAAGTAACCCAACGCAACCAGTTGTTTAGAAATATAATGACCATACAGAAGTGTCAACGCACATTACCCTTTAATAGAGTTCATAATGTCAAAGCTATTAAACAGTTACAAAAGGTTACTTATACGGAAATAAAGAGACAACTTAGTGATGTAACTAACACATAAAAGGGCCAATGAAAACCGTACATTCTCGCTTCACATACGCGGATCAAACTAACTTTCACGGGCTGATGTATAAAAAGTTATCATCATACAAATTATTCGAGTATCCAATCTATATCACAGAGGAAACTGAGCTATGTATGGATCGTATTAGGAGGTGTTATCGATTGTGGGTGGAGGCAATAAATCATTTATGCCGAGGCGTGACGTGACGTGAACTGACGGACAGTCCGGTCCGATAAAAACCGGTCAACGGGACCTAGGATTTATTCGATATGGGTTCCGTTTTCGGTGCCACTGGTGTGCCATTTTTGACAGCACGTGTGTAAAATACCACTCGAAATTGGTGAAAAATTGTGGTGATACGGGTAGATTAGAAGAATATTACAGTTTACAGCTCTAATTTATCTAGTCAACCAGATGAAAATGTAATTTGAGCTGTAGTTTTGTAGCAATACACAGATTTATACTACTTTCAAGTGGTACTTTTGAGTGATATTCACCGATTCCTTTTCTTCTCGGCCAATGTTATTAAAAGAGATAATTCATCATCACATCACCAGCCTGCGTCAGTTTACTGTTGGATGTAAGGCTCACCCATGATACGCCACTGAGCTCGCATCTTCAGCTCATTCTCCTCAAATCCCAGCCCGCCTTACGAATGTCATCATCCCACTTGTAACTACAAAATGCCCTACACTATATACGTTTACAACGCGGTCTCCGATCAAAAACCAGTCTACCCCAACGGGCATCAGTTCTATGGCATAAATGGGACCTGCCCATTGCCACTTCAGCTTGTTAATTGGCTCAAAGAGATGGTGATCTGGGTAAACTTTTTCTGAAATCACAAAACCGTGCCGATGATGTGTTCAGTTCAATCACAGTGGTTCCCACTTGTCCTTTTGATTATGGTAATAATACATACCTACATACATTACGTATTTATCCCTTACGGGGTAGACAGAGCCTAAGGTACCAAACCCTTAAGGCCGCGTTTAGCATGATTAAGGGCGTATAGCTGGAAAGGGAAATCAAAATTGTGATGGGTTGCTAGTCGCATCGGCTATTACATGATTCCTAAGACTCGCCCGTTCCCTCGATGGGCTTTTACCATTTGCGCGGGAAGAGAAGCAACTGGTAAATTCCATGTTTTTTCTTTACGCCCAGACTAGCATGGAAGAATATGAGAGAGGATAGATGGTTATAATAGAACGGTCAAAACACTTGAATATTAACCTATGTTACCAATATTGCATTAAATCTTATCAAGTATCACCACGTTCAATCTGGATAGGTACGTCCAGTGCTGGTTTTTTCGAGGTTGGTTTTACGTGGCTAAGGAACCCTATCAGTAACTGACGCATTTGTTGATACGAGATTACTAGTTTGGATGCAGTTAAGCTGTTTATCTCAAATTGTCTGGTTTAAGGCCCTCTACATGGTCACCTTGCATGTTTTATCGGAAACTAATCGATATTATATTTTGTTTCTAACAGAAATCTTGCTAAACAATGCCATTATAATTTATTATTTTATAATAACGAATGCAATGTAAACTGGTCTACTAGTTGTTGCTGGAAAAAATTGGATTAGTAATTTTTTTTATTGTTACATAATGTACCGTCGTTATGAACTAATTATCATGAGTTTCAACTAACAATTATTGTGATTAAGAAGTTAAGACGTCTAATGAAACACCAAGTCTTCTAAAATGCACCACATACTTATGTCATGTGTCTTGTGCGTCGTGTGTCTTAGATGATATTTAAAAAGTCCTTTTTTAAATTTTACTAAATAAAATGTTATAACTTTATCATAAACAAATGCTCCCCTTAACCTTACATTAATGCAACAGAGAAAGTAAAGACAATCTATAGATACTAGCTTATACGAATTTTATGATACCACGCTTCTTTGATTGATGGTTTCTTTTACAACGCACTCGGATATATGATTGTTGGCATTCTAGTTAGCATTGATATATTTCCTATATCATGTAATTAATTGGTTATATTGATGATATAAATTTGATGAAATATTTTTTGTTGCAGGTACGTATCGAGCGTGGAGAATTGGACGTAGAAAGTGAAACGTGCGCCATAACTGGCGTATGTCATTTTTTAGTAAGTGATTTGAAAATAGTGTGTTAATTGTGTTATCTAATTTCACAAGCACTAAAAGGGTAAAATTACTGAACGTTTCAAACTTTCCATGACCTAGAATTATTTAAAAAAAAAGAGTTCGAACGCACTATCTATCGCGACATAATAATAATAATATCTTGGGACAATTGACACCAATTGATCTAGCCCCAAACTAAGCAAAGCTTGTAATATGGGCACTAGACAACGGATAAGCATACTTATTCAGATAGAATGCATACTTAAATACATATTAAACATCCAAGGCTCGAGAACAAACATTCGTATTTTTCATACAAATATCTGCCCCGACCGGGGATTGAACCCGGGACCTCAAGCTTCATAGTCAGGTTCTCTAACCACTGGGCCATCCGGTCGCTTTGTCGCACAATATGATGGTTGCTTTTGGAGCGCTTACTTAGGTTTTTGTTCACAGCAACTCGGAGTGTCAAATACAATGAGATATTTTCAAATTCGATTAATGATGGCTAGCTAGGCACTTTTACTAGTTTCGACCGCAATGAGTATGCTGTTGTATTGAATAAAAAATACATACTCGTATTGGGCTCAATTTGCTTGTTGTGGACAATGATTTGTAATTACATTGTATTTCGTTTTAAAAAAAAGTAAAACAATCCAGTGCGCCTGCAGTACGGTACGGTAAAATCCGATGATTATTGAAGTTAATCTCTTCAACATTATGTGACTGGGTACTGATACCGATTGAAACTCTACGTACTGAAACCTACCAATGGATTACATTATCGCCAGTTCTGTTAGCCTGAACTTGGCTTTATACGCTACCACGTTGTAAAATTTAATGGAACTGTATTATCAAAGCCTCATTAAGTAAGCCTATTGTTACTTAAATAGCATAAAGCCATTAAGAAGAGAATCTCCCCTTACGATTATTTAACAATGTATGTTACCTACAATGTTAACAAAAACACGTAACTCGATTATGCCCAAATATTACACAACTGTGTCTTCTAAGAACCATGAAGTTATGTTATTATGTTAAAAACGTATTAGCATAGCGTGTGGTGAATAAAATTGTAAAAGGCATCTCGAATCAAATTGAACTGCTGTCTTAAATAAATGATAACCAAAGACCATCTTTGATAGCTGTGATTCATTTTTGAACAATATTACTTTCATCCGGTGCTTAAATGTCAAGTCCATTACTTCCTGTTCTAAAATCGATATGTAACTGAGGTATTGCGTGACAATCGATATTTTATTGAGAAGTTAAAAAAAGTTTGCACATTAAAAAAAAACTAAAAAATTCGCTGCGGTATTCGAAATTTAAATGTTTGCGTTGATGTTTGTACGTAAATTTGTAAAGTGTAAGGCTAAAGTTAAGCGGTCTACACAGAGCCCTGCATGCAAGGCCCTGCTGTCATCGTCACTATCAATTGTACTGTGTGTTTGCATGCGTGGCCGATTTTATACGGTTGGTACTCGAAGCAGGTCTCTTGCATGCAAAGTCTTGAGTAGGCCGCTTTATGAACACAATGATTTTTATGCGAAAGCATAGATTTTAACAAAACTATCTATTCATGAGCCTTGAGTTAAGTCTATCAAAGTCAACAATAGGATAGCGTATTCTTTTTCCATACCTACTAATATTTCAAGGTAATGTTTGTGAATTTGTGAGGTTGAAGGATTTCTGGATCTAATGAACTGATTTTGAAAATTCTTTTACCAAAATTGAAAAGCCACATTGCGAGTGTCATGGGCAATATTTAATTCTGCGCAGACAAAGTCGCGGGCAACTGCTAGTCTTTGATAACGTTACAGTTTTTTTTAATTGTCATTTCATAGCTCAATTTTGTTAGTGCACGCGCACCTGACTTACGCTTTTGTTCCAAATGCAGTTAAATGCACAGCGCATATAAATGACAGACCGGTGCGTTGTAAAGTGTGGGTTCTCGGAACGGTCCGTTTGTCTGCACGTTTTGCTGCGGAACTCGACAGTAGTCGATATAAGTTTGATTGGAAGGGCATAGAGTAAAATAATGCAAAGAACTGCCCTTTTTTTTAAAGTGTTGTAAGTTTTTTTAGGCAATTTAGTTAAAAAAAAAAATGTACCTAATGCATTAGAGTATCTATTTATACCAGTTAAAATAGGGTAAATACATGCATGTTAGTACTTGGTTTAAAATTGTCTTGAAAAATGAGCGATAAAATAATCCCTTTGATACTGAAATAATTTTTTTTCTATCAATTCGTGTAGGTATAGTCAGACGCTTTCGGTTCAAAAGTCTCATACTTTAAAATATCCCGTTTAATCGAGATAAAAATATCTGATTATCATTGAATTAGCGGTTTTTTATGTTTTGCCAACACAAGGTGCTTTTGTCATTTAATTATTGTGTCTATCTTATGACATCCGGCTTGAATGACGACCTTTATAAATGTAAAAATGTGTATTTTAGCTAATAACAAAATGTAAATAAAGCTATTACGAAGCACATTTTTCTATTGCAATCATTAAAATCTAAGCATTTTGAAATATGAATCTGGTTTCCCGTAAAAAAAAAACTAAAGGGCTTTCTATAAAATACAAAAGAGGCTCAGAAACAGTGTTTAATTTATGCTACATTCCCCCTTTTATCACAAGACTAGGTTTTTCAAGCTTACAAATTGACCTTCCAAAAGGACCATAAAGCAACATACGTATAGTCCGTGAGGTGTTAGAATGCCCGTATTTGTCTTGTTGTCTCACTCACTCTTAAGGGTTTGATACTTGAATCAGACGAACGAGGGAGACATCAAGACAAACTAGAATGGAATTCTAAGAGCTCACGGTCTGTACTTACTATTACAACACAACTCTTCATTTCTTACCTACGAGTACTCTATGACGCCCCGTAGTGACGTGCCAGGCATAAACCTATCGTATCGATACATATCATTCAGAATACTAATCGAGTGAAATTGGAATGTTTATATAAAAAAAGTCGACGCCCGCTAACAGGATGCTCCAAAAGGTTCCATTGAAGATTTATTGTCCACCAAGTGTTCTAGTTTGCATAAATAGAGAAGGTTTTGATTATGATGAGTACCTACTTTCTCTTTGGAATAAGATTAAAGTGGCATAGTTTACTTAATACCCATTATTAAATTGTGATAAGTAAGTTATACTTACGGTTGTCAGGCTCTACGCCAGCTTAACTATGTTTTTTATGAAGTAAGGCAGCAAACGAGCAAGTTAGTCATAAGGTGGTAAGAAAACATACCTAATTTCATCGGTTGTTTTACTCGTGACGCTGAAACACTGCTGCTGGCGATTCAGAACCTTGCACAAAGTCCTATCATCCGCTAAACAAACGAATAAAAGACTAAAAGTAATTAACTTAGTGAAATAAAAAGACGCTATCAAGAAACTCCTACTTAAAACGAATTAGTCACACGGTCGCGTGGACCAGTGGCTTTAACTAGAAATTTATTGTGTCTTAGTGCAGGATTAATTGTTCCGAATCTTTTCTAGAAGATTGTATCCCGCCGTTGTCACGCGAGATCTACATACTCGCTAATTTATATAGACTGTGGCGACATCCATCACTCCCGCAATCGATTTACGACGCGATGTCTCGATCGTGTTTTAATCGATGTTTTTTTTTCGGCGTCTGTGGCATCTATTTTTCTGGCCATTTGATGACATTATCACTGGCCAGTATCTTACTATGTATAATGTTTTTTTTTTGTTAAAAATTATAAACAAACTTCTTGAATAATGCCATAAACATCCTACTAATATTATAAATGCGAAAGTTTGTAAGTATGAATGGATGGATGTTTGTTACTCTTTCACGCCAGAACGGCTGGACAAATCTGGATGAAATTTGGAACATAGATAGATTATAGCCTGGAATACCACATAGGCTACTTTTTATCGCGGAAACTTGCGTAATTCCTGCCGGATAGCGATAAACGAATTCTATGCAGCCGAAGTTGCGGGAAGTTGGAGCAGATTAGAAAACTTTAATTCTATATTGAATTTAAATAGAAATACATTTCTTACTTAGTAATTTTGTTGTAAGTACGAAGGTAGTACCAATATTGTTCAAGTCAGGTCAGAAGGCACGATACATGAGATAAGTAGTTGCATGTGCTAACAATTCTAGCTCAGTTCACGCATCTGAACCACGCGTCTAGAACATAGAACAAAACGGGGTTCGCGTGCACGATTGTTTGCTATCGATTGAGACCGAGACAACATAATAATATTAGTTTACAATAATGCTGAGAAATAGGAGTTTGTTACTGAGAGCACACGCCCTAAAACAAATGCCAAGCAGACATGATTCATATACTTATAGATATTATTAGCAAACACACATAACAAAGTTCAACAGACTTCCAAAAGGAAAACTTTCTATATCAACTTTATTTTCGTATGTTTGTCCGTCAAATATCTTTGTCATAAACCGATTTTGATGAGTTTATTTTCATCAGATAGAATATTTCATACTTAGTCCCGCATACATTTTTGTAAAATCAGTTCAATAGTTATTTTATTTACATTTAAAGTCGGCTCACGCTTCTGCTCTGAGTAAGAAAACAATGGTTTCTCTGTTTTCGTATCTATCACTGTTAATATACTCAATCATATTTATCATTCTATGAGCACAAGAATAGTAACTCCTGTCATCCGTAGGTATGTAGGTACCTACCACACATGCGTGTTACATTATAAACATTCCACGTTACTGTTCCCATAGTAAATATCTGAGTGACAAGTCATTCTTAACTAGTGTTAGTCAATAGGAAAACATATTGTGAAATTAAGAGCATCACAACTTCTCAGCTCATAAAACGCATTTACGTTCAAGACGGTCTTCTGAAAATATTGAAACTAGTCGGACGGTTCGAGACTTATTCTTAATCGTGTGGAAAGTAGAAAATTTGGACAGGTCGCATTTGATAACTAATAACTTTCAAGTTTATATTTTATAACAATAATGCTAGAATCCAAAAATAGTTACAAAATGCACTGCCAGCTTAAAATGAAACGAAATTTCTGGATTATGTGTAACAGTTAAAATTTTTAGGTATATTTTTTTTCGGTTTTTCGGTTTTCCGATTTTTATTTTTTAATCCTATAAAAAATATTTTAAATCTGCTGTCGCACCTCTGGATTCCTAGTACCACGGTAAAATAACGCTTAGTTAAAAAGCCAAAACCGTTACAGACGGTGCGTATAACCTATTGATTTTGCCTAGTTAGTATGCATATCACGGTCTACTAATAACGGTGCGGACTGTCCGTCTGTATGGTTAGTGTTACGTAATATGGAACAGACGTCGTGAACCTTTTTCGGCGTGCGCAGGAAACGAAAGAATTGGTTTGGTGACATAATTTTTTTAAATATCAGTGCACTGTAGTCATTTAGCTACTCAGTTTATCTACTGAATGTAGGTAGGTAAAGATGGAGCGCATTTTGATGAGTTAATAACATACTTAATACCCCTTAATTTATTTAACATTAAAAATTCACACCGATAGTTAAAGATGAAATATGCTAAATCGCATGCTCAAAACGGATGTCAAAATTGATTACCGTTTGCAAACTATTAATATCGTTATTTATGATACCTACTTATGTTAGGCATATTTAACCGTTTGGTTAACCAAATCCAATTACTCAACCGTAAGTATTCAGTATTTCCCATCGAGGGAATGGGCGAAAGTCTTAGGAATCATGTTATAGGTGATGCGGCTAGCAACCCACCACTATTTTGATTCCCCTTTCCACCTATACGCTCACAATCATGTTAAACATGGCCTTAAGGTTTTGTTACCTTAGGCTCTGTCTACCCCATAAGGGATAAAGACGTGATATATTTATGTAAGTATTCAAATAAAATGTTTTGAAACGAGCCTGTTAACATTTTGCTTTTAATGATAGTTTAAGAATCCCAGTAAGCAACGATAACAACAAAGGGTTATTAATCAAAAAGTATTAATTGAAGATCACATCATGAATCATCATTGTTTTAGGCCCAACAATTAATCTGTAGTTATGGGAACTAAAAGCGAGAACAATTAAATATTATCCGAACTGACGTTTCCTATTATTTTGACATTGGTCAAATGTAAAACAGAAATCTTGGCGTAATGGCATTGCTGAAACAAAATGGCATAACATGAAGTTTGAGGCAATAGTCTAGAGAATACTGTGTCGAATTAGATTGCTAGATTTTAAATGCAATCTCAAAGACTTAATTGCAATTGAATGCATCTAATAAAGACATTTAACTGTCTTTTATGCAAGACAACGGTTACTAGTCCAGTAATTAAAAAAGATGCTTTGTAATAATACAAAATTAAATCTATTCTAGTTCTAATATTTAGAATTTTTTTAAAGGCTTTGGTAAGCGAGCATTTAAAAATCGTGTGCCAAATATCACTTATGAATTATTATTTTTTGACTATTTCCAATGGTTGTTTATGACTGATATATTGGCCTGGCTGCGACTATGTGCGAGTGGAGGCGAAGCTAGCGAATTTATTTAGGTAGGTACTCATTAATAATTGTTATACATACAATTTTCAATCAATTCACCACGTACCAGTAAATTGGCAATGTATTAGGAAAATCCAATTCCATTTATAGTCCATACCGATCAGTTTTAACGTTTTTGTAAACACATAAGTGCCTCTCCCAAGTTCGTAGTTTTTTTTTATAAAGTGTCGTGAGATATCAAGTACGATCCTTCAACATTTCAGTGGATATGATGCTAATTGCATACAATGAGTGATTGTGTGGGAATTCAGATGAAATTGATTTGTTTACAAAGGTGTTAAAATATATTGAAATGGAGAACAGAATCTATAAGTGCTTCTTGACTCACAGAGTACACTATTGCTAAAAATAAGCGAGACTGCTAGTTTCGTTGTACTTGAATAACAAATCAACCCTAATTTAATTCCTAAATAACTCACAACTGTGACCTAAGCTCAAAACCCCATTCATCTTAACTCTGACAATCTGAATGGTGCTATTTACACGATCATTATGAAGTGCACAAGCGTACGATGTTCTAAACATGCCGCCTCTTATCTGCAACGTGCAATCCAGTAACTCCCATTTTCAAGCGTGCGAATTTGAATACGAGCGACATTTCCTAGTTTACAATTAGGCGGTTGGAAACCGGGTTCATCCTGAGCGAGCGGACTCGCGAGGCAGCCGCGTGAGCACACGCCTTAACTCCAAAATTCGATTTACGAAGTTCGTCTTCATGCCGTTCCGCTCACACTGTCTATTTGCCTCTCTACCTAATCTATCGTATCTAATACCTTTAAAGGAGTTCTTGTATATTTAGAGTACCTAACCTGAACTTCGGAAACGGCTCCAACGATTTTCATGCATTTTAGTATGCAGGGGGTTTCGGGAGCGATAAATCGAACTAGCTAGGTTTTTTTTTTTTTTTTCAAAAAAAAGAACGAGCAAAGCTCAGTCATCCAGGTACTGTTACTTTGAGAGTAAGATAACGGTATGATACGTACCTACTTTGGAAATCGAATACGTCATAAAATAAGTCTCGATCCCATTTGCGTCAAAATGTTGAATACTAGAGAGCTGTTTAGTGTTGTTTTGTTCCGCTAGTGGCGCTGTCTATTTACTCATAGTAATTGAAACGCTTACACGAACGCGTTCCAGACGTTTTCCGTTGAAAAAACTGATGTCCCTTTACCCCATTACGATTGAAATGATTCAAGCGGAGAGGCTGCCTCAAACGTAGCAAACCTCGACGCTTGGGCGGGATTCGGACACGGCATTTTGCGTAATCTATGGTGTATCTGATATCTGTCCGTACACTAAAATAAATCGACGAATCTGTATGAAGAGATTGATGAATGTGGATGAAGCGAAAAAGGTATGCCAGGATCGTCGTATGGGGAAGCACGCATGTGACATAATTTCGTTTCTTCGCTCAAAATTGAAGCGAAAATGGTTGACTCGCGAGGCGGCTCGCTCGGTGTGGACCCGGCTAATAAGCGTCTGTAGTCTATTACACGCCGTGGACCATATGTGGGATGCAGGATGCAAAGGCTTTGATGCACAGTTTAAGGGTTACAAAATAACGTATATGGCTTTGCCGTTTAGTTAGTTCGCAATTAGGATGTTTAGTTTGAGCGCTAAATACGAACGGGCGGATTGAAATGAACATTCTGTTGTGAGATTCAATTTTAATACAGATTCAAATTTGAGAGACAATAAAGAGTCTAGATGGATTTCTGTATTTTTAAACTACGGCTGGACGCGTTCGCGTGTCTCGACCAGGCCTTATACAATAAAAATTGGATTTTCGAACTTTGTTTGCTGCCGTACCGTTCATACTAATAGTGTTTAATATGAGAGTGAGAGAGACGGTACGACACGAACTTCGAAATTAGGATTTCGGTGAAGCCTCCCAATCGCTAAGTGGGTTCCTTGCACTTGTGTGTATGGAACTTAACGCACGCGCTGAGGCATAGTTCGGTTTGACTAACTACATACATACATAAATCACATCTTTATCCCTTTCGGGGTAGGCAGAGTCTAAGGTAATAAGACATAAAGAAAGGAGAATCAAAATAGTAATATCATGACTCCTAAGATCTTCGTCCATAAATAAAAATGAATTGCTGCTATGCTATGAATTGCTAAAACTCGAGAACGGCTGAACCGATTTGTCTAATTTTAGTCTTGAAATATTCGTGGCAGCCCAGGGAAGGTTTAAACGGACAGAAAATATTGAAATTTAAAAGAAAAAAAAAACGGGAGCGAAGCCGCGGGCAACAGCTAGTAAGTAATATATTCAGTTAGGATCAAGTGAAGTAAAACAATCAAATAGTCATCATAATCAATTAATTCGCGTATTGGTAAGCGGCTAATGATTGCGAGAAATAACTAATGATCACTATTTATAAAAATACAAAGACGAATTTTCATTTTTGCTGAAAAATTATCACAATTCTACTAACCAAAATGGTTTCGTTCTACAAAGGGGGTAGATAATAAACTACAGCGAAAAACTTGTGCCGGTCCGGTATGTTACGAGCGTGGCATAACTGACCAATCACATGGCAGAATCAGATTGCCCTATTGGATAGTCTATTGGATATTTTTTCTCTACCTCACGCAGATTCAAAAATTAATGTTAGTTTAAATATGACTGCGCGTATTAAACAATTACAATGTACACTCATCAACAGCCTTTACAACATCGCAACAAACGGATTTCGACAGTGCTAATTTGAGCTTCCTTTCACTCGTTCAGTGTAAGCCGCGGGTTAGAGCGAGACGCGAACAACGATTTCAACGGTTTAGTTTAAGGCTAAAACCTGAAATTTTTATGTTAATTAGTTTGCGATAGCTCTAATTACTAGTTGGCGATGTAAGTGGATAGTGAGTGGTCGTGTGTGGTTCAGAGATAGTGAAGTAAGTTCCGTTAGTTCTGTGAACTGTGCAAGATGGATTCAAAGGGCCATAGACTGATGAAGTTCGTGAGGAAGCACAGTATGAGCCTGTCTCGGACGAAGTCTGCATCCACTCCAAGGTACCTGAGTTTGTTACCTAACGCTCAATGCTCAATGGCCACAAAGACTCAAAGTCCTTGTGTTTGGAAAGGAAATGTGGGTGTTTTATACCATTTTGTTGTCGGCGGATCTTTGTAGCGGACATACGTTTTAGCGTACTCTGCCTGCGAAGCCAGCGTCCCGGGTTCGAATTATGGTCAGGACATATATTTGTGTGATACATGAATATTTGTTCCTGGGTGGATGTTTCTATCTATTTAAGTATGTATTTCTCTATATAAGTATGTATATCGTTGTCTAGTACCCATAATACAAACCTTACTAGCGCACGGTCAAATGTGGAAAAAAAATAAGCATACCCACAGATTTTGAAAATAGATTAGATTTCGCATTTTTTGTCGTATGCGTTACGTATTCAAATAATAAACAATTCTTTCACTTATTTGTAATCGATGTTTGTCCCACATGTTACCGTTTGACTATCCTTTCGAGCCCAGATTGATTCGAAAAATGTTGGCCTCTGGACTACAAATACTTGAAAGGTTTATGCTTCCCATTTTCAGAATATCACTTGAGACATTTATTTGTATAAAAGTTTGAAAGTACGTACTCGTCAAAAACCATATAAATAAAGTTTAAAACTAGAAATCGTACCTATACTTCAAGCAAGACAAACCGCGTCAGGGTAAGTAGCTGGCTCGAGCCATTGACGGCCCATCGCTTATCATTTTATCAATTGAGACGTCGCTCAGGGCGCGTGCTGAATAGATTTATTGCCACGCGATCGCATTTGTGCCGGCACGATCCAGCGTAGTATCTTCTTGGTTCAAATAAGCAGAAAACGAATTGACAGCTGTTGAAAGCTTTCCATTTTAGACTACCCTGCAATTTTCACATTTTGATTACAGTATTTTTGCTAAATGGTAACTTTTAAATGTAACATACATACATACATACATAAATCAAGTCTTTATCACATACGGAGTAAACAGAGCCTAGGGTAACAAGACCCAAAGGCCACGCCTAGCATGATTGTGGGCGTATACGTGGATGTGGAAAGGGGAATCAATGGGGAATCGCCTAAAACAAGATTCCTAAGATTTTCGTCCATTCCCTCGATGGCGTTATACCATCTGCGCGGGAAGAGAAGCAGCTGGTGCATTCTATGTTTGTACTTTGCTCCTAGACATGAAATGAAATGTAAATGTAAAGTGGAATGTAATTTAGTACTAAATAAATTTCGAAAAACTCTGAGATGTGAGCTCGGGATTCAAACCCATGACCTTCTGCTTCACACGGCTATAGGCCAAACCACTAGGCTACCTTGGCTTTAGTAAAGATAGATTACGTTTTAATCAAACTACACACAATACACGTATGAATGACGAACTCACAGTAAAATGTGTCCTTCATCATAAACATATAATTCTCATGCGAGTGCTTTAATCACTGTATCATTTACTCAGTAATGTTGTTCCTATGTGTGCTAAATGAGTGTGTATCTTAATAGCTACGTGGTGGTTAATGGTGTAATTAGTTCACCAGGCAATTACTTACTTGCATGCAGCTGTGAGTACTGTTTAAATGTCGATCTTTATCACACTTTCGATTTTATTGGTATTTACTTGAGAGAGTTAAATTTTTAAGATTTCTATCGTTTTATCAGTTAATTTTGTTTACCTTAGTTGCATTAAATAAAGTGAATTTAGTGAATTGAGTTACACAAAAGAAAGTGTTATATTAGTAAAAATTATACATATTCGGAATACAATGGAAACTAAAACAAATTTTGACATTTAAACATAAACAATCTTGCTAAACGTGGTCTGTAGGTCTTGTTACCTTAGGCTCTGTCTACCCCGTAAGGAATAAAGACGTGATTTGTGTATGTGTGTATGTATGTATGTAAACATAAAAAGTCAAAGTGGCTGATATCAAACTAATGGCAAGTTAACATTTTTACATATTACGACTGTTTACGATTACGAAGCACGTTATAGATTTCCATTCTGGTCTGGGAGCAAAGGAAAAACGTAGAATGTACCAGTTGCTTCTCGTCCCGCGCAGATGACAAAAGCCTATCGAGGGAATGGGCGAAATTCTTAGGAATCATGTTACAGGCGCTGCGGCTGGCAACCCATAAATATTTTGATTCCCCTTTCCACCTATACGCCTACAATCATGCTAAACGTGGCCTTTAGGTCTTGTTACCTCAGTCTCTGTCTACCCCGTAAGGGACATAGACGTGATTTTACTAACCCAGGCTGAAATTGTACAATGCGATGTGACTTCCTTCAAAACACATTAGGTACACTAAATAATTCCATAACAAGAATTAAGAGCCTTATTATTTTAAATCTGTTCCAAATAAATAAATAATTGTATAAAATAAACTGGCGACAAAAATCCGCATAGTAACAAGGTCACGTGACAGCTAGTAACAGTTAAAAAAATTCGAAGGCTTATCCACCTGCCATGGGTGGTGTAGGGGTATAGCACGCGTCACGGAATGACGAGGATCCGGGTTCGATTCCCGGCCATAGCATTACTTTTCGGTCGTTTAAAAATGTTAAATAGATAATCATCATCGTCATTAATATCATCAATAACTCATATTGCTATTCTGTTATGATCGACTGCAGTAAAGTTAGTGATGTACGCCGGCATGCGGTACGGAGGCGGATATGGCCGGAGTTTCTCTTTGCGAGTTAATAATTTACTTCAGTATCATTGGAAACCACAATTAAGAGTTGAATGGTTTCTATGATTCACAAATTTAACATGTTGTGGTTTGTTTGTGCGAGCCCGGATATCCAATTTAGTAATTAATGACTGATTAAATACCTAATCGCAGTGATCTTTGTTTATAAGTACATCGTCTTTAAAAGTATGAAACTTATTCGCTTAATTTTTGAAGTTTTGTAACTGTGTCTGGATCTGGCAAAGAGAAATGTTACAGTAACACAATGGGCATTTTCTGAAAATAAATCTACTCGCCCTTTTTCTCGAATTATACAACTTTGATGGCACTTCTGCTCAGAATCACGAGCACTATTGATGTCGGTATAAGTCAAAAAGTGTCCCAAAGCTTTCATACAAGTGTCTTCAGAGAAATAACGGAAAAGGAATTAAAAAAAATGGGACACTTATCCCTATACTAAAATCAATAGTGCTCATGATTCTGAGCAGAACTGCCATTGATGTTGTATAATTCGAAGAAAAGTGTGAATGTATTTATTTTCAGATCAATGCCCTAATACGTATAAAGTCAAAACAATGTCAGAAAAGCGGTATCTTATCACGCGTTTATGAATAGGTTTGTTCTATACTCCTAAATGCACAAGAAGTTGGCGGACAGAATTAAAACCTGCAGACATTTTCTTTTTTTAGTAATTTTATATCTTGTATTTAGTATTCCTAGTTTGGTTTAGTCAATCGATGTCGACCCCAATTAATGATCTTTGAATGTCAGCAAAGCAACAATTATACATGTTTAATTATTGCCATCCGTTCTCAATTCACAAAAATCTTTAGCCATATCGCTACCTTGGGGCTCAATTGTCGTAAACGCCATTTTGACGAAAATGAGATTTAAATGCAGTCTTGCTCAGTTTTTTTTTCTCTATCGATCTGTGTATTTAAAATTCTCCAAATCCCGAAAAAATATCGAATACAACCTCAATTTTCTGTTTCTCTAAACAAGAAATTAAAAAAAAACGAGCTGTAAAAGCCAGCTACTCGGAGTGTGAAAAATGCAAAGGTATTATTGACCCTAAATCAAGATTTATAATTGGCATAAAGGACATTGCTTATCAAACTTGGCGTATACGACCTTAACGATTTCTGAAAATTGAACAAAGTTTATTATACAACCTGCAATTACGTTTCATTTTTAAGATGTATAAGCCACCACTAAACCATTTTGGTGAATACGACCTGAGTTATTTCCAATAACAGAATAAAGTTTGGTGTACGGCTTGCAGTAGCGTTTCATTTCATGGCAATAAACGCCAACCAAAAATAAATTTGGAGTAAAAAGAGCGTTAAACACATAACTTTTATAAAATAGATTGTTTTTGATTGAAAGAGATTAGAAGTATTAAATGCCCTATTCTTGTTGCTACTTTTATTTTTTATCGTTTTATGTGTTACTTGAACAATATTTTTAATAATAACAACGATATTTGTGTTTTTTTTTTCGTTGACATTGATTTTTTCCCTTCAGCGATATATTTTTTTTCTATACGAATTTTTTGTTACTACCAAACCCTCCAATCTTTTTAATATGAATGCACTTTGAAAGTTAAATACGATTCTCAAACTGATTTGGTTTATACCTACCTTATCATCGTTATCGCAGTAAAGTAGTTTTGGGTGTATATAGATGATTTATATTTTTACAGTAAAGTACCTAACCAAAAACAGAAAACCGGTGACTAACACCTTTGCTTTTTTCAATAAATCGTAATAGCTGACTTTTACGTCCTAAGTAGCATGTACAGCAACTATTATTTTGGTCATAAGCGTCATGTTGTTTTGGTTTTAAGAAGCGTATACGCCATCTACTTTCTTTGTTATGGGTTCTATCTTAAATATTATGAATTCATATTGTTCTACTCATAATTTTAAGAACTTTCATCCTACGAAGCTTCTTTATAACTATTAAAACAAAAGAGTTACAATTTTTTTTCGTTTTTCTTTTTAGTTTTTTGGCTCTCCTGAAAAGTTGACTTTTGGCGTTTACGACAATTGAGCCCCAAGGTAGCGATATTCTCACGGCCATGTTCTTTATAAAAAACTGTGGCCGCTATTATATGCCCATTTTGGTGAAGCTTATAATTGTGTGGACTGGATACCATGTACAGACACCGTCAGACAACGCCTTATGCGTCGCCCACAGATTGCAAGTCTTAGGGAAGTGAGACTGATTTTGCAGTCGGCTCTATTTAGGAATAGTTACTATAAATTAAGATAATGGTTGACAGTATGAAGACGAATGGGAAGCCTTAAAATGTTCTCGTGCATAAAATTTTGTTTCTTACAATCATTGCTGACAATTGCAAATTTAACGAAAATCTCAAATTAGTCGCGTGTTTTTCACGAAGCAACTTTAACACCTGCAATCTAGAATCGCACTACGAATCGATTCAACCTCTATAGGAATTCGGTAGGTTTAAGCGTTGCGAAACTTAATATCACACGCCCAGCCCGTGCCACGCCGATCTTAAGATGCACTGCGGCCTACATGATCACCTTGAGACGGATTCTTAAGATTCCGAAGCCCGAATTGAGTGCAGATCGTAATAAATTTAATTTTCACAGTATATTGATCACAGCAATTAAAAACATAATTTGTTTTTGTAATTGTTTGATATTGATCTTATAATTGTCTAAACATTATCAACTCACGGTTCATCCATTTTCTATGTGTTATCTGGCCTTGAAATTAGTGATGACACCTACATTTTCTGTTCTATCGTCAAAATCATCTTAATTTTTGATTCGTGTGTCTTCGGATAACGTCTCTTGCTTAAAGTTTGACTATTTTGGTCTAAATTACCAGTACACGCCTGACTTTCCTCAGTTATCTACCTTACATTAATAAGCGTAGTAGTAGTAATAAATAAATACTTGCTAGTATTAAATGTGTCTCAAAAGATAATGGTAAGCAATGCCAGTATCCAAAAATACAGGTAGGTATTCAATATCATATGCAGCAAGTCTATGACTTACACATTTTCCTCACGGCGAAAAAGCAGTTGTAAATCAGACCGCAACATGTAGCCGGCTAGACCAACTCAAGATCTCAGCGATAAATAATTGCTCAAATTTTGTCATGTCCACATAATTGTCATTCTACACAACAAGGATAACGGCATACAATTTGCAAACCACGAAATCTGATCCGATGCCGGCCTGTGATAACGCAACCTTAATACCACACGCATAAAATCATGGAAGTAGCGGTACCTCACCATGTCTTTAGTTACGGACTCCCCGTTTCCCCCTGGTTTATGTGTTTGCTAATTTACGATAAACACCCATACCTTTTTATACGGTACCTACTTAGAGTTTATGTTATGTGCATCTTTGTTTATCTATGTTGTTGTCATTCCGTGTCCCAGTTGAATGGTGCCAACAATCTCTCTTACCTCTTCCAATATCTCCTAGGATAAACATTGTGTCCAATACAAAGCTTAGTTTGTCACCATATAATTTTTCATTTGAGTGAAAACTTTTTTCTAAATTACCCCAAATTCCAACAAGTCTAAAGAAAAAATCAATCCGTACTTTTTAATATTCATTTCAATTTTTTTTACTATAGTGAAAAGCTACGTAGGCAACTAAAGTTATGGATGGGTCTCAATGGCAAATGCAATGTTTTTGGGGTTCCAATGAATGATTTCACATTTGGATCACCTGTGGCGAAACCTTTTCCGTAGAAATTGCATTTACGCGAACGGAAACCGTATTGAGTAAAGTAATAAACGTAAGTAGCAGTTGTATTTCGTAAAAAAAAAGCATAAATAGGTACTTACAATACAGCCAAATAAATGTTCATTGATGAATTGGATAAAACCATTATTTTAAGAGTTGATTCAACACTCATTAAGTTTACGGGAATCACTGAGTAGAAATAGTACGGTCAGGTACTTTGAACCCTGTATGTATGTATGTATGTAAACTCTTTATTGCTCATAAAAATTAAAAAAATACAGAAATACAGAGAAAATAGTACAAAGGCGAACTTATCCCTAAGAAGGGATCCCTGTCACATCAAAGTCAAACAAACCATTGTTGACAAAGAGAACACACAGAACATACAACTCAAACGATTCGGCTGTAGATACCATCTTTAAAATAATAACTCTGTTCCTTATGATATGACGAATCATCGGAGAATCATCCATGTCCTCAAACCGTTGATTTATTTGTGTAAGAATACCGTTACAGGAGACGTGTGCCCGCTACGTGTCTTTATGGCCTTGCACTGAGCCCAGTCGTAATTTAGAAGCGAAATGTAATACTGACTGGTTAAAAAATAAGCACCTACAATATGTCAGAAGTGCTAGCACGTGTAGCCTGCGGCTGCGTTTAGATTTTTACAATTAGATTCCTATTTTTATGTTGTTAAGTAGAAATTACTGAGTCGCAAGCGAGAAATGAAGCAATGTTAGCGAGTGGCCTAGTAAAGTATAAAGTAGCTAATATTTTTGAGAATACTTTTTATTTTGACAGACAAATTGACAGACTGAGGCAGCCAGATCAAAAATGTTGTGTATCAGAGCTGGTCACTAATAAGTACAGTCAGGCATCTTTAAAAAAAAAACAGTTAAAAGTCGCGAGCCGTGGACCACGTGTTACACAGACTATTAGAGGTTAGAATTGAAATTTCGCTAACAAACATCACATCAGCGATCAGCAGTCGATCACGCAGATAATCTTTGCTTTCTAAACTATTATTGCCTCTTATATTAAAAACAAATTAATAATCTATTTTTAACTTGTTAGTGGTTCGTCTAATGACGCAGTTATTATGCGGTGCTAACCCAAAACTTATAAAATTAGTCGTGAATAGTCGAAGAAGATAGATCATCGCTCATATTATCGAATAGATACTCAGTTAGTGCAGTAGTGCTCTGATGAATGGAAAGAACGTGACCCTTAAGAATTAAGTCATCAAAAAAGTGTATGCGTTTGCTTAATATAATTGTGCATTTAGTGTTGGTATAAAGTGTAAAGTTATAAAGTTTTGTTAGGAAAAAATATTGCGATACGATGGATACTCTAAATGATGTTGTGTCTGACAGGTAAGTATTTAAACAGTTAGTACTTAATCTTCGATTCTTAGGACTACGATTGTTAAGTGATCACCAAGGTGGGTTCTATGCGTTTATGTTCCTTCTCGCTTATATCTCAAGACTTGTGCTGCACTAGTTGTGCCTTGCATCTAAGATTAAGATGGCCTGACCATTTGTGGTAACTAACTGCGTCTGGACTAGAACAACGTTGACAAGTACTTGGTGTTTCGAGGCACATTTGGAATTGCAGCTTTATAATTCTGTGCTGACTCTAATCATACCAATTTCGAATTGCACAGATATATCGTAACTCTTCACTTCATCAATCTTCATTTCCACTAAATTTTCTGACTTCACATAGTATTAATTTAAAATCCCATTTCAATCACCATTAAGTTTTGCAACACAGCTGTAATTTCTTCAACACGCGAGATTTGACGTTACTACTAAATTGATTAATGTAGATAGTTAAGTCAGCTCTATACAATGGCCAATAGTAAGCTTATATTCTCTAATGTTAAAAGTAGTAGCTAGTGTCTGTTTGTTTGACTTCTACCTCTAAATAGTTGTCTGGTGGAAATCACTGCAAATCAATGAGACCGCGGCGTCTGTTGTTTATCCTACCTTATTTTCTTTTGTAATCTCATTGTTCTGATTAGTCATGTTCAATAAATAATATTCGTTTTGCAACTCAATTTTCTTCAGTTTTATGAGTACTGACTAGCCTGTATTATTTTATATAGAAATATTTAATGAATAAATTCAAGTTGACATATTTTTGCGCAATTAATAATTAATGAACTTATTATCAAGCGAAACCCAAGGCGATGAGCAAATACAGCCAAAGTTCATGGTCAAAAATAAAAGTTTATATTCACACATTATTATATTTGTAGATTAATTAGTAAATGTCATGGACCGAATTAGAATACACAAAACTATTCATTTTACGTAGTTTTAACCAAACACATTGATTAAATATACATTATACAGCTAATATTTCACGAGCCTTTGAAGTGAAGCAAGCGAATGGATCTTTATTAATTCCTAATCACAATTGTTAATTTTACTTTTAAACAAACAGTCTTTAATTTATTTACGTGCACGACCTCCAATCATGTTGCTTTTGCCAGATTTTATTGAGAATTAAACAAATTTTATGATACTTTATGATTTAATAAAAAATATATGGCTATCACAGCTACTGGTCAATTACTCTTATCTGACATCATCATGGTTTTAATTCCTATTGACACTATTTTTCTACACCTTTGTTAATGAGTAGACTTTGAATTTTATTGATCAAAATACATTTGCAGAACCAATCTAAATTTTATTTCATTTTGTTAATTTTAATGAGGCACTTAAATGTTTTATTACTAAAGCAATCTTATCAATATGTAAAGTTTGCTTTTTCTGTTACAATAAACTTTAAGAGTTTTACTTACGATAGTTTTATAAGAATGCTTTTCTTAACTACTTATTCAATTAGGATGTTGTTGGGCTCTCCGCGATTCCCTAGCGCATCTAGAATATTTTCAACATGAAACATGAGCATCTAGAATATTGTTGAATATATACATCGTAAAAGTGTTCATTCGTTTTCTAGTACCCATAGAATACCTTCACTTTGTTCGGGACTAGGTCAATGGCTGTCAATTTGTCCTCTGATATCTATTTATTTCTAAGCTCTCATTCTGTCACACAGATGTCACACTCTCAACTTCCTTTACCACATCTACATATAAACAATCGAATCAATAACACACATGCTAACATTACGCATATAATGGCACCAGGAAATCAACATAATTATAAAGCTTGACAGGCAGACGACAACTTTTATACGACTGCTATACTGCCTCAGCACTTATATAATAATGTTTTAGTTTTGATTCCGTCCGGCAATTCCGGTACGCCCATTGACGTAAAACATGGCCGACAAACGTCAAGTAGGGCACCCGAAGAAGTTGACGATGTATGAACGGGAGGAGTCGTACTGTAGCGGTATTATAGTCGTATAGGCAAACTGGAAGTCATATCGCAAAAAGATTTTCAAACCATTTAACAGTAGGTACGTTTAATTTTTATGATGTCAGATTTTAATGATGTCTTATTATTTTAATTTTAAAGTTTACGTTTAAAACGATACAGTTATAGATCAGCTAAGTATAAACGAGAGAAAAGGAGGAAGTGACAACAACGTTCAAAATGTCTCTAATAAAGAGTATCTAGAAAGAGTTCAATTGTGTAAATCATGAGATCAAGTTTTTAATCAAAGCATTTTTGAACGTATTAAGAATTCAGATTTGTTAAAACAGGTGTTCATCAGGAACCTCCCGCCGCTTTCGCTATTAGCCAAGTCAAATATGGCGTGTCTGTCTGTCATATTGTAACGCAGTGGGCCGGTTATCGGTGCGTGGGCGCTCGTTGTATCTATGAAGACAGATTCGCTGCCGGTTGGCACTTATTTGCAATCAATACTGAATAAATATTGGCTTCAACGGCACTTTGCATTTGCTTATTGTTCGTTCAACTGAATTTTATTGAATGAAATTTTGAATGGATGAATGAAACCACTGTTATAGTTTTTATACTCTCATTCTTTGCATTTATAGGTACCACTTAGGATTTGTTACGTTTCTTATTTCATATGGAAAATCGTCGTTTACTTTTATACCTACTAAATTGCCGAATTTTTCTAAATGAAATATCTAAATTAATAAATTAGTCTATAAGCAACCAGTTTAAATAAAATATTTGTATGTAAAAAGGTTTACTTATTCTGCTATTCTAACTGGCCGCAAATAAACTTTGACGGCTCGCAGCGCAGAAAGAAACAATAGAGAATCGGTTGTCATGTCATACATAGCGCTTAACTGCGCGGCATGTTGGTCTTATTTATTCACTAGCTTTTGCCCGCGGCTTCGCACGCGTGAACCATGAGCATTTCAAAGAAGCTAGCAATCAAGCAAGCGAGCACCCAAACCTGCAAGCATGTAGGTATGCAAGCAGGCATGCAAGCAGGCATGCAAGCAGGCTTGCAAGCAGGCATGCAAGCAGGCATGCAAGCAGGCAAGCAAGCATGCAAGCAAGCGTGCAAGCAAGCATGCAAGCAAGCGTGCAAGCAAGCAAGCAAGCAAGCGTGCAAGCAAGCATGCATGCAAGCAAGCGTGCAAGCAAGCATGCATGCAAGTAAGCACGCAAGCATGCATGCATGCAAGCAAGCATGCAAAGCAAGGACTCAAGCAAGCATGCAAGCAAGCGTGCAAGCAAGCATGCATGCAAGTAAGCACGCAAGCATGCATGCATGCAAGCAAGCATGGAAGCATGCATGAAAGCAAGTGTGCAATCAAGCATGCAAAGCAAGGACTCAAGCAAGCCCCCGCATTGCCCCGCTGCCTTAATTTTTCTGAAACTGTAAATATTGCAGGATTTTTATAAAACAAACCTTACCTAACCTAAAGGGCTGTCCTAAAATATACCTATCCCAAATAGCTTTTTCCCGCGACTTCATACGCGCTAAGATGTAAAACGAAAAAATAAGTTTTTTCCCGTTCCCGTGAAAATTTTGGGGAGTGCTTTCGGAGTATACTTAAAGCCTTTAAAGAAACACACGTTATAAATGTTAAGTCTCTTTCTTCCGCTGTTTCGTCTGGAAACGTAAAATTCCAGTTTTTCCCGTTCCCGTAAAAATGTTAGGAAATCTTTTGTTAATGCTCCCTTACACTCCCTAAGGAAGCTAAATGCTAAATTTCATCTTTCTACGACCAGTAAAACGAAAAACCCCGTTTTTCCTGTTCTCGTGGGAATTTCTGGAAATCCTTTCTTAGTGCTCCCATACACTCATCAAGGAAGGCTCTTACCAAATTTCAGCTTTCTACGACCAGTAAAACAAAAAATCCCGTTTTTTCCCTATCCCGTGGGAATTTCGAAAAATACCTTCTTAGTGCACCTCTAGGATACTCAAGGTATATGTGTGCCAAATTTCAAGTTTCTAGCCATATTATGCCTACCGCAGTATTTCTTTGTAAACAAATATTTTTCCCGTTCCTGTGGGAATTTGGGAAAGTACTCTCTTAATGCTCCTCTGCACTCCCGAAGCAACCTACATGCCGAATTTCAGTTTTCTGCAACCAGTAAAACGAAAAGTCCCGTTTTTCCCGTTCCCGTGGGAATTTCGGGAAATCCTTTTTTTATTGTTTACACTCCCCAAGGGAACTTGAAGGCCAAATTTCAGTTTTATACGACCAGTAAAACGAAAAATCGATCCCGTAGAACTGAATATATAAATCCCGTTTTTTCCTTATCCCGTGGGAATTTCCAAAAATCATTAAAACATTATTTTACT
Organism: Pandemis corylana; assembly: GCA_949127965.1. NCBI lineage: Eukaryota > Metazoa > Arthropoda > Insecta > Lepidoptera > Tortricidae > Pandemis > Pandemis corylana. The sequence goes on along the minus strand of OX421851.1, from coordinate 14,173,216 downwards.
ATTATAATCACCTACTTCTATGCCAAATTTGAACAGTCTAGTAATTATAGTTCAAAGGATTTCGTTTAACTGAATATATAAATCCCGTTTTTTTCCTTATCCCGTGGGAATTTCCAAAAATCTTGAAATTAGTTTCTTTGTTTTGTAATCACCTACTTTTGTATCAAATTTTAAGAGTCTAGTTATTATAGTTACTGAGATAGCGTCAATCGGAGTCGAATATATAATTCCCGTTTTTTCCTTATCCCGTGGGAATTTCCAAAAATCCTTCCTTAGTGGATGCCTACATTGTATAAGGTATCTATGTGCAAAATTTCAAGTCTCTAAGTCCAGTGGTTTGGGCTGTGCGTTGATATATAGTTAAGTCAGTCAGTCAGTCAGTCAGGACTTTGAATTTTATATGTATAGAAGACTAGTATTTCGCGTGGAGGCCGCGGGCCCCAAGGGCCCCGCGGAGGTCCCGTGCCTTCCTGTTTAGTTTAAATAATCCTAACTTTTTTTTTTTACTATATACTTTGGCCGCCTTTTTGAAACCGCCACCTTGGAAACAGTGATTCATACCCTACCGCCCTGTATTTTTCAAATATTTCTACTTTATTCTTTGGCCGCCATCTTTGGAAAAGCATTTCGCATGGGGGCCGCGGGCCCCACGGGACCCGCGGAGGGTAACCTACCATCCTGTTTTTTTCAAATATTTCTAACCTATTTTACTTTATTCTTTGGCTGCCATCTTAGGAAAAGCATTTCGCATGAGGGCCGCGGGCCCCACGGGACCCGCGGAGGGTTCCCTACCACCCTGTTTTTTGTTCAAATATTTCTATCATTTTTTACTATTATCTTCGGCCGCCATCTTTGGAAAAGCATTTCGCATGGGGGCCGCGGGCCCCACGGGACCCGCGGAGGGTAACCTACCATCCTGTTTTTTTCAAATATTTCTAACCTATTTTACTTTATTCTTTGGCTGCCATCTTAGGAAAAGCATTTCGCATGAGGGCCGCGGGCCCCACGGGACCCGCGGAGGGTTCCCTACCACCCTGTTTTTTGTTCAAATATTTCTATCATTTTTTACTATAATCTTCGGCCGTCATCTTTGGAAAAGCATTTCGCATGGGGGCCGCGGGCCCCACGGGACCCGCGGAGGGTTACCTACCAGCCTGTTTTTTCAAATATTTCTAACCTTTTTTACTTTATTCTTTGGCCGCCTTCTTTGGAAAAGCATTTCTCATGGAGGCCGCGGGCCCCACGGGACCCGCGGAGGGTACCCTACCATCCCGTTTCATTTCAAAAAATTCTAACCTATTTTTACTTTAATCTTTGGCCGCCATTTTGAATCCACCACCTTGGAAAAAAATTAAATTCATTAGATTACTCCTCCCACCTAGAACGACACTTGGTCGAGTACAACCCATCTATCTCCACTGGCCACTGAGATATTCGCGTTTCAATTTTGTATGGCGGCCATTTTGTTTTCGCAATTTTGTAAAAAAAAATACCGGTTCACCCATAGGCTGGCTGTTCTGAGCGACTTTAATTCCGGGCAAACTCGATAGGGCAAGTCGTTGCGGAGAACTGGCCCATGTGTCAGGTCAGTTTCCAAGTTCAGGACAGTGTTGCATTTTTTTTTGTACTTGTGATAAAATTTCTTATGCGATGGTGTATAAAGTCGAACCCTATTCCTAAAAGCTGCTTTACAACAGAAGTGAGTCCATGAGTCTGACATTACTTTGTATGGCGGCCATCTTTGAAAATGGCGGAATCGAAAAATTAAGTATGGCGTTTGAATTTGTGGTCTCGAAGAGCCCCGGATGCAAAATTTCAATCGGATCGGAGTAAAAGAAACTTTGGCCGCCATTTTGAATCCGCCATTTTGGAAAAAAAATTTTGTTCATTAAATTACTCCGCCCAATTTTAACAACATTTGTTCGAGCACCATCCACCTATTGTTATTGGCCTCTGAGATATTTGCGTTTCAATTTTGTATGGCGGCCATTTTGTTTCTGCAATTTTGAAAAAAAAATACTGGTTCACATATTGGCTGGCTGTTCTGAGTGACTTTTGTTCCGGGCAAACTCGATAGGGCAAGTCGTTGCGGAGAGCTGGCCCATGTGTCAGGTCAGTTTCCACGTTCAGGTCAATTTTTCATTTTTTTCGTCCTTATCATATAATTTTTGAAGCGAAAGTGTATAGAATCAAACCCTACTTCTGATGGGTTCCTCAAAACAACAGGTCAAATATACAGAAATTACTTTGTATGGCGGCCATCTTGGAAAATGGCGGAATCGAAAAATAAAGTATGCGGTTGGAATCTGTGGCCTAGAAGAGCCCCGGATACAAAATTTCAGTCGGATCGGAGCAAAAAAAAATTTGGCCGCCATTTTGAATCCGCCATCTTGGAAAAAAATGACATTTGGTCGAGCACCACCCATCTATCGCGACTGGCCTCTGAGATATTCGCGTTTCAATTTTGTATGGCGGCCATCTTGTTTTTGCCATTTTGAAAAATCTTGGACCGGCTCACCCATTGGCTGGCTGTTCTGAGCGACTTTAGTTCGGGGCAAACTCGACAGGTCGAGCCGTTGCGGAGAACCGCCCCATGTGTCAAGTCAATTTCCACGTTCAGGTCGATTTCGTATTTTTCTGGTGGTCGTGGGGTCATTTCTGATACGATAGTGTATAGAGTTTAGCCACACCTCTTATGGGTTCTTCAAAACAGCATGTCAGTGAGTCAGTGAGTGAGTGAGTCAGTGGGTGTTCAGCTATATATATTATAACTAGTATTTCGCGTGGAGGCCGCGGGCCCCAAGGGCCCCGCGGAGGTCCCGTGCCTTCCTGTTTAGTTTAAATAATCCTAACTTTTTTTTTTTACTATATACTTTGGCCGCCTTTTTGAAACCGCCACCTTGGAAACAGTGATTCATACCCTACCGCCCTGTATTTTTCAAATATTTCTACTTTATTCTTTGGCCGCCATCTTTGGAAAAGCATTTCGCATGGGGGCCGCGGGCCCCACGGGACCCGCGGAGGGTAACCTACCATCCTGTTTTTTTCAAATATTTCTAACCTATTTTACTTTATTCTTTGGCTGCCATCTTAGGAAAAGCATTTCGCATGAGGGCCGCGGGCCCCACGGGACCCGCGGAGGGTTCCCTACCACCCTGTTTTTTGTTCAAATATTTCTATCATTTTTTACTATAATCTTCGGCCGTCATCTTTGGAAAAGCATTTCGCATGGGGGCCGCGGGCCCCACGGGACCCGCGGAGGGTTACCTACCAGCCTGTTTTTTCAAATATTTCTAACCTTTTTTACTTTATTCTTTGGCCGCCTTCTTTGGAAAAGCATTTCTCATGGAGGCCGCGGGCCCCACGGGACCCGCGGAGGGTACCCTACCATCCCGTTTCATTTCAAAAAATTCTAACCTATTTTTACTTTAATCTTTGGCCGCCATTTTGAATCCACCACCTTGGAAAAAAATTAAATTCATTAGATTACTCCTCCCACCTAGAACGACACTTGGTCGAGTACAACCCATCTATCTCCACTGGCCACTGAGATATTCGCGTTTCAATTTTGTATGGCGGCCATTTTGTTTTCGCAATTTTGTAAAAAAAAATACCGGTTCACCCATAGGCTGGCTGTTCTGAGCGACTTTAATTCCGGGCAAACTCGATAGGGCAAGTCGTTGCGGAGAACTGGCCCATGTGTCAGGTCAGTTTCCAAGTTCAGGACAGTGTTGCATTTTTTTTTGTACTTGTGATAAAATTTCTTATGCGATGGTGTATAAAGTCGAACCCTATTCCTAAAAGCTGCTTTACAACAGAAGTGAGTCCATGAGTCTGACATTACTTTGTATGGCGGCCATCTTTGAAAATGGCGGAATCGAAAAATTAAGTATGGCGTTTGAATTTGTGGTCTCGAAGAGCCCCGGATGCAAAATTTCAATCGGATCGGAGTAAAAGAAACTTTGGCCGCCATTTTGAATCCGCCATTTTGGAAAAAAAATTTTGTTCATTAAATTACTCCGCCCAATTTTAACAACATTTGTTCGAGCACCATCCACCTATTGTTATTGGCCTCTGAGATATTTGCGTTTCAATTTTGTATGGCGGCCATTTTGTTTCTGCAATTTTGAAAAAAAAATACTGGTTCACATATTGGCTGGCTGTTCTGAGTGACTTTTGTTCCGGGCAAACTCGATAGGGCAAGTCGTTGCGGAGAGCTGGCCCATGTGTCAGGTCAGTTTCCACGTTCAGGTCAATTTTTCATTTTTTTCGTCCTTATCATATAATTTTTGAAGCGAAAGTGTATAGAATCAAACCCTACTTCTGATGGGTTCCTCAAAACAACAGGTCAAATATACAGAAATTACTTTGTATGGCGGCCATCTTGGAAAATGGCGGAATCGAAAAATAAAGTATGCGGTTGGAATCTGTGGCCTAGAAGAGCCCCGGATACAAAATTTCAGTCGGATCGGAGCAAAAAAAAATTTGGCCGCCATTTTGAATCCGCCATCTTGGAAAAAAAATTGCATAGTCAGATTTCCTCCTCAGTTCTGAATGACATTTGGTCGAGCACCACCCATCTATCGCGACTGGCCTCTGAGATATTCGCGTTTCAATTTTGTATGGCGGCCATCTTGTTTTTGCCATTTTGAAAAATCTTGGACCGGCTCACCCATTGGCTGGCTGTTCTGAGCGACTTTAGTTCGGGGCAAACTCGACAGGTCGAGCCGTTGCGGAGAACCGCCCCATGTGTCAAGTCAATTTCCACGTTCAGGTCGATTTCGTATTTTTCTGGTGGTCGTGGGGTCATTTCTGATACGATAGTGTATAGAGTTTAGCCACACCTCTTATGGGTTCTTCAAAACAGCATGTCAGTGAGTCAGTGAGTGAGTGAGTCAGTGGGTGTTCAGCTATATATATTATAACTAGTATTTCGCGTGGGGGCCGCGGGCCCCAAGGGCCCCGCGGAGGTTCCCTGCCACCCTGTTTTGTTGAAATAATTCTAACCGTTTTTTTACTATATTCTTTGGCCGCCATTTTGAAACCGCCACGTTGGAAAAAGTGATTCGTACCCTACCGCCCTGTTTTTTTTCAAATATTTCCAACCTTTCTTACTTTATTCATTGGCTGCCATCTTTGGAAAAGCCTTTCGCATGGGGGCCGCGGGCCCCACGGGACCCGCGGAGGGTACCCTACCAGCCTGTTTTTTTTTTCAAATATTTCCAACCTTTCTTACTTTATTCTTTGGCTGCCATCTTTGGAAAAGCCTTTCGCATGGGGGCCGCGGGCCCCACGGGACCCGCGGAGGGTACCCTACCAGCCTGTTTTTTTTTCAAATATTTCTAATCTTTCTTACTTTATTCTTTGGCCGCCATCTTTGGAAAAGCATTTCGCATGGGGGCCGCGGGCCCCACGGGACCCGCGGAGGGTACTCTACCATCCTGTTTTTTTCAAATATTTCTAATCTCTTTTACTTTATTCTTTGGCCGCCATCTTTGGAAAAGCATTTCGCATGGTGGCCGCGGGCCCCACGGGACCCGCGGAGGGTACCCTACCATCCTGTTTTTTTTTCAAATATTTCTAATCTTTCTTACTTTATTCTTTGGCCGCCATCTTTGGAAAGAGTATTTCGCATGGGGGCCGCGGGCCCCACGGGACCCGCGGAGGATAACCTATCGCCCTATTTTTTCTCATATATTTATAACTTTTTTTTTACTATGTTCTTTGGCCGCCACCTTGGAAAAAGTACTTCCTGTAGGGGCCGCGGACCCCGCGGGGCCCGCGGAGGATAACCTACCGCCCTATTTTTTTTCATATATTTCTAACCTTTTTTTACTTTAATCTTTGGCCGCCATTTTGAATCCACCACCTTTGAATAAAATAAGGTTCATTAGATTACTCCTTCCACCTAGCTAGAACGACAACCACATCTCAACTGGCTACTGAGATATTCGCGTTTCAATTTTGTATGGCGGCCATTTTGTTTTCGCAATTTTGAAAAAAAAATACCAGTTCACCCATAGGCTGGCTGTTCTGAGCGACTTTAGTTCCAGGCAAGCTCGATAGGGCAAGTCGTTGCGGAGAACTGGCCCATGTGTCAGGTCAGTTTCCACGTTAAGGTTGGCTTTGCATTTTTTTTGTACTTGTGACAAAATTTCTTATGCTATGGTGTATAAAGTCGAACCCTATTTCTAAAAGCTGCTATACAACACAAGTGAGTCTGTGAGTCTGACATTACTTTGTATGGCGGCCATCTTGGAAAATGGCGAAATCGAAAAATTAAGTATGGCGTTTGAATTTGTGGTCTCGAAGAGCCCCGGATGCAAAATTTCAATCGGATCGGAGTAAAAGAAACTTTGGCCGCCATTTTGAATCCGCCATTTTGGAAAAAAATTAGGTTCATTAAATTACTCCGCTCACTTTGAACGATATTTGTTTGAGCACCACCCACCTGTTGCGACTGGCCTCTGAGATATTTGCGTTTCAATTTTGTATGGCGGCCATTTTGTTTTTGCAATTTTGAAAAAAAAATACTGGTTCACCTATTGGCTGGCTGTTCTGAGTGACTTTTGTTCCGGGCAAACTCGATAGGGCAAGTCGTTGCGGAGAGCTGGCCCATGTGTCAGGTCAGTTTCCATGTTCAGGTCAATTTTTCATTTTTTTCGTACTTATTATATAATTTCTGAAGCGAATGTGTATAGAATCAAACCCTATCTCTGATGGGCTCCTCAAAACAACAGGTCACATATACAGAAATTACTTTGTATGGCGGCCATCTTGGAAAATATCGGAACCGAAAAACAAAGTATGCCATTAGAATCTGTGGCCTCAAAGAGCCCCGGATGCAAAATTTCAATGGGATCGGATAAAAAAAAATTTTGGCCGCCATTTTGAATCCGCCATCTTGGAAAAAAAAATGCTTAGTCGGATTTCCCCCTCAACTCTGAATGACATTTGGTCGAGCACCAGCCGTCTATCTCGACTGGCCTCTGAGATATTCGCGTTTCAATTTTGTATGGCGGCCATCTTGTTTTCGCCATTTTGAAAAAACTTTGACCGGCTCACCCATTGGCAGGCTGTTCTGAGCGACTTTAGTTCCGGGCAAACTCGACAGGTCGAGCCGTCGCGGAGAACTGCCCCATGTGTCGGGTCAATTTCCACGTTCAGGTCGATTTCGTATTTTTCTGGTGGTCGTGGAGGCATTTCTGATACGACGGTGTATAGAGTCTGACCAAACCTCTTGTGGGTTCTTCAAAACAGCATGTCAGTGAGTCAGTGAGTCAGTGAGTGAGTGGGTGTTCAGCTATATATATTATAACTAGTATTTCGCGTGGGGGCCGCGGGCCCCGAGGGGCCCGCGGAGGTCCTCTGCCACCCTGTTTTGTTTTAATAATTCTAAACTTTTTTATTATTGCTACTGATTGGAGCTAAAAATGAAACCATAGCACAGCGAGCAGCGACTATAGCCAAATATCAGACAGCTCCTGTGTTGCACATGACACGATGTTCCTAGTAGGTATGTCCCAAAGTCAAAACAGATTAGTTTCGGAATGTCTAAAATTTGAAATGATTTACACCTACTTCTTAAAATACCTGCTCTTGATAAGACTATAATTCAGATTGACTTGTGTTTTCATTAATTTTCAATTCAACTATGTCTCAAAATGTCTAAGACTCAAAGTAACCAATGTTTTATATTTTGGTAATTATAAAACTAATGAATTTTCACCTTCAGCCTGAATTTAATTCAGTATTTTAATGAATTATGTACTTTTTAATAACTATGCAATTTAGATAATGGATGTAACTAATGTATAAACGTCATTAAAACATTTAATTGTATTGAAAATATGTCTATTTGAGATTCTGGTAAATTTGGAACAAAGACAATTAAAGATGGAGTCGGGGTACGTATTAAAATACATAAAGTTTAAAATGTATAATGGGTTAACTTACATAATGGTTTATAATATATAATGCGATTTTCTAAGAAAGTTACAAATTAACAGGATTGTTATAAAACAAACCTAACCTAACCTAAACCAATGTATAGATTACGATATCAAAAAAGTTCATGTAGCTAATAGTTTTACAGAAAATTGCGTTATATATTTTGAACCATTATGTATTTTAACCCATTATACATTTTAAACTTTATGTATTCTGATCAGCTCCCATGGAGTCGAAATATTATGAATAGGGTAGGTATTAGCATATTTGATAGTATTAAACCGATTCCATTCAAACAGAGCAGAGGGTAATAAAAAGAAATCTGCCTTTAATTTATAAGATTAGGTTTTGAAATGTGTTACGGGTGGTAGAACCTTGTGCAACGCCCGTCCTCGCTACCACCATTTTACTGACTAATCCTACCGCTAAGCAGCAGCGCTTGCACTGTTGTGTTACGGTGTGGAGAGTAAGACAGCCGAGAAAATAGGCAACGCAACTGCAATTCCTCTGGGGTCGCGGTTATCTATGGGCAGTGGTGATCACTTGCCATTAGGTGACTTACTTGCTCGTTTACCTTCCTTATCGTATAAAAAAAGTTGTATTTTAGATTGTTTAGAGATTGAATTGATTAATAAAAGGATAGAAATAATAAAAAGTGAATAAATAATAAAAAACTTTTATTTCAGTTTTAACAGACATAGTTTTGGTCTACTCGCAGCCCATAGCTGTCCTCTTTTTCGAATACAAACATGAGGCCAGCACAACCCTCACTTAAGGCATGGATGCTGGACGAATCTCTTCTTCCTTCTCATTGATGGTTAATGTGACAGTGTTGGCCTTATCCCGAACGCGATGTTCCTTTGTTGCCTTTTAATTTCCTCATAGCCAATTGATGTGTCCAAGTATGATTCCATCGAAGACCTTAAACAATAAATACAGTTTATTGTGTTTACATGATAAGAAACAGAGAAACTGTAACCTAATCTTTTTTAATTTACTGGTATGCGTTCGTTTCAACTCTTTTTTTTTGGTATGGAAAACGCACCTTAAGTGTATACTGCGGTCGGGGCTCCGGAGCGTATGTGGGGTTACGTGTTGATCATATATTATACCTACTATTATTATGCAACATTACTACCGAATGTATCAATATTTAAATGCTAAAGTCCTGGATCTATTTTATTTATTAAATAAAGTAATTTTTCAACGAATTCTTAAAAGGAATGTTTTTTTTTTCAAATTACATTATTTAATTAATTACCTAGCTGATCAATTAGATATCATAAAAAGAGGATAAAATGTAAACAACAATTTGTCAAGAATAAATACCTTTGTAATGAATACATGCAGCGTTGTATCGTTGGACATCACATTTATTGCGTCGAGTTGGTGTAACAGTCGTCAATGGTTGAAAGTGTGCCGCATCTTCCTTTCTTTGGTAATTTCCAGTTTCGCTCCAAGTCATCTGTGCGACACAATAAAAACACATTACTGGAAAGTTTAGCAATAGATACCGCTCATTTAGCACCACCCAGGAGGCACGTGTAGGGCAAATGAGCATGGACACATCAACCCGGAGTGGCGCCGCCCCACGCTGGCTTGCGGCGCACCCGCTCGGTAATTGATAATGCTAAGTTACGCTAAGTTCGTACGTGTTAGTGCAAAAAACGGGTAACTTTCGCTGTTTTAGTGGAGCTGAGCCTCTAGTGTAAGTTTTCGCATATAAAAACGTCTCGAACGCATTCACGTAATCGTCTCAATTACTATGGAAAAATTAACAGCGCCAATTGAGGATTGAAACGGCAACAAACTGTTATCATAGTATTTGACATTTTAACGCAAATGCGTTCGAGACGTATTTTGTGACCGAAAACCTACTCTAAGCATACTGTTACCCACTGCCTGTTAACAAATTTAAAATTTAAAAATAGATGTTTGTAGAGTGAATCGATTAAAAGAAGTAAGTCATATTTTAAGGTTTACTTTTGCAGATGTAGCCTAATAAAACAGTAAAGGATTGAAAATAAAAACACGTCTTTATCAAATTGTGATAATGCCAAAGTCAACCTTTTTTTTTACTTATACGCATGAATTTAGCAACAGCGCAACGTAAACTGCCGAGCAGTGTGCCGTGAGCCGGCGCGGTGCACCGTAGCTGTCTACACGGTAACGTGGAACGGCAGGCCGTCGTGCCGTTTCGTTTCATGGTAGCGGCGTCGCACGGTGGTGATGTGTCCGCGCTCAATGGTAAACCCACGGACGCGAGCGGCGTTACCTCCCACTACGGTCCTACTACGTGTAATGTTACTACGTTTAATGTGTAAGCGAATGTGGGGATAATGCATGTCTGAAAAAGACCAACTACATACAGCGCAATTCAATTTATTCAAATAAATTAATACAAAAATAAAATAAATAAATAAATGAACAAACTTACATATTCTGAACTTAATTATAAAAGCAATCTAATTTAACTAATTAAATAATTAATATAAATAAATAAATATAAATAAATGAACAAACCTACATATTCTCTACCTAATTATAAAAGCAGTCTAATAAAACTAATTAAATAAAAATTAAAAATAAATAAATATATATTTTATGTGCAATAAACAGTTTATATACAAAAATAAATATTTTAAACCTAATTAAAGCAGCCTAATTAGACTAATTCAACCTAACTAAACCTAGTACTAATTAACTAAACTAACTGCAGAAAACCCAAAACACGATAACTGCAACTACCTACATTGAAGAATGAAGTGTTTTGCATGGAAATGTAAATATTTAGGTAGCAAAGGTGTCTTAGGGTGGCGTGTATAGAATTAAAATTCAAAATCTATAATTCATGTAGCAATTGCATTCTCGCAAAAATGCTCGATTTTAGATTAACAAATAAAGTGTAACAAATACCTAATAAACCACCTACCAAGTATTGCCGCATACCAAAGTGTAACACCGTCATCGATTAAACGTTTCGTGATCGTTGCTGAAGGTAAGAACGGTCGAAAAAGTTGGGTTAAGCACATAAGAAATATAATGAAGAGTCGAGAACTCTGCAAGTTGAAGGGTAATAAGGGTGGCTGAGCGTTCAAAATGATAACAGTATGGAAGCGAAAACGGATGGATTTTAGAGGCCATCAACGATTGCTAGGTAACACTGGGGACAATCCAGCCATCGAGTTGACGAATCAACCGGCCGGATTGGTCAGCTCGGTATGAGATCAGTTGAGCAGTCGTAGTTACCACTGCCAAATCGTCGACTTGGGATGCAAAGGTCGAGTCGGTGTCCGGAATGACTGCGAACGTTGTATCCACTCTGCATTTCGTGGTTGTTGAGCGTGTGGTGGTAGACATACCTTGGTGAATGTTATGTAGGTAAGGAAAAAAAAAGTAAAAACAAAAATCGAAGTCAAAATCAAAATATCGATTCAATTTGGGCTCTTTAAAAGCACTTACGAATGTCATGTCAAACAATTACCACCGATTCGGAAAACGCTACTAAAAGAGAAGTCGCCAAGAAACTCAATGACAATTATATTTTTTCAAAAATTGGAAGTACACATTGCCAGTCACAATATTCCAGAGTTACATCACAGTAGGCGCGCTTATTGGGATCACACACAAGTGCTGGTCGGAATCATTTTTCCAACAACCCTATCTCTTCATCATCCTCTTGCCCTTATCTCATTATCTGGGGTCGGCGCAGTACGGCTTCTTCTTCCATTCGTCTCTATCTTTCGTCAGCTCCACATTCACGTCCTTCACACACATATCATTCTTCACACGTTGTACGATTACCCTCAAGGACTCGGAAAAAATGAAGTTGAAGACGATTTAAGACGATCAAGACGAATAAATCAGACGATATTATCATTATCACGAATATGAATCGAAGATATTACAATGCCGAAAGACTCCAGACGCAACAGCAGACAAGCAGATTTTGACGACGTAAGTGCTGGAATATCGCGAAGAAAAGAAAATAACTTAAATCAGAAATGAAAGGAGAGCACTAAGTAAAATAATAATAACAAATATGGCTGGAGGCAAGTCCCCGGGTCAATGTCAAAAAGAGCGAATATATGGTTTTTAAGGCCGTCGGTGGCAGGCTCCCTGATCCTATGCCTCCCCTCAAACTGAACGGAAGGGACCTGAACAGGGTCTACCATTTCAAGTATCTTGGGCACTTCGTAACCGACGACCTTAAGGACCATATGGACATAGAACGGGAGAGGAGGGCGATGGCGGTCAGATGCAACATGCTGGTCCGGCGATTTGCAAGGTGTAGTCAGCAAGTAAAAATATCACTATTTAAAGCATACTGCCAAGTCTACTACACATGCAGTCTATGGACCAGCTACACGCAGAAGGTCGTCAATGCATACCGGGTCCAATATAATAATGGTTTCAGAATGTTGTTGGGGCTGCCTCCCTACTTCAGTGCATCGGGCATGTTTGCCACGGCTAGGACAGATGACTTTTACGCCATTATTCGCAAAAAAACTGCTTCCTTGCTGCGTCGACTACGGGCTAGCCCCAACACCATTCTGAAGACCATAGCGGGCAGGTACGACTCTGCTATCGTTCATTTAATGCTGATGTCAGGGATAAATAGAAGTAGTGTAACCGGGTGAGGTAATTTGTCATTTTATCATTATTCTTGTTTTGTTGCTTTAGTTGTATATTGTTTTCATTAAATTATATTGGTTGTTTATCTTATTATTATTATTAATCTATCTCGATATTTATAGCCAATGTGATTGCCCGTATTGTAATATGACATACTAACATAAACTTACTTAATATTCGATTTCAACTAACAAAATATGGACCAAACGCTGTTGTCTGAAATAAACGATTTTTATTTTTATTTATTTATTTTATAAGTAGGGATTTAGTTGCCATCAAAAGAACCCAATTTGGGGTTGGAATGAAGTTAAAATTAAAATACGAGTACTTAGGTCCGTATCAAGTCGTTAGAGCTAATGGAAGAGACAGATACCCAGAAGGTTGATGACTCTGCCGAAGGTTCTAAAAACGCCACTACCTTCTGTGAACATCTCCTCCGCATCACACGCCCATACCACGCTAAACGATTTCCTCTCAACTTTTCGGGGTACGCAGTCATAGGTTTTTCAAGGTCAACGAACACCATGTGCAGTTTTTTTGTACGCGCCTATATTTTTCGCACAGTTGGCGAAGGGCGAAAGTAGCAACCATTGTTTCTCGACCTGGCATGAACCCGAATAAGTCGCAAGAGGGTTATGCTCGAGGGTAGATGTGGAAACGTAAGTGGCGAGTTGGCTATATGCTCTAAGTCCAGTGACACCTCTCTATCCTTAGCCTTTCGCATCAATGTTGCTCCTGGACCATTTTTATGTATGGGTTATGTTTTTATGTAGGAATGCACGCTGGGTGTCTTCTGCGGCGCACAACGCAATAAATACAGACAAATAAATATTACGTGCTCGCAAGCTATGGGCATGCGCCGCAGACACGCAGTGTGCATTCCGAATGCAGAAGCGAGCAATGTGGATTATTAGTTGAGACTACCGGACGTCTACCAATTTGAAAATGTATCTGGAAAATGATATTGGTAGACGGTGACTCGCCTTTCGCTAGATGTTCCCCCTAAGATCGACATATAAAAATGGTCCAGGAGCAACATCGATGCGAAAGGCTAAGGATAGAGAGGTGTCACTTAGAGCTTATAGCCAATTCGCCACTTACGTTTCCACGTCTACCCTCGAGCATAACCCTCTTGCGACTTATTCGGGTTCATGCCAGGTCGAGAAACAATGGTTGCTACTTTCGCCCTTCGCCAAGTGTTTGAAAAATATAGGCGCGTACAAAGAGCGTCGGGTACGTGGGGTCGCTACTCCCCAACAGCCTCGCCACAAGCTGCCCTGCGTTATTTTATTTTCTTAACTCGACACTCACTTGAAAAGTCAAAAATGAATGCGAGTAAAAAAAGATAACTTAAATAAACATAAGAAGTCTAGTTATTCATTCTATACTTTATTCTCAGAATAATAAAACCGAAGTCCAAATATGAAAAAAAAACCATAAAGCTTACATAAAACCAACCAATCAGAAAAAAAAAGATTATTAGGATTTTGATAAATGTGTTTTCGAAAACAAATGTGCCCTCGTGATTGCTTGCTTATAGATGATTGAGAATAGACCTAAGCGATCTCAATCATTTTTACAAGCAAAACTTCGCAACTGAGAACATAGTTTTCATCTCCATTAGCGGTTACAAATGAAACAAAGTAAGTAAACAGACTTGGTGAAAAATCTTATTCTATTCGTTATATAAATTAAAAATGTGGTGTTGCAGTATGCAGTTGACTATTTTGATTCTTTTTTTTTTGGTTTTTTATTGATTTTTTTTGTACTCTTTTTTTCTGTTCATTTTTCTTTCTGTTCTTTTTTTTGCTTTTTTTAAAGCTTTTTTTGTTTTTGTTTTTTTTTACTGCATATTTTATTGTTACAGAAGATCATAAGATGTAAAAAAGGTCTAAACATAAAACCTGATTGTGCACAGTAAAATTGCTATGAAATTATAACTAACTAAAAAATTACATTACCCATTGTATTAATGGAAAATCTTTAGAATTACTCCATTTCTATTTTTGTTTTTTCTTGTCTGGAACTTTGACTCAGAATTTCATTCTTCATCTAATTTCATTCAAGTTCTTCGAGATCTTCCGAGTCGAATTTCGGCAGCCGTTTGCAATTGATGAGACAACATAGTTCTATGTAAAATCTTTAAGCTGTTTGAACTGGCATATCGCCCAGCAGCTTTAACGGCAGTGTATCATATACATTTTTCGTAAAATAGATGTGCCTCTGTTTTTTTTGGTGATGAACGAAGTGTCAGGATGTCTTCTGTTACTTGATGGCCTTTCGTTAAAACTTCAGCGACATAAGATACGAAAGGCATGTAAACGGATTTATTCATACAAGATGAAAAAAAAATCCGGCAACTTAAATTAGGTACGTGAAAAATTAACGTTCTTCCCCGGAAAGCTTTCGAAAGTCGTCGTCCGTTGCCGCCGCTAAGTCTTCAGCGAAGTAACACTGGGTTAAGGGTTATGCTTCTGGTGAAGAGTCTGAAGTTTGCTGTTTTCATTTGGTGATGACATCAACATTAATTTTACAATTATTTCTCCGCTTTTCAGAAGACTTTGTCAAGTATTCAATTTGCGGGCTGCCGTTCAGTTTTCAGTGAGATAACACTGGTTAAGGAATGTTCTATATTTTACATCTTGCATCTGGAGAAGAGCCTGAAGTTTGCCGAGTTTTCGTTTCTTCATATTGTAGTTGACTTTAACATTTTTTCTTAAACTTATGTGCTTATAATGCGTACTTGTAGAGCATTTAGTATATTCAATAAGATAGAATATAAATTCAGTTGATGGCTAGTGTACTTTAAATAGTATCCTTATGCAAAATAGTCTTCTTATACATGCATAGAGTTTTGATGATATAATAATCAAATAAGTTACAAAAAGGATACCTTCTACAGTCGTCAAATTTTGTTATATCATTCATTACTAATGACAAATCAAGATTTCCTTAAATTGGGAAAGA
This sequence comes from Pandemis corylana, assembly GCA_949127965.1. NCBI lineage: Eukaryota > Metazoa > Arthropoda > Insecta > Lepidoptera > Tortricidae > Pandemis > Pandemis corylana. The sequence goes on along the minus strand of OX421851.1, from coordinate 14,157,664 downwards.
GATGTGTTGATAAAATAAATTGTACAGAATTTAACAAATGCGTTTAATGAATGAATTCACAGGATATTTTCAATTCGTAAAGGGCACATGAAAACGGTCGGACATAATAAATCTCATAAAAGAAAATTTCATATGAGGACTTCATGATCAATTATTTAATTATTATACACGATGCTTTTTAATCGGTGATCAGGTACCAATATTTCTAAACAGTAATTGAAACAGGAATAACCAGACGCGTTCATCCCTTACAGGCATATAAGCAGTGCTTGTAAGCATACGTAAATGTGCCCGACACGCTTCGTACCAATACGGATTTTGTTGGCAATACGCCTACCCTCTGTCAAAATCCAATGCACGCCCCTGAAAATAACCTACGTTCAAAATCCTTAAAATCTAAATACCTAATAAAATTTCTAAATATCTGTGAAAATTAGAACACATAGAAAAATCCGAAAAGTAAAGCTATGGCCGGGAATCGAACCCGGATCCTCGTCATTTCGTGACGCGTGCTATACCCCTACACCACCCATAGCAGGTGGGTAGTCTCCGAATTTTTCTACCTGTTACCAACCGTCACGTGACCTTTGTTACTATGCGAATTTTTTGTCGCTAAGCGTCATCTGTTTGAATGATGTGTCTGTACGACACAATTACAAACTCCCGTGGAACATCTACTGCTCACCAGGGACGAGAGAAGGCGCTATTTTTCAAATGATAGGTACTATCAAATGAACCAAGAAATTTTTATTTCTTGATTGAATACCTAATGTTTTTTTCACTTATATTCAAAATACCTAAAGCTTAAAATACTTAATTTTCGGCAAGCGAGCGAAGCGAGCGATCAAGACGGTTCAGGGCGGTAGCGACTCGGAATGGTTAGGTTCAAGTTAGTTATTTTTTTATTAGGGGCATTCAAGTATTACGTAACGCAATTTGAAGGGGGGGGGGGGGGGGGGGGTATCGTAAAACGTTACGATGCGTTACAGGGGCGGGAGGGGGTCTTTCATACAACACGTTACGTAACGTTTTCTTTTTTTAAATAATAAAATAAGGAATTAGAACTGCCAAGTTAACAAACTACGCATGTATTGCGGGTTAAACATCTCTTGTTTTATTTAGTATTATTACCGTAAAGGCGATTAAAACTATAACAAGGATATTAGAGCGACTTTCTTGTACTTTGCGCAACATAAATTTTGACACTTTTGGGTAAAAATGGGGGGGGGGGGGGGGGGGTGTCAAAAATCTTCGTAATTTGCTTGATAAAATGTGGTATATTGTATGTATATCTCTACGCGAAAGAAGAGATATAGAATGTTATAGAAATAATTTGTAGGGTTAATACTGAGTTTAAGGATGACATGCCCGTTTATTAGTAATTACTGATATTTTTAGCAACAACGCTGAATTTTCTTACAACCAACCTCTCTCGCGAGAGGTGGCGAAGAACAGGTTGTTTGTTGCTAAAAATATCAGTAATAAGTAATAAATAATTACATACTAAAAATACCGGGAGTGTCCGACTGTTCATATCTAATCACCTTATCTCCTTTCGGAGAGAAGGGATAGATACAGCAGAGCTCCCGGTATTGCCAGCAGATAAAATGGGCATGTCGTCCTTAAATTCAGTATTAACCCTACAAATTGTACAACAAAACGTGGAGATATACATGTAGGATTGAGAATGACTGAGATGAACGAATGCTTTATGCTACGAGCTGATGAGGGAACGAATGGAATGAGTGGAGATAGCCGGAGAGATCGATAGAGGACAGACGTTGATATTGATATTAACATTAGGTATGTAGATTTTAGGGATTTTTGACGAATAAAAAGCTGGTGCATTGTAATAAAAAATAAAAAAAATAATAAATAAAATAAAAAAAAACCTGCACATGGTGTTCGTTGTACAATTTGTAGGGTTAATACTCAGTTTAAGGATGACATGCCCGTTTATTACTAATTACTGATATTTTTAGCAACAACGCTGAATTTTCTTACAACCATCCTCTCTCGCGAGAGGAGGCGAAGAACAGGTTGTTTGTTGCTAAAAATATCAGTAATAAGTAATAAATAATTACATACTAAAAATACCGGGAGTGTCTGACTGTTTATATCTAATCACCTTATCTCCTTTCGGAGAGAAGGGATAGATACAGCAGAGCTCCCGGTATTGCTAGCAGATAAAATGGGCATGTCGTCCTTAAACTCAGTATTAACCCTACAAATTGTACAACAAAACGTGGAGATATACATACATAGTTAAAGAATTACGTAAGCGCTTAGGGGGTCTTTGCTTCGCTTTTTTTTGATGACATGTTGGAGGGGGGGGGGGGGGGGGGGGGGTGGTCCGATATGGTGATTGCGTCAGCAGTTTCGGTACGAACTGCTGCTCACGAATAAAAAAAACAGAACCATTAAAAGAAGCATGGGAGGGGGGATAAGAGGTTTGCTTATTTTTGCTGACAAGGAGTAAGGGGGGGGGGGGGGGTAAATAATTGTAAAAATATCTGCTTACGTAATACTTGAATGGCCCCATACATATCGAACGTCGAGGGTAGGATGTAAAGGAAAAAAAATGTAAAAAAATGTAAAAAAAAAATGTAAAAAAAATGTAAAAAAAAACCTGCACATGGTGTTCGTTGACGTTGAAAAACCTATGACTGCGTACCCCGAAAAGTTGAGAGGAAATCGTTTAGCGTGTGATGCGAAGATGTTCACAGAAGGTAGTGGTGTTTCTAGAACCTTCGGCAGAGTCATCAACCTTCTGGACTTGGGTATCTGTCTCTTCCAGTAGCTCTAACGACTTGATACGGACCTAAATATTTTAATTTTAACTTCATTCCAACCCCAAATTGGGTTCTTTTGATGGCAACTAAGTGGCAATTAAAAACATAAAAGTGGAAAAAGACGACAAAGTATTTAAAAGCAAATTAAAAAGCCTCCTTATCGATAAATGCTACTATAGGATCGACGACATTTTAAGTGACAAATTCTGACATAAAAATTCCAACATCAAGACTTAAAATGTGTATGAATGTAGGATTATAATTTTATAAAAAAGTTATGTTTAGTCTATGGGAGTAGCGGGGAGAGGGGATTCATAATGATGGCGGAGAGCTTGAAAAGACTAATATTGTTGTAGTGTTTTATATTGGTTTTAAATAATTAAAAGCAGCCTGAGTATATTCTGGTTTTTTTTTTTAAATACTACATTTTGGGGGCTCGTCCGGGATGAATTTTAACTGTTTAGAGGAATCGATGTTGCGAAAATTGAAAAAGACGTTCTATGAAGAAAATTTGAAGGAAAGATGGCGACGTAAAAAGAAAGATGAAATAAAAGTTGAATTAAGTCGATAAAGGTGTTACTTAAAGGTGTTATTTAAAGGTGTTACTTAAAGGTGTTATTTAAAGGTGTAACTTAAAGGTGTTAAAAGAAGTTATTCAAGGTGCTTATAAAAGGTGTTAAAGGTGAAATAGAAGGCAAGAAACATGGCGGAAGATGATGGTTTAACAGTAACAGTGGAGGCGGTGAAAGAGCTTCATCAGATTGAAGAGACGTTGGTTAAATTTTCGGGAACAGATATGACTTTCCCGGTAGCGGCGCGGGTGAGAACGAGACAGAACATAGAATGGCAACGGACGCGGTACAGGAGAGAGCAGCGGAGCACGAACGTCGAGTTGACAACCGTCGCGCGCAATGTACGTGAACTCTGAACAAAACGCCGAACAAGATAGTGATGCGCGCGCAGAGGGCGCTGCTGAAGACCAAAAATGGCGAACGCTCCGGCTGTCATCAATATTGTTGTCAATGTCAAAATAACCGGCAATGACATGACGCCAAAACATAACCAAGTCAAGTCGAATAAAGGAGGATTTTTCTATAAATACGTTAAAAGTTGACGATGTAACAATGAAGTGTTTGATTGATTCAGGTACTGAGCTTAATTTACTGTGTGTTAACTTACTTTCTTAATTAAATATTATGTTTTATGTCCAAGATGAGACTATGATAACAGGACTTGGTTTAGTGAAAGTTTTTGCTATTGGAAAATGTTATACGGTGTTGCAAATCAACGATTATTGTTATGAGTGAGTAGTTTCAAATGTTTTTTTTTTAATCCGTTGACTCAATGGTTTTATAAGGTGTTACATGTAAGGTGGTTCTAGTAGGTAGGTGTATGTTTACCTTAAAGATTTATTTTGTTTACCTTAGGTGAAAACCTTATGAATTTATTTATAGACCTGTGGTTCTAAATGTTGAGAAGTTTCAATTAACTAAGTTTTATTTAGTGTAAGATGTAAACATGTTTATTTTTTTGTTTGAGTGCATAAGTATAGTATGTATAAGTTGTCTGAGGCCATACAACAGCAGGATGGCCGAGTTGTAGGATTATAATTTTATAAAAAAGTTATGTTTAGTCTATGGGAGTAGCGGGGAGAGGGGATTCATAATGATGGCGGAGAGCTTGAAAAGACTAATATTGTTGTAGTGTTTTATATTGGTTTTAAATAATTAAAAGCAGTCTGAGTATATTCTGGGGTTTTTTTTTAAATACTACATGAATAAATGAATAAATGAATAAAAAAAAAAAAAAAAAAAAAAAAAACTTCGCGATATTCCAACACTTACGTCGTCAAAATCTGCTTGTCTGCTGTTGCGTCTGGAGTCTTTCGGCACTGTTAATATCTTCGATTTATATTCGTGATAATATCGTCTGATTTATTCGTCTTGAATCGTCTTCAACTTGATTTTTTCCGAGTCCTTGAGGGTAATCGTACAACGTGTGAAGAATGATATATGTGTGAAGGACGTGAATGTGACGAAAGATAGAGACGAATGGAAGAAAAAGCCGTACTGCGCCGACCCCAGATAATGGGATAAGCAAGTGGATGATGATGAGATAGGGTTGTTGGAATAAAAATGATTCCGACCAGCACTTGTGTGTGATCTCAATAAGCGCGCCTACTGTGTTGCAATTCTGAAATACTGTGACTGGCATGTGTACCTACTCCCAATTTTTGAAAAAATATAATTGTCATTGACATTGAATTTCTTGGCGACTCTCTTAGTATTAGTAGCGTTTTCCGAATCGGTGGTAACTGTTTGACATTCGTAAGTGGTTTTAAAGAGCCCAAATTGAATAAAGATAAATTGATTTTGACTTCGATTTTCGTTTTTTTTTACTTTTTTTTTCCTTACCCACAAAAACATTCACCTGGGTATGTCCACCACCACACGCTTGACAACCACGAAATGCAGAGTGGATACAACGTTCGCAGTCATTCCGGACACCGACTCGACCTTTGCATCCCAAGTCGACGATTTGGCAGTGGTAACTACGACTGCTCAACTGATCTCATACCGAGCTGACCAATCCGGCCGGTTGATTCGTCAACTCGATGGCTGGATTGTCCCCAGTGTTACCTGGCAATCGGTGGCCTCGACAACCCATCCGTTATATCGCTTACCATAATGCCATCACTTTGACGCTACAGCCTCCACAACCTCCCTCTAACCCCCTAACCGTCCAACTTTTAGAGTCCATACGACGGATAAATTATACGGTCTTATGTGAAAATCCAACTGTCTCAACAGTTCTTACTTCGTCAACGATAAAGAATCGTTATTATCAATGAAAAATGTACACAAGTTGGTACACGCCTACTTGAAATAGGCGATTTACCATCGATTTGTGACGCAATATTTAATTATCTAAATCATAACACTCTTTTGAAAAAGTCAATTGTATCATGACTATAGAATGAGAATTAAAATCCTATCGTGTTAGTGTCGTGTATGAAAAAGTGTCTTGTGTGTACTACAAAAAAATATATAAAAACTCGCATGAATAGCCATGTCAACATGATTTTTTGGAATAATCTAACCTAATAAAACATGATTACGATTGCCATCCTATATAATAGAGACGAACAATTCAACTTAACAGGAAGTGCTAAAAGATCTGATTATTTAATGATGGAAGTTAAAGCAATTCAGGAATCACGACATTTATCGCGCAGGGTCTTTGATTTTGTATACGATCGCGGTGCACTAAAATTTTAAGATTATTTAATTCACGTACTCTTCCCAGCGCGACGTACAATTGCCCGTGACTAAAGATGTCGGACCTCAAGTCTACTCCGACGCGACCGATGGTTTGCCCCTGACTTTTATGAATAGTCATCGCGTAACTTAAACGCAACGGGAATTGACGGCGACACAATTCGAACGGGCTTCGCGGATCAATCTGCTGTTTGAAAAGAATACGCGGAATTAGAAATTCATCCGACGATTCGGGTTTTCGTACCGTTATTAGCCGAGCCGAACACCTAACGATTATAACTTTGGTCCCGTTCACCAACCCATCTTCAAAACTAAGGTTACGCATAATCATACATACACATCCTACTTTTAACTTTAGCTCGTGATGTGGAACACCCGTGATCTCGATGCGATTTAATGCGTCAATGCCATAGAAAACTTGGTCGACATTATTATCGTTGTCTACTTTGTCGCAGGAATAGAATCGTAACACGTCTCCCGTAACCCGGTCTAAGATGGCATTATTTATATCATTCACGGCATCATTACGAGTGCAGAGAATGGCTCTACTCGCGCATTCGTCGGGCCTATTGATGGTTTCTGACGGGAACACGAAATCAATCAGATCACTCAGTTCTGTTACGTGATCAATCAAACTTAAATCGATTAAATTTTTAATGTTACCGTCAGAGACAGAAGTTAAGCGGTTGGAACCTAATTCCAACAGAAAGTTTGCAAATACTGAATCTACTCTACATCTTTGAGACGTTACCAAAGAAAACAATTTAAGCCTTTGCCACACGGGAGACGATTTTACCGAGCAATTAAATATGTCCGAATTGCTTCGCGCATTAGAAACAACGGGCGGAATTTGGCGGAAATCACCAGCAAAAATTATAATTTTTCCACCGAAATCTTTGTCACTTCGCATTAAATCACGCAACGAACGATCTAGCAAATGAATTAAATACTTGTGAGCCATTGGCGCTTCATCATAAATTATAACTTGCGCGTTTGCTATCAATTCAGCTCTCTGAGTGCCGTTGGTAATGTTCCAGTAACCGAGGTCGTCGACTATGTCTATCGGGTATCTAAACATACTATGCGCAGTAGTTCCCCCTTCGTAGTTCTGAGCGGCGATAGCAGAACTCGCAGTACATAGTACGACGCCCTTCAAAGCACCACGCACGTGCGCTGTAACGACGTTGAGTAAGAGGGTTTTGCCGGTGCCCGCGGGACCATCGATGAATATCGCGGAATTTGCTGTATCGCGAAAAGAATCATCAACGCATAGCCTATTGATGTAATCGAAAACAACGCGTTGGTCAGATGATAAACGCGGCAGCCACTCGTCGACGTAGGCTTCGAGACGGTTCGTACTGTATTCAACGCGTTCGCGGCTCAACTCTGTGGTAAGATCGTGCACTTGCGGCAAACCGTGTTCTATAAGCGAACTCCCGTGTTTTCGGAGGATTCTATTAACTTCCATCAACGCTAAATTATACGCCATATCAGCGTTTCCCGGATTTCTGTGAAGAAAATCTTCACTAAGTTGGTTTTTAAATGTGTCCCACAGTAGCGCAACTGGGGCACCGTTACAAGCTAAAAGTACGAAAAAGCTACGAAGGCGTGGTCCTGTATAGAAAGTTGAAGCTTCCAACATGGCCCTTTCGTACTCTACTTCGTCGTCCGCGAGTCCAACAATTTTAGCAGCTTCCTGAAAAGTGCTGCAATTAGGACCACCAAGACTAATTAGTTCCGCGTAACTTCGAGCCGGGTAAGACTTTAACAGAATTCTTAAGTAGAATTGTTCACCTCTATTAGGCGCGACCCAAAATAGACGCGCTACAAGCTCTCCGCGTTGCCGTTTCGTCACAAATCTGTTGTTACCGGTTTCGTAAATTTGGGTATTTTTTGTATTTGGTCGCGACGCGTGAACTAAATATTGTTCATAAAATTGGCAATACGTTAAGCGGTCAAACTCTTCACCGGCGGGACGGTTAAAATATGTGAGCAGATTAGACGTTGATTGTTGCGCGGATTCTACTTCAGTGCCTGGTCGAAAATAAACGTTGTGACGGTTTTCGAGATGCACGGCCAACTGTTTGACGTTAGGTTCGCGGGCCGTCACGTCAAACTCTAAGGTCCTCCACGCCGCCTCACCCGATCCTAAATATCGCTTAGTGACGTACTGTTCTACCTCGTCATTTAAATGCTCCTCGGACACAACAGCTACTCGTGATTCGTCCGGACCTTTGGTCATATACTTAAACAGATATTTAACAATCGTACGCTGCGACGAAACCTCCAAATTCATGTGGGCATCGTATTTTAATAGAAGAGCCGCATTGTATGGCACGACCCATAAATCGCTCACAACCAATTCGCGCCTGTTATACGTGATCGTAGCCTCGTTCTTACTGTCGCGGCGTAAGTTTACTAAACCTTTGTCGTCAGCAAACGTAACGGGAGTTTCGCATTTTGGAAAAAATTTTGAACATTTGCGTAGCTCCTTATCCCAACACGGTAAATTTTCCCTATGTGGAGGACCGCACGGACCGTGGATCATGTGTTTCAAAACCGTCGTTCTCAATTTACCGTCAGCTTCCGACGAGTTGGGAATATCCGCTCGAACTACTTTATCAATGTCTACATTGTGTATCGGGCCGTTCTCTACTTTGAAACAGATATGCGCGTGGGGCAAACCGCGTTTCTGAAATTCGATTACATGAAACATGTACAAACATTTGCCAAACCAGCGACCGGACCGGATATCGCGTAAAAGTTGCGCTAATTTTAAATTAAAAACGCGAGCACATATAAGTGGGTCTGCCAGCTGACCTGCTTCGAGAGATTGTTTAATTTCGGGCCAATTACGATTACATGTAAAAGTTAGGAAATACGTGGGAGTACCCAACGTATTTACTATTGCAATCGCATCCATGTACTTCACTTTCATATATCTCGGACATCCCGTGAAACTATAAGGCAAATATATGCGACCCGGGACATAACCCTCCCCTTCTATGGTCTCATCGTTGCGAATCTGTTGTACACTAATTTCTATTTCTTCGAGTGGAGCAGTTCTTAATGCATGATTTGTATTTTGTTTCTGCATGTTGGTGATGTAGCGGAGACGCTCTTCACAAATTCTACAATAAACATCTACCAACCACTCCTCGGACAGTCTACCCAATTTTGAAAAACGCGTCTCCGACAGCAGTAAGCACCGGATATATTTTACTTGCGATAATTTATTTTGATTATTGTCCAATTTATTAGGAAACCAACCCGCATTACCTTCGGGGTAAAGCAACGGATATTGAAAAGCTTCGTACAATGGATTCATGATATCAACAGTGTGAGGTTTCTTATGACCTACTTTCCAGATGGCTATACAATGAGGTTGGAAAGTTTCTCTCTCGGTGCTTATTATGGCAGCCACTTCCGTGCCTAAAGGTAAGTCGCCCAAAATGTTACCGTGCGTTGCGCGTGTAGTTCTTTCGAACCTTATGTACGCTTGATCGGACGTTTCCCGACTCAAGCGTTTAAAGCATTCTATAAACGGATTGACATTATGCAAATAATTTGTGATGGAAACAATAACATCCCTATTGAGCCGTTGACTTTGTGCTATACTATCGCGTTCGTTATTGTCATTAATGTAAAGCCCGATATTGTTGGTGGATTCCTCATATGAAAGATCGAAAACGCGGTGGTAAATACGTCCTTGAATTTTTAAAAAGGATATACCCTGCTCGGGATGCTGATAACCATGAGAGACGCCTAAGGCACTGAAGGCAAACAAATTATTGTACGCACGCGGTGAACGCAAAAACGAGGGATCAGAATAAAAATCTTCCGACAAAGGCGAAAACTGTTGAACGTTGTACGCTCCGGACCCACAACACCACTGTTTACGACCCCGCTCTTCCTCAAAGAGACGCGCGTTACAGTTCGGACACGAAAAGATATCTGCAGCCAGCAAAGACGGCTTTTTTAAAGAAAACAGCGGCATATTGGCAAGTTCCGACTCCCTCCACTCCCCAATTAAGTTTGTTGACCGCCGTAATTCTACTTCAACGTCACGACTAACTGTGGTATACCTCTCAACAGCGCGACGGTTTACCTCGGGGTTCTCATTCGAATACTTTTCGACTGCGGCGCGATGAACCTCGGGGTTATTTTTCGAATATGTTTCGACTGCGGCGCGATGAATTTCGGGACGTTTTTCGACGTATTTTTTAACCGCTTCACGATGAATTTCGGGATGTTTTTCGACGTATTTTTTTACCGCTTCACGATTAACGTGAGGATTTTTCTTTGTGTATTTTTTGACTGCATTTAAATGAGCATTAGCTTTGGTTTGGTTTGGCTTTCGATTTTGTTTTTTGGGCCGGCCTCTACATCTGTTAGCAGTTGCCGTATCGACATTTGATTCATTTTCGTCTAACGGTAATTCCGAAAACATATTGTGGACGATGACAACAGGATTTAACACGTACAGTTTAAAATCTTCTACTCTATCGACTACAACCACTGGATTAAAGTTCGTACGTTTTGATTTTGTTTGGGGTTGCGCGGCATCGATATTTGTCGTGGTTGCAGAAGTTTGCGATACGGAATTGACACGCTCACAAGAATTCTTCGCACAAACCTCGGCATAGGTAGGCGAACGTGGCCGAGATAAATCCGACTGTGAGAGCGATTCCGTGAATGTCGGAGATATCACCTCAGTGGCAGGATGCGACAGTGAGCTGATCAGCGACGATGCTGTAAACGTGGGAGATGATGGTGTGAAAGTTTTCACACGAATTCTGTGCAAGGAGTATTCCGTATCTCGTATATTTTTTGGGAAGCGACTATTCGCGAAAAGATAGTCCACCAGCTTTTGCACCGAATTACATTTGAACAACCGCGCACATTCGTCTGCTGTACGATTATTAAAATCTACCCCGTGACTATTGAATAAGTAAAATGAATTCTGATGTCTCCAGAACGAAACGGTGTAACTTTGACCGGTAAAAAGGATACTATCGGTTGCATCGATATGATCCGATGTAAAAACTTGCGTCTGAAGAATATTCACCAGGTCTCTCTTTTTTCCATTAACGTTGTGAATATTTACTGGATATAAACCATTAGCGATCCAATTGTTGCCATCGTCCATTGGTTCTATTTCTGCCGAAAAGTTCCCGGAGCGTATATGGGATGGCAATTGTTCCGGCTGTAAATATGTTTGATTTTCTCGTTCTAACATAGGTAACAGCTGCATGTACAATTCGTCGCCACTCTTAAGTATGACATCAACGTCAAAATCGCGATATGTTCTAGAACTACAGACCGAGTACACGCAAGCACACGCTGACATGGCTACACATTGCGAGTTGTTACCTCTAAACACTGGTGCCCCTTGGTGCACCGTGCCTATCAAAATAAAAGATAATAGTAGTGAAAGAAAACGGTATTATTTATTGTTTTAAACGGTTTGTATTGCTCTTAGTAAACTCTGATTAGTGTTCAGTTTGTCTTCAGTAGTTGCGTTGCGTTTTAAATTTAAGTTTCAACTTCAGGACAAAGGTCTAATTTACGACATGGATTAATCTTGTGAGAAAAGTCATCTAATTAAGATAAATGTTAAGATAAAATTTGTAAAAAGTTATTCATTTAAACGCTTTAATTGAAAAAAAAAAAAAACCAGCCAAGTGCGTACCATTATCTATAAATATCTATAAACCAGTGTAAGCAGAGACCAGATACAACCTTACCTTGGGCAACGCAGTAACCCGCTGGTTCAGCGCCGTCTCCGTAGCTCTCGCCCGCTGCAAAAAATATTTTTGAACATGAATCTATGCATGTATGTCCCATATCTTTTAGATGATACGGCCACTGTATTCAGGGGCATGCAGTGGATTTTGACAGAGGGTAGGCATATTGCCAACAAAATCCGTATTGGTACGAAGAGTGTCGGGCACATTTACGCATGCTTACAAGCACTGCTTATATGCCTGTACGGGATGAACGCGTCTGTGTATTGCGATAAGGCAAAATTAGATTTAAACTTTTTTTACAAATAGGCCTTTTTTGAGTTTACTAGCGCTTTCGGAAAGATCATTTGCCAAAAAAGAATGCGCCGCAAGAAACTTGGTAGGAAGTCATTTTTTCAAAATAAAAAGCAGTACCTACCTATACTTATAAAATTAACTTAACTATTAATATAACTGACCTACTGATCAAAATAACAGACTTGGTTAATCATCTAATTTAAATGTAGCCTAAATCCGCCTATAGATTTCATAATAATAAATTGTATTAATTCTGCTACTTTAGAAATGTCAAATTAACAATTAATTATTTACCCCCCCCCTTGTCAGCGAAAGTAAGCAAACCCCTTACCCCCCCCCCCTCCCATGCTTACGTAATTATTGGTAGGTACTTATATGCATTATTCTTTCAATGGATTCTGTTTTTTATTGATTCGTGAGCAGCAGTTCGAATCGAAACTGCTGACGTAATCACCATATCAACCCATGTCATCTAAAATAAGAAAAGCAAAGACCCCCCGCCCCCCTCAAGCGCTTACGTAATTCTCAAACGCCCCCAAAGTATCTAGTCTATGTGCCTATACAGTACTTATATTATATACTCGGCTTAGAACTATTTGAGCTGAGGCACCGACTTCATACTCCACACGTATAAATAAGTACATACATACATACACACACACACACACCACGTCTTGATCCCTTACGGGGTAGACAGTGCCCAAGGTAACAAGACCTAAAGGCCACGATTAGCATTATTATGTTTGTATTGGTGGAAAGGAGGAATCAAAATAGTGATGGATTGCTAGCCGCATCGCCTATAACATGATTCTTAAGATTTTTGTTCATTCCCGCAATGGGCTTTTACCATCTGCGCGGGAATAGGTGGAAAGGAGGAATGAAAATAGTGATGGGTTGCTAGCCGCATCGCCTATAACATGATTCTTAAGATTTTTGACCATTCCCGCAATGGGCTTTTACCATCTGCGCGGGAATAGGTGGAAAGGAGGAATCAAAATAGTGATGGGTTGCTAGCCGCATCGCCTATAACATGATTCTCAAGTTTTGTCCATTTTCTCGATGGGCTTTTACCATCTGCGCGGGAATAGGTGGAAAGGAGGAATCAAAATAGTGATGGGTTGCTAGCCGCATCGCCTATAACATGATTATCAAGTTTTGTCCATTTCCTCGATGGACTTTTACCATCTGCGCGGGAATAGGTGGCAAGGAGGAATCAAAATAGTGATGGATTGCTAGCCGCATCGCCTATAACATGATTCTTAAGATTTTTGTCCATTCCCGCAATGGGCTTTTACCATCTGCGCGGGAATAGGTGGAAAGGAGGAATCAAAATAGTGATGGGTTGCTAGCCGCATCGCCTATAACATGATTCTCAAGTTTTGTGCATTTTCTCGATGGGCTTTTACCATCTGCGCGGGAATAGGTGGAAAGGAGGAATCAAAATAGTGATGGGTTGCTAGCCGCATCGCCTATAACATGGTTATCAAGTTTTGTCCATTTCCTCGATGGACTTTTACCATCTGCGCGGGAATAGGTGGCAAGGAGGAATCAAAATAGTGATGGGTTGCTAGCCGCATCGCCTATAACATGATTCTTAAGATTTTTGTCCATTCCCTCGATGCTTTTACCATCTGCGCGGGAAGAGAAGCAACGGGTACATTCTATGTTTTTTCTTTACTCCCAGACCAGCATGAAAGAATTATAGCTGGATAATGACTGCCTACCCCTTTAGAGATATTCGCGTGAAAATATACATATTACATACATACACAAATCACGTCTTTATTCCTTACGGGGTAGATAGAGCCTAAAGTAACAGATACCTACAGGCGACATTTAGCAAGATTGTGGGGGTATAGGTGAAAAATGAAATCACAATAGTGATGGGTTGCTAGCCGCATAACCTATAAAATGATTCTAAAGATTTTTGTCCATTCCCTCGATGGGCTTTTACCATCTGCGCGAAAAGACAAGCAACAGGTACATTCTATGTTTTTTCTTTACTTCCAGACCAGCATGGAAGTATTATAGCTGGATAATGACTGCCTACCCCTTTAGAGATATTCGCGTGAAAATATACATATTACATACATACACAAATCACGTCTTTATCCCTTACGGGGTAGACAGAGCCTAAGGTAATAGATACCTACAGGCGACATTTAGCAAGATTGTGGGGGTATAGGTGAAAAATGAAATCAAAATAGTGATGGGTTGCTACCATCTGCGCGGGAAGAGAGGCAACGGGTACATTCTATGTTTTTTCTTTACTCCCAGACCAGCATGGAAGTATTATAGCTGGATAATGACTGCCTACCCCTTTAGAGATATTCGCGTGAAAATATACATATTACATACATACATACACAAATCACGTCTTTATCCCTTACGGGGTAGACAGAGCCTAAGGTAACAGATACCTACAGGCGACATTTGGCAAGATTAGGTATAGGTGAAAAATGAAATCAAAATAGTGATGGGTTGCTAGCCGCATAACCTATAAAATGATTCTTAAGATTTTTGTCCATTCCCGCAATGGGCTTTTACCATCTGCGCGGGAATAGGTGGAAAGGAGGAATCAAAATAGTGATGGGTTGCTAGCCGCATCGCCTATAACATGATTCTCAAGTTTTGTGCATTTTCTCGATGGGCTTTTACCATCTGCGCGGGAATAGGTGGAAAGGAGGAATCAAAATAGTGATGGGTTGCTAGCCGCATCGCCTATAACATGGTTATCAAGTTTTGTCCATTTCCTCGATGGACTTTTACCATCTGCGCGGGAATAGGTGGCAAGGAGGAATCAAAATAGTGATGGGTTGCTAGCCGCATCGCCTATAACATGATTCTTAAGATTTTTGTCCATTCCCTCGATGCTTTTACCATCTGCGCGGGAAGAGAAGCAACGGGTACATTCTATGTTTTTTCTTTACTCCCAGACCAGCATGAAAGAATTATAGCTGGATAATGACTGCCTACCCCTTTAGAGATATTCGCGTGAAAATATACATATTACATACATACACAAATCACGTCTTTATTCCTTACGGGGTAGACAGAGCCTAAAGTAACAGATACCTACAGGCGACATTTAGCAAGATTGTGGGGGTATAGGTGAAAAATGAAATCACAATAGTGATGGGTTGCTAGCCGCATAACCTATAAAATGATTCTAAAGATTTTTGTCCATTCCCTCGATGGGCTTTTACCATCTGCGCGAAAAGACAAGCAACAGGTACATTCTATGTTTTTTCTTTACTTCCAGACCAGCATGGAAGTATTATAGCTGGATAATGACTGCCTACCCCTTTAGAGATATTCGCGTGAAAATATACATATTACATACATACACAAATCACGTCTTTATCCCTTACGGGGTAGACAGAGCCTAAGGTAATAGATACCTACAGGCGACATTTAGCAAGATTGTGGGGGTATAGGTGAAAAATGAAATCAAAATAGTGATGGGTTGCTACCATCTGCGCGGGAAGAGAGGCAACGGGTACATTCTATGTTTTTTCTTTACTTCCAGACCAGCATGGAAGTATTATAGCTGGATAATGACTGCCTACCCCTTTAGAGATATTCGCGTGAAAATATACATATTACATACATACACAAATCACGTCTTTATCCCTTACGGGGTAGACAGAGCCTAAGGTAATAGATACCTACAGGCGACATTTAGCAAGATTGTGGGGGTATAGGTGAAAAATGAAATCAAAATAGTGATGGGTTGCTACCATCTGCGCGGGAAGAGAGGCAACGGGTACATTCTATGTTTTTTCTTTACTCCCAGACCAGCATGGAAGTATTATAGCTGGATAATGACTGCCTACCCCTTTAGAGATATTCGCGTGAAAATATACATATTACATACATACATACACAAATCACGTCTTTATCCCTTACGGGGTAGACAGAGCCTAAGGTAACAGATACCTACAGGCGACATTTGGCAAGATTAGGTATAGGTGAAAAATGAAATCAAAATAGTGATGGGTTGCTAGCCGCATAACCTATAAAATGATTCTAAAGATTTTTGTCCATTCCCTCGATGAGCTTTTACCATCTGCGCGGGAAGGCAAGCAACGGGTACATTCTATCACGCACACATCACGTCTTAATCCCTTACGGGGTAGACAGTGCCCAAGGTAACAAGACCTAAAGGCCACGTTTAGCATGATTGTGTTTGTATAGGTGGAAAGGAGGAATCAAAATAGTGATATGTATGTATGTATATTTGTCCGGGTGGAATCTTGTGACTCAATTTTGAAGCAAATATCTTCATCCGATTCAGCTGAAATTTTGCATACTTGTGCAAGTTAGATGACAATACAATAATCTGGCAGTAAAATTCTGATGGTAAAGCCAGGATCGTCTCCGCAGGAGGGAACTCTTCAACGGTTGCTCCGATGAGACTTAAAATTTGGTACACATAAGTAGGAAGGATGATAATGCAAGTTTTGGTTGTTATATGTGGTATTCAATAAAGAGTGTATTGTATTGTAAAGGAAATATTTGATTGTTTGTTTGTATGATTGTTTGTTTGAATTGTATAGGCTCCAAAACTACCGGACTGATTTGAAAAATTCTTTCACCGTTAGAATCCTACATTATCCCTGATGAATATAGGCTATACATATTATATATTATATTATAAATAAATCAAGGTTCCTTACTAAAACTCCATTCATCTAACTAACCCGATGGTGAAAAAATTTCAACTGTCTAGCTGTCACGGTCAGTTCATAACACACAGCCTGGTGTTGGAGACAGACAGACAGACAGACAGACAGACAGACAGACAGACAGACAGACAGACAGACGGACAGACAGTGAAGTCTTGGTAATAGGGTCCCGTTTTTGTTCTTTGTCTACTGAATGAACCCTAAAAAGGTTCATTAGGTTATCAGTTCAAAGCACACCAACACAGAAAATAAAAAAAAAATACATCTGCATGTATCAATGTCGAGCATATTATAGGTTTGGGAAAAACATTGAATATTCTTAGTAATAAGCTATCATCTAATTTGGTACCACATACAATGAATTCATATGCGAGAGCTCTCATTGTTGCTACATGATTCTCTTGGAACTTTCGAGAACAAGACAGAATAATTGACAATTTAAAAGTAATAATACTTACAGGAACGTCTGCGAACAGCACGCTGCACAGTAATAATCTCAACACCTCGTTTCATCTGAAAATAATAAGTAATATGGTTAATTACCAAAGTACATGATATCATTCGCCATTAATGTTTACGTTAAAGTTATGTTTTAATTTAGGATGCACAACAGTTCCTACCGGACTACTCAGTCAGCGTAAGTTTTGTAAATCCTTACACACAATGGCGTCCAATAATGCTTAGTAGATTTTACACTTTTGAGACATTGAAAACTGTTGAAGTAGGTAGTAGATATATGTACTTATGTTAGATTTAGTTACATAGATCATAATAAACTATTGTATTATATCTATGTACTGTTTTTTCTCGAAATAAAACAATAAAACGCTTACCTTGTCGGGATTCAATATGACGTCTTCACTTTAGTTAGTTAGCAATTTCGCGGCAAAAGTAACTGAACAATGAACAAAAGACAATCGCCTTTTTTTTTTTTTTTCGGCAACGCGGCCAGTTATAAATTCATAAAAAGTCATTGCACAGAAAAGTGAATAATAAGAAATTAATTTTGGTATTTTCTCATATAATTCAGTCCTTTAATTTAAATTAATTTTTGAAAATATTTTGGCTAGTGACGTTAGAGTTTAATCTGGCTCGCCTACAAAGCTGCTTAATTGCCTTTGGTTAGAAAAAAAATATATTTAATGATTTTTTCTTACATATTAGGCCAGTTTGGGAAATTTATTTAAATATTTTAAAATTTTATTTGTTAACTACAGGATATGGTCGACTGGATACATGTGATCAGTGGCACGAAACTCCCTTTGCTCATCTGCTTAGAGAAAAATACTGTCATCTGTCATTCGTACGTCAAAGTCATCATTTGTCATTTGATCCGGACCGGACAGTTTCTCTTTAAGTTTCTAACCTTCTGAAAGTGTATTTTCCACGATAACTTATGAAAATGCTTACCAGTGGAGACTCCGGTGAAATATTTGTCTAGAATAAAACGCTCAATCTACGCAAATTGCGAAATTTGTCTACTTTGGAGTACGATATGCACAATATTGCTGAAATAGGGGGGCTTAGATGCTCATGTGAGTATTTACCTGTTCAATCATCAACATTGAGTGCATATATATGAAATAATACTCGCATACTCTATTCTATACAATAGTTACTTATTATCTTTTCATTCTGTTGTAGGTGGTTGTAAGAATGTTCTATTGCTTCTGTTTTGGCTGGCCAAGAAAAGTGAAGAAATCTTCAACATCCATACAATGCTACTGGACAGTGGCGGACTAACAGGGGGGCGGAAGGGGCGGCCCGCCCCGGGCCCCCAGTCTTTGGCGGGCCCCAAATGCCTCCGCGTTCTCCTGATCAAATCCTAAACAAGACTTTAAAAATGTGCTTAGCAGTTAGTACCTACATAATGTCATCAAGATCAAAACACTACAGCCATCTAGAATTTTTACACAGTACTAATGTTCTTTTAACTTTGCTGAACGCTGAGGGAGGGGATTTCCATCTCTGTGTACGGAGAAAAACTACATATTTTTTTAAGCTAGGGGGCCTCATTTAGTTTTGTCGCCCCGGGCCTCTGACGGGCTTAAT
The DNA here is from genome assembly GCA_949127965.1 of Pandemis corylana. Classification (NCBI taxonomy): domain Eukaryota; kingdom Metazoa; phylum Arthropoda; class Insecta; order Lepidoptera; family Tortricidae; genus Pandemis; species Pandemis corylana. The sequence continues at coordinate 14,138,810 of OX421851.1, read as the reverse complement.
GCGCCACTGCTACTGGACAAAGCCAACACCGAGCATGATTGTTTTATGTACCAGATCCTAGCTCCGAAAGAACCAAATAAGTCCACATGTACCTACTGGGCAGATTATGATGAGGTTAATACTGCGAAAATGTTTTTATTTCTCATGTCTTTATTAGTTGATATAAGAGGGGAATTACAATGGGTCCCTTCATGAGAGCCTTGTCGCCCCGGCTGACAGAGACCTCAGGAGACCCCAGAGCTGGTGCTTACCTCTCCCAGCGAATTTCTCTGGCTGTACAGAGAGGTAATGCCGCCAGTGTGTTGGGGTCTATGCCGCAGGAGGGCCTTTTAGATGGTGTTTTCTTTTTATAGTTAGGTATATTTATTTAGTTTTAAGTTTTGTATATTTAGTTAACTTTTAGATTTTATCATAGTTTAATTTTTTTTATATTTCTTAAATTGTTAGCAAGCGCTAAAATAAATAATTACAAATTGTTTGTTTTTTTTTATTATTTCACCTTGAATATATTAATTATAGGGATTATAGGGACGTTATGATATGGGTGTGGATGAATATATTTACAGTTTGTTATGTGATTTAGGTTTAAGAAGGAAAAATAAATGTCAGTCGTTTTTATATTGTTAACCAATTAATAAAATGTTAAAACGTTATTTTACTGAAAAGCAATACAAGTAATGTGATGTAGGTTTAATAGCAAAAGCAAACAAGTCATAAGGAACATTATGTATTTTATTAGGTACTAATATTACAATAATAATGACTAAAAAAATATTTGCAGATGCATATTCTTTTTTTTTAATATGAAAGTGTCTGTGGCTTAGTGGAACTGGTAGGCTCTTAATTCAGAAATTGCGGGTTCAATACCAGGCCAGGCCTGTAGGTTGAGAGGAGGAGAGTTGCCCCGGCAACGGGGATGTATGAAATATGGGAGGCTGTTAATTTACCAATACACAGAGGTTTTGATTTACAATTCATTTAAACAAAGTAGACAACCCCATTGAGGTTGGATCGGTCGGATAATTAGCAGACTGATTTATCCTGTTGGACAGTTGTTCAAGAAGTAGTGATTCATAAACAATATAAGCATAAAAATGTTGCTGCAATCTCCTCACTCCATGTTTTTGCTCTAACCAAGTCGATGTGATATTTGTTGCTATGTCTGTCTCAGTTGCCTTCAGAACCGACCAGGGGGCGCGACATTCGATCTTTCTCGTTGCTTCGCGTCAGTAGGCGCGGCTTTATAAGGACGGCGCCCGGTAGTCTTTTTCGGCTGCCGCAGAACGCAATATTCAGTTGTGACCGCACTCCGAGCTCCTTCGATTTAAATTAAAGTTTCGCCATGATTCCTTCGACGTGTGGTGAGTAATCGCGTTGGCGATGGACTTTTAAAGTCCTTTAATTAACCTTCAGTCAGATGTCGCATTTGCTGTTAATCCCGTAATGTGAGTATCCACGTTTTTCTCTGGGCTCTAGTTATTTATGCCACGTCAGGCTCTCACAGAATCCTAAAATCTAAAGTATTTTCTGTTGGTTTTAGGGGCCCTTAGTTCCGGCTCATCCTTAGTTTCGGCTCATCCTTGGTTCCGGCTCATCCTTGGTTCCGGCTCATCCTTGGTTCCGGCTCATCCTTGGTTCCGGCTCATCCTAAGTTAGGCTTTTGTCTAATCTGCATTGGAAGTGGATTGCCACCGTGTGCTAAACCACTGTTGCTTCCAACCTTAACCAATTGGCTCTAATACTGGAGGGTCTGTCTGGGCCAAGGAGACGAAATATCGTGCCCACACCTGCTATATCTGTCCCTACGTGCGGAGGACGAAGTAGGAAGCCTATTTTATTCTGTGAAACCTAAATTTAATAGCAGCCAAGCTTAGGTCAGTAAGCTTTCCTGGTTTTGATAACGCCGGCACACCGGTGATCCTAATTGTTACTTTAAAAACTATATTTAATTAGATTCTAACAGCGACATCTGATTTTTCCATCATCAACTTTTCTGTATAATATGCCTGACATATAGTAGGTAGATAAATAAACAATCTCGTTAGTGTAATCCTTTTTGTTTTCTTTGGAACTTTGTCATAGCGCGCCCTGGGTAATTTTTGAATCTAGTTCTTCGAGTCTCATGTTAACCGGCTGGGTAAGTTGGTGAGTAATTGAGGCGTAAAAACCACCGTTACAAGTTTAGTTTCTATTTCTAATTTGTGTATGTGTATAAAGTTATGTTTATTTCGAAAGAAAATATTGTGTATTCTTTGCTTTATTTTTATTTCACTTAAGCTTTATAAACGGTACACTTTGTGTATGTTATATAAAATTCAATTAGTTGGAAACCTCTCCTACCTACAGCATAATGTTGGCCAGAAGGCTTCGGTTGCCGACCTTGAGTTAGCGCTTTACCTGCAACACGTAGCAGTACCGTGCCACGGCAGGCCGGTGGTAGCACGAGGTCGGTCAGGTATCGCTGCACCACACGGTAATCGTCCTCCCCTCGTGGCGTAAATGTGATTCCACCGGGCACGGAGATCGGGGGATGGCCCAGCTCCTCCCGCAGCTTGCGGATGTGCTTGGGCCTCTCGGGCAGCACGTCCACTGCGAGGGGCGGGTAGCGCTCTCTAGACGCGGATGGTCAGCATCTCCGCCAGTGCTTGCAAGCCAGGATGGGGCGATGGTGCGTGAGTAGCTGGTACTGCAATGGGCTCGAGCTTGGCTGGTCGTGCGGCAGGTGTCGCGGGAGCGGCCCTGGTCGCCACACAGGGTGCGGGCGTCACGTGGACCAGCGACTTGACGCGAGGCGCCGGCGGCGTGGGTGGCAGGCGGGACGCGGTAGTCGTGGGCTGGGCAGGTGTTGCGGGCGGCGCTCTAAAGGCTAGTGGTGAACGGAGTGTGGACTTGGGCGTAAATTCCTGTTCCCGGCTATCCGCAATAACGTTAAGCGGTTGAACACTTCACTGGCGATTGGACGTAGATTGTTGCACGGACTCTATGTATATTTTGTAACTTATATTTCAATTAAAGCAAAACATGTATTTTGCCCAGCCCTGATTACCTATACAATAATGCTTGGTCAGTTAGGGGTCTAAACTTGAATGATACTTGTTCGTATATATTTACATCTATTGCGACTGGCCTCTGAGATATTCGCGTTTCAATTTTGTATGGCGGCCATCTTGTTTTCGCAATTTTGAAAAAAAAATACCGGTTCACCCATTGGCTGGCTGTTCTGAGCGACTTTAGTTCCAGGCAAACTCGATAGGGCAAGTCGTCACGGAGAACTGGCCCATGTGCCGAATCAGTTTCCACGTTCAGGTCAGTTTTTAAATTTTTTGGTACTATCGTTATGATTCTTGATGCGATGGTGTACAGAGTCGAACCCTATCTCTAAAAGCTGCTATGCAACACAGGTGAGTCTATGAGTCTGACATAACTTTGTATGGCGGCCATCTTGGAAAATGGCGAAATCGAAAAATTAAGTATGACGTTTAAATTTTTGGCCTCAAAGAGCCGCGGATGCAAAATTTCAATCGGATCGGAGTAAAAAAAAATTTGGCCGCCATTTTGAATCCGCCATCTTGGAAAAAAAAATGGGTCATCCGATTACTACTCCCACCTTGAACAATATTTGGTCGAGCACCACCCACCTATTGTGATTGGCCTCTGAGATATTTGCGTTTCAATTTTGTATGGCGGCCATCTTGTTTTTGCAATTTTGAAAAAAAATTACTGGTTCACCCATTGGCTGGCTGTTCTGAGCGACTTTTGTTCCGGGCAAACTCAATAAAGCAATTCATCGCGGAGAGCTGCCCCATGTGTCAGGTCAGTTTCCACATTCAGGTCAATTTTTCATTTTTTGGTACTTAGCATGAAATTTCTAAAGCGACGGTGTATACAATCGAACCCCACCTCTTATGGGCTCTTCAAAACAACAGGTCAAATATACAGAAATTACTTTGTATGGCGGCCATCTTGGAAAATGGCGGAACCGAAAAATAAAGTATGCCATTTTAATCTGTGGCCTCAAAGAGCCCCGGATGCAAAATTTCAATCGGATCGGAGCAAAAAAAAATTTGGCCGCCATTTTGAATCCGCCATCTTGGAAAAAAAATTACTTAGTCGAATTTCCCCCTCAACTCTGAATGACATTTGGTCGAGCACCACCCATCTATCGCGACTGGCCTCTGAGATATTCGCGTTTCAATTTTGTATGGCGGCCATCTTGTTTTCGCCATTTTGAAAAAACTTTGACCGGCTCACCCATTGGCTAGCTGTTCTGAGCGATTTTAGTTTCGGGCAAACTCGACAGGTCGAACCGTGGCGGAGAGCCGCCCCATGTGTCGGGTCAGTTTCCACGATCAGGTCGATTTCGTATTTTTCTGGTGGTCGTGGGGGCATTTCTGATACGACGGTGTATAGAGTTTAGCCACACCTCTTATGGGTTCTTCAAAACAGCATGTCAGTGAGTGAGTGAGTGAGTCAGTGGGTATTCAGCTATATATATTATAATAACTAGTATTTCGCGTGGGGGCCGCGGGCCCCAAGGGGCCCGCGGAGGGTCCCGTGCCACCCTGTTTTGTTTTAATAATCCTAACCTTTTTTATTTTATTCTTAGGCCGCAATTTCGAATCCGCCATCTTGTGAAAAGCGTTTCGCGTGGGGGCCGCGGGCCCCGCGGGACCCGCGGAGTCACCCTGCCACCCTGTTATTTATCAAATATTTCTGACCTTTTTTTATTTTATTCTTTGGCCGCAATTCCGAATCCGCCATCTTGTGAAAAGCGTTTCGCGTGGGGGCCGCGGGCCCCGCGGGACCCGCGGAGTCACCCTGCCACCCTGTTTTTTTTTCAAATATTTCTGACTTTTTTTACTTTATTCTTTAGCCGCAATTTCGAATCCGCCATCTTGGGAAAAGCGTTTCGCGTGGGGGCCGCGGGCCCCACGGGACCCGCGGAGGGTACCCTGCCAGCCTGCTTTTTTTTCAAATTTTTCCAGCTTTTTCTACTATATTCTTTGGCCGCAATTTCAAATCCGCCATCTTGGGAAAAGCGTTTCGCGTGGGGGCCGCGGGCCCCGCGAGACCCGCGGAGTTACCCTGCCACCCTGTTTTTCTTTCAAATATTTGGCCCCCAAGGGGCCCGCGGAGGTCCCGTGCCACCCTGTTTTGTTTTAATAATCCTAACCTTTTTTTTTACTATATAGTTTGGCCGCCTTTTTGAAACCGGCACCATGGATAAAGTATTCTGCGTGGGGGCCGCGGAGGATACCCTGCCACCCAGTTTTTTTCTCAAATATTTCTAACATTTTTTACTATCGTATTTGGCCGCCATTTTGTATCCGCCATCTTGGAAAAAGTATTTCGCGTGGAGGCCGCGAAGGGTACCCTGCCATCCTGTTGTTTTTCAAATATTTCAAACCTATTTTTACTTTATTATTTGGCTGCCCTCTCGGGAAAAGCAATTCGCATGCGGGCCGCGGGCCCCACGAGACCCGCGGAGGGTACCCTGCCAGCCTGCTGTTTTTTCAAATATTTCTAGCCTTTTTTACTATATTCTATGGCCGCCATCTTAGAAAAAGCATTTCGCATGGGGGCCGCGGGCCCCACGGGACCCGCGGAGGGTACCCTGCCAGCCTGTTGTATTTTCAAATATTACTACATTCTATAGCTGTCATTTTGAAACCACTACCTTGGAAAAAGTACTTCGTATGGGGGCCGCGGGCCCCACGGGACCCGCGGAGGGTACCCTGCCAGCCTGTTGTATTTTCAAATATTACTACATTTTTTGGCCGTCATTTTGAAACCACTACCTTGGAAAAAGTATTTCGCGTGGGGGCCGCGGCCCCCGCGGGGACCGCGGAGGGTAACCTACCACCCTGTATTTTCTTTCAAATATTTCTAACGTTTTTTACTACATTCTTTGGCCTTCATTTTGAAACCACCATCTTGGAAAAAGTATTTCGCCTGGGGGCCGCGGCCCCCGCGGGGACCGCGAAGGGTAACCTACCACCCTGTATTTTTTTCAAATATTTCTAACGTTTTTTACTACATTCTTTGGCCTTCATTTTGAAACCACCATCTTGGAAAAAGTATTTCGTGTGGGGGCCGCGGCCCCCGCGGGGACCGCGGAAGGTAACCTACCACCCTGTATGTCACTTAGTCGAGCACAACCCATCTATCTCGACTGGCCACTGAGATATTCGCGTTTCAATTTTGTAAGGCGACCATTTTGTTTTAGCAATTTTGAAAAAAAAAAACCGGTTTACCCATAGGCTGGCTGTTCTGAGCGACTTTAGTTCCGGGCAAACTCGATAGAGCAAGTCGTTGCGGAGAGCTGGCCCATGTGTCAAGTAAGTTTCCACGTTAAGGTCAGTTTTGCATTTTTTTCGTACTTGTGATAAAATTTCTTATGCGATGGTGTATAAAGTCGGACCCTATTTCTAAAAGCTGCTATACAATACAAGTGAGTCTATGAGTCTGACATTACTTTGTATGGCGGCCATCTTGGAAAATGGCGGAATCGAAAAATAAATTCTAGCGTCAGAATTTGTGGCCCTTAAGAGGCTCGGGTGCAAAATTTGACTCAGAACGGACTCAAAAAAAAAATTGGCCGCCATTTTGAATCCGCCATTTTGGAAAAAAAAATTAGTTCATTGAATTACTCCGCCCACTTTGAACAACATTTGATCGAGCACCATCCACCTGTTGCGACTGGCCTCTGAGATATTCGCGTTTCAAATTTGTATGGCGGCCATCTTGTTTTTGCAATTTTGAAAAAAAAAATACCGGTTCACCCATTGGCTGGGTGTTTTGAGCGACTTTTGTTCCGGGCAAACTCGATAGGGCAATTCATCGCGGAGAGCTGCCCCATATGTTAAGTCAGTTTCCACGTTCAGGTCAATTTTTTATTTTTGTGGTACTTATCATAAAATTTTTGAAGCAAAGGTGTGTAGAGTCGAACCCTACCTCTTATGGGCTCCTCAAAACAACAGGTCAAAGATACAGAAATTACTTTGTATGGCGGCCATCTTGGAAAATGGCGGAATCGAAAAATAAAGTATGACGTTTGAATCTGCGGCCTCGAAGAGCCCCGGACGCAAAATTTCAATCGGATCGGAGTAAAAAAAATTTGGACGCCATTTTGAATCCGCCGTCTTGGAAAAAAAAATGCTGTCAGACTTCCCCCTCAACTCTGAATGACATTTGGTCGAGCACCACCCGTCTATCTCGACTGGTTTCTGAGATATTCGCGTTTAAATTTCGTATGGCGGCCATTTTGTTTTCGCAATTTTGAAAAAAAATACCGGTTCACCCATAGGCTGGCTGTTCTGAGCGACTTTAGTTCCGGGCAAACTCGATAGGGCAAGTCGTTGCGGAGAGCTGCCCCATGTGTCAAGTCAGTTTCCACGTTAAGGTCGGTTTTGCATTTTTTTTGTACTTGTGATAAAATTTCTTATGCGATGATGTATAAAGTCGAACCCTATTCCTAAAAGCTGCTATACAACACAAATGAGTCTATGAGTCTGACATTACTTAGTATGGCGGCCATCTTTGAAAATGGCGGAATCGAAAAATTTAGTATGGCGTTTGAATTTGTGGTCTTGAAGAACCCCGGATGCAAAATTTCAATCGGATCGGAGTAAAAAAAACTTTGGCCGCCATTTTGAATCCGCCATCTTGGAAAAAATTATAGCTCATCAGATTACCACTGCCACCTTGAACAACATTTGGTCGAGCACCACCCACCTATTGCGAATGGCCTCTGAGATATTTGCGTTTCAATTTTGTATGGCGGCCATTTTGTTTTCGCAATTTTGAAAAAAAATTACCGGTTCACCTATTGGCTGGCTGTTCTGAGCGACTTTTGTTCCGGGCAAACTCGATAGGACAAGTCATTGCGGAGAACTGGCCAATGTGTCAAGTCAATTTCCACATTCAGGTCAATTTTGCTTTTACTTGTACCTTTGATATAATTTCTAATGCAAAAGTGTATTGAATCGAACCCCACCTCTTATGGGCACCTCAAAACAACAGATCAAAGATACAGAAATTACTTTGTATGGCGGCCATCTTGGAAAATGGCGGAATCGAAAAATAAAGTATGTCATTTGAATCTGTGGCCTCAAAGAGCCCCGGATGCAAAATTTCAGTCTGATAGGAGTAAAAAAAAATTTGGCCGCCATTTTGAATCCGCCATCTTGGAAAAAAAATTGCTTAGTCAGATTTTCCCTTCAACTCTAAATGACATTTGGTCGAGCACCACCCATCTATCTCGACCGGCCTCTGAGATATTCGCGTTTCAATTTTGTATGGCGGCCATCTTGTTTTCGCCATTTTGAAAAATCTTGGACCGGCTCACCCATTGGCCGGCTGTTCTGAGCGACTTTAGTTCCGGACAAACTCGATAGGTCGAGCCGTTGCGGAGAACCGTCCCATGTGTCAAGTCAGTTTCCACGTTCAGGTCGATTTCGTATTTTTCTGGTGGTCGTGGGAGCATTTCTGATACGATGGTGTATAGAGTCGAGCCTTACCTCTTACAGGTTCTTCAAAACAGCATGTCAGTGAGTCAGTCAGTGAGTGAGTGGGTATTCAGCTATATATATTATAATTAGCATAAAAGAAAATAGTTCTATTTCAATGTTTTATCAACATAATCATTTACACAATTTGTTATGTGGCAAACAAGTTGCATAGTCACTGCTCATGTCGAGACTTTGCCCTACGGCCGCACACACCAAAACCATACTATTTAGTTTGTTTTGATTTAGCAATGAAACTCTTTAAAGAAATATTCTAAGGCTATATTGTGCCTCAATTATCGCCTTTCTAGCTTCAGGCTTGAAATTAGTAAATGTCACGTCTAATAAGGCCATATGTTAATAGTGATGTTTCGTGCCAATAGTGTCCGTGAACCTAACATTAGCGTTACTTAGCGCTCTTAGCGCTCTAATTTTACGATCTAACTAACGGGAAAGATCAAACAAATCTGTCGACATTAAACCAAAAGAGCGGGACAACAACTCATCAACAGCAACAAGCGATATTTTCAGACAGCACGCCTTGCGAAAATGTTCAAATTTCGAAATACTCTAACAAAAACATGTTGCTACAAAAATGGAACGCATCCAATCATCAAAAGGAACGTCTCTTTAAAAACTGACGTCAAGCTAAAGGACACGTGACTTCCATTTTGAACTTTAACACTGTTGCTTATAACACAAAATGACGAAGTTTGAAATGTAAAGTGGTGTTGCTTCGTTCTTATAATAATAGGAGACAACAGAAACACTCAATTACGGATCCCAGTAAGTCATTTGACTTGGAAACAAGCTGTGAAGAATGCTCTAAGATGTTTCTACTGAATTTTTAACAGTTTAAGTTTCGTAATGCTGGTGGTTTAACGGTAACCGCTAGCTCGAATTTAGTTCACGCAAAAACCTCTAATGATTTCCGTAAGACTATGTTTACATAACATGGAATATATATGGCACTGTTTGCGGTCAAACAGATTTAATGAGCACCGGATGCTAAAAATAGGAAGTAAGCAAATTCAGTTATTATAGCCATGACAAATAGGTCTCATAAAGACATCAAATAAACCTCTGGGTCTTGCCTGGAAAAAACAATTGAAACACGTGGCCACTATAAGTACCGTAGGAATAGCGTTGCAGGGATGCCTCCACGTATCTGGAGAAAAAAGTATAAAAAGAAAACCCGTTCCGCTAAGCTAGCGTAATGACTAGCGGAGGTTAGCGGGAACGCACAGGATAGCGATAGCGAAAATGCCTGTGATAAATTTGTCTATAAGTTAATGTAGATACAGTACAAGGCCGCAAGTAAAATAAATAAATATATTTCATGGGACAAATTACACCAATTGACCTAGTCCCAAACTAAGCATCATAAAATTGCATGTCCCTGCGGGGATTCGAACCCGGGGCCTCTAGCTTCATAATCAGGGTAACTACTAGGCTATTCGGCGAAATAGTATTCGCTCGTAAGTTAATTCGATATGTTACTTTCTTTGCAGATTTGTGACTAGAAAAGTGTTAGTAAAAGGTAGACAGAGTATTAAAATGAATACCTACTTAAGTCTGTTTTACCGGGATGAGGAAAAAATCAATGCATTTAATTTAATTGTTTGTAGTTTAACAATAAAGACGTTTTTAGTCTCATACAGGAACACTAAAAACTAGTCTGGCGTAGCCTACGTCAAAAATTAATTACCTAGGTCAGAAAGGACGGACGTGACTTTGTATTATACAAATTCGTTATATTATATAAATTCGTGAAGCGTACCGTTCATTATTTTGCTACTAGGTTCAAGTTTCAGAGAATCAAAATTTTCTGTTTTAATTTTACCCACGTAGGTAGAGAATAATCTAGGTCTAAATTGTTTATTTAGCGCATGAAGTTTTGATCTTTACTAAATAAATCGCTCATACATCAGAACAATGACACAATTGCATTTTTTACAGGAGAGCGATTTAAAAATTTCAGACTGAGCTGAGGCATTTGATTAAGCATTATAAAGAATGATTTTCTTAAGTTATTGTATTAAATCAATCGACTTGATAGAATTAGCCACAGCAGAATAACGGTAAAAGTGTTCGTCTTGAGAATGAGCCTTTCGACAACGTCTCGATAACGCTAGAAGAGCCCGTTAGGCCCCGAAGCGTTCACCCCTCGATATAGGCCAGTGTACCACTATCCCGTAGGATTTTTATTGCGCTGTTTAACAGCACCTGTGCATGTAACAGGTTGTTTACTGTTAATAGTTTAAGGAAAGGATCTCAGTGGGAACTTGAAGGCTGAGTGTTTTTAATTTATTGAGTGCAACGCGTTAAAAAAAGTGAACAATTGAGACTGATGTGATGTTAAGATTACAAACCTCTTTGCGAAAAAATTGGCACCTTTACTTTATTATTTAAACTAGCTTATGCCCGCGATTTCTTCTAAGTCCAATTACACACCTTCCCCGTGAATCTCTCTATCTATAAAAAAAAAACCGGTGCGTATTTTTAAATATCTAAGCATACCTACATAGGGACAGACAGCGGAAAGCGACTTTGTTTTATACTATGTAGTGATTTTTAGGACTCATTTAAAAAAAAGGTATACTTCAATTGACTTTCTCCTTTATTTAGTAAAAGTTACAAAAAATAAAATATTTAATACCGAGTGTGGCCTTCTCTGGCAGAATAACTGCTGCAATTCTTTTTCTTGTTTCCTCATCATTCCTACTATGGGTGGTGTAGCGCTATAGCACGCATCGCGGAATGATGAGGATGCGGGTTGTCAAAAAGAAATAAAATAGTCACGTCTAAACAGTTATCGCTTCCTTCAATAGGTGAAGCTTATAGAAAACAAATGAAGCCATTTATAGAAAACAATTTAGCACTGTTTTGTTAGAACAACTTACCTAACTTATAGCGCAGCCATAAACAGTTACGTATCCAACATTGCACTGGTGAAACTATAGATTCCGTTGCTATCGAGTCATCAAGTACGGTATAAAACAAAGATATCTGGTTTTGAGATTGCGGATAAGTTGAGTAATATAGATTATTAGAGCAAACTAAATCAACTGTGAAAGTCCTAAGCGACCCACTGTTGGACTGGTTTTATTGAGAATTTGTACTGCAGTATTGTGTATCGGATTTATGAAATTATTTGTTATGTAAGTGGAGACAATCGAATGTTTTTGTCTTGTTTACGATACAATTGATCATCAGATAATGCACTATAATGGAGCACCTAAATTAATACTAATTAAAGTTATTGTTATTTCGTCGTGTTTTTAAATGTGAAAGTTTTAGTTCGCCAAATATTTATTATATCGATTTTTGATAGGTATGTATTTTTAAAAACTGACTGAGGGACTTGTCGAAGCTTGTGTTTATTAGATTTTTTTAAATTTCTTATGTATACAATAAAGGCAAAAACAACTGTTCACCCGATGAAAAACAACAGCGGCATCTGAACTCCCTTACTCATAAATGGCTGTTAAACTAATGCTAGTTAACATGCGTTTTACCTTATCGTTAGTAACTTTTTAAGATTAAGAGAGTAAGAAGCATTAAATTAATGAAATAGTTTACACCCTGCTTTCAACTTTCCAACAGCTTGTCAGTGACACAATTCTTTGATTGGCAATGTCAGCAATTGCCTATAGATATGTACAAATTGAGATTACATTTACTTACTGCAGGCTTAAAGTAAACCTTACTGTATGAACAGAGATCTCAATGTCTAAAACTCATTAAATATCAAGTAGCCATTTTCTAAGCTCAGGACAGTTTAAGTTTCATAGTTTAATTATACGCTTTGATGTAAACGGCTAGAAAAGACTTCTTTACGAGTACTGTAGGTACCTGCATTATTTACGAGTTGCAATTAGAGATCTTATCGGTATTTAGAAATCCTGTTTCAAGTAAACGAGATTGCAAGCTAAGAGTACTTTGGTTTATACTAACGCCCTAATTCAAAAGATTAATGTCTAATCTGTCCAAAAATGTAAAAAAACTAAATCAGTTGTTTAAACTTGCGTCCTTTTTTGAATTAGGACGGTAGTATAAAGGATCACTTATAGTGATTCGAAACCAGCGACTAGATATACATTGTGTCCTACAAAGGTTTCTGATCGGAAAATTATGACGCCCACGAGTCAATATATATATCATGCTAGCCTTTGCGTACTCGTACGATCAAAGGAATGGTCATTGCAACGGTACTGCCTTATGAATATTACATTACAAGTAACGCATTAGACCACTTTGGCTTTTGCCTCAATGACGTTTATCGTTTTAGATTTAACTATAAACTACCAAGAAAGTCCTTTACCACCAAGGTACAATAACCATCAAATGAATCAAGAACTTTACTTCTTGATTTTTATATTTATTTTCACGGTATTACCCGTTAGAAATTAAATTTCTAAACGATACTGAAAGTTCTAGTTAGAACACAAAAGAATCCGGGAAATACATTCTCGGAAATTCCGTGTTGCGTGCTTTTACCCTTCACTACCCACAGCAGGTGAGTAAACCTTCGAATCCCGAATTCGGGTACAATTCCCGAATCCCGGCCATAGCTTTGCTTTTCGGATATTTCTGTGTTCTAGTTTTCAGTATCGTTTATAAATCTAAGACACAATGGCTTAAAACGTCAGAGGCCATTTTCAATCACATCAATGTGACAATAAGCTAAATTAAACTATTTCCACAATTCACAAATTCCTAAATTGTGCGGGTACAAAGTGAGTGTCATTGAGCTATTATTACTACGTTAGTACCTACATAGTATCTCAATGGTGCGTGCAAACGTTAAACATACGCACTTCACGCATGACGTCGTCGAAACTAATATGACGGTCAGACCTGATACGAGCACCTGATACCTTCCCAATATGTTATTAACACCGAAATAAACTTCTTCACTGCATGAATGGGAGGAACCGGCGAAGGCGATCGTTAGATACGGACAGCGCCAATGTCGAATCCAATGCCACACATTGTTCGGTCTCGGAAGGAAGTGGATCCAAGCGTTTTGTTAGTGCTAAAGAAGCCCACAACATGTGGGTGTTCTATGTGGAACAAAGTCACGTTAGCTTATGAAGATAGACGACCGGGTAGCCTAGTAGTTAGAGAACCTGACTATGAAGCTTCGATCCCCTGTTGGGGCAGATATTTGTATGAAAAATACGAATCTTTGTTCTTGAGTCTTGGATGTTTAATATGTACTTATCTATATTATGTATATCCGTTGTCTAGTACCTATATACCAAGCTTTATTTATTATTATTATTATTATTTTGATTCCCCTTAACATTTATACGCCTACAATCATGCTCAACGTGGCTTTTAGATCTTGTTACCTTAGGTTCTGTCTACCGCGTAAGGGATAAAGACGTGATTTATGTATGTATGTATGAATGTTGTTGAAAACTTTATATTACTTAGTTTGAAAATATTGTTAGAATCTTGTGATTTGTTACAATGAATGCATTCCCATTATTATGTCACAGGGAAATTACAGGATATATTCCATTTTAACATTCTAGGTTGGCGACCACAAAACTATCTTTCTGCCTTTGAAGGTGTCAAGGCAATAATAACCATTAACCATTAGATAATCTTCACAAACAAACTTTGCAAGCATTGTATTTAAAATGATCGATACGACTCTGTTTGATCCATAAACGTAAAAGAAACGATGTGGTCTTCTTGCAATATAAAGATTATAATAACAAAGCACAATGAAACTTAATTGTTATCACATCTGATCATGATCACTATTAAATTCATAGTATATATTGATCAAACCATCTTGTGTGGCTGATGCGTTGATCATTTAGCTTTCCATATAAGGTAAAATTATCTGCAATAATATCTTTTACCTGAGTGGGTGGTGGGATTCGCCTGGCACCAAGTTGGAGGAACTTCCTTAACTGACTCATCAATATCGCAACATTCTCAGTTCAAATGTATTCCAGTTAGTAGAGCAAGGATACAAAGAAAAAAGAAAACTAAAAACTGCACGGACTTAAAACTGGTATTGTGGTAATCAAATTAAAATGCGGAGTTTATCCATCGTTTAATTTATGAAATCTTTATTAATACTTGAACTATGCAGTATGAATGTATTAATATGACTTTATCGCAAGGACGCTCCAAAGCCTTCCAAGCATTTCAAGGCGTTAAAATGTTGCAATATCCGTGAGACAACGTACTAAGATAAACATATATAAAACAGATCGGGCCTAAACAAGCCTATAGGTGATAATTTCTCACGTAACAAGGCCCCCACCACAATAACGGCATCCATTTTGACGAATACGACGTCATTACAACTGAATAGCCCCCTGATGAAGAGCTTAAACAAGCGCGTCCAGAGCCCAAAGGTAATAACGGCCAGGCTTTCACCATACCATTGTTTCCATTTCATAATACGGTTACGTATAAACTTAATCTGCTGTAGAAAGTTTAACAATTGTATCATGTTGGTATTGATGAGGTGGTGGTATTGAAAGGCTTTAATCTGAACATTTATCAACATCTCCTCATGTTTCATTGTTACCAAGTGAGAAGCTAGAATGTTATTGGAACAATTTCACGCCCCATATGATGACGCATGCATTTCATTCACGTTGGTGTTTAGGTGGTTTGATGGTTCTAATCAGAGGCTGTTTGTTTTTAAACAACATTATGCCGCGATGCCGCCTCATTACATGACTTTCATTATCACGTTTTCAATACCTACTGTTATAATTGAGAACTTTTACGTAGACTAGTTTACTTTCCTACGTAGAAAAGTCGAAGTCACTATTTCTTTATGAACAATTTAGCTCTGTTTTCGCTATAACATCCTAGAATGATGTTAAATGAAATGTTGTGCACCATTTGAAAATATTTTGGTAATTGGGCTTGCATCTTCATGTAAAAGAATTTTGTCTTAAATTCCTGATTTGAAGGACTTAAAACTAGATTTTAATGTTGTATTTTCTTTGTTACAGTCTAGGTCCGTTTGAGACGCTATCGGGCGGCGAAATGGTGTCTCGAAGGCGGATCCTGTCGCGTTCCCGCGATGATTTGTCGCAGGCAATCGCCACACAGGTCGAAGAAGAAGAAGATATTTGGTACCAGAAGGACAAACTATACAAGGTAATATATTTAATTGAATCGACATCACAAATTAAAGTCATGCATGAATTTTGTGCATGAATGTGTATCATAGACGTGGAGTGGCGACTTGGCGTAGGTAGTTTAAGTTCAGTTATTTGAGTGAATTAAGTGGTAGTTTAAGTGATCTTTACTAAATAACTTTGGATTTCAGAATCATTTTGTGCGATCACCTACGCACATCTATCCCCAATTTTCATTGCTGCATTTGTCATGTCATTGTTCAATCCCTTTTTATCCAATGATTAAGTGTTCATCCAACTTTAAGACATACACAATAAGAACATCAAAAACATTGATAAAACCAACGTACTTTGAAAACAAGAACTAAAGAAAATAAGTAATAAAATCATAAAAGCGATATGGCTAATCGTATCAAACTTTCTAAGAGTACGCATCAATCAAGCTATCGAGTTGGTTCACGGCTCGATACACATGTAATAACACAAGCGTAGCTGGTAAATGATACCCCATGATACGGTGCAGCCCGTATTATGTCAACGTATTAGAGGAGAAATCTTGCGGTGGAGGCGGATTAGGGGAAAAACTCCGGTTGTGGGTTGGAAAGTAGTATCAGATCGACCATGTCACGTAGAACTATCAAAGTGATTACTGTTATTCTCTCCAATTTACTATTATATATTTTGGACGACGTAGAATACTCTTATTATCACCGCTATCAATATTAACTCGAGGTACAGTTTTTTTCGCAACAGTTAACTTAAGATTAATCACTTGAAGATTTCTGACTTGTTGTTTTAAAAAAAGTTTCAAGTCCTAGTCGACAAAAGCAGGTATACCTGACATAAAATCCATCTCTGATTTTACCTGATAATTATGTTGTAATGTTATTATTTATGTTTATTTATGTCCAAGGTCATTACTTGAACTGATGTGTAAATATACATGAACATGTTTATTGACCTCTCTCCACGGGTCATTTGATATACCACTTCCACTACAGGAAAGGCTAACAACTTTTTATACCAAATTTATATTGCCTAAGCAAAAGGTTACAGGTTATTTGAGAAATTAATATTAATTGAAAATTAGTCAATAAGAGATTCGCCATCTTAGCCATTAGTATTATGTCAGTAGTCTCTTTATTATGTTTTGGGTCATCAAGTAGTAAGTACTTCTATTTATTCTAAAGGTCCACTTACGCGTTAGTTTCATTATCTTATATTATTAGGTCACGATGTGAGTAGGAGTGAAGTTCTGTCATTTCACATACACTTTGTCTTAAGTAACTGTCAGTTCCATTCCTAGTCTCATCGCGGTCTAATAATCAATGTGGGTTAAGGTCTGGGAATTGTATCTATTCTTCCACACCAATTTTATAGCATGATTACAAAATTCTGTTACATCTTTGAAATTTAGCTAACCTACTAACAGATGTTTAACACAATTAGAAGCCTGAACTCTCACATATTATTTAATTGTTCCGCATGCATACTATATTTTCCTTCCCTTTGTCTTTGGCTGCGTTTTTGCAACCGTTTCCGACTGTCTACTGTTATTAAGGACGTGAGAACGTCGTATTGTACAATGCAGTGATGTTGCTTACCGCGTTACATTTGCTTTAAACATCTCCATCGATAAGGTGGCTTGTTTATAATCTATTGCGGCTTTACTTGCTGTAATATTTTGAATCCGTTTAATATAAACGGCCTCGCATTAGAAACCACTTTTGTTTTTCTTATCTTCAACACTTTTGATGAATATCGTTACCGTGACTTATGATGCTAACAACAGTGAAAGTTGCCAGTGCGGTGACGTTTTTTAAAACCTCTTCAAGTACAATATTCGTGACTTTTTCTAATTCCTTACTGACAACAATCGCTTGCTCACATCAATGCAAAATCGGTGGAACGAATTCACAATGGCTGCCCTGTTGACATATGATTTTAATCTCCATCATTTTACAAGAAAAACTGACATTAAAATCCAATAGGTACGAGTAATAACAACATCACAATCTCAAAGCCCCAAAAAAACATGTCTGGTACACGTTTCAGTTTTGATTCGGCTGTGATTTTTGGCAAGAAAAACAACAGAGCGTTCAAAATTAATAGGTTTTAAATTGGAATTTATAGCGATGCTAGTAATTTTCATGCCCAATCAGATGACATACTCAATTAAAATTAAAACGATTGAGATCATCTTTTTCGAGAAACCACACAGGCCTACAAAAAGAAGATGCCAAATGTCTTTGATTACCCGGAAGCAAATTATATCATCACGAAAAGCATTGTTAACCATTAACCGCTACTTAGTCTGTTGTTTGCGAATATAGACTCGTGACCAGCTGTCAATCGCAAGGAGCTAGTCAACTCTGACCCATTGATCGACTTCGTGACCAAGGTATAACAACGCAGGCCCATTATGCCCGGGCCAGCTGAACCGTATTACGAATGTAACTTGAACGGCAAGTGTATACGGCAGCTTGATTTAGAGAGATCATTTTATTTGGTCAAGTCTAGACGCTTGATGTCTGACCTTAAGGTAACTAAAGCGATCGCTGGACATTAAGATTCAGGTTTTAAATTTTGGGTTAACCCTAATGATGGATAGAAGGATATCGTGGAACTTTATCTTTTTTTTAACATGTTTTCTGAGTGTCGATTCAGAGTTTGCGGAATCACTTAATTGAGTATTCAGAAAATGACAAATTGTCAAAAAAATAATTACAATCGTGGGTCAACGTGCTCTGAAAGAATTACCGGATACAAAGAGAAGTATTAAAGGTCATTGACCTTATTGACAATGAGGGTTAACAGAGTTCGAAGAATAATACAATTTGTTGCAAATCATTTAAATACTTGAATCTTCATTGAGCCACTCAATGCATTGATCAAGATTCGCTTACTCAATGCAGTTAAGAAAAATAGGATGGTTAAAAATGATAAACACATGCGAAAACAAAGGTAGGGTAGAGTGCGATAATATCTAAAAAGACCTTAGGGTCTCACCGTCTCAATCAGTCTTGTGAGTTTGATTCTTGAATCGCCCGAAGATATCCGAAAGCCGAATGTTGTTCTAGAAGCTCACGGGCTGAACTGTATTAATAGTTAGGTAACTGTATTAGAATTTTACCAGATACTTTAACTTTTTTCTCTTCCCAGTTTTCTTTCTTAATTACAAAATTTTCTCTGATATCGCTTAAACGAACCAAATTTTGCAATCTTGCCCTTTGCGACCTCCAACAAATTTGCCAGCGCATAATTGAAGTACTAGAGAATGTTGTTTGCAACAAGTTGTACTATTTATCACCGTACTTGGCTTCAGCACTTAGCCGGCTCATCTGACTTGAGTTCGGTCAATTATGTCTGCCAGATTAGTATTACTACATCTACAGGCAAATAAGGTGTTCTCATCACAGTTTTTTGGTGCGTCGAATGAGGTTAACGTTAAGTTAGCATCGATGGACAAAATGAGACAGGCTAATAAATTAATGATGAAAACATTCACATGCATGATACTTACCATGACGTCTTAAAGCGATTCAATTCCGAAACAAAGTTGGATCTATCACTGTCAGATCCATACTAGAAGTGTCAAAAATCGATATAGTTATCTAATATATCTAATACCTTTAAACGAGCAATTATCGTATACATAAATCTTGTACATACATATATTATGTAATCGGAACCGGCTCCAACGATTTTCATGAAATATAGTATGCGGGGGTCTCGGGGCTGATGAATCGATCTTGCTAGGTTTAAGTTTTAGAAAACGTACCCAAAAAATACCGAGCAAAGCAACCGGTCATCCAGGTACTGACAGCTAAAACGTTGCTAGAATCGGAATTGAATAGCATTAAGATGTCATGGTAAGGCCCCAGAGGTGGCTTTAAATTTAAGAAAACGGCGATGCTTGCTGTCTTTTTCAAATATTTCACACTTCAATTGGACAAGGTCCACGTCTGTGGTGGAATTCAAACTGCAAATTATACAACCATGTCCCTATAACATGGTTGGCGCTGGTCACTGGCGTTCACGCACTGAATGTCGCAACGTAACTGACACCTGTGATTGGCCAACTACACCTGTTCGACCCGTTAATTTGTGACAACATCGTCAATGACAATGTTTACTTTAACTCTTATAACAGATTTTTCATGTTTTGCGATGCCTGATTCTGTTCAGTTTACCTTGTCAATTTCGACTATGGATTCTTCAATGTCATTGTACTTTTCTGCAATGTCACGAGTCTAATTGATATGTTTTATAATTAAGCGCGCCTCCAGGTATTTTATATTCTAAAGTTCTTCATTGAAATTAAATCTTCCATCGTTTAGCTTTTCTATTCTACTCTACACGAAACAATCCTTAAAATCATTGCGTTAGTAACGAAATTAGATGAAATTGTTTAGGAAGTTAGTCCCTTTGGCTCTAGTTTCGTCATCTTAAACGCTGACTGTAATTGTTGTGGACGGCTTAATTGCGCTTACCATCACGACTTTGTAGGCTTCTTACAATATCCGCTTGCTCGTACACGACGTGAGATGACAGTGAAAACTTTACATTATAATTTTGTTATTTCTATAAGTACACGTATTTTAACTTCAATAGATATAATATAAACGTCCATGTTTAGAACCTGTTTAAGTAGCAACGAAGTCTACAAAAAACTTGATAAACTCGATGTATTTTGTATTGATTATTTACATAAAACGTTGCAACGCCAACTGACATCAATTAATACTAGATAACAGTCCGCCATCTCACTGCAACTAATCTATCAAACATATTATGCATTAATATCTAAATAATTTTTCAATGCAACAAAATTTGGCAATCAATTTAAGATTAGCTTGATAAACTATTTCAAAATTTACATCCTTTCGTATTCTAATACCTCATTAAGGCTATCTGGCTCCGCAAATACCACACTCCTTAAAATGGTCGGCTAGTGATGTTACCGCAAGCAAGACAGGTGGCCGCGTCTTCATGTCATGGGTCAACATTTGACATTTAAATAGTAGGCAAAAGTGATATTGCGTCACACGTTAGACTAGCCAAGACCGAACCTTTCGTAAGATATGAATTGTCACTAGCGAAGCTACCCGCTGATATTTCGTTGCGTGCAAAGTAATTACTCGTTAGAAAAGGTCGTTCCACCGTAATTGAAGATCACAAATGATGTCTCTAAAAGATAACATTATTGTTGCATTAGTGCAATCATTATAACTGCCTCTTTTGTAGTTAAAGGCAATGATAATGGTAAATGTTCGGATGATTATGCTAAAATCAATAATACTGATGAATTCTGCAATTATTTAATTGGAATCATTTGTTATATGCGTACCATTGTACCGTAATTTTAATAAACTGATTGAATTCATATTAAATGGTACAGTTTTAAAATTAAAATATGCGACGTGATATAAGAAAGATCCTTGAGCCGTAAATAATGTGGGAACAGAAGGTGTACGAGGTGTCCTTGCACGAACAGACGTTTTCAACAGCAAGTGCCCTGCGTATCCGGCTGACGACCGAAATAATTGTATGCTTCAACGAAAAAACAAGTCCTTTTGACATTATTAACTTTGCAAGGGGACTCGCACGAAAAGTGAATTTATTAAAGATCTTTGAGTGAGTTTGGTCACGCATCAGCGCATCTTTTGATGAAATGTTATGATACCCTTGATTGGCCTCTCATCCATCAAAACATTTTGCGAAATGACGTGCACTTTTACAGTTCATCACATGCCACGTGCTTGAAACATCAATGTCCATTCAATTTTATATTCTTCGTTTTTCATGCCTCGTTTCATGTTTATTTTTCCAATGAGCCCTTCAAAGAAATTTGCGATATACGCCGTAGGGGGTCATATCTGATAAACGTTACGTTAACGAGCCTTCATCTTTTTCTGAGACACGCTTTATACCGATATCGTGCAGAAATCATGTGACATTTGACAGCTGTATAAGGGTCTGCTAACTCATATCCGAAGAATATGGTTCTGCAGCAAATTCCTTAATGCATGTTATCCTTTTCACTAAAGGTTTACCTTCAATTGACATTTCATTTAACTACGACCTCGGGTAAAGTTCATCGGAAACGTGCCGCATATCGGAATTGGTTAATTTGTGGCTTTATCCAATTTCGTAGAACTCATCATTTACCACAATCCGATCTTAATACCCACTGAGACACGGAGACATTAAATTCCCAAACGCATTCTTTAAATATTAGTATAGTAATATTAAAACGTGATTTTGTATGCGAAACGAGTACATCCATTTTTACCCTTATTACCAACCTTGCCTTCCCCTCCTTGAGTGACTTGACGGCCTTCAATAAAACTTGTTGGTTTTTAGACCGCTGTATCTTTAACTTGAATCATTACTTAATTGAAGAAATTAAGTGTGCTACTTACTTCAAGTGTTAAGCTTTTACTTACGTTATCTACGTCTAGCATATCCTTATCAAGTTGAGTTATTATCATCTCAGTTAGCGTTCTGTCTACGCCGATTCCAGTTTCACTTTTTAGCGTCTCTTGAGTGAAAGTCGATTTGTGTTCCCAACTCTTCCTTTCATCTCGCTCGTGCTGCATAAAATAATCATAAAGTCAACCAGTTTGATGGAGACACTAATAATTCTGGTTTCTCCAAAACAGTTACTTCTTGCTGAATGTCACATGCTTTTGTGATAAACATCTTGAAATAAGGAAGTCTTAATGGTATCATCAGGCCAATGCAAGGAATTGTCTCTTATAACAAAATATCTATGTCACTAATTAGTTTTATTTAATTATCCGTTTAAGTAAGAAAAAGTTACAAATATGGTTGCACTTCACCATTTTAAGTAATTCAAGTCATACATGCAGTCTTAACAACGTCCTTGTCAGCATATCAAAGTCTAAGTACCCTCGCCATACAAGCCAGGAGCCGAGGCGATCGGGTGAACAGGAAGAGAACAACTTTCATTTTCACGCACCTGATACTTGTCCTGTGTCTTTAAGGCTAGAGAATAATGCACCGTGCACCATTCGACTTTGAGTCCAACCTTGTCATTAAAACGCTTGTAAAGTCTGCAATGCACTCTTACAATTTAAATTCTTTTTAGCTTAGTAAGAACGTTTATCTACCTTAACAAGATATAAACTTGGTTATCTTGGAGTTAAACTCAAATAACCTTTTTGCCTGTTGCTAAGTAGACTCGAAACTTAATCGTGTTTTTGTTAGATAGAATTAATTACGTAATTGAGGTAATCGAACTCTCGGACGAATCTTCACGATCGGTAAGAAACTAAGATAAATAGTTGGTTGAATGCAAGTTAAAAATGTTTCACTGCTCGTGGCCATTTTTGGGAGGCTGTTACAATAGAATTACCTTTTTGAAATCAAATTTGTGTATTATTAAATGACCAGTCATTTTGTGTGTCGGTTGCTTCATAATCATTAAATTACAAGTCTTTGTCTGGACCCTTAAATTTACGTAAAACCCTTTCGCTTTTGCTCACGACAATGCGTGTACGGTGAACATGCGAACTTATTTTCACACGGCGCCGAGAACGTTGCTAAAACACTGAGACATCCTCGTTTCTCTTTATTGATTAGTGAAATATAAACATTTAACTTTGAATGTCGTTATCTTCTAATCTTACATAAATAATATAAACTTCCGGGTTAAAGCATGCATGTACATTATACGTAAAATTTTACGAAACTTAGTATTATTGTAAAACGTTGGACTGCTTTTGTAAACTTTACTACGGACCCATCTTAACACCACAACAGTAGTTTATTTGAAGCGTTCACGTTGCTACAATTACCCAGTTACCTTGCTTTCTCGTTACGCTATGTCAACAATAGAACATTAGTTTCTTTCTTCACTCGGCGCATTTGTAAAATCGTTACCACTTTGCCAAGTACACTTCTCGTACCCCATTTTAGACACCTGTGGTTTTTGCTTCTACCTTATTATAATATCTAATTATACTGGACGTGCTATTGCATGCATGCTATCTCATTTCGTTTCCTAACATTAAGTTCTTGATCTTGACTCCAGTGACATGACCCCATCATTTTCATCAATGTAACGTGTCGTTGGCGTTCATAAAAGCATTTAACTTTACTAGTAACTTGTTAAAAAACTTTTAACTTCACACCATCAATCAATCAACATCAGTCGTTGACAACAACACGAGTAACGTCCGAATGATAATAAATCCTAGCGGAAGACAAAGATTTAAAAACTTTAAATCATCAAAGCGGCTCTTTAAAATGCATGGTTTTTCAACACATACATTTACACTTTTAACGACTTACAGTTTATTGCTTTTGGCGTATTTGCTTCATTATTCAATTTGTTTGAATTCAATTTATATTAACCATTACAGATTTGTTCATAAAAGTTTGCTAGTTAGTCACTAAAACATTACAAAGAAACTGGTTTAGGCAGACACCATGTTTTTTGATTCGTTTTATTACACTATCTGCAACGTCGTTAGTATTTTCCGGTCTATTATTATTAAACTGGCTAACACTCACGGCTTTGCGCCGCAGTGGTCGATATTTTCCTCATAATTAATTTTTGTATAAATATATATTATTTATAATCTTTTAGTTTATATCAGAAATTTGCTTTCCGATTTTTGTTTTCATTTCAACGTTTTTCCCGTTACATTTGGGTTTTAAAATTATAACGAATAGTTTCACTTTCAATACACAAACAACATAATTTAAATTCGGGCTGAAAATCGAACCCGGTTCCTTAAAATTCCTTGATACGTGCTTTACCATGTACACAAACCCTAACAAGCGTTAACTACTAACTAATGTTCTAGTTTTAGCGTAATTTAGAAAAAAAACAAAGAAATATGATCCTACAAATAATATGATCCTGTTGTGCACGAAGCCTAAGTTTTTTATTTCAAACTATTCTGTCTTTGTAACAGTGATCTTAATTTACGATATCGACAAGAACAATCTCATCCATAATTCTTTCCGATTTGTACTCCTCCGATCTGTCATACATAATGAGAACGCGGTATCCTATTGACTCATCAACGAGCTACATATGTCACATTTGTACTATTGTAGACTGGACACGCATTACCAATTTACCTGCACGCATTAAAATCACATTAGTGGCCTATTGTCTTTGGATTAAAGGTAAATTTTCAATGGTTTTCGGTTAGGAGTACGCCGTGACATATGTCAAACGCAACACCTGTTACGTACAAGTGACACGAGTTGACCGTTTTGAGTTCATTGTGATGCTATGAAAGAAACTATTTCAAAATGAAGATGCTGTTTTAGGACAGCATTTAGACCATCTTGCGTTAAAGGAGTAGGTAGTGTCAAATGTAGTAAATTTTCAAATATCACGTCTAAGTGTGACAAGCAATTTAAGTTCCTACTTAATGACGTAAATTGGTTTCAACTAGTCTTGTAACTTTGCCAATATTTGATTACATAGAAGTCACAGTAGCCGTTTTGGTATTTAACGAAGGTATTTGCAGTATCCTCGATTGTAA
The DNA here is from genome assembly GCA_949127965.1 of Pandemis corylana. Classification (NCBI taxonomy): domain Eukaryota; kingdom Metazoa; phylum Arthropoda; class Insecta; order Lepidoptera; family Tortricidae; genus Pandemis; species Pandemis corylana. The sequence goes on along the minus strand of OX421851.1, from coordinate 14,113,649 downwards.
AAGGTCAGGACTTCTTGGAATAGATCTAAGTCTAGTGAATGGGTAGGTGTAGGTCGTAAAGATGATGACGGTTTCGCAAACTTCTTAAACTATGAATATTTCGGAAGGTTAGAATCACTACTTGAGGCATTAAGGATTTTGTTTCGATTCGCTTTTGTGTCAAAACGATAAATTATTTGGTTTATGGGCGTTTCGAATCCACGCGGAACTCCTAATGTTCCAAATATTGCCGACACTATAATTATAAATTTTGATAAGTAATGGAGGTGGGTTAAATATTGCTAGAAAAAATATGTTTTGATGTTTAAATTATTATTCTACTTAGTTACTACCGTCTACCACACAGATGTAAACGAATATCGTGGGGCAAAATAATTAAATAAGGACTACAGCCTTTACAATTTATCCAGAATTAACAATTTACCATATATTATACTTAAGTAGTATACTTTTTATTAAACAAAGGTACCTACCTACCTACCTACCTAAAGGTACCTAGGTAGGTAGGTAGGTTACCTAGTATTTCCTGCTAAGTCTCTTTCGATACTGGGTTGTAATAATTGTATGGCAATATAATACTTGTTTCATGTAGTAAATAATCCACGTCACTATCTATGGTTAGACATAATAGTTGCTCTACATCATTGCATATTCCAAAGGCCATCAAGGGATGATCAAGGCTGCTCCACTTGTCAAGTGCAGACACAACTTGTCAACTCTTTTTTTTTTTTTTTTTTTTTTTTATGTGAATAGGAAGGCAAACGAGCAAGTGGGTCACCTGATGGTAAGTGATCACCACTGCCCATAGACACCCGCAACCCCGGAGGGATTGCAGGTGCGTTGCCAACCTAGAGGATTAAGATGAAATGCCTCTTGTGCCCGTAATTTCCCCGGCTGTCTTAGTCTCCGCACCGGAACACAGCAGTGCAAGCACTGCTACTTAGCGGCAGGATTAGCGAGTAAGATGGTGGTAGCGATCCGGACGGACCTTGCACAAGGCCCTACCACCCGCAACACAACATTCACAAATACATGTTTTATTCATAGGAATGCAGTTTTCTCTTAATTATGTTGCTTGACTTCAATAAGATACTGTTGTAGTTTGTTGTAAGTAGGTACATTGAAAATAGTAGATAAAATATCCAATGCTTTGTTAAATGTCAATAACCTCTCTGTTTGCGAATAATTATAGACAACACTAAACTCAAAATCAATTGCACCCTTTTTAATCAATTTACGGAATGTACCGAACAAAAACGAAACTAAATCATCATCAGATTATTACATAATTAACTATGTAATTACGTAAATGTAACAAATTACCGATACGATGATCATGTAAGTGAGCGTAATTAAACAAAAACAAAGCATCTGGGGCCCGATTTTTGAAAACACAAGCGTGAAAATACCACTCGAAAGTGGTAAAAAATTGAGCTGAATTTGGAATACGAGTAGCATAGAAGACAATCACAGCTCTCATTAATCTTGTGCACTAGTCAAAACTTTGATTAGAGCTGTAGTTTTGGAGATATAAGCTGATTTCTACCACTTTCGAGTGACGTGCTTTCAAAAATCGGGGCCCAGTGCCATCAAAGGTGAATAGTCAAAACCACGGAATAGATCAAACAAAAGTTTCTCAGCGAAATGATCAAATTTGATTCCATTATCCGAAAAAATGACATTCTTTTTCTCTACATGTTCACTGTCAAGTTTTCATGAATATAGGAACATAACAATACGTGGCTCGCCAGCCCAAGAATGTAGACCACGGAAACGAATTCTAACGACCTTGCAAGGCCGCTGTTTCTGCAGGCGCTCGCTAACCATTCCCCTCTTGAATTTGAACAGAAATAAACGCAATGTTGCTTTAAATAAGTTCACTTGGGTAAGAGATTGTTGCAAAGAGTATGACTTATAATTTTGCGATTTAGAAAACGATTTTAGTGGCTTCATTTTGAAATTCAGACACACCCGTGGTTAACTTATTAATTCTACTTGCAAACTTGAAATGTCTATGTGGTTTTCATAGACTTAAGCACTTAGCGATAATTTTGGTTGTCTATTAGATTTAACATTTTGCACGTCATTTTATTCGCAAATTAGAATGGGTTTAAAAGGCCTTGCGAAAATGTGCATAAAATTTGCACAATAAAATGAATGATTATAATAAAATAGAGACTGACAGATTCATTAATGCAGTTAAATTTAAATTAGCGTGACTTATTGCTAAGCTACATCAAAATATATAAAACTGTGATGTTTTTCTGAAGTTCCTACAGACCTCTTATAAAAACTTATTTACTTTACTTATTCTAAAGGTCATCGTAATGCCATATGACATTCTCTACCAGTTAAGTCAGTAAAATATGATGATGACAGAATTAATAAAAAGTTAATAGTTAACTATAAATGTGCACAGGAAAAACACTCAATTCACACAATACAAAAGAGTTGTTGTTTACTAGCTTCTGCCCGCGACTTTGTCTGCGTAGAGTCGTACATAAAAACCTTCTTCTTGAATCATTTTATCTATTTAAAAAAACCGCATCAAAATCTGCTGTGTAGTTTTGAAGATATAAGCATACAAAGGGACATAGGGACATAGGGACATGGGGACAGAGAAAGCGACTTTGTTTTATACTATGTAGTGATAGTTTATGCGTTTGTTCAAAATCGCGCCCGTAGGTACGTTATGATGTTGTCTAAGACGCTGATCATTGTAACAAATACTAATTCATCATTCGTTTAATTACCTACTTGTTCTGTTGAGTTATTTGCAAATTTTCTACTTTTTTTTTTTTTTGACCGCCTGTTGTCTACTTTGTTCTTTGTTTCTGTATTGTTTTGTACTGATTTGTGGTGTTCAATAAAGAGTATTTGTATTGTATTGTATTGTTTTCTAGCCTTGTCCGTAAAGCCTTTGGGAATGTCAAAGGTTTCTGTTTTTCTAATACTACATTCGACTCGTTCTGAAAACCTATGTCCCTTCGTAAAACATACTGATCGTGACCAGTGACAACTGACAACGACAATGTAGTTGCATCATTCTGACTAGATACATTGCCTTCACTTCGCTAATGCATTTGACACGATCTTGCATTGCTTGGTTGCATTGAGCTGGTGCAAATGTTTGAACAAATAATACAACAACACAATACACAATACCAATACAATTAATACCAATTTTTTATTAGTTAAATTTGCATTTGGGATTCCATCGCAACCACAGTTTAGGTGGTTCGTTCCACCGTAAATATTGCTCGCATAAAACACATTTATTTATTTTTAGTTTTATTTATTGTTCCTATCATTGACTACCTGTTTTTTTTGCCTTTAGTATAGATCTGGTATTTTTTTCTTCATGTGCATCACAATAGCATCCTTCTTCCAAGGAGGGCATTAAACTAGTTATCCATTAAAGAAACTTTAAGAAATCCAAAATTAACTTAATCATAACTTATTCGAGGCAATTTCTGCTTTTCGTTCATTCGTCTCATCCGAAAAACAATCTAGCAGCAACGCGATAAAAAATACTTTCGCTTACGTTACTTCAGACCTTCACTTGAAGCTAGTGTTAATATCGCAATTTACGTTTGCACATTATATACCACGTATAGAATATGCAACGGAATCAGTAATGCAGTGTTGCTCAATAATATATGTGTTAGTTCTCGAAACTTATCACGAATTAGGTCTACATGATTCAAGTCGACATGATTTTGATATGACGTGAACGTATTTGGTCGTGTCTTCCTATGTTACTATAGTACAGTGCTTCTTGTTTTCTTAATGTATATGATGAATGATAAAGTACATTATTGGGGATGAGAGCGAGTAGTTTGGACAGAGTGATGCTCTGTGCAGCTGTTACACTTGCTCTCGATCTTAACAACATTATTTTTCATTAATGTTTATTCAGAACTCGCCATGTCAAATACATTAATTTACTAGAAGCACTGTATGTGTGTACTCAATTTGTGTTCTGATATTTTTGTAACTGATGTAAGGTTAGGTCACTTTAGCCCTGGGGGATAGCTTTGACATTTGGGATTAACTTGATCTAGGTTTTTTATTGCACTCAAATTACGGTTTATTTCATACCCTTCTGTGTGTGGTTTTCATATTATAGGCCAAAGTTACCCTCCGTTTGGTCAAAGCAACCCGACTTTAAGATATAGGACAAAGAGAACGCAACAAATGTAAATAATTCAAAATTTACGTGTTAAGATCCCATTCAACCATCCATCCATACTTACAAACTTTCGCGTTTATAATATTAGTAGGAAGTCGGGTAGTAGGTTGGGAGGGGAAGGCTTAGACGGACGTTCCGAGAACAAATAGGAGACGTTTTGGAAAAAGGTCAGGTCAGGAGTACCCGAAACCGACGAGCTTGGTATGAAGAGATTGCTGAATGTGGATGAAGCGAAAGAAGTATGTCAGGATCGTAGCAAGTGAAACAAGGTAGTCTCTGCCTACCCTGTGGGAAAGAGGCGTGACGGTATGTATGTAGGAAGTAGGATGTATGTACATTTGGAACTTCAATCTTATGGGACAAAATATAGAATCCTTGCAACGTCTATCTCTATCAACGATGCGAAAACCATGCGTGGGCAGGGTATATCAATTTTGGTGCCGTTGCTATATAACTCGCGCAATGTCGAGTAGAAGCCCTGTACGTAATCAGTAGTTGTTATGCAGCACAAGCTCGAAATTCATCGAATAAGGTAAGCGAGGTGTGGTCAGCCTTGGCGCGTTACGACACACTTTTATATGCATTTATAATAACTTATCTACCTAAGAGAGGACCACGACATCATCTGTTTTGCGAGAAAAGGAAACTGGTGGCCAATAGATGGCGCTGAAATCATCAGAAAACTTTATTTAGTAATGTGCTGATTTATGAGGCTAGAAATTACAAGAGGCGTTTTAATTCGTATTATTAAATATGAGGTAAATGTTTAACCTATGCAAATATCAATGAATATTTAGATAAGGATTCTTTTCATAACTCAATGATTGATATCAAGGCGGCGGAAAGTTTATAAAATTCCCCAGCTTTCTAATAAAATGACATAAACATGAGACAGAATGGCCTTAGATGGCAACAATACGCGGCTTTAGAGTACCATAAATCAGTCCAGTGATTAAGCATGACTGACTATGGAGCATATTCGCGGATAAATACAGACCTGCCTCACTAACGAGCCCCATTCAACAATGGTACCAACATACCGATCGACAATATAAAGCTAGATTACACGATCATGTTATGAATTGGATATTAGCGAAAGCGTTTGAACCATGTGGCATGATGGGGAGTAATGTTCGGAGGGTGACTGAGATGGAATATCGCAAATTGACGCACAATGACGGTTATAGAATGACTTTAAATTGCATTAGATGTAAATTCAAAGATATGTCTTTCGGACTGATTGGTGGTTTAGTGGCGTCTGAAGTATCGGAGAATACTTTGAAGTCACTGTGGATCCATTAGGAAGTTTAGAAGATGTCTATTGTTATAGTATAGTCGGTTGTTTATCTGGGGGGATGTTGAATATTACCTTCTTCGTAAGTAGTTGTAGCTACACTTTATTACCTAACGTCGAATTAACAATGAATTGCATGCGGGCACGGTGCGATCCTTAACAACAAGAACTGTCATGTACACAGTCATGCATAGATACGTTGAAATTCTCGAATATTTCGTCAAACGAGTAAATCACTTTCCATTTTAGTTAAAACTTGTCTCCTGCTTTCACTCTTTACTTAATTACGTAAAACGGTTCATAATTAACACGGTCGCCTTAACGCGGTTCACAATCTCCAAAATCTTACTTCATAAAAGTTGAATGAAATTGAAAGTAAATTCACTATCAATGGCGTGGAAGCGGAAAGCAAAATGATTGCCATAACTGTGTTAGCGAGATACAGCATGCAGGGCTACCACAGAGCGCACAAGAAGTAGGAAATGTGGGAGAATCATTGCATTATTAATTTAGTGTAACCTCTTTTATAGTGCCAGAGAATCTTTACAGAAAAAAAAATACTTTGAGGGTCCAATTGCAATTAATGTGGGTTAATAAAGCTGCTAAGCTAGCAGGCAGTGGTTTATGTAAATGTGACGGGAAAACAAAGGGCCCTTCCTTTTACACAAGAGAATTAGACTTTGAATACATACATAGTCTCGCAATATAGAAGCTAAGATCCCATTGAAGCAACTGGAAAAGGCTTATATTTATAGTAAAGAGAAAACATACCTACCTCTATTTTTTTATGAATTTATTATTTGGAATTTGGTTTGCTAACCCTAATTTGTATTGCCAGTTATCAAATGTCAAAACTTTTTGCTAAAAGTAACGGTCTACCGAAAACTAGCTTCTTACAAAAATTGAAACTTATTGTTACACACACACGTAAAAACAGAGCTGCGTTTACACAGGCCGGTGCCCCCTTAAATTATTAGTCTTGAACAACGGCGCCATTAAAAATAAACCTAATGTCTTGGAGATTAGAATCGTTTTATTTTGTAACAGCTTTTAAAGAGTTGCATGTATGTTGGTTTTTGCTTTGGTGCGTAATTGTACCACTTTCGAATAGTTTTGCATGGTTTGCGTGGCCTTGAGTGTGAACTATTAGGATCTTGGATTTGAGCATTGACATTCTATCATTCTGTTTTTATTGCATAAGGTACCTGGAAAAAACCGATTCCTACGAATCACTCATACCTACATGTCATACGGGCTAAACGCCTAGTCAAGAGCGTCAAGGTGGAAGGGGGAATCAAAATACGATTAGGTCGTTAGCTGCATCGCCTATAACATGATTCTTAAGATTTTTGCCTATTCCCTTGATGGGTTTTTACCATTAGCGCGGGAAGAGAAGCAACTGGTACATTCTTTGTTTTTTCTTTGCTCCCAGACCAGCATGGAAGAACAAAAGAGGATTGTTACTTTGAAATAAATAAATAACGTAATATCTACCGTCCAAAATTAAAGATCTCGTTATCCTAATGCGTCTTAAGAAATCTAATCAAGACCAAAAACCAAAACATGCGTGCAACGTGTCGGTTACTAGAGCGGAACACACTTGCGCGCGCGCCGATGTCATCTCGTTGCGACAGTGTTGCCACACGGATTAATATCTAAATCTGCAACGCCTTACAAAAAGACTTCAATCAAGGTCGGCTTGGATTAAAAAAAGATTTCTTTGTAATTGTAAGAATGCTGTTACTTTTCTATTAATGAAGGTTGGGTTTTGCGGAATGTGTTCATTGGATTACTTTTTGTGTTATTTTATTCTTGAGCGTTTGGCACAGTACCTACAACAAGTCAGTAGACTTACTATCGCACCTCATTACGAACATATAAAGGCTAATTTACTTTGCTCCTGCATTATGTATGACAATGATCCAATAAGTGCAAGCAGCATACGTCACATTCTTCACGAAAGTAGAGAGAGAAGGAAAGAGAGAGAGAGAGAGTTGTACAAGTAAACTAGTAGTCCCATTTAATATTCACAGTTTAATGAGCTATCCCCAAGTTTCGTAAAGCGGATAATATAACTGAATCAAGCCTACTATGTATTTCAAAGTTCGCTTCTGACAAATGATTTTCTTTGCCCACAGGAACACATACAAGAAGTGCTAGACAAATGGACACAGATTGACGATGAGATATGGGCCAAAGTGATAGTGTTCGAGAAGAACAGACGTGTGGCCAAAGCGTATGCGCGAGCGCCGGTGCTGACAATCAATGGCTCCACCGACGGATTTGATGGCATGAGGTAAGATTACACTAATACATTTTAATGTAAAGAATTGGAGAGTGAATAAAATTGTCAATAACTTCTTGTCGTGGAATTGACGTCTAATTGAGGAGATTTAGTTACTTTTCAACTATTACGCTACCGGATCTTGGATTTGATGAGCGTTCTCAACGAATTTGAACAGAGAGAGACTTACGCCTAATTGCTTGAATCCATGCTTTGTTAGCATTTGTACTTAAACCAGATACTGCGCTCGTTACTAGACAAAAATAAATCAACTGTATTGTTTCTTAATGCCAGCAATAACCACAACCGCACACAACTAACTATGCATGAAAGAAGCGAATATATATTTTAACTCAAAGCATTAGCCAAATTCATGATAAATACTACTATTACCAAACGCCAAGACCCTGAAAAACTAAACAAAAGATTTCTCTGTAAACTATAACAAACCATCAACTAAAGCGCATTGCGAAATGCCGCAGGCGACGTTCAAAGAACTAAAGCACTCGTAACCGATACAGTTTCTACCTAATCCCCCGTATTCAATTGCAAAATGTACTTCACTAAATATATTGTAGCTGGTATAACCGTAATAATTTAAGCCCAGCCTGTGGCACGTGGCTGCCCTACTTCTGTTATCTCATTGTTACTACCTCCTGGTTAATTTATAAGTGGTTTACTGTGATCATTATTAATTGTAGTTCTGTTATCGTTACGCCAAATTACTTTTGCAAGTTCAATTGTTTCCAATAGGTTTTAATTAATTTTTGCTGCGGTTCATTAGTTTCATTGTCATAGATTCTTTGCAGTTTAGAATGAACAATACTGATTGCGATTTTGGTAATGTTCCGTGATTATCATTCATTGGTATTGCTTTTGACTGTAATAATGGATTACTTACTTTAACTGTTATAATAATTAATTCGATAATTTGTAACTGATGGGAAACAGTGATATTTTAATATACGATACTTGCTTTTTGACATCACTTTCACAATAACAGTTGGAAACTCTTAAACCCCAAGTGCTAGTCAATTGGGGTGATCTTTCATTCGAGCTCAGATGTACCAAATGGACCAATCGCATGTAGATAAGATCCACATATTGATCAGCCCCGTATAATGTGATAATGTAATTGATCGATTGATCTCTGCCCTACTTCACCAAAAAACCGCATTTTTAAATGTTTATCTTAAATGCTTACTTGTAACTCTTTTCATACTTTCTTCGAGTCTTCACATGTGGCTGTCCCAACCAGCACACCTGTCTTACTCTTACGTATCATTAACCGTACTTGTTTGATCTGTTTAATTATTTTGCAACTGGTATAATTGCCATTGTGCAAGCTCACGAGCGGGCCCGTTCCGACCTACGTTGTTAAGACCTGTTATAGTCACGTTGTCGTGAGTCGATAAACTTATCGATTGTAATAAACATACCTCGTTCGTTACCAACGATTGAGAAGTCTCGTATGAATTGGCAGTATTGCGTCAACGTGCCTCGAAAATTTATTTCACTAATATGAAATAAATAATACCTAATGCTTTTATTAATAAATTGTCTGCTCAAACGGCCGTTGACGTTTTGTTATTTGCAAGTGACATTGAACCTTGAGAATTGCTTGCGCCTTGGATTTGTCTATGTTAAGCTTCATTCTTTACGGTTTGTTAAAATAGGCACTTTATTGTTTTGACCAAAACGTAGCAATATTTATAGATAGCGCTCAAAGCTTTACCATTTCAAAATATACCTTGACAGATTTTTTTGACCAATTTGACCGTCTTGTGGGACTATTACTCTGGAATTTAAACCAAGAGGCGCTCTTAACTTTTACCACATTTTTGTAACAATTATTTTGACAAATTGCTAAATTATTAACAATGTTAGTTGTCAGTTATTATTTGTTAAAAGGCATGAATTCTCGAGTCGAAGAAACGCAAGCGCAGCGGACCGTGCGCCCGGCAAGGTCGTCGCAGTTTCACCTGTAGGCGAATAATGACTTTATAAGATAATAGAGAGAGCATTTGCAATCACAAAACATCTAAGTAGCGAGGCGATGTCTAAATTTTAATGACATACTTATTTAAAATTTTGACGTGCATGTGGATGCAAGTTCTGCTGTTCAGCGGGAGTATTAGCGAGTAAGTATAATGGCGGTAGGACCCGCAAAAATGTTGCAACTATTTCCAATGTTATTCCTATTTTAAACTCCCTTAGTCATAAAAAGTTACAAACCTGTAACAGCGTATAGTAGCCGGCCATAAAGATTTTGTAATGTTTTGTTGAGGAAAATAATTTTAAAAGGGCGGAAATAAATAATTATGAACAATTTAACAACCTACAATAAGCTTAACAATCTTGGAAGTTGCTTCAAAAATTAGCTACTCCCAACCCCCGAAGTTTTTTTGCAAAAATCACTATTACGAGTAGCTGTTGTAAAATCCGGAATCATTGATCACTTTTAAATTCTATTATGAACGAGAACACACACAATTTACGACTAATTACAACTTAACCTAGGATTATGTCGTGTTCATAAACTCGTGCGCAGTGAAAGTTCTTAGTTCTTACGTACCTGTCAATACCAACGCAATAATTAGGCAAGCATGCGTGCGGGCATCGATAAATGATTCGGTTATGTAGCAGTTAAGTTGCTTAAGAGGGCCAATAAATATCCTAATTGATATGATATTTGTATGATTAAGACGTGATCGACTGAATCATAGTGATTGGGATTCCGACTGGCTAGGTCAAGGTGTAACCATATTCCCATGGAATTTCCTAGTTGATGTCTAATTTTTAGGTAGGTATTTTCATGTCACTGGCAAGTTAATTTTAATTAATTGATGTGAAGTTTTCGTAATTTTATCAAGAAAACAAAATAAAACTCGAAATTAAATATAAGACTATATGGCATGAAACATGACTTTTTATGTTTTCGGATGTAAAATCACGATTACTTAGACTTAGGTTTCTGGTAGTCATGTTGGTTTGCTAAAGAAAATCACGTTTTTCTCTCTTTCTTTTAAATACTTTAGAAACATATGTCGGGCAAACCTCAACTCAGTCTATCCTATATTTTTAATTATGTTTATGTCTCACGTTTCACCTCGCAGTAAATTATGAATAAGCCAAAAGTACAACTGCAAATTTTATAATATGCTACATTTGCACTTCTCTACATTATGGATGTTTATGGGTAATGCTTTCTTATAAAAGTTTTGATAGGTATTAAATTTCCTATGATTTTTTATCGTTTCGAAAATAACTACATATTTCGAAATGTTCCAGCTTGCGCAAGAGTTCTAATTGTACGTGCATGGGGATCACGATTTTTTTATCAACTGTCTTGTTTTATCTCCTTACATCGATGACCACGTCGCTTTGGGTGCTGAGTGTTATACAATTGTTTCACAATTCGAGATTATCTACAACTCATACTGTGACTTTCATAGACAAATGAAAAAAAAACTGTTAAATAGGGTTTACACAGTTTGTTAAGGCAACATAGCAAACAGTTAAAACTTTGTGTAGAAGATGAATTCTACATATTTAGCTGGATCTTGTACACATATTAATTTTATTTTACTAATTTTCGTTTGATTTCTGACGGCTGTACCCAATAAAATGCAAAACCATTCTGTGGGTTGTTTTTTTTTTACGTCAATTATACTTATTCGTTCGTTGCCACGTTGCCAGTATTTAAAATGTTTTATATTAATACCAAAAACAAAAGATTGGAAAGTAAATAAAATTCCAAAATGGCAGCAGGCAGAGAAGCGAAGGCGTGTGCCGATGTGATCTGCAGCATGGCATGTCTGGCGCAGCATAATGACACGGAAGTCGGTTGTCGCCCGCGCCTTAGATCATCAAGGTACTGGCAGGTTGCGAATTCAAAGTTTTAGAACGCCATAAAGTAATAAAATAAAAAATAAAACCGATTTTGAATAAATTTGGCGGCTAACTCCTTTGTTAGTTAGGAATTCAGGATGTAATTTAAATGTTGTGTCACGTTCGTCTCGTTGCTCTAAATTGAAATAATGCACCTAAACACATTAAAAATTCGCTTACAAATCGAGTTCTACTATTTTGAAGACACCTTATATACCTACCTATATGTATAATATATACCTGTTAGATTTATTGTCATTTATGCGTAGCTAGTAGAAAAATGGGTGCCAGGAAAAGAGACCCAATAAAATCACTCCGTATTCCAAGCTTTTTAACGAGAGCAAAAGGGGCTTTTGATAGTTTTAAGTAGATAATAACTTTAAGATAAGTATACTTACTTATACCGATGCGAATGTGATGCCCTTTTAAAAACTGTAAAACCATTGTCATTAGGTACTCATAATTCGTGAATTTATTGGACCATTCGAGTTTTAAGACTATCAATCCCAGTCTAAGCATTACTAAGTAACCATTCCCTTTAATTCCTGGAACATTACTGTAACTCGACTTACAGCTTTTATCGCCGCTAGTACAAACAGGGAAGTGTCGCGCGCGCTATCGGCTGCACACACACGAAAATCGCCATTTTAATGAAACGAACCAACTCTTACACCCCCCTTTAATTAGTCTAGATCTTGTGCTCTGGCCCTAACAACGGACAATAAAGATTGAACATTGGCTGCACTAATAATTAGGAGTTGTACCGGCCCTGATAGGGAAATGGTTTGCTTTCTCACTAGGGTTTAGCGTTAATTTTATGGGATTTAATTGGATTTATAATGCTGAGTCTGTGCGGCTTTGTTTGGTTTCTTAATTTAGTTGGTTGTTTTACATAACATTCGTGCCTATGGTTAAGACGTTTATTATTGCAGACAAGTGTACAGTATTCCAGTATTATGTTCTTATTTTAATGAATAGGTGAGATTTTTTAGTCTAAAATAAACTGTATTAAAATTTACCCAGCTCTTTAAAAGACGAACCTTTCGAATCCTCAATCGCGGTCTGCTTTACATTTAATATCAAAAATTACCTCTTGATCCTTTTTTTTTTTGGAAAAAAGTGTATTAAAATAAATATTACTTTTGAAAAATAAGTCGCGTTTTGAAGATGCCTAAGTCTTTGATTCTATAAATCCCGACTTTCATTTGTTTTCGTTAGCAAGATAACATTTCTTATCTGACAGTGCGGGCTGTAGTCATTTTAGCCCATTTTTGCGTGAAATAAGGCGACAGTGTGGCCATTCTCTGGCATTGTAAATAGAGCGATTGTTAACCTTAAACAGGCATTCATTTTATTTATCGCACCGCGGACTGCAGTATATTTCTGTATAGATAAAGAACTTAGAACGCGAGCAGTACGGCCGAGACACCCGTAACACTTTTTTTCTACACAAATCAAGAGTAAAAAATTATGGGTAAAAGGCTAGTAAACACCGACACTGTAATAATTCAATTTTACTTGCGTGACCAATAATACAAACAATTTATGTTATTGTTTATCCAATTCATTAATAAGGTTTTGTAACTGAGATTACTGTTTCCATATCTGTGTACTGTGGTACTGACAGGCGACCAATTCGACGTCCCCTTCAGTATATTTATTATTTTTAAAACTGAAACAATGCGTTGTAGTACTTAGAGGATAGCCTTAAAGAGAGTTTGGGGCGGGATAACTTTTTATCTAGTCAATTTAAAGAGATTTACTACTGCTTTTACAAGGCGACAGTCTTTTACAAGTAGGCGTCCATTGATTTTACTGTAATTACCATAAAGTTGAGTATAAAAAAAACTTTACGTGAGCCCTAACAATTGGCTATTAAATCGTTTTTTAAATAGGCAAAATCTATACGGCAAATAAATGCGTAGGCGTCAATACGCTCCAACTATTTAAGGCATTTAGTGTTAGTGACTTTCTTTTTCACCGCAATCATTACAATAAAGGTGAAAAATCTGGTACTATCACCACAGTCATCATTTGTGCATTCCCTTTTTACAGAACTGCCAAAACAAAAAGAACAATTAACAATTAAAAGGAAAAAGTGTTATGAGAAATGATCATTATGCAAAAAATAATTTATGACAAACGACAGGGAACCCACAAATCTATCAGCACCTTAACCGTTCAACTACAGACAAATGAAACACAAACTTCTTATAATCAAAGTACACACATTCCAACATCCACATTCGCATAACTGTGTTGCAACAGCAATAGCTGAATGTTATTGTTTATTGTGTTCTTATCGATATCTCTGCTTTGTTAGTTTGTGCGGAACCTGCGCATGGGCACAATGGCCGTAGGCCTTGCTTTTTGTCTAAATAAAGCGTAATAGTGTGTAATTTGTGCGACATTGGCGCGGGTAATTATGATAGACTGAGTTAGAAATGTGTGGTTTAATAAGCTTACATAAATGCTTTAAGGAACTTTGTAGATTAGATTAGATTCATATGTCATATTTTGAAAAAAATCGCATAGGTAAGGATTCTTAAGTAGAAATAAAAAAGAAATAATAATAATTGAAATAAAAAACAACACAATTAAAATTAAAAATAAAATGTCATGGCAAAAATATATAATTAACAAAAAGTATCTAAATGTCGTAAACTAGTTGTTCAATGAAGATTAAATAATTTAAATAAAGACAAAAATCAAGAGTTTTAATTACATATTATGTACCTACCTGATTATGTAAGTTGGTAGGTATCTGTCATTGTCTCTGCAAACGAGTAGAAAAAAGTTCATGTTGAAAAAATAAAACATGCTTGGTTTTTGTAGATATGCGTTTATATCTATTTAAGTATTTATCCATTTAGAACAAGCTGTGCCTAATTTGGGGTTAGCTCAATTGCTGTCAAATGTCCTGAGATATTGATTTATTTATTTTGCTGATTGTACTCTCCGTCAACTGTCCTTGCATAATATGCATCCTACATCCTACAAAAATCAACAACTCTATACCAAATTTCAAGTGAATCCGAGGACACACGCATATAAAACGTTCCACTGAAAATAAAGTGGGTTTACACAATTGTGTTATAAGTTTCATACACAGTAAGTTTAAACCGCGCACAAGATCATTATCACCTCTATAATGGCACTATAGTTACAAACATTTAACATTTAGCGTCTAAAGTATAGAACCTGATACACCCACGTACACAATTTCGTAATTGTCTTGATTGTACTACCACAATATAAATCCAGTATGTAATCTGCAAACAACGTGTCGCTTACCACTAGTCCCGTTTGTAAATCACTTACTGGTTTTATAATAATGTGCTACCGAAAGCAAGCCACGCCATGGCGCCAACGAATCCTACATCCTGATCCTTTTAAATGTACTAAATTGTACCTTATCACAGCGCATAGAGACACAAAATTGAATAGTTGATTACAAAAACGCCTACGCAAAATTATTAGGTGGACTTACCTGGTAGCATTTGATTTAAATTTGAATATGGATCTTTGTGATGCATTCAAACCCAAGTAAAAGATTTTTTTAAAGAAATTTTGTCATCGAAATCGCACGTCTGTTATAGTTTTTTGGCTACGATTTCATGAACATTATTGAGATGTATTTTTGAGCTAATATTAAGAAAAACGATTACAGTCCAAAATTTGAGATTAGTATTTGGAAGAATACGATTCGGATGGTCGTTCGCAAATAGGATGTACCACCCACTAGCTACGAAATGAAAACAAAAATCAGAATAAGAACCCGTTAATGAAGTAACACATCTACTTATTTTATGGGAGCCAATTTTTTCGCTGTTCGCTTCGTATCTATAACTTGATAACAATGTGCAAAACATGATCTGTTTTTGACAGCGATGACGTATTTGTTTATTGTTCACGTATATAAATCATATCTAGAGTGGCTTGGAAAGTAGGGCGACATTGAGGTAGGCTTTTGCAAGCAATCGCTGGTCAGTGTCAAAGAATTTGTCTCACTCTTGCGCAACGCGTGTGATGTGGGACGATAAAACGGAATAACAATGCATTAAGTGCATTAAAAGCCTTGTTCGTTTTCAACGGACGAGATTTATTGTGTTTGTGGAGGTCGCCAATATTCTTGTTGTATTTGGCTCCTCAGACCGAGTAAAAAGTCTAGACAGAGTCCTATATCTGCGATGGGAAAATGCATATGCACGAAGACGACGCGTACAAGGGACTCTCCTTCCCCGTCCTTTAAGACGGAATCCTGCGTACGGCGAAGTGAAATCTGCTTAAGCTAAAGACTGACCGCATAAATGAGTCCTCGCCCGCGCGGTGCAGAGACGCGGGGTGGGACGACAGAGACGAGAGAGGTGCCGGCGGCAGGCACACTATCCGCCCGCACCTCTCTCGGTCCCCTTTGTCGTCTTACCCCACGCCCTTGTGCCGCGCGGACTCATTTAAGCGGTCGGTCTAAACACTTTAATGTTTCACGCACACGAGCGCAAAACTTTGCCAAAATAAATTGGTTGAAGGCGTAGTTTAATCTTCGTCTTGACTATTTATTTGGTCTGAGCTCGATTCATATCGGCGTTAAAGTACGGATGTGCATGTATGCATAGTAGCAAGTCTAATAGCAAAGTAAAAATAAAAATGATAATAAAAGTTGTCTAAGCAACTGGCCGCACGTTAAAACAATAAAAAAAGATTTCTAAATATACCTTTCACTATAATTAAACACGTAAACCTTTATGGGCGGTTTAAACGCAAAGTATTTGCGTGCTAGATCTAATTTATAAAAATAGACGCTTCTAACAGCTCGTAAGAAGTCAATTAAGATTTAAATAATGAGAGCGCAACTAAGGTGATACGCCTAATGGCGATTGGAACTGTCCATAAAAGGTAACTTAGCTGTATAATAATTATTTTTAGTTTGATAAACCTGATATTGGAATCAAAGTTTGTAACTCTGAGTAAACATTGGGTAATCAGCATAGAATAAACATTTATTGCTAAACGTGACCTACAAGGTCTTGTTACCTTAGGCTCTGTCTACCCCGTAAGGGATAAATACGTGATTTGTGTAGGTATGTATGTATAAACATTTATTTCAATAAAATAGAACTTACACCTAACATACTAGATGCCACCACTGAGCCATGTCTATGTCGGTAAATATTTTAACAGTAACGAGAAACCTTATAATAACTTAAATCTATCGTACCTTATGAGTTTCGCAAGCAATTTAGGAATGACGTCTTATTCCTCCTAGGGAATGGCATACATGCATTTTCTTTTTGATTCCTTCCGTAATTTTATGAATGGCCAGTTTCTTAACTGACAGCTTTCATATCAAAGCCAATTTGGTCATAGGTCAGTAAAAATTGAGATAAAAACAACAACTGAAATAAAAATAAGTGACGGTATAATATTCGGTGACTGAAAGGAACTAACAGTTTTAATTAGAAAACATGGTTTATGTAGAGGTTCTTGAACTTTACGAGTAATAGAAAAGTGAAGGAAATGCTGATGATTAAGTACATTAGAAGCAGAAATCCCGTAAAGGGCTCCTATAAACTTTCCCAATTAATTTTATTCTATAAACGCTGTAATAAAACTGTTTTCATTAGCTACTTCACCACGATAAACTATAAAGAAAATAATAATATTCTGTAAGCTGATTTTTTCAAAAACGCTGTTTATCGAAAAGAAAAACGTAAATTAAGAATTAAATTATAAACGCCACTCACGCAAATGTGCGTTCAAACGTCTGTAAAGTTATGACATTGGCACTGAAGGAAAGTCACGAAAACGCATATATGCGTCGGTGGCAGTGAATGCGTTAATGATTACTTGCTTAAATGAGACGAAGTTTATTCAGGTGACAGATTTCTGCAAATTAAAAAGAAGATTCAATAAAATTATTTACAAAATTTCCTTAACAGGAATTTATATAGATCTCATAATCTCGGTGTAACATGGGGAAATCGAATAATTTAAACAGTGTAAGTATTCCTGAAGTCATGAGGAGTTAAAAAATGTTATATAAGCCTGGTCGAATTATGTGTTTTAAAATTTCATTTTGTGTGGGCTGGGCATGCTTCACATCATGTCGACCGCACCTCCTTTCCTTTGTTACACCGTATAGTTTGCGATTAACGTAATAGTAAAATAAATGCTGTCAATTCCAGCCCTAGATCAGTTCAGTATGCAAATGATGACGATCTGTACACGTGGGCTAGGCTGCTCCCGCGCATAATACAGATGAGCTCTGAGATTCGGCCCACGGACGCCTGTGAGTTCCTGTATTAGCCACCTAACACATGGGCAACGAGTATTTTAGTGTCTAAGTGGCCGGATTCTGTTTACAAAATTGGCTTTCAGATGTTTAGTTTTAAAACTGGCAGGAGAACATACGGAGTGGTTAAAATTTGGTTGTGTACGCTTGTATACCTAACAGAAAAGGAAAGTTTGCATCAGAAATTTTACCGTTTGCATCGTATATGATTCATATTTTTTATCGATCGATATACTTTTTTGTTTCGCCATCCTTTTCTTTTTATTATAAATAAAAACATTTAATTGAATCAGGCGTTACTTTGCGGAGGTCCAATTCAATGAACAAAAAATATTTATTTACCTTGCTATTCCGCTACTCACGTGCAAGATAACCAAGACTGTGCGAAATATTTATGTTTTTCAGGCCATTCCTCCCTCCACTACATAAAACACAGATAAATCCCACAAACTTAATTATCCCTTACACCACACAAACACTGACGCGTTTCGATCCCTCTACGGGATCATTATCATAGTTTAGTGTGCACAACAGTTACACGTGCAAACCAACGTCGTACTGATTTGATAACATATAAATAAATATAATGTACCCACATTCATATATTTTCCCAAACTAACATTTTATTTAATATGATTTTTATCATTATGATTGTGCATCAACAACTACGTCCAAAAATTAAATTAATAATGAATGAATTAATTACTTTTATTTATTTTTTAAATAAAACGTTCTTTTAATCGTTTAATTGAACTACATTATACATACATTTAATAAATATTTATATCGAATTACAAAAAAAATTAAACTATGATAAAATCTAAAAGTTAACTAAATATACAAAACTTAAAACTAAATAAATATACCTAACTATAAAAAAAAAACACCATCTAAAAGGCCCTCCTGCGGCATAGACCCCAAGACACTGGCGGCATTACCTCTCTGTACAGCCAGAGAAATTCGCTGGGAGAGGAAAGCGCCAGCTCTGGGGTCTCCTGAGGTATTTATTTTTATTTTTAAGTAATATTTTTTTTTCACATGTCAGTTACACAAAGGGCACTCTTGTATTACACGGATGAAGTATAACTTGGACTTGTGTAGAAATAATAGTTTACACAAATGCTACAACTTTTGTTAGAAATAAGTATATACAACTGATTCACGGTTACATGCCTCATGGATTTGATTGTATTTGTCTTACGTTTATTTTGCACAATAAAGAGTTTACATAGTACATATAATTTGACATGAGCTCCAGTCCAGTGAGAATGTTATTCAAGTCTATTAGAACTCTCCAAATCTAACAGACAATATATGAGCAATTCGGCTTATATCTAATGTAAACAAACCTAAGGCTACTACTGAACCAGTGAGTTACACTAATGTTCCTATCTTCACTTTCCATCAGCTGAGATAGAAAGTTAATCTCTGGACAGCCAACTATTATGACAAAAGTTTTGCGTACGCTTGGTACACTTGAAGTCCTTAATTTATTAACGGACAGATAAACTAACAAAAATAGATAAGAAAATTATACATATTTACAAAAAAGGCAGGGTGCTTCGATATTGAGAGTGAATAGGCTGTTACTGAATTAGTGAGTTACCTTCGGCCTCGTCTGCACTTTTCAGCAAGTGAGACCGAGGTTAATCAGTGGTCAGTCATACTAAAAAAAAACACCCTTTTAAGAGTAATGTTCTAGCTTCACTTATCAGCTAAGTAACAAACGACGCAATCAAATTTTGCAACTCGATTTTTATTTACTTAACAATGGTTCAGTGGACTTAAAATTAGACACATAAACACCTTACTAAACCTAGTAATGTTACTAAAGAGTAACTCAATTGTTTTTTTGCTGAGAGAAATTAATAGATGCAGTTATTAAGTCGTCCTTTTCTGTGTCTGAAAGTATCGCGCAAAAAGTATTGTAGTGCTTGTATGCATGACAAGATTCTACAACTGTCTCACCGCTGTTTGTTGTCATATTTGAATAACAAAACTAGCTGATATAAATCTCTACTCGTCACTTGCGGCGCCGTGGTGATAAACCACCATGTGAAAAGTGACTTCGTAGTGAAAGTGAACGCAAGTGACAATGTAATCTGGCAATCTCTGGCAGCCGGGAAATGTATTGTGTAATTAGGGTTGCCATCCGTCCGGGTTTCCCCGGATTTGTCCTAGTTTAGAGGGCATCCGGGGAGCGTCCGGGGAAGGTTTCATTTGTAGACCGGGTTTAAAAAAAAAAAAAAAAATTGGGCCGCCCGCGAGACACGCACTATTTCACCGTTCCCCCACCCCTCCCGTCACGATCTTGTTGACATGTCCGGCTTTCGGACTCTAAAATCTGGGGTTTCCACGCGTCTTGTCCTGTTTTCCAAATTTTAGAGATGGCAACCCTATGTGTAATACAAGTGTCATTCGGTATTAAACTTTTTTTGAAAACGTACTGTTAAGTGAGACGGGACAATGGTAGCTTTTTAAACTGGAAACAGTAAAACTATAGAGTATTAATAGAATGTAATGAAAAATCACTACGTTTTGCACGGTAGCCAAAAAAATCTACATACTCGATATTTGATTCCGATACCATCGTCGAGTAGTTAGTAAATAAAGTCAACAGTGAAAAAGAATATTTGAAGGTTAACATAAGTGTGGTATAAAAAAAATAGAATGTATCTGGGTTACATTACAAAACTGAATGTTTTTTTTCAAACAACAACACATTACCAAAACAATAATTATGACCCGAATTAAATTGCTCCATTCTGACCTACATCAATCGATATCATCTGCGCTATTGTTTATTCGTTAAGTGTCGATGTATCGATATTCTAAATCGATTACCATACTCGATAGGCGGCCTTGTGTTAGCAGAAAATTTCGAATGATCAATCAAATAATCGCTTGTGGCTAAAATTGATGTCATGTTCCATCTTCCTACGCATTCGTAAAACTGCTACATAACATACATATTTTTTAACAACAGTATGTAAAGTTATACTTTCGACGATTGTATACGTTTATGACTGTAAAGATAGGTATTCCGTATTGCTCAACACTGTGTACTGTGATAACGGTAAACTGGGTAAAATATTGATTGCGATCATCATTCTTTTGCGTTCCCATCACCCTAGTGATGTAACGTGTCAAGTAAATCATGCGCTCAGTTGGTTAATTTTTATTGCTATTAAAAATAATGTGTGAAAAGTTGCAATTGTTGTTCATTCTGTAATTTATTCATTATTGCGCCACTTTTTTTATGAAAAAGTAAAATTAAATTATGACTCCAAACAAAGTACTTACCTGTAGCAGAAAAATGTGTTTAAAAGTGGTTCGCAATATGCACTTCTCTGCCCTAGACAAGTAAATTTCTATTATATGCTTTCGAAAATAAATAGGTTAGTAAACTCTTTTATTTCAACCTGTTTTTATACCCGTGGTTGCAACAGATGTCATTATAAACGACATTTAGTTAGACATTAGCGGCCTCAAGTTAAATGGCATGGCAATTTGTTTTCGAACACTCTGATGTGTAGGATGAGTCTGTTCCACGCAAGACAGGGCCTCGGGCTGCGGCTAATTTTGAAACAAATGAAGCCTGGAACTGTTTTGGCAGACTGTTAATTAAAGTTGTAAACTCCCGTACTCAGAGATGCCAATATTATTGATTCAGAATCATTCATTACTGTAATTTTTCGGTACGGGCACGAGTTAACGCTAAGTAGGCTCGCTTATTCACAAATGGTATCGTTCTGATCAATGACACATCTGAAAAAAAAACACTTAAATAAAAGCAAAAAAGGTAATCGCCGAAAAATAAATCTAATTTTGCATTATTAAAGTAGAGTACATACGTTCGTCGTATTTTCAGCCGGAGAGATCCACTGCTGGGCCTATGCCTTCCTTAAGGATCTCCACGAAAGTCTGTTTTGTGCGGCCCACAGCCAATAACCAATAACTTTCCATGATTTACTAGATCGTCCGTCAATTCGCTTCACCTTCCAGTGCACGGTCGCCACTACAATTACATACTAAATTTAATTTCGATACGCGTAACCATTTATATAAAATCCCTTTTTCGTGTTAAGCGTAATAATGAAAATTAATTGCGATTTAATGACGTATGCTGAGTAGATGATTGCACTAATTGAAATAATTCCCCTTTTAATTACTTCATTATCGCGGTTAGTACACATTTGTTAATTTAAAATATAAATTTTGCTATTTATTGCATATCAAATTGGTATTATTTTTGTAGTAAAACTATTAAAGTCTAATGATACCTAATTAATTATTGATGACCTAGTGTAATATTATTAGAATTAATACATGGTATATAATATTAAATGTCGATGATTCTTGAATTATTGAACGAATCCCCATGGATTTTCAATTTTCCCTTAAGGCTACAAGAGACATAAAAAAAATATTAAAATATTTTCTTTCAACATAAATTAACTGATTGGGTCAACTTAAGTACAATAATTTTACTCGAACTTTATAAACTTCTCTTTTTTTAATTTCAGTTTAGTATTTATCAAAATACTTCATTAGTTATCAAAACTCTGTGCATTAGACGTAAAATTTAACAACACAAGTATTTCTCAGAAACATAAACGCAAATTGATCAAGCAACCTTTACCGATTATCTATTTTGTACTTCAACGGGATGTTAAGCAAACAATTTCCCATTAAAATAATACATTTGAAGTTATTACACATCAATTACTATCGTAAAACTGAGCGTAAGTCAGCTTTAAGTTAGTTGTTAAATTATGGAATGAGTTGTGACCCATTTGATGACCCATAGAAACGTAAAATAGTATCCTTGAAGTCCTACGTAGTAATTATAACTAGGTAATTTAGTCTCAAAATTAATTACTCTCTTCTTCTTTTCGAGAGACCCCGTTGCTTAACAAAGGTCGCCCTCAAAGACATCCACAAAACTATGTAACACATTTAGACTACGTCTGTTTCTTACTTTCAATTCATTATCCTATTCGTTCCATCAATCATTTTTAAAAATTAGTTGTAAAATCTTAGCAGCTAATTTTGCCTATACCACAGAGTATGTAATAAGCTTAAAGTCGCGGGTTCACGGTGGATGCAAGTTGCTTCCAACCCAAGCAACTAGAGGTAGGGGAGGCCTATGTCCAACAGTAGACGTTCTATGTCTGCTATGATGATGATGATGATGAAGCTGAAAGCGACTTTTTGTCGTGAAACAACTGCGAGAAATCTGATCTTTGACATAGAAAGACAATTGACAGGTTGCTAAAGTAACAGATTAAAGGGAAATCTTGGGGGTCATAATTCAAGGTTTATTATACTAGAGAACCAAAGCTGATTTGCATTGTCACGGTCGGTTGCTCACAAAGGGCTTGACTTCACCTACATCACTTCTAAGACGTTCATGATACACTTTTACTGTGTTATTTTGTTCTGTTAATAGCTAGCTGACCTTAATTACGTCTATAAAAGCCTTGCATGGAAACGAACAAGTGCCGACATTTTCGACAGAATAACAATTATTGTGTACAATACAACTACGAATTTGCGAGTCTCCTTTCAAAATGTAACAATTTTTACGATGAGAGCGGCCTTGGCATTATTCGAGATCAGAAATTAGAGCACTTTGTAAAGCTGCGGGTAATTTGTTTCCGAAATGAACGATGAGTTTAGGATCTTTAACATTTTCACCGATTGTACCAAGGTCTTAAGTGTTGTTAAAGGTCAGTCGAACTACCTATTTATTTCTTTTACTCCTCAGATGATAATCTTGGTTTCTTCGATATTTACCCCACACCACAGCTTCCACTAAGTGCAGAACGTCAAACAACTCCATAAAAAACGTGCAATGATCTATAGTAACCTGCAAAAAATAGCAATCATCTCTTTAACACGAATGAGATTATCAGATTAAATTAAATCTACAAAGCTAATAAGTTTCTTGTTAATATTACGTTTGGTAAATTCTACTGACAGGCAGAGTATAATCCTTTGATGGCTCAATTTGTAGGCAAAAAATAGATTATATCGTTTAATTTGAAAATCAACAGATTACTGTTACGGGAAGTTTCGTTTGTTCTTAGAATAACTAGATCAAGATCACGAAACGAGAAGTGTTCTTTACTATAATTTGTTTCTTTTTAACTATAAACTATTTACTAATTTTTGGGGTTGAAAATTGATTTTGTTTCAGCACCATGCAAATCTTTAGGTATGACAAAAATGTACGTCGTGACGACTGTATCCTGTTTAAACTCGTACCCATTGGTTCAGTGGGTGTGGCGAAGGTCGTCAGGTTCGATTCTGCGAGAACTTTAAATCACAATGTTGACACTTTCTTTATCTCCAACTATAAACGATAGCCATATTCATCTCGTTTGATGTGTGAATAAACATTGCACTTGTGCGAAACGATTTTCTACTCCGGTTTAAAAGGGAGTTACTAGATTATTTTTTTCGTCTTTGTGTCGAGCATTGTTTGAGGCTTTCTCTTGTTTCTTTTTATTTTCTAAACAACTAATGCAAATCGCCTTATCACTAATCCGAATTTCTTCTGATATTATTATAATCTTCTTGTTTTAATGTCATGTTCTTAAGTTTTCTTTGATATACCTAAGCCTTTTTTTTCGCCAAAGAACCTCAATCCTTTACAGCCATTTGTGGTTGACACAAATCTCCACGCATTTAAATCTATTTTATCATCTCTAACACTGTTGCAACCTTTTCTTCACTTAAATCATATTTTTTTCGATACAATTTGCCGTATCGTAAATTTATAACACATTTCTTTTATATCCAATGAAACTTGTCAACCGTAAGTGATCGTTACTTACTGTTACGGCCGGCTTTGCCGGTCACATTTAATGTAAGTTTGCGTGTGATAATGTACGTTACACGTTGTATTTCATGTTTACATTTGAGTTAGTCGTGTTTGAGGTTGCCATTGTGATGTAATGAGATACGATCGCGATCATTAGTTGCATGAAATGCTGTAATTGTAGAGAGTAGATCAATTTTAATTTGCGTGTGGTGTGCGGAATGCTCGATAGATGGCACTGTCTCTGACAATACCTGAAGCTCGTTCTTCACTGGTCACTGGAGATTTGTTATTTTTGATTTTAGTTTATAATTTATAAGCAAAGCAAACGGGTCAAACTTAATATCAAAGCTGCAGCTTGCCGCGGTATCATACTGATTGTAGCCTTTTTGGCAGTTTTCGTTGCTATTTTTAAAATTTAATATTTTGTAAGTCTGTGTCGAATTCTATCAATGAATGTTTTTCTTCTTATTTTTAAAAGCAAGGCGTGTTTAAAAATTGCGTAAATATTTAGTACTTGTATACCTCTAGTCTCGCGCTCGGTACTGTGAGGGTAATATAACAAGTTATAGCTCGTGCTAGCGTACTTTTCGGTGTCAAATATCAAAATTATTCCTCCAAATACCGCCTTCTATAAATCACACAATAACTGGGCGCAGTTTAAATTTATGCTCGTGTTGAACTTTAGTAAGGTTTCGTTTGAAATGTTAGATCGATAGAATTTCGCACACGAAACAATGAGTTATTGTAGCATTATTCGTTGTATCGCGTCAAATGGCTGTTTGGATAATGGGAAATCGGGTATTGACGGATAGTTAGCATTTTCATAAGGTTAAGCACCTATTTTTCTTGTTAGTGTGCATTCTTGATCTTGTTGTGTAAACAGGACCAAATCACACCTGAACTTCGATTAATATGATAGATTCAACTTTTTAAGCGACTAACCATAGTCTCGGCCGTTCTAAATACCTGCTTATTTCTGCCACGAGTGTCACGTTCTATGAAATGGTAAACAAAATAAAATATGTACATGGATACATTTGAGCAGAAAAACCTTGTTACCTTAGACTCTGTCTACCCCGTAAGGAATATAGACGTGATTGGTGTATATATGTATGTAAATTGTGAGGGGTTGCAATACTTTTATTCAGCGAAAAATAAAACAGAAATCTCAGTCACGCACACGTGTCATCTGAATGACAGTCGAATCGCCACTAAGTCAAATGGCGACGGATTTATGAGGTTCATGCTCTGATCTATAGGTTAGTCGCCTATCTCACACTACATTACTTTTAGCAAAGTATGGTCCATGCTGGTCTGGGAGCAAAGAAAAAAATAGATGATAAAAGTCCATCGAAGGATTGGGATCATGTTATATAGGCGATGTGGCTAGCAACCCATCACTGTTTTGATTTCCCTTTCCATCCATACGTCCACAATCATGCTGAACGTGGTCTTTAGGCCTTGTTACCTTAGGCTCTGTCTACCCCGTAAGGGATAAAGACGTGATTTATGTATGTACGGTCTTATTATACCTATTAACGACCCAAAACGGGTAAATACATAAACAGCACCTTAACAGTATCAACGCCTGTGGCGTGGCACGCTACGGCCATTTGCTTGTACCCAAGTCTAGTTTCTAAATAGCGAATCTAAACTGGTAATATTACATTATTTCTTGAGTCTAACGTTACTTTAGAGAGATCAATCAGTGCCTACTGATAGCAGAACTATACGTGTGTAAGGTGTAGTAATCAAAAGCAGACTTGAATACTCATTTATTCTTTATCTTCCGGTTACTCTAACACAGTCTTATTTTTTACTATAGCTATCTCTCTTGCCCTTAGGGCCCTTACATGCCCTTTAAAATTTCGAATTTAGTTTAACAAAAAAACTTAATTTAAATTTTACACTAATATATCATCATCCGCGTCTGTACTACTGCTTATGCGTCAAGTATGGTTAGGTGATTCGGCTGTTTCGCCTTACATCTTTTTCGGAAGATAAATTCGTTTAAAAATTAGACTGATGAGACACCTGACTCTATATAATATGTGTGAGTGAACAGATCAAGTAATGATTGTCTCTTGAACATAGCTCCATAGGTTTGCTTAGAGTCATATCCCAAGCGACAATCGACGATCACAAGTGACAATTCTGTTTACGTTACAACCTCGACGATTCATATTGACTAATATGCATTGCATTTCCAACTGTCACTTGTCACAAACAATTGTCGAGTTGGTGAAATAGGTGCCTAGTCTGGCGAATAAGCAGCCCACAGCGAAAGAACAAACAAAAGAAAGTGTTATTGGTACAGCCCGTAATTGCATTGTCACAGATAGTAACTAGAGCGGCAATAAAGGTATTAAAAGGAACAAAAAGAAAGCAATAGTGGCGGTGTGAGGTAAATTGATTTTACGCGTGAACGGCTCATTGGAGAGTGTAATGCGTTAAGAGGGCTGTAAGTGCACTAACCATCTTGTTCATAAAAAGTTCTTCACGTCGTTATAGCGACGACAACTTCGCCAATGTCAAAGTAACAAAAACCTTGTGACAAAACGCCGGCAACGTTGTACGGTAACACGGTCAAAGAACCCCCTCCCCCCCTGTCGGCCTCTTAACCAACGGTCAATGATATCCCTTAGAAACTGCCAAGAAATCATTAGCCGATGCCCAGGGTGCACCGGACCAAGCACTGCTCTTCCCCCCGGATGGATCCAAAAACGAACCGCAGCTCTTGTATGGTCAAGAGTGTGTAACCCGACTCGCACCGCACCCCTCATAAAAAGTTGTATGCTACAGCAAAATGTATGTTAAAGTGACAGACAAAGACAAATAAATATTTCGTTCGTTGTAAGCATGAGCTTAACACAAGTTTTTGGATGTGAGGGCTTTTCAATTTGTGTGAAAACGGGAAGTGAAACAAAATCATAATATTGACTGCGGATCTGTGATTCTGCCAGTGTAAAGTGTGTTCTACTAGTTGTTGTAAAGCGATGTGTGTTTGAATAAAAGTTTGGATTCCATAATATTATAAAGAAGTACAAAAATGTTCGGAACTGTTTATAATACATTTTCTGTATTTAACTCCAAAAGAAATGTCTTCGGATATTTTTACAATTAAAATTAAAATACGTCGTTGCGTCACACTTTCCATGTAACTCGTAGTCGTAGTCTTTTTAAATCCATGTTACTTTGTTTGTAAATAACGTGAGATCTAAGTGTCAATAATAATCTTTCCCACATAAGATAATGCACACTCTTCTAAGCCATTTCACAGTTTACTGCCAGTTTAGAAAAGTGAATTATTAGATCTGCGTAGCATGAATGAATACATTGGATCAATATTTACATACACGTATTGCGTGGGAACAGAGTGTCTATTTCACTTTCTGTATTTTTTTTTCACAAAGAATATTTTGATTTCGAATCTTAAGATAAAGTATGGCGTAATTTTTACTATAAATTAAAGTGTGTTTATGCTGAGATTTATTGAGTCACCAGATGTCTTGCGGATTCACCACAGCAAGTACCTTCCTCATTCTCCATAACTTTGTTAAAATTATCACATTCGGTAAATATAAGTTTTGGTACTCGTGCCTCAAACGTTTAAAGAACTATCGATTTTAATTAAATCGATTATTCTCACACATCTCTGTGCTTAATCGAATTTCGGAGTCGGTATAAGTCGTGCACTCGATCTCGAATCGACCCGATTCTAAGCACAAGGTGACACCGGCGCGGGCGCATCCGCGGACAATCACCGCGGTCCTTGACACCAAATCAAATCGTATTTGTAGTGCACTATAATGTCAGTTGATCCCTTATTTATAGATACGAGAATATTGATTCTTAGGTAAGATAAAATATGATTTACTAGCTGTTGCTCGCGACTTCGTCCGAGATGAAAACTTGGTATGAATTGGTAAAATTTGGTATGGAGATCCATACCAAATTTTATCACGATCAGTGTATACTCTAAACTTGAGTAAACTATAGTTAACGCGCAAAAGCGTAACAAACAAAGTACATTCAAACTTATAATATTAGTTAGGAATTAGGAATTGCCTCAACTAAAGTATCTTTCGAAGATTAAAGTTAATCGGCGTTTGAGTATGACACTAGATTATTAAAAAAAACACCTGCCTTTGATAAAATAATGAAAATTGATAAATATGGATTGGTCCTGCAAATTTTGAATCAAACAGTTAATTTAGTGTTTGTTGTCCGTTCCAAACAACACTAGTTGCGTCGTCCAAATAATTCCGTAGGAAGTGAACGCAGAAGCCTACAAGAAAGAAAAGACTACCATGGTATTATATCAACCCCAAAAGTTTTATTCATATGCGTATTTATTCGCATAGGTACTAATACAGCCTATTAGCTGTTTATCTTATCTTGGCTTAGCTTCATGGACCACATCAGCTATTGTTCCGTTAGTAATGCCGACAATGTTGACCTACAACTTACAACAGCAGACAACTTTACGAGGCGCGTATTCGAGGGCATGTGGAATTGAATATGCAATTGTAATGAAGATAGTAACTGAGATTAGAATGATACTTAGAGATAATAACTAGGTAGATAATTATCCTGTGTTATAATAAAGTTGGAGCGTGTGTTCAAGAGAGAAGAGTGGAAGAGGCGTTAGAAGTGCTTTGCCTGGTGGGCACTTTAGGCTGATAAAAAAGAAAGGGAAAGCATAAGACGTTATTATCCACTGCATACAGACCCCAGGCTCCCGATGTTTTGAAACAGTTGCAAGCATCAGCATCTCGTCTCATGTTAGTAACTGTGAATCTGTTAAATCTAAAAGAAAACAATTATACTTAAGGCAAGGGTTTGTTACATGTTGTAACTTAAAGTTCTCAAGATCAATAAGTGCAATGAGCTAGCGTATCGAATCTGGTCCGTTTAATTGAACAAAATTTAAGATGAATGTAATTGCAACAGTCGTGAGAACGATATAAAAAGTAACATAAGATTTCACTAATAATTATCTTATGATCTCATTGTGAAACGAAAGTGACAAATCACACTCGCTTTCTACGTTTTAATCAATTTACTTTTTTCGTTGATATACTTTTATTTGACACAATACTCGTACTCTGCAAGCTCTGATTCCAGAGACCTTTCTTTATATGACAGCATCATTAATGTTGCCTTTTCTTTTTCATCTACTTTTCGGTTTAATTCTTTGACGATGGCTTTAGTCTTAAATGAGGCATCCTCGACGCAGATTGTTGATGTTTCTTAATTAATCGTATTATAATAAATAGACATATTTCCAATGAGATATAGACTGCGATTATAATACGTGATCACGGGGAGTCTAGCTAAACCCATACCGTACTGTATTGTATGTGTAATGTGATAATGTTGATCATTCTTCATACGGGACTTTCAGTCCTGACAATACTCAGTTAAGCAAATTGTATTCTCAATTGCAGTATTGTCACTGGCAATAAATTTGCCAAACATTATCTCATGAGGTCTGTTACCTCGTTATGTAACTATTTGGTTTAATTTGCAAATAATTATAGTTCCGATGCCAGTTCCGGTTTACGTCGCGGTATCATTATAGCAATTACTATATGTCGTGGATGTCGCTTTCTCTGTTTGCGTGAGTGACTAGCTCTTCTGTAAACTACATTGAAGCACTATATTTACAAGTTTGGTCGTTTTGATTCCCCTTTCCACCTATACGCCTACAATCATGCTAAACGTGGCCTTTAGGTCTTGTTACCTCAGGCTCTGTCTACCCCGTAAGGGATATAGACGTGATTTGTGTGTGTGTGTTGGTCGTTATTCGCAGAAAGATGGGTTAGTTTCGGGAAATACGAAGGAATTATACAGTTTTTTAAAACTAAATGGTTTATAACAAACTGTTCAACAAATAAGCATATCCATTTAACGAGGGAATACACTGTCTGCCCATCACGCATAATAAGTATTAGTTAAATGAAAAAGTTGATAGTTGTTTATAGTTTCAATTATTGTACATATCAGGATACAAAACATTTCCTACGCCATAAGCGATAAGGAAACCATTTCCAGGGATAGATTTCCCATCCGCGACACGTAATTGTGATAATATAAACGTTCAAGTAAATCCGGTACCGACCAATCAGCTTTTACTTTCTGCACCGGCGCGAGCTTCCGCGAACGAAAGTACTTCACGATTCACGGTTATGTTCGAATTTATCGATAATTTTATACTGTTACTTTCTTCATTCATTATTTGGCGTACGCAAATTGAGGCAATATCGTTTTATAGACACCGATATATTTTAACTTTCGTTTTACGTATTGTGCGTTCCGAACACGCTAGCAAAATGTGACTACGGATTAACGTTGAAAAAAAAGAGACCCAAAGTTCGACATAAATGACGCAAAATATAAGGTTCTTGTGGATTTTAAAAATCGTGCTCGTTTTTGCTGGTGCCCGTAACTTCCGTATGTAACAAAAAGTATAATATAATCAATAAATGAGCCGCAGATCCGCGCGTTGTTTGTTTTGGCTCTTATCAACGCTTGTTACCTACAACGAATTGTTTAAAAGCGAGTGTCGATAGCGTATTTATCGATGTAGTTCCAACACTAGTTCGTTTATCATCGAGTATGCAGATCCATGACAGCACGCACTTTCTTCTGCCATTGCTTATGGAACACTAAGGCCTATGGTATACGTGTTAGCGTAGTCGTGACTTTGTAGAATTTGTAACCAAGTACAAACTAAGTAAAAGGAAGTCTTGTTTACTTTTTGGTGTCAATATTGGGTACATCGTCAATTTTATTAATCGTTTCTATGGTTCCAATATCGTTGTCGAATTCGTCGAAATTAATTACAACGGGAATTTGAATTTCACACAAAATCGGTTCTGATGTTTCCTCGATTTGTCTAAATCAGAAGATAGATAATTTGAACGGATTGTGTTTTGAACGTTTCAAAGTCTTCGTATTGGCACAATTCAAGTTATGCATGTAATCAATATATAAGCACAAACATGCAACCAACACAAAAAGTTAAGCTGCAATAGGCAAGACTTTCGGTAATTAAAAATTCTTAGAAGTCCACAACTAAACAAAGACGACGCCAATTTTTACCATCTTCCCTAACCACGGCTAAAAACAAATGAAGCGCGTCTGAAAGCTGTTAAGCTAACAATGGTTGGTTTCGCAGATTTCATGGTACGGTCGGGCGTGGTTCCGTGCCTTGAACTTGGTGGGTACCATGGGCAAAGATGCTTTCACGGGTCATTGTTGTAGAAAGGAAGCAGGAAACGTTTTGTGGCCAAATGCAATGTTGACGATTCTTTTACTACTCTAGGACTATTAGGTTTTTTGGTAAACATATTACATGTGTGTTACTATTCATCTTTTTCTTGTGTTTTATGTACAATAAAGAGTTATACATACATACATACATACATACATTAAGGGGTGAGGGCAAAGCGTTTCAACTGCCCCACCTTTATGTCACTAAAATTGGCAAATATGTCCATGATTTAGAAGCCATTGCCTAGGTACGACGACCACGCGCACCTGTCGCGAAGTAGATAAATCCTTAATTTGTTTTATTTTTAGTTTTGATTTTAGTAGCATGAAGATAAGGTTGACACGCTTTGCGGCCTGACCTTAAGAGGGAGATGTGAGAGTTTTGATCACCAATTTTGTTTATGCGCCTTACATTGTAGGCATACAAATGTTAGCTCTCTTAAAGAAAACGTAAGTGGCCGCAATTCTACGACTATGTCAACAGGAAAAATAGCTTTTGTTTCTTATTCATTGTATTGCTTTAATTATGCTATAAATGCTTTAATACTGTATGTTTTTGAACATGGAGGTTTTGACTAATATCCCTAAGGTAGGATTCCGCTTTAAATTTAACTGTGAAAATTGTATTTTCATACATCTTTAGGCGTAGTTATTTATTGCTGCCATTATGTTTTAATTTGTCTATTAATTTTGAATAAGTTTACCGTTGCGGCCCAGAGTGCACCGGCAGAACGCTACCTTCTCGTGTATTCGTGGCCTTAGGGCGAGGGGGGGGGGGGGGGAGGTTAAGGCCACGAATACACGAGAAACACTTACGTCTGAGATTGATAATTTCTTAAGTGGTTATGCTCTATTAAAATGTTATTGACAAATCTAATAAAAAAACTATTTAACAATCGCCTTTACCTTGATCAAATTATGTAACTTTGAGTAGCTAATGTTAAGTCCATAATCGATCTATTACATTACAAGTACTTAACAATGATCAAAAAAATGATCTTTCTGCGACGCTATTATAACCCTTGTATGGCTCTAATCGAACATCCATAAAATGTATATTGATTCCAATTTAATCCAAGGCGACCAGATATAGAAGAAATCCTTGCATTTAAACCAATGTGCAGTACGACAATCAAATAACTATAATTTACATGCCACAATCCAAACCACAATTTCATTTAAGCAGCTCGTGACTGCGTTCGTTAATCACAAAATAACACATAATTGAATTAGATATGAAACAATCGAATTAATTCAAACTCGAGCCATTTCATTAAGACTGACACAGCCTTGACTCGAGTCACGCTCCTCCAATGCCGATGTGTATTTGCACGTAATATGCACCTACAGAAGTATCATAATAATAGTTGACAGGCTGAAGCGAGGTCTTTCTCTAGTGGTGGCAGTGTTGCTAACTCTAGAAGATCCTTGCTTCCAAGATGTTAAAAGTCGCTAGAAAGTCGCTAGAGCTGGCGCTAGTTCCAAAATAGTGCTATGGCGGAGGATGGGGATTAAAACAACAAAAAAAAAACGAATTATTGTTCAAAATATACTGCCAAATCTGTATTACATTGATCAATTCCATTCACCCAATTTGATTTTTTTGCCACCATAGAATCTCAAAAAAAGGAAATTATAATACTTGTTAAATGACACCAATATTATAATGTCATTGTAGTGTCCAGTGTCCTATCCTGAGATTCAAATTGGTACTGTACAGTACTGTGCTCATGCAAAATTCATGCTGCATTTTACTCCTGAAAGTGTACTTATCAAACTAAGAAAATCTCTACAATACATCTACTGGACTTTAATTGAAATACTATCATTAGCATTTAATTACATATATAAATAACGTCTTTATCCCTTACGGGGTAGGCATAGCCTAAGGTAACAAGACCTAAAGGCCACGTTTAGCATGATTGTGGGCGTATGGGTTGGTAAGGGGGATCAAAATAGTGATAGGTTTCTAGCCGCATTGCCTATAACATGATTCCTAAGATTTTCGCTCATTCCTCTGTGCGTTCAATATTTAATTTAGCATTTAATTGATGTTCATATCGCCTCAATTACCTCGCAGCAAAAGACAAACTCAATCTCGGTGTTAATCAACATTCTACAAGCTGCCACGCGACAGTAGCGCCAAGGCCGCCGCTCACTGCGCCCGCGTCGCCGGCGCCCACTGGTTCGTCGACCCACTGATGTGTGCACAACCTTTATTATTAGGATACTGTTTGCTTAAAGTCAAAAATCCACATCAAATCAAATCAGAATGAAAACTTTTATTTTGCAAATAGGCCGCCAAATGCTCTTTTACGTGTCTTTTTGAAACTACCAGCGGGAAACTACTACTACTATCGGGTCGCATACCTATAATTGACAACGAATCTAATACATTTTATTTAGTCTTGAGTGTAAACTCGAGATCTTCCGAGTAATAATTAATTAAACAAGGGGCTATTTCAACCACGCCAGTACTTAAAAAAACAGTAAAATGATTTATTTTTTGGTGATTTGGTTGACACTGAATAGGAATTTTATAATGGTAATTATTGAAAATGTAATGTTCGCAGAGTTATACAATTTCCAGAAGAAAAAGTTTTTGTTGTAGCCCTCAAAGTCAAATAATTCAAACATGCTGACTATGTAAACAATTCCAAGTTCATACACGACACGATAAAATGCATCAAACGTCCTCGCGTGTCAATGCATCAAGAGTCGAATCAAATTGTATTTATTGTTATTAAAATCGTTTCATACACCTATTGTAGTAACGTGACTATTAAGTTTTCTTTATATCGCAATTTAGGCCATTATTTTTTGTTTAGTTAATTAAAACAATCATGTCATTACAATCGGGAGCAGGTGTATCATTTGGAACACGCTAGCGGCACTTGCTTTTATGGTGTAACGCATTTCTATTAATAAAATTATACCATCTTCACTTGGCCTTAAAGAAAATCTTTGCGGTTTCGCAACGGCTTAAATGTCAAACGCATGCCTGTTTAAGTTTATCTGTAGAGCGCCCTAAATTGATATTTATATTTATATGTATTTTAAAATACTAATGCGATTAATAAAATGGCGTCTATTTAGAGTAATTTAGATAATAGTTTAATATAAAAAGGGCCAGCAAATATATATCGAATTGTTTAATATAAGTAGCTTAAAGAGTTGTAACGAAACCTTTAAAATGGTATAGATAATTTTGCAGACAGTTCGGTTTATATAGTACTAGCTTCTGCCCGCGACTTCGTCTGCGTAGAATCATACATAAAAACCTTCCTCTTGAATCACTCTATCTGTAAAAAAAAACCGCATCAAAATCCGTTGTGTAGTTTTGAAGATATAAGCATACAAAGGGACGTAGGGACATAGGGACATGGGGGCAGCGACTTTATTTTATACTATGTAGTGAAGTACATTAAAATATGTATGTATATTATATTCGAAGCCTGAATATAATATTATAAGCTCAAAGTATAATATCAAAGGTATTTATTTCATGATAATGAGGGTACGGTCTCACTGTTTCCATATTTCAGACCTAGAATAAATCAAGACATTTCGAACTATTTATATATTTATGCCTTTAACAGACCTTTCGGCTACTATCGCTCTATTTGATGGTTTTATTTTACATTTAGATACGATAACTCCTCAACTTGGCAACTTTCAAAAGAAATCATTTAGTTACTAAACACATTGTCAATTGAATAGAAAACTGCATATTCTTGAACGGTACACATAGTCGAATAGAAATAAGCAATCTGTAGGCACATTCAGTACTTGGAAGCAAGCTTGAATGTCAATGACGAGTACAGACATTCTCAGAGCAATGCCAAGGAACGGTTTTAAGAAAACAATATTCCGATGTTGGACGTAAACGAAATACTAATGAGTGACAAATTCCTATGCTGTCATTATTCAATTTGTTACATGAGAACCAACTATCGATCTAGATTTGGTTGAAAATAAACTGCACGGTAACAAAAGGGCCAAGCAAAAAAGGAGGCAGCGTAAATCATGGAATGTGATAATGTCATGGTTAAACCAAAGAACCTATGAATTAAACATAAACGTTATAAAAAAAAGGGTTTTTACCAGCAATATCTTATTGATACAGTAGTTGGCTGATGTCCAACTGCAAAATCGACAGATCAAAAGATATTACGTGTATTGAATATTCTGTGTTCCTGATTTATGCTTACTTTTACGATTTGTTTTTAATGTAAATTCTCTTTCTTTACAGAATCGGACTTTGCGGCTTCGACAATCCACACAGAGATCAGAAAACGGTAGAAACGAAAAGACACATCGGACTGGTAAGTTCATCCTAAACACCTCTTGAATAAGTACTTAAGACTTTTACTGCTTACAATAAAATATGGGCATACATATTTAAGTTAAGTTTTTACACTCACTCGGTCATCATTAGCCATCATCGATGACACCTACGCTAAAAACAGACATGACCGATCATCTAACAACCGCATACCTTTAACTAACCAAGATCACGTTACGAAACATAAGCGTTTTTATTATAATTCCTAAACCAAGTAAATAATGACGTAACTTTGACGATCTAAGCTCAGTTTCAAATGGTTAGATCCATAAAAAAATAGACGAAGATCTGTGAAATAGAACTTTGATTAATGACATACTCTTAAATAGACATTACTAACATGAAAACGCCCAAACATTAGAAGTAAATGTATAGCTTTTTAAATCACAGGGGTATAATGTTACATTACAACACGTGTCGGAAACAATTACAGATACATAAAAGGTTGCATAAGACGGAATGCCATAATTAGTAAGTGCCCAAGACGCAGTCACAGCAACGGTCTAATATCATGAGAAAACAGTAATAATCAACTTTGTATTGTCAAGTACCATTAAAGTTTGGTCATATCCTATAGTACCTTGACCAAGTCAAATGCCTTGGTGATACTATTAAGGGTCGTGGAGTAATTAATAACTCACATCCCTATAATAATACTTCAGAGCATACATTGTTAGTATATTTGCTAGACATAATAGGAAGTAGAGACGGACTGGGATCATGTTTCGAAACAATTCTCTCGAACAATAGGATCCAATATGTTTTGACATTCAAATGAGAACGATAACGAGCTGTCTGGTACAAGGTCAATACCTTGGCAAATATTGATTCGGGTTCAAGCTTAACTATATTTTTATATGCAGCTACCTTTAGATAATTATCCTCTTCTAGACTTTAGATCTTCGAGACAAAGAAACATTTGAGATATGATTAATTCATTTTTATCTGCTCTGAATCTTTATAATAAACGTAAGGCCAGTAGCCGATAGCACGGTCAGCAGTTTTATTACCCGTATCTAATTTTTGTGTACTTGAATCAAATAGTCTATTCAAATTTACGAAAACTCTTCCTGATTCATATTTTGGTTGCAGCGTAATTCGATATTGATTGTGTTCATTTTGAAAGTAATTTATCAAATGGTCAACGGCCGCGTGTTTTAAACGTGAATTGATTATCCACGGACTGCTGAGTGTGTGGTATTTGAAACCAGCGCGCGACAATTAAGTCGTTTCGTCAAACTCACATTATCTACACATCAGAACTGCAATGTTTGCTCCACTTCCCGCTATCTGCTACCGGCAATTTAATACTTGCAAATCGCGGATATGTTCTAATGCCAATCGATAGCTACGTATTTACTTCATTGTTAAGGTTATTTTTAAAAGTAACTTGAATAGAATTACAGAATCATTAGAATTGATGAAACGTTGTTGAAAAAATTTCAGTATCGCACATTATACACTAGATGCTTCGTGAATAACGTGAAAAAAGTGACCGTTATTGTTGACATAGCCTGGACGAACTTTTAATCATCATTACTAATTCACCGCAAAAGACCTCTCATATTTTTTAAAGCTTTACAATTATATTACCTATGTAGTTTTGCATTGCTACACTTCATACTACTTTAATGGAAATCGATCAGTTATATTTGCTCGTGAGTGTACTTTGGCTGGAGTTTAATTAATCCGCTGTTCAATCGAACTTTATAACCAAAACCTTTTCCGTGCATTGTTTGAATCTGTTCCCAAAATTTAAATATGCATAACAATGATTTACTTGACATGCTGGAACAAACGTGAGACTTAGCTGATGTCATAGGTCAAAAGATTATTAGAATAAGTTCTTTTGTTGTGCACCTCGTTCGTCTCATAAATCATAGTTAGATGAATAGCGTTAAAATAATAAAAACCAATGCTTTTCGAGGCGACGACCTTGAAGTATTTGATGATGTTGAGATAAGGAATGACTCTGATGTCATCAGCCCTAACGGTGAAGACAACAACATGTCGCACTTTTGTTTTAGTATTGATGATGATAAATCACTTAGTTGAGTTCAATGTAAACATAAACAAAACGACGACGGCTTAAGTGATGTAACATGGTTTTTTAACGAGTTTTAGGCTCATATAAACAGTAAAGATCATTATTTACTTCGTTTAGTTACAGTTTTTCTTGTTATTTTAACAGGGGGTGAAAATCAAAATGGACGATGCTGGCAATATACTCATCAGACGCTACTCCAAGACTAGTGTATTTGTGAGGAGTACAGCAGCAAACAGCAACGAAGAAACAGCTATAGGCCAGGACATCCTCAAGCTACCTGGATTCGCATTGGACCAAGAGAAAATTTTCAAGGTAATTAAAGGAAACAATCTATCAGAGTTTATTAAACATGAATGGGGTACGGTAC
Source organism: Pandemis corylana (assembly GCA_949127965.1). Classification (NCBI taxonomy): domain Eukaryota; kingdom Metazoa; phylum Arthropoda; class Insecta; order Lepidoptera; family Tortricidae; genus Pandemis; species Pandemis corylana. The sequence goes on along the minus strand of OX421851.1, from coordinate 14,074,830 downwards.
GTGATTTATGTCTTGAATAGCTTCATGCTACTGCCAACCATGTGTATCGTCGAAGCGCGATCCAATTGGTTTTTGATTTCATTTTAGATTAATCTTGATTCGATATTGGCTACTTAAACTGCAACTTTAATAACACGTTCATTCAGTAGTCCGCTGCAATTGGTATTTTCATAGATGAGCCTAATAACGTGACCTACATTTACTATTACCCTTCGACTATCAACAATTTTGAACCTAGTACAAAGTTACATATTCACCTTTAAAACTTAATATTAATCTCATTTGACTTCTATCACTATTGAAATAAGACACATCGCATTACAACAAACATTCATCTCACAAGATTAACTGTTTTGGTTTAAATATGGAATGGGTGTTTACCAGCAATAATTTCCTTCGAGATGGAAGCGTTTGTAAAATCGGATGTCGAAACACGGTCTATTAATTCCATGGTTGCCCACATAATGTTCAAACTGTTTACTATTTAAGTTGGTAATTTTCAATGAGGCAATGTTAAAGAAATTCCCTTTTTAAGTTTGCCCTTGCGATCAGGTTAATATATCAATTAGTAAATTCACTGTTCTCACATTATTGCTATAATTACTGTGATTGCTTCATCTAACAGCACATAGCCTTAATGTCTTAAATTTCATAATTCCTAAAGACAATAATCGGAGAAAAAAATTAAAAAGTCCGGACATTACTTTAATGCGCGTTGCATTGTGGCTTCGGTCATTTGCGGTGCATCACGAGCATGTTTGAACACGATTCAGAACTTGTTGCCCATGACATTGCCACATAATTTATTTTTAGTTGATGTCCATATTACACAATCTTCATGAACTTGATTCGAATTTTTGATGAGATTACCTTCTTCACTTTCGTCATCATTTTGTGTTATATGGTCCATAATGAGCGCGGCCTGAAGCGGTTTTATCGGGACAAATGATTTAAAACAATGGCACAATGGGAAACTCTTCCTAGAGAACGATTCGGATTCATTAGTAATTCATACCCCATTAACCGCAAAGTTTTACGTAACTCGGTTTGCCGCGAACAATGCAGAAAGATAGCACCATTAAGTAACGAAAAGAATGGTCATTGCCTCACTTATTTGTTAGCCTCTTATTTTATTTTCTTGGGAGTACCCAACGAAAGCAAATTTGCCGCATGGAAACTGCCATTGTTTGCGTTTTGTCCAAATTGTGTTGATTTAAAGTTACGTTAATAGATTCTTTTGATAAGCTTTTGCTCAAAACTCACAGAACTTGACTTAAACACGGTAGTTTTAAGCGGCATAAGCAAATTATATAATTCAATTTTTTCTTCTGGATACTTGTAAAATAAAAATAAAAATAATAAAATAATAATTGAGTAAATGTCGTAAAAAGCATAAAGCACCAAAGATCTTCATTAAAAAGAAACAATACCTACAAGGTGTTGAAACTTGTCGATCCCTGAGATTTTTTCCTGCGATCCGTCGCGTTCCCACACCGAATTCTCGCGTTTAAATTAATAAGACAATGTTATCAGGCGTCTCATGTCAACTAAACCGCGGTTTCTGCTCACAACTGGTTTGTCTATAGTAAGTAATTCTATAATAGGATGCATTCATTCAACTATAATCCGTCACCAAAAAACACCGTAGAACTAATCTGAGACCCTGACAGTGAACAAAATATAATATTATGGATCGCTCAAAAGAAAAACGAAATCATTTTTAATAAATATTAGACTAACTTCATATGAAATCGTAACCGTTCTGATGGTTTTATGGGACCAATCAGAAGTTGTACTCTATCAAATAAAAAAAAACGGTTCGTTTATTAATAAACAAATAAACTAAAATGAGAACCTGTACGTAAAGTCAATTGCACAAGACAACTCGAGAAGAAGAATCTCAAAGCAAACAAATAAAGATATAGGTAACTACCAAGTGAAACTAAATATAATAATAATAATATAATAATAATAGCAGGTGGAAACCGAGCCACGCTTTCCTCATGGACCAGCTCTATAGGCTATTCAGTTTGTCCTTCAGGCATTTGAAGATAGATAATAATAATAATATAATAATAATAATAATATTAGGGAACAATTCACTCAAATTGACCTAGTCCCAAAGTAAGCGCTAGTAAGGCTTGTGTTATGGGTACTAGACAACGATATACATACTTATATAGAGAAATACATACTTAAATAGATAGAAACATCCATGACTCAGGAACAAATATTCGTGCTCATCACACAAATATATGCCCTTACCAAGATTCGAACCCGGGACGCTTGCTTCGCAGGCAGGATCACTACCAACTAGGCTAACCGCGTCGTCAAAAAAATAAAATATTGTAAAGAATGACCGTCTAACTAGTATGACCAGGTTTATACATTTCTCAAAGGTTTTTCATTCCCTGTTTAAATAATAAATACCTATCTACTCTTGTTCCCATCTTTTGTTTTTAAACTATGCTAACTAATCTTCCATCCCATTGGGTTCGCTATTGGTGCTCTATACAACTTTAAACATCATTTATTACCTTGCGCAAAACTCAATTCATCACAACAGCCCTGAGTATGCTACCAATTAACTGATGGGATTATTTCGTAACAGAATAACAGAACAAACATTCCAGTTATGTTTAGAACAGTTAAACCGTAGCGGGTGATTTAAAAATTCCATTGGTTTGAACTATCTTTGGAGCTCAAAATTTGAGTATCGAAATTTTATTACCATGTCGAGACACGACGCCTTTGCATTCCTAACCATTTGCAAATAGTACTTAAAATTACAGTAAAATGCATTTAAGGGCCTGAAACCTACCCATGTATCGGTACATGGTTATATAGTTTAAACAAATAGTTTGTTCGAGGTTGCAAAGATCCAACAGCTATTTTCCTACGCAACATTGTAAGATGGACATTTTTTGAAAAGCATACTATCTTCGTCTTCATCTCCATCCTGCCATTATGCGCCTCACTGCCGGACGTTGGATAACTTTTACCCTCCAAAAGTATCTACAGTATTCCCTCGAGGGAATAGTAAAACTGACGGCTGGTAAGTTTTAGTAAACAAAAACACTTCCGACGATTCTTGAACTAAATAGTTAACGTCACATAGAGTTGAGTGAGTTGTCGGCGTCTTTGGAGATAACATCGCTTACCCGACACGGATGGCTTGACGCTAGTGACGTTAAAGTGCACTGGTTATGTAACGACTTCATAAGACTCATTCAATTTTGATGCATCTGACGAGGCGGTTTTAGTTTTAGAGTACCGTAATTATTATTTGAATTAGCGTCGTTCCGTGAAGATGGGTATGCTGGGGATGGTGACCCAAACTGCTCAAGATCGGAGGCGGTGGAGAGAAACGATACGAGCCGGACACCCCAGCTGAATGAATGAATGAATGAAAGGTAATAGGAACTAAAGAAGAGAATGAGGTTAATTATTATTCTCATATAATTCAAGCAGGACCACGGCAAAACACTTTTAGAAACCAACTTCGTTACGCTATGTGGACGACTTTGCGAGGCTATAAATTTTACGAGAAAAATATTAAAAAGTTCTCGTTCTAAACAAGTTTGTGTTTGTAAGTTCAGCGGCTGCACTTTAGTTCTGTCCAAAACTGGGCTTGCAATGCAATTGTAGCCGTAGTTTGTGCAGCTCTCATTTCTCGGGTTTTCACATCACCATTTCTTTAATCGTAGTGGTTCCCATTTTGAAATAAAGTAAATTTAATAGAGTCATCATAATTTCTAGCGTAGAACATTATATGTATCTCTGGGGCACATACTTCCACTCAGAATGAGGGGGGGTTGGACTTCCCACGCTGACGCTTGCCCAGTGCGGACAGGAACTTCCCGCTCACCATTCGATGTTTCCCTTCATTAAAAACCTGGTGATAAATTTCAAATTTAATTTCACACATAAATTCTGAAAAACTCAGAGCTTCGAGCCCGGGTTAAAACTCACGATCCCCTGCTTGAGAGGCCATGGGTCAAACCACAAGCTTTTTTGGATTGATTGACCATAATGTCTTAAGCACACGTTAGCATTTACTATAACATTGTACCTACATTTATTAATCGCACCTACTGAACCCAGCATTCGTTATATTCAAACCTTATCAAAACGCGACCAAATCGCTGCTGACTTTTTTATCGATTGTCTTTTCATTACTGTCTGATGTCTTGTTATGTAATATTAGCTTGATACGATCTCCAACCACAATTGATTCGTCTACAAAGGGAGCGTTTTGATCAATGTGTATGTTTAATTGAGATAAAAAAGGAACAACCTTTTTTTGGTAGTTTGGTTTTAATAATACGATCTTTATCTTAGATTACTAACACTTTCATATTACGAAATTCATTTATGATGTTACGATGACTCGGTCGAAATTCCAACGTTATTATTATTCAATTTTGACGGGGTCTTTGCTCTCTGTGTATTGCACTTTTGAAAAATGGGTAGTTTCGAACAACGTTATACAAACATTCTTGTTTTAACTAAATTTCACGTCTGATGTCACATATTTATATACAACAGGCCATCATGACTGACTAATATAAAACTTTGGTTTCGGCTTAAGCTTGGTTTAGTGATCGAAATGTATGAAACTTGTCTTACTTGGGTGTTATTTTTGCTGCAACTGGCCCTTAATGTAAACAAGTGCTAGATCCAGGTGACCTGAATAGTTATTTTTTATAGTTTTAAAACACGTTTGAGCTACAAAAATAAAATAAATCCAACTAAGTACTGTTGACGCCATTTTATAGTTTCAATAATTATGCAAATTAAAGAAGCAGCAATTATCTTGTTAAAATGCTATTGCTCTATTGCCCATCATCGCGCCAAGAGACTTCTCATCGCTAGTGGCACCTGTATACTGAATTTAGTGTATAACACACACACACAAATCACGTCTTCATCCCTTACGGGGTAGACAGAGCCTAAGGTAACAGGTACCTACAGGCCACATTTAACAAGATTGTGGGCGTATAGGTGGAAAATGGAATCAAAATAGTGATGGTTTGCTAGCCTCATTGCCTATAACATGACTCCTATTATAATCGCCCATTCCCTCAATGGTCTTTTACCATCTGCGCGGGTAGAGAAGTAACTGGTACATTCTATGTTTTTTCTTTGCTCCCAGACCAGCATGGAAGACATGGAGTGTATGAAGCTAATTTAATTGTTTTTTTTCCAGTTATTCGACATGAAAAGATTCCAGTCCAACGTCAATCGAGAGTTACGTCGTTCGTACCCGGACCGTCGTCGACTCGAAGCTCAGTGTTTAAGCTGCATCGGCTTCGTCAAGGCAGAAAATGACCTCCTCGATTGCCCTATCTGGGTACTCATAATCAACGTAGTCGCTATGGACATGCTCAAGTCGAAGTTACCACCAGGTGCGTATCATAATTTGACCCATTCACGCATAGACATTCTATGGAATCAGATATCTTGCTATTTGGCGTTTGTCGTAGGTCCAAGAATTAATGACCTTGTGTTTAATTTGGTAGCATTTCCGCGTTCACATGTTTTGTCGCTACTTCTGTCCTTTTTACAAGCTTTATATTACTTACTTAACTTACAATGTATGTATGTATTGTATGTAAGTATGTTTGTCCGGGTGGAACCTTGCGACTCAATTTTGAAACAGATATCCTCATCTGATTGAGCTGAAATTTTGCATAGGTACATGTCTAAGTCAGGTGACACAATAATCCAAGGGCGGATCCACCGTTGTGGGCACGATGGGCATGCCCACAACCTTAATGGACTTGTGACGTCACACTTTTACTTTGCACACTTGCATGATTGTTAATGAGCATGTTCATGCTCCGACTCGTACTTAGCCGATTTTCTAGTAGCTGTGACCACAACCTTTTTTGAGGGCTGGATCCGCGCTTGCAATAATCTGGTAGTAACATTCTGCTGGTGGTCCAGCCAGGATCGTCTCTGTAAAAGGGAACTCTTCAACGGTTGGTCCGATCGACTTGAAATTTGGTTCACATAATTTAAAACGGATGATAATGGAACTGTACAGTCAGCAAAAATCCTTGTATCTACAATGATTTTTTTTAGGTTAGGTATTTTGTAGTTTATTCCTAGTTACAAGGCAATAAGTACCTCAAGAATGTCTAGAAATAATCAAAATGTACATAACTTAATTGGGCTGACTAATCGGCTATAGGGAAATGCATTTTGTGTGTTAGTTTCATGTCACTTTACTAAAACAAAGGCCAAAGCAACAAACCGCTCGTTTTCGATCAGAGAAACTGATACGGTCAGTTAAAATATAGTCTAGGTTTTAAAACTCAATCGGACACATTACATACACACTCACCTAATTTTGCTTTATCAGATAACTACTAAATACTCGTAAGTATAGGAATTGACAAGCAAATCCGGTTGTCACGTCAGCTTGGCCTTTGTGTGACCAAGGTCGTAATCGTAAGTTGCTTTCTATACTAGCATACTAAGCTAAAGTTCCATTGACCGGCGTACTGATATTGTATTATAGGACCTTGTCTCTTTTATTGAAATCGTGAATGAGACGTAGCCTTTGTCCCGTATGTCTTTTATAAGAATGAAGGTATATTTCCTTAAAATAGAATATTTTTATTAACAGAATTCATTATCAACTAAGGCTGTGTTTAAAAATAAGCTACTTACCTACTTAATTTTGTTTCATTCCTTTTTTATTTGTAGTAGAAAATCGGGACGTAAAATTGACCTCCTTTTTGATGTCGAAATGTTCTCTTACGGGAGATTTAATTTTTTCTTCGTTAATCATCTGACTTAGAAGTTTTGTACGTTTATTCTGTATCAATTTGCTTGAATTTTACCAATCTATCTTAATTCCTGACGCGATTGCCGCCAAAACGAATCGAGGTCACCTAACAAATTGATTTTAAGTAGAAAAAACATAATTCAATTATTAAACAATAACCACCTTCGTAGTCATTAACTTTTATAATGAGAATCTTAAAAGGTTACTTGGTTTAGCAAGACGTGTGACAAAAAGTTATATCACTTCGACTCCCACGATCTGGTTTACTTTTGGATCCATTTAACATTCTTAATTGTTGAAATTTGTCTACAATATAATTATCTTTTATTTGTGGGAGTAGTTTTTAACAACACCAAGAAAACAACTGACAATCACTTCTTTAATACCCCGATGAACACAGGTTAATTTCAACATCGTTATAGCTAAAAAAGATGCGTTCATAAATATGGTAAAAATAAATTACAAAGGGATATTATAATCAGAGTACTACAGTGGAACTTAAACTATGCTGTCCAACAAATGTAACATGTCCCCTTGTAGTTGGGGGCACGTCGTTTGCCCCCTCTTATATAAAAAAAAAATGTCGGTTAGTATTATAAAAGTTTGTATGGAAAGTGACCCGTTATTGTTACCCGTTTTTGTTATAGTGTGCTACCAAATTTCAAGTCGATAATACCACTGGAAATTGAAAAAATACTTTACGAGTACAAGACAAGAAATAAAAAAACTCGAATTGCTACTTTAAAAAAGCCTGTAAAAAATAAAGTGCTTGAACATTTGACTAAGATCCTTTTTAAGGTTTATAACCCGTCAAAGTTAAAGTATATAAATCTACTCCAATCACATTCGAATAAATCACAATCACAAAAAAACTAAATTGAACGAAATTAGCATTTGCCGACATCGCACGAAACAATGAAACTTGTCCGAAAATATTTATTAACGTAGGATGCGTAGATTAGTTCATATTTTAATAAAAAAACAAACTTCCGTGCTAAAAAAACCAGCCGATTGATATCATCGTTACAAATGTGAACCAGCCACGACTAAAGTTCACGATAATCAACCACACAGATAAAAGAAGTGCTAAAAATATTAGCAAAGCATCAAAAAAGTATAGCTATTCCGTTTTTGCGTTGCCTAACTAACAATTGCTGAACGTAACTAATTCGGTGATTCATCATTTACATCACAATAAAACTAAGATTTTAGCAAAAACTATTGCTTTCATTAGACACATAATATGTGTTGACAGGAGGCCTGTGCCCACCAGTGGGATGTATACACGATGATTTTTAATCGGTGGTCAGGTACAAGGGCCGACAACGCACTGGCATCGCGTAAAGCGCTGCGGGTGTCTATGGACAGTGGTGATCATTTACCATCAGGTGACCCACTAGTTCGTTTGTCTGGCCTCTCTAACATAAAAAAAAGGGGCGGATCCATAGCTTTGGCGCCAGGAGGGGGTCACACATAGTCGTGGTCAAGTCAAGAAGTTATAATTTAATTTTGATAACAATAGTCCTGGAACTAGATAACAAGTCCTAGAACCAGCTCAGGGGGGGGGGGGGGTCATGACCCCCATGACCCCCCCTGGATCCGCCCTTAATTTTTCTAATTCAGTACCTAATTGAAAGTGATCACGTTAAAATCGCACGGTTACATCGAACCAAAACTCTTTTTTTTCTGTGATAATTTTAATTCCGAGTAATTTTCAGACCAATTTTCATTGTCACCGAATTTATGGTTTATTTTACGAACCTACAACTTCTTCCAATAGCTTGATTGATAATTAACTTATGAGTAATAAGTGGTCATTGTCAAGTCGTGAATATTGGAAGAATCCTCCCGTCGAACCACAGATCTATTGAAAAACCGAAGTGCTTCTTACCTTCAGTACATAAGATTAAGCTAACATACTTTAGTTTTTTTTATCTACGGGGCGATTAATCAATCTAGCTGCGTTTCATTTTAAGAAAACGAAAAAAAAAAAACTCGCAAAGCTCGGTCGTCAAGGTAGTATGACATTACTTTATCCTATGTAGGAGGTTTTTGGCTAATCTGTTAGCACTAGTGGTCCATACTAGACTGCGGAAGCTTTATCGAAATAATCACATCACTCGAAAGTGGTATGAATCAGCTTATATCTCCAAAACTACAGCTCTAATCAAAGTTTTGACTAGTTCACAAGATGAATGAGAGCTGTGATTGTCTTCTATGCTACTCGTATTTCAAATTCAGCACAATTTTTCACCGCTTTCGAATGGTATTATCACACAATGTGCTTTCAAAAATCGGGCCCCAGGACTTAGAATTTATCCTCAACGACAGCAAATAATAATTTGATTATTACATAGTTAAAGGATCCCACGCAAATATAAATAACTAGCTTTTGCCCGCGGCTTCGCACGCGTGAACCATGAGCATTTCAAAGAAGCTAGCAATCAAGCAAGCGAGCACCCAAACCTGTAAGCATGTAAATATGCAAGCAGGCATGCAAGCAGGCATGTAAGCAGGCAAGCAAGCATGCAAGCAAGCGTGCAAGCAAGCATGCATGCAAAGCAAGGACTCAAGCAAGCATGCAAGCAAGCCCCCGCATTGCCCCGCTGCCTTAATTTTTCTGAAACTGTAAATATTGCAGGATTTTTATAAAACAAACCTAACCTAACCTAAAGGGCTGTCCTAAAATATACCAACCCCAAATAGCTTTTGCCCGCGACTTCGTACGCACTAAGATGTAAAACGAAAAAATAAGTTTTTTCCCGTTCCCGTTAAAATTTTGGGGAGTGCTTTCGGAGTACACTTAAAGCCTTTAAAGAAACACACGTTATAAATGTTAAGTCTCTTCCTTCCGCTGTTTCGTCTGGAAACGTAAAATGCCGTTTTTTCCCGTTTTAGTGTTCCCCTACACTCCCGAATAATATTTTATTTTTTATATTATTATTATTACACTCCCGAATAAACCTACGTGACAAATTTCAACTTTTTGTGTCAAGTAGATAAAACGTAAAATCCCGGTTTTTCCCGTTCCCGTAAAAATTTTAGGAAATCCTTTGTTAATGCTCCCTTACACTCCCTAAGGAAGCTAAATGCTAAATTTCATTTTTTTACGACCAGTAAAACGAAAAATCCCGTTTTTCCTGTTCTCGTGGGAATTTCTGGAAATCCTTTCTTAGTGCTCCCATACACTCATCAAGGAAGGCTCTTACCAAATTTCAGCTTTCTACGACCAATAAAATAAAAAATCCCGTTTTTTCCCTATCCCGTGGGAATTTCGAAGAATAGGTACCTTCTTAGTGCACCTCTAGGATACTCAAGGTATATGTGTGCCAAATTTCAAGTTTTTAGCCATATTATGCCTACCACAGTATTTCTTTGTAAACAAATATTTTTCCCGTTCCCGTGGGAATTTTGGGAGTACTCTCTTAATGCTCCTCTACACTCCCGAAGCAACCTACATGCCGAATATCAGCTTTCTGCAACCAGTAAAATGAAAAGTCCTGTTTTTCCTGTTCCCGTGGGAATTTTTGGAAATCCTTTCTTAGTGCTCCCATACACTCATCAAGGAAGGCTCTTAGCAAATTTCAGTTTTATACGACCAGTAAAACGAAAAATCGATCCCGTAGAACTAAATATATAAATCCCGTTTTTTTCCTTATCCCGTGGGAATTTACAAAAATCATTAAAACATTATTTTACTATTGTAATCACCTACTTCTATGCCAAATTTGAAGAGTCTAGTAATTATAGTTCACAGGATTTCGTTAAATTGAATATATAAATCCCGTTTTTTTCCTTATCCCGTAAGAATTTCCAAAAATCCTGAAATTAGTTTCTTCGTTTTGTAATCACCTACTTTTGTATCAAATTTGAAGAGTCTAGTTATTATAGTTACTGAGATAGCGTCACTCGGAGTCGAATATATGATTCCCGTTTTTTCCTTATCCCGTGGGAATTTACAAAAATCCTTCCTTAGTGGATGCCTACATTGTTCAATTCATTGTTCATTGTTCAATTTCAAGTCTCTAAGTCCAGTGGTTTGGGCTGTGCGTTGATATATAGTTAAGTCAGTCAGTCAGTCAGTCAGTCAGTCAGTCAGGACTTTGAATTTTATATGTATAGATAGATATTGGTTTTTGGCACGATGGTACTTTCGTTTGAGACTCAGCCCACAATGGTATGTTTTTTAAAATATTCAGTAACCCTAGGTTGCTTACTGGCCTTGCTTGCAGTATGAATGAGTAGGTACAGGTGATAGTCTCAAAGCGTTATGAGAAAACCATTGGTATTTTTTTAAGAAGCTGACAATGATGTTGAGTCTTAACGATGCCCAAAACGAAGCTCGAAATGATTAACTAAACTATTACAGGTACGAAACATAAGCAATCTCAATTTAATAGGCAGAAGCAATCCTAAAAACCAACACGTATGTTCATAAAATAATAATTAAACATCTGAATTATTAACGCGTTTAGTTCTTAACATCATAAAAACCACAACAAGGAAATGATTTTGACTTTTTTGCTATTAAAGTTTCTAGAGCGCCTAAATAATAACGTAATAGGGTCCAAGAATTAATGAACATGTGTTTAATTTGATAGCATTTCCGCGTTCACATGTTTCTGTCGCTACTTCTGTCCTTTTTTGTAGTATATTCGCAGTTAATAGGCGATAAGTACCTCAAGAATGTCTAAAAAGGATCAAAAAGTACATTACTCAAGGTAAATGAGTAAAAATTGAGAACGTGAAAAACAAAAGAAGACGATAATATGATACAGAAAAATTACCTCCATTTCTGTAATAATTTCTGCCAGCATGTATCTTAAAAGGGTAAAATACATTATGGTAAATTCAGAACGAAATCGGGAGAAATATCACCAAACCGGTGTAAGTTGACTTAAAGCCATAATAAGTGTCACAACAAACAAAGTACCTAACGCAGACATCTGCGACAATGATACACGACGCTCGAGAAAACGTAGACGCCGTTCTTTGTCTGAAATCAGAAAAATAATACTTTTACTTTACTTATTTTGTAAAATTGCAATGCAAGCCACATTCATCAGACGCCTACAACTCGGAACAACGCCTTTTTAATGTTTTAACATTACCTTTATTTTTAAATTAAATACTATTGACTACAAATACAAATACAAGTTTATCAAAGCGTTTCAAGACGATCAATCTTATGTATTGTACAAATATTACAAGGACTCAATCAAACGTTACGCGTCATCACCTACCTCCAATTACCATTGAATGGAAATACACATGCGTCGACGACTGAAGGCGCCGAAACCAACAATGATACAGTTACCTTGTCTCAGACCTACGACCATATAACAATAAGTCGACCTCTACACCTTATCGTTAAAATTACTAACGAATATACAATTATGAATGCAACATTCTCACGCAAAACTGAGACCGTACCGTTTAAGTCTTCGCAACCTTGACTTTATTAAAGTTAAATAAATAAAAAGTTAAATTAGCGCGGAAAGAAAAATAGCATCATTAAAAAAAGAATCGATTACCTGTTCGCTTAACTTCGGCCTTAAAACCAGGATCATCAACAGGTTTCGTGCTAATTGTCTCTTTGTATAAAAGTGAACTGGTTTTTAAAAAGGCAAGGTGATCCAGCCAATGTGGTGCGTACACAGGCCCATAACTTCCGGAATTGGTGACCACAGCTGATCAATGCAGATGCCCAGCAACATGCCAATTTAATGTACTGCGTGTCGAATCGGGCTGCTTTGAGAACCCGGAAGCAATATCCAACAGATGCCTCGCAGCAAGACACCAGGCTATTTCAAGTACGAAATTGCAGTGTTTGTTGAATATTTGTAAAATATAGGAGGGACGTGTAATTTTATAACAAATTGCGAATCTGATTTAGTTCTCATAGCACGCAACCGCATCAACTATGCAGAGCCTTACTTCTCAGTAGTCTGCTTTATTGTTGTGCAACAATGCAATCTCCCTTCGATCTTATGTTGTATTGCACCTCATTTCACTCTGCCTATGTACATTGTACATTTCTAACCCCATCCATATTGCCAACTTAACAACTATCAACATTGGTTTTGCACGAATCATCTCGGATCTATGGGAAAGAAACCGCATTGCAAGATTCCCGTGATTTCCAAGCTCGGATAAGATACGTTCATAGATTTCCTGGTGGTTTCGCGGTCTGGCCACCGTTTATCGGCTAGGGAACTCAAATAAATCTGTCCAATAAACCAGCTAATGTTTTCTGTGCAAGTCGTGACACTACCGTGGGGACTAGCCGTTATTGTAGATATTAACTATCGTAAACGCCCGCTCATGTCATCGAACTTGCTTCCTGATACAACCTACTGTTTCTCAATCCCAAAACGTTTTTGAGTCTTAGCCCTTTATACGTGATCTCGATGCAGTTGACCTCTCAATTTGATCCATGGCTCTGTTACCGCTGCTTGTAACTAAGTGCGCTCAATTGATACGTCATACTTAACGCTTCTCACATTAAAAGATAAGATCACATCGGTATCACTTTAATGATCTAATATACATATTTTCTCGTTTTGTCTAAACGCGTATGAGCAATCTGGGATCTTTCGTATTGTTCATACATGTTCTGCAGCAGACCGACAAACTTCGATTTCATCATGAAGGTCGTCGAGCGTACTCGTGACTGACTATGGCATAACTAGATCATTGGCATGGATTGGCACCGTTTGCATGTACCCATTGCAGTAGAATTCACTTTGGATTTGAAACGAGGCAATTGAAATTGAAACATTAAGAGCCGAGTGGACTCGGATCGTGACCGATATTATGCAAAATAGAAACGACAATAGGAAGCAATGCGCGATCAAAATAGCTAACTGGATGGCGTAAAAATGGAGCAACTGGCACCAACCAGTTTTTTTTCAATATTAATGCGGTAAACGATAAAAACAGATCCGAAATTAAGTATTCACACCAAGTATAGTAAGTATTCACAGCAAGCTAATCTGGATTCTAATCCCGTAGGCGCTTGCAGTTATGCGTTTATCTACTTATGTCTAGAAATGTTTACAGCATTAATGTCTGTAAATCACACTTCTTACAACATTCGTAAACTTGTCAATGTTTCTTTAAATATTATACATACATACATACACAAATCACGTCTTTATCCCTTACGGGGTAGATATTATAGGTTTAAAATTATGTTACGTTGAGCAAAATTTTCATAAGTAAAATTAAATTTCTATTTAGCTTCCTAAACAACAACCTCAACCTTCGATTGTTAATGTAAGTTTCCTGATCCAAATAGTTAATGGACTTAAACGTCGATTGATCGAAATATATATCCAATGCATTATGATAATTGGTACTTTAGAAGTATTGGTAGCTGCCTCTTTAATGGTCTTAATCTAATAATGGTGAACATATTAAATGTATTGCTCAATGGACTAGGAGGTTGTTTAGGATTTCCGCCATATCATTAGTAATCATACTAATAATTCGAAGTGTGAGTGTTTCTGTTAACATGTTTAGAAGCAGACACTGCACTCGGCAAATATTGATGAACATATTTTTATTTTAGATGTCTTTTATCTAGTTATAAAGCTGTTACAGAATTTTACTTTAAGTTTTCCATTACACAATTACACACTCACAATATGAATGGGCTTTTTTAGAAACGCAAACAGAATAATGAACTCGGTGATCTTTATTTATCGCGTAGAGAATACCTACATTATTGTCTAATGTTCTCAAACTCAAATCATGAAAAAAAACAATTAAACAAAACAACTGCAATTTACGAGTAACATAAGCTGATGACGAATCAATAGATGATCTCTTAGTGACATTATAGGTGTCGGAAGACAATGACCTAGAACAATTAAACCCTCAACCTTTAACGTCTCTAATAACTGTAGGTTGCCGTAGTCGTGAAGAGACATGATTGCCATCTGAGCCACGTCACGTTTTAACATTCATGTCGTCGATGATTGCGCAGGCGCTGGCGCTAAACGCTTACGGATTGTTCGGAATGTCTATTAGATTTTGGGTGGTTTTGATGAGTTTTATTTTTGCTGACGTCATTTCGATTTAATAGTTCCGTTGTTGTAGGTGGATACTACGCTACAATATAGTTCAATAGGTTACTGTATATTCATTCTAATTAGTCCCGGTGTTTAAAAAAAATGACAATGCTAATAAAATATGGACCCGTTAAGGGAAATTTTGAAACAGTATTTCGATAACTACCGTATCAATTGTAAATGTGTATCAATATGTTTAGAAAATTTGATAAATATCAATTGGTTTCTTAATTTGATGATATATATGCAACTAGTTTTCTGTAATACGAAGAAAGACCATGATGAGATACACTTCGTAAAGCATTTTTAGATTCAACGGGGTCAAATTAGCAATGTAGTAAAGATTATGATAAGATTTATTTCTAGAACTTGACAGTCTAAAAAATTTGATCAAGTCTATCAAATGACTTGATCATAGTTTTGAATACATAAATGCTATTCTCAAACTCCCACAAAAAAAAGAGACTCCCGTGTGAGTAACCACACATTCATTTTGATCTTGTTTACAGTCCAACGACCAATGGACATCAAGAATCGACCACGCATCCCAATACCAGACGAGGATCCTTACAGCATCGCCAACACTACAGCCAACGGATCAGGGTCTTCGGGGAGCTCTGGCTACGGTCACGGGACCGGGCATGGGGTCGTTGCTGCTACGAGGGAACAGCTCATGATGCAGATGGGCCAGAGGCGTGGAGACAAGCCGCCGAAACTGCCGCCGCGAGAGAATGGTTATGGGCCTGCTGATATTCCTAAGGTAAGATGCAGTTACTTCCCTTTAGCTTTCAGTCTTGCCTTACTTTTTACATACAGGCTACATACATAGGTACGCAAACTAATAATATAATTAATTATGTGCTAAACACATACCTAAGCAGCCTTGGTGTGTATTAGGTAGTTTTATTACGGACTTAAGGCGTTTTACGTTTCGTTTTGTTTGAATTTAAGCCATAACCTACAGGCTAAACCAAAAGCTTACCTTTACTCAGGTTTTTTTTACAATATTGGCACAAAAACTAAGTGACTACAAAAACAAATGCTTGCTCTGTTAGTGCTTTAGTTTGAGACCATTAATTATGTTCTACTATAAGGGTATGGTAATTTTGTTAAATTATATTTCAAATGTCAAATTTAATTTTGTCGATAGTCCTTGAACATGCCTTTACGAGTATACCTAATAGTATCAAATTGCATTCGATTAATTGATAATCTACGCAATTTTCAAAATGTATAACTAGGTCACAGTTCGTGACTGTTTTATCTTACATTTGGAATTACACAAATATTAGGTCCAGTAACGTACGTGATTAAATTATCAAGCTTCAAAGTTACGTAGACATGACAGGATATAATTAAACATGATTGGATTTAACAATTCTGTTTTAAACAGATTAAATAATCACTCAATCAGTTGTAGAAATGTTTGCTAAATGAACATTATAGTCATAATCATTGCCACAGCTTGAATCAGGCTTGTTTATATTTTATTTTTCGTTGGTTGGTAATACAGTTGAGAAATAGCAGGATAGCTTTTTGCGATTTACTTTTCATAACGCTATTTCATGTTCTCTTCAACCTATTTAAAGCTCGGCTCAATCTCAGCCGCACTATTAGATACAGACCATAATCCAATTTTCAACAGATTATTTGTCAGACATAAGTACCGCCTGCCCTTCATGTCAAATTAATTTAATGGCGCCTAAATTAAGTTACAGCCTCGCACGTGATTGAAAAACATTTCCATATTCGTAACGCGAGTTGTGGTTGCCAATGCCAATCGCCGCCGTAATTCTTTGCAAGTGAAAATTGCTCCACGAATTTATTTTCTCGGTCATAATGATGGCGGTTTTTATTCGGAATATGTTCTTTGTTTCTTGCTTCTCACCTCGCGGGACGAATCTGAAGTCGTTTTACTTCCAGTAAATTACATTTAGACGGGCCCTATTATTATTCAAGATGCACCGCGCATGATTGCTAAAAGTTTTCTTAGCTCACATCTCGAAATAGTATGCGTGGGACAGACCCAATCGCTTGACACTAAATAGCTAGTCTGTTACCAAATTAGTTTTAGTATAGCTATTGGCATTAATAACCAAAACCTGTACAAAAAATTGAATTATAACGATATTCTGAGACCTTAGTCATTAAAACTTAAACTGACCTACCTGCTCCTTTTACAACCTGTCAAAAGCCGGAGTCCGTAAAAATAAAAATCATGCCTAAAGCCACTACAATTAATCTTGGGGAGCTCTTAGTGCGACAAAAGTAATTTTTCAAGCTCAACAAATCCATTAAAGGGCGATAAGGCACCGATGAATGCAAATCGAATGCGAAAAAGTGTCATCCGAGAAGAATAATGAACTGCATTCGGTGAAAAAACCCAGAAGACTCTGACTCGTGCGTCATATTTTTATCAACATTGTTCCATGGGCTTATCGTCTCGTGTTCTTCTTTTTATTAATATCTCTGTCTATCTTCCATTGAGCTTGAGCTAAAAAAGCAAAAACGATTGCAAATAGACATTACCTTTATGTTGATGATCGTGCACTTTTTATTACTTTTAAAAATACGATTCCGAGCTTATTTCCCTCAGATTTCAAGGTTTCCGTAATTACAGCAAAAGAACCTTTACCTGTCGTATCAACAGACGTGTCTGGATAATTGGGGTAATACACAATTATCCTTACATTCCAAGAACAATGTAATCCTTTGTATTCACGATTCATAATGGTCGCATTATTGCCAGCAAATTATTCGTAACTAAAGCGACCTACACCCGCAACAAGTGTGTCTCGGGTTCCATAATCCACTTGGACCCTAAAGCTTATTATCTATTACCCCGTATATTTGTATGTTTTTCGCTTATTTTCTTGATTAATAAATAAAGAAAGGGTAATTTTTTACAAGCTTTTATTTAACTTGACCTGTTTGTTGTTTTTGATTGTTATGGTCAAAACTTGAAAGTAGAATTTGAGCCAATTGTGGTGATTGGATTGTCTTGAGATTTCTCAAACGTATGTAATGCTACATAACGGATGATAATGCGAATGCAGTCAACAAAAATTACAATCAGCAAAGAAAACATCTTATTACTTTAGCAAAAATATATTTTTAAAATTATGTGTTGAAGACGGCTAGGCTGTAACTTTCAGGAAGTGCAGAAACAAAATGAACAATAAAGTAATTGATTGTTGAACGAAATAATTAATAAAAATTAACAATACCCAATTCGTTTAAAAACGATACATACATAAATCACATCTTTTTCCCTTACGGGGTAGACCCGGTAGACAAAGCCCAGAGTAAAAATACCCAAAAGCCACGCTTAGCATGATTATGCGCGTAAGGGTGGAATGGGGTTGCTAGCCGCATTACCACAACAAGATTTCTAAGATTTTCACCCATTAGAACGATGCATGACTTTAAACTCGTAATAACAACAGAACCCAATGGCAGCTCAACCCTTTTAATTCATACAGCTCAAGTGAATTATTTATTCACATATACCAAAATTACCGTGGCTTTTACACAATCATGATAACTCAAACATGACTAGTGTACTCTTAATCGCTTTTTAGATAGAGCTCGCTTCCCGTTTTTTCTCCAAATCTAAGTGACTTTCTCTGGAGCGTCCTGCATCGTCATCCAGTCGTGACCGACGGTCATTGAATTACTATTATGTTATCTTTAACATCACTAAAGTTAATATATCAGATTTGGGGATCAAAGAGCTTTTCACTTGAATCCATCGAAGGTTTTTAGATTGTGCCATGTTTGAAAAGTTTTGCTTTTTATTTTGGTCCTTGACCCACGATTGACAAAGAGGAATACAATGGAGATGAACTGGCAGTTGATTTTCACTAGAAAGAAAAAAATCATGATCTGTTAAATAAAATAAGGTTTTCGCTAGTTGCTTTGGAAACGAAAATGTTGAATAGCGGAGTACCTAGCAAGATTTTTGCTCATTGAAATGGATCTCCGCAAAGTAAAGTCTGATTCAATTTCGTGCAGAAATTACAGGAACTATTACCGTTTCTCGATTTATTCATAACTCAGCCATATAAATAAAATAAAAGATATTAAATAGAAAAATAAAAATAAAGAATCAAAAGCTTTTGCATGCCCCCTAGGTCGCATAGGGTGGAGTTCGTAATTTCCACCCAATGATAAGATCCTCCTTCTATATGACGGTCATATAAGGCATTATTGTTGATATTATCTCACTGTATGATAAAATCTTGGCTTAGCGTGGGTCTACACGGCTATTATTATGTGTTTTTGTACAATATCTAACCAGTATCTGAAATACGTTGTAATTTTGTGAAAAAAAGAGGAGAGTGTGAGTTGTTCAATATTACATTCTGAATGGTATTTGTGAAGTTATATATATATTATGTTACCTGAGAGTCCTGTCACTGTGTTTCAGATAAATCTGATATATTTTTTAAAGAAAATGAAGTAAATGCATCTACTATTTTAGTTTTTTTATTTTTGCAAATTTAACTGTTTGTTAGATATTGGATTTTGGAATGACAATATCAGCTAGGGCTTCTTCAACTTATTTGAAATCAAGTATTACTAATCGCCGTTGATATAATTATTAATACTTATTAGTATAATAATTCGAATCAACTGTACCGTCTATTCCGAACCATGTGCTATCTTTATTAGACTAAGACGTGGTAAATAAAGATATGTGTGCTTGTATTTTTTAAACGTATCCAATTCATTATTTTCAGCCGGATTACGATGATATTGAAGACAGCCGTCTGCCGAGCCAATTCCCGAGAGGCAAATCGGACAAAGGAAAAGATAACAAAAAATACGGTTAGTAGACCCACTTCGTAAATATTTTTGAACTAGGCAATACGAGTAATAGGTGCATTTGATTTACTCAACTAAATATAAATAGCGGTTTTAATTTTTCAATTTAAAATAAATGAAAATTTTACAAAGGTACTGGAGTTGAATAGGTACCTTGCAGCGACAGTGTTATTTTAATGTAATAAAAAAACTTACAGTAGTTCAATGTACTTTGAAATTTGTCTTTTTTAGACAATGACAAAACATAATTTAGTATTAACCGACATGCCGCTTATAACTTAAGTATAATGAACGAGGGGTTCATTACTAGTTCAACTATCAAAACATCAATCATCTTAGTGGCAGGACCACACTTTACCTTGGCATGAACGCTCCCGAACGCTGTGTTCCAATTGTCGAAGCCTCAGACAATGCCTCCGTGTCGCAAACGGCTGACATTTCGGGCTATCCTTGATATTTGCTAGCGGTATTCGGAACGCACCCGTAGGGTTGCTATCCTTCTTAATTTACTATATTTGAAAATCTTGAAGTAAATTGGTGTTTGGATTTTTTTTAATATCCATTATTGTGATTTTTTTGCGTTTAAGTTTTCAGACTCGCTATGAACTTGTTTGTTTTTAATGTAAGTATTGATGGCAACCAACTGTATGGATAATTTACAGTGTTCATCTATAAGATCACACAATACTTGAATAATTTAAGTTTTTAATTGATTCTTAGGTTCTAGCACCTTATATAGGTACGTTTACTTTAGTAGCATTGTGTAAAGTAAAAGAACAATGATGATTTACTTACCCAAAACCAATATTTAAAACTATCAATTAAATTGGTGCTGAAAAGGAGATAAATTATGTACAAATTAGCCAACCCTACTAAATCTCAGGTCGTAAGGACATGGACAAACAACACGCACGCCGTGTGATCTTAAAGACCGAATAACCAGCTTTATCGCTTTCATGTTCATGTAGCATCGTGCACGTCTCTTACGTGTTCACGCCTTTGGGACAGTTCTGTAACATTAATTTCTATTTTCTTAGTTGTATTTCGAATCGTGATCACATGGTTTAGTGATGTTCGTTTTAGCGATTCGAATAAATTCGTGTTTAGATTCAGGACCTTGGACATGGGAATAGTTTGACTCCATTACAAATGGCCAGTATGTGTTCCAAGTTCTTTTTTTAATTGGATTTTTTGATTGTTACATCACTACATAGTATAAAACAAAGTCGCTTTCTCTGTCCCTATGTCCCTATGTATGCTTATTATCTTCAAAAGTACACAACGGATTTTGATGCGGTTTTTTTTAATAGATAGAGTGATTCAAGAGGAAGGTTTTTACGTATAATTCTAAGCAGACGAAGTCGCGGGCAGTAGCTAGTATATACATAAATCACTTCTTTGTCCCTTACTAGGTAATCAGAGCAAGACCTAAAGGCCACGTTTAGCATGGTTGTGGACGTATAGGTGGAAAGGGGAATCAAAATAGTGATGGGTTGCCAGCCGCATTACCTAAAACATGATTCCTAAGATTTTTGCCCATTCCCTCGAAGGGCTTTTACCATCTGCGCGGGAAGAGAAGCAACTGGTACATTTTATTGTTTATTTTTAGTTTCGTCACCTTTGTTGCGTGTCCATTTTGATGATTTTTTTGTTAAATAGATACATAACCCTTTTTGTTTTTGCTGTATTCGGTTTTTTTAAGGTAAAATAAAAGGGTAGTTTGGGAAAATATTATAAATGTTAGAACATTATGTTTATTTATATGTTTTAAAATCAGTACGACGTTGGTTTGCATGTGTGACAGTTGTGCTGACTTTGAAAATGATCCCGTAGAAAGATCGAAAAGGGTCAGTGTTTGTGTGGTGTAAACGGTGTAAGGGATAATTAAGTTTGTGGGATTTATATGTGTTTTATGTGGCAGTAATGGAGGGAGGGGTTGCATGAAAAACATATATATTTCGCACAGGCTTGGTTGTAGTGGAGTAGCAAGATAAATATTTTTTTCAAACCTCTTATTTAGAAAAGTAAGCTAGGCGAGTCGAGAGGGAACAAAGTGCAACATTTCTGTTCAAGGCTTAAGTGTTTTTTTGAAAATGCAATTTTTTGAAGTTGATAATTGTAAAACGACGCCATTTTCTATGCTGGTAGCTCTTTAATTATATTTTGAATTCTTTTTTCAAGTATTTTAATGTTCGGTGTGAAAAGTTGTATGAGCCACTCGGGAGCAAAATTATTTTCATGTTGGGCGTTAACACTTAAATCCCTCATTACGCTCTGGATTCTACTTTAAAATCCCTAACTACGCTCAGGATTCTATTGTAGAATCCTTCGCTACATTCTGGATTCAAAGTAGCGCCCTCGCCGTAAATACATAATTTTGCTCCCTTGTGACACAAATAACTATTGTTCATTGTAATGGAACCCCGCAAAGTAACGCCGGATTCATTAAAATGTTTATGAAGTCCGCAAATGGAGACATATGAGTAGTGTGTACTTAGTATAGAACGTGTACACGGGTGGATCAACTTTTATCATTCGTTGCTATATGGTTACGTTCTCCTCGGTCACTCTTAAAATCATAAGTTTTAGGTTTAAAATTTGCTAAACTTGTATTTTTGCCATAGTGTTAAGCCTCTTCTATGATTGCTCATTTACTAAGCATGTTAGTATTATGATACACGACATTTCTTCTAACAAACTGTTCTACTCTTGTCCCCTCGCTGTTGGGATACAATAACGACAAGAAATAGTTGATCCGCCGAATTGAAATATGATAACTAACCTAGATTTTTATTTTAGCAATTTATTGTTCATGATGATGATGATAGTGTTACTTGACTGTATGCAATTTAACACAAAAAGTTCTAGTAAAAAGAGTTTCATAATAAACACGTTTTGTTTCAATTTCCAGATGATCCGTACTACTGCGGCCTGCGAGCTCGTGTACCCAACTTCGTGAAAGCCAACGGTGTAAAAATACTACCCGCGATGACAGAGCGTCTAACGCTTAAAGACGCACCTGTGCCCAGCAAGCGCTTCAGCGTCGCCCACGCACACCCGGGCCCCTTCCCGCCCCACATGGCGCCCTACGCCCACGCTCCCATGCCCCCACAAGCCCTCTGGCACGCGCGTTCATACGAAAGCGGAATCGGTGCGTACGAACGACCCCCAAGGAAGGAAAAGCTCATGTACCAATTCTACCCCGACAGGGAACGCCGGCTGCGCCCGCTAGTCATCCAACAGCCACGCTAGTGTACATAAAGACTAACCTCGCACTTTAACATCCTGAAGCAGGCTCTTCGCTCCAATCTTGGTATTTAAATGTCATTTTTCTGTTGCTTAGCTTACTCTGCGCCTGGCAGCTTCAGATTGCATCCTTACTCAAGTAAATCCTTTTTTATTCTGGGTTGTTATCACTATTCTTCAATGGGTGGCAACAATTTCAAGTTTATTTCCTTTCTTTTGTTTCTCTGGGAGCACTGTTAGCACTTCTAGTAAATCAAGGTACTTTTCCCTAAGTGTCTTTACTCTTTTGTTTTTTATTTACTTCTGCTGTTTTTGAGCTCTTTTCTATTCTCTGCGTTTTATTTGACTTCTTGTTTTGATTTATACTTTTAGTTAAACTTTTATTTAGATTTCCTGACTTTGTTATGACATGACTTTGGTTATTTTATGTTAGTCATACTTGTTTTTTCGATTGACCATAGACTGACAGATCGTAGTGCAAATTACGCTTTTGCGCTGGCCTCAACCCCAAAACAAATTTAGAATTAGCTACCTTTGTGCCTTCATTGAATGCTCACACACACCCACCAAAATGCCTGGAGGAAGCATCGTTCAGTGTTGTGTTTAGTAACAATATTTACGGTCGAAGAAACTAGATCGCGCGTAAATATTAATCTGATGTAGGTAGTAGTAGATTCATCTGCCAAAAAAGTAAATTTGTGGTGATTTGGAAATGGTTCCACAAGTTTCTTTGACTGTAGATACACGTAGCAATGGACACGAATGTGAGCACTGACATTAACAATGACATTTGACACTTAGATAATTTGTAGACGAAGTGACGGTCGCATTTAAATCTATGTCATTACATTATTTACCTGCGGTGTTATTCTGGGTCCCGATCGTAAATGGACCAAATAAAACGCAATAAAATTAATAACTATGTATTGGCATTTTGGGTTTTGACGATAATACGCAAAAAAATATAAAAATAAAGCCGCATTTTTTTACCCAAACTTTCTGGAACAAGAACTTAAATAATTCCCATACGATAGTTGGACATAGATTTAGATGTGTCCTGGCCTGTACCTGAAACAATCAAAGTGAAGTGGAAACTGAGTAAAAGCCAGCAATGCCTCACTCTATTCTTGTTGTTTTACATTGCGGGCAGTCCGTTAGAGCGAGACAAAGTACCAAGTTGCTCTGATCGTTTTGGATGGCCCTGCTAGTCCGGCACGTAGCTAGCACAATAATTAACGACCACAATCCTTACAGATGGAGAGCACTATGACCCATACGCGTTGTACGGCCGTCTTCCGATGCCCGTTCGCGGATACCCTCCTCATCAGATTCAACAACAGCGCAAAATGTACATCGAAGACTGGGATTAAATTGCACCCCAATACTTTAGAAACATTAGAATGTTGTTAAGAATAGCCTCTTTAAAGTGGTCTATTACTGACACAAAAAGTGTGCATGTTAACACAAGCAACGTTCGGGTAGTAAAGCTCGCATAGGATATCGTTACATTGATGTCGATGTCGGAACCGCGTGACATATAAAGCGAAAGCTATTATATTTATTGGATGGATTGGAATGTGTAATATCAATGTGACTGTATCTTGGAAAGATGATGAATGTTAGTGTAAATATTTACTCGGTTGTATATTTTTTTGTACAGTAGCGTTATCTGTTATTTGACGTATTGTTTTGTTGCGTTTTTATTCAAAGAACATCAATTCGTCTAGAGCTTGAGTTATGTATTTTATGTTATTGTAAAAGTTGAAATTATTTTAATAATATTTTTGTGGACTTTTTACGTTTTTTCCCTTAATTATACTGAAATTAGAACACAATGAAATCTGTACCTAGCGAAAAAAATTACGAAATAATTTATGAGGAAAATATACATAACATAAACTGCTCAGAGATATGGTCAGATTACAGATTTTTTTCCGTGTTCTAGCTTCAATATAATATAGTACCTATTATTTAATAAATAAAAAAAATGCGAAATTAAAATTTCTGAATCTGAATCGAGTATTGTACTGTTTCGAAGTTTTAAATAACATAGAGTTAAAAGTAGGTAAGTAGTGCCTAATATACAGCTTATGTCAATAAATTTTGACAGATATAATAATATGTCTTAGTGTTAGTTTAATGTATGAATTTAAATAATGTAAACAATGAATCACTGCCACTATTAATGATGTACGACATGTTTACTATTTATTTATTAATTGTGTCAATCCTAGTCAAAACTGGGTTGGGAAAATAAGACAATAACTGAGGTGAACTAATCAATTACATGGAAATTTTGACATATTATTATTATTTTGTAAATAGAGAAAGTCGAATTCTAGAAATTAGTAAAACTTAAATCTTAACAGTCATTACAAATTATTTACGATGCCAATTTTTTTGGATGTTGTCTGGAATTTATCGAAAATGATTTATTTATTTATATCTGTTATTGGTTTCAAACTCTGTCTACATTTTCTTGTTGCTTTTGTAAATAGAATTTCTCGTCTTTATTTTTATAGAATTAGGAATAATATTGTAATAGGAAAAAGTATATAAATACGACACTTTTCTTTAAATAGTTACGTACTCCAAGTTCTTCATACGTTTTCGCCAATACTCAATGTAATCTTATATCAATACCAACTTAGTTTTAATTATAGATTTAGATACTAGATTGATGTAATTTATTTTAAGTTTTATATACTCTTTGAATTGATACGACTAAAAACAACAATAATAGGTTTAAAAAAATATTTTCAAAGTCCTCTGCAATCTCAGAGCGACAGCTTTAAAGACATGGCTACTAAAAAGCTTGTGACGCGATCCAATTATCTAATAACATGCGATACACGAACGTTACCGCACGCACTAGGTAGACGTTTACGTTTTGTTTTCTTGTGAAGTGCGATTGGTTGTCGTGCAATGTCCTGTCAATCCATGTCATTTTAAATACTACAAGTTTTTATTCTGTCTGCACTTTTTGTTAATTTTTCTTGCATTGTCATCCAATCATACCAAATTTCGAATCAATCGGATCACTAAAATTGGATAAACTTGACTTGCAAGATATAAAACGAATAAGTTCTTTGCACTGACACGAACATTGCAATACGATATATTTGTATACTGAGCAAAATATTGTCGGTTCATGCATATATGCATATCTGTTTAGGTATTAAAACCATGTTTGCTTGCATGAGCGACAGAGACAAGGAATGGCGGGTCGTCGGTTAAAATGTTCTACCAGCGTTAGAAATTGAACCCTGTAGTTTTAGCTCTATATTTTTGTATCCAATACTTTAAGTATCTTAATCTAGATCGTCTCTTAAAGCGCTACATGCACTGGAATGAAAAGAATTCGTATTTGTACATTGTTTGCTTTTAGATTTTATATCTTTTTTATTGAACTGAAAATTGTACATTGAAAATTTAAAGTTGCAGGTGCTACACAGGTTACCATAACGTATCTTTAAAAAATTATAGATAATTGTATACAGATACTCCCTCTTCGAAATGTCACAACAAAACGAAATGCATTTTCCGAGCATACTTGTGGTATGCTAAAACTAACCTTAGAATATTTGCGGTAACAATCTCGAGTTCTGTAGTGTAATTAATATCAACATCCGCGAATATAATTATACTGTTACTTAGGGTGTTGGTTAATGAGTAACCTACTTAAATGATAAATGTATATCGATAAATAAACAACTATTTTTAATTCATTTATTTTATTTTTGGTGTATTTACCCTGACCACAAATAAACAACTATGGAGGGCCGTCATGTCAAATTTGTGCGTCCATTCCGATGTATAGAAAATCAGAAATATTTACCAACAATCATTAATTTGCTGTTGCCATAGATTGTAAGGATAATGACTGGTAAAAGAAACAATATTTTATTTATTCTGTCAGTTAGATTAATTACAAAAATAAAGCATGTATTAATTCGGGAGTGTGGACTCGTGAAGTCACTACTGAGTAAAAATTGCACCGAGACGTGACATCATGCTAAATTTTGAACTCAATACCTATTTCCGTAATGTTTTGGTTACGTGAAAATGAAAAATATGTGGGCATTACTTTTTAATAATTGATAATCCGGTACATACAGATAGACAAAGACTACTATTACTATAATAAGTTGTAGGAATTCCTTTTAAGTAGATTATCTGCTGCTGTTAATCTTTACGATATAGGTACATACTTAGGCCAATTACAATAATTTTAAAAATTGTAAAAGGCTTACTAAAATACATAAAATGTTATAAAAACTGGTATCCATTCCCGATTCTATGCTGCCGTGGGTGAGTTTTCTACGCTATCCATTTCTTAACGATAGTCTTGACATATTCTCTATCCTCCGTAAGTGCACTTGGTTCTCTTTTTGATTGACTCAATATATCGCAGTGTGACGTCCCTTTCGTAATTCTCACAGGAACAGTGTCTGTGAGATCTCTCAGTACACCCAGTCTATGCCAAGGGTCCATGTCTCCGTGAGTGAAAATCACATTGGTTACATTTGGTGTAAGTCCACCATACAAAATGTTACTTTCCGTTACTCCGTCATCCACTCGCTTCTCATTAAAATCCTCGCCATATATACCTTTACACAATTTGGTATAGAAATCCACAGGGGTATTATTACTAAAAGGTTGCTTATCAGATGTTGTCGTTTGAAAATAACCGAATTCCGTACAAGACTGATACAACCAGAAAAACATTGCACTCTTCTTATCCGATTTTTCAGCCTCAATAATACCCACAAAGTCATAATCATTACAATAACTGTCGTCCCTGTAATTTAGTGTAGACCGTGTCCAATTGTTTTCTTGAAGTTCGTCGCAATGTTTTTTTATTGTGCCAGGACTACCATATTGCGTATGACCTTGAAAAACTGAGAAATTCTCCAAGATAAACAACTGTTGGTTCTCTACAACATGCATATCGGTTTCATTGCAAATGTTCATTTCTCTTTTCAGCATTTCAATTCCACTGGATGATTTAAGCAAGTCTGCGTAGTGATTAAACTTTCTTCGTATTCTATTGAGACAGTCAGGAGACCCATATTTTTCATAAACATCGTTGACCGTTTCAAGATATTCATAGAAGTCTTTTTTTGCCAAAACTGGCCCACTACTGGACACTGCCGCATCGACCAGGTCAGGATATAGAACTCGCATCCAAGCAGCGAGATTGCCCGCATATGAACCACCAACGACAACCACTTTTGAAGATTTGAATTCGGCAGCAGATTTGATAAACTTGATTAATTCTGCCAGGTCAGCTAACGCTTGTTTGGCACTCAAGTATTTCAACCATGACGTAGTCGCTGGGTATACAGGTATACTTGCACCATAATACCGGTGTTCGGTCGAGAACAGAGCACCATTCGTGTCTCTTGCCAACTGACACGTCAAGAATCGTTCGTATTGTATACTTCTAGGACTTGCCGTCCATTCACCATTAATGTATAGGTAAATGGGTCCATTGGGTTTCCAAAGATCGAGTCTCTTGAAATATCTCATCTTCCAGAATTTGTTCCTAACAGTGAAATGGTCAATGGGCTGTTCTATCCATTCCTCAGTAACTTCTGACGTCCCATTCTTAGCACTGTTGTCATATTTTAATACGTCTACGTGTCTAAATGAATTCAAACAGTTTGCGCAACTTAAGCTTATTAATATAAGTGCAGTAATGGGATGCATATCTGACACAACCTGTGCTCTTGCCGCACAATCTACTATTTAACTATTATTTTTACTGACGCCCGTATATATTGTACAGCGCATTTTTTTACATTTTATCTCCTCATTACAGGGTACCTCAAGTCAAGGGCTTTAATATAACATGTTTTAAACGAAAGTAACTATGTCTCTGTGGCTCTACATACACATACATACATACACAAATCACGTCTTTATCCCTTACGGGGTAGACAGAGCCTAAGGTAACAAGACCTACAGGCCACGTTTAGCAAGACACTTGAGGGCGTAGAGGTGGAAAGTGGAATCAAAATAGTGATGGGTTTCTAGCCGCATCGCCTATAACATGATTCCTATGATTTTCGCCCATTCCCTCGATGGGTTTTTACCATTTGCGCGGGATGAGAAGCAACTGGTACATTCTATGTTTTTTCTTTGCTCCCAGACCAGCATGGAAGTAGCATGGCTCTACTTCACGGCAAAACCACTGTACCAATCTTAGGGCAATTTGGTGTGGCGATAGTTTGAATCTGATTATCCTGAAAAACTGCAATAGTTTTCACCAAATCGCTGGCAGCAGGTATAATCTACGTCTACACTAATACGTATATAATTAAGGGGAAACATGAGTCTTTTTTATTTTCGTACTTTTTATTAGGATGCTACATTATCCTCGAGTAGGCTATAGAATGTTTTCAAAAAAGTTAAGGATCCTATGAAAACTTTGATAATGTAGCCCATGGTGTGAAAAAAATAACTAAAAAAATCCTTATACCGTGTACGCGGCGGAGACTGTAGACAATAGAGCAAAGTGATGTTCTACAGTGTTATAAAAGACGTCAATATCTGCAAAAAAGTTGGCAATACCCACACACACGACGACACATGGTCGTCTTATTCCTCCGAGCATGTCTATTACAGTTATGTCACAATAATTTCTTTTTCATATAAAAATATCCAATAGTAACGCCGGTGCTAACTAGGCCACATTATTTGTACCTTGGTAATTCAGTTGCTGATTTTTTACGGAACCTTAGATGTGTGGGAGAAAGACGTGATTTGTGTGTGTGTGTGTGTGTGTGTGTTAGATGTGTGGGACAGACTCGCACTTGGCCGGTTTTTTTACTAAGCCCAAACCGAAAAATATTGAGTTTTGATAGTTTCTAAAATCATTGTAATAATTATCTATTATCTACCCGTGCGAAGCAGGGTGGACCGCTAGATTCTATAAAAAACAGGTGACTATAACTTATATTTTATTGATAAAATTTAAGTTATGGTTAGTGCTGTAACGATATGAATGAAAAAAACATGAAATAATTGTCAGTATAGGTATGTAGGTACTTAGCTGAAATAAAGTACCACTAATTACTCTTGATCAACGGTTCTTATTTGATCCATTCTTTTATTTGCCTCTTTACAAATTCTCTATCATTTATGAGTCCTTTTGAGTCAGATGGATCTGGATCTCGCAACACAGCACAGTGAGATGTTCCATTTGTGATTCTCACCACCACAGTTTCAGATAAATCTTTGAGTACTCCTAGTGTATGCCAAGGATCCATGTCCCCGTGAGTGAACACCACATTAGATACTTTCGGCGTGACTCCACCATACATTGCATTGGTCTGGGCTACTCCATCATCGACTCGCTTCTCATTGAACTCATCGCCAAATACTAAATGACATTGTTTAATGTAAAAATCTAGAGGTATAGTGTGGTTAAAAGCTTGCTCATTAGACGTAGTGGTTTGATAATAACCAAATTCTGTGCAAGTCTGGTAAAACCAAGAGAGCTGTTCCGCTTTAATGTTTTCCATCGCCTTTGTAAAGTTAACCTCTAAACATTTATCATCTCTAAAACTCGGTATAAGTCGTATACGTTTGTTTCGCTGGAATACATTTTTTACTTTAGAACCACTACGTTGGGAAGCCACTTGTTCCAGAGCAACTTTTACGCCATTTTGCATTGATAGTGCCCAGTTGTTTGTATTAAAAGATTCACAATCCGCTTGTATTACTGCAGGGTCTCCGTATTGAGCATCACCTTCATAAACCAAAATTGCGGAGCTAAAATAAAGTGCTTGATTTTCTGGACTGGACATATCCGAATCATTGCAAATGTTCAATTCATTTTTTAATGTTTCAATTCCACTTGAAGTTTTTAGTAGACCAGCGTAATAGTTGAACGCTGTTTTAATTTTATTCAGGCAATCAGTGGATCCGTAATTTTCGTAATCATCTGAGACGGTCTCGAGGTATTCGTAAAAGTCTTTTTTTGCCAAAACTGGTGCACTAGCCGACACCACAGCATCTATGAGGTCAGGATAAAGAACTTTCATCCAAGCAGCGAGATTCCCTGCATATGATCCGCCGATGACTACTACCTTTGACGATTTAAATTCAGTAGCGGACTTGATGAATTTAATTAATTCGGACACGTCAGCCAGCGCTTGTTTCGAACTCAAATACTTCATCGACGATGTGTCTGTTATTTCAACAGGCATGCTTTTTCCGTAGTAGCGATGTTCAGATATGAACAAGGCTCCATTTGTTTCTTTAGCTAACTGGCAAGTCAAGAGCGAATCTGTTGATATCCAACTACTATCTGCCGGCGCTTCACCATTGATGAACAAGTAAATAGGTCCACCGGGTTTCCAAAAATCGAGTCTCTTGTAATATCTCATCTTCCAGGTTGCTTTATTTGTATCAAAATGGTCAAGCGGTTGTTCGATCCATTCTTCCGAAACTTTTGCGTTGCTATTTATGCTACTTCCATCAATCTTTAACTCCAGCAGGTCGCGGTGTTGACTAAAAGTGAAACAACGTGAAGAGCCTAAGCTTAAAACGATAAATGCACAAATAAAATGCATTTCTGTTTAAAATCAACAGGTGTTCTTGCTCTTCGATATATGACAATGTTTGCATCGACTCGATTTAAATTTATATATATTTTTTAACATTCCAGACATAAAATACGATTTTAAAATACGTAACATGCCGTTGCTGTGAATTATTTTTATTACTTTGTAATCCACCTGCACTATATATCTATCTTTAAACAAATATATTTTTTTTTACTCGTATTTGTTACTTTTAGGATAAGTTTTCTAAGTAAAGTACCGATATAAATAAGTTTTATTCTTGAGATGAAGGGTATTTTGACAGGATGACGAAGTTAATAGTAGGTAATGGTTTGGGTACGTATATACAATGTCTAAAATTAAAAAACCCAACGTAAAATAACCTACGTTCAAAATCCCTAAAATCTATACACCTAATGTTTTTTTCAAAATACCTAAAGCGTAAAATGCTTCAATTTCGGCGAGCGAGCGAAGCGAGCGATCAAGACGGTTCGGGGCGGAAGCGACTCAGAATGGTTAGGTTCAAAGTTAGTTAGTTAGTTATTTTTTTATTACCACGTGGAAAATCTAATTTGCTTGATAATTTTTTTTTTTATGAATAGGAAGGCAAACGAGCAAGTGGGTCACCTGATGGTAAGTGATCACCACTGCCCATAGACACCCGCAACCCCGGAGGGATTGCAGATGCGTTGCCAACCTAGAGGACTAAGATGAAATGCCTCTTGTGCCCGTAATTTCCCCGGCTGTCTTATTAGGTGTTTTGGTATATGATTTACATTTAGGTACATTTAATAATGTTAAAGACAATGATACCTAATGAAAATAATAATTTTATGTGCAGTTACAAAAAAAAATCTAACATCGTAGGCTAAGGCGGTAGCTACGCTTGTTACTTCTTCACGCGCAAAAACGGCTGTATGGATTTGGATAAAATTTTAAACAGAGATAGCTGGTACACTATATTAACACATTGGCTACTTTTTATCTCGGAAAATTGCGTAGTTCCCGTGGGATAGTGATAAACATGTCAAAGGTCGAAGCTGCCTAAAGTCGCAACATAAATAATTATTGCAGAATATACTATCAACATCAGTTCTTAAATCTAATTCTACGCGGATGAAGTCGCGGGCAGAAGCTAGTTTTTAATAAATCTGATTGCGTAGGTACAACACGTGTCGAATATAAAATACGCGTTGTAAAAACAGTTATTTCAGTAATTAAGACTTGATTATCATACGAAGAATATTTTGTTAGAATTTTAGTGGATTTACGTCATGTGGCACTAAAACGTAGGTTTACGTGTTACATGTACTAGTTTTATTGCCAACGGCGCATGTAAGTAATCTGTAGTACCCCAACTCTCTCTCTCAGCCTAGCCTTAATCCCATTATTTGGGGTCGGATCTCCTAGTTATTCTTCGCTAGGACACTCGGTCCCGGGTCGTCTCGGTTTTTGTTTGCATGTTGCATGTCTTTATTTACAGTAGCCATCCATGTGAGTCGGGGTCTTCCTCGTCTTTTTGCGTGTGGATGTAGTTACCTTCTAATAACTTTTATCTTTTGAATTCAGACAAAGCGTTTTTGTTCGTCGTTTATAGTAAAGATAGCTGAGCTTCTAGTGTACGTTTTCGCATCTCGAACGCGTTCACGTAAACGTCTCAATTACTATGGAATAATTAGCAGCGCCACTTGCGGATCGAAACGGCATCAAACTGTTCTCATAGTATTTGAAATTTTAACGCAAACGCGTTCGAGACGTATTTTGTGACCGAAGACTTACACTAAGCATACTGATGTGTATTTGGGTCGATCAAGTTATCTTGTCTTGTGCTATGGTAACCTGGGGTCATTCGTTCAATCGTAGGTTTAAGGGATTAAAATTTGCCAGACATGCATTTATAATGGTTTCCAATTACCTTATTTAGTAAAAGTATTAAGAACAAAAAACAGTAAAGAAAATTACAACTGGGAACGTTAATTTATATAAAATGTAAGTTAAAAACAATTAGGTAAAAACTACACTAAAAATCCCCCGCGTCGTGCCCGACTCGATGCGGTTCCCATTATACTGGCCGCGTTGCCTCTTTGAACGGCAATGGCAACCCAAAGAGAATTAACCACTACTTTTTATGGCAACCAGCCACGACCCTGAGCCGGGATCGCAGCCCCTATCTTTCAGCCCGCGCCACGCCCTAATTATCTGGTTGTTCACAGTATCTACATATAAATAACTAAAAAGTACTTATATTGTTATAGGAATGGAATTAAAAATGGAAAATACAAAGGGATAGGAATCATGAAAAAGGAGATCAAAAAATAAAAAAACAGAAGTATACTTATAATTAAATATTGTTATACTTAACTGAAAAAATGCCACAATCAACGATCGAACGAATAGTAAAATTAATAAAGAAGACAATGTCTTGTTTCAGCCCAAAATCATATTTATTTCTACATTTATGGGAGTCTTTATGTGTTATATTTTGAAGATAAACAGATACCAAATCGAGTTAAGAGGTAAATACGAGTATGTAGAACTTAAATAAATAAAAAAACGTTAGAAACTGAAAACAAGGTTTATAATAAGACAAATGAGGGACGCCAAAAATATGAAAACTCAGGCCATATCGTATAATGCGATTGAGTAATCTTATTTAATCCAGTGCTTTATCTGACTCTTTACAAATTCTCTATCATTTATGAGTTCCTTTGTGTCAGAAGAGTCTGGGCCATACAAAATACTACAGTGAGATGTTCCATTTGTGATTCTCACCACCACAGTTTCAGATAGGTCTTTGAGTACTCCTAGTTTATGCCAAGGATCCATGTCCCCATGAGTGAACACCACATTAGAGACTTTCGGCGTGACTCCACCATACATTGCATTGGTCTGGGCTACTCCATCATCGACTCGCTTCTCATTAAACTCATCGCCAAATGTTCCCTGACATAGTTTAATGTAAAAATCAAGAGGTAATGTGCGGTTAAAAGGGTGCTTATTAGATGTAGTCGTTTCATAAAAACCAAATTCTGTGCAAGTCTGATATAACCAAGAGTAGTAGAAACCTTTTTCTTTTTTCAATCCCTCTATCATCTCAGTAAAGTTACAATTCATACATTGGTGACCATCTCTAAAACTCGGTGTAAGTCGTAGACGATTGTTTAGCGGGAATTCATTTCTGTCTTTAGAACCGCTACGAGTAGCCACTTGTTCCAGGGCAACTTTTACGCCATTTTGAATTGATCGTGCCCAATTGCTTATATTTAAAGATTTGCATTGTTCTTCTATGAACTCAATGCTGCCGCTTTCAGCATAATTTTCATAAATCCAAATAACATTGGAAAAAAGCAGTGCTTGATTTTCTGGAACGGTCATATCCGAATCATCGCAAATATTCAAATTTTTTTTTAATGTTTCAATTCCAGTCGGGGTTTTAAGTAGTTCGACGTAATGGTTGAAAATTGTTTTTGTTTTATTTAGACAATCAGTGGATCCGTATTTTTGATAATCATCTGAGACGATCTCGAGATATTCGTAAAAGTCTTTTTTTGCCAAAACGGGTGCACTAGCAGACACCACAGCATCTATGAGGTCAGGATAAAGAACTTTCATCCAAGCAGCGAGATTCCCTGCATATGATCCGCCAACGACTACTACCTTTGACGAATTAAATTCAGCAGCGGACTTGATAGATTTAATTAATGCGGACACGTCAGCCAGCGCTTGTTTCGTACTCAAATATTTCATCGACGATGTGTCTGTTATTACAACAGGCATGCTTTTTCCGTAGTAGCGGTGTTCAGATGCGAACAGGGCTCCATTTGTTTCTATTGCTATCTGACAAGGCAGCGCGGAATCCTCTGATATAAAATAACCATCTTCCTCACTTTCACCACCGATGTAAAGGTGAATAGGTCCACCGGGTTTCCAAAAATCGAGTCTCTTGTAATATCTCATGTTCCAGGTTTCTTTATTTGTATCAAAGTGGTCAAGCGGTTGTTCGATCCATTCTTCCGAAACTTTTGCATTGCTATTTTTGCTACTTCCATCAATCTTTAACTCCAGCAGGTCGCGGTGTTGACTAAAAGTGAAACAACGTGAAGAGCCTAAGGTTAAAACAATAAATGCACAAATGAAATGCATTTCTGTTCAAAATCAACAGGTGTTCTTGTTCTGCGATACCTATACAAAAATCTTTTGATCGAGTTCCTTTACACATGTATATGTATAAATATAATATTAACATACCAGACATAACACGCATTACGTGTCAATGCTACGAATGCTTTTTTATTTTAATATTTGCTATTTGCTACAATAATCTATATTATGTATATTAAACAAGGATCTTTTTTATTGTGTTCCTAATTTTTAGGACAAATTTTCTAAGTCTAACATGACTGTGCAGCAGAAAGAGCAAACTACTCCCGTCAACGGTGGACCCTCTGGTCGGCACAATGCCACAGGGGGGCTACTCCGAAATGGGAAATTCGAGGATCGTATCATACATGGAGTGATCCTATACGGATTACTCTTTTAAGGTTACGTACCCAAAGCGTAAAAACGGGACCCTATTACTAAGACTTCACTGTCCGTCTGTCTGTCTGTCACCAGGCTCTATCTCACGAACCGTGATAGCTAGGCAGCTGAAATTCTCACATGTGATGTATTTCTATTGACGCTAATACCAAAAACTGATTTTTTTTATGACTATCTGTCTGTGCAATTAACCAATTGAAAACAACCTCACACTACCTACATTTTTATTTTACTAGCTGAAGTGTGCGATTCCGACGCGCACTTGGCTTGTTATTTCTTTGAGGACGATTTTATTCTCAACTATCTATCTCACTGTGTTGTAATTGAGCTTTATTCGATTTAGAAAATCGCCTCAAGAATAAGCTTCAAAGTTAGTGTTACACAATTTACTGTTAAAACCAGTAATAACTGGAAAATACTGGAGCTACGGAACCGTTCATTGCGCGCAGCCCGACACACCCTTGGTCGGTTTTTTATGGAATGACACTTGGGTACGTCAAATAAAAAGTACTAACTATTTATTGGAGCTGATTAACCGGGTTACACGTGTTGTGTTGTACATAAAACATGTTATTTTATTTTATTCGATTTTTTAACGTAATACTAATAGTTACTTCCATGCTGGTCGGTTAGCAAAGAAAAATCATAGAATGTACAGTTGATTCTCCTCCCGCGTAGATGGTAAAAGACCATCGAGGGAATGGGCGAAAATCACAGGAATCATGTTATAGGCGATGCGGCTCATGACTATTTTGATTCCACTTTCCACCTATACGCCCTCAGTCTTGCTAAACGTGGCCGGTCTTGTTACCTTAGGCTATGTCTACCCCGTAAGGGATAAGGACGTGATATGTGTATGTGTATGTATGTTTTTTATGGTGTGGAAAATGCGTCTTACGCATCCTCGCGGTACGGGTTTACTGGGGGTATGTGGGGCTCGGTGTCACCGCGACGCCCCATGACCGCCCCGGAATGGGGCTCCCACTTCGCGGCACCTGTGCAATGCAGGTTTGGGAAATCCCGCCCTCCCCCGCTGGTGCCGCTTGGATTTTTTTATAGAGGTTGTCTCCTCGTGGCCCCCATCTTGAAAAAGACAGCGGCCCACGTTTCCGGCGCCTAAGGGCCGGGGTTACGTGTTCACCGACAGTGGCCGAAGCCACGCCGCTCCGCGATAGCTTCCCTTACGGGACGCACCGCTCTGACGGCAGGCTTGTGCCCGCCGACCCTCACCTCAGCTTTCACACCCTCACGTACTACTCTGAAAGCAGAGCGGTAGGTACCGAAGGCATGATCGCGTCAACAGTTAAAGTAGGTACCTAAAGTGACACTATGTAATGCGAGTTTATTAGGTATATATATTTTATTGTCGTCAGCTAAAGAGGAAAACAGAGTTGTAGCACCTACTTAATAATAAGTGCTGTCCAATTATGCAATACTGGTCCCCTTGGTCCCTTTTTCAGTTCAATTTTACCAAACAAAGTATGTTTTTTTTAGATTAAGCACTATACTTGCTTATTTTTCGTGGTATTGTAGGATCGTTGATCAAACCGAGTGACATTTTTTTCAGCTAAGTACTATTTGTATGATTATTTCGTGCTTTTCATTCATAACCTCACAGATATCAATTAAATTATTGTCAACTGATTTATTATATAAAGCCAGCGATTTCATCTGTAAAGAATTAACGTACCGCTACCCCGTGAGAACTAAGCAATATTTCGGGGAAACAGATTCAAAACTATCGTCATACCAAATTGCCTTAAGATTGCTACAGTGGTTTTGCCGTGAAGTGGGAGATAAGCAGGTAGGGAGACAAAATTACATTCATATCTAAAATAGGTAGGTATATAAATAAAACGGCGGTGGTCGAGTCGAGTTTTGATCTTCCTCCCTCGTTCCCTGTCTCCAGCTCCAAATACTTTTCAGTGCTCAACGTCGGGCTGTGCACTTGTTTCCCGATTGAAATCAGGCAGACTCAGTCGACTGCCACTCTGCGGAATCGGCTGAGGGAAGCCTTGGTTTGATGAGTCCTCGTAAGTGGATCTTGTATCTTTCGTGTAGGTGTATAAATAATTATGTAGTTCATATTTGTAGAACAAAATGGGGTGTAAAAAAACTAAAACAAACTCAATATAAATCTCAAAATTTTATTGTCCAAAAAGCAGGCAAAACGTGAACCTCATTTTTCAGCCGTTAAAAAAGGTGACACAAAAAATACGAATAGTAAATACGAATTAAGAACATTGAGAAATATGTGTTTATATATTTTGACACGCTCACGTTTGTTCAATCTTGTTTGATCCATTTTTTTACTAGACTTATTACACGTTCTCTGTCCTTTGTGAGCGCCACTGGTTCACCGGGGTTAGTACTCATTATGGAACAGTGAGTCGTTCCATTTGTAATAATGGCTACAACAGTGTCTGAGAGGTCTTTCAGCACTCCTAGTCTATGCCAGGGGTCCATGTCACCGTGAGTGAACACCACATTAGTTACGTTCGGTGTATTTCCTCCATACATTCTATTGATTTCTGCAATATTAGCATCGATTCGCTCTTCATTGAAATCTTTGCCAAAAACGCCTTCACACATTTTAACGAATAATTCAACGGAGGTTGTATTAAAACCGAAAAGTTGATTGTGAGATGTAGTGGTCGCAAAATAACCGAATTCATTACAGACCTGGTAAT
This sequence comes from Pandemis corylana, assembly GCA_949127965.1. NCBI lineage: Eukaryota > Metazoa > Arthropoda > Insecta > Lepidoptera > Tortricidae > Pandemis > Pandemis corylana. The sequence continues at coordinate 14,036,084 of OX421851.1, read as the reverse complement.
TCCAATGATTATCAGACAGCGATTTGGATTTTAAATCATCAACGTACAAAGAAAAATTGTCTAAATAACAACGATCGCGCTTTAATTGTGGCATGTCTATTTCTAGTGCCTTGCATGCTTGTTTTATCTCGTCAGGTTTTTTTGATTGAGCATAATCGACGAATCCACCATATCTGATAAGAAAAAAAAACTGTTGATTTTCTGGAATAGTCATGTCCGTAGATTCGCAAATATGGTTTTCTTTTTTCAATTTTTCAATTCCACTTGAAGTTTTCATCAATTCTTCGTAGTTTTTGAATCTTTTTTGTATTGAATCTTTACATTCCGCTGATCCATATTTTTCAAACACATAGCTGGCTGTCTCAACACTTTCGTAAAAGTCTTTCTTTGCTAGGACGGGCGCACTGCATGCTACTGCTGCATCTACAAGGTCGGGGTAACGAACTCTCATCCAAGCAGCAAGATTGCCCCCGTATGATCCGCCGACAGTTACCACCTTTGATGATTTAAACTTGGGATCAGATTTGATAAATTTAATCAATCCAGCAAAGTCAGCTAACGCCTGTTTCGAGCTTAAATACTTTAACGATGGTACGTCCGTTACGTTTACGGGAAAACTGTCTCCGTAGTAGCGGTGTTCAGCTGAAAAGAGAGCACCATTCGTTTCTATCCCTAACACACCAAGCAAAAATGTATTGCTTGCTATAGTAGTATTTGATGATTTTCCTTCACCACCGAAAAACAAGTAAATGGGTCCGTTGGGCTTCCATAGTTCAAGACGTTTATAATATTTCATCTTCCAGGTTTTGTTATTTTCGCTAAAGTGGTCCAGAGGCTGATCAATCCATTCTTCAGTTACATTTGTGGTATCGGGATCTTTCTCTAATTCCAATTCCTGGTGGTGAAAATTGTAGCCGAAGAAACCTAGAGACTCCACGAATCCGAAGCTTATCGTAATTAAAATCGATGCACTAGTAAAGTACATGGCTGATGCAAATGTCTCGACCTTGTTACATAAACTATCGTCATTGTCATTGAAGCCCGTATATATTGTTCAGAGCATACCCACGTTTGAAGTGATAACAGAAGCAAAAATTTTTTAAATAAAATTCAATAGGTAGTAGGTAAATTTTTTTCATTTTATGGATCTATAATCTATTAGTTTATTGTTATTATTTGAGGTATGTTGAGCGTCCATCGACGGACGCTGTATTACCGGTAAGGGCTATCGCCTAAATTGTATTGGTGAGATAGAAGAAGTTTTTGTACCTACACGAGAAGAAAAGCCGCAGAAGGATTTCTAGTGGAAAGTTTTTTCAAAGAGGACGTACCTACCTAGGTATTATTATTCACATGCATGGAACATCAAAATGCACGTCACATAACTAGTTAAGTATTTCAGTAATTAGTCCTTGATATATTATAATGTTATCGGCCATGATTTTTATTCGGATTCCTATTTACTTACCTAAGTAGGTATATGAAAGAATGTAGCTTCATAATTTCTATTGTCAACACTTACACGATAAGCTGTACGCTTCTACATTCTTTTAGGTACCTACCTATATTTCTAACTGATATATATTCTGGCTCTATGTAACCAATATACAAATGTTGGCCATGTGTGACAATTCGACATGCAATGCGTGTTCAATATGAAACCAACCGGCGTAAATTCTGGTTGAGTTTGTAATGTAACTTGTCTCCTAGTGTATCCGTTAAGCGACTAAATGACCACTTGGTATTAGTTCTAGAGCCCACGACCAAAACCATGTCTCATAGCAATACGGCAAAAACCCTATAAAATCGTTAGATTGTATGATTCTGAACCCGACTAGGTGTGTAGTAACGGTCGAAAGTGTAGCAACAGCGTGGGAGGCCATTTCTGCTGTGTCAAAAAAAAAAGGCAGTCGGTATTATAGCAATACGTCTGATAGTGAAAATGTACATAGATTTTATAATTGTATTACGAAAAAGTTTGTTTTCAGACATTTTGCGCGTAGCATATAGCCTGAGCGCATTTTTGAAAATGTCAACAAATTTAGCCGACCTGTATCATAGCAATACGGATAAAAAAAAATTTAAACTTTTCGTATTGCTGCCAGGATTACCAAAAACCTGTTTTCAGACACTTTAAGTGTAGCATATACTCCCAAAAACGAAAATAACGTTTCGGAGTCGCCTGGCCGACGCCTCTGTTAAATGTTACGGTTTCGGGTAAATTCTTTGTTAATTATCATCTAATAAATTCAGGGTCGCAACGTATTCATTGGTTTGTAACAGAGAATTCAAGATGCCTCAATACGATTTTTAAATGATATCTGAGTATCGAAAAGTTGTCTGATAGAGAAGGTGCTACACTTAATTTGTCTGATATAAATTTTTTGCACATGTGGACAACTTATTTTATCATGTCCAACAATTTTCAGACATATTGCTATGATACCGATCGGTAAAATTTGTTAACATTTTCAAAACGGTCTCAAAATTTAATTCGTTCACATTTCCGTCTGAAAATTGTTTTGTTCGCATCAAATAACCAAAATTTACTAATAAAAAAGATTTTCAGACGTATTGCTATGAGACATTTTTTTTGTCTCATTTTTAATTTTTTTAAGTGATTTTACGGGTTTGCGCTACACCACTAACGTCTGAAAAATATGTTTCCGGTATCTCAGAACTATCATTCAACTACAGTCTGCAAATCAGACATATTGCTATGATGCAGTTCGGTAAAATTCTTTGACAATTTTGAAAATTCGGTCAGATCAAACGCTACGCGGAAAATGTCTGATATTGGTATTTTCGAGTTCAGGATAATCGTATCTATCGATTTGATGCGGTTTTGGCCGTATTGCTATGAGACAAAAATTTTGGTCGTGGGCTCTCGTACTATATGGTATGAAGGGTATGAAACATAAATCTCAATTTAGCCGCTAAATCTGGTTTCAAATTGACAGTTCCGTACATTTTGATAAAACCATTGGTTTCGTTTTATAATTTTTGCTAACCTTTGTAAGGTGCCAGTGAGATTAAATGTGAGATGAAAAAAGGTTTAACATTGCAATCTAATTAACTTTTCCTTACTTTCGACCTAAAAGAAATGTATTTATTCTATGTGTCGTAAAGACCAACCGCGAACATCATTACTACATCAGTCACAATAAGACTCAAAAATTACCCCTCTTAAATGTTAATCGCCACATTTTTCTTCTGAAGCTAAGCTACGACCGCGTGGTCGAATCCGTTACCATGGCAACGTGTAAACAACACAGTCATTGCGCGTGACGGGGTCTCGTCTAGTTGCTTTGTAAAATAGTGTGAACTATTTTATATTGGTCAATATGGATTATTCCGATAGCAGTGGAGTGGACAGCGCAGTTGGTGGCAGACGGGAACCGCGGCCGGTGTCGAGACGCGGTTTTAGAGAGTATAGCAACAGTGGATCTGCTGTTTCAAGGTACGTGGTATATTATGTATACGGTGTAGGTATAGATATATAAGACTAAATAATTGTGCAATTACTGGTTGAAAGAACTAGAAATGTTTGCAAATTTGACTGAAGTAGGTTGAGTGAAAATATTAAGAATTCAGTTTCCAGCTCACTTAGATAAACTCGACTCGCGCATGAGGATTCTGATTTTTGCGGATCAATGATTTTTGCGTTTCATTAGACTTTTAAATTGCGACTCTATATAATTTTTCATTTTCACGGTTAAATACTCTTCGATATTCGTGTTATTTTTGCATGTTTACATTTTGGCGTCTTAGATCGAGTTAAAACACGGAGTTCTTGAAAAAGCAAAGAGAAGCTAATTTAATCAACGCCTACGTCTCGCCGCGCATACAAGTACATACAAGTGCAATCAAACCTCGATAATGCACATGAGGCATAGCTTAAACTGTGCCCTTTGCTTTTTAATGAACAAAAAATACTTGCTCTACTCCGCTACTCAACGCGCTTCAAAGCACTGCTTGTGAGTAGCGGAGTAGCAAGGTAGAACTTAAATATTCTTTGTTCATTGAAATGAACCTCCGCAAAGTAACGCCTGGTTCAATAAAACCTTTGCTTTTTATTTGGCCTGGCGCTATGCGAGTGCAAGGTACCTATTTTAGAATTGTTGCGAAATATTTGAGGGGGTGGTCCAGTTAGTTCATTTATTTGAACAGGAGTTAACATTTTTCATCGTAACTTTGAATTCAAAATTAACACAATACATGTATGGTTATAGTTGTCCACCGGAAATAAAAAATCCTGAAAAACAATTTACCTGCTATGGGTGGTGAAGCGGTATCACGGAATGATGAGGATCCGGGTTCGATTTCCAGCCATAGCTTTACCTATCGTTTAGAAATTTAACAATAGGGGTGTTCAGTAATTAACCTACCCCAACCAGCCACCTCCTGAAGTATTCTGGATTGATTTTAGGAGACAGTGTAGACCAGTGGTGGCCAACTTGATTAGACGCAATCTGCTGTTTACTGACGAAACCCTAATGCGATCTACCCATAAGTATTTCCATTTTTTGCCTTGCCACTATCGACTAGAGTAATAGCGGCGATCGATCGGTTGGCCACCCCTGGTGTACCTAGACGTTCATTGACAGAAGCGGCAGCATGCGACCAGCCTCAGCTTACCGAGGGGGCACGGCGTCTCGTCTGTCGACGGCGGGTTTCGGCCCCGCGCCGCCGACGGCTAGCCGACAACCTACTGCTATGACAGGCTTCTCTATGGTATGCTTATCTGCATAATTATATTCATTCATCCTTGCATCCACCGGTTGATTGAATAGCTTTGATCAAAAACACGATTATTAATAAGCTCAAATATATTTATTGATTATTTTAGGGCTCCTTCGAATATCTCGCTGTCCAAAAGAGCTCCGTCACGAAAAAAGTTTGCGAACCACTGATCTGGATTCTAGACCGTCAGACATCAACCTTGCTGTATTCAAGGGAAAAATACCTATAGTGATGTGAACTTTCAGTACGCAAATTATCATGATGTAGGTTAAATACTTACCTTGCAGTCTGCAATAAGGTCAATGATGACTTACTTCTGTTGTGTAGGTCATGCATCGATAATTTTTGTATCAGTACTTACCTACCTATCATATACGGACATGGGTAACTTTTATCGAAACTACATATCTATTAAAATACCCGTGTATTGCTCTCCAGAACTAACTAAATTGGACCTAGAGCTGTAATTTTCTTCTACTATATAGGTACTCCGTCTTATGTCAAATTTAACACTTTACGGCTGTTTTCACCAATATTATTTCAGAAATCGGCCCCGTCTCAAGCAAATGACTCCAGTCAGTTTGCGAGTGCTAAATGCACCCTAGCTATGATTTTTAGCCTAAGCAGCATTTACCATAATCTGAATCAGTCAGTCTCGCATATTGTCACGCAGCGGTTACGTTTCACAGAAGCAAAAAGGATAAATTGTGCGTTTCTGAGTAATTCAAATAATAGGCAGTCCACAAAAATACAGATCTATACTTATCTACTTCTTACACCGTCAATTCTGGCATTAAAGTAGGTATATATATACAATACAGGAATTGAATGTATTATACCTACTTAATTATTTGTATAATCAGATTGACAGGCCGATAACGCAGCAAGGGATATCAGGACTTCGCACGGGCACTGCGAGGGGGTTCCGCACGCGGCAGCTCCAAGACAAGCGCTATTGGGAGGAACTGATGCAGGTGGGCTTCGTACACTTGCTTTGAAATCTTAAACACGTAGGTACTACGAAATAGAGCACGCTGGAATGGTAATAGATTTTAGATCGTAGTCGCGTAACATCATTGAGGTATTTATAAGTGGTTGAACGCTCTGTGTGTAGCACAAGCAGATACCGTTTACACTGCTTCTGATGCCCAAGTTTCTATAGGTATGTACTGCATTACCAGAAAATGTAATTGGTAATATTAATTATGCCCTTTATATTTATTATGCAGGTTAAGGTCAGAGAAATGAAAGCAGAAATAGCTAGGCTAAACGAACAGGCAGACGCCGGAGAAAGGGAACGCTCAGCTAAAAAACATTATGAGAAGCGAGTGAAAGAGTTAGCTCAAGAATTAACAGGTAGGAGTTATAAGTACATAATTCAATACGAGGACATAGTCAGCATTAACAATTTTCTATTAAATAGGTATGCATTTCGCATATGAGCGTCTGAAGTTATAAAATAATTTGTTTATTGTCTAGACTACATTGAATGGCTATGATTCTTGTAGTATTTTTGATAGTTTGTGAATTTTTCCAGATCTCCAAGGACGGCTATCTGATTATAACACAGCCATTCGCATCGTTAATGGCGAAACCACGAAGCAATCTGTAGAGGATCAGACGAGGGAATTGGAGTTGAGCAACAAGAAGCTTCAAGAAGAGGTGGAGCACGTCTTCTTAGAGAAGCAGAGGAAAGAGAACCAGTTGAAACAGCTAAGGGAGCAAATGGAGAAGGTAGTATAAATGCAAATAAACTCACTCAAAATTGTTAAAAGTATCAACGAACCAGCTAGGTTCAAGTTAATGATAGTTAAAAAAGTGATGCTTCTGTTCCTACAGTTCATCGGTACAATAGGTACACCGTCAATAAATTTTTGGTTACAGGAGCAATCGACGATATCAAACTTGCTGGCGGAAATGACGCCCGAGCAAAGAGACCAGTATAACGAACTGGAGGCTACGGCTGCAGCTTTGAGGGAAGAGGTTGAACAATCCAGAACACATGTTGATCTTTTGAGCAAAGAGAAAGAGCAATTCAGTAAAGAGATATCGGGTTCTCAGGTATGAACATTAGAAACTGAATCATGTGCATGTGCTGATTGAACCAAGCTGTGAGACGAGCCAAGCACTTAACTTCGGTCAATACATGTTGGTAGTAGTAATACTAATAAGAAATGTTTCAGATAAAACTTCATCTATTGGAGTTACATCGTCGATTAGCAACTGCAGAAGAAAAGAGAGACAACTTAAAGAATGAAATGAACAATCGTCTGGAACCACAGGAGGAGAGAGAGAAGTTGTTACTACAGGTATTTGTAATAAGTAGTGAAGTATACGTATTAAAATGTTTGGCTGTAGATTACGCTTTGACACAAGTTGTTTGTAGGTAAGAGAAGACAATGCTGCTATTTCATCACTTGATAGTAACGCTGCGAATCTCAAGGAGCAAATACGTAAAGTTCAAGAGATGATCGAAGAAGCAGAACAGGTAAGATTGTTTGAAATATTTAAGCAATTTACAATTGGATTGAAATTTTCATGTTAAAGAGTTAAGAGTAAGAGGATTATTAGTTAATGACGTTGAACTGGTATCATTGCAGGATCTAGAAGAAGGAAATTCGGAACGGCATCAAAAATACAGAGAGCTGAAAAAACGAGAAGAAACAATGGACGCTTTTTTATCAACTTATGAAGAAAACCTTAAAAAGGAACATGATAAAATCGAGCAGCTAGAAAAGGACATAGTTTTTGCTTTAGAGCATAGTAGCTCTAACATTGATCTGGATTTAAGTGAAATTGATTCTCTTAAACAAAAGGAAGGGTATACTTCAGCGTATGATGAAGGGAAGAAATCAATTGAAATCCTGATGAAGGACTACGAAAGGTTCCAGACGAACTTGAAAAAGGTAAATAAAATATTATTAAGTAAAAAAACTTCGGAGTCAGCGCAGTGTCAAAATAGCAAATGTTATTACGGTCTCTGGGAACTGGAAAGATAAAGTTTTTGAACTGAGGAATATTTTTGGTTAGGTTAACAATTAAGATCTCTTAAGATGTTCATCTTGTGCTACATTTATCAATCACTACATTTTACAATTTGCAATGTATAATAAAGAGTTTATAGATAAATACTCAAGTACATTACATAATATTTTTAGGTGGAATCGACTCGTGAACGCTTGGCCACGGAACTCAAAACTTTGCCAGAAAAAACTCAAGCCATGAATGAGGAACTGGTAATACTCTCGGACATTGAGAAACTGAGGGATGATGGCGAAGAACAGAAGAAAGCTCTCCAGACTGAAATACAATTGTTGAAAGAAAAGTTGGCACCCACAGAGAGCGCTGTTACTGAGGCTGCTAACAAACTGAAGAAATTGCAGGTACCTAACATGTTTTTTTACACACACACACTGGTCACGTCTATATATGTCCCTTCCAGGGTAGACAGAGTCTAAGGTAGCCATCAATTAGTTCATTATAATCTACATCCATCCACAAATTGATGTGCCATCACTACCTTTTATTCAACCGACCAAAACAAAAGATGCGAGGTTCTGAAGTCATTGCATTTATTTTTTATTCCACAGGAGAGTTTAGACGGCAATGAAATGTACGCAAAACTGAATAGTTTGGAAGATCAATTGGCGCAGTTGGAGAGTCGAAAAACTATCCTAGATGAAGACATAGCATCTATCACGTTGAAGGCAGATTACGAACCTTTGAAAAAACAAGCTTTAGAGGAACTAGCCACTCTCAATAAGAAGATAGTTGAAGATCTGAATTCTGCTAAATCATATTAATATCTAAGGGCATAGCAAATGGAGTGTAGAAAACTAGCATAATGTTTGTGCAGGTTTAAAATAAAACATTATTTTACTATGCAATTTTACAGTATAATTAAAACCAATCATGACACATTATCATTTTATTCAACACACGCAATAGTTTATATCACAGCTTGAATTAAACACTACAATTTGAATACCTACTAATAATAATTTAACAAATGTAGAAAACGCGACAAGTTGACGGCACTCCATTAACATTTTCACTTACTGTGTAACTTTAGCTTGTTTGTCAAGTAGTAGTTCGAGTTGGGCGGGTAAAGGACGGTTATTAGCCTTCAAAAGCATGCAGAGGTTTCGAATGAACTTTTGAGAAGGCGTAACGTCCGCCTCTTGCATTTTTTCCCATAGTTTCATAGCTGCTTTGCAGTCGTCCTCGCGTTCTGAAAAAAGTTAAATAAATTGATTTGTTTCCGGGTTTTGTGCCACTATTGGCTAAAATAAATAGACTCGCAAACAATTGCATTTATAATAATAGTAGGTTAACTCATTATGACATAGTGATTAATTCCCGATTCGCCGGATTCCTGTTTCGCCGGATTCTTGTTTCGTCGGTAATATTAATTTAGTTTAAGAACGCATGTGGTTATATTTTATTATTCACATAATTTACATTCCTAGATAGGTACTATATCAAATGAATCAAGAATTTTTACTTCTCGATTTTTTATGTTTACTTTTACGGTTTTACTGTTAGAAATTAAATTTCTGAACGACACTGAAAATTAAAACAGAAAAATCCGAAAAGTAAAGCTATGGCCGGGAATCAAACCCGGATCCTCGTCATTCCGTGACGCATTTTATATCCCTCTACACCACCCGTAGCAGGTAGCCATGTAGCCTGTGCCTGTAGCATGTGTGTGATGTGGTAACCTGCTGCTTCACGGAATGACGAGGATCCGTGTTCGATTCCCGACCATAGCTTTACCTTTCGGATTTTTCTGTGTTCTAATTTTCAATTACGTTTAGAAATTTAATTCCTAGATAGGTAAAGCCGCGTTATTTCTATAGTTTTCCAGAATTAAAAAAAACCGGCAAAACAAGAATCCGACTAAACAAAAATCCGGCGAAACAGGAATCTAGCGAATCGGGAACTAATGGGCATAGTTAAACTTACGGTAAATACCCAACATCAGGTCATATATCTCTTCCACGTCAAAACGTCTCAGGTCTTTTCCGCACTCTGCTACGGTCTCTAAGGCAGCGATTTTCTTTTCATCTGCGAATCGCTCGCATTGACGCATTAGCGCGTCAGGATGGAACCTTACAGTTGGGTCTAGGAATAGTTTGCGAAGGGTCTTCTTGTAACCCACTTCGGCTAAGGCGGATATAAGGGTCAGCTGTAAGTAAAATAAGACAGTTTTAAATGGACAAGAACTATGCCATTGTACACGGTACATTGTGCTTAATTTTGTGCTGTAACGCTCTTCTAGGTTTTTTTTTTCATTCTACCAGTGATTTTGGAAATGCCAAAGTGCCAAGAGGAAACTACCGCAAGAAACTTGGTAGAACTAATTTTTACAAGAACTTTTACGTGCTTTTATTTAGTTTCACCTGTCCCAGTGTCTGTAATCGTATCTTGTATGTGAAATATAATGCACTTCTAAAGATTACACAGTCAACTTTCTCCAAAACGTCTCCTATTTGGTCTCGGAACGTCCGTCTAGGCCTTCCCCTCCCAACGCAACCATTTACACTCCCCATTGTTTTCCATCTGTTAAGTTATTCTTTTGGCCTAGTTTGTTTTTCATCTCGTTTACCTGAACATCGCCAGCTCCGTGTATCCTCTTGTCCACACTAAGCACAGTATGCGCAAGTTTGTTCAGCCTTCCATTGGATTTCTCGTTCACGATGAAATTCTCTTCCGTCATTCCATCATTCATGCTCTTCAGTATTTGGCAGAGAAGTTCGTGTTTGAGTGGAGTTTTGCTGTACTTTTGAGCTAGGTTACAGAATTCGTTGACCGCTTCTTGTAGATTGTCTCTGTGGATGGAAAAGTACTAAAATAGCTGTTGACTGTTTCGAATGCGTTTTCTGAATATAAAATAGGGTTTCCTGACCCCTCAGCTGACAAAAGTAGTAACCACGCGGCCAATTTATTCTGATAACTTGAGCTACCTTGTTTTTTGAAAAACCTACAAAAACTTTGGACGGTAAACGAAGGCCCAAAATAACGCCATCTATTGGCGCTGGGCCAAAGTACTTACATTACAGCCTATCGACCCTCTAAGCGAGGTGCGCAGTGGTTGCGACTACCCACAGATGTCGCTAATTGCGACAGGCGCTTTTAAGCAACAAAATGTATGAAAAAACGGTGAGAAAACGTGGCGCCTACGACACGTACCTGCGTATACGCGGCGGTGTGCTCGCTCCTTTACAGCAATTGGTACTCATCTCTACTACTACCCACGGGACTACTTACTGCTTAAGGTGCACTCTCACTAGCGGCCCGAGCAGCGAGTTACTCGGTCGGCAATAACGCAATGTAGTCAACAATTCGAACATGCGCCGTGTCTGCGCGTGAGAGCCGTGCGCGGCGGTCGCGTCGAGAAGTCGCCAACAATTCATTGTTATGTTGCGACCGCCGACGATTCGCCTGAAGAAAACAATTGAATATCTAATGATTTATTTTTAGTCGATTCTTTATTCGATTATATACCGAATGGAGTTTCGAGCCTTTCATCCTTTGCCCATTGTGATAGCGCACTTATTTATGCATTATTAGTGTGTGTACATTTTTGAAGTAGGTACCTATTATATGCCGGAGATGATTTATATTTGCAACATCTCCATACCACCTATTGACGATACCTATTTATTTTACCTATTTATTCTTTGGAAATAAATATACTAAAAAACTTTCATCCCTACTAATATTATAAATGCGAAAGTAACTCTGTTACGCTTCCATCTTTTATTCGCCTGAACCACTGAACCGATTAGAATGCAATTTGGTGCTGAGATAGTTTCAGTCCCGGGGAAGGACATAGGATAGTTTTTATTTTTTAAAATTGCATAGTTCCTGTGGGATAGCGATAAGTGAATGTTTTAAACAAATAGCATATTAGATATTTTTTACCTTTTCTTTGACTGCTCGTCAATTAAATCAAAAGCTCTTTCTATCTTCTTCCTATACACCATGAGCGTAGCAAAGTCAATAATCTTGAACTCGTCCAGCGTGAAGTTAGGCGACGACTTGTTGAGTTCAGCCAATGACGCCTCGGCTAGCTCGAGCTCGCCCGACTTCACGTGCAAATCAAATATGGCCGCTTTCATACCAGCTGACAGGAATACCTAAAAGAACAAAATTAATATTTTGAAAAACCCACATATATACATAAATCGCGTCTCTATCCCTCACGGGGTAGACAGGGCCTAAGGTAACAAGACCTTAAGATTGTTTTTTCTTTATTCCCAGACCAGCATGGAAGAAAAATCCCACGATCAAGAACATTTTTCCAATTTTATACCAAAAATGTCTTACATCATTTTGGAAAAGATACTCGTCAAACTGCACGCACACACGCACACACACACACACACACACACACACACACACACACACACACACACACACACAGAACGAGACATTGCTGTCAAACTATAACACCCTATTTTTTTAAAATTGTATTTAAACAAATAAAAATATTATGTATAACAACTAGCTATATGTATAGGTAAGCGCTGCGACCAAAAAGCCAGTTTCTTAGTTGAAACAATCACAAACGTTTATCATCACTTGTTTAACACTTTAAAACTCACCCCTTCCTTTTCGCATTTTTGCACAATTTCCCTCGCCGCCGCCAAGTTGCCGTCCTTGCAGTACTGCTGCAGTAACCGCCTTAACACGCCCCGTGTGTTCATACCTTTAGCCTCTAATTCGTTTAGATGGGCTTTGAGTGACTCTTCGTCCATTTGTTTCTAGATAGTAGAAAAGTTTCTATTACATGAAAGAGAACACTCAACTTTTATTCGCTTCAAAGAATTCAGGCGTAAGACAAACTTCGGCGCATTGCTTTTTAAATAAAGGGAAAAAAATGATCCCAGTACCGTGACGGGATTTGAACGCGCTTTTCAAAACAATACGCGCCTAGCGTTAAGTAGAAACTAAATTGGACGTAAACTGCAAGAAAACTGGACCGCCGCCAGGACTGGCGATCAGGGGTCCACAATACTTTATCGCTTCGCATTCACAATGGCGTGTGAGGTCATCTATTGCAACCTATCAACAAGTTATGACTCCTACGTACCAAATTACATTAGAACTGGCGTAAAAAATGATGTACTACTTCTATTTTTTAAATTAATTATTTTTATAGCAATAATGCGCCTGCTTAGCGAAAATTAAGATTTTTTCCAGTTTCCTACTTCTTTAACGTATTTCCGTATGTAATGACACAAAAAACACATTATATTAATTATTGTAATAGTTACAAAAGTTAAGATTAAACTTACGGGGTGTGGTATATGTTGAGCGAATATTTCTCCCTCGTCGACCAGTCTGTCGTCGGTTATTGCTATAATATCTTCGCGAAAAGCATGAACTGTGTTCTCCCCGAAGGTATCGGGCAAATTCGCTATGCAGAAGTCGGCAGCGGCATTAGATATCCTTATAGGAGTCTTGGCTAATTCCTGCAATTATATTTAAAACATTATGTTCAAAACCTCATAATTGGGATTGGCATCACTACATAGTATAAAACAAACTCACTTTCTCTGTCCCTATGTCCCTATGTAAGCTTATATCTTCAAAACTACACAACGGATTTTGATGCGGTTTTTTTTAATAGAGTGATTCAAGAGGAAGGTTTTTATGTATAATTCTACGCAGACGAAGTCGCGGGCAGAAGCTAGTGACATAATAAAATGTTTGCCTAAAGTCCATTACAACATTTTGTTATAAAGGCTCATGGTCTAAACTTGCCAAACCCCATTTGATAACCTAGTGAGATTTCTGGCTCTCCTCGTATTTTAAAAAGTTTTGCTTTTCCCAATTAAAAAAAAAACAACAATAAATATACGTGTCTCAAAACATACTCCCACCTCCTCCATCGTGAAGGTTCGTAATAAGTATTTCCTTCTCCGCCATTCCTTTTTTATGTGCATCATAATATAACACCTGGACACCCCTTTAGTTATCATTATCACTTGATACCAAACCATGACATAATAAAAAAACTACAAACCTTTACAATATTCACAACGTCAGTCAGATCATCTTTAATCTTGTTATGTTTCATAAGTACACATAGAAACCTTCCCGCCCAGTCTTTGCTTTTGTCTAGGGCTTTCTCGGTAGCATCCTCTAATATGTGAACGGTGGACTTGACATCCATACTGGTTAAGTACCCTTTCAGGAGAGGCTTCAGGATTTTCTCTACGTCGACTTTGCCTTTGAAAAGTTCACCTGTAAAAAAAACAGTTAATGTACCTAACTGAAAAGAGAAGATACATGAAGGATGTGTTGCGTAACAACCACGTTACAACGTATGAATCTTTGGTATAATGAAATGCGAGGTCGAAATTAGTTTCTTGGTCTCCGCCGACACTGAGAATGAAGAAAAAAATGGTTTATTACAAACTTTTTATTTGAAATGAACCATAGCTACGTTGTATTACGAAAGGCGTTTGGCGCCAGTAATTATATTTTATTACTGTTTCTTTTCCTTAAGCCCAGTTTAGACTACCAAGGAAATACCTACAAGTCGCATTTCAATGCGGCACTGGATCTGGCAATGTAATGAGAGTAATGAAACCCAAGGGCAGATCCAGACTTCCAAACTTACATATTTCACTAGCGGCTCTGACTTGGCCGGTATGCAGCAAAGTCTCCATCATAGGAGTGAGCACGGTCGTCACTGAGACTCCCGCGTCTTGGAACTTCTTCATCAGGTTCTGTGCCGACGTGAAACTGACGAACGGCAGAGTGTACTGCATTATAGTGTCGTAGTCGGGTTTTATCTCCAGTTGGATCATTGTTGATAGGGTGTTTATTATTCCTAAAAAAACAATTACGAGTTATGAAGACTTCGTTATCGTTGAAGAATAAAACATTTAGTTAAGTATACCGTTTAAAAATCCTTCTATATTACACCTTCATGATAATCAAAGCATATTATTGCAAATCTGTTCTCTAGACCTCCAAGTAATAGAGAAGAAAACGAAAGTAACCCAAAATTGACGCTATTTTCAAGCATTTTACTTTTAAAAAAATTACGCATAAATGGTAGAGTTTAACTTCTGATGTTTGTGTCTATTAAACAGCCTGCAATGGTACCTACTATTTTAAATGTTTTAATACCTATCCTAATGAATATGACCAACTAATGATTTGTTTTGAAAGTGTTATTTCGTACGCCAATTTTCTTTTACTACAGTAAAAGACTAGTAGTAAAAGACTAGACTATACCTTTTTCCCCAAAAGTCTTAGACGTGTGTATCAAAATGGGCCAGAAGTAGTGGGGTCGAAGGGGCATTCCTTGCGACTTCATGCGGCCGAACATGTCTAGCGCCAGAGGCACTTTGGCCTGCTGCAGGGCCGCTTCTGCCGCGTTCTGCAGCGCGATAGGGTTACGTCCTGATGCCATTAGTTCTTGAGTTACGTGACCTATTATGCTAGATGGCTGGAAAGAAACAGGTTACATAGATGATTTTCTAAATATTTATTTCTAAAAAAAACTGTATTCGAGCGTTTACAGTGGTTAATATTGAATTGAAATAAATAACCAGCGTGTAGGGTGCTAATATGCGGCAAATATACAATACAAAATTTTGAACAACTATTAAAACGAACTTGCAGAGCCTACATAGCTGTGATAGAATACCTTTTAGATTCATTACATACATAAGTATTATACTGAGCATTTATTTTAAATAAATATCAGACATAAAAGACATAATAAGCACTAACAGTGTTCAAAATTGTGCATAATCACATACTTTTCAGACCTTTCGGTTTTTCAAACTTATCGACCATAGTAACTTAATACTCACGATAGAAGCCTTAACACAGTCTCTAACCAGACTCCGGCCGTGCAAACCTTTATCATCCTTAGGCCCAAAGGCAGGCAGCGGGAGGCTTTTGTAAATCTCTAAAGCTGGTAAAGGATGGTTTTGGAACACTAACAGAGTGCACACACTCTGCATGTATGGAGATATTGACGGAGAGTTCATTGTTTCTTTTGGCAAATAGCGTAGGACCTATGAAAAAAAGAAATGTTATCTTATATGCATGCAATACACAGAGACGATAATGGATTAACTAAATACTGCAAGGATGGCTAATTCAGCATCTACAGTTTGTCATCATTTCATTTGCCAAAAACGTAATTGGCCGCTGTTTCAAAACTGACCTAACCTTACCTACAGGATGGCTATTTCAAAGTTCCTATACTATTTTGATTCACCTTTCCACCTATACACCCACAATCATGCTAAACGTGGCCTTTAGGTCTTGTTACCTTAAGCTCTGTCTACGCCGTAAGGGACAAAGACGTGATTTATGTATATATGTATAAAAGCATTTACAGTTTTAAAAAAAACGAATAATGGTTGACGCCCACATTACCGCTCCGCGCCGGCACGGCACCCACTCAACCCGATCCGCTCAGTATTCGTGTATGAAACTCCATACTGCAACGCACACTTATAATATCGGCTCGGCATAAGGTTAAGCTAGGAGTGAGTGGGCACTCGCCATCACGGCGCTTACGTCGAGTCGCCCCCGCGGGGGGCCCGCGAACGCCCCGTCGCTTACCTCTCTGACATCGCCTATCGTCGTCGTTGACCGCTAGCCGCCAACCAGTCGCCGATCGCGGTAAGCGCGCTGTAGCCACGCGGACGCCTCGAAGGCACCGAGCCGTTTCCGTTACGAGCTTGCGTATAGTTGACGCCTGGTTGACGGCTAGCCGATGAGGTGAGGCGGCGCCAACCTGGTGCCGAACGGTTATGTGTGCGATAACCTTAATGACACAATTGAGTAGCAGTCTGGTAGCAGTACTTTGACAATATTTTTGTGTGATGTCCTGCCTTTTTTCATATTACAAGACCAACAAGTAATTGACAATTACCTAACGTTATTAGTTTATTTGTACCTTAGGTATAGGATCATATTTTCCAACAGCCGCAAGCGTTTTCACAAGCTCCATTATATGAGTCTCCTGAAACTCTAACCCACTTTGTCGTGCCTTCTCCATTTCTTGCAGAAGCAGATCTTCCTTCTTGTTCCATGCTAACCCCTTTGCTACTGCTGTGTAGGTGTTTATTGTACTCTCAAATTTTAAAGACTTCATCATGGTCAATACTTCTTGGACGTTTTGGAGCTTTCTGTGTAAGTATATAAAACCAGTTAACAACTATTTGGGGTCAGGAGACATCCCTGATGTAAATAGCATTAGCTCTTTTATTTATATATCGTTTCTATTCATGATTATGATAATACAACTTTATATATGGGACAGTGGGAGATAGGGACAAATTTACTTTTAGCATTGGGATATTGTGCAAGTAGCACAAAAATAACTTCTTGCATGTTTGGCTGTGGAATAGCATCAGTTCATACTTGATGTAGCGTTTCAGATATGTATGTATAGTTTTTAAATGCTTACCCTGCCTTCCCCTGACAGATGATTAGAGAGTTAAAAATGCTTTCAGTCGCTGGGAAGTTTTGCGCCTTCATGTTTGATATTACTTCAGTTGCTTGATTTACATCACCTACCTGAAAATATTTGAAAATCTGAATGTTTATATGCAAAAAATTAACAAGAGTGGTACTTGGCTGATGTGAGCCTGTGAACATGATGTTGAATTTTCTGGTCACACCACAAATATACAGATTCTGAAATAGCATTGTGCTATCATCATCATAATGATGTCAGCCGAAAGACGTCTACTGCTGGACATGGGTCTCTCCCAAGGCTCTCCACTCAGACCTGTCTTGTGCTTTCCGCATCCACCGCGATCCCAATCCATGGACGCCATTCGAGAACCCTCTGACCCTATCGGACATCAGTCCTGCGAGCAATGTAGCAATGTGCCCTGCCCACTGCCACTTCAGTTTCGCAATTCTTCAGGCTATGTTGGTAACCTTAGTTCTAATTTTTGATTCTATCCCGCAGAGAAACCCCGAGCATAGCCCTCTCCTTAGTCCCTCTCACTCCCACACTCGCTCTGAGTGCTCTGAGCTTTGTATAGGTAACTGCTAGTGTATTATTTTAAATAATAATAATAATATTGTGTGCTCAGTGGAGGTAGGATCTTAAAACAATAATATTTTTAAAACATGCATACCTCTCCGAGAGCTCTCAAAATGAGTTCATATGTGGTAATATTTGGTGTTAACGGTGCCATTTGTTGGAAAAATAAATCAACTTTCAGACTTCTGTTGTTTGCTATGTACACTCGCAGAAGCTCATTAAAATGGTCCACAGTAAACTTTGTGTGTGGTCTGAAAATACCAATAAGAAAAAAAATTGTTGGAGTTTATTGATTTAGAACAGTGGTGCCGATCGCGGGCGTCTTGCTTGCGGCCCGCAAGTGTTTTGTAAATAAGTCATAATTATACATAGGTACCTATATTTGACTTCTAAGGTTAATAATATTACGAGTGCGGCCCGGCCCGCTTTTAGTTTATTTTACCACCTTGTGGCCCTTGCCTGTCAAAAGGTTGCCGACCCCTGATTTAGAAGGAATATTTCCAGATATCCAGCTTGTTAAATACAAATGTATATTCTCTGGTCACCACGATTGCTCCACGAAGTAACTGGCAATGTGATGAAAGATGATGAAAAAAGGAACAATAGCAAAATGTTGAGTTGCAGACAGTCCGTCATAACTATTACTATAATGTACACCTTTATAGCCAGAACTGCTTATCTACCACTAATGCTACAAGGCAGGTAAGTGATTCTGGCTATAAAGGGATGATATAGATGTGCATGCTGATTAACAAAGATATTTTTATACTCATACTTAACATTTATTATTATCACATACAACACTAACGATGTTCTTAGTCAATGGAACTCTTTATATAAAATACAAAATATGAATAAATTTCTAGAGTTATCTTACTTAATTGTATTCCATACTTCTTCCACCAAGTTCATCCTCGAAGCTGGTGTTTCATCTGGCAACAACTCTGTACAACATTGGATTAACTGCAACCCCTGCTTCTTTGATGAGAAGTTTAACTCTTTTACTTTAGCTAGGACTCGCATAAAGTCATTCTTATACACTCTATTCTTCTGGTGAATATCCGAGGATAAGTTTGCTACCAATTTCTCCAACAGTTCCTCTGATGTTACAGAAGGAGATATCTTAGTATTAGTATTGACTTTTTGTAAGGGTCCAGAAGATACGTGTGATTCATTCGTTGTGTGATTAACTTTTGCTAAATGTGAAGTAGCAAAGGACCTAAAATATGAAGGTAAAGTTAATTTAAAATGTATCCGTAGTCAAAAGAAGTATTAGGCAATAGTAAACAAAACATAACCTAGAGCGATTTGTGTTGCATTGACAAAGTGTTGGCGTGAAGAGCCGCTTTTCACGAATCAAGAACTTTCTGAATAAAAGAGATCTTGTTGATGAACTTGCAATTTTTATACACTGCCTGGTCAACATTTTCACAGTTGTAATTTTCTAATTCAGAAACATTGAAATTTAAAGTTCGACCGCCTGCCTGACAGCCAGTGACAGACGTCAGGTTTTTTTTTTTTTATGTGACAGATGCATTCACAATAATAGCAAAGTTGATTCATGAAATAAAAAAAAACATAAGTATTTCCGCTAACCCGACCGACTACTTTATGATAATGAAGATATAAACATGTGTGGGAGGTTATTATGAGGTATTAAATGTGTCGTGTCTTTCATCACGGTGCCTGTTTTTTAGCGTTAGTTACTCGGAGGTTAGTTAGTTAGTACGTCAAAGAGCCCAAACCACAAATATATAAACGCTTCTTACATTCACAGATTGGTCCGTAAGTTATAAATTTCTTTACCTACTCAGATTTTAGGTTCTTTAGTTATTAATTTATTACATTATTGTACGTATACAAAAAGTTAAGTATAGTCCAAATAAATATGTATCAAATTTAATGAATTTCTGTAAGGAGAATCAGTTGTGAGATATTACAGAAATAAAAATCTGAAAATGTGTGTGTAATTATTATGTGATAGATTCTATTCATTCAACCCTTTTGTTTCTTGCAAAATCTGGAACATTTATATTGTGCACTGGTTCACGTTGCGTATGGAAAATCAGTTTTTGGTTTCAAAAAATACTTATCTGCTTCTTCTTCTTCTTCTTTTCTAATATGGCCCCATCGAACCATGTGTGGCGGAGATTCACTTAATATGTATTATATAGTATAGCTTCGCAATATACTCAACACTATCCACCACATAATGGTACTATATGATCATTAGATGAACGCTGCATGTTAGCCTTTATATTATAGCATTTAGTATAGAATACAATAAATTGGACTTCCGCCCACTGGCCTCCCAACAAATCCCCTCATAGCCAGCCCTTGCCACCAGAACCACCACTCGGTTCATGATACGGTTCTAATTACTACAAATTAGCAAGTACTTTATAATCATGGTTGTTACACAAACTATTCGTAACATTCCCGTTTGGTCTAATGATCATATTGCTTCATAAGAGCACAACATAACGATTAATATAGTTCATGAAGTTACAACAGTCAAACTGTTCTTAACATTGTTAATACTTGATACTGAAATCAAATGGGCACTCGCCCACACTGGCCTCCACAACAATTCCCCTCACAGCCAGCCCAAGCCACCAGAACAATAGTTTAACGTTAACGTAAGAACAGTTATCGTATCACATTGGTAAACTTATAAAGAGATAACATAACAGTCTCAATGTACTCACGTGTGTAACCGTCACTTACCAGGAAGCCACGAGCGAATCTGGCTCCTGATTCGGAACGGCCTCACCTCGTAAGCACCAAGCAGTTTCTACTCCTTCTCCCCGTCCGGTGGCTCTAATACTGCTCTTTATTCCTCCGCTACGGCATCGTGTCACTCTTCTTCCTACCTTCCTTTTCTTACCATCCTGTCTGGCCTACTTTATATCACCAACCGCGCCAAAAGCCACCCTCCACTCGTTCTCATGATTGTCATCTGTCACACCCAGTCAGTGACACCAACATACAGAATCAATGACAGCTCAGACGTTCACTCCCCGTTCGGTCCAATTCGCGCATCTCCGCGACACTCCCCAAGCCGAGATATAGCTGTTTATAATAGGATAAATAGTTAACGCAGCCATTCGACAATCTTTCCTTTGCCTCCATAGCTGCATCCCTCTTCTTCCTGGTTGGTTCACTCTCACCAGAGTAACAATACAATACAATAACTCTCCATTGAACACCACATATAACAACCAAACAGAAAAAAAGGTATACCTACAGAATATTACAAGGCAACAATAGGCGGCCCCATCGCTACAGATCGATCTCTTCCAGGCAACCACAATGGACCGGAGAACAGAACAGAACAAATCCGAGCAGGTGGTGCAATTAAGAATATATATCAATACACCAAGTACTAAATACATAATATATTATACATGAAACACACATTTACCACTGCCCCTGTGATCTGTTCAGGGTTTCTACGTTGTCATGAGCAACTTCAACTTCGGCCGCTCAATTCAGAGCTCCCCTAACGCTAAGTTATCATTAAAGGTCGTGTTACTTCGCGACAAAGTGAGTTAGGACAAATGTATGTGAATCAGTATCTATTAGACCATAGAATCTCAGTGCCAGACGATGGTGTCGTTTTCTCTATTATATTTGACTATTCTGTGTGATTGAGATGAACTGTTGGTGAGACATGCCACTTAGTACCCGCTTTATAGGCGCCCCGTCTGGATCACCTCCGGTTGCCAGACACGCCAGGCCCTACGTGTCTCCAGGGTACTCCACTCACGATGGTGCTTTGTCCCGCTTCTCAAGCTCACCAAACTCCACGCATGCTCCTTTCCAGTCTTCAATGGGGTGTTATGGGGGACACCCCTCGGATGCACTCGCATCAATGTTCAAACCAATCGAGCTCCTCGAGCGAGATCCTCGGGGTTCGTAACAAAGAACAGTTTATCACGACAGACGCATCGTTCTAGCATCAAAACCAGTCTTTTTACTATTGTACATTGCGTTAAGGCTCATATTACAATTATTATAGGACTCAAATGAGTCATCCTTTATGACATCCTTTAGCATTTTTACTCGCACAACAAGCACACTTTCCACCGGTCGACCTCACATTTCCTTCTCTCTTCATCTGTACAAAACAAACAGTCAACCGTACTGGCGGGAGGAGGCAGACGCGTTCATCCCTTACAGGCATATAAGCAGTGCTTGTAAGCATACGTAAATGTGCCCGACACGCTTCGTACCAATACGGATTTTTCTGGCAATACGCCTACCCTCTGTCAAATCCACTGCACGCCCCTGGGAGGAGGCAACCCCCTACCTATAACAGTGTTACTATTGCATAAACCCATAAACAACTGTTCACATAAACTCACCATAAACATAAGTGAGAATCGCGGTGCTCCACGACATCCCCACTTGACCGTCCCATACAGTGTTCCCCGTCATGTCTGTTCGGGAACGCATCTGCAAGCGCCCTCTAGCATCTCACTACGGCAAACGGGCCTCAAACTAATACACGGATCCGCCGCAAGGGATCGCGGCGAGCCTACATATATATAAAATTCAACCAACCGTATTAGTATTACCTTTTTTTTACTGTCAGCTTACACGACTTGAACTTTTTTACTTTATTCGATATAGCCAAAGCTTGTAAACATAAAATTTCATTATAAGTCTTAAACTTAAAGCTGCTTCATTGAAGAAAGCCTTACCGTCGTCGCATATCCTCACCGGGCTAAATCACTGCCTAAACAATGTCTTTCAATCAGAGACGTGATCTTTCCAACTTTCCAACGTCATCTGCTATGCGAATCATCTCTTATCTATACTAGTTGCTTCTAGATTGAACCAGATGGTTTTAACACATGTTTTAGTTCATTACAAACTCTAGCTAATGGACGAGAGTTGACTACCAACTCGACCTCCTTTCAACTGTCAGCTCCATAACTGACACTCCTTGTTGCTGTACATACACATACATACAAACACAAATCGCGTCACTGCCCCCCACGGATCAGACACAGCCCAAAGCAACAAGACCCAAAGGCCACGCCCAGCTCGACCGCGGGCACACTGGTGTAAAGGGGAATAAACAGCGACAGGTCGTCAGCCACATCGCCCACAACACTACTCCCAAGACTCTCGCCCACTCCCCCGTCAGACTTCCACCATCCGCGCGGGAAGAGAAGAAACTAGCACATTCCATGTTTTTTTTTTTTTTTTTATCTATGCTTGTTCACCTACAACTTCATCAGGAAAATATTCTCTTTGCATTTTTCTAATCTTATCATTAAGCTGTAAGGGTTCAACTGTAGCCGCAGGAAACTCTACTATATCTACATCATGCTGATGAGTTTCAGATATGTGTTCTTCGGCCTATTCTATATGTACATGCTGATAACCATGCTCGTAACCCTCGTCTACCATCTCTGGACCGTCAACAACGTCCAGAGTCCAGAGCCTCCCCAACCAAAAGGAAAGCTGCGAGTTCACCATCTTTGCGATATTCGGGATCTTGTTTCTGAGTAAGGAACGTCGGGCCCTTAAACCATAGATCCTTTTTTTTTTTTGTTGCCACAGTTCTGTTTGAGTGGCCAAATTAGTTAATTCAAATTCGTATTGAAGTAACAAAATTACAAAAACATCTTTAAATTTCTTCATACAATTCTAAAAAAATTTTTTTTGTTTAAATCTCCTCTCCGATTTAAATTAGAAGAAACAAACTCCACAGAATTCTCTTCGCTTCGAACTGAACGAAAACAAAACAACTCTCTTTCCTTTTACACTTCCCTCAGCCAAACAAAGTGTGAATAAAGTGTGAAAAACAAAAATGGTAAAACGATGATACATTCGGATACCTTGTGAACGAAATTTCGTGATACACGTTCAGTCTCGTTCACTTAAAATTAGAGATTTTCATTCTAAATAACATCAATCCTCTAATAATGCTTAGCCCATAATATATTAACGGGTAAATCAAACCGTCGTCCGCGAGCATTCAACGCAGACGTGTCGCAAAAAAAATCAATAAAATTCCATTACATACGAAATAAACCAAACCCAACCGTGTGTATGTTCCAGCAAAACAAACTCATTTCATTTCATTTTATTTGTGTGCCAGCTACAAGATCCACTTTCCACAGTCAAGTGCCACGCGCTTACATCGTTTCAATCCCTCGCACAGAGAAGAAGCTACACAAATAATTCATTAATTACTACGGAGCCACGGGATCTCAACCATTTTTGCTTAAAATGAGTGTTAGAAGCATTGTAAAGCCTGGCAAACTTGATGAACTGAAATGCATCCTGAAAGCAACTGAAACAAAGTGCACATAATTCCTTCAACCTATACATGGATAAAGACTGATCATGAAGCAAAAAACTCTCCAAATTCCAAGCTATACTCATCACTTCAACCGTCGTACCGATGCAAGAGGTGGTGGAGTATCTATTTTTGTGCGAAATGTGCTAGAACATCACATTATAAAGGAAACATACATGAATGGTAATGATTACTTGTGGGTGCATATCAGTAAACCTGCACAAAGGATCTTGATAATGTACATAGATGGTTTCAGAGTAATTTACTTACTATAATATATCCAAGACATCTCATATGATTTTCAAGCTAGACATAAATAAAAAAAATTACCATCATACCTTTGCATATTGACAATGTAGATTTAAAACAGACGAACCAAAAAATATCTCGGACTATATGGTGGCTTAACCTGGAAACCACACATTGTTAAATTCGATCAAATTATCATGTTTCTTAGGAGCACTATATTAAGATGTCTCCCCCATCAGGTTCGTTGTGATATATATATTTCCCTTATCAAATCACATCTAATCTATATCATTGAGATATGGGGTACCCGCCCCGAAAAAAAAACTAATTTGAAGGCTGTCCAAATATTACAGAATAAATAATCAAGGTTTTTTTTTTTTTTTTCATTATGACATCTTCACATCTACTAAAAAAATACGCAGACATGAAATTCATGGGTCTTAATCAACGTTTTAGTTTCCATGCATTTATCTTAATAAGAAAATAATAACAAAACAAATCCACTGCTCAACTTCATTTTTGACTAATAGAGGAAAAGGACGGGGAATCCTTCGTAACGCTGATAACCTATACGTACCCTTTCCCCGTACTAAACAATATGGCACTAAAAACATAAGTTTTGATGGAGCACGGATGTACAACAACTTACCCAAACTATAAGGAAGTTGAGTCCTTCAACATTTTAAGAATAAACTAAAGTCCCATGTTATCAGTAATGTTCCTGCAACCCAAACCAAATCCGGCCCTGGCGAGTAGTCGCCAGCCGCGCCGTGTATCCAGCAATCTACCCCACATGCATTAATAGCAGTGCAATAATTACCCACTTTTGAATTTATTAGATAACGATGTATCGATGCCCTCTGTCCAATTTAAACTAAACCTTGGTATAATCAAACGTAAAGGGTAATAAACTCGTAAATAAACACTTCAAACAAAAACATTTCAAGACGATGTTCGAATTGAGATAGTTATGTAAACAATTAATAATTGATTTCAAAAACGTAGTAATTAAACGGTTCGATATAATATCAGCGTACCGGATTTACTCGATACGTTACGTCACTAGCACAATAGACAGTGTAAACATTAATACTGCTACTTGCCGCTAGATGGCGCTGGCTTCAGTGTTGCCATTTATATAAACCATGCCATGATATTATAAGGAAATAGAAGTTGATGAATACATTTGAAATAAACAACAACAATAAAATTAATTAAACCTTTATACAGTTAAATTAAATATTTTAAAGCTATCAACTTAGACTAAAGAGTTTGTCTCACATAATAGACGGATTATATAGGGCCTATGCCTTGCATAGCGCTCCTAAAACAAATTATATAGGACCTATGCCTTGCATAGCGCTCCTAAAACCAATTATATAGGGCCTACGCCTTGCATAGCGCTCCTAAACAAATTATATAGGGCTTATGCCGTTCATAGCGCTCTTAAACAAATCATATAGGGCTTATGCCGTTCATAGCGCTCTTAAAACAAATCATATAGGGCTTATGCCGTTCATAGCGCTCTTAAAACAAATCATATAGGGCTTATGCCGTTCATAGCGCTCTTAAAACTAATCATATAGGGCCTATGCCGTTCATAGCGCTCCTAAAACAAATCATATAGGGCCTATGCCTTGCATAGCGCTCCTAAAACAAATCATATAGGGCCTATGCCTTGCATAGCGCTCCTAAAACAAATCATATAGGGCCTATGCCTTGCATAGCGCTCCTAAACAAACCATATAGGGCCTATGCCTTGCATAGCGCTCCTAAACAAATCATATAGGGCCTATGCCTTGCATAGCGCTCCTTTACAAATCATATAGGGCCTATGCCTTGCATAGCGCTCCTAAACAAACCATATAGGGCCTATGCCTTGCATAGCGCTCCTAAACAAATCATATAGGGCCTATGCCTTGCATAGCGCTCCTTTACAAATCATATAGGGCCTATTCCTTGCATAGCGCTCCTAAACAAACCATATAGGGCCTATGCCTTGCATAGCGCTCTTAAACAAACCATATAGGGCCTATGCCTTGCATAGCGCTCCTTTACAAATCATATAGGGCCTATGCCTTGCATAGCGCTCCTTTACAAATCATATAGGGCCTATGCCTTGCATAGCGCTCTTAAACAAACCATATAGGGCCTATGCCTTGCATAGCGCTCCTTTACAAATCACATAGGGCCTATGCCTTGCATAGCGCTCCTTTACAAATCATATAGGGCCTATGCCTTGCATAGCGCTCCTAAACAAATCATATAGGGCCTATGCCTTGCATAGCGCTCCTTTACAAATCATATAGGGCCTATGCCTTGCATAGCGCTCCTAAACAAACCATATAGGGCCTATGCCTTGCATAGCGCTCCTAAACAAACCATATAGGGCCTATGCCTTGCATAGCGCTCTTAAACAAATTATATAGGGCTTATGCCTTGCATAGCGCTCCTTTACAAATCATATAGGGCCTATGCCTTGCATAGCGCTCCTAAACAAATCATATAGGGCCTATGCCTTGCATAGCGCTCCTTTACAAATCATATAGGGCCTATGCCTTGCATAGCGCTCCTAAACAAACCATATAGGGCCTATGCCTTGCATAGCGCTCCTAAACAAACCATATAGGGCCTATGCCTTGCATAGCGCTCCTAAACAAACCATATAGGGCCTATGCCTTGCATAGCGCTCTTAAAACAAATCATACTTTAAGAGCTTATGCCTCGCATAACGCTCATAACAAATGGGTCAACTTAGCTTATATACCTCGTATAACGCTTCCTCTAGGTCGAAATCTTAAATAGTACAGACATATTCTAATACACGATATGTGTTAAATGTTATGAAATAAATCCTTTCCATTCCATTTCATTTTCATCTTCATCTTCGTTTCATCTTCATTTTCGTTTCATCTTCATTTTCATACAGATAAATTAACAATGTCAATCTATTTTTCGGGCCACGCTGCAATATAGCTTAATTTATGAACCAATAACTTTTGCTGCACGCTGCAATATAGCTTAATTTATGAACCAATAACTTTTTCTGCACGCTGCAATATAGCTTAATTTATGAACCAATAACTTTTGCTGCACACTGCAATATAGCTTAATTTATAAACCAATAAAATTGTTTTTTTTTTTTTTTTTTTTTTTTTTTTTTCTCATACTTCCAAGAAGTTAAAACATATAGTAACTTTTGGCCCGCTAATACATAGACTTCAGTTCTATTATAATAAGGTCTGCTTATAAGCAAAGTAATTAAATTTACAGGTCATTTACTTGGCCACTTGGTAGTTGCGCTCAGCAACCAAAGCACAATTAAAATCTATCTGGGCTCTTTGAATACTCCAACTCCCAGGCAGGAATCCCTTGCAGTTCTATTAATTCAATTAAAGATGCAAGTTTAATTATCAACCTTACCCTCTTTCATGCTAAATATAAATTACAGTCAGCCGGCCTATGCCCTGACCATACATACAAAGAATTTAAATTGTTCAATATATTATATATATATATATATATACTGACACTATGGACAGTGACCTTTTAAGACTGAATTGCATTTTTTTTTTTTTTTTTTTGCACTTTTTTAACAACTTGCAATTATTATTCCTACCATCAAGAATTAAAGTATCCCAGCATCTCTCCACCAAATTATGTGGCGGAGATTCACTTAATATGTATTATATAGTATAGCTTCGCAATATACTCAACACTATCCACCACATAATGGTACTATATGATCATTAGATGAACGCTGCATGTTAGCCTTTATATTATAGCATTTAGTATAGAATACAATAAATTGGACTTCCGCCCACTGGCCTCCCAACAAATCCCCTCATAGCCAGCCCTTGCCACCAGAACCACCACTCGGTTCATGATACGGTTCTAATTACTACAAATTAGCAAGTACTTTATAATCATGGTTGTTACACAAACTATTCGTAACATTCCCGTTTGGTCTAATGATCATATTGCTTCATAAGAGCACAACATAACGATTAATATAGTTCATGAAGTTACAACAGTCAAACTGTTCTTAACATTGTTAATACTTGATACTGAAATCAAATGGGCACTCGCCCACACTGGCCTCCACAACAATTCCCCTCACAGCCAGCCCAAGCCACCAGAACAATAGTTTAACGTTAACGTAAGAACAGTTATCGTATCACATTGGTAAACTTATAAAGAGATAACATAACAGTCTCAATGTACTCACGTGTGTAACCGTCACTTACCAGGAAGCCACGAGCGAATCTGGCTCCTGATTCGGAACGGCCTCACCTCGTAAGCACCAAGCAGTTTCTACTCCTTCTCCCCGTCCGGTGGCTCTAATACTGCTCTTTATTCCTCCGCTACGGCATCGTGTCACTCTTCTTCCTACCTTCCTTTTCTTACCATCCTGTCTGGCCTACTTTATATCACCAACCGCGCCAAAAGCCACCCTCCACTCGTTCTCATGATTGTCATCTGTCACACGCAGTCAGTGACACCAACATACAGAATCAATGACAGCTCAGACGTTCACTCCCCGTTCGGTCCAATTCGCGCATCTCCGCGACACCATGCGATGATTTCGCCAATGTCAAGGTAATAAATACAGTATTCAAAAATCTTGTGACAAAAATGTCGGCAACGTTGTACGGTAGAACATGGTCATAAGACCCCCCCCCCCCCCTGTCGGGCTCTTAGCCAACGGATAATGATATCCCTCGGAGACCGCCAGGAAATCATTATCCGGTGCCCAGGGTGCACCGGAACAAGCACTGCACTTCCCCTCGGACGGATCTACTTATCTGCTATTTCACATCATATCTGACAGGTCACTTTATACCCAATATCATTCGTATCGTATCAGACGTCAACAGGAAGCTTATATCGACGTCAAAGATGAAGCACATCTGAAATAAAAAATGCCATCACAGACTACTAAGACATACTATGCCTGATTTTTACATGAACGCAGCTTTGTCGTGAAACAGAATTTGTTTTAGTGGCAGCATTGAGACAATTGTCTATGGTTTCAGTTTTTCTCTTAGGTTGTCATTACCGTAAAAAGCAACTTCAAGGCATTGCGCATAACGAATTTCACAACACGTGGCGCTAGTGTTCCATTCCAAACAGGGTTGTCAAATTGTCAATCGTGCGGATTCGTGCGTGAATGTGGAGTGTTTTGTGTTGTGAGTGAATGGTGCTTGTTGGTCGTGGAAAATTATTGCCTACTGCCGCTGTTATGTGGTAAGTTTCTCTTCAATTTACGAGATTTGTTTGGGTATTTTAAATTATTTTGAATCAACATTAACAAGAAAGTAGAGCCGCCATACATTGAGTTGCTGTCATCGGCCGTTATTTGACCGCCATCGCCCAAGCTACCGACTGACGACTCCGCCTTTTTCTGAATAGCTTAGCATTTACCTTACGTTATTATTTTGAGGAATGAGGAGTGTCTTGTATCATGCTTAGTGATTTGCACTTTTCACGCGTGGTGATCTAACCTTTGATAACTTTAATGCTACAGTCTATAAACTTTCAAGTTTTGGAATGAT
Source organism: Pandemis corylana (assembly GCA_949127965.1). Taxonomy (NCBI): domain Eukaryota; kingdom Metazoa; phylum Arthropoda; class Insecta; order Lepidoptera; family Tortricidae; genus Pandemis; species Pandemis corylana. Next base: position 14,006,179 of record OX421851.1, on the reverse strand, counting down.
GTTGCCGCTTCGGTGGTGATTCACGTCACGATACGATAATTTCAATCATTCGCGTTTTTTATAACTTTGTAATTCTTATTTGTATTACCTTGGGAGTTTACGTGACTACGTCGTCATAATAAATAAATTACTAGTAATTGGCACTCGATACAACTGCTACTGTGCTTGTAAAGTGAAGCACAATTGCATTTTGCCGGTTGTTATGCAAATAAGTATTGGCTGAAGTAGAAACGTGAGATATGAGGAATTAAAAACGTACTTCAGAATATATTTTCTTCGCTAAATCTATGTACACATTCTTGATCTACAAATTCTTCAACTTCTTAAGAAAGTAGTCTATGTAGACAAGTACCAAAATTAATTTTGAATATAACTCATTTCACAAATAGGTATGTAACTACTAAAATGCGATAGAGTAAGGTATTGCAGTTTTACCAATAACTACCATTTACAGGTTATTGTAATTAACTTATGCTAAACTAAAGGTAAATTTGAATATTTGTAATCTTAGCAATCAACAAACTACCTATATGGTGGAAAGGAATAAGGAAGTGTCGTTTAGAAAGTTTTTCCTTCCGTCTATTAAAAGTTACTCAGGAAGGTTTATTTGAACTCAGTATTTTTTTTTAAGTTAATGAGAACTTTAGAAAAAACTAAATTGCATCAATTTCAAATTGTTTAAATCTGCAATATCTTGTAAATAGAATTGATAATGTGGTAGATAGCTTTTGCTTGAAAAGAGTGCATTTGTTTTTATTGCTCATGCTCATGCATGCAAAATGCTCTTACTGAGTATGCCTTCACCACATACCCTTTAATCTTTGTAAAATAACATGTTCACAAATTTATTTTAGTGTAGAGATGGCTTTGCATTAAATTTGTTAACATGTATATTATGCATAATATGTCATAGTATTTAATAGTCTGAACCAATCCATGCTAATTGTGGCATAAGGGATAAATACATGATTAATGCATACTGATTAATGTACTTAGCATCTGGGAAATTCAAATATACTCCCAAAGGTAAGGTTAGTCTATGCTGCTGCGGCATACCCCTATGAAACTGGACTATGGTCAGTAGTGCCATAGGTTTGTTAAAAACAAGTTCTGATATCTGTTCTGTTAATATAAAGTCAAGGGCATAGGTTTATGTCAAGTTACCAAGATGTCAAAAACATGCTAACTTTATGCTATAAACCAGGGGTGGCCAACTTGATCAGACCCAAGATATCCTGTTTACTAACGAAACCCTGTGTGATCTACCAATTACATACTTCATGTAACCTTAAATCAGCAGTTGATTACGTTGCGCAGTCTGGTCTACGTATTTATATTTTTTGCCTTGCCACAATCAACTGGACTAACAGTCGCGATCGACCTGTTGGCCACCCCTGCTATAAACAAGGCCGGTGACACATATATTTGACATTATGCCCTCAACCATACATACCCCTGGGCCACATGTAAACATAATTAAAATAAGTAATTACCTCCAGCATATGTATTTATATGTCCCACTGCTTGACACAGACCTACTCTTAGTATAGCTAGTGGTTTAGTTCCCTTAAATTAAAATTAACTTGCCGTATGATGAATTATGGTAGATCAACTATTTCTTGTTATTTGGCCCCATCAGCGAGAGCACAAAAGTAGTACAGTTTTTTTCGAATAAATGTTGTGTTTTGTTATCCTAACATGCTTAGTAATACGTATTAATGGCTTGTTCATTTTTAAATCTCTATGTAATAATTTAACCAATAATGCATACAGAGATATTGTAATGCCTATTTTTTTAATTTAGGCCTACTCCAAATCTGTGTTTTTTGTGGTGTTGCTAAGTAGTGTTTCCATATCTAGACACCTGAGGCTTATCAACTCATGTAAATAAAGCTCTAACATTATCTCTGATAACATGTAATAATATATTCTGTGGTTAATGATTCTTTATCAACAATCTCATTAAGAAACCTTGATAACCAAACTGTCAACAGCTGAAGACCAAAGTGCATTCATCCACGTCCACTACCTGATTCCCATGTGATTTACCCTATGTGATTTGGTAGCGTGCCAAAAATGACCATTTACTATTGCTGGGCTATTGGGCTTAAAAGTAACCAAGTGTTGAAATTTATGTAAAATAAATATTCGTTTTTTTTACTTTTACCCAGTGCCTCTGTCATAATTTTACAGGCATTTGAACGGAAATGTGCGTTTAAGGCACCCAAAGAAGCCTCGGGTTTGGCAGCGGGCAACAAATGTGTTAAAGCCATAGCAAATGTTTATTGGATTACTAAATCCTGTCCTGCTTGGAGTCAGAACTCAGACATGCAAGTAAACAGACTTAAATGCTGCAGATTTAGGAAAAATGCATATCTAAATGTGTCCTGTAGTTGTAGGTTTTTTATGCATCATGCAGTTTCAAAGTGCCTGCACTTGGTTGTCCTCGAAGAAACCATGGTTTTGCCTTCAAATTTAATTTTGTAACTTAACGGTAATTATAGTGGTCTTTTACAATCTCATTCATTTTCCTTGCCCATTGAGCATTGACGGTTCAAAGCAGAGAAACAAAAAGGCGCTAGTCTCAGATGATTCCAGAGATAGAGATAGCCTAATCTCTTTTCTAAGGCTTGATGAAACAAAAGATGTTCTCTGTTGACCAACACCAAGGACGTTTGAGATTTAGTTAAGTGTTGTGCGATTTGTCATGGGTGATGTGTAACAAAATGGGGCCGCAACTACCATATGTGCCGTCACGCGACAGTCCTAAGTAACAAATAATATATCTATACGTCGCTCATCATGGAATATTGGAATGTTGCTCACGATTCGTGTCAGTTACTAAATTTCCATTCTCGTCAACACTCGACCTAGTTGGCGATCTTCTGCTTGGTCGATATTTCATCGTACTATGCGGGTGCTGATGCAGATAATATTGTTTTTTAAAGTGCTAAACACGCTATTTTTAATTCTCCCATATAGGTACTAGGTACATACTATTTTCTCCCTAAAGTCATTACCATAGAATTAGATTAGATTGAAAGAACATTAGATTGTTATTTCATTCCTCTTGTCTAAATTCAGAAACTATCCGCCCCGCTGCAAAGTAGGTATGTGTCAATTGGATCTTCATCTCTGAAAAATGCCATGACGCGTCGTATCAAAACACATTGTTTAGTTCGTTAAATTTAGAAAATTGGGAGCTGCGTCGGCAACGAACTAACAATGATCATAGTTTCATAGATCGAACAAGTATCTGACGTTATCTTAAACTTGGGTACTCTGGTAGTAGGGACGCGACTTTTGCGATGAGATTGATAAAGGATTATCTATTTTGAGAGATTTTGTCACGAACTAAATTCCAGCACCGTTCAATTCAACAGGGATCGTAGCTGTGCCGACTAGTATGAAATTCTTCGCCCGTTTAATTCACGTTGCTCTGTCTTGTACTTTGACACTCAAACAAGTGACATTTCGTTTTCCTTTCTCACTTCACTGGCATTATTCTTGGCTTAGACTTGCCAGTTAGACGGAAATGGTGTGACATGACGTGCTGCCTGCAATTAAGATAAGCCGTCCAGCCCGGCTTCAAGCTGCAAAGCACAGAATACAACTCGGCCAGGATTTTAGAAAGCTTTTACGTCACCCTGATTACTCTGCTACCACCTGTCGTACTATTATTAGTATTACTAGTTAAGTACTTGTTAAGCGGCATCGATTCCGGTGTACGGCCGAAAAAAATGAATCGCGTACAGAGGGACCATTTCTCATACAATTTCCTAATAACTTAGGTGTATGGTATGGGTAAGTCATTATGACATTTTCAGTGACAAGGTTCCACAGTAGTACGCGATTCAGTTCTTTCACTGTACCGTCGTAAGCGATGTCAACGGAAGCCTCGTACGCTCATGCGCAGTCAGATTATGCGTGCTGCGTGCATCATATATTAGCGGAAATCAGAAGTGGGAGTAGACTTAAAATGCTGTTGCCGGCCAATCTTTGAGGAAAAAATTGCACGAATTCCGCTGACATGAGATCAGCACGAGTATTAAGCTTTTCAATATGATTTTTTCTTATAAGTTTCATTAACAATTTTAAACCGATTATTAATTTTGCTTCGCGTACTTCTTGGTTCCAGTGTTAAAATTGACATTAAAAATAAAATAAATTATAAAGCAATAATTAAATACCATGAGCAAATTGTACTTAACTAAAAATAATCTAAGTAGGTATCAGTCTTTTTTCATATTCTTTGCTATCCCGTCCAATCACTACCGTCGATCAGCGTGAAACAATTTCATATTCATGACACGGACAGGGGTTCATTTGCACTTATTGTAAAGTAGCAGTACCTAGTACTGATATTAGCCATCGGGGGAATGATTTAACTCTAGATTTAACAGATTTCGATGGAAAATCACGTAACATATTTTTCAACCCGGAAAGAGCAAATCGAGTATCTGAATTATGATTTTTGTAAGATTTTCTGGGTAACATTGATTCAATAATACTAACGAAATTTTATTACCGCAAAAAGTATGAGCGAGATATAGAGCTAGGAATTCAATTTTGCTGTTCGTTGACTCGCGTAAAACTGGGAATCGGTTTTGGATAGTAAGCAATTTTCGCTATCGCCGCCGCCTTATATGTTTAAGTACCGGTAAAGTCTGCGTCATAAAAAGGATTGACCTATCAACATCGACACTGCTTTCAATACCAGCGTTTGATCTAAATACACTACTTAAGGCATCCCTTGTGTTTTCCTAGTTCGGAATGTTAGGATTATATTTCTAAACGACTGAAAATTAGAATACATAGAAAAATCCGAAAAGTAAAACTTAGGCCGGGAATCGAACCTGGATCCTCGTCATTCCGTGACGCGTGCTATACCGCTACACCACCTATAGAGCAGTTAGGATTATGTTATTTTATTAAGTGGTAAAATTTGATGCAATTGTCGCAAATGTGCCTGCAAAAGAATCATTTACTGTGGGTAGATTGCTCGCAAAATACGTTTAAAGAATTTTTCCCCCATTCTACTTCATTTCTTCAGCCTGATAAAACAATTTCCAGCTTACAAATTCCCTTATAAGTGGAATAAGAGTATATTTACCGTTCCCGTGCCCGTATCAATCCTAAAGTTTCCTTGTTATTCTTTTCTTCTGAGTTTTCTGCTTAGGAATGTTCGACTTCATAACAAATAGGGTACTTTATTATTAAATTACTTACCTACTCCTTGAAATCTTTGCTGCTTTCGACGTAGTACATTTGGTACTTAGTAAAAGTATAGCACGTAAGTATTGGGAAAAGTGAGGCCATTGGATGGGTACTATTAGCAGCTGCCGAAGTTTCTTGAAATAACACAAAGGCGTTATAGTTTTGTCATGACCCTATTGCCTTTAGATAAGCTTTACTCAGGGTATTGTTTCTAAAGGTTAGATATATTTAGAAACGTTCCACTTCGGAGCGATACAGCCTAGTTTGTCGACATGACTATTTCATTTTCTACGAGTCTTTCTTTAGGGATTGAATTTTTAAATGAGCCTCTAACCAGTTCTTACTGTTCTTATTTAGTTATCGACTTTGACAGTAGATATTTTATCTTTTGGTGACGTGTTGAACTGTTAATCTACTCTGTTTTAATTAAAGTTTTGTGAAAATAAGCTATCATTAATGTGTCGGTAAATAATTGTAAGAATAATAATAAGAGTGTTATCGACGTAACTTAAATGTAGTCGTCGTTGATTCATCGTTCGTTATTATTAATTGCAGTATAACAGCTACAATCATTCATTTATAATGGTTTTCGTTAAGGATTTTCATCCTGTTGTTTTCTTGATATTGTTCATTCATCTCATCTCTCTCATTTCACTCTTCCTTGTTGGACTAACATCCGTATGTTTGTATCATCTTCAACTCATGATAAGTTTTTCAACACGAACATTATATCGAGTGTAAATAATATTTATACTGCTAATGCATTTTATAAAGTAAGCTTTTACTCTGCTGCGTAATGCAATTTTATCGTTAAATCTCAAGATTATTTCAACGCTTTCAAGATTTCGAAATTATTAATTCAAGCCGTTTGAAACTGTTTCAACATTTTTGGCAAACGATTCAATGCGCTTTATGCACTTGCACTTAGTTTATTTTCGTTTTACCGTTGTTTTGCGTCGTAATTTCTTATCTAAATATATATAACTCAAAGGTGACTGACTGACTGACTGACTGACTGACATAGTGATCTATCAACGCGCAGCCCAAACCACTGGACGGATCGGGCTGAAATTTGGCATGCAGGTAGATGTTATGACGTAGGCATCCGCTAAGAAAGGATTTTGATCAATTCTACCCCCAAGGGGATAAAATAGCGGATGAAAGTTTGTATGAAAGTTTGTCAATTTTAAACCGATCGGGCTGAGACTTTGCATGCATAAAGCTACTATGACGTAGGCATCCTCTAAGAACGGATTGCGTAATTTCTGCGGGATAGCGATAAACGAATTCTATGCAGACGAAGTTGCGGGCAACAGCTAGTAAAAATATAAATTATTAGTATTACACTCCGCGTGCTTCTGCCACTTACATCTTCGAGAGAGACTCTTCAACTCATCGAATGGTAGTATTATTTTAAGACCCTACCTATTCACGCTTAGATAACTTGATTGCGTGATGTGATGTTACCAGGAAGTTATTAAGATACGTTAATACTCTTTGCAAAATTATAAGTACTGTTTCTATTGTTTCAGGATATGTGTGTGTAACGTTAGATAAGCAACCAAGCGGTACTGTGATAGGATTACTGCAACGGTCTAACACTGTGGAATGGTTCCGGTGTGTCGGCTGCGTCTTTTTAATGTAAGTATTTTTTATATTTCCACGGCGTTAGAAATCAGGCAAATCAGCTGTCTGGCACACATTGACGGCGCATCAATTTATGATCTCTTATCACGGCCACTTAATCAATTTAGATAGTGTTTCCGCTGCGCTGTGATTTCACAGAAGTTACGAACTACAATGAATTAACGCTCAGCGAAATTAAATGAACATGACTTTGACATTGTAAACGAAAACGTGGCGATGATCTCGAATTTATGCGTCACTCTCACTGACCTCATTGAGACCTTGCTTGATTTCAATGGCGCTTTGCCGAAACAACTACCGAGAGTATGATGCAGATAGTAATCTACGAAAGTAAACAAGGTATCTTGTATCAAATTGTGTCGCAAGTAAACCTGCACACGTAACGAGGAATAAGTTTGTTTTCTCGTACAAACCACACGTTCTCATAAATCTCGTGATATGGAAGCTGTGCGCCACCCACATTTCGCAGCAAAAGTGCTGGCGATATGCTAGTTTATTTACCAAAATATTTAGCTGTCAATATGGGACCGGTTTTCCCAGTTTTGTCTGAGGGTTTAATGGGGCGTGTATCGAACCTGCTTGCTTGCATGAATTCTTAAATGCCTCGACTTCGAGCGGTATGTGCGAGGACTCGAATGTTTCTAACGAACGTTTCTTCTCTAAGCTTTGAAACTCGATCTTGCGCTATGAGGTCAGCATTCCTTCAGAATTTCCTTGATTATTTTTTCTGTCAAATAAGAGCACGAGTTGATTTAAGATTTACATTTATAGGTCTTACTCAATTATACATACATAGGTTTTGTCTCCGCGTCGCTCGTAACCTCGACAGTACTGTGCCAAATGTCTAGCTCGCCATCATTGCTGTTTACAACTTCGAACATTCACGACGGATAACATTAAGATTTATGCTACCAGTTGCAACAGCATTACTGGAAGATATTTGAATACTTAGAACGACTTATGCTATTTGTAGGCGTCGGTACTTGAATCGTGAGGTAAACCAATTAGAATTCGTCGTGTACATTCAGAGACAGCTGTTCAACTTGTGTCGGGCTTGGTAGGGTTTTAGTCTTAAGTTGGCATGCCAATCGTTGGAAGAATAATATCGGTGTAGTTTTAAATTCGAATATTGATTCTTAAACATGATAATTGTTCTAAGATCATGCTTTCATACTTTTATATCCCGCTTGAATGCTTCAAATCGACGTCATTCGTTTTTCTATTTGGATAGTTCGAGCGTATCCATGGATGCAGTGCCATATTATCAATTTGATTCTCTACAAACGGGTCGTTTAAATATGGCCAACAAAAGGGCACCGCCGCCGTCCCTTCCCGGATATGGAAAGCAATTGTCCTAACAGACATAGTTACAAAATCTATTTATATTCACACCTCGTCTCTAACTGTTGTTTTGCATAACACCTTAAGTTACCTTCGCGTGTCATGAGAACATTGTTATAAGACATTACTTTGATTAGTTTCATTTTGGTGTGATCTTAAATTCTGATTTAGAAATGTTATATTTTCCGTTTATTATTTAAATTGGTTCAATTTATGTTATATTCTTGGGTGATCGATCTCTTTTTGTATTAGGGATTCATAACCAATTTAGATATTTTTGTTTCATCGCCTGCTCTCAAATATTTTGGGATGAGTATATATTCAAAGCATCAGCACGTTTTATTTATGATAACAAGTGAGTAAGTAACCAACTTTCGAAATAATATTTGTAGTGTTTTACCCAGTGTTTGGTATTTCGTATACCTACTTATATTTTATGTTTCAAGTCACGTCACGCTTTGATAAGTCGCAATGTGGCGTTAATTTTTTAAAAGTGCCTTTTGTTCTTCAACAATCAGCTCAGTTGAACGACATTTATTACAGGATTCATTAGTGTGGATCATTTATCAACTTAACGTGCCAGGAAAAAACGGGTAAGTCAGACTCGATTCTGCGGAACCGGATTCATAAATGCAGGCATCCTAGAATTTCTATTGATCAGATCTCGTGGAAGCATTCCAAGATTATCGTAGCCAGGCAATTAGCTATAGTCTTTCCAATCATTTATTTTCTCGATGACAGATGTAGTTTGATAGTTATAGTGTTGTGACCTAATAAGTGATCAGTAGATACGATATCGCTCCAATTTTATATATACGAGTAGTTGAGAAGTATTCAGCTATGGAGCGAATAAAACAACCGCCTTACTTGAATGCTAATTTATTACTAAGCGTGCAAAATGGCCGAATGACAATCTGTTTGTAATGAATAAACTAAAAACTACTAGACAAACAAAAAATATTTCACCATTAAAATGTTACATTATTCCTGAGTAACATAGGCTATTTTTTATCCCGGTTAAAAATTACAACGTGTACAAAGTCGCAGGAACACATCTAGTTCAATATATACGATACCGATACAATATCGATATTTCAATCATAACATCACCATTTGCATTCCCATAGAATGTAACTTTATTAAAATGTTTATTGTTTATCGTGCTCTAAAAAGATATTACTGCATATATGGACTCAATTTGTCTTAGATGCATATTATATGGGATTAAGGAACAAAATTAGGCAGTCGTCATATTCTTTATACCTCGCATTTAAAAGTTTTTTTTTTTGCGTAAAAAGCGCAGTTACATTCTACGGGAGCTGTCATCGAGAAAATAAATGATTGAAAAGATTATAGACAGTTTGTTGTTATTTTAGATACTTAATAGGTTTTTGTTAAGGGGATTATTTGATGCCTTGCGCGTTGGTGAAACGTTCGTTTGAGAGCTAAACTCTCAATGTCAAACGTTTATTAATTACTTAATACAATGTCACCTTCATTTCATATTTCTAATTTAACTTTATTAATTCATAAATTGTACTAATGGGCCAAGCTTATTCGTGCCATTCCCCGCATCGAAACTCAACGTAGACTCAAATTATTATTGCTTACTAAATCTTATTTTAAGATGTAAGATAAATGTGAATTTCAAACTCATAAAGTATGAAAATTGTAACCAAAGCAAAGCATTTACGGAAAGTTTGAAAGTTATGGGGTACTCTAGTGCTACTAAATCTCGCGATTAACTAGTTACTATCAGAGCAATATACCATTCGGTTTTCTGAAAGTCGAATAAAACTGAGCCAGAGTTACTAGTACGTTCGGATTACATCTTGAATTTCGGAGCTACTAAGTAGAATGTTGGAGGGGGAAATCACGATATCGAGCTGCCTGTGTTTTTTACTATACAAGGATAAAGAAGAGCACTTCTGAAAATAATACCTACTTCTGGGAGGGCCCTTGGAAAACAAGTTCAAGTGAAGACAGTATGATACAATCTTAAAGAAGGCGGTGAAGCGTTGATTTACTTGTCCATCAAATAGGGAGGTTATCTCAATTCGAAAGAAAGTATGTGTGGTTTGTCGATATCTCCGCCGTTTGTGAACCCATTTGGATGTTTTTTTTTCTCAAATTTAGTTGCATTCAGTCAGTATCTGATGAAGGGAAAAATCAAGGAAATCGAGAGATATCCTCAAATTAAGGAGAAACACGCACATTCTGAGTTAATTGTATTTTTTATTGAGAATTGGCAGGATTATTGGAAGTGAAATGAAGTATTTTTCTTTATGTTCTTTAAAACACACACAAATCACGTCTTTCTCCCTTACGGGATAGAAAGGTAACAAGACCTAAAGGCCACGTTTAGCATGAGGTGGAAAGGGGAATCAAAAATAGTGATGGGTCGCTAGCCGCATCGCCTATAACATGATTCCTAAGATTTTCGCCCATTCCCTCGATGGGCTTTTACCATCTGCGAGGGAAGAAAAGCAACTGGTACATTCTATGTTTTTCTTTAATCCCAGACCAGCATGTTTCTTTAAGAAACTTTAATAAATCCATTCCTCATTTAAAGTACAAAGCTATACATGTTTTTTTTAGTATATCTCTCAGTTTGTGTGCCTCTCGTGAGGATACCAAACCAATGGAAAGAGGGCTTGCGAGGTGCGTGCTCGTCTAGCAGCTCATTTTAACTGGGTTAATGAAGTGACAAGGTGTTATGCAAGGACGACCTATCACCCGAATAATGGCTACATCGGTCGTGCGATGCCCCAATTGGCATTGTTCATTTTTTTTAAGCTGTGCTTTTAACACCTTTATTTGATAAAATGGACTATTTCAAGCAACTAATTTGAATATTATGCTTTTACGTAGCTTTGTTAATTAATAATAAATATTTTTTCGCTGTTTGATAATTCGTGAATTTAGACAGAATCCCAATCGCCTTCGTTGGGCTGGCTATAAAAAAACGGCTTTGTCTATGGTTTTGTCGATTTGACAGTGACACATGACAGTTGCTGTAGCAAAACTTTTTTTTTTCATTTTTGTGGCAAACATTCGATGCTGGATTCTGTCTAAAAACCGGGTCGTTCGGTCAAACAAAGGTTCAAAGTACTTTTACAAAAATATCTGCAATCATAAAGTATTTTTGAAATCGGACAAGATAAATCGGATAATTGATGGTTTTCCTCGAAATGGTTTTCGAATTGGAGCATACTAAAAAAAATGAACAATGCCAATTCAGTCATAGCCTCCTCCTGACTAGTCATAGCCTTAGTAACTGACGTAGTTACTGATACACAACTACTACTACTAGACTTTTTATCATTAAGGTGCGACCATACCGGTGCGTAAAAGACGTTGACGGTGCGTTTACGCAACAAAACGTATGAAAAAATGGTGAGAAAACGTGACGCCTACGACACGTCACTGCGTATACGCGGCGGTGTGCTCGCTCCATTAATTGACTTCTGCAACTCTTAAACTTGAATCATCGTAAGCATTATAAGATAATTCAAGGTTAACCACTTTTTAGCGTAAATATGCAATGTAATGTTGTTCAGGGTGTGTGTTCAACTTGCATTTAATTTAATATGTCTTAGTTTTACACTCTGTATGAGAGTAAACAACGTTTCTTAAGGCCGAAGTGATCAAACTTCTTCAGTTGAAGAGTCTAGAATAGTATACATAACTATCAAATAATTTAGGTATAAAAAGGAGACAAAATTTATGGCATAAGAAACGACAACATCCGACGAAAATAGAAATCGTTCGTAACAACATCTGTTCTAAAACAATAAGCAAATGTAATTGTTGCGGTTTCACAATCGATTCTTGGCTGAAGATTACCTCCTCTACTTTACCTCCCTAGAGGCATTTAAGACATTTTGTATTTCCTTTCAGTCGAGAATGAATAAGAGAAATCTTTATTAGCTTCCAATGCTCATACATATTGTGTATTATAAAGAGGCAAACGCACTGGCGCCAGCCTGCGCGCCATTTGGTCTCTAGAGATCGGATTCTGTTGACAAGCTTTCGTCGTGAATCAGTAGGGCTGTAAAATTAAATAAGTACTAATCTACAGAGATCTGTATTTTTTGTTATGTCAAATATAATGAAGAATCGACGTATACATTTGAAAAATCATGATCATGATTCAATTGATAATCATTTACGTATAAAATAGCTCGCTAAAATACATTTGCATGCATTGCACTATGGTTTTTATTATTACTTCTTTTAAGGTTTAATGGTACTTAGTGAAAAATCTGATGCATTGTTGGTGAAAAATTATCAGAAAACATCACGTGAGATATGGATGCCCCTTAAATGACACAGCCGCGTGGTAATAACGCTAACGCTACAATTATTAGGGCATTTATTTTTAACTCCAGATATCGTCAACCCTAGCGTACGAGCTTGCACAAGTGATGTTTACATCAGCTGAATGAGCTTTGGGGGACGCTTACACTAAAGTTTATTGACCTCACACATAACATTTTGCGACTATTTTTGTTTATAAAATTCTATTTACAGCTTCTGTACAAATTTACACAACAATGACGGGCTAGAGAATAAGTCACCTAGTTCACAGAATTCAACAATCAAAAAGTGTTTTCACACTGCGTCAAATGAAAGTTACCTTGCCTTCCTGACTACACAACTGAATTATAATTAGAAATGACAATGATTCCTTCAATTCAAACTCTCAGTCTGCCACACAATTAATTTATCTGAAGACTGATCTTTAAATTACCTGCTTACCTGGCAACACGCATTTCGAAACCGTTATTGGTCGTGAGACAGGTTTTACGAGTTGAATATACTGATTTTACTCAGTAACAATGATGTTCAGCAAAGACTGGAAACTGGAGCAAGGTTAAATACAGAAATTGCTAATTGCCACGAAGATAAAAGCCATGATTAAGGCAAGAGAAAACAGTAATTAGATGAAGATTGAATTCAAGCGTCCTCGGTTATCAGAGCGACTCCCTGGATGTTGTTAAGAATTCAGATCTTAATTCGAGGGCTACGGTTGAAATGAATTTTTGCGGTCGGCCGACACGGTTTGCTTTGCGGCTACGGACAGAATAAATTCCGGTTAGAACCATTCAACTAATTTTCTGCGCTAAGGTTTGAAATTTACTATTTCATTCACTTCCGAGACGCATCGCATTAGATACATCGCGGAAGTCCAGTCATAGATGATTCAATCTTTGAATTGTATAGTTGGCAAATGAAAGTCCTCTGCTATCCTTCAAAAATTATTCGCTGTAAAGCTTCAATATTGTAAGGAATTTGACCCTTTTTATTCAAAACAGATGGAATCAGAATATTGAAGATGGGATCTGCGCGGATCAAAATGTACTCCGCAGTCAATGTAGCGGGACTTATAAACGGTACAACGTTATTTAAGAATTTTAATACCTTCAGGGGAACCCTTTTATAATAAGGAAAATATTTTTAACATCAAGAGCAAAAGAAGGTCAACGAGCACCCTCTTTATTAAAATTTCAAATAGCTCCTACAAGTAGGTATACTATATCGAAGATGCTGAATCTGTTATCTTATGAAAAGGTTAGCTTACCTCGAATTCGATGTGAAACCTACCTGAGTAGGTCTAGTCATAATACTGGTTGTGGATAGTAAATTGTTGCTTGTTCGACCTTTGCGCTCCGCTTGTTAGTCATCGATTCTTCCTTGTCACTATGTTGTATTTTATCTCTTACACACTGCAATACTACCGTGTAATAGTATCAGATGTTGCGTAATAACAGAATGTACAATGCACTGAAAATATTGGCTATCTAAAGCCAAACTACTACTCGTACTACAATAGTGGTTTTGCATCATTGTTATAATTTTCAAGTTCAGTCTATCATCAAAATTTTAAAAAGGGTCGGTGATCAATAAATTGGTAAACCGAAATAATCGATATTCTTTTTTATAGCTCCCAGGCGAGAGTGATATACTTAACGCTCTGGTTCTGGTAGCCATTAACTTTTCATTACCAATAAAAATGTAATGCTTACCAGAAGATTGCGTTGAATTTATACATACGAATACAAAAAGCGCCACTATTCAACTTATACGGTATTGCTCAATCTTCATTTAATTCGGACCACCGTTTTATCTCCTTAGTCTATCCTAATTTGTCTCACTACACTTGGGTTCTAGGATTCAACAGGTTTGCTTGTTCAAAAATGTTGAGAGAGAGAGAGAGAGAGAGAGAGAGAGAAACATTTATTTACACACATTCGATACACGTAGATATATAATAGTAAGAAGAAATACAATAGCAATAGTACCGATATGGTGTAAAATGGGCCCCACTCAGCATAATATTGCGGCAAGCCGCAACGCTGTTTTCATGCCTTTGTTGAAAATTTGATGGAAATGTAGTATTATAACTGACTTATATAATAGTTGTATATTAAAGTGCGTAATTTTCCTTTTGATTTAGGAATATTCTTTCATTCTAACTCGCCGACTACTTCTTTTAAAATGTGATAGGTATTTTTATAATGAGGAAGGGGTTATCTAAAGCGGATATTTTATTATTTTATGCGAATGCGAATGTTTAGATAAGGCTTGCGTGTCCCGATTGTGTGAGAATACCAATGACATTCATAAAATAACCCAAAATTGTTAATTATGCCGTACTTTGCTGAATCACTCGACCTTGTGTGTTTTTACGATACCTAAATACTGAATTTGATGTGAAGTTTGTTTTTCATGTTATAACATGTTACATTTGTTAATTAATTTAAGGAGTCAAATGGGAAAGCAAATAAAACAAAGTGATAGGCTAGTTAAATACGAAGTCTCTGTATACCCATGTCCCAATAAATGGATTTAGGTCCATTTTACGGCCCTAAAAGAGGTCGCCAATAAAAGAGTACGACGTTGACGCAACCAAACGCGTTAAACATCGCTGGGTAGATTAATAAATATCCTTTTGATGTTGAACTACCAAGTTATTTCAATTATAACCAGACACAGCCTGTTTCTGATGAAGATTCAAGGTTTATAATGAAAACATCTACAAGCATCGTGACACAAATTCCTTTAATCTGATTACATAACCGGCGTACATCTGGGCTTCCCATTGCGGCGGAGTGCTCCGAGAGGGCGTGCGGTACACTTTCTGAACTCTGCGGAAATACACAAAATTGATATGCCACTACAATTAATCTTTCCAAGGATTCATACATACACACATACCTAAATCACGTCTCTATCCCTTACGGAGTAGAAAGAGCCTAAGTTAATAAAAGCTAAAGGCCACTTTTAGCATGATTGTTGGCGTAAAGGTGGAAAGGGGAATCAAAATATGAGTAGTGTCTCCAAGGTTTAGTTATGTCTTACTTCAAATACTAGACCTCAATACAGTAATGTATCTGAACTACATAATTAATCATGCCTAGTAATTGAATGTTGTTGATGATCAAGTATTGCATGAACTAGATGTACTTATTTAAATATGCTGTGAGATGAGACCAAAGCAATCAAAATTAGAAACATCCATTGTCAGATTTCAAGACTTGCGTAAGCGATCACGTTCCTCATAAAAACAATACACAAGTTATGACTGCACGTATTAAAGCTATTGTATGTAATCCACGCGCGACCCTACTTGCCCGATATAGCACATAAACAACCGATACCGCCTTCCCCCTAAGTTATTGGAGCAAAAAGTTGGATTACGTTTCCAGAAATGTTTACCCTAATCGTGCAGCGGAACCCTCACTATCGGGACATGCATGCAATTCATTCCTACGAATATTGTTGTTAACACTTCCGAACGATGTTGTCTTGAAATGTTTACTACCCCCTTGGGTAGGTATACCAGTGTTGGAAGACAATTCTATTCTCATATTTTATAGCATAGCAACATTTGCTGACGACACTGCTTTTCTGTCATGCGACAAGGATGCAGGTCAAGCAAGTAGTCAACTTCAACAGCAATTAAATGTTACAAATGAATGGCTCACAAAATGGCGTGTGAAAGCAAGTGCTCCAAAGTCGTTCCATATCACCTTTACGCTCAAAAAAGGTGATTGTCCGTCCGTCACACTTGGTACAGAAACCTTACCAGATACAGAGGTGGTCAAATACTTGGGGTTCTACTTGGACCGACGCTTGACTTGGAAAACACACATAAAGCGCAAAAGAGATGATATCAACAATCGATTCAGAAATTTGCTGTGGCTGTTGGGCCGGCAATCTGCACTATCACTCGAAAATAAATTGATGATTTATTGTGCCATTCTAAAACCTATATGGCTATATGGCATCCAGCTTTGGTCAACTGCAAGCAAATCGAACATACAATGCATCCAAAGAGTTCAAAACAACATACTCAGAACAATTGCGTGCGCACCTTGGTTTGCCCGAAACACTGAAATCCACGAATACCTGGAGATACCAACAGTTGCTGAAGAGATCGACCGCTACAAAATAAAGCATAAGGAGAGGTTGAATATTCACCCCAACCCTCTGGCGAGCATGCTGCTAAGTGCAGGCACAACTAAAAGACTGAAACGGGCGCATGTGCTCCCTGACTGAAAGAGAACTGGGCAATGGTCCAGCCCCTCTTCAATGATATATAGGCCTACAAAATATCTAATTAAAGTCTGGTGACTGATTGTAGATGAGTATAAATAAAAAAAAAAAAAAAAAAAAAAAAAATATTTTATTGTTTTAACCAACATCTTAAAATACATAACATTCTCTTGTAGTTTGTATTAAACCGTGTAACGATTTAAGTCAAGTGGCTTGTATATCTTGTTATTCGATGAATGTAATCCCGTGTCAAATTTGTATTTCAAAATTAACAAATGATTTACCTACATCAGCCGCAACAGAAAAAGCATTAAAGATTTGGCTTTTTGCGTCTAGTCGTATAAAAAGAGGCGAGCTAGACTGTGCATTTTTTGCCTTTTAACAGTTACGTAACCTGAGTGTTCGTGAATGTTATCACTGAGCTGCAGTAGTGCATGGAAGCGAAGTTTAAATCTTCCGTTTGCTTTAAGAACTTAATGAGAAATACGGTAAATCATTTGGAGCCGAATATACGTTAAAATTAATATGAAACCTTCTTGAAAATTCAGATTGCTTGCTTGAAACTATGGAAGTCGAAAATCTGAAACTAGAGGAATAAAAATTACTAAAGTAATTTTGAATAGCATTAATAAGGTACTTAACTAATATATTCATATATTTTCGTACGGGCATGATAATTTAACTTACACATATTACTCATTATTAATTTAATTACGGTTGACACGATATTTTTTCATGAAATGGTTAATTACATACATACCTAAACACTATTATTTACAACGTTTATTACATAATTCTCTAATCTAAAACATAGAATGCCTTGCCACAGCTTTAATAAATCTCGCCGCGTTGGCGGAGATGACATTTCAAGGGACGCGGAAACCATAAAAGACAAGTCGACCAATGATAGCCCTAGTGCTCACATAGCGTAAACCATGTCTGATTTGTTGAAGGGTGCCATGAGGGATTATATTGCGTACACACTAATATCTCTTCGCCCTTGGAAATGGACTCCACCGGGCGTTATTGTTGCATTTACGGTTTTATGAAAGGCAAGTAATTTTGGAGCTATGTGGATAATTAATAGTTATGTCACGTATTCTTCACTGGTATTAAAGTCACACATTTTATTAAATCAGGCGTTACTTTTTGGAGGCCTATTTCAATGAACAAAATCTGACAATAGATCTGATTTGATCAAATAAAAAACCAACAAGCATCAAGCTACCAATATTATTGAGGGTAAACTTAGTTACGGTACTCGTAATCTCAGTAGCGAGACTGCATGTTGTCATAAAATATTGTCGCTTCCTCATCTTCCCTGAAATACTAGTTAGACAACTTTGCAGACGTATTTTGCACTGCCGTTAGAAATATGTAGCTTAGGTATATACGTACAATTGGTGAAACTGCATCTGAGAATTTTTACTGAGGCTTGTTGAAAAAGAGCCACTTCACTATATCACATAAAACCTAACTACAACAATAATGATACGAAGTTGGTGTAGGGCATTTATAGAATAAGATATTCAATGAACAGTAAATATTTACCTTGCTACTCCGCTACTTGCTTGCTGCTTGAGTAGCGGAGTACCAAGGTAAATATTTTTTGTTCATTGAAATGGACCTCCGCAAAGTAACGCCTGATTCTATAAAATAAGATATTGAATTGTCCTGCATATTTTAATAATACGGCACGTTGGCTGGATGCAAATGAATATCCTGTAGCAAATTGGAGCCACATGTCACGTTTCCGTTGCAGTGCATGTTGTCATTTTAAGTAGATATCCAGCGTATTTGCACGTTATCACAAATATGACCACGACCAACTTACATTTCGTCATGATTTAGTTCATTTCAATGATTGAAGGGTTTATGCGTTCATCATGCTTAGATACGTGGCCTAAAGGCCAACCGCAAGATCTAAAGGTCGTGTTAAATTAGGCTCTGTCTACCCCTTAAGGGATAAAGAAGTGATTTATTTATGTATGTATGTGTGTGTATGCGTTGAAGCTTAATTAACGAACATCGCTTTCAACATCAGACAGAACGTGATGTGCTGGCAGGGAATGTTCCATGGCGCACTAAAGTGTTTACAGGTTTACCCAACAACTTTACTCTCAGTAACAAAGTTAAGATGAACCGTTTATTGTCATGCTTGGGCTGTAAATTATGTTTTAAACAATTTTATTGGTATACGTTTTAATTCTACCATCTACTATTTACCTGTTTAACCGTTTCATCTATGGATTCTATTTGTGTAGGCTCCAGGCAAGTTTTGATATTGCAATTAGCGGTCGTCCTGGCCTTCGTCGCATTTCATGGAATATCCCATTGATGGGTTAACCTATTCCCTGAAATATCTTGAATGCCCGTCAATTGGATCGGCTTTGGCTAAACCTATTGTTTTATCAGATCTAGCTTCGTGCTTCACGGATTATTGTTCAAGCCTGTTCGTATGGCGTATGTTCGTAGTTTTTGTTTTTATTTTATGAATATTGCATCAGAAATTTCAGTCTTTTTCGGCGAATCCATTTCGGGTCGTAGTATTTTTAGTTACCAGTCATAACAAACGACACAATGCTAGCGGACGATTCAAATGAAAATTGATAAGTACTGAATAAATTTCCTAAATCGCTTGTTTGGTTTCAAAGTCCTGAATAATTTAACATAAAAAGGTCGTAATTTTCAGAACTGATTTATGCTTTTAATATTACTTGTAATAATTATAATACCTTCAAGCCTGCTATCTCGTCTAACAAGCCCGGATTACCGTTAGCGTCCGCGAACCTCGGTCACGGCCTGCAAATGCAGCTTTTTTCTCTCACTAACCTACTAAGGAATTATTAGAAGACACGTTCTATCAAGCATGGAGTGTCGCGATTGGTGTTACTTGGGCTTACGGCTCGATTTCACTCGGCTGTGGCTTAGAAATTGCTGTTTGCATTCATCTTCTACGCGTTTAAAACACGCTCAAAATCTGATTTATAAATTTTACGTTCATCCAAAGTGCTTCCAAAGTTTTCGTACTTAGTAAATAGTCAGACTTTCTAATGTAAGTAGGAAATGACAACCATTACGATGCTACAGTAAATAAGTGTTTGGCACAATAGAACGCTGCATTTTGTCGACACAGTGAATATATACACAGGAAAATATTCTAGAGGATAGTGCGTCGCGTTCGCAGCCATTGTGACGCCGCAACTTTGCTGTTTTCATTCTGCGAAGTGGACATAAAATTGCTATTTGTAAATTAAAATTGACTCCCGAGTCTTGTCAATTTTTTCCTGTAGGTTATTCCAATAACACCCTTCATTCGATTCATCATCCGTCATAGGCTGTAAGAATAGTCACGATGATGCGTTAATTGCTTCATAGCTTTGTATTTAACGTGTACAGTACAATGTTGATGTTCTTTTTGTGGAATCGACAAATGTTAGATTTTATCTGCTTTTAATTAATTTCTTTTTAAAATAATGAGCCGTGTTTACTTATCAAATTATCCGAACTTCTCCATCAAAGTGATCGAAAGTTACTGCTTTGTCATGATAATAATTAAGATAACCCTCACCAAGGTCTCAATCAGTACATAGTGAAGCTAGGATTCAGTTCTGGGCTAACCAAGCCGAATGAATTAGTGGGAACATCACTGTCGAAATTGGCGTCGATCCAATACCCGTGGGCGGTACAGGAGGGTGCGGTATCTGCCTACGCGTTTAAAGGCATATCTATAGAACTTCTGCGAAGGAAATTTGCTAACAAATCCCATAATCTAAGAATCATTTGATTTATCAGGATTTGATGAGATTTAGTTGAATGTAGTAGTATATCGACGCCTTTTTTTGAGAATAAGCCAATTTTTTCGCTAGCCCCGATCGATCTTGTTGCCTTCAATTATTTGGTAAAAGGAAATAGCGTGGAAATGGTAACGCCCTGAGCACTGACCTCACGGAAGTAAAATGTGACCCCCAGAGCTTATGTCCTATGAGGGTCTGGGTTCCGCCTTCGGTCAGATAGCAATAACGTTGGGTAGAAATCAATGGTGGCCATTTGATAGTTTTAGAGTTGCGGCAAATTCGTTTATTGCCTGCAAAGATTTACTTAAAAATGAGTATGTTCAGTTATTATTTTATCTGTTTAATAAACATTATAATTATGGTAACTGCATGACTAAATTAGTTCATTGTATGTTATTAATTGGAATTCTTTGTTATCACACATTTTATTATACCGCTTATCATTAGATGCAAACAATTTTGCCCTTAGGTATATGTTTATACCAACTAACGTAGTGACATAAAACCTTAATTCATTCATTCATATAAGACACTAGCTTAATACAAAACAGAATTAAAATTTGAAACCAAAAGAGGGGCATATTGGTACACCACCATAATTGAAGTTAGTATTCAATTGAAATCTATTTAGGGAAAGCATTAGGTACATATTTTTAACAATCGCTTTAGCGCTATCTCCAATCCAGTAAATCCTGTGAGCCTGTATTCCCTTAGTTTAGCTAACTTTGTCTGTTTCTAGTTCTTTAGTCTTTAATAGTTCGCTAATTGTCTGAGGGCAGTTTCCCCGATGCCGAGTCATAGTGGAGTTTAATGAAGTTACGTCACTCGTTAGCTTATCATCTTCCGAGGCGGTTGCTGTTGCCATGGCCGGAACACATGGATGATACTAACTTGTTGTTTGAGAATATACGTGTCTGAATTGACCTTGTGTTCGTGGAACTGTTTCAGTTATGTTACAGAAAATGTTGTTTATTGAATACAAAACTACCTACCCTAAAATAAAGAAATGCTCGAATGTTTTTAAGTGAGTTTTTTCTGTAAGTTATCTATTTTTTACTGATTTGGCAAAGCAAAAAAAATTTGCCTCAGTAACAAAAATGGTTTATAACGTTTTTCCGATAGTAATAAGTGTCTATTGTCACCGGGTGTCATGTGTATCCGAAGCGTGGCGCTTAGTGACGTTGGTTGGCCGAGCCGACCCAATTGAGGGTTCCGTGTTCGCACTGACATACCCTCGTTCTCGTTATACCTTTTATAGCTCCGTGGCACGCCGTTAAAGCTTTATTTTTATCACCGCAAATGTATCAGATATATTAGACATTGATCTTTTACTTTTATAGACAATGGAACCGGTTTATTCTCTTGCTATTTTTTCAACTTTAAAACTGAAAAAATTGTCTACGTACGTAATTCTGATGAACTTGAAATTCGGAGCTGAAAATTAATGCATTTGTAACCGCTGGCATTCACTAGCATTGGTACTTAATTAGCATTGGTTATTATATTCAAAGCCGATTTCCATCTTGTAGCTTGTGGCTTTTCATGCCTTTCATCAGTTAATTTCATGTAGGTAATCTTGTATCACGGTTGGCGCGTAACGAAGCCCAAAAATAACTTCGTTTATTGATTTACGTAAGGAATGGCGATTGTTCCTTGTGATCAGGTGCTTCTATTTTACGAATAGCCATCGGACATTTTCGTGATTTGGTTAGTATTCTTTTGCTATCGCCGTTTGCATTAATGCCACGCAAGACCCTGCCTTTAGTTAGTATCTTACCTACTTCCTCGTCAAGCTCAAGTCTGGTATGAAACAACTACACTACATCAGTAGAAAATTAAGTTAGCGCCGCATTCTTAAGGATAGACCTTGACTTTTCTGACCACCAAATGACATTGAACCTTAGGGGGAAGTAGCTATTTCTTGATCAAGTATGTAGTGGTTATTACTAAAACAGCGTGGCAAGCCGAACTGGCCCTAGAACGAAAGGTAGGTTAGCTTCTATTCCCTACCTTGTGGGAAATTCGAAAAACTTCATTCTTATTACAAGTACTTAATTCTCAAGGATCATAAGCTAGTATAAAATAATACGCATTATCCTTATCTCACGAGAATTTCATGAAATCGATTGATTCTAAAATTTCAGGAATTTAGAGCCAAGGGAGCTAAGGTTTGGGCTGGGCGTTTTTAGTCAACCACTCAGTCAGTCTGAAGCTCAGGATTTTTCTTTTTGTATTTATAGCCTTGCCTCATAAAATCGAATTGAACTATGAGTATCATTCATAGGTTCATAGCTCTGCTTACCCTACACGACGCAGGGACGTGATCTACGTTTGATTTAGAGTGACGGTTCTTGATTGACCTGCATCCATTTGCGAGTCCTGTCTGTTATGTTAGATAGAGATAGAGAGAGATGACGTTAACTAATACTATAAAGAACACATTGGACTATTTTGAAGGAAACTTATGATTCAATCATAAAATCATAAATAATGCAAAAAACGCAGATACTTAAGAAATATACGTACGTGCTTAACAATATCACTTAACGACGACAAGTCGATTCTAATTTTCGATAACATTAATCAACATCAGGTCAAACGGAATCCACTGCCAAATCCCTTTTTAAACGACGAAAATTAATCAATCCGCTGAAAAGGAATCAAGATCCCTGATTCTTCTTAACTTTAACGAGGCAATTCAGAATGGAGATCTAATAGTTTCCTCACTTGATAGTCTTCTTGACTTACTATATTTAGATAGAGTGCAGTATCTAGGGCGTCGGCTGACAAGGTGGGCGTGACTGTGGGATGTTTAGACAATAGAGGATTTCCTTACTAGTAATAATTACTAGGCGTGGCGAATTATTCAACTTTGCTAGTAATTTCTAGTTGAGTGAAATACAGAAATTAACTTTGGGCAGATTTATTAGATTTTGTCGCAAAGTGGCAAATGGATTTATTGAATGAGTTTCCGCTTGCAAAAAATATTTCATTATTAGTATAAACAGATAGCTTAGCTTACAGTGACGGATATATCATTTTACTTTGACTATGTACTTCAAAAACATATTATATTTCAAGGAAGAAAATTAGCTGTCTTACGGAAAGAGATTCACATTTCGTTGAAAAATATCCGAGGGAATCTTCCTTATAAATTTGTTTGATCGCTTTGAAATAGGAATATTGCTACTATATCAAAACCAGCTGTGTCAATTGGCTTGTATCAATAAATCGGGTATCGCTATACTGGGCCAAGGTTAAGAATCTGTTAGCTATAATTTACCGAAGTATGCTTACAGATGTATAGTCCTCCTGTAACTATGTGATATGAAAAAGATAAATCTACTGCACATAGGTACAATGACCTCAATAAAACATTAGAATTTACGAAGAGCTTTTTTAAGCAACCGGGGTTCGCAAAATTCTAGAGATGGAATATTAGTTTAACAGGAAAAAGGAAGGACATTTTACGTGACCATTGTTACATTTCCTGTCTTTATGATGAAAGGTTGACAAAGAAATTTACCACAAGGTTCAATATCAATTGTACCGTTTAGAATATTGAAGATTGTTGTAATTTACAAATCAGTGTGATTACTTGGCTGACCGTACCATTAACGATAAGCGTGTCTATAAACTGAAGCCTATTCAAACTCAATAAATTGCCTTCTTCCCTTCAGCCTTTATAGACTAATAACTATGCAGCAAACTCATCACGGCGTGGCACGTGATGCAAATTTCTCCCTTTTTTTCTGCATTTTCTATTTTGGCCTCGTGTGCGTCCAGTATTGATTTCTTAATACGAATTATTGGATTATCTTCACGTTTTGGCAATTTATTATATCCGACTACAAGCAACGACTATTCGATTCTCGTGAAATTTAATTTGTATTGCATTTCCTGCCAGTGTTGTATATGTAAACCTTTTACTTTAGTTTGCGTAACACATAAATTCTCTTTAACAATTTGTCGTAATGCTTCTTAAGAAAATTTTCCGATGCTTTGATTGATGACTGCTTAGATTATAAGTGTGATGTAGGGATTTCCATTAACGTTACATAAGCTACATTACTTCATTAAGAAGTCGGCTAGACTACTGGGGAGAATATTAAAGTGCCGAATAGTTGCAGAGGGGTGTCTTATGTTACAACCAGTTCTGATAAACAGAAATGTACCTGAGTTTCGTAATGTCTTTCACAGGTGCTATTACCTATAACCAATGTTTCTTTGTTTATAAAAATAAAGCCATAACTACTATGTCAATTGAAATAATTGAGTTTATTTGTGGCCGTGGACCTCGAAGGTATTTTTTTTCTAACAGCCTTATCGGTGGCAAATTAGAAAGTTGCCATCAACGAGAAAACAATTTGTCGAAAGTGGCAAATCGATAAAAACGTGAGCGTGGTAGGAACCAAGTTTAATGAGATAAGTTGAGATTAAATGGTGCTTTTAATATGCTTAATTATACGTCGTTCTTCCAAGATATTGTAAGGAATAGAAAACATTCTTGAACGCTCACTTTTATACTTTTCTTGCATAGAATACGGTCAGATAAAGGCTATCGTTTTCTCATTAAGCCCACACAACAATGCCCTATTGTAAGTCTATGCTCATATAAAGTCTACATAGAAATTGTGGAGTAAACAAAACTTTTAGCCGTTAGCCACAATTTCTCCATGAAATTACAAATTATCACACCGACTTTTCAAACACTATTAACGCGTTTCCTACGCATCTGCTATCCTCGGGTGTCCATGGTTACCATGAGATCACCTACTCGTTTGCCTGCCTTGTTGAACGAAGTATAACGAAAATCTGGATATTTTATTAAAAGTTTGTTTAGGTACACGATTCACAATTTCTGTGTAGACGTTAGCAATAGTAAGCTAAATATTTTGCGTATTTAACGTTTTGTTTCTATTTAATTCCAGTTGTGCGGCTGAGGCGATCAGGACAAAATGGGGAAGCTGCTATCAAAAATCTTTGGCAACAAGGAGATGAGGATATTGATGCTGGGCCTCGATGCTGCTGGAAAGACTAGTATCCTTTACTATATCAAACAAGCTGTACCTATTCTGTTTCTGTGGAAACTGAACTATACAATATTAAAGTCCAATGTCGACATGGTGTTACAAGTATTACAAAAGCTTCTGCCCGCGACTTCGTCTGCGTAGAATTATACATATACCTTCCTCTTGAATCACTCTATCTATTAAAAAACAGCATCAAAATCCGTTGCGTAGTTTTAAATATCTAAGCATACATAGGGACAGACAGACAGACACCGGAAAGCGAATTTGTTTTATAGTAGTGTGGGACTAAATTACTAATAAAAGTTAATT
The DNA here is from genome assembly GCA_949127965.1 of Pandemis corylana. NCBI lineage: Eukaryota > Metazoa > Arthropoda > Insecta > Lepidoptera > Tortricidae > Pandemis > Pandemis corylana. The sequence continues at coordinate 13,980,273 of OX421851.1, read as the reverse complement.
TAGCCTCCGAAATATATTTATTTAATGTTTACATATCGAAATCGTACCGCAGACTGATTATATCCTAAACATCTCACATACCTACGTCATATCATTCTTCAAATCGAATATCCATCGTCTCACTCATAATATTGTCCGTCACCTTCACTCCCTTTTACGTTCCATTCCACAGTAGTGATTTAGGGATTTTACCTGAAGCTGATCCTATTAATAAAGTTGATTAATTAAACATTAACAACCGAACAATATTTAAAAAATAAGCTAATATTCAAGACGGCAAGTATAATATTCAAGATAAGTACCTAAGTGGTGCTCAATTCGTTAATCGCCAAGAGAGGCTTAGACGGAGCCACTTATATTCCGCTACATCTTGAGCTGCGGATTCAATAGAATTAAATACAATGTCGTAAATTGCGGACGGGTAGGCTTTTCTACGTTCTTCGGCTATTTAAGCAGCGCAAACTCCGCAGAGACTAAAGGGGTTAAAGCCGCAGATAAATAAAAAGTTACTTCGCACCGGATACTCTAGGTTTTATTTGGCTGGCTGCCCTCGCTTCACCTTTTTGCCGACCACTCGAGCAGGGGGATGCATTATGTTGTCTGTTAAATACCTTTACGGAGGCCAAGAAACATTGTTACAACGTACGTGCTTCTGAAAATTTAAATACTTTTTTATACGAGGGGCAAACCGAAATGATCGGGAATTTAAAAAACTAAGTACACTTGATACACAAATTATATATTATTGTTTTTCGAAGTACTCTCCGTTACAATCAATGCACTTTTGCATTCTTTTAAACCAGTCATTGAAACAGTAATTCCAGTTTAAACTAGACATTGCCAAAATGGCCGATTTATAGGCTTCCACGGCGGCTTCTGGGTTTTCAAACCGCTGACCACGCAATAAATCTTTAATTCTAGGGAACGTAAAAAAATCATTTGGACTCAGGTCAGGGCTGTATGGAGGATGGGACATCAACTCAACGTTTTCCTCGTTCAAAAATTGATTTGTTTTACGGGCGGTGTGGGAACTCGCATTATCGTGATGTAAGATGACACGTCGTGTGGGGTTCCCTCGGCGAAGTTCGGCCAGCATCTCTGGCAAACAAACTGTAATATACCAATCAGCGGTAACCGTTCTTTGTTCTTGTAAATGAATTGTGGCAATATGTCCTTTTTTTGAGACGAACGAAGCCACCATTTTCTTCGACACGCTGCGGGAACGCACAACTTTCGTTGGTTTGACCTCGTCATCGAAGACCCAAACTGCCGACTGGTGCTTTCTTTCAGGCTCATAGGAATAAATCCAGGATTCGTCACCCGAGACAATATTATAAACGGCTTTTGACCTTCCTCCATTGTAGCGTTTTAGAGTAGATCGGCACCAATCAATACGAGCCGCCTTTTGCTCTTCTGACAAATTATGGGGTACCCACCGGGAAATCAATTTTCTGACACCCAACTCACTATGCAGAATAGTGTGGATTGCAGTCATTCCAATGCCTATGGTTGCCCGAATCTGGTCGTATGTCACATGTCTATCTTCTTTTAGTATTTTTTCCACAGCCGCGACATTTTCAGGCGACACCGCTGTTTTCGGCCGACCTGTTGAAGGTACGGTGCTGTGAGAGGCACGACCCCGTCGAAACTCTGCATACCAACGATATATTGTCGTTTGACTAGGTGCTTTAATTTCATATATAGAAACAAGCTCATTAAGACAGTTATCTGGAGATAACCCTCGACGAAAGTTGTGATAAATAATTGCACGAAAATTTTCACGCGTGAGCTCCATTTTGTCCATCGACTTGTCAATTTGAAAATGGAATAAAAAAAATATGACGTTATTTTTTTTAATTGTGAAAACGGCATCGTGACTGTCAGTCGCCAGTACGCATGTGATAAAAAAGGATTTAATGTAACTCAGTTTAAAGTACTTTATTCTCGATCATTTCGGTGTGCCCCTCGTAAGCTTCGTGTGAAACGGTTTTTCCTGTGGATCACAAAACATGAGAAATGATATTCTGTTGTCGGTCAAGCCGTCGTTTCCATTCTTTTCGACCTCAGAAAAGGCACTTGTCTTGCTACCAGAAACAAAATCTTTGAAAAAATTATAGTTAGATGCAATGCTTATTGTTTGCCCTTTTTATAAAGGAATGTAACGGGACCGCTGGCTAATCGTTTAAGTGACATGTTTAATGGCTCACTGATAAATAATTGCCACGGTGATACACAATCGGGTGTAATTAATATACAAGCGATCCAGTAGCTGCACAAATGCACGGTACGATAATTTAACGCATCGCTGGGGAGCCAACACAGCACAGTTTCGAAGTTTCCGCTGTGTGGTTTGTTTGTGCGCGGTAGATTTAATTTAGAAAAGAGAATTTCAGGAATAAAGAAACTCCAAGTGCAGGGCATAATTAGTGTCGAGATGATCACGCATTCAATATTTCGAAAGTTATTTTTTAGAGCATTTTAATTATACATTGATATGGTCTTAAGATTAAAATTTGGATTGATTGCGAAATGGATTGCGGTTTACGGTATGGTTACCGATTTTTTTAACCGGTTATTGAAAAAACCGGTTTCGCACCTATTCAGGTTTTTTGGGCGAAATTAACCGGTTAACTTGGGTTAAAACGCCATCTCTTGTCATATCTCTTCAAACTTTCTCTGTAGCCAGCGCATGCAGGAAAGATATAGAAAGAGCGCGGACGGTGCGGGGGTGCGGCGTTGCTTTGAGAAAAACCGGTTTTGGATCGGTGCCCGGCGTGTTCCAAAATTTCGATTTTTGTATTAACCGGTAATCGAAATTATTTTAATACTTTTAACTAATTTAGTTCTCTCTGTTTACCGGTTAATCCAATGATCGTATTTATACCGGTATTCTGAACGATATTAACCGGTATTTCAATACCGGATCCGATCCCTGATTTCGAGAGCGTTAGACAACATGGTTTCAGGTCTTACGTTTATTATGGCTTTCTTCCTTGTTTATTGGTGACCTAAAATATAAACATGCCGTGTTATTCGATGTGTCATGCATGCGAGACTAAGAGGTTACATAATACATGATTTGTCACTATCACATAATATTCAAGTGTTTTAAACTCAGACCAAAAACAGGAAAATTATGTTGACGCAGTTTTAAAGTTGTTCAGTGCAAAAACAAATTACTGAAATATCCTTGCGCCATTTTTATTATAGTTCCATACATTATCCAATTATTTATCCTTAACCTCACCTTCAGCTATTTTGTATAAATTAAAATTAGGTCAGTCAGTCACAACGATACCCACAGTCGGTTTCAACGTGGAAACGGTCACGTATAAGAACGTCAAATTCAACGTTTGGGACGTCGGGGGGCAGGACAAAATACGACCGTTGTGGAGGCATTACTACACAGGTACGTTTCTAGAACTAGTCATTATACATTAGGAATATTACTATTTACTATAAATAATTGCAACATTTGCGTGTAATGTCGGTTAGTGAAATGTTAATGTGTTACATAAAATAAGCTCCAAAAGTAACGGATATTTTCTTTTCCCGAATTTATCTACACGCCAGAAAACGATCATAGCGAAAAGGATTTGATTAGCTTCCGAACCTCTCACTCAAACGTCGATTTTACGAAGTACAATTTCAAAGTTCTCTCCTTAGTTTTCTTAACAGTGGAACGTTAATATTTCAGACGAGAGTTTGATCTTAATATTTAAACATTCTAGTCTACACAATTTACGTATACTTCTGTACTATGTGAGACGTTAAACGACTTCTTATTATTTATTAATTTGTACTCGTTCCAACGCCATGCCAACAACTAGCGAACTGGAACAAGCGGTCAATAGATTTTAGATTCTTATAGATGGTTTAAAGTCGTGTTGTTTGAAATAATTGTATGTGAAGTTAGGTCCGTCCTCTTACACGTCCTTGTTTATTTAAAGTGTGTGATGAACATTATGTATAATTTTGCTTAAAATTATGTAGTAAGATAATGGGGCATTCCTCTAAGAGCGTTCTTCATAATGCTGGTACCGGCCTATTACCTCTTTTCCACTGGCACTCAATAAAAAATTAAGAACACTTGAAAGGCGAATGTTTAAAGAAAGAAGAAGAAAGAAGTGTAAGTTTCAAGTCCTATCACAAAATTGCCGGTTTTTGAATTTTAATATGTCTTTAGTAGGTGTCTGTTTGAGCTACATTTATGTAATTTTGCATTTTTAGGCAAGCTTAGAGGTCTGAAAAAATGCGCCAAATTTCATGTATGTAGGTTTAATAGGTATGGAGTTGTGAAGGGGTCAAAAGTAGCTCGAAATGGCTCGTGTAAATATACACGCGGCACTGTCGCCAGTTCCTTTTTCTTTGAACTTGGCTGACACGCTCCCGCGTCAATAAGTCAAATCAAGTAGTAACTAGAAACAAACGTTATCTCACAAGCGTGTGGTCGTAACCACGTCGTAATCACACACTCGCCGACTTCGTAACATTCTGCTCTATTTGATGGCCAGTACGTCCACGCGACCACCCCAAAGTGTTTTTATGTCGTAACCATCGGAGCAAGTGTCACACACACTCGTTCACGGATACTCATTGAACATAAAGCTTGTTTACACATCTGTAAGTTACTACAATTTCCTGAGGCGCACCAAAAAGGAAAATGCAGTTAGCTTGGTTTATTCTGTCAGTTTTTGTTTCATTAAAAATACCAAATAGTTTAGATATGACTTATGAAGTGCCACCAGCAGGCGTACAGTGAGGGAAATGTATTCACTTACCACCGTAGAACACTGTCGCAATTGACAGGCCGTCGTCACTCAGACTCGGAGTGATATGTCACCTTATTGCGATAAGGTTCTACTATGGTACGTGGATACATTTCCCATACTGTACGGTGGGAGCAAATCGTTCAAGTCATATCATGCCCGAGAAGTTTACTCGCTACATCAGCGGTAGAAAATTTGGGCATCTGTTGGAACAATTGTGCATTGGTAGTCTTATTGTTGTGGTGAAACTTTTACTGCAAACTGTATGTAACACAATCATAATACGTGTCCTTAAATCGCTCTAAAACATGTTCATCTGTAATTGCAGGCACTCAAGGTCTAATATTCGTGGTGGACTGCGCGGATCGGGACCGCATCGATGAGGCGCGCCAGGAGTTGCACCGGATCATCAACGATCGCGAGATGCGCGACGCCATCATACTCATCTTCGCCAACAAGCAGGACTTGCCAGATGGTGAGACTAGTCTCATGACTATCATAAGCGTATACTATAAGAGCCGGGAAACCGAGATGTGGTGAGGTCACGCTTGTTGATAGCACCTTGCTGTCAGTGTCTATTAATAGATGTTAATATGGATGGACCCAACGGTTGCAAATAGATAATGTTCCATGTCTAATTGAAACAGAATCTCTGAAAAGTTTCCAATTAGCACTAGGCTTTCTTTGATCGATAAACAATAAAATCTGGTTAGGATCTATCGTCGTGTCTGTTGTGTTACGAAAATTTTGGTGTGTGTGCAGTTCCCAATGCGCACTAGGCCCGCGTGGGAATTATAGCTCAAGCCCTCTCGTTCTAAATGAAGGCGTGTGCCCAGCAGCGGGACGTATATAGGCTGGAGATGAATGAATGAATTATTTACGACGTAGACATGAATTAATGACGGGCTTCGCAAAATTCCCGCGGATTAGGAAGTTCTTGCCATAATTTTGCACCTACATTTAATTGCAATATTTCATTCCAGCGATGAAGCCGCACGAAATCCAAGAGAAGCTCGGCCTGACGCGCATCCGCGACCGCAACTGGTACGTGCAGCCGTCGTGCGCGACGTCCGGCGACGGGCTCTACGAGGGGCTCACCTGGCTCACCAGCAACCACAAGTTATGAGCTGCGGAGTAGGCGGGGCCGGCGCGCCGCCACGCCACGCCACGGTGAGAAAAACCTTTACATTGTATCAGGGATGTAACGGAGGTAGTTTTATCGGAACCGAAGGCGGAGTCGGAGTTTTTAAATTTGCTTTATCGGAGTCGGAATCGGAGTCGGAGGCAGGGTCGGATAATTGACGATAGAGTGCACGTAGTGGGAGTGGGGGGGATCCCCCGCGCGACATGTATGAACCTGTTCATAACAGTCGACACAGGCCGCCGCCGCCGCTATGTTATGCTTCGACCTCCGATTAAAACCTTCGATTTAAAAGTGTCGGAGCCGAAGTCGGAACCGAAGGTGTAATAATAATCGGAAGTTCCGACTTAACGGAACCGGAGTCGAAGCTCCGTAACATCCCTGCATTGTATCACAAGAGTGTCTGAGGAGCGGTTCCCTATCGTTTGCCATAATCTCATACATAAGCCATAAACGTATCGTGTGCCAGCTCTTTTTTTTAAATTGTTGATTGTTTGGGATTGTTATAAAATTAACTTACCCTAACCTGTACAGTTCTACAAAATTACCATTACAAAGCTTCTGAAAAATCATGAAATTCGGGCAAACGAAAGGATTCGCTGGAGAACTTGTCCCAACGTTGACGTTGAGCGAGAAACGAGAAGAGCCTGTAACTATATACCTACGAGTGGTGAGCAACGAGCAGCGAGTGTGGAGTTCCGATAGTTTTTTCGCTGGGCTAGAAAGCGACTGTGCGAGTGCGACGGGTGATTACTTGCTGGAAAATGTCCACGCTATATCTTACACATATTATACCTGAAAGTGCTGTAGATGTCTGACAAATGACTGTCGTATTATCAAATGAATCAAGAAATTTTTATTTCTTGATTTTTATGTTTTACTTTTACGGTTTTACCGATTGACAGACTGTCGTATTGTTTAAATAAAATGCTTGTTAGTGTAATTAGTTACTTACTTTTTCTCGTTCCAGGTGAAGATTTCGATGCCATTTAATTTAAGTAAGCTGCGCCCGTGCCGTCGAATCTTGTATTTTCATGTGAACCAGTGTCGATGTACTGAACAAAATAACACTTAGTGAAGGTGCAAACAATGCAAGACTGTCTCCAGTGGCCGAGAGACCGCACCAAGGACTATTCAATTACTAGCTAGTTAGTCATCATGCGTGGACATGAGTTGTCACGCTAATGAAAAATCAATTATTCCATTATTTAATTAAAAAAATTAGAAGTTTGTTGTATCGATTGATTTATTATTTTTTTATGTTATTTAAAAGATGATTACTTAGAGTAAAGATTTTTTTATTATATTAATTTAATGTGTACCTCCAATTTTGTATGATAGTACGGTAGAAATTCAAAGTTTTTAATGCATAAATAGTAATCAAGTGAATGAAATGAGAGTGTCGGAGGGTGAACGCAATATGTATATTACTCAAGTAATAGCTAATGCACGCCTGCGCAGTAAGTTTCTAGATGTTTGTTTTTGTATCTTGACTGTTTTTAGATTATCATCATTACGATAAAATAATAAAACAGGCTGTCTTAATTAACTTTTAGTCAAAAGTAATATTTTGAAGACTTGACTCCGACGGTAGGTAGGTAGCTGTATCTTAAGCAGTTATTTTTTTTATGTATAAAATATTAAAATTGTAACGAAACTATAGTCGTCCATTATAATATACCTAAACAGTCAAGCTATAAACACAAAATTGTTGTAAATCAGTGTACATATTGATGTTTTTCACAATGTATGTACATAACGAAGAGTATCTTATAATCTGTCTTTGATTTTGATGTTGCTATATTTTGTGTGCGAAGCTGTAATAAATAGTCGAAAATTCATTGATGGAGAGTTATGCATTAATCATACAGACTGCAACACGAATCGCGTAAGTTTAAAGTAAGTCTTGGTTAATCCGCAGTATTCTGCGGAGAACTCTACACGCTGACCCTAATAATTCAAATAGCTTTGATCTTCAATACGTGTGAACGAAATATCAAGTCAGGATCGCTAATGAAATCTTAGTTATTGCAGATTGTGATCTACTGAACCACTGCTTTCTACTTCGTATTGTGTTATAAGTAGCCTCATATTTGTAAAGTCAGCGTCAAAAAAAGAAACTTTTTGCCCCTGCTTTAAAGCTAAGTACGCATTGTTGAACAATAAAGTCTCAACACCGTATCATGCCATGACAGTAAACCGTCCCGGGACAGATACACCAACTGATGTGTGTATTTCAGTCAGGCCGTGAAGCGTTTCAACACCATATTTATGTTACTAAAATTAGCAAATAAGTCCATGGATAAAAAGCTAGCTAGCTACGAAGCGACCACGCGCACCTGTCGAAACTCTGCGGACTATTTACTAGTTTTCGCATTTGTACACCTTCGAGACTCGTGATGAACAGGATGACGCTTGCGACAGTCTCAGTACGATACGGTCCCGTAAGCAGTTAGAAACATAATAGACAACATGAGAGTAAAGGTCAATTTTCTGACGCTGACTGCCACTGGCCCGGAGTTAAGGCATTGCCGTTGTAAATAACGCATTATCAATAATGAACTCTAAAAGCAATATAATAATGTGCAAAAACCGCTCGAGATGTTGTTAATAATTATGTTGAGCGCCCGCTTGAGTGTTTATATTTTCTAACCCTGGTTTTTTTCTAACCAATATGGAGCTTTTCTAGTGTAATAAAAAAAATCTATTTTCACTGTTGCGTATTTTCCATTTCTTGAGTACATACACACACTCGCCACGTTACAAACCACCTAACTTGTTTTTCAGAAAATAAAATCTCTATGTTGGTGTGTTATTATCATTATTTTGCTTCATGAAAGTTATTCATCTATTTTGTCTTCAAGGGTTTATCTCGGCGAGAATCCTTTTTAGTTGTACGTGATGTTTTCTGCTTTTAGCTTTCGATGTACCACGGAGTTGTGTACCGGGACCATTCAATTTTGAGATGTTCTTCCTTCCATAATTATTGTGTGTTGACCTGTTTTATTACTTACCGATGAATCGTAATGTCATTTAAAACTGTTATTCTGTTAAACTTCCGTTCTTTTTGTGATATGATTATTTTATGTTTACCAGTTTCTTGTACTATTGGTTAATACTCTGAATTAGTAATAATGACATGACAATATTTAACTTCGCTTATTTTAGATTACTGCGGCCAAATTTGGTATAAATTCTGCGCGTTCCTATTTGATTCTTGTGTTGATGCTTGCGGCTCGGATTGCAGAATATGTACTGCGCTGCTTATTCATAACAACAACTAAAGTGATTTATCTTTAGTAGTTTGATAGTGTACACTCATCCAAATAACTAAAAAGTACCTGTACCAAATCCAAGCAGTGAAATGTGTACATATATTGGTAAGGGGCCACCCATAAAGTACGTCACACAGTTGGAGGAGGGGGGGGGGGGGATCTGGAAATTTGTGACAAACAAAATAATTGCAGTCTTCACATTAAACCCTGTGACAAAAGGGGGAGGGGGCTCTAAAAATGATGAAGTTGGTGTGACGTACTTTATGGACGGCCCCTTGGGTATATACTCCCTATGTTATATACGATTATCCAGCGTCGGCTCGTCGAGGAACAAATATTTTACCAATCAAATTATATTGTGTCAGGAATAATAATTATATGATGGTAATGTCGTAATGTCTAACTGTACTCCCTGTGAAGAGATGAGTTAACGCCTGGCTTTCGTGTATGGGAGATGTTCTATCAAACTGCTAAAAACAAAAGCCCAAGTAAGTTACTTGCTATGCTGTAGTTCTCTCAAGATCACTGTCCAATTTTAAATGTGTCACCAGTCGCATAATTCATGTATTATAATATCTATGCCGAAAATGTACACAAAAAGTTTAGCTTTAAAAAAGTGCAATTAAATTAGTAATTGTAATGCACTTGTGATGTATAAATTGAGTTAAATATTAAATTGTATTTTAGTTTAAATTTTGAACCGAATAGTATTGGTGCGTTATATTATATTACCGGGAAGCGAAAGTGTGGGTACGAATTACAGTCTGCTGTATAATATTGTAGAAAGTTATTCAATATAAATTCACACTTAAATTTTGTTTTATTGAACAAGCGAATAGTAGATTTATACTGTAATGTATGAATTTATCTATTTAACGCCTTGAAAAAAAAACTTGTGCTATTTTAAAGACTATTTCTCATTTTCCTGTTTTAGTATAGAGCAGCAGTCGGATAATTAAAATCCCCAACGCAAAAATGGTTGAACCGCTAGGAAACTGATTTCGGATAACAGTCTCGTCCAAACAGACGGATACACATAGCGGTCAGAGGAGATCTGGATTTCTGTGTCTTCACAGAGCATTCGCGTGTTTTTTTTTTTTTTTTTTTATATGAATAGGAAGGCAAACGAGCAAGTGGGTCACCTGATGGTAAGTGATCACCACTGCCCATAGACACCCGCAACCCCGGAGGGATTGCAGATGCGTTGCCAACCTAGAGGACTAAGATGCAATGCCTCTTGTGCCCGTAATTGCCCCGGCTGTCTTACTCTCCACACCGGAACACAGCAGTGCAAGCACTGCTACTTAGCGGTGCGGTACTTAGCGGGGGTGTGTAATTTTTGGTGTCGAATATTCAAGTTATGGGTCGTGGTCCACCCGAAAAAAATGCTGCCATTATTTTGAATCGCTGATTATTTTACCTAATACAAACATAGGTAGGTTATGTTAGGCACCTATCTTAAAAACCTTTGCCCGGATGGCAAAATACCCAGAAAAAGAGGCTCCGTCGAAAACCAGGGGGCCAACCTGTAGGAGGACCACGACCAATAGCCGGAATATTCTAGTGGTAGGCGTTGAGCTGAGCGTTACGAGCTTACATTGATCGCTCGTTTACAAAATGCTCGGGTAAGATTTCTCTTTAACCCGTTGACCGCCACACTACGAATTAGTGACAAAAAAAAAGTAAATTAGTTTCAATACGTATTTATTATCTCATTGAGCATCCAACCAATGTACATGACAAGTTTCCCCAGAGTTTCCTTCGAAGTTTTCATCAGCCTCATCATTTTTTGACGCGCTTTCAGGCCAATGCTCCTGCGACACGTGAATTTGTGTTGGGTTATCATTTAAAGGCAGCTTAGCTTACAATGGACTAATAAATCGATTAGTTAAGTTCAGTTTCAACTAGTACTATTGTCTGTTAGAGTGGAGGAGGTGGAAGAGTCTGCAGCGGCATCATCGCATCGTGGAGGGAGGATGATCTGCAGTTCTTCGTTTAGCTGAACTTCGTCCTCGGGCACAATGTCTACTGGTACTCGGGCGTCGTATTCTTCGTTTAAAGATTCGCCACTGAAACGCGAGTTAAAAAACCCTTTTTATTATAGTGCTATTGCAGGTTCGAATTGGATTAATTGTATTAAGCATTGGTGATTGTCCATTCTCTATTAGAGTTTCGACTGTCACACGCTAGGACGTGCATGTGGGGGTTCGTCAGGTTATCTACCAGGCAGCGCATACAAATTATAGTGTGCCACCTTCCCGCATTTTACTGCTGCCTATCCTGGCGAAAATCCTGGGGTGACCTCAAAACTGTACCAAAAGCTGTGTTGTGGCTTTCATCATCCTCTTTGGTGAAAACCATGTACAGCATTCCAGAGACTGGCCTCATTATAACTGACTCGAGTCAGCAGCATAGTGATGAAAAGGCGAACCCCGATGAATATAACTCTGCATGACTTTAGAGTGGTAGGAAGGTACTTTTTTGCGTTGTGTTTTCTAACTGAGACTCCGGTACGTCTTCATCCCGCCTGCACTTGGGAATAAACATCTACGGTATATCCGAAGCTGGACTTACTCGAGCTGGTCTCCAGCCTTGGTCCCAGCCAGCACTGATGTGTAGAGGCGAGCCCTAGCGCCGTGAAGCCGCATGCCTACCGGCACGTCTTCTGCGCCAGACCGTGTCTCCGGAATCGGGTGGAGAGCGGCAGCGTTCACTAAAAAGACCATGAATAGTTATTTGTGCAACAAGAGAGCAAAGTTGATTTTTAGTGCGAGTGTTGATTTGACATGAGATTCAAAAAACTTTGGTCTCGTGTGCAACATAAGACTTTTCACCTCAGCAGCGAGAACATTTTTATCTTAAGTGAAAAAAATACAACAGGGCAAATTTGACTAAATATTTTGTTTTACAACATTCATAATATACTAGAAGTACGTAGCTATACTATTTATTTTGAAAACAAACTATAAAAAAATACGAATAATTAAATATGCAGGAATTCCCGGACGTACAAAGGTCGCATTAGAAAAAAAAACCCGCAACTTTTTAATGATAATTACCTATGTCCTAAAACTACTGTGAATTTTGTTCCAACGTTGAGGATTATCACAATTGAAAATTATTATTTAGGTACAATTTAAAATCTGCGTCTTCATAATTACATTCTCTTTATTTCATAATAATAATATCATTCGATTATTTGGAAAAAAAAACACATTTAAAACTTTAACAGATGAATTGCAATTTTACGGCCAAATGTGACGTATCCGAACGTTTTAATGTTTTAAATTTTTCAAATAATTGCGAAGATATTTTCGTTAGCTAAAGTAAATTTGTGTATAGTTTGTTTCATTTAAAATGACGAAAAGTACTTAATCCCAACATCTATTGCTTAATTGTTATCTTCAAGTGGGGTTGTAAAACAATTATGTAGGTGTATCGGTAAGTAGGTACTGTTTGATCACGGTATACTTTGCGACTACCTGCAAAATGGTTTTACAACCCCACTTGAAGATAACAATTAAACAATAGATATTGGTTTTAGGTACTTTTCGTCATTTTAAATCAAACAAACTATACCTATCGATCTTTTGTGGCATTGAGATTCTGGTCGATTGCGAGATTTCTGTTGAAAATATGCAAGTTTGCTATGAACCCGTACAATCTCACCAAGTAAACTTCAAAATATTTTGAAGAAAAAACTAATTAGTCCAATTTTCGTACTCCAGGCGCCCATCGGTCAAAGTTAATGAATAGCTGACAGGTCAATAAGGAGCGAAAGATTAATTGCCCCATTACCAACTTGTCTCTAATAATTTGTCGGTGGTTCTGAATAGCTAAACTTAAACTACCTATCATTAAGTCACTCCACGTGTTTCATCGTTCGTACGCATTTGTTTTTGTAGGTAGGTAAGTAAGTAAGACCGGAGATGTTTTTTTAAACTTTCAGGTAAGACAAGGCCATAACATCATTGACGATAGTGCCGTTTTTAATGAGTTATTTTTGACAACATGTTGACAACATTGATAACTGTTCTGAATGCTATTTAATATTTTAAGAAATATGAAATTTGATTCAGTTCAGTCTCGTATTAGGTATAAGTTTATGTAGATGTAGTTTAGTCTGGTTACCATCATCCGCACAGCAGTTTTCTTTTGTTCTCAAATCTCTGTTTCGAAGATTTTCCTCAGGAGGTATCGAAATTCTCGTACCTTCATCTTGATTTTCTGTAAAAAAGTAAGTGCAATCGTACACCTGACCTAAGAACCGGACGAAGAAGAAGTATTTTCTGTGTGGCAATTAAAACTAATGGACTTAAGTTTTGCTGCGTACCTATACCTACTAGTGACATTTTGTAGCACCAATAATATTCAGTCAAGTCCACGTACCTACACTTGATGGTATTCCATTTAAGACTTGACTAATGAATAAACTGAGAGGAGGCCTGTGCACAGCAGTGGGATGTATTTATAGGCTGGAGATGATGATGATGATGATGAATTGATAAACTATTTAGTTACAGTAGGCCACGAACGCGAGTTCAATCGGAAGGTAAGGCAGTGAAATTTTGGCAATGGCTATAGCTACCGAGCCATAAGTTGTAGAAAGAATGGGGGTACTGAAGTGGACCCTTCTACTACCTACTCCTAGAAGGTTCGGACGGAAGGATGCCAAAAGAGCCTCTGGAGAGCAGCTCTAGTTTCTTGGGTGTCAAGCAATGCAGGTAAGGCACGCATTTCAGGGTCGGTTGGTGGAGACTAAGTAACGAGTTGTTCTGCTGAGTGAAACACACCAGACTTGAGAGCAGCTTTAGTTCATGAAGCGACATAAGTAGAGGCACGTTTTGGGTTTGACTGGTGAAGACGAAGAAACGAGTTCGTTTGCTGAGTGAACCTTACCGCTCCTGGAAGCTACGCGCGAGGGGACATCAGAGGACCCCCGGAACAGCAGCTCCAGCTCATCCGGTGTCAGGCGACGCAGATATGGCACGCGTTTCAGGTCTGGTCGGTGGAGGCAACGGAACGAGTTGCGGTGCTGCAAGTTAATAAGGTAGCATTTCGAAAACTGTTGCTTGATGTCACGTCACGGCGCCTTATAGTAAAGAATGGTGCGAAGCCATCGTATTTTCCACTTTTTGGCAAAAGCATGTTTGTTTTGCCTCCCGGGCGAAAATACAGTCCTCTGTATGTGACTTTTGTTAGGTAAAGATCCCTACAAATTGTGAGAAATACCTATTGGTATACTTAAAATATTCGCTAATGACAGAAGAAAATTTTTTTTTTGGGGTGTAGGTATAAAGCAATGTAGAGTCGCTAAATAGTGGTATTATCTAGGAGAACAATCTTGCTTTTTTGCATCCAGGGATTTGTATTTAAGTTAAAAGTATAAAACTCTGCAACACAAAGCAACAATGAAACACAAAGAACCTTTCCCGGGCTATTGTAGCTGACTCTTACACGTAGCTTAAATACGGATCTTTTGCGTACCCGTGAAAATAAGGAGCGCGGTTTTATTTTCAATGCATGAATTATTTGTGATAGGTAAATAAACAAAAATGCGAATTGAGTTGAGATCTACCCTCAATAATTCAAGCGCTTGTTACGCTTCTATGTGGCTAGACAAATTCTCTTCCTATGCTCGATAACGCTAGGAGACTAGAACGGAATTGTTTGGGACTGATATCGTAATGAAATGTCACCAGGTCTAGCGTGTTAGCCAATGTTCATTATTTTCTATTCCATCGTACGCAACACGTACCTACGTCATACGGGATAGAGCGCTTGAAGTTCAAAGAGCAGATGCAGAGCGCAGAATGTAAAAAAGTACACGAAAACAGGCCGAGCCGTAAATCAAAGAATAGTATAGTACCTATAGGGTACCTATTCGTGTTTGTCAAAAATCAGAACTGACTATTCGTATGAAGTCACATGATACATTTTATTGTCGTTTGTTGTTGTTGGCGAGTTTACTTACACTGAGATTAGAATTATCATCTGCCAATCGACGTTGACCTAAGGGAAACTAAGTACGGTTGTAATATACATACGAGTATTATTATAAATACCTTGACAAGTCCAGGTGCGACCTGTAGCTTCTCACAGGCGTGCGATAGGCTAAGGCTTTGGATAACGTTGCCGTGTTTCACCGAGATAGCAGAGAGCCCACTGCGCACGAGATCTTCGTTTATCTGAATTATTAATAACAATTTATTTCAAATTCGACTACCTAATAAGTTCAGTGCATGGCGTGTCAATATTTTGTTGAACAATTTCTGTCCATCTGTCTGTGATGCAGGTAGGTAGTACTAATAAATAAAGCAGGTTACTCCATACATACGACCTTTAGATCTTTATTATGTTGGACAAGTCACCCTACAAAATTTGGAAGCTTATTGAATGAAGAGGGGTCCGAATTTAATCAGTGTCCGTTTTCAATATAAACGTTTTGGCGGCGGGACAAAAACCTCGCCCGCATATCAGAGGCCATCAATCAAGTAGGACAGTCCGAAGACTAGGGATACCAGACGACAGGATTTGCTAGGAAAAAGAAAGATTTACAACAAGTTGTCCGTTTGTGGACGAATGGGTAGAGACTATTAGTCGGTGCTCAATTAGTAACTCTTCTTTAAATAAAAACGATGATTTGAAACTTCAATTGTACCTACTTTATAATACCTACGCCAGTTATTTGTTCATTTTAGCTTATTTAAGGTATCTAATCCTCAAAACCGAAAAGGAAAAGAGATAGGCAACTACGTTTAATCCCGTAGAAATTACTGTGACATATTTGATCATTCTTGAATGCAAATGTATGTGAGTGTGAAGTTGAGTAGGTAGGTAGGTATGATTGGTCAGTGGCTGCATGGGCATTAGACAGATGTGAATGCAATTTGAATGAAGATGATTTATGCCCTTTTTAAAGTACCGTTACTACCTTTTCTTTCCATTTTTTTTACAAGTACTCAGCGAAGGACTTGATGACATTATAACTAACTTGTTTTTAAATTTTATGTGATCCAGTAGCCGTGGTGACAAGTAAGTATACTGCGGGGTATGACAATTGTTTAGCCAAGCAATTTTTTCAATTACCCACATTTGATCAATATTTTATTTTCTAGAAGAAGAAGACTTCGCGATTAAGTCCCGAGTACCTATCATATGATTCGCCATTAATATTCAAGTTACCTGCAGCTCCCTGCCTTCACAACAGGGCACCAGTGGCGGTAGTTCCTCCTTCAGTTTGTGTGTCGAGTTTAAATCAGTAGCCACATTGTCTCCACTGGCCACCGGATTCATGAGGAGCAGCGACGCGTTGGAAGACCGTCTCTCTTTCATCTCCAGGTGGTCTGAAGACGGATCCTTCGCGAACATCGTGTGGTTGACTTCTTTCACCGACGCCATTATTGTTTGGTGGTCATGTATTAACTGCATTGTACCTTTACTGTGTTTTTGTGGATTTTGTTGGAAAAATATGATGTTGTGAGTGTTAGTATTTTTTTCAGTATTCACATTTTAACTGAAATTTGACACTGACTTATGTGTTCGATTTTTGAATGTTTGCCTTTTTTCGTATTGATCTAGTAGTCGTAGACATGAGTTTACGTTAGGCAGCATAGCCTTTTTGCACCCTGTGCCAAAAAGGTTTTGTCTAGAACGAGGACCAGAAAGAGAAAGTTAGATTGAGGTTAAATTAGCTGTCGCTAGTTTGTTATTGTTGTCCATCGCTGCAAAAGTTTAAGTATATAGCTGCGTGTGCGAATAACTACCTAACCTATATAGGAACTTTGCGGAGTCCTTATTTAATACAGGAGGAAATCACATAAGCGTCCTGAGAAATGTGCTATTGGCCGGTCTTTTTTTACAATCTAAAAGCGTAAATTTACGAAAATTATGAGACAATAATTACTCGTTTAAAGGTATTACATAGATTAGATAGATTACTTATGTAATGTCGTATACAATTCTTTCCAGAGTTGATGTCGCTACATTTTTGATCCTGCTATTAATATGGGCCTACATTTTTGGTATTTTCGTAGGTTTTACTAAATAACGGTAATCTGATTCCCAACTTTAAGGCCTGCTTGACATTGGGCCAGTCAGAGTGCATCAATCGCCGCAGTGGTTAGCAGGCTTTTTACTCTCATGCAGACTGTACACTCGGAGGCAAAATAAACTTATACACCTACCAATAACGCAGTAGGTAGGTACAGTCAGCATCAGAAATTAATACAGTTGAAGAGCTCAAAATGATCTACACCCTTATTACCTTGATAGAGCCGTGAGTAGATCATTTTGAGCTCTTCATTCTTCAAAGAGAGCTAAGCGAAATTCAATGCAGTTTTTAGACCCTCGGTTATCTAAAACCTGAATCACTTTTATCTTTTTAAGAGCATCTCAATACCTACTTTGCGAGGTTAGGCGCACCAACTGTTAATGCCCGGCCATGACTATGAGCGACCGGCGGCCGACAAGCTTGTTCTATGTCCATGGCGCGGCTGAGACCCTCGCCACAAAGTAGTTACCCAACTACAGCCGCAATGAACAGAAAAAACGCTCAGCGCACCGGCGTTCGTTCATAATCGTGGCCGGGCCGACATGGGGCCGACAGACGAGCATCTTAAGCCGTCCCTCGGTAGGCTGTTAATATCAAGTAGTTCATTTATGTAAGATATCGCACACCGATCACGTAGGGACACTCAAGGCCTCCCCGGAAAACTTGAAGCATGGGTCGAGTAGCCTAAATGAAGGGCTGGTCTTTTTGCATCGATATTGTGATGAGATTTTGCGTTTACTTACGCTCTGGGAGTTTTTTTAGGCCGGCAAAGTTTACGGCGGGGAGAGGAATAGCGTTTTTGGCGATCTGACCTTTTTGTTCCTGTGTTAGGTCCTTGTTGTAAATCACTTTTAGTGTATTGGGATCAAATGTAATTTATTTAGGCACGAATTAGTGACCCACGTGCTATGTTTTGCTAAAATTCTAATGATTTAGATGCCAAAAGTCTTTCCGAAAAGAGTTAATAAATGGTTCCTAAACTTTATCCCATTATAGTCTTTTCTTGACAGTGTTGGCAATTCCACCAAATACATGAAAACTTGAAACGACCAATGGACTTAGTAAAACAACGGCAAAGAATGAATTGTGTTGCATTTCAAAATAGTTAAGACTATACAAAACGTTTACAATTTAAAGTAAAAACCAATTACTATCACAAACATGATTCCATCTTGCTCGTTCCAATGAGCTTCAAAATCACTTCTTCGGTTCCTCTTTGTTGTTTTCGTTTACTTTGTTTGGATCGTAGAAATCCTTTACTTCTCCGCCTTCTGACGAACCCAAGCTTTCTTTCTGCAAAAATAAATGGAATCCTATTAATAGGATGTTTAGTAAAAACAACTTGTAAAAGGTCTACGAGCTCGTTCCCAAAGTACGAATACCATATTTTTAATACTAAAAATAAATCCCTAGAGCTACTGAACTGATTCTTATAGATATATTTTCTTAATTTACACAATTAGGTATCCCTGTGTAAAATTAATAGGCCACTTTTTATCCCGGAAGAGCGCACAATTGTCGAGAGACTCAAAGAAGTTACGAACAACAGCTACTTAGTTTGATATATTTTTAAAATTTTATTTTATGCGGCAAGTTTTTTAGCAGATTACAGCTTGACAACAAATATAATGCGCATCGGCAGTATTCGTTTGCGCAGAGAAGCGCAGACCAGTTTCCGATGGTAGCCGAACGTGTAAATAATCTATATTGAACTTTATTTGCAAGCGCAACTGGCAGAGTATTGCTTGCTTTGCATTCTTAGCTCTGTCCCGCTTACACGATTTTGCCATTGTTGGTACGAAATCGATCGACCAATAACAGCGCCAGAGTTTCCCGCGCTACTAAAATTGGTATACTGCGCAGGTACATCGTGGAGCATTATTTTTGTTGTCAAACTGTAATTCCGTCTCTATTTATTACTGCGAAACAGACAGAGACATCATCATAGATAACGGACTCTTAAGATAACTGGAACTTAACAGCGAGTGGTGAAACATGCCCTAAGTAGGCGCCTAATATTTAACAATACGATATTTAGAAGATCTGGTAATACGGAAGCGGATCTATGTAGTACAAATAGGTCAGGCCATATATTATGCGAATAATCATCCACTACCACATCTAATTAATCTGTATTCCGTTAAGTAAACTCGAGTGGGTTTATTAGAAGTTCGGTAACAAAAGCAAGCTCGCGCGAGGCTTTGTAATTTATGCAGGCGGAAGCCTCGCTTAGCAAGCGGCTTGGTATTTTTAGATAAGCGAATAAGTTTGCTTAGCTCTCCTATTTCTGATATATCTGACCACGTGCAGATGGAAGTTGTTCAAGCTTCTCCCGTCGCTCAAAGACACATACCAATAATCTCTTATTGAATGTTTGATCCTCAATTTTATGGTTACCATCGAAATTTGGAGTTGTCATCAGTACCTAATTTTCTTTCACTTTGAACAATTTTAACTAGTACTTTTTGAATTACAAAAATTACAATAGAATCGTGTAATTCTCTGGTCGAATAAAAAAGTACAACCAATGGAAATAAAATAACCCCATTCTACTTCTTGCTCAGTATGCTTAGTGTACATTTCCGGTTACGAAATAGGTACGTCATGAACGCGTTTGCGTTAAAATGTGATTTACTATGAAAACGTCAACGTCCGATAACACCCGGGAATCACACATTATTATCCGGCTGCACAATTTTCTGCTGGTAACTTTATGATCCTCACCCGCTTTCTCTTCAGCTCCTTCATTTCTTGCAGCAGCGAGCGCAGGATGCGATGCGCCAGGAACTCGCTGGTGTGTCTGACGTCCACGTTGTCCACGTTGACGCGATTGTCCACCACCGCGGAAGCCAGGCCCTCTACCGCTTCACCCCATTCCACTGTGAAACAGCGATCAATGAATACTCAGTGAAACTGAACACACTTCTTGAAATCCATAGTCACTGTACCTATTCATAAGACCAAGCGTTGTAGAGCCTGACGCAATAACGCATTCTCCGTCGTCTTCTACAATTATAGACTACAGGCCCACGTACAAAAAATGTGGGTCATATGAACCACCAGGTGACTTATATAGGACGATATAAGAGCATAAAATAATAAGATTCAGCACTATGCCGTCACTTGTAAGCTGTCCAACTGGGTGCTGGTGAGAATTCAAAAGTGCAACCCTCGATTTTTTCCCCTTGTCGCATGATTTTTGTACGGCGTTGCGGAATAATGGATTAGAAGCTGTATTGAAACAGTATGAAACTGATGCCGTACAAACGGTGCGCCACAAAGTCGGTAATTTTTTTTGATTTTCTGACCATTTCCAGGGTAAATTTGGTCATTTGATTCTGTACGGCATCAGTTTCATACTGTTTCAATACAGCTTCTAATCCATTATTCCGCAACGCCGTACAAAAATCATGCGACAAGGGGAAAAAATCGAGGGTTGCACTTTTGAATTCTTACCAGCACCCAGTTGGACAGCTTACAAGTGACGGCATAGTGCTGAATCTTATTATTTTATGCTCTTATATCGTCCTATATACGTCACCTGGTGGTTCATATGACCCACATTTTTTGTACGTGGGCCTGTAGTCTATTACTTTTACAAAGTCGCTCAGAATTTCAGCAGGCGCATGGGTTAGTTTAGTTGAACCATAAAAGTTTTTCAGCATCTTTCAATTGCGCTTGTCAAATGAGCGTTTTCCAAAAAAAAGCCCACATGATTTTTTTTCCGGTTTTTTAGTATTTTGGATTTTTCTTACTCAAAATCGTTTACCCTATCGATTCTCATACATGAAAAAGTGTGTCCCAGATTTAACTATGGAATTTATTTACCTGTTCGTCACGTTCCATACATACCTATATTTAAAAAAGTGACGAACTGGAATGTAAATTTGGGGTCACATTTTTTCTTGTAAAAGGATCGATAGGGTAAACTATGCTGAGTATGAAAAAGCTAAAATACCTAGTTAAATTCTGGAAAAAATGTTCACGTGGACCTTTTTTGGTAAACGCTTAAACGTCTCCATACATTTTGAGGATGTTCAAAGTGTACGGCGTCAAAATGTATGGAAACATGGACTTAGTTTTGAATCCAAAACTACAATGAAAAATCTGTATAGGAGTGTTCAAACAAACCCAACCAACTTGCTGAACTATTCCGGAATAATTATATGAGAGTCATTATAGTAGAACCGTTTTGACAGAATATTTCCATATTGAATGCGATTCCATGCACTTTGGACTAGGTAAATCGGATCCCTGAATGAACTTTTCAACTAAATTACTAACTATTCCGAATCTGTGTAAGATTGTATGTATATTGAATTGACTAACTTGGAAATGGACAAACAGAAATTGACTAGACGAACGGGGATGAGACGAACCGTTACATAATTGTACTATTCTCGAAATATAAAAGGAAAAGTTGATGCTCGTCATGGCATCCTTGTGATCTTTCAAACTAATTATCCTAATCAATACAAAGAGTGATTGAAAAGGAAGGTCTATAAGTAAAGAAAGAAAGAAGACATTAATTTATTCCTTTTTGCAAGACACACAAATATAAGATAATATACTCAATTTTATAGAAAATAAACAAGGTATAACAAAAAAAAAAAAACAGACATGAAAAATAGATCATCAGCGTTGTGCGTCTTCGCAAAAGTGAAACGGTCGCTGGCTCAGCATTACGCTGAGGTGTTAGACACCTGCAGCACTGATTTTCAGTCAGAACCGTCTATGACTCACGAAACGATACACAGATAAAATATACTACATAATCCATAAACTTTTACGTAAACAATGCAATAGATAAGTAGTAAGTATAGTTTATTAATGAACCATGTGAAGCCGGTGTGGGTCGCCAGTAAAAAATAAATAGAACTTACTGGGATGCCGCATATTCGGCAGGGTAACTGTACCGGTGATGATGTCCAGCCCCTTCAGGACTTTTTCGCTCACCGAGCGAGACATTAACCTGGCTGCTACGTTCACCATCTGAGCAATAATTAGGATTAGATTTAGTTTAGATTATTGACGACAAAATCTGCGATAAAATGATAGGTATTACAAAGAAAAACCTTGAAAAATTAAATTTGGCAGTAGCAAACGATTTACCAACCCCTTTTCGCTATTTAAAGTTTCTACTACCCTAATGGCTGACGCATAATAATCCATGCATTTTTTTTACATCCGTTGCTTACAACTTCATAAACTTCCTTTGAAAAACATGTTTATTTTAAGAAACTGGTAAGCTTGGAAACAACCTCTATCATTTTCCTGCGTTCGGGCAAATATGTTGCAAGCGCCACAGGATCCGGGAGATCTTCGCAACGGTCGCTGAACGTAACCTCAGCCAGCTTGGTCCTGGACGGCTGCAGACAAGATAAAACCAGTGAACAGACCACCCAGCCAGTAATCTGAACCATATCTATTATAAAGACAAAATACAGATATCAATATATTTAGTTGCTCTCTCCTCCTCTCCCTCTCTTTATCTCTCATCCCCTCTTACCCTCTCTCCCTCTCCCTTTATCCCTCTTTCTAACGCTTTCTCTCTCTTTCTCTCTCTCTCTCTCTCTCTCTCTCTCTCTCTCTCTCTCTCTCCCTCTCTCTTTAGAAACAATGATGGTTTGAAGACTGCCTGTAACATCTTTTCGTTATTATTAAACCATACCACAGGCGTCGGTGGCCTATCGCGAGCGCGTTTCATCTCAAATTCAGCCTCTTCATCGTTGGGGATGTCGTGGACGTCGCCGAAGGCGATACCTGCGCCTCGGCGCACGTTTACGTTCTGACGCGCCATCTCCGTCGCCACCTGCGCCGACCATCGGGGCGGCTTTTGGGACCTACAAGTAAACATATCAGAAATACAACAGGAGTGAAATTCTTAACTAATACGAGTTACCTAAGTACATATCTGCTACTCTACCCTTGCATAAAACTTGTGTCTATTATCCCTACTAATATTATGAACGTGAAAGTAACTGTCCACGGTTTGTTTGTCTGTCTGTTACGCTTTCACGCCTAAACAACTGAACCGATTTTAATGAAATTTGGGTTTCAGTTTTGGGTAAAGACAAGATAGTTTTTATCCCGGAAAATCGCATACCTAGTTCCCGCGGGATAGCGATAAGCAAATTCAACGCAGGCGGTTTGGTGGGCAACAGCTAGTTTCATGTATTTTTATCACAATTATATCGACAATTATAATTTCTTTCACATCTAAAGCCGATTATACGTTACTGTTTTATAATAAAATATTATGCTCTCGTTATTTTGAAGGCCATAGCAATTGATCATGAATTTATTACATTAATTTTATTTTGCAATCTGTACGTCATGTGAAAAGGGAGACGACAACTAAGTACTGCGGTTGTTATTTGGTTACTTTAGCCATGAATCAAAGCGGCCGCTTGCAACCGAAATCGTTCAGTTCGATTGATTTCAGTGCAATAAAATGGGTGTATTACGCTTGAACCTTTCCTAACTCTACTAACCGCTTCTTCGGCGCCGGCCGAAAGTTCTGGAAGAACACCGTGGCGGCGCGCGCGCGCACCACACGCTCCACGTCCCGCATGAGCAAGTGCGTGCGCTGCCGTGCGAACACCATCACCGTCGTCTCCAGGATCTATACGTACATTAATGTACATTAATTTCCTTTCAAAAAATTTTGGAGAGGCCCCAATAGAGATCTCTCTCCAGGCAGATGTTATGCCTGGGGACCGAAGTCCGAAGGAAGAAAGTTGAAAGTCGTATTTATGCATCCGTGTTGAGAAACTTCGTTAGAGGGATGTAGAACGATGTGACAGCTGTCACTAGAGCTGGTGCTAGCTATTCGTGCGTCGTAGTAGTTATGTAGTTGACAACTAGGTGGCGCTAGGGTCGCTGCAAAATCATTTTCCCATCTACTTCAGCCTAAATCTATAAGGCGTCACAACTGCCATATCTCGTGTGTTATGAATATGCCCGTAAACAAAAACCAATAATATGGTGTGTTGTGTATGGTAGCGATTGGCTAAGTAATTGGTCTCAGTTCACCAACACATTCGGCGATTTTCCAACAACTTTGCGACTTTACCCAAATACGTCACAACTGCTAGCAAAATCTGACTGACATGATTTGACCCATACAAAAAAACGAACAGGTCAAGTTAAATAAAAGCATGCAGTTATAAAACTTTAAAAACCTTTGGGCATGATGTTTTGTCGCACGCATTTAACGCTATTCACCCATTGATATTTTCTAGCCCGAGTTTTTAGTCTTAACTACCTATATTGGATACTTGGTTGTACATACCTCTTCTAGCAGCCTCACAGGAGCAGACGGCAGAACCGTCTCTACATCCATCCTGGCACGAGCCTGTCCCAGGGTCATGAGGGTATCGCCCTCCGTCGACAACGCGTTAGTCATCGCTTCATGAGCCAGACTCAAAGCGAATTCGAGACTCATACCTTTCGCGCCTCGTTTAGACTGGAAAAAGACACCACACAAGATTAAAAATGAACCTACCCTCGATTGCAAAAAATAGTCGACGTAAGTACTCAATGCCCAAAGGGACTAATGCGCTGAAGAAGAAGACGGTACTTAATTACAAGCATAGCATAATCATTTGTGCGAGTGACAGCAGCAACCGCCTAATTGTAGGCGTTGATACTAATGCGAAGACGAAGTAGTTTGAAACAAATTCGGTGACCAAAACAGGTGGAAAGTCGAGCGCCTGATTTGGCGCTTTACGTTGCTTCGCGACTACCCTTCCATAATATTTAAATATTTTTTACGATTAAATACGATCTTATAATTCAACAACAATACGAATAGTTTGTTCATCACCACACGAACGTGAGGTTTTACACCTTTTCAAACTCCTCTCCCATTTTCCTGACGAGTTGGGCAGCCTTCACATTGCCACCATGCAAAAGCTTCCAATTCGCTAATCTGAGCCGTTGCAGCTCCAAGTCGGTAACGTACGCGTAGATATCCGCTTTCCTGGTAGACAAAGAGACGATGAATGTCACAATGCAACTGTCAATCTTGCCTGTAAGAGTTTGACATGCATACAATGCATGTAGGTAATAGATTGCCTAATTTGTTGTTGAAGTTCTGTTCGCTTATTTATACAGGTTGTACCCTACTACGCTTTACACGATAGCTTTCAGTTAACTACAGTATAGTTAGTTTAGTAAGCTTAGTAGACTATGATTGTACTATTCCTCCTTACATATATATATCTGGGTGGATCAACTATTTATTTTTGTTATTCTGTCCCGTCAAAATGTTGTGTCTCATCATACTAACGTGCTTAGTAGATAACCAGTTATAGAAGAGGGTTAATACTTCGAATCACTGATTATTATTATTTTAATACAAAAATAGGTAGATTAGGTTGGTTAGCTATCTTCATTTGCCCAAAGGGCAAAATACCCAGAAAAAGGAGCTCCCTTGGGCGGAGCACTGTCGAAAACCAGGTGGACCACGACCCATAGCCGAAAAATACACGTTTGGCAAATTTTAAACCTACAAATCTACGGTTTAAATAGAGACCGAGGAGAATGTAACCTAACTGACAATAAAATGTGCTAGCAAAATAATTCTCAAAGTAGCTTTGAGTGTTCAGCGTAACCGCACGTCGTCCACCGATGCTGAACAGTGCACGGTGTCTCAAAATAATAAAAAACAGTGAGATTGTAGGCAATATTGTTTCTAGCTTAGAGTACAGAAGCAAAATTGTAATTACTTTACTCTACGCGCCGCGCCAGCGCTCATGTCCTCAGTGTATAATTTGAGAAGTAGCGCTTCTTCTTGAATCTTGTGGTTTTGGGCGGATACTCGCGCCGTCCATTTTCTGTTTGCCTGTTACAGACATCAGATACTTAAAGATTTAAAAGCTAAAGCTTTTTCAATGCGTTACCTGTCTTGTCGTTATCAACGCTTCCGAATAATTGGATTGCAATGCAATAAACGTCCTGTTAATAAAAACATCAAAAAATAGATTAAAAATTAGTGCCATGTAATCACGACTCCACCGTGATCCCCAGTCAGAAAACTACAGCCAGCGAAATAAGCTTTCATTAAAAATCAAAACTGTAACAAAAAACTTATATTGTATTGATTGAATTTTGTATTTCATTACGTCATAAGCTTTCAAGCAAGTACCTATAAATTCTGAAGCTAAGCTGTTCTGGTTAAAACGAGCCGTGAAATTGCGCGTCGTAATGGTTGTAATTTGATTTGGCAGGGATCATTCGGGGAGTTATTGGGCTATTAATATATCGTGAGTACGATTGACTTGGGATACGGCGCGGCATCCACGCATTCCAGGAAAGAGGCGTCCCACTCTTGTATGTGACGTTAAATAAATTGATTTTTAAATGCATCACAATATTTTATACTAGCTGTTGCCAGCAACTTCGTCTGCATATAATTCGTTTATCGCTATCCCGCAGGAATTACGCAATTTTCCGGGATAAAAAGTAGCCTATGTGCTATTCCGGACCATAATCTATCTATGTTCCAAATTTCATCCAGATCTATCTAGCCGTTTTGGCGTGAAAGAGTAACAAACATCCAAACATACTCACAAACTTTCACATTTATAATATTAGTAGGATAGTAGGATTTCAACATTAAAGCATTTAGCTGTCAGGTAGAGAAATTACTTTACTATGCAAGTTGCATTTTAGTAATAATAGTAAAGAAAACTTTTATGTAGCCTTAAAACAGCTTAAGTGAAACTTTTTCTTATTCGAAACTAGTTCCAAAATATGCACACATTAATTCGACATTAATAATTTCTAGAAGAATTAGATATGTAGTGAGTGGCTGAAATTAACAGTGCCTAGCTAAAACATAAACAGCTAACTCACGATTTTAAGTCGGGAACAAATCGATTTATCGTGAGATATAGGTAAGTCTAATTTAAATAATAAAATCGAATGTTGGTTGAAACTTACTTCGCTTTCCAAAAACTTCATTTTCGCCTCCCTTTCGTGTTTCACTCGCGCAAGACGCTTCTTCTCATTGGTCCGCCACTGACGCACCATAGTGATCTTGCGCCGGAGTTCCATTTCAGCCGCGGCTTGGACTCTCTGCTTGATCCTGTTTTGTTTCTCCCTCGCTCGCTCCGCACGCTCTTTGCGCATTCGTTCGTTATACTCTTGCAGGTAGTTCATGCGCATTTGGATTTTTTTCTCTTGTTCTTTTGCTCTGGAATGCAAAAAAAACGAAATTGCTCATAAGCTTGAATGTGTTGCTGTTTTTAGACACCATAATTAGGGATCAGTGTGCATTTCTAAAAGTACTACCGACCATCACCACCATATTCCATATTGCACTTTCGCTCGACATCTTTGTCCTAAAATCGTCTTCTAATGGTGTTAGAAGTTCCTGTACAACTAAGTATGTAGATATTTTCGAGTAATCCTAGCAAATGGAAATACAGTTTTTTCCGATCGCATCATTAAAATTAATGAAAAACCTTAACACCCACTGCGTTCTGCAGTAGTGTGGGGAAGCATGTAAGTACTACAGACCTAGCATGAACATTTTCTCGACCCAGCCAAGTTTGTGAGGCACATGCATAATTTACCAGGATTTGTACACAATTATTGAGGTTTATAAGAATTTACCGTTTTCCATGTCCTTAATAATTCAATGTGTAAATAACCGGCTACAAAATAAGGAATTTTCCAACTCAACTGTGTTTTCCTGTCATTGCGTACGTATCAATTTTAACATTTACGTATGAATACAATTAGATCACTCTTTTCTTCTTGGGTAGCTGGCGCCTGATCATAAAATTAGATTAGATTATATACAGTTCCAAACGTTTTTATTTTCTCGTTTTCATTTAATCTTAAAAATTACGGACAGAAGAGGCATTTCATCTTAGTCCTCTAGGTTGGCAACGCATCTGCAATCCCTCCGGGGTTGCGGGTGTCTATGGGCAGTGGTGATCACTTACCATCAGGTGACCCACTTACTCGTTTGCCTTCCTATTCATATAAAAAAAAAAACAAAGTTGAAGTGAGCACCGAACTCGCTAGTCGTGTGCTAGCGGCACCAGTTTCAGGAGAATAGGTTTCCAACGTTCCACCTTTGTGCCGCCCGGGTCTCCGAGTTCCTTTTAATTAAAACGAGCCGCATGTTTTTCATCTAAATCATGTTAAAAGTGAGTATGTTATTAAACTGCACTGAAAGTTGTATAAATACGAGCGATCCTACAAAAGTGAAGGGCTTAAGTGGCGCCCAAACATGGGGCCCCGAAAGGTTGAATTAAATATTTCAATAGATGACTTAAGAAGGTGTAAAAGACATTAGGACTTTTAGGGTAAGGTTTTGGTCGCTACAATCGTAATAAAAATATTAAATACTATGAGGATCGTTTAATGTAACGTAAACGCAAACGCGTTATAGGCTTTTTTTAAACAAAACTTACACTTTATGCTATGGAGTTCAAGTTGCTTGCTCGTTTGCCTTCCTATTCATATAAAAAAAAAAAGTAAATTCAATGAACGATTTTTATCGATTTTCTCAAATAATTCGAACCAACAGTTATATAGGTTGGTGGTAGAACATCAAATACGTAGAGGTAAGTAATTTCTGTACTTGTTGTGAATCAAGTCTGTTGACTATACGAATAAGATTGATACCTTAATTAACAAAGAACGCCGGCTAACAATAGATTACCACAAAGCCTTAATTACTGGATCAAGTTGTTCGCGATTCGGTTCGAGATTTCAGATTGAAATTTTGCATATTGAAATTGTTGCATACGAGATTGGGGTTCATTTAAATTTGGGCCCGTAGACGCGTCACTTCTTTGATTTATTAATATACTAGATTCTGCCCGCGACTTTGTCTGCGTAGAATTATACATAAAAACCTGCCTCTTGAATCACTCTTATCTATCCGTTGTGTAGTTTTGAAGATACAAGCATACATAGGGACATAGGGACATAGGGACAGAGAAAGCGACTTTGTTTTATACTATGTAGTGATAGTGATTACAAGCTGACCCGGCAAATTTAGTTTCGTCGTTTCCAAAGCAATGTACATAGATAGTTAAGGGCTTTAATTAAAATGAAAGTTAATTGATTCGCATCCTTTGTGTAACGACATTTTTGCCCTTATCTCAATGGAATAAAGGTGGAAAAGTCGTTACACAAAAGATTCAACTAGCTTTTGTTGTAATTAAGCCCTTAACAATGTATTTTTTCGTTGAAAACTATTCATAACAGACCTAAACGTCGAAGGTAACCTACCTTAAAAAATACTTCAAATTCAATTTTAATATTAACTTATACCAACTTGAATAACCAATCCAAAATTAACTTGTCAACGTGCTCAAACTTGTACTAAAAATATTCCTTGCGTAGATTGTAACCTTATTTAGAGTCAGAAAATGGAATGTTTGCGGTCCTTAATAGCCTGTCGAGATCAACTTGACCTATTCCAATACAGTTCGTCCCGTCTATCCTTTTAGTTAATCACCAGGCGCAATGGAGGACGGCTGACGAGTGACTCTACTAAATAGGTTATGCAAATGCACCCACTACGCTAGATTGACGAGAACAACCCACGGTACATGGATCCAATAGAATATACACGGCTAAGCGCGACGGTAGGGACAACATTACAGCAAAAGTCGTGTCAGGTTATGTCGGGTCTATATTTTGTCCCATAAAATTGAAGTTCTGATTGTATGGTTTCTTATAATTTTCTTTAGTCATAGAACGTTTTATTTCTGAAACAGTAACTTTTCAGAATTTTTAGTAAATGAACTTAACCTAACCTAGTGCATTCTGATGGTTTTTCCAAAATTTCTGAAAAATGCACGGTTTCATGTGTTATGGCCAAAAAAATTATGAGACAAAAACGGACCCGGGTTGAATCTTACTAATATTACAAACCTGAAAGTTTGTGTGTCTGTTAATCCTTCTCGCTAAAACAGCTGGACGGATTTGGCTAAAATTTATTATGTAGATAACTGGTTGTCTGGAATACGAGTATCGCATCTATAGGCTACTTTTTATCGCGATTTTCTCACGGGATGAAATACTCATTTTTTACGTGAGCGAAGCCGCGGGCGAAAACTAGTACATCATACAGACATACTTATTTGAATATAACCACTATTTTGATTTGTTTAAAATGAGGTAAGCCTCTGGGTAAAGAATGTTGAGAGTGGTATCGTTGTCGTTGTCGTGGTATGTGTTGTGACCAAATACAAATTAAGATATTTATTCAGATATTATACTAAGATGTTGGTATTTAGAACGGTATGAACGAGCAATATAGCATATTAGTCCACAGTATTAAAGGTTAAGTATTTTACCTGCTCGACTGAAAAATCCGTTCTTAGCGTTTACGCTACAAAAGAAACCTTCAGTCCAAGTGCTAGCTTTTAAGACTAAGTGGTTTTGGCTGAACGTCGATAGATTAGTCAGGATTTGTCCTATTCTATAAAGTATAAGAGACAGATTAACGTAAAGAAAGTTTATTGCACTCTCGATTAGTCTACACGATGTCTGCGAGTCTACGGGTCCGATCTAATATCTATTTCGAAATTCGATTTTCGAAGTTCATATCGTGACGTTCCGCTCAGACTTATAGTCATTCATTTGAGAGCGAGAGGGACGATATGATACGAACTTCGAAACTCGAATTTCGAAGTAGCCCCCCAGACCCGTCCGCCGCCCAGTTACTAAATAGCGACCGATGCTGAATACAAAACACGGGCACAATAGCTACATATTTCGGATTTAACTATGTATTTGGCGTTTAAAATTCGCGCACGAAAACCATTGTAGCATATACGTGTATTTCATTAAACTCTCTCCACGTACAAAGGAACGAATGTTACACGGCAACGCTAAGCATTTTTATAGACTTTTATGACATCTCAGGCTAAAGTATTGTTGTTTAAGGTACGTGAAATGTATTTCATGTTGATGGCTAAAATACAAAGTAGTACGACATGTTCGCACGAACAATGAATCTGGTTAATGTATGTCTACTTACATAGGCTACATAAGAAGCCCTAACGCATTCAACGTCTGCAACCCCTACGTGCGTTTTCACGACTTTCACTCAGCATTTGAACGCATTATGTTCGTTTGCGGCACCTGTCTCAAGTCTAACGGCCTGACTCACCACTCTCTGTAAAGTTCCTGATATCTTAAGTGTCAGTTATTTATGATTCCCTCTCTATTTCTTACTATGAAACAGACAGAGACGAGGTCATAGATAACCGACACTTAAAATATCAAAGTCTGAACTGAGTGTGGCGAAATAGGCAGTTAGTCTTTCATTTGCTTGAATTTCGCATGTCATAATATAATGTAGTCTGCCATAATCATTTTTGACATAAAGCAATTTTTTTCTGAAATTGAATTTTTCAAAAGAGCTTCGGAATCACCATTCTACCTATAAAACTTTATAGGTTATGGTCAGTTTTATACCAATCCCGAAAAA
Source organism: Pandemis corylana (assembly GCA_949127965.1). Taxonomy (NCBI): domain Eukaryota; kingdom Metazoa; phylum Arthropoda; class Insecta; order Lepidoptera; family Tortricidae; genus Pandemis; species Pandemis corylana. Next base: position 13,948,565 of record OX421851.1, on the reverse strand, counting down.
CAGTTCAAGAGAAAAAGAGTTATAGCAAACAATACGGCATATGAAATTATGGCAAACGATAAGCCACTACACATATTACTCTTTTTCTTAGCAATGACGACTTTTCGCCTTTTAATCCGCTAAGGCCTGAGATCCGTTTGACGTTTTCATTTTAATTAAGACAGCCCAATCAGCGTCTGATAAATTGAATCACAGATGCGTATGATTATTCAAACGTCTCGTGATTGCATGCTATTAGCTTTGAGATATACATACCTGGTATCAACCCTCTATGAATAATATTGCCATCGATTATCACTACATAGTATAAAACAAAGTCGCTTTCCGCTCTCACATTTTTTCTTGTATAAGGCTGCGGCTCCACTGAGGCGGAGACGAGCGGAGCGGAGAGGAGACGTGTGGGGATCGACCAATCATATTACAGAGCAGAGACGAGATGTGGATTTCATGTAATATGATTGGTCGATCCCCACACGTCTCCTCTCCGCTCCGCTCGTCTCCGCCTCAGTGGAGCCGCAGCCTAAGGATCGACAGGGTAAACGATTCCGAGTAAGAAAAACCAAAAATAGTTAAATTCTGTAAAAAATGTTCACGTGGACTTTTGTTGGAAAACGCTTGTCTACATAGGCTGGAAAAGATGATGTCAGTAAACTCAACTAACTTCGTAATCATAATAAAAGTTAGTAGGTAGGTGTAGACAGCTAAAGTGCTTAATAAAATGTATCACTGTTTCCAATAACGCAAGGAACAGAGTTCACTTTAAAGGCAATATGTGTACCTACCTATAATATGAAGGTATGTACGTAACTCAATTGTTCCCGTCTGCGGAGTGCATTCCTGTTTGCTCCAACATTATTAAATGTTAGTGCAAACTGTGGTTTCTCGTAAGTTTCTTGCAAGATTGATGATATACATATAAACGATCTGCCTAAATTAACAAAACACAATATGTCTACCTTATTTGCTGATGATGTTTCCCTTCTATTTAAATCCCCTAACACTAATGATAGCTGGCTACAGATTGTCACAAATAACATAATATGGAAATCAATAATAAAAAACTAAAATTATCCAATTTAGTCCACACCAAAAAATACCAATCGACTTAATTTCTGCGACACGAGCCTGTCCTATGTCGGTGTGCTGGTTCTAAGCTACCTCCCCACTAATTTTCAGCCAAATCAGTTCAGCCGTTCTTGAGTTATAAATAGTGTAGGTAACTAGCACGACTTTTTTATATATAGATATGACACTAGCACATCACCTAGTCATCGCCTACAAAAACTGCTACAGGAGGACCCTGGCAGTCCCGATGACGTCACCCGAGTTCAGCCTCAAAATTTCTTAACACGTTGGCTGCCCCACCATACTTCAAATTGGTCTTACGCCCCATACAAATTTAGAGATCCCACCGGTGATGCTCACAGCATCGCCCTATTACTGAGGTGCCGTGAACATCAATCTTTTGATCCCACTGGTGGCCACACAGAGAAGATTACATAATCCCACCGGTGGTAACGCTGATGAAGATAAATATAACTTCCAACTCTCTTACTTCGGACTTCGGTCCTCATAACAATAAAATAATCGCACAGGAGAGACATATCTCTATAGTGCCCTCTTCTTATATTTAAGGCATTCCCAGCGTACGTAAACAGTATCGTTAACCGAAGTGACTGATGATTTTGGGGCCACTTTCATCATTTTAAAATTGTTTTAATATCGATATTGACCGTATGCGGTAAACGTTTGGTATGTAGACGCAAAGCCGATCGATGAAGACATCGGTTGGAAGCAGTAAACGCAAAATAAAAATTAATGATTTCGTCATTATAACTACTTTTTAAAGTCACCCCGTAAATCAAAGTCGTCTCGGTTTACGGTACCTACTTACAGAGCACGTGAACGGTTTGACTAGACGTCATTCGAGCCAAAGGGTTGGGGGTTCAAACTTCAGCTTGCATCTAGAGATGCTGATAAGTTAAGAAGCTTCTGCATATTTAAAATCTCAAAACATTATTAAAAATTCCGAAAGATATTCAAATGAAGATCGTCGGCCATTTCACTGGATTAATGTACCAACGTAAAAGATTCCAATGGTTTTATCATTTCAATGAATCCTTTGAATTCGGTAAAATTAGTTGGTACTGTCTAATTACTCTTGTAATTAGCGTCAACCGCCTTGAGAACTTTCTCTGAGATTTTCGATGCCAAAGAAGCAATTAGGACGAAAACTGAGGTACGATCAAAAGATAACATCAGGGCGAACTCGTTATTTCAAGAGATAGAAAACAGATATTATAATTAACTAATGTAATCAGGATAAGTTTGCGGTCACACGCTCAGACAGAAGAAAAGTCAGTAGGTACATAATAGACTACAGGTCCACGTACAAAAAATGTGGGTCATATGAACCACCAGGTGACGTATATATGACGATATAAGAGCATAAAATTATAAGATTCAGCACTATGCCGTCACTTGTAAGCTGTCCAACTGGGTGCTGGTGAGAATTCAAAAGTGCAACCTTCGATTTTTTCCCCTTGTCGCATGATTTTTGTACGGCGTTGCGGAATAATGGATTAGAAGCTGTATTGAAACAGTATGAAACTGATGCCTTTTGAATTCTCACCAGCACCCAGTTGGACAGCTTACAAGTGACGGCATAGTGCTGAATCTTATTATTTTATGCTCTTATATCGTCCTATATACGTCACCTGGTGGTTCATATGACCCACATTTTTTGTACGTGGGCCTGTAGTCTATAACAAGTAAAGACGGAGGTCTATGAAGTGACGCCGTTTTGAACTACACCTTTCCGGTTTATAGTGAGTACTCAAAGCTTAGCTTGGTTGCACTTAAGTGTAATACATGCAACTTTATGCACACGACAAGACGCACTGGTGTGGGCGTGCGACGTGTTAAATAACTGGCCGCTATTGGGTATAACAAATGACGATAGTCAGCATCGTCGAGGCATTTTCACATAAAATTTGCGAAATGCCTTAAGCAGGAAACATCAAAAAGAAGTGAATTTACATTTGAACATTATTAAGAAAAAACATTTATTTGACACAAAAGACCACAAAACCTTAATATAATAATAATAATAATACCATGGTACTTGGCGTACGCCCGCATCATGGACCAAAAAAAAAACCGACAACATTGTCGAGATCAAAATTACTTGAAAATAATAATAATATCTCTCGTTGAAATTAGAAACAGGTACATAAATGATAGAGGCACTAGGAAAATTAAAGAAGCAGGTATACCTACAGTTCTATGTTAATTTCGGGCTCGAAAATAAACTTTTTTAAATGAAACAAAGGGTACTTTGCGTAAATAAAATAGCAAGCGCTTAAAAAGTAAATTGCGTAAGGAACAGTAAGAATTTTGTTCATAAACCAGGTCTGAATTACTAATTACCAGTAAATGGAGAATTATGGAGCAAGATGTATAGATGGTATTCGCGACAGGTCAACGTGGCTGGTGGCGAGCTTCCTGCGCTAGGGAAAAGGTTGAAAATGGGTTGTAGGGACTTTCTTGGTCGTCGCGGTGAATAGGTACACGACTAAACCTCAGAGCATCAAACCATCAGGAGACGTCAGTAACAGATCCACCCAAACGTCAAAAGCATGAGTAAAGTAATAATACTCGTCGTACGTGTAGCTAAAGTCCAATAGTGTCTAAAAACTTCGTTTTTGTCAGCAAGCACTAGTATTGTAATTTTAACAATCTGTATGTTAACGTACTCTTCAGGTACGCTGCCGTATTTCTTGTCTACTGTAATTTATAGGGTACAGAAAAAAAAGGAAACCTTAGAAGATCACTTCGTTGTCCATCTGTTTGCCTGACTGTGTATCAAGACATTTTTTCTCAGAAACGCGTAAGGGAATAAAGTTGAAATTAATATCAAATACTGAAGTCTGCGGTTTCTTGAAGCTGTGAAAAATTCAACCATCTAAGTCTATGAAATCAAAAGATATGGCCATTTACGTCGCATTTCCCGCACAACCAATGAAATAAATCCATAGAACATTTTGTTGCCTAATTGTCTATGTAAGTAACCAATATAAAATAATCAACACTGCCTACATTTTGCTCAGGAGCAGACCTCTGCTTAAACTGGATATTATTATTATTTACTGGCGGAATTTGTATGCAACCTTCGGTGCGCGACTCCGACCGTGCAAATTTGTGCGCATGAGGTCTCCGGTAGGTTTAGTGCTTTAAGGTACACGGGTAAAGGCGTTGCGTGAAAACTAAATGGAAATAAAGCGTCGACATTAATCAGCTGTTTCCCGGCTCACGTTCGCGCTTCGTTAGGCTCGTTTAGCTTATTTCGCACGCATAAATATTTAATTTCTACTAATTCCTCTTTCAAACTGGAGACGAGTCAGAATCAAAACTGTTTATGTATATTATAATTATAATTACATTAGAAACATTACGCGCCGTAATTTGAGATCCAAAGATAATGTTGAGTGTGTTAGACACAGTAATGAGAATGAGTACGTATTTTGATAACCTATGTAAGTAAACCGTTAATTTGGTAATCCGTCTTTAATAATAGTAAATAACAAGTGCTAAAGTAATTGACAATCGGTTTACTACCTAAAAACAATGCCTTTGTTCGAATTTTGCGACGCGATAATTTATAGAAATTAAATACCTAAGTACCTACCTAGGTTTTTTTTACCCGGGAAAATTTTATGCAAGTAAGTTAAGTAGGTAAGTCAAGGGCATAAATATAAGACGTCAAAAACATCTATATACACCTTTATGCCACAAACGATAAGGTCGGTGATACATAATTATATTTGACGTGTTTGGCTGTAGGTACCTGTCAATATTTATTCTATTCTATTCTCCCTTAGTGGCGGCCGTATAATATTTATGCCCTCGACTGTACTTAAGTCACGTCCGTCAGTGAACATCTCCTGTCTGATATGACGATGATTAAGATGATGTTATAATTAAAACTGTTACAGATGCCACATTATAAAAAAGGAATACGTACAGGCGTTTCTTCTCCGCAAACTCGTCGGCGTGTTCCTTGGCCACCCTCTCGAGATGCTCCCTCGCGCGCTCCGATTTAGTGAAGATCTGCAGCCGCCGCGCCACGTCCACTTCCACCCTTTTAAGCGTCAGGTCGTCGCGAGCTCGCTCGTCCTAAGTACAAAAGTAATAATACAATGTAATAATTAACTAGTAACTGTGTACGAGAGGAATGGACAAAGAGGGCCAGCAATTGGATACCAAACACATTATTAAAATTAGTCCAGAATATATCAGGTGATTTTTACTGTTGTTAGTGGCGGATCCAGGTTTTTTTTTTGTGGGGGTCACAAGGGGCGAACGGGCAAAAAAACAACAATAGGTAATTGTTAGAAATAAATTGACCACCATACACAAAAATAACGTCTTCACGTGTATACGATTGACGAGTGTACGAGTACGGCTGACTTAACTTTAAATAAAAAATTACTACCAAAACATTTCACAGAAACGCTCAATCAAAATAACCGCATGCGGAAATATTCCAGAATCGTTTTAAAACACCGTGTAGAGTATTATGAAAAAAAGGCAAAGGCCGGGAAGGCATTGACATTGGAGTTTTAGGCTCTCCGATCAAACGTATAATCCTCCCGTAACGAAAGACCAAGTCTCGCTTAAGACACGTTTTTGCCCGGTCTCTTCAGCACCACGGAGGAATATGTACTGTAGCTATTTACTGCAAATACTAAACTAACCAGCAGCTTCATAGTTTGATGTATCCGATCCATGAACTGATTATACAGATACTTCCTGTACTGGTTGAAATCTTTCAGCGAGCACACAGCCCTGCCATCTTTGGTGCAGTATCCGAGCTCCTTCATCCTGTTTCTGGCGGCTTTCTCGGCGAAGTGGTGAGCGAGATGAGGGTCGTGCATCGGAACGTAGTCGTAGGAAACGCTGTGGCAGTAGGGGTCGGTGAGGTCAAAGGTGGGCTGAGGGCCGCCGCTACCAAGGCCGATGCGACGAATCTGAAACAAGATTAATAATTAAAACCTTCGCTGAAGGTTAGGCCTGAGGCTCCAGAGGTGTTATTGTCAAAGAACTCGAAATCGTATTTGTAAATTTCTGACAAACAGTAAAGGCGGAGGGTAGAAAGAGATGCTGAATGCGATCGCGACCGCCCGCGTAAGACAATAAGATCCCAGATGCCAAGATATCCAGATAGCCATTCATATGGCTGATAAATCATGACAACGGTAAGTACAAAGCGAATGCCATAAAAATTGCTTGTGTGCGTTTTGGCCATGAATTTGCTAAGAGAGAAAGGTTCAAAATAGGTCCTTATTAAATAAGCGAGCAACGATTACAAATGTCCTCATTACTAAGAACGCTGTCATAGTGAAGTAAAAAGCATGTCAACATTGTCAACACCAATTTCAATAATATTTTGACGACATTTTTGCAACAAGGTTCTATCGTGGCTCAACACTTAAAGTCCTCGAGTGTACGTGACAATGAGATCGTCACATGATTCAAATAAACGGTCACACAAATCGCCATGTGTAAACGGTTGTAATCTTCATTATCATTTATACATACATAAATCACGTCTTTATCACTTACGGGGTAGACACACAACTACACTTCATGAACGGTTGTAATATTCCTACCTTATTACGTCAAACGTAACCAACATAGGCAAGACTTTTATTTCCCTTTACACAACTGGAAACTCTCCAAAGCGTTTTAGCAGTCGCATTTTAAACCTAGTTTTAATCTTCAAGTTAAATTCAGTGTTATACAAACTACGTGTTATCTAAGCAAGTATCCAAACCAAATTAACACCTGTGGTTATACAGTATGTGGAGCTGCAATAAATTCAGGTTAGGGCGGTTGTAAATTGCTCTTGAGTTTCCCGACCGACGCCATGGGATTAAATTATAGCTTCTGCTAGACACGTTACTTTTCTTATAAGACGCTTAATGGAAACAAGCGGGTGGTAAAGTTACTAAAGCATCTCTGTGATTCTTTATTTATTTATAACTTGGTTTAGAAGATTATCTACCATCACAAATACTTATGGTACGCCTTGCACGTACTCTTTCAGACTTTAGTAATAGTACCTGCTTGGTCGGTATTTTTTTGTAGTTTTCTAAAAATGAAACCTAGCTAGATCGATTTATCGTCCCCAAACCCCCTGTATACCAAATTTCGCGAAAATCTTTAGAGCCGTTTCCGAGATTCAGATATAAGCATTGCTCGTTTAAAGGTATTAGATAGTAAAATGATAAACTTTCTTTGTGTTTTCTCTACTCATGAGCTCAATCTCTGGAAGCTACTGAACTGATTCAAATTAACTATGTCACCAAGAGCAAGTTACAATTCCTGGAATAAGAAAAGGTTCTCAGACGTAGTTACATAATATATACAAAAGAATGTAGGCATGTTATTACTTTCAGCTACAGGCTCACAAATACTGAAAAACATAAATTAACCTTTTAACCAATATACTGAAATTAATCGTCCCAGAAAATGTAAGCAGTAATTCAAATAACTTAAAACAAATCCTTGTCTCGATTACCCCAAATTCATTCTGCAAACTATCCAATCTAATGCGAATACAAAACAAATTATTTATAAGCTAAACAGGAGGCCGGTATAATCCAATTTGGGATCGCGATAGCTGCTGAAAATTAATTGAAAGTTTGTACAACCAACAGATGGTTGGGGGAATGGGAACAACTCGAGGGCCTTAAACGGAATCACCGCTTAATACTTAACATTTCGTGAAATCTTTACAATTCATTATTGTCAGTAATAATCATTTAAGCTGGGGTTTCAACAAGATAAATAATAAGAGAAACATTCGATTTTAACAAGTTTTGTGCCAGTGACACTACTTTTGTGATCGATAAGTTCTTACACCAGTGACACATATACTGTATGTCTACCGAGTTTGTATTTCTACGCCAGTGACACGCATTCGTGACTGCGATAATTTCGGCCGGCATAGCAAGGACTTAGTAGAGCTTTGTTGGCGACAAACGTGTAACCAAAATATGTTAAAAAAATTCAAGTCTCGCAGTGGGATTCTCTAAATCAATCTCGAACGTGAAGTGATATGTGTATAGGACCGGGTGCTGGGAAACAATCAAAACTTTACCCTTTCGCTCATAGGCATTATACGGAGTTAGGTGTCTATCAACCGTTTTAAGTTCCTTTAAGGTCATAACCATTTGGTTTTACATAACATCTATACTTCGTTTTTTTGACATCCTACTAATTAATATCCTATCCTATCCTACTAATATTATAAATGCGAATGTAAGTTTGTTTGTTACGCTTTCACGCGAAAACTACTCAACCGATCATCATGAAATTTTGTACACATGTTCTTGGAGGTATTAGAAGTAACATAGGATACTTTTTATTTAAAAAAATATTTTTTTATGTCGTCACTCTGACGTTATCTGCGCAGACAAAGTCGCGGGCAAAAGCTAGTTTAAAATAATGTAAGCAATCTTGACATGTACTTTTACTGAAAAACACTTTTTATAAATCGGTAACTGAAACATAGCATACAAAACCACATCAAAACAAAACAAATCACGACATTACAGGTTTAAAATTGTAAATTGCTGTTATTTATTTTTAAAAAGTGTTTTTCAATTAAAATACATGTTTACCTTTTTTTAAATGTCAAAAAAACGAAGTATTGACACAATACACGGCTGCGTACACGTGGCAAGATCGCATTGCATTTTCGTTAGTAAGCCTACAATTTCACTCAACTGGTGTTATGGACAAAAATTTGCCCTAACTTTTTGGCAGTATAATTTTGAAAACAGCCCATTAATAAACCCCAATCGACGTACTTTCCCAAACTAACCTTATCATCGACATAAATAACTAAACATTAATTAGCCTCCAGAAACAAAAAATGTGTCCCACGAAAGTGAAATATACCGTTTCTGTGGACACTGTTGCGTCTAAATGGGTAGTTATTTATACCGGAGCCATCAGAGAGGATTTCCTAATATTTCAGAGGGCCTTATTGTATGGCCTTTGCCGAGTTACCGGGGATGACGGTCCAAAGCGATCTTTTACCCTTATTCTGTCACTTACGGGCTGTGATATTTTATTTTAAAAGTTAGGTCATTTGAGCAATGGGCAGAAAGTCAAGGTTTAGTGGATGGTGGCGTTACAAGTTAAAAAAATCATGTTATGATAAAAATTAATTAAATCAGGGGTTACTATTTGAAAGTCCTTTTCAATTACCAAAAACAATTTACTCTGTAACCAAAGCGGGTTGGTTGCGAATTAGCAAGGTCACGGGATGGCACGGTTTTCGGAAAGACGCCAAAAATTGTGCTGAATTTAAAATTCGAGTAGAGTAAAAGATTACAGCTATAATTAATGTTATCAACTACTTTGAAAACAATTTCGTTTTTAAAACAACCTGATGCACAGAGGTTTTCTTATGATGTGCTTAGCTAAGAATATTTACTTTATACGAGCGGCGATCGAGCTTTGTAATCAGGGGTATTCTAATCACTAATCTATACGGTCGTCTAATCTAACTGATAAAGTAGCTAAAATGGGTATAAATTTCAACACACACACACGAATCACGTCTTTATCCCTTACGGGGTAGACAGAGCCTAAGGTAACAAGACCTACAGGCCACGTTTAGCAAGACACTGAGGGCGTAGAGGTGGAAAGTGGAATCAAAATAGTGATGGGTAGCTAGCCGCATCGCCTATAATATGATTCCTATGATTTTCGCCCATTCCCTCAATGGGTTTTTACCATTTGCGCGGGAAGAGAAGCAACTGGTACATTCTATGTATTACATTTTATTTTTATGTGGTACATTTTATGTTAAATTTCAAATGACAATATAACTACTTACCTTCATTATCTATCAATCAAAGTCGTCTGGCCCTGGATTCCAAACTTTGTAATACTACGAGATTATATTTAAATCTAAGGTCAGCGGAAATTGCCGTGACTCACCCAAGCTATCAAACTCTGAACTAAAAGCTAGACTTAAAACTGCTATTTATATGGTTATTGGCTAAATTAAACGGAAGTCAACTAAGTGACACTAAAAGGCGCTGCTTCACAAGTTTAAAGCTACTCTGTGTCCGCTCCCAGCTCTAAAATCCGTGTACACATATACATACATACATAAATCACGCCTTTATCCCTTACGGGGTAGACAGAGCCTAAGGTAACAAGAGCTAAAGGCCAATTCAGTACGAATTGAGGGCGTATAGGTGGGAAGGGGAATCAAAATAGTGATGGGTTGCTAGCCACATCGCCTATAACATGATTTCTAAGATTTTCGCCCATTCCTCGATGGGATTTTACCATCTGCGGTAGAGAAGCAACTTGTACATTCTATGTTTTTCTTTGCCCCCAGACCAGCATGGAAGTAGAGAAGTACAGCTATTCGATAATGGATGAACCAGTTGTTACTTTGTGGGTATAGATCGATATCAATCAACAAAAAACAAGTTGTCTTGCTACTTCACGCGGCTAAGCAAAATACGGAAGAGATACATTTCTGTCAAAAAAAAAACCAATTTAATACAAGCTTTTTTTGCTGACTGTACCTACTAGCATTGTCAGCGGTCCTACAATGTGTACCAAATTTCAAGTCAATCGGACCAACCAAGAGTTCCCTCTTGCGGAGATGATCCTGGCTGGGTCACCATAACTCCACTACCATATTATTGTATTGTCATCCGACTTACTCAAGTCTGCAAAATTTCAGCTCAATCGGTTGAAGATATCAGCTTCAAAATTGAGTCGTAAGATTCCACCCGGACAAACATAATATACATAAATTGAAAGTTAAATAATCGCGGGTGGTAGGGCCTTGTGCAAGGTCCGTCCGGATCGCTACCACCATCTTACTCGCTAATCCTGCCGCTAAGTAGCAGTGCTTGCACTGCTGTGTTCCGGTGTGGAGAGTAAGACAGCCGGGGAAATTACGGGCACAAGAGGTATTTCATCTTAATCCTCTAGGTTGGCAACGCATCTGCAATCCCTCCGGGTTGCGGGTATCTATGGGCAGTGGTGACCCACTTGCTCGTTTGCCTTCCTATTCATATAAAAAAAAGGTTGTATAAACATACTGCCTACATACAAATTGGCATGGTATGGTTTTTGTATACGTCAGTATAGTTTTGTTATTTTGCTAGAAAATAACTGCAACAAGAATAAAAGTTTCTTTTTTATGGTCTCTCACCGCGACATGAAACAATTGAATTCAGAGAGTCTGGCTGCGCAACTTATTTTTACCTACTTTTCAGCCTTGACTGTATTTTTGGCCAGCAATCAGCTTTCATACTTCATGAAATACAACGTGATTACTTAATTGTTATACATTAACTTCGTCTGCGTAGAATTAAACTTACATTAGGCAGCTACAACCCTTCACATGTTTATCGCTATCCCGCGGGAACTATGCAATTTTCCGGGATAAAAAGTAGCCTATGTGTTAATCTAGGGTACCAGCTATCTCCGTTCCAAATTTTATCCAAATCCGTCCAGTTGTTTCAGCGTGAAAAAGGAACAAACATACACACTCGCATCGTCACATCCATCCATTCATCCATCCTCACAAACTTTCGCATTTGTAATATTAGTAGGATTACCCCTGAGAACATATTAAAAACTATTATCAAGACACCTAGTAAGTACCTACAGTCAGCCAAAAGCCATTGTAAAACCTTTTCACAATCAACACCGGAGTACTTTGACACTGACAGACACAAAAATATGAGGCGATCACTTATTGCGATAAGGTTATGCAGTGGCCCAAGGCTACATTCGGTTTACAGTACACGTATAACTTCCAAGTTAAATTACTGAACGTGGCTGAACTGATATAAACATAAAAGATTTCGACAAAGCACACAGCACACGCCAGACGAGTTTCAAAAGGACGCTTTGAACATACAAACCGTTTTCAGATATTTATTTCGCTTTGTTCTCCGTTCACCGAGAATAATAAACAAATTGAATATTGTGCACAATTGATTCCGCGCTCTGTAAAAGGCAATGGGATGTTGGGAAACTATTTATTTATACATAACGTTGAGACGAAATAATTCAAGTGTGATAAAAGCTTCAAACGGCGTGACAGTCACATATCCTCTCGTAATGGAATACGCGACGCAACAAAGGAGATAATCTGTGAACGATATGTACCAATACAAACACAAATTCTCTTCAAAACCACGGAAACATGCGGGGTTTATCAGGAAAGCCTACACACATCGAGTGAATAGAACACATTATCATAATGAAGGGCTGTTGCTGTTAAAAAGGATTCGGAGCTATTCAAGAACGTCGCAGTCGCAAACTAGAATGTAAACGTACCAAGTGAGGTGAGGTGAGGTGAGGTGAGGTGAGGTGAGGTGAGGTGAGGTGAGGTGAGGTGAGTTGAGGTGAGGTGAGGTGTGGTGACGTGAGGTTGACGTAACCAAGAAATTAGTTTACCATTCTTTGTCTTTTTTCACTTACATGTTTAAATGACAATCGGCTGATCAATCAGCCTTATTGTTGGCCTTTGTTATGAAAGAGAACAGGTCAAGTCATACACGAAAAGTCAAGACGTATGACATTTGTAGGTGGAAATTGTACCTAGGCATTCTAAACAAACCTTTTATATAGGATATAGGATATAGCGATATTTCTCGTCCTTGATCATTGCACAACAAAAGTAGTAGGTATACAGGTACCTACTTGTAGGTAGGTATACAAGTAAAATCTGGATATTTTATCAACAGTTTGTTTCAATGATTCACATTTTAAATCTCTTTACAAAAGGCTTAAGTGTAGAAAGTGCGAAATCGTGACGTTAGAGTCAAGTTGTGCATAAATAAAAATCTCGTGACCAATTTATGATTCACAATGCTAGTTTGCAAAGGCACCCATTTTCTTTACACACATTACATTTTTTTTAACCCCTCCGGGGTTGCGGGTGTCTATGGGCAGTGGTGATCACTTACTATCAGGTGACCCACTTGCTTGTTTGCCTTCCTATTCATAAAAAAAAAAAAAAAAAAAAAAAAAAAATACGTAAAGTTCAGTACACTGTAAATTTAAAACGGCGCTTTTGTCCAATGAAGGCCAAAAATATGAATTTGCTTGGATCTTATCGCCTCAATAATAGGTATGTATAGACATTTTTTTCACTTTGTGGTATGTATATAGGTACATTACGAATTGGTGACCTTGACTGTCCAACCATGCTTTAAAGAGTATTAGACATACAAAATAACATATTTATAATGTTAATCAGTGTGTCCTTGTAGTCCCGATTCAGTAAACTTCATATAGCTGCACCTTTATTAGCATTTGATACTCGATGAGATCACTTGCTAAGCGCTAAATCCTCATCACGATATAAACAAGCCTCTTGAAGAAAGATAAGCGACTAAAGCAACTCAAATCCTCGACGTTATAAAGAAGTTAAGTGATCGCGTTATTGCAAAATAATACATAATACAGGTCTATACAATTTGAAAACACTTTTTTTTATTAATCTTTCTATATTTAAGTACGTACCGTAAACCGGGGTGACTTTGATTTACGGTATGACTTTAAAAAGTAGTTATAATGACGAAATTATCAGTTTTTATTTGCGTTTACTTCTTCCAATCGATGTCTTCATCGATCGCCTTTGCGCCTACATGCCATTCACCTTATGGCAATATCGATTTTATAGCATTTTTAAAACGATCAAAGTACCCCCAAAATTATCAGTCAAACCATTGAAGTTTTCCATATCGAAATACTAGAATGTCACAAACTGAAAGGTTGGCGCCAATTTACGAGCAACTTTGGTGCGATTGGCTGAGATGGCTTGATTTAATATTTAGTCACTTTTTGTCATTTAAGAAGGAACTAGACTGCGATAAAGACTTAGAACCTAAATAAATTACACTGCGAACGACCAAAATCCTCATTTTAATACGTAATTCACATGCTTTAATACAGTCTCGAATTTGCATCAGAGCCGTAAGAATTGTCTTGAATAAATGGGTGCGTGGAAGCCACATAATACCTCACGGTGCCTTCACACTGTCTATCAAGATGGCAAATCCGCTCGGCTTATTGCTAGAAGGAACAAATCAAGTACCTACGTGCAAAGACACCATTATTCTTACATCTCTGTGTACGTATAACAGGGAATGAGAGCTAGCTTTGCTTATAACGTGAACTCGGGATTTGAAGTAACCATTTGTGATTCAGTTGTATAATGGTTTGCGGTGAAATGCAAATCATTTGAAATTGAACTCTCCTGGGCAAATTATCGTTCGAAACATATTATTGAATTGTTTGTTGCGTATCAACAGATTATTTTCAATTCGTTTATCACTATCCCGTGGGAATTATGCAATTTCTTGAGGATTTTTAACTACTTGTGTGCTAAATTTCATTTCATCGAATAAGTTTTGCATGAAAGAGAAACAAACATCATTCACACAATCATATCAAATCCTGACAAACTTTTGCATTTTCATGTACAAATATTAGTAAAATTTTAACTTACGTCTTCGCCCATTTTCCCGCGTGAAAACGTGATTTTTCCAGCAGGCATTTTAGGCACTGGCAACTTAGATTCAAGCCCGAGGCGGTACCACACTGGTAACCCATTCTTAGGAACAGCCCTCAATGGTTTTGGCACAGAATCGATGACCTTTTTCAGCTCAGTCGGTTTCCTGAGTGTCATCAGGGTGATGTCGATACCCGACATGTCATCGAGATCTAGATCACACTGCCTCGACGACGACATCGTTGTTGCTTAAAATTAAATAGCACAAAATTAAAATATCACAAAATTGTCATTAAGCTGCGTACTGCGAGCGTTTTGACGCGCCGCCCTATATACTGAAAATTTTGATTTATGAATGACGTTCTGTTTTTGAAATGTTATTTAAAAAAAACCTTTTTTAATGAGGTCTGACGGATAGTTTGGATATGCAATGCGTTTTACCCTACTTCAAAAAGGAAGGGGTTCTTATTATTTTCTCTGTATGTGTGTGGTATTATTTTGCACTTGTCATCATTTATAAGTAGGTATGTTAGCTGTCTTGCTTCTAGTGGTCAGATTTACTCGAAATTAGCCGTAAATGCCGGATGGATGTACCTTGTAAAATCAAAGAATAAGCGAAATTAATTCGCAAATACAAGAGACATTAACAGACACATAAAAAAACCAGTCGAATTGAGAACCTTAATGTTTAAGTCGTATTAAAAATCCAGTGGCACAGGCGGCGAAAATTTTAGAAATCATTAATGTTTTTATTTTCATATTTGCTTGGTCAGTTATAAAATTGGCTTCCAACACGGAACGTCAGCACGACAAGTCTGGCCAATGCCCTATCGAATTACTCATAATGCCGTCGACATAAATGACCTACCTTATGCCGGCATAAATTGGGGCTAGGATAATGGCCGCTAGTGTGCGCATTGCGCTATGATGGACACTATATTGCTGTAGACAAAAAAATATGTTTTAAGAAAGAATGAATACATTTATTCCTTTTTGCAAGACACACAAATATACCTAAGAGAATACACAATTTTGAAGCAAAAAAAACACAGACATTAAAAATAGATGCTCAGCGTTGTGTGTGTCTTCGCAAAACTGAAACGGTCGCTGGCTCAGCATTACGCAGGTGACACCCGCAGCACTGATTTTCAGCCAGAACCGTCTGTGACTCACGAAACGATACACAGATAAAATATACTACATAATCCATAAACTTTTACGTAAACAAAGTAATAAATAGATAGAACCCGACTTATGTGTAAATAAAAAAAAAATAATAAAAGTACATTAATTAATTAAATAGTTTACAATAAACGAAAAAAAAACAACAGGCTGGCATTTTAATAAATTGTTAAGTAATTTCTAACTTCCATGCTGGTTTGGAAGCAAAGAAAAATCAGAATGTACCAGTTGCGCTCTTCTCGCGCAGATGCTAAAAACCCATAGAGAGAACGGCCAAAAATCTTATATAATGCGGTGAATATAATAACTACCTTTGTAATTTAAACACAGCCATTTCCTGTAAATTTAGTGTAAACATTACGTAATTTATTCCTAGGATAAAATATAACGTGTTTACCCATCGCGTTTGTTTAACCCAAATCCGTTTAACCGCAAAACTTCGGCATATTAATGGATAGTTATCGTGTGAGCATCGTAATGAGTTAACGCTGAGGCCCACCGAACTGTAGAAGAGCTCTTTGTCCGGCCGGACTGTAGTCACTCACCCCTATTATTCAAGTACGCTGGAGAAGCTATTGACGAAGTTGTATTGAAAACATTTATTTTGGCCGTCTCCCCTTGTAGCCTCTACCACTAGCTGTGGATATAGTCAGTTCGTTTGTATTGCAGGAATCTATACATATAAAATTCAAAGTCCTGACTGACTGACTGACTGACTGACTCTTGAAATTTTGCACATAGATACCTTATACAATGTAGGCATCCACTAAGGAAGAATTTTTGGAAATTCCCACGGGATAAGGAAAAAACGGGAATTATATATTCGACTCCGAGTGACGCTATCTCAGTAACTATAATAATTAGACTCTTCAAATTTGATACAGAAGTAGGTGATTACAAAACGAAAAAACTAATTCCAGGATTTTTGGAAATTCCCACGGGATAAGGAAAAAACGGGATTTATATATTCAGTTTAACGAAATCCTATGAACTATAATTACTAGAATATTCAAATTTCGCATAGAAGTAGGTGATTATAATAGTAAAATAATGTTTTAATGATTTTTGGAAATTCCCACGGGGTAGGGAAAAAACGGGTTTTTTTGTTTTAATGGTCGTAGAAAGCTGAAATTTGGTAATAGCCTTCCTTGATGAGTGTATGGGAGCACTAAGAAAGGATTTCCAGAAATTCCCACGGGAACGGGAAAAACGGGACTTTTCATTTTACTGGTTGCAGAAAGCTGTAATTCGGCATGTATAGGTTGCTTCGGGAATGTAGAGGAGCATTAAGAGAGTACTTTCCAAAATTCCCACGGGAACGGGAAAAATATTTGTTTATATGAGTATCCTAGAGGTGCACTAAGAAGGTATTTTTCGAAATTCCCACAGGAACGGGAAAAACGGGACTTTTCGTTTTACTGGTTGCAGAAAGCTGAAATTTGGCATGTAGGTTGCTTCGGGAGTGCAGAGGAGCATTAAGAGAGTACTTTCCAAAATTCCCACGGGAACGGAAAAAATATTTGTTTACAAAGAAATACTGCGGTAGGCATAATATGGCTAGAAACTTGAAATTTGGCACACATATACCTTGAGTATCCTAGAGGTGCACTAAGAAGGTATTTTTCGAAATTCCCACGGGATAGGGAAAAACGT
Source organism: Pandemis corylana (assembly GCA_949127965.1). Classification (NCBI taxonomy): domain Eukaryota; kingdom Metazoa; phylum Arthropoda; class Insecta; order Lepidoptera; family Tortricidae; genus Pandemis; species Pandemis corylana. The sequence continues at coordinate 13,931,155 of OX421851.1, read as the reverse complement.
GATTTTACGTTTTACCTACTGGACATAAAAAGTTGAAATTTGTCACGTAGGTTTATTCGGGAGTGTAGGGGAACACTAAAACGGGAAAAAACGGGATTTTACGTTTCCAGACGAAACAGCGGAAGAAAGAGACAACATTTATAATGTGTGTTTCTTTAAAGGCTTTAAGTGTACTCCGAAAGCACTCCCCAAAATTTTCACGGGAACGGGAAAAAACTGATTTTTTCGTTTTACATCTTAGCGCGTACGAAGTCGCGGGCAAAAGCTATTTGGGGTAGGTATATTTTAGGACAGCCCTATAGGTTAGGTTAGGTTTGTTTTATAAAAATCCTGCAATATTTAGTTTCAGAAAAATTAAGGCAGCGGGGCAATGCGGGCGCTTGCTTGCATGCTTGCTTGAGTCCTTGCTTCACATGCTTGATTGCATACTTGCTTTCATGCATGCATGCTTGCGTGCTTACTTGCATGCATACTTGCTTGCACGCTTGCTTGCATGCATGCTTGCTTGCACGCTTGCTTGCATGCTTGCTTGCCTGCTTGTATGCCTGCTTGCATGCCTGCTTGTATGCCTGTTTGCATGCCTGCTTGCATGCCTGCTTGCATGCCTGCCTGCATACTTACATGCTTGCAGGTTTGGGTGCTCGCTTGCTTGATTGCTAGCTTCTTTGAAATGCTCATGGTTCACGCGTGCGAAGCCGCGGGCAAAAGCTAGTTATCAATAAACGAGCAACTAAGTCAATGAACCCGCGTGGGAACTAAACTCCAACCTTCTCATTTTGAGAGGAGGCCTGAGCCCAGCAGTGGGACGTGTCTAAGCTTATGAGATCCTTAGATATCGGATACTGTAGTGAACACTGACAATTTAAAGGTTAAGAGAGAATATGTTCTTATCTTACACGCCTCCCTCCTATACGCCCACAATCATGCTGAACATGGCATTTAAGTCTTGTTACCATAGTTATGTATGTATACATATGTATAGGTGGAAAGGGGAATCAAAATAGTGATGAGATGCTAATCGCATCAGCCTACAACATGATTCCTTAGATTTTCGCTCATTCCCTCGATGGGCATTTACTACCTGCACGGGAGGAGAAGCAACTGGTACATTCTATGTTTTTTCTTTGCTACTAGACCAGCATGGAAGAGTCAGACTAGCATGGAGGTGCAAATAACCAAGGAATAGCGATTAAGATGGTCCAAGCGATTGCAATGGACCATAAGTTAGATCCGACCACCAAGGGATGCTTTGAAACAATCCAGGTCAAATATGAAGTTGTGCCATACAACAGTTGTGAATAATACGGCCTGTCTTTCGTTCCTGTTTAATAGCGGTCAATGGTCCAGCCGGATTGCGGTCCTTTTGGCTCCCCTCGACTATCGCCAGCTGTCAGATTAAAGCGGTTCTTTTGTAGTAACCCTTAGCCAGTAAGTATTAATGGATGTGGTACTCGGCAAAAACAGTCGGCAGGGCGAGAGAACGAGATACGTAACGTTAAAATAGACTTTTATTACACATATAATACATACGTACATATACAAATCACATCTGTATCCCTTACGAGGTAGACAGAACCTGAGGTAAGAAGACTGAGAAGAAAGAGGCCGCGTTTAGCATAATTGTGGGCCGTATAGGTGGAAAGGGGAATCAAAATAGTCGTGGGTTTCTAACATAATTCCCAAGATTTTCGCCCATTTCCTCAAAGGGAGTAGCAGCTGGTACATTCTATGTTTTTTCCCCTGATCAGAATGGAAGATCCCAAACCAGCACCAGAGCAGAGCAGATGGAATTTGTAAATTATCTTATCTTCGGCGACGGCCAGAAAAAGATGCACTGAGTGACCAAGGATGTCGTGATTCGTGCACCTACGAGTATTTTGTTATTTAATCGGAACGATACATGGCGTTATGAACTTATTCATATTTTTTTACAAGCAAATTTTTAACTTGCAATGTAACGTGGAATCTTGCAACACAATTTTGAAGCAGATATATATATTCAACCAATTAAGCTAAAATTTTGCATACTTGTGGAAATCGGATGACGATCTGAAAGTAGAATTCTGGTGGCACGGTCGGGACCATCTCCGCAGGAGGGAACTCCTCAACGGTTTGGCCGATTTACTTGAAATTTGGTACACATTATGTCGGACGGATGGAAATGCAACTACAGACAGCAAAAAAACTTGTATCAAAAATGATTTTTTTAAGTTAGGTTATTTGACTTTAATTCAGTAATTGCATTAAAGTCGTAAACTAACAAAATAAGATTGTGATATTGTGATGATATTTTAAAGTTTGTATTTAAGTAAAGTGTTTTTAATTAAGTTTAAATTTTAGTCACATTTCAATTAAATAATATGTTATATCAGTTGGTATCTAGCAAGCTGCAGAATTTTACAGTGGGATCTTACATTATCACGTTAAACGCGACAACGCGTGATTTTTCAGCGCGCCACTAATGACTCCAAACCGTTACGAAGGTCAGAGAGAAAACGGCATTTTTAATTTGGTGATTAATTTTTACATAAGCCTACGCTAAAACGCCTGTCATGTCACATGATTCATGTTGGTAAATATGTCATTTCTTTCAGGTGAACTGTCGTCGGCGAACGAGGCGCGTCGCTGAGTGAAAGTAATATTATTTCACTAATCTGTCCCCACCCTAATCCGTGAACTTTCCTTTCAGACGTCGACCCGGGGAAATTAACATTCATGAAAAGAAAATGCTCACTTAATAATGCGGCGAGCATTGCGTTTGGGGGATTGACGGATTTCGTCTCAAAACCCTCAAAGTAAAGCAGGTATTTCGGGGGAAATTGGGTTGCAATTGCAAAGTGATTTCTTAAGAAGGTAATAATGTTAATGGCTGTTTGACTTGATAAAAAAGTAAACGTTAAGTTTCGTTGTTTGTGGTTTGGGTTTGCGGCCATAATTGTCTAATAGACTCAGTTTGACGATCGCATTCATATTTATATCTGTCAAACATTAGCTTAACGATAAGATGCGGGTAGAAAGAGATTCTGAATGTGATTGCGAGTGCCCGCACTTTAAACAATGTGTCATATCTGTCTAGTTATCTAGGCCTATGCTAATTGTCAATTACTTTTCAACAAGAGACAATCTACCGTCTCTTATACCCATAATGTTGGGTTTGTTTTTTAGAGTTTAGTCTATTTATAAGACAATAATATGACATGTTATTATCCTGTTGCAGTATAAAAGTAAGTATACCTACAATACAATAACTCTTTATTGAACACCACATATAACAATCAAAACAGAAAAAAGGTATACAGAATATTACAAGGTAACAATAGGCGGCCTTATCGCTACAGAGCCATCTCTACCAGGCAACCATAATGGACTGGAGAAAAGAACAGATCTGAGCAGGTGGTGCAATTTAGATATATTAATAAACTAAGTAGTGAAAATACATTATACCTACATTATACATGAAACACACATTTATAATAAACTAGCTGTTGCCCGCAACAACTTCGTCTACATAGAATTCGTTTATCGCTATCCCGCAGGAATTTCCCAATTTTCCGGGATAAAAAGTAGTGTTATTCCAGACTATAATCTATGTATGTTCCAAATTTCATCCGGATCTGTCCAGCCGTTCTGGCGCGAAAGAGTAACAAACATCCAAACATCCATACCAACAAACTTTCACGTTTATAATATTAGTAGGATGGAGATATAGGTAAATAGACACATACACACATACCTAAAAAAGCAAGCTGCAAGATTCATTTACAAGATGACAGATAGTGCTCTTTCAACATGGTTTTAAATATGGGTAAGGATTTAGCGCGCCTTATGATTACGACCTACTTGTTAGGACGACAAAACAATACAGTATTAATTACTTAACACAATATTACTCTTCTTTGAGTTTCTCTAATTCTCACGAACTTTTTAACTTGACCTGTTTGTTGTTTTGTGTCAAATTTTTCAAGTCTTTAGCACACTTCCATTGGTCGGACGCCCTTGAAATTTGGTACACGTACATTTAAAATATCCGAGTGTAAGAGCATAAACCACTCTATTAGTTACATGCTCGATGGTCATGTCTGAAGGGGGCTAAAATAATGCTATTGTATTCATGCAGTTAATTTAACCAAACAGCAGAATATGCTTAAACATTCATTTAATAATATGCAACTCCGCAAAGTAACACTTGAATTTATACAGTACTTGTAAAGAAAGAATTAGGCACTTCTATAGGTACATTTATATTGTTGTTCATCCTACTAATATTATAAACGCGAAAGTTTGTCAGTATGGACGGATGGATGAATGGATGGATGTTTGTTACTCTTTCACGCCAGAACGGCTGGACAGATCTCGATGAAATTGGGAACATAGATAGATTATAGTCTGGAATAACACATAGGCTACTTTTTCTCCCGGAAAATTGCGAAATTCCTGCCGGCTAGCGATAAACGAATTCTATGCAGACGAATTTGCGGTCAACAGCTAGTCGTCTATAGTATTATTTTTGTTAAATAAATATGTACGTATCGTTGGACAGTTTACAGTACCTGAGTTAGTCTCAAAAGGGTTTGAGCAATTGGTCTTTCCGAATGCGCTGGTAGTTTCAAAAAAAATATTTGCAAAATAAAGTTTAATAGACCTCCGAATCTTTTAATCAGACAGATTCGTAACTTTATTATTGCAATGACGAAACTATGTATGCGCATCTGATTCTCATTATCCTCATGAAACTATTTACTTTCCTCTTTGTCAGTGTCAGTGGCATAAATTTAATAACATTTACCCATAATATGATGTGTCTGTAGTATGTATATCGATAAATAAGTTTAAATAACAAAAGAATAACGAACATTCTTTTTGCTTGTTACAAGATGGCATTTTGTTCAAAATATTAATCGAATGTTAGCATAGTGAATTAAAGAAAAAATGTTAGTACAAGTACATACATACGTACATACATAAATCACGTCTTTATCCCTTACGGGGTAGACAGAACCGAAGGTAGCAAGACCTAAAGGCCACGTTTAGCATGATTGTGCAATGGGCGTATAGGTGGAAAGGGGAATCAAAATAGTGATGGATTGCTAGCCGCATCGCCTGTAACATGATTCCTATGAAAAAAAAGATTAAAGTGCGAGTCGGGCTCGCGCACCAGGGTTCCGTAAAAATTCGGCAAATGAATACATACAAAATCATGCTAAAGTCCCGTAAGGGATAAAGACGTGATATATGTATGTATGTATAAAATCCAGTGTTAGCAGAGCCATGCCTCCTAAGCAAAATGTAAGCAGTGTGAGGTCATTTTTTACTATGGTTACTTACATAGACAGATAGATATAAAGATATTCTGTTCTTAGTATTTGTTGTCATAGCGGCAACAGAAATACATCATCTGTGAAAATTTTAATTGTCTAGCTGTCATGGTTCATGAGATACAGCCGACAGCCGACGGACAGTGGAGTCTCAGTAATAGGGTCCCATTTTATCCTTTTTTTTTTTTTTTTTTTGGTACAGAACCCTAAAAATTATCACTAACCGAAATATTTGCAAAAAAAAATACTGCGCCTACAGATCAGTTTGAAATCTGTGCCTCAGTACGAACCCCCACAGTCTTTTTACCTGTTGGCTACAGGTTTGACATTATATTATGTGTATTTTAGGCTAGAAACACCCTTTTAAACGTGTAGGGTTAACCGTTGTCCATAGGCACAAGGACACGTACATAATTCCGTAATTGTTTTTCAGAATTTGAACCGATATCAGTAGACTGGCGGTTATGTGTAGAGAGGATTGCGCAGAGAGGCGGTGGCGGCGCGGCGCGAGTGCGAACGCGGTGCCGGCATCAGAGCTCTCTCAGCCGCCGCGCGCCGCACGCGTCTCCCGCGATCCCGCCGCGCCAACAACCAGCGAAAGTGTACAACACTGAAAAAGTAAACAACATTCCATTAAACAACACCTAAACCGAAGTGCGATAACTGTTCTTAAATACTTAGCGGGCAAAGTTTGAAAACTTGTGCCCGGTGCCCGCTACAGCTGTGCTCAGCAAACAACAACAAACTCTTTATAAAATGCGTTCGGATTTCAGTTGTATTAATAGTTTTAAAGGTTAAGTTTGTTGAACTTTAATGCTGTAGTGTTGACGTCAGTGTGCAGGCGCTAACTAGATTAGATACGGTAAGCCAGCTTAGTAAACGTATAGTAGGAGGTCCGTAACCGAAGCAGCGGAGGACACGGATGTGCAAATAGTGCGTTTGATAATAGTTCATTCATATACGCCTTTCATTGAAGGTCGCCTGCGATCGATGGCGGAGCATGCAGCGTTATCAATACAACCATTCACTGTTGTTGCGTGATAAATTATCTTTCCCCTTTTAACCGTCCACTTGGCTATTGTTTACAAGTGCATAACTTAGATTAGCTACTCAACAAGTTATGAAAAGTATTTTTATGGCCATGCAAGTGCCATTTATCTGAAGTGATTGTGGTTGTAACGATCGTTGCATTTCAATACATGCAAACACCACTTTACTCGCGAGATTGCTCCCGCAAAAGAATGTCTGTAAAAATGGGTTATTCCACTATTGAACATAAATTTTTGAAAAATATCTCAGTAGCCCACGTATATTAAATATTTAATTCGGTGGTATAGGACTTACGTTGTCTGTCATTTTCATATTTAGCATCAGATCCAGCCAGTTACGGTAGCTACTGTTTTAATAAGCATACATAAACATGATACAGGAGAGTTAAGAGTTATAACACTGCTGTTCATGAATTTGACACGGGGTTCACGCTTTTCGGAATACAACTTTAACTGCTCTTATCGCTCTGGGTCGTATTAATTTAATACCGCTAGCTACACATGTTTTGACTCATTAAGCTTGCTCTTAAAAAAACAACTGCAGCGTTTAACCAGCCTGTAATGTATAGCTTCGGTTGTAGGCAAATTATGTAACAGATTCTATCTATAGATTTAACTGTGTAAACAGAAAATCATTTGTGTAAACAGTTACAATTTGTTATTCCGATTTCTAAAGTAGCTACCAGCCTAATTATGTGCAACCTATACGTTTGTCGCTATACATGGACGTAGAGCGACAAAAATAATTTGCATAAAAGTACTTGTATATCCTATACTTGTATGTCCACACAAACAAAGCGTGTTCTTTGGAAAAAAATGAAATATGTTCGTCGCTTTTGAAGGTTTTCAGTGTGTGTTGAAGTGAAAAAAAAAAACTGCGAGTTATACGAAAAAATGTACCTACTTCCGTGCTTGGTTTTTGTTGTTGTTATCGTCGGTAGCTCAGAATTTAATTTTAGCGCTAGAATATATTACGCGAGCAAACGGACGGACGAGGATTTTTGTGATACGAAACAGATTTTTATATCGTGTGGTTACTTTCGAAGTCTCCTTCGATAGTTTTCTTCGTGTTAAAGTACCTACATATAAAAGTACCTAAAAATATTTGAGCAAGATGCACTTCACCATCAATTCTATATTTCTTTAAAATAATTTAAAGATAACATTTATATATTTTATTTAACATCCTTTTTATAATCCTTAGTTGTAACTATTTAACCGATTAAGTAACAAACAATGAAAAATGTGGTAGGGACCTGATATAATACTCGTAGAGCTTAAATAGATGTTAATGCAATAATCAAGTACCGTTTACATAAATGGTGAATTAGAACTACACTAGTGTTGTGTGTCGGTTTATCTGTGTGATAGGGTGCCAGAACAGAATGTTGGCCGAGTGCGGGTAATTCAAAAAACCCGCTCGGCTTACGCGATTAAGTCCCAAGTGGGAAAGTTATGAGTGAGAATCGCGGAAGTTTAAAATATTATGTATTTATCATTCGAGTATGATACACATCGATAGTTCATTACAAGGTCCATAAATTTTATCTTTGCATATACGAAGGCATTTGTATTCATAAAGCCTTTAATAAATTTACTTCTTGAACTTGTTGATTTACATAGAACCAAAAAGCCACGTGTAAATTTATCGAAGGCATAATTTTGAGAACAATTCCAAGTTGTAATGCTTTTGGGTACCCCTAGAGCGGCGGAACTTTAGATTCGCTCATCTTATCTCTTATTACGAGAACCATTCTCGGTCGGATGTAATTGTACAATTTCACTTCTGAGTCTACCTAACCGGCTTAAAAAGTTGCCAAATCGGAAAAAGAATAAAATTATGTACCTACCGGTTGTTACTGGAAGTTGGTTCGAGCCTATATTACAAACAAGAACGGCATCATTTATCTTTACAATAGATTTTAAGGAAAGCGAAGTTTATCAATTCAATTGTTGCTATTGTACCTATCCGAAGAAATTTCAACGATTCCAATGATACCTTTTTAATTCCGTAGATTTGTAGTTCTAGTTACATTTAGTAACGTTTCCGATTTACGAAAAGTCTAATAGACTTAGGTACCATATATGCCACCTATCCATTCCATCTGGCTGTTCGCGAATACTGAAGTCCTTTCATTAGCATCTGTCCTGCAAGGGACTCTATCTTGTTAGTCCAGATTCTGCTGAACTTTGCACAATTCGTTCGCATGTAACTAACATCCAGAATTGTCTAAGGGTGGAATTAAACCAAACGAGCGAATGCTCATTCTATCAAATTTATTGTGTACAGTAACGGGTTCCTCTCCATCCAAATTTGTATGTAAAGCGACCTGTTATTGTTGCTCGACACAATAAATTTGGCAGAGTGAGGATAGAATCTGCATGCGCTCGTTTGGTCTAACTCCACCTTAAAAGAAAGCATTTTTATCGTTACCAAACAAAATACACCGGTTTATTTCCCCAGCCTCTTGAGATTACAGTACGGTGCGCACTGAAATGTACCGTGGCCTTCACACATATTGCTCGTCTTACATTTATTATACATAGCCAAGTGGATTTGAGTATTGAGGTTTCTTAACTTTTCCTCTCGACTCCAAAGGCTCAATTACAGTCTTTCAAAGTTTCGTTAACATCGGCTTCTGCTTTAGCGACATGGCACGCGGCGCCTGTGTTGCCTACCGTAAAGGAAGGACGACCAACTTTATAAGTCCAAGCTCAAACTTCATTATTAAATTGCTTCTGCCACACAGCTTAATCGTTATGATGTGTAGACGTAAACGATGCAAGTTATTGAAATTTTCGGGAGCTGAGTTTGTCTTGCCTGCGTGTCATTAGTCTTTTAGGTAGCTAGTCGCTTAGTTTTTAGTAAAACGCCTACAAAAAAATTGTGGCAAATTAAAGCACAAATTATACAACGCGTAGGGTATCGCATCTTCCTAGCAAATTTCACCTTCTTCAATGAATATTTCCGTAATAAAAACCATTATATGTAAAGAAAGGTCTCGGGACCATAATAACCTATATACATACCAATTGTATGCGGGTAGCCAAAATCGATCGTTGTGCTGGTCTTTGAGGGAGGCATATGTCCAGCAGTGGACGTCTTGCGTGTGATATGATGATAATGATGAGTTTTCGTCTACTTACCCAGTTTTTAAGCTTATATTTTTATAAGTGATTAGACTTAAAGTACCATAGATCGAACATACCCTTCAGTGCACAAAGTAAAGTTTCCTCTTTCTCACAAGTCACCTTTTGAAAATATCGTGGCGATCATTGGCCCTAAGCAAAAATCGAGGCTTTTACCATTAGCAAAGGTTATTCAACCGTGTTTTATGTGTTAAAAGAGTAAAACAAGAACCCTGTTTTTGATCAAGGCCGTAAGACCAAAGCGTTGAGGTAAACGTAATTATTATTTAATTAAGTTACGGTCTGTCCTTGCAAAAATCCGCTAATGACTTTTCTTTTCGCACAAATATAATGTAGTCTTTAATGAATCAAAAATTTTACTACTTCATTTTTTTATTTATGTTTACCCGTTACAAATTAATTGATGATTAGGATCCGAGATCGATTCCAGGCCATAGCTTTACTTTAACCTGCTATTGGTGGTGTAGGGGTAAAAGCACGCATCACGGAATGATGAGGGTCGGGGTTCGATTCCCGGCCATAGCTTTACTTTTCGGATTTTTCTGTGTTCTAGTTTTCGGTGTCGCTTAGAAAATTGTACTCTTTGACTAAAAATAAACGTTAAACAATATCTTCAGTGTATTGACCGGCTAATTGTAATTGACCAGCAAACGTGGCCACAATCCATAGACGAAGTAATCAAATAGACTGGTAATAAGAGTTATCCAATTCTACAAAACATTAGTGATCATACTAGTACACCATAATAACACCAATTTTTCGCCATTGTTTTCATTTATCTCCTCTCCGAGTATCTCCTACAAGAAACAAAGCCATGTAACTAAGATCAGAATTTTGATTGAATACTTATTTTGGTTTTGTTTTTGTTAAAACTGAGTTTAATTCACTATGCCACGCAACGACTAACCCCCTTATTCATAAATGCTCTATAGGCTTCTGCTAACTTAGCGATCGTTTGTCCTTATCTGTGAAAGGTAAATGTCAAAGTGACAGATAAGGACAAACGATTGCTAAGTTAGCAGAAGCCTACAGAGCGTTTATGAATAAGGGTTTAAGTACCTAAACATTATTTCTTCCGTGCTGGCAAGAAAAAAAAAGAACGTGCCAGCTGCTTCTCTTCTCGCGCAGATGGTAAAAGCCCATCGAGGCAATAGGCGAAACTCTTAGGAATCTAGCTGGCAACCCATCACTATCTTGATTCCCCTTTGCTATGCGTGATCTTTAGGTCTTATCACCTTAGGCTCTGTCTACCCGTAAGGGATAAAGACCGTGATTATGTTTGTATGTATGTATGCATCTTGATTATAATAGCTGCTTAATCAACACTAGCGATGCGCTTGACCTACGACTGGCCAATCAGTGCAATAGAAACACTGGCATGTAATTTTTTTTTTCATGAAAATTTAGAGACATTTCCACTCTCTTATTTCCTCTGTGCCGCAAGCTCTGCTAATCATTTTCCATCATTGCGGCCGTGGCATCCAATCGCTGTTTTCATTGCACATCAATACATTGATCAATTGGGTGCTTATTGCCCACGCGCATACCAGATCGGGTCGGTGTCTGCCGGTTGACACTCGATCGGGAATTGATGTATGAATTCTTCGCCAAAGGTTGCCAATGGTCGGCTAATGGTTTGTGCAACTTGGAATCAATGCTTAAGTTACATCAAGTGACTCAGTATTGTTGTGTCTGTACACCTGATAAGTGGGAGAGTGAGTTCTAATTAAAAAAGTTGACCAAGTTCTCCTTACAACAATTCTCGTTAGAAATGGAAATCAGTGATTATTGGACTTTTTCTTCGCTTGGGTCTTATTTATTGCTAAACTAGCTGTTGCCCGCAACTCCGTCTGCATAGAATTCGTTTATCGCTATCCCGCAGGAATTACGCAATTTTCGGGGATAAAAAGTAGCCTATGTGTTATTTCAGACTATAATCTATCTATGTTCCAAAATTTAATCCAGATCTGTCCAGCCGTTCTGGCGTGAAAGAGTAACAAACATCCAAACATACTCACAAACTTTCACATTTATAATATTAGTAGGATATCATAAATATTTATCTATCCGAGGTACCCGACCTGAATACTTCAAATCAAAATAAAATGTTAAAAATAATTTTACTATCGTAACTTTTGATTGCATAAATTTAGATATTTCATTGTTTTACTGTTGCAAGACACTATATTGGCCAAGCATTCCATTATCATTTCAACTTGATATCTCTTCGCGTCCTGAGAAAAAGGGTCTTGATAGTCAAACAGACGGACAGTCAGGTAATCTTAAATAGTTATTATGTAAAGTAACTAGTTAGCTTAAAAAATAACACAGTCCACATTTATTGCAAAAGCACCTAAAGAAACTTAAAGCATACCGTGCCTTCAACAAGATCGCAACTTAAAGTTTCTATACTCGCTCCCGTGATCCGCCAGCTTTTCTTGTTCCCGTAATCCCGCTTCATAACTGGAGGTTGTAGTCTTGTAGTCAGCTCTTTAACCTTTTCACCGCAGTTGTAATACCTAGGACCCTTGTCAAACCTTGTTTCGTCTAGAGTAATCCTAAACAGATGTTCAGTACTGTTTTGATGCCGGTTCATGCTCCCTTGTTATTAGGCGTGAAGTTTTGCGTCTTCCTTATTCAAATATCCTTAGGTATTCCGTGAAAAAATTGTTGTATCGTATTAGCATACTTACTAGTCAGTACAACATGACTATGTATTTATTTACTTATCGCGGAAACCTTTATATTTATTATTGATTCTAAAATAAAAAGATATGAATTGGAAAATTGTTTTCGTAGGTATGTTTCAAAAGAAATAGTGCACTAATCTTGTTACTAGCAATTAATATTTTTCGGTTGTTACATACATATATATGTTAACATTCTTAAACAAATTATACAATAAACTAAATATACAATGTGTTTTTGTTGCCGAGATTTACCACCAACTGCCATCGACCCCACTTGCCACTTGACTGACCGTCTTACCCCTCGGAACTGCTTTTCCTAGTCTTTGATATCCTGGATTAACCTGAAGCCAGAACTTACATTTTTTTATTAATAAAATTGAGTTTACATTTTGTATATAATTGACGAAGTGCTTTATTGGAATTAATATAACATTACAAAAAGAAAGCAAAAACAAATCATACTGTAATTAAATGAAAAACAAATTAAAACTAAACCAAAACTAATCTTAAAATAAAACAGTTAAAAAAGGAGAGCCCCCTGACAGGCGCTGACAGCATTCCCCTTTTAGACAACGGTAGGTACTAATACGAAAAGGTTGTCTAATCAGTACTTCCCTAATTAAATATACAGCAAAGTATGTGTCTTTTATTTACAAGGTTAGATAAAGTAATATATTGCGTTGTTACTTTCGAAAATGGTTCCCCAGATTTTAGCTAATCCATCATCCATCAAAATATTCAATCTACCTCACGTGGAACGTCAAAACCAACTCATATACCTAGAACAGAGCTTCTAGTGTAAGTTTTCGCATATAAAAACGTCTCAAACGCGTTTGCATTAAAATCAAATGTCAAATACTATGACTATATAACTTATACTAGAGACTCTGCGACTTTAGTGTAAGTTTTTACACAAAAAAACGCCTAGAACGCGTTCACGTAAACGTTTTAACTACTATGGAAAAATTGGCAGCGCCACTTGCGGATCGAAACGGCAACAAACTGTTCTCATAGTATTTGTCATTTTAATGCAAACGCGTTCGAGACGTGTTTTGTGACCGAAAACCTACACCAGGCATACTGAATATACACAGAGTGAACGTAAACGGCTTAGTTTTGTGAGCTAAAATTATCTCAGCGGGAACTTGGGAATACTTGGCAAAGATGAAACTCGCCTCGTAGTCTTAGGGAACCATAGGAATTATAGTATGCGATAGACTTTACTTAGTTCAGCCAACGTTGCTTAAGTAAATAATTTTCAGGGCTCTGTACCTGCCTAAGACCAACTATTAGTCCTTAAAGAATTTCTCTTCTTTTCTTCGGGTTTTTCTCTTCATCACACCTAATTGTTTCGGGATGAGGATCGATGTAACTTCGTACACACCATAGTACACGTAATGTAAGGACAATTGTCACCTAAACACGGATGTGTGACGAAAATAAATGAATTAAGAATATGACTCATGAATGAGAATGACTAGACTTCAACACTCTTTGGTGCTACGAGTATTTGTCAGCGTTTAAAGATTACAGGTCGTTTTATTTGTTAAAAGTTGTGTACTGGGAAGTCTATATCTTCTAAAAGTTGGAATTATAAATAAACGATTAAAAAAAAGCGGTTAAAAAATAAAGACCCAGCATAATGAGTACCTACGGTAGGGAATACTCAGATTTCAGTGTTAATTACTATCGTAAAACATAAGCCTATGTACGGATTCAAGGTGTTGAATAAATAAACAACAAAGTAAATAAAATTCAAATGTTTACATAAAACACATGCGGGCACAGTTAAAGTTACACACATAATACCTTTGTTAAATGGACTTAAGAGACGTGTAAATAAAAATAAACACGAATAAAATAATTACAACCTACGTAATTACTTGATCATGACAAAAGGAACTCTGAAAAAATTCACAATGTTGTTATTAATTATAAAGTAAATACATCTTCGTTAAATTTCTAAATGTCTGTGAAAATTAGAACACCCATAGCAGGTAACCTGCTATGGGTGGTGTAGGGGTATAGCACGCGTCCCGGAATGACGAGGACCCAGGTTCGATTCCCGGCCATAGCTTTGCTTTTCGGATTTTTCTATGTGTTCTAATTTTCACTGACATTTAGAAATTTAATTTCTAACGGTAAAACCGAAAAAGTAAAACATAAAAATCAAGAAATAAAAATTTCTTGATTCATTTGATAGTACATCTTCGTTACCACAAGTATTAAACCTCACGACAAGCTTTATATCGGACTAGCTGTTGCCCGCAACTTCGTCTGCATAGACTTCGTTTATCGCTATCCCGCAGGAATTACGCATTTTTCCGGGATAAAAAGAAGCCTATGTATTATTCCAGACTATAATCTATCTATGTTCTAAATTTCATCTAGATCTGCCCAGCCGTTCTGGCGTGAAAGAGTAACAAATATCCATCCATACTTACAAACTTTCGCGTTTATAATAATAACCTACCTAACAATAATGGGTTTGATTTACCTAATTTAAAGTTCATCTTCTTCATTTAGAACATTTAAATAACAACTTGTTTAAAAAAAAACGGTTTATTTTTGATTCTACCGGCACTTTCGGCAAAGTCAATGCAAACTTGACGCAGTCTTTGAAAAAAACACGTCGCAATCTTACCAACCTACATTAAAACAAACTAAGCGTATAAAATACAAAATAATATTTTCTTTTGCAGGAAAATGGATGAGTAAGCCCATGAAGACGCAAGTGTAAGTGCCGCGACAGTTGACAGTGTGTCATTAATAGTGTTTGCAAATCATTATCAGTGTAGTGCAGTGACGTGTTGTGAAGATGTCGGAACGGTTCAAGGTCACGAAGTTCGAGGAGCCAGCTGGGAAGACGTACAAGAACTATGGAGCCACTTCGGCGGAGAGCGACGTAGAGCTGAAAGGGAAGCTGCTGCCAGACTCAGGTGAGAATCTGCTGCGTTGACAATTAATATTAACTTGATAATAATATCTTCCATGCTGGCCTAGGAGCAAAGAAAATACAGAATGTACTAGCCGCTTCTCTTCCCGCGTAGATGGTAAAAGCCCATGGAGGCAATGGGGGACAACCTTAGGAATTGCGCTGAGCGTGGCCTTTAGGTATTGTTATCCTAGGGTGTGTCTACCCCGTTCTCTATGGATAAAGACGTATATAATAATGTATGTATGTATTAATAACACACACACACACACAAATCACGTCTATATCCCTTACGGGGTAGACAGAGCCTGAGGTAACAAGACCTAAAGGCCACGTTTAGCATGATTGTAGGCGTATAGGTGGAAAGGGGAAAACATAACATAACATATTAATAACAGATTGAAAAATTTACGGTTAACAACACAAGACATTATTGTCAACGGGATACGAGAATAGACCGCGATTATCTTCGACAAGCTCGTGTATGCTTAATGTTTCTAGAAACACTAGTATTTATATATGTGTTCGAAACCAACCCAAAAAAGTTATTAATTTTGGATTAAAACACTACATTAATTACAAATTTCCTAAAACCAGGTCTAGTTTTACGCATTTTACCTAAACTGTAACGCAGCACACAACCCATCTGTTTAGTTTAAGGATTTAATTTGAGAAATCAGCAGCGGCAGATAAACTCTACCGAGTTTTCGCCGGGTCTCATAAAACTTTAAAATTGTATATTATTAATTTGTTTTCAATAAATAATAATAAAAAAAAAGTTAGGGATTATACAAAATGTCTAAGATAAGTAAAGAGTCAAATTTTAAAATTAAAGAGTCCTATCCAGTGAAAACCAGATAATTTTCAAGGGATAAAATAAAATGCTGTCGAATAAATTATTCAATGCTTTTAAACCTTCACACATTAAGACAATGTATTTGTCCTCTCTTGAAACAATATTGCGAATGTAGGTAGATATCAATAAAACTATGTTGGTAGGTTGAAAGGCAAACACTTTCACCTGACCTTTTCTTGTTTTACTTGTTTCTTTTGAACCAATATTGTAACAATTTTCTATTACAAACAACGCATTCAGTGAAACAAAACCTGAAGGAACATTATTTCACGATTTTTCAGGTCAGTAAAATACGTTATAAAAAGAAAACTGACTGACTCGTCAACCCCCAGCCCAACCCCTGGGGCTTAAAATGTTGAAATTTTGCAATAAAGCTTCTTAAATGGTGTAGACAAAAAGTGAGATCAGAAATTATGAAATTCCCAAGGGATAGAGATTTCTGCAACGCGAAGAGGGTGAAGCTACAACTCATACGTTCTAACAGATAGGGGTCTCAGCACCGAATATAACTTTGTCCCTTTTGGTGTTGAGACCCTTGGTCCGTGGTTTCCTAGCGCTATTAGCCTATTTAAAGATATTTCGAAGAGCTTGCAGCTTCCTTGGACAGCGTATTAGTATCGCTGTCCAAAGGGGGAATGCTGCCAGCGTCTGTGGTACTATGCCACGGGGGCCCTCCTTTTTTAATTATTTTATTTTAAGATTACTTTTTAATTTGTTTTCATTTTAATCATAGTATAATTTGTTTTTAATTCCTCTTTTGTATTTTTTTCATTAATAAAAGAATCTTGTAACAGATCGTACGAGTTTACGCCAAATACACTATCTAACGACCACTAACTTCTTATCTTGATCTTGCTTAGTACTCATCCACTGAGGCCATAAACTATACCTTGTGTAAAAGGATTTCCTTTCATAGCAAACACAATAAAGACTAGCGGCCAGTATGTCGTAAATTTTAAGTAATATGCAAATCATGCCAGAAAATGACGTCAGAAGTACCTATTGTCAAAAATTATAAAATGTTTTCTGATAATTCGAAGAGTAAAAGAAAAGAACAAGTCTTTTCTCTTTAATACATGAGTTTTGAATCTATAATTGTAGAGATATTTTAACTCTACATTTTTAGATTAAAATAGAAGTTTTTTTAGATTTTTTTTAGAAAATATTTTGTAAGACAATTTAATTTTTAATCGTTCGTAACTTACTTTACTTTTTTTTATGTTAATAAAAATATTTAATATTTAATATAAAAATACAACCTATTCTAAAGGCAGCATCTTTACCAAATATAAAGAGTACTTTTTATTTGCTTAAAAGTACGAGCAGTTAATAATACTCGAATATCGGGGGAAAAGTTTTGAAATTTCCAAAGTTTTGCTTGAAAGATAAACAACAGAGTAACAAAAGGTCACAGTGTGAATCTTCTATATTTGGTATGTCTTTGGGGATAAATAAAAAGTTATTTTTAGTCATTAGCTATTTTATATATGCAGCTATAAAATAGTAACGTGACTAATATTGTAACTGATGGACAGCGCACAACCTCAACCACTGTAGTTGAAAATTTGAAATTTGGCGGGAATTTTCCTTGAAGATCATAGAGGTGGGCTAAGAAGGATAAGGATTTAAAATGTCTCACTATTTTAGCAGCTAAAACAGTTTTCAAATTTATACGTAATTTCCACGGATTAAGGAATAACAAGAATTGTTTTGTACCTACTAGCTTAGTTTTAAGCTGACTTTTAGCCAAATTGAAATCGAAACTTTATAGTTGGCAGACATATCCATGAGGATGAGGATCTTAGAGATGTACTAAGTACTAACAACGATTTTTTCGAAATAAACACGGGATAATAATCTGCCTTTTTTATTATTTCACTTCAAATCGAGTTGAACATTTTCGTTATCGTTCCTACTTTACATTAGTAATACTTCACTTTTGGCTTGGATTCTGCAAAACAAAAATAACCAACAGCCACGAGAAATTCAAAGCGAGCTCCAAGCAACCGTAAAGTCAAACCACATGTTTTAAAGATTCCGTTACCAAAGCGTACCAATAGGACCTACATGTTTTGAACCGTAATATTCAGACTGTTGAAATTTTGGCAGAAAGTCTAGTACTACAGCCGTTATACTCGTGACATCAAAGGATGAAAACACCATAAAGTTATGCACAAGAAACATGTTTTAACGGCGTTTTTACTCAATATTAATATGACGATATAATTTAGGGTAGCACGGTACCCCTTGTGTGGGAGTCCGACTTACATTTCGCCGTTTTTATTCCTCTTCTTCAATAATCCAATGCTTCTTCAATCCGGAAGGTTGGTTGTCAGCTTTCTGTAGGTATTCTACTTAATCTGCAGTCAGCTGGAAAAGCTGTTACACGCAGGCATTGTCAGTTTACTCCCGGATGTTCCGCAGCCACGGTTTCTACTTCTCTCAGAACGTTACTTTTCCTCCACCTTGCACATCCTTATCAATCTATTGTCCGCCTATTGTCTACTTTGTTCTTTGATTCTGTATTTTTTGTACTGATTTGTGGGGTTCAATAAAGAGTATTTGTATTGTATTGTATTGTATCAACCGCAGCAGCCTGTATCTGTTGTTCCTGAGCACATGGCCGAGATACTCTATCTACGGACACGGATAGGTACGATTTTTTTAAATCAAGCTTAAAATGTTTCTGTGGTTTTGCACTGAAGTGTAAAAGTACTGCATTCGAATGCACGTCCCATTCGTTACGTGTTGAAATTCAACTACAGCTAGGCTTTCAGGCAGAAGGCTGCGCGAGTCCACAAAGCTAGAAAGCTCCGGGCGGCTAACACAATTGTTGTTTTCCCGTTTGTCGCTCGGTGCGTTCCTGACGTACGACAAACACTGAATACTTACGAGGGAACTTTAGTATGTTCTAGCTTTAGGTTTTTTGCTTGAAATAGAGACAAAGTAAATCACAGCCAGTGCTTTAAATTTTGACGTGTAAATGTCTATTTTGTTAGTAACCGGTTTAAAAACTGGTGCTTAAATGTGTTTTGTCAGTTTTTAGGGTTCTATACGTAGTGTTTCAAACGGTAATAGCCAATGATTAATATAGCAATATACTTACCAAGAAAAAAAAAATAAGGGTCCCCATATCCAGGAACATGTGGTAACGACCTTTTTGCCTGTTTGCAGTTAGGTAAGTAGTTATAGGTATAAACAAAGTCAGTAGAATGTAGGTACGTGAAGGTGTTTTAACGTAAAACTAAAAGCTAAATTATTCGCATCAGTTATCTGTTAATCAAAATGCACCACTCATATACTCGCCACCTATCTTATCTTCTACATAATATCCATATCACGAACAAGCACTAACGTTGTAGGCATTTTAACACGAACACACTTTTGCGTCATTGGTGATTTGCAGTTTTGGTTTTAAAAAGGTATAGCCCCTGAAGAGACCCATTACTAAATTATCTCCAATGCTCTCAAACTTTACGAGACTGAGGTACGTGCTTACTTTAAAAGTACCTACAGTAATTCATCTGAAATAGCCCCGTTAAATCGGTCTTAGGTAGGTACTCATTACAAACATAAAATTGAAGACTGGACAGACTCTTCTAAGTAACCGGCGAACATCTACGGCGAGCGTATTAAATTGTGGAGACCTGCAAAGCCACATGCTGTACTCCAAGAATAGCTTACAAAGTTTACTGACAACACTAAGAACTGAATGTCTGGGATCTAAGATGTGGGTATAATAAGAAAATTCCTTCTGTAATAGTATAGTAATAGAGTCAGAGAATCACCCCCGTATTCATAAACGCTCTGTAGGCTTCTGCTAACTTAGCAATCGTTTGTCCTTATCTGTGAAAAGTAAATGTCAAAGTGACAGATAAGGACAAACGATTGCTAAGTTAGCAGAAACCTACAGGACGTTTATGAATAAGGGGGCCAGTGGTTAATCGGGTAGGTATTGGGTTAGGTATACACACACAGAGTCGCGAGTCTACCCTTTGAACATTTTTCGAATGGCTGAAATGTGATATTTATTAGTTCCGCCATTTTGAAAAATCCCCGAAAACTGGATCGGCAAAAGTATATACAGGGCTGGTAATGTGCTGTTTAAAATGATTGGACTATTTATCTATATAAACGTGGGTACTGTTTACTGTTACTCTATTGTGTTTCATGTTGAATATTGAGCTTCTAATATTATGCAAGCATCGATCCACATATTGTATTTCCCGGAATCCCTTTGAGAGCTTGAATTTCAGAGTATCTAATGCTTATTAGACAGACGGAGCGCCAGTGATCTCATTAAGTACAGGTATAGGATATATATTATTAGATAAATGTTCACTGTCAAGTCATAAACTGGAACGAAATACGCTATTTCATGCCACACGCTTTAATTACATTTTGTCACAGCGCTCTGAGTTTACCTGCTAGTGGCACACGTCTTACTGATGATAAAACAAGGGAACAGCTTGTTGCATAGGCGATATTCCCTAAAAGCGACGTTTTTGCTGCCTTCTTGCCGTAATAGTACGAGTATGAACGGGTACGCAAATCTTGTAGATATACATGTCAAATTTGACCCACTTTTTGTGGCCGTATTGACTTGAAATTTGGTATACACATAATGCAAGACAGATGATAAAATTACAGTCGGCAAAAAAAAGCTTCCATGAAACCACAAACATTGTTACTAATTTCATTAATATTTTTAGTTTAATTTTCATTTATTTTCGACTTATTACTTACTTTATTAACTTTTCTAGTTGTAATGTACTTTTTTGTTATTAGGTTCTAATGGTTTGTATTTTAATAAATAAAATGTTCACATTTCTGTAGTAGGAAAAAGTTTTACAATAAAAACAAAGACGAGAAGTCTTGTTACATTGAAAAGCAAAAGTGTTCTAAAATTTACGTAAGCGACGAATGTTAAACACACGACACGACAATTTACATAAATTGTGCACTTAGACCACTAGTTGACCAAGCAATGGATTATACCGAGTAAATAAGTCAGGTTTATTGTCAGTAAACATTGTACTATTGACACGCCTAACGTTATTTCTCAGACACCACACGCGGTTCCTTCAGATGATAAATATTTTATGAGTAAGTAGATATGCGGAGGGGCTTTACCATGATATCTTAATGCAATTCAATTCCGAATTAGTTCAAGTTTTAGCTGCCATTTTTAGGACGGATCTGACAACGACCGAACCTAAACTGAATCGCATTAAGACGCCACGGTAAGGCCCCAGGTTCCTATTTAGTTATTGTGAGAATGTTGAAATTTATATTTATGTACTCTTGAGTCTGAAAAGGCAAGAGAATTTACGTTTAAATATAAATAAATAAACTGCGTAAGTAACCGCATGATTATAATTACTTCACCTTAATTGCTGCATTCAGGTCTCCAAGTCAAAAGCTCGTTCCAACTCGACATAGAGTTTTAAAATTTTGTTCAATAGTAAAAAAGTAGAAAAACGCTCTGTGGCTAGGGTTACCGTGTAGGATATTATATAAATGAACCTCCGCGGTGGATTCAAGGCTGCACTCGGCGCACCACCATAAGTTGGCCTGTTCCGTGGTACACATTACACGGAGTCAAGTATTTCGACGTTGGTCAATGTCGAGAAACGTCGAGACACCTAAGATTCGATTTTTGAAAAGCTCATTACCAAAATTTACTAATGAAATAAGAGTTGCCTAGAAAAATCACAGCTCTCATAATTTTTTTAGGTAATCGATAAATTAAATAATTTGAGCAGTGGTTTTGTACAACCAGCAGAATTTTTAACACTTTCGTTTGTATGGTATTTTTGAGTGATGTGATTTCAATCACATTTGTGAAAATACCTCACAAAATTGGCAAAACAATGTATTCGATTTAAGAAAAGAGGTAGAAAAAAAATACAGCTCTTAATTTATCTTCGAAAATTAAGAAAAAAAAACGGATATTTCGAAGTGATTTTAAAAGTCGGACTCAAGAGCGCGCTAGTAGGATTTGACTGTGGTATTTTCCTGTGAACGTCCGCGTATATTCTCAGAAAGTTTTGATTTTGATATGGCAACCCTATCTGTAACTCAGTGGAATTATGCGGTGACACGAAAACTGCGGAGTACGGCAACCCCGGCGAAGTTGATTGCGAACACGCTATTATAAAATTTAGTTCGAATATTACTGCTGAAGTAGATGCGGTTAATGGTCGCTGTAAAAAGTTTGTTCGAATGTGGTTTGAATGAAATAAAATTTAAATGGTTCTTTTATTGTTGCTATTTTGTTGAAATAATGGCAGAGTTTCAAATAATTTTCAAAGTGTTAAAATAATTTTATTGTAACTAATATTCTTTAGTGTTTTTTTACCGAGTAACGAAGCGGTTGGAGGTCGAAGTGTGAAATAGACTACTTTGGTACACCGCTTAACTTATCAATCCTTTAGAGAGCGCCATCTATCGGATAGTTCGTTATACAAAGTCTCTCTGATCTAACGTGAGCAAAGCTACGCAAAACAGGCTAGCAGGTAGTATAAATAGTCATTTATTTATTTATTCAAGTGATTTATAATTAGTACAGAGTTCGTGTAGTATTATTTCGATTTGTTTCATCAAATACACATTTATGACGAACATGTTCAGAAGTGTTTAAGACGCATTAAAAATTTAATCAAACTGCATTGAGACTGAATGTAGACAAAAGAAAGCTTACAAAACACGTTGGAGTAATCCTTCCCTGTTTTGAATCACAAGCTCCCATTTCCTTTACGCTAGAACCTGTTTCAGAGAAATCTTTTCACCGCCGCTAACTTTTCCTCTGCAAATTTTATTTCCCTCATGTCAAATGTACGAGAGCAGTCTATACGCAATCCACATAAATATGTCAACGACTAGGTTCGCGAATGTCGGTGCGTGCAGCCGTCAGCCGTCACTGTAACAACTCCTCTATACTTTATTCCATCTAAATATCAAGGGGAAATGTTTTATCGAAATGCGTTTGCTTTAAATATTTCGAAGTTTTTCTTTTTGCATGCTTATTTGTGACTTTAACTTGATGATTTCGCTTGTATTTTAAAGCTAGTTTAACAATTTAAGTTATGCTTCTGAATTATGGTATCTTATGGCGTTTGGCCTTCAGTGCCGTCTTCAGGGAACCTAAATGATCAATTCTACGCATACGTTTCTATCTGATGTTGTATAAATGTTACGAAATAGACGTATTTTAAACGGGACATAGACGGCGATTATCTTTGAAGACAGGGACCCGATTTTTTAACGCACATGTGTGAAAATACCACTCGAAAGTGGTGAAAAATTGTGCTGAATTTGAAATACCTACGAGTAACTTAGAAGATAACTACGGCTCTCATTAATCTTGTGAAGTAGTCAAAACTTTGATTAGAGCTGTAATTTTGAAGATATAAACAGATTTGTTTCAAAAATTGAGATGTGCTTTCAAAAATCGGTCCCCAGATACTCATCTGCGAACTGTGTGTAACCTGTGCTGCGTCTGTGCTATTGTTTTTTTTAAACTTGTAATTTAATGTTATTCCCTGGAAAATATTTCTTGTGTTATTAACTGTGAATAATGTGAAACTATTATCTAGCAACGTTACGTTTGCCTTTTAAGGGCATTGCCGTAGCAAGTTGAATATGGATGATGAATAAAAGAATGTTAATGTTGAAGCAAAGTTACTCGAGTCGTACTTGGCCGTGCACAATGAACATTGTTTGAAGATAGTCCATAAATTTTAACTGCGTTTAGTGCGGGCTTGAAGTTATTTTTGCTCACATTACAGTGTTAGGTCGTTGCTTCTGTTTTATTAGTACTCCGAGGAATACCTAACGCTGTTTCATTGTGGATTAACGGAATACATATGCCACTGAAACACAGTCGACTTAGAATGCTCATTTAAAAAATGTATGAAATGTTCGAATATCTTCTAACTGGCGGTAATGTTAACCAGTTGCTTCTCTTCCCACGCAGATGGTATCAATCATGGTACAGGCGATGCAGCTTGCAATCCATCACTATTTTGATTCCCGTTTCATATACGCCCACAATCCTGCTAAACGTGGCCTTTAGGTCTTGTTACGTTATGTCTACCCCGTAAGGGATAAAGACGTGATTTATGCAATGTATACATGTATGTACGATGAAATGAGAATAAGTCAAAATCATAAGTCCGCGTTGTTACGCATTTATTGCCAGCAATGCATATTGCGTTTTCGTGACTTATGTCTAGTACTACTGTCACAAATTAGCAGTCAAACCCGTAATAACGCACGCGTAACTTTCCCATTTAGGAAACCATTTGATCAGACATTTTGCTTTAAGATGTTTGTCTTCCAGCTTCTTAATTTCAAACTAAAAAAAACTGCAGCAAAGCAATATTATTGTCAGGTAAAACTTGGAGGTTTCACAACCGTACTGCAGCGATTCGTCACCACCCCAAAAGTCTGCCACGCTTTGGAAAAAATTGCTTTTTCACGCCAATATTCCTCGTTAAAGTTTAACGTGCTATAACAAAGGCGCATATGGCAGTAGCGCCATTATCAACAGTCAATTGTTTTAAAATATACGGATCGTTACGCGGACCACAACGCGTGCAGATTACAGTCACATGACTGCCGATAACCTTCTCGGGTGATGACCTGCAACAGCTGGTAAAGTCGGACTTTCACTCGTGAGTCATGTGACTTGCGCATGTAGGTTTTTGTAGTTTAGGAGGTAGGTGTTTTATATTAAACTTTAATATAATTTAAGGTATTTAAGGTATTTAACCGAAAAATAGTAATTTACTTTTTGTAAATGTATTTTATTTTGAAAAAAATGTATATTCCTGCCAAGTTTGTAGCGGCGCATTCTTCTTGGCAATGATGGTCTTTCCGAATGCGATGGTAGTTCAAAAAAGACGTGTAAAAGAGCTCTTGGCGGTCTATTTGCAAAATAAAGTTTCGAATTGTTTTTTAAGTAGTTAGGTAGTTTATGTAAGGCCTTGATCGTTCTCAACCGCCACCCGCGGTGGACAGTGGCCCGTTGCTCATGGCGTCTATATGCTGTGCTGGTAAATGTTCGGGAGCGGTCGTTCTCGCCCGCCGCATTTTTGACATTGGACACATGTTGCCATGCGGCGGTTACGTCGGTGAAAATGCTGAATTGTGTGAATCTGAGTAATTTATTTAAGCAGTTCGCCGACAAATTGTAGGTACCTACTTACTACCTATTTAATTTTATTTGATTTCTAACCCGCCGTAGAATGTTCTTACAGTAAACTTCACAAGATGTTCCTTGTCAATTCAATGTAACGCCACTATGATGTTTAATGTGAGAGGGTTGCACAGGTTAGGTATCAATTTGTTCGATACATATTTCAAGTAAAATCTGCCGATGACGTTTCCGAAAGTTGACGCGCTGGAACCCACACACTTTATCGCACTTACACAGTGGTTTACTATTATTTGTAATCTTTTTGTGTCACATTGGGTTGGAATTGGAATGTAAAGGGATATTTAGTTTTTTTTAAAAAGCGCAGAAAACGACATGCGACTATTTTGATGTTAAAGTGACCGACAGCCAACTAGGCTGGCATGACATAGGGATCTTCTGAAATCGAGTCTAATCTTTTCTTAAAGGGCCGGTAACGCACCTGTAACTTCACTATATTTCAGGCGCACATGGGCGGCGGCGATTGCTCTCCATCAGGCGAACCCCATGCTCGTTTATCCCACTATCACATAAAAAAAACTGGTCACTTTTCGTACAACTTTGTACGGAAAGCGACTCTTTATGTTCTTAGTACCTACGTATAGGTTATTTTGTCATATAAATCCACTCGGTTACTAAGTGAAAGAGGTAACTACATACCAACGATCAACTAAATTATTAAAACATGATATTTAAAACAGGTTAAGGTCGACTTTGAAATACACGTGGCTATACGGACGTGAAACTAAGTCTTGTAAAATTTATACGCGCGTAGGTATAAATCTTTTGAAATAATCTCTGTCTGTTCCGTAGAGGTAATAATCAAATAGAGTGACAATACTGGCCATCAAGTTCTGCAAGATATTACAGGTGAAAAACATAAGTAAATGTTGTATGTGTGAGTAATGTTTGCGAATAGACAACGACGTTCCAAATTACAAAAATGACTTAAGTCCCATATCAGTTCTGTAGACTACTACATACAACAGGTCATTTACGTAAGTTTTTCACCTATAGTGACTTATTGAAAGTTATATATGAGAACTATTATGTATGAAAAATACGAATGTTTATTCTAATGTCTTGGATGTTAATTTTATATTTAAGTATGTGTTAATCTATTTAAGTACATATTTTTGTCTAATCCCATATTACAACAAGTCTAGTTTTTTTTTAAACAAAGCATCAAGTTTATTTAAACTAACAGTAGGTTAAGGCACTGTAACTGTCAATTTTATAAAAAGGCTGCACAGTCACTATGCCCATCGACTGAGCATTAGCTATTCATATTGATTATTTGGCTGCTTGTGCAACTGCAGCGATTTACTTGGCCTCAATCAGAGTGCAACAATCGCCACGTTGGCTTGGCGATTTTTTTAAATATAAATTGTATGACATGTCCACTCTATTAGTTGTATTGTCTATGACACCAGTCCTCCGGGAAATATAAAATGGTATAAATAAAGATTTTCGATATTAGTCCAAAGTTACAATGTATATTATACCTGTAGGCAATCTTTAACTACTTTATCATGAATGTCTGGGTAATAAAACGTAATGCTCGCCGAAAAGGGCTTAGGTGGCACTGCGTGGCACTGGCAACTGAAACGCTAGAATTCTGAATTACGTGTTCAGAAAAAAATGGCCTTTGTTGTCGCAGAATACTATATTTGCTTACTGTGTATAGTCAGCTGCAGAGAAGATACCGCCTCTCTATTAATGGGGGGCATCTGTTCTCTGCAGCTGACTGTACTTACGAGATCTGCAAGTAATATTGTCTTCACCTGCCACTAGGGTTGCCAACCGTACTCTAAAATAGAGTATTGCACTCTATAGCTTGTAGGCATACTCTACAATCTATAACACAAATAAAGTATGCTAAAATACTTTTTTTTACACAATGTTTACTATAGTGCCAGTTGTGTAATATTATGCAAACCCATTATAAATAGGTAGGTACATAAAGTATATGATACTCTTTTCTGTAAGGCCGTACTCTTAATTCACCTATACTTTGAAATCAGAAATATTCTATTTTTTCTAATAAAAGTTGGCAACCCTACCTGTCACCATAGAGGAATAAGTCAATAGAGCTAAAGTGCGATATAATTTGTATTGAAAACATAAACTTAATTGCTCTCATATCTGTGTTAGCCTTAATGCAATATCAGAGGCTTTGGAATACGGAATTAACAAATTACATACCTAAACCTCCTTCATAAATCTAATAAACCATTCAGTAGTTTTTCGAGTTTGTCGCAGACAGACTGATGCGACGGAGGACCTTGTTGTATTATAATGTATCTACCTAGATATGTAGTGATGATTTCGCTTTTAGCGATACGCACAATTGCCTGTATACCAAACAAACGTGCGAGACTCACAAAGGTGTGTCAAAAGGGAAGTATACACATTATAGGTACTCAGGTTATTGAAGTTCAATAAGCGGGGCTACAACTACTACCTAGTCTGATATCCTTATCAGCTGAGGTACGCCATCAGGCAGTGCTGAGGTATGTAGCTGTTCATGATTGTAATTTTAAATCTGCCGATTTTCATAAGATTCGTTTTCTTAAAACTGAATCGGAGAGACTAAAAATAAATAAACATTTTAATAAAATTTATAGGGTACCAATTTTATGTAATACTATCTTCTGCCCGCGACTTCGTCCGCGTACAATTAGATTGAAGAACTGATGTTGATAGTATATTCTGCAATCATTATTTACGGTGCGACTCTAGGCTAGCTACGGCCTTTGACATGTTTATCACTATCCCACGGGAACTATGCAATTTTCCAGGATAAAAAGAAGCTTATTTATTAATCTAGGGTACCAGCTATCTCCGTTTAAAATGTTATCCAAATCCATCTAGCGTTTGCGCGTGAAGAAGTAGCACACACACACACACACACACACACACACACACACACACACACACACACACACACACACACACACACACACACACACACACACACACACACACACACACATATTTGACCTATATTACATTGATGAGCAAAAATAACGGGTAACTTCCAGTACAAAGTGGTATGAAAAGTGACCTGTTATTTTTGCCCTTCAATATATAATATTTTTTAAATACATTTAAATTAATAGCCTTTCCTTTGTTTTCAGTCTAATTTTATGTGTCAATAGACGTAATTACTTGCAAATAACTTGAACTATCTTGCAACAATAGTCACAAATAAAGCATTGCGGAAAATATGTTCGTGTTTTCAATTAATAAAGTTATGATTGCTAAAATGCCTATAGAAATATTTATAAAAATAACAAACTAATCAACTTAGGTCACGAGTTGTTGAGGATGATCCGGAAAATTGCATAGTTCCCGCGGGATAGCGATAAACTAATTTTAATAATACTATAATAGCATTGCAAATGTCGTTCAAAACTATGCGCAATGGTGGCTATTAATTATGTAATTAAGCAAAAGCTAAGGGTTTGCGGCAACAGGGACCGCAGATCAATTAATACTTAATAGTCGCGTTTATGCGTGCGCTGAACGTTGGTGTTAACATCTATGTAATTACCAGTGTGATGGGATCAGAGCTTTTAGTTTAAGCAAGTATTTTGTTGTAGTAAATATTTCGAACAGTGTGTGGCAGCGCCACATGCGGCATGTAGGTATCGACGGAAAACTTTTCCCTATTTGAAATCTTACGCGAACAACCGCAGTAGTAGTACGAGTACAGGGGCTTTACCGTGACGTCTTAATCTGATTCGATTCCGATTCAGTTTAGGTTCACTCGCTGTCAGATCCATACTAAAAATGACAGCTAAAACCTGAACTGCGTTTGAATTGAATCGCATTAAGACGTTGTCGTAAGGCCCCAGTTTCTTGCCTTCATTTACCACTGAGCTGTTAAAATTTATACAGGACTAAAAAACTGCGATGTAAACTACTTACGAGTAGGTACAGTCCGGGAGCTCTTCGGTCGACATTCGGAATTCGGTTACACTAAGCCGATTCAAGTATCACACCTGAAGAGTGAGTGAGACAGCAAGACAAACTCGAATGCCGTTCTAGGAGCCCATGAACTGTCCTTACCTAACAAAAAACGAAGTCGAAATTGGTTTACAGGTGACTAGGGCGACGGCACCAGTGTTGGACACTTTAAGCTGATAAGCACCAGTAATGGACACTTCATTCTTAATTTAAATATGATACGGTTTAAAATTGACCGTTGTACAATAAATGACTATGCCTGTCTTTTAAGTAAGAGTTATTGTCCATTACTGGGTCATGTCCATTACTGGTGCCGTCACCCTAATGACGGACATAGGTATAAAAAATAGACAGTCGAATTGTAAATAAATTTTGTAGCCTATGAAAAGATGATTTCCTGTAGCAGAAGATACCATTACAATTATTTAAAACCAGGCTTACCTACGTGTTCTGAATGACAGCCAACCTTAACACTAGGTATCTATTGTTAGCTGTTTACTTGTCTGCATTTAAAGGCTCTCACTTGACAACTCACCATGCTAAGTGTCTGGCCACACATCAAACTCTCCATGCGTGTCAGAAATAATGTTTGAAAGGGCTCTGACACTTCGTTGATTTAATACAAAACAGACGTATTCCAAAATCATTGCCATTGCGTCTAAAAACAAAAGTCGTTCATTATAAGGTTCCAAATGCAACAGTGTCTGATTTTGAAATGTGTCACTTTTGTATTGTAGCGTCTTGACTACGTGCAGGCCTCAACTCAGTGTAAGTAAAAGGTATGTAAAATTAGTTTATCGTTAAATACAAATAGTCCGATGGTTATTTTTTTCTAGAGCGAAGGTTATCGTGCCACTGTACGATTGACATTATTAAGATCACACAAATAACGCCGAAACAAGAAAATAGTTTAATTTTTATATTGTTTTCCTTTAAAAAAATTAGCACCAATTGTGGTAAAAGAGAAAGCCTTCTATGAGAAACGGACACACCGATAGTCAATCCTTAGTACCTAATACAAGTAACCAAAAATTTATACTTGATAGTACGAGGGTGATGACATAATAAATGTCTCAGATCGCAGGAACTTGATGCACGAGCCAAAGGCGAGAGCGACAAAAATGTGACCTGAGACTTTCTTTATTACCGCCCGAGTTTTGTACATAATTTTACGTCTTCCCCTGGCCAGGAATAGCGGGTGGTAAATTGCTACTTACGGCCCGGGGCAACGTAAAATGTTTTTATTCAGCCTACATGTTACCTTTAAGCTTCCATTGCTATTAAAGGGTCATATTCGTAGTACACCGTGAATGCTGCTGATAGCGTAGCAATAGTTTCACCTACAGTAGTAACGTACCTACATTATGATCGTTACCTACTAGCTCTCACTACAAAAAAAGGAACTTTAATCAACTGGAAAATGTAAAATTCCGCCATTTTTTTTATGGAAACCGTAAGAACCATCAAATTGCTCACAGGCGGTAAAGATATCGCCAAACATACCTAACACAGAAATTAACACACAGAAACCGCACTAAAATGCCTTGGAGTCCAGTATCTTAGTGTTCCAATAATTTTCCTATTGGTTCCATTAAGGTAGGCCTAGGTCTAGACAGAGTACAGCTGCGTAATGCATTGATGTCAAACGTCCTATAAATTCACGCCTTTATTATGCCAAACATCACCGGCAAACCAGACTTTGCATTTTAATACTTCTTAAGCGGGGTTTCGTCATAATCACGTGGCTCAACAACAATGTCTACAAAACCCGGTTGATCCAAAGTCATGTGACTTTACGGAATATCAAAAACCAGTACGCATGACCTCTGTGGCAGAAGGAGTTGTTACGCGTTTAAGTTTCTAGTGCTTTGGCTGCAATATACCAGTCCGCTTGACCTACGCGGTAGAAGGTTTTGGTATGAGTTGAGGTGTCTATCACTGTGGCTACAAAATCGAGGCAATGTTCTGGCTCTATTTAAACAACATTTACATAAACCACGCACGCAATGTTTGCACAAATGGCTCAAACATTTGATTCGGATGTAATGAATTTACTTACTTATATAATTGGGTGGAAAAGTTCTATTGTATATTAGTAGCGTTTGGCAATGGCACATTTTAATCGCATTGTGATAAGTGACTCACTGAGGAATTTACCTTACTACATCTGTGTTTATACAAATATACTTTGATAAGAGTACAAATGAGAAAATAATGGAAACATTAGATTAACGGTTTGACAGCTAAACTTAATCTATGCACCCAGTACCTCTTAGTTATATGTATTCCTTTCATGGTTTGATTTGAATTTCTAAACGAGACTGAAAATTAGAACACAAAAAAAAACCGAAAAGTTAAAGCTATGGCTGGGAATCGAACCCGGATCCTCGTCATTCCGTGACGCGTGCTATACCCCTACACCACCCATAGCAGGTGGGTAAGCCTTCGATTTTTTCTCTGTTACTAGCTGTCACGTGACCTTGTTACTATGCGAATTTTTGTCGCTAAGCGTCATCTGTTTGAATATGTCTGTACGACACAATTACACTGGAACTGACCGCTCCTTACCTAATTTCGTTGGATTCTTAGGTAGACTATAACAGCGTTGGGCACACATTCGATCTCAAATACACGCGCGTGAATTTAGAGAGAGTGCCTTTAATACCTACCTACCTATGTTTTAGAGACAAAACGTTTTAATTAGGTACTATGAGTAAATTAGCAGTACATCTAGCGGTGTTTATATAGATAATAAACTTAAGCAAAGCTCTTTATTCTCATAGTATTGATACCTTAACGCGAACGCGACCCAGACACAAAACTTGCAGTAATGGCTTCGAGGAAGCACTGCTTTTTGTTAAGTAACGAGAACTCTCTGTCTGTAGTAGTAGTTGTAGTACTACGAAGTCTACATTCTGTAATATTCATTCTTGAAGAAACAATAAAATTATCTTCACATTTCACTTCAATAATTGTATGTGAACTGGCATCAAGAATAATAGGGATATCTATTATATGTTCACTTAACATCGTAACTGCTACCTCCTCCCCTTAAAGTTGTACATAACTAACAATAATGCGATCCATTCATTTGTGATTTCAAAGGATTCCGGTTTCTTTGTGCCACTTCCTGTGTCAGCTGGCCCCTACCAGTAACTTTTCTTTTGAAAAAAAAACTCCTTGTTCCTTGCTACCTTTACCTGATTTATTTATGTTTAGCTCATTGTTCACGGTAAATTGATTGAAAACCTTGCTTAAACTTGCTTAGACAACCTCTACATGTCTCAAAAGATGTCCATTACTGGGCATTCTTCTTCAAGGATCTCCACGACGATTTGTACTGTGCTACTTTTACCAATCTGCCGTCCATGTTGCGAGAGACCTAACAACTTTCCGCCTAAGGATAAGCGATGGCCACTCCAGAGTCTTAAGGCTCCAACGGCCTGCCCTGCGACCAATGTGCTTTGTCCACTGCTACATTAACTGCTGTATTAAGGCGTGCAATTCGCTGAAATATGCCGGTAACTTTAGTTCTTCTACGGATTTCATTTCTAATTTGAATTCAAGAAGTCAAGTGCATCTACATGCTTAGTAAATCCCTTTCATACATATGGGCTGCACAAAAATATGCATTAAACCTCCTTTCTTTATTAGAAAGTGAAGAAATTACAATTTCATATCGTCAAGTTACGAGACCAGGGACTTTACCGCGACGTCTTAATGCGAGTCAATTCCGACTCAGTTCAGGTTTTAGCTGTAATATTTAGTATGAATCGGAATTAAATCGCATTAAGACGTCATGGTTAGGCCCTTGAACTCATTCCATAAGAAAACCAAACTTTGTAATGGACGAATGCCGTCGAAACAGGGGAAACAAAAGAAGGCGGAAAAACAACAAAACGAAACAAGTTTAAAGAAAAATACCGAAAGCATTCCGATAGTAAATATGGGGACCCTCCAAGCTGGCCTCTTAAGGGCATCCACTCACTGAATGTAGCATCCATTTTATCCGACTGACACTCGCCACTTGCCGACCCCACTCGAGTCGGGCACGAGCCATTGCAATTTCAAATTTGTGGGGAGATCAAACAAGCAAAACCATATTAAACCATGGAACCAGCTCAGTGACTGGAATGTTAACTTATAACAACGGATCATTTTACCAACTGGTCTCATTAAACAGATATTATTCTGCTATTCGAAATTAAGATGAGAGTTACCTTTAACAATGAAGTTTGATTTTGGATGTCTAAGAAGCAATTTATTTAATGGAGAGGTTATTGGAGATAATTGAAAAAGTTGTTCTGCTGACAGGTACGAGCCATTTCATAAAGCATTATGATTTTATATTCTAGAACTCAAGGACTGGCGTTTACCTGCGAATATTAATTTCTTTTTATGTAGATATACGGATTGATTACAATTACACCCACTACATTATAGTAATAATAACTGATTACCAATGCAAGAGATATACACATGGATGAAATCATTTTCTTTACACGCTATTGACCTGTATTGAATTAGTGACCTTAAACAAAATGGACAAAGGTTATTTCTTGCATAAACATGTGTTGGTCTCCTTTTCTGAATACAGAGC
This sequence comes from Pandemis corylana, assembly GCA_949127965.1. NCBI lineage: Eukaryota > Metazoa > Arthropoda > Insecta > Lepidoptera > Tortricidae > Pandemis > Pandemis corylana. The sequence continues at coordinate 13,897,389 of OX421851.1, read as the reverse complement.
CTGCTGCGGCTTAAAACTGCTCAAAACGGTTTTACCTCTACATATTATGTAACCCCCTTACTCAGATGAAATAAAGAGTAAAGACAGAGTTCCGCGAACGAGAACGCGAAGCTGTTTTATACTACACCTCACCATGTACAAGTATAACAGTACCGGCAAGTAAAAGTTGAAACGAGGCGTAGTTACAACTGGACTCCCTTTGTCTTTCCCAGAACTCTGTCTGTACTTTTATTTAGTCTGACCCTCTTTACTTGTAAACGCTTAAAAATAGGCTTCTGTTAGCTTAGAATTCGTTTGTTTTTATGTCACATTGACATTTTATTTTACTAGGCGCAGACAAAACAATTTTTTTCTGTAAAATGTTTATAATTTTCGTATTTACTTAAAGGGTTAAGTCTATTTACTTATACACAATACACACAAATCACGTCTTTATCCCTTACGGGGTAGACAGAACCTTAGGTAACAGATACCTATAGGCCACATTTAGCAAGATTGTGGGCGTATAGGTGAAAAATGAAATCAAAATAGTCATGGGTTGCTATCCTCATCGCCTATAACATGATTCCTATGATTTTCGCCCATTCCTTCGATGGGCTTTTACCATCTGCGCAGGTAGAGAAGCAACTGGTATATTCTGTTTTTCTTTGCTCCCAGACCAGCATGGAAGAAACACATTTACTTATGACCAATGTATTAGTCTAATTTTATCAAAACTTCTGTAAACCTAGCATCTCATATGTTCCTGGTAGCTCGCCAAATTCACAGCAGCCTCATACCGCTGCGAACCTTCTCGGTTCTGGCTTGGTGCCAGAAGTGTTATCATTGACCTACACAACACTATCAACAGGTTATGGCCTTTGCGAACAGCCAAGCTTTGATTAGGGTAAATAAGATGATACCCACTTAATATCTATTAACCTTATCGTATCAATGTTAAAGAATAAAATAAACCAGTTCAGTAGCTTAGGTAGGTACTTTGCCACTCAGATTTGGGTATCTGGGTGTGTATGGGTGTTTGTTACTGTTACACGCAAGAATGGCTGCACACATCTGGATATTTGAAACATGGATAGATTATTATTGAGTCTATACTTTTTATTCCGAAAAATTTCGTAGTTCCCGCGGGATAGCAATAAACGAATTCTTTGAAGACAGAGTCGCGGGCAACAGCTAGTTGTCAAAATAAATACAAACCAATAAAAGCAAAGTGATGGGCACCCTGCCAAGAGGCCCACCTCTCTTGTATAATTGATTTTAAAGTTTATTAAGTTATTTTAATTTTATAGTAACTAGTTTTAGTTTTGTATTTACATTTTAAGTATCTGTATTTTCATTAAGTTTATCAACAATAAACTTACCTTTATGATCAACTAGTAATAAAAGCATAACAATCTTTTTATTTTAAATATATATCGCTGGCCGAGTGCAACAGTGGCACAATTCAAAAAAACTGATTTTTTAGTTTAGCCCAGAACCGAGTTCTACGATGCGTATTTTATAGCGTACAATACTGGGCCAATTCAAAAGTTTATCAGAACAACCCATAGATGGCTCCCGCGCCACTGCTGCACGCAAGGAAATTACCTGTCTCGTTCCTGCAATACTGACTCACGTTCAGTGTGCCGCCCGATCTTGCGCACAACACCCGCCTGCGTTAATGCAGCAGTGACACTTTTGAGTTGTGCCAGTATTGCATAAATCAACGAGAAGTTTTTTGATTTGTGTCGTCGGTAAAAAGAAAAACTAAAGTAATCGATGTACTTTAATCAAACATGCATTCAAGAAATTATAAAAGAAAATGTCCTCCATCGGGTGCACCGCAACAGTAAGTACCTACAATTTTGTTCCTCAACATTTATATAGGTACACAATCATAATATTGAGAGTATTGTGACTACGTAGGTATATTGTTACATGAATAGTGTTAACTAATTATTTGATAAATGTAACTCCTATTTCTTATTTAACTGAACTGTCATTTTGTTGTGCGTGTGATTAATCTGGAGTAATAATGCTATTACGAAGGCACGTAGAATCAAAAACAAAACCTAAAGACTAGTAAAGAGATTATTACAATGTTTTTTGGAGTTCCGAAATCGAAATGGCAGAAACAAAATCCTTTTGGATTCGCCTTATCCGTTTGTCTGTCTGTTCGTCTATCTGTCTATCTGTATGTCTCTCTATGTCCGTCGTGTGTATGTCTGTTTGGCCGTAGCTTAGCTCAGAGATTTTTAGCTTCCAAAAACTGTAATTTGATTAGCATCATGCGGACAATGTGGTACAGTAAAATCTTATTTATTTTTATACTTACTAAATACAGTTACTTTTTTTTAGACCCAAAGGATCGGAAACTCAAAAAGAAGATGAACCAGATGCTCCTGCATTTAGGAAATCAAAAGTAAAAACTTTAAAAGAAGTCAAAAACTCAACTGAAAACAGAAGTTTTTCGGATCTCGATTATAATTTAATGACCGAACTGTTTAAGGGACGCGGACGTGCTATGTTAGAAGCAGCTAAAGCTCTTCGCGATTCACCCCCTGCTGTAAGTGAATTCGATTTTTCAGAAAATCCATCACAGTGCATGGAAACCTTACAACCTCTAGATAGAAGAACACTTACATCCAGAGACAATCTAAATAGTGGCCGCATCATACGAAATGTGAATACTCCAATACCCCAAAAATCAAAGGAAATCTCTTGTGAAAATGCCGATTGGATATTAAGTAACACGTCCATGTCACCTGAAAATAAATATAATTTTTCTCAATTGACTGCCGTAGAAAAACCTAAAAATAAATTGCCACCTCAATTATCAGCCATTGAGCAAGACAGTGAAAATATAGCTTTATCTTCCGTCTTCTCCATGGAAGCGCAGAATAATACACATAATGATGAAGACCACACGAGTACCCTTGAGGCCCCTGTCACGGAACTGAGTGACACTCTTAATATTACGAGTGAATCGTTTGGAAAACAAACTGTTTCTAATGAAATCCCAAAAGATATTGTGCCAATTCCAGTTTCGTGTGACAGCCTCTCTACAACAGAAAATAGGATCATTATTGCTGATATTGTCGCAGCTCCACATTCCAGAATTCCCTCACTGATAACGCCAAGTAATGCTGAAACTGATGAATTATTATTCTCACAAGGATCAAGCAATTCCATGAAAAATACAAACAACTATTTGTCGGAGCCAGCAAACAAAGTAGGTCGAGACGAAGAGTTAGCTTTAGATAAACAACAGTCCAGAGACGATTCTGATTCAATCTCGGAAATTGATGACTCCGACGCAGATCCAGATTATCCCCCTCGAGTGGACAATATTGGTGGTAGATATGTCTCTGACTCCGATGAATCGTTGTCCAGTATTTCTGACAGTGAGAACACTGTGCCTCGAACAAGAAAAAAAATAGCTGAGCCGTTGCAATGGAAAAGAAACACCACAAAAAAACTGAGAAATTCTGGAAAAGAGTACAAGAATTTAAAAACCGGGAAGCTTGTAGCCGCTAGAAAAATGGGTGATCCATGCCATGACAATTGCAGACTGAAATGCTCCACAAAATTTACAAATGAAGAACGCGAAGACTACTTTAAACGATATTGGTCTCTAGAAGATATCAATAAGCAAAGACAATTTATACAAAATGCTACTGAATCAATTAATCCGACTTATAGATACCCTGTCCAAAAAGAAAATCAAAAAAACCGGCAACTCAACCTTGCATTTTACTGTTATAGAGGGCTAAACAAAGAGAGAGTTTGTAAAAAATTCTTTACGTCAACTTTGGGGATAAGTAATCGATGTATAAGGACAGTCAACGCCAAAACTATAGATGGCTTTTTGAAGGATGACAATAGAGGAAAACATAAAAGTCATACTACGATATCAGAAGAAATTAAAAATGGAGCTCGTGCTCATATTGCAAGCATTCCAACAGTAGAAAGTCACTACACTAGAGCCGATACTACAAAAAATTATATAGAAGGAGGCCGAACGTTGGTAGATTTATACAAGGACTACAAGCAAGATTGCCAAAATCAAGAAAAAGAGTTTGTGAGTCTATCAATGTATAGGCAAATATTTAATTACGAATTCAATTTGGAATTTTTTAAGCCAAAAAAAGATTTGTGCCAGTTTTGTGAAATCTATAAAAATATGAATAGCGATGAAAAATTGGACAAAGAAATTGAATACATTAGACATCACGAAGAAAAAGATTTAAGCAGAGATGAGAAGGCACAAGATAAATCAAAGATAAGTAAAACCTACAAAGTGGCATGTTTTGATCTGCAAGCCGCGTTGCCCACTCCAAAGGGAGAAGTTTCCACTTTTTATTACAAAAGTAAGTTGTCTACTTACAATTTTACAATTTGCGACTTAAATACCAAGGGATTAGGTCCTGTCAATTGTTACGTATGGCACGAAGGAGAAGGTCACAAAGGATCCACGGAGATAGGGTCTTGTATTTTGCACTACTTAGAGCAATGTGCATCATCGCAAAACATTGCCAATGACTCGGAAACTTCAGAGGATTCAGAAATAGTATTTTATTCGGATAACTGCGGTGGGCAGGGAAAGAATAAATTTATAATTGCGGCCTACCTTTATGCTGTTTCTCATCGCAAAATTAGGTCCATTACACACAAATTCTTAGTCGTGGGACATACCCAGAACGAAGGAGATGTCTCTCATTCGCTTATTGAAAAAAATATTAAAAAAGCGTTAAAATCTTCCCCAATCTACATACCATCTCAGTACTCTACGTTGATCTCGACTGCAAGAAAATCTGGCGAACCTTTTAAAGTGCATGAACTAGATCATGACTTTTTCCTGGATCTCAAAGATCTAGTTGATGTTACTTCCACAAACTTCAACATTAACTCAGAGGGCGACAAATTCAACTTCAATGACATTTGTGTTGTCAGGGTAGAGAAAGAGCACCCTGGAACCTACTTTTACAAGACGTCGTTTAAAGATAACGCCTTCAAATCCGTTGATGTTACTCGTTGCAGAACTAGAAAGCATTTGATTCCATTCAGTGAAGTGCAGCCGAAGAAGGCTTACACAGAATCAATTTCTATTTCACAAAAGAAACATCAAGATTTGATGTCTCTGGTAAGGGCTAAGACTATTCCTAATTGCCATTCGGCCTTTTATGAAAATCTGAAACATGCGTGACTTAATTTCTTTGAAGGTGGTTTTATTTAACAGAATTGCGGTCACCTAAATTGTTTCTTTTTGTTTGGTTCCATATCTCGAGCAGAATTTTATTTTATGTTTTGACTGATTTGTGATTCATGTGAACTTATCGTTTAGTACTTAAGTAAATGTTATGTACCTAACAGTCGGTTGACTGATATTTTTGTTACTGTTTTGTTGATTTTATGTTATTGGAAATTCCCTTTTTTAGTTGTCTAAGAAAGCAGACTATTTTGAGTTCGATTCGAAAAAAAATTGTATGTCTCCGAAAAGAGAATAAAATTAGATTAAAAGTTTCAAATTATGAGAATGAAGACTGATGTTATTAGTAATTTGTTAAAAGTTTTGTGCAATTGATAAATAAAGTAATGATTACAAGTTTAATTGAACATTTATTTTTCATTTTGATAATTCTTTCCCCTATCAACATCGTTCCCCTACCTATACAAACTAAAATATAACTATATCATTTCAAAGCATTATAAGGTACAATCCAAAAAAAAGAAAAAAAAATTGTGCAATAGAGGCACATCTCTAAGTACCCATATTTAGAGCGTAATTAATTGCCGTAATCATATTTTTAAAAAGAGCGTAAACCCTAATTCTAATGCAATATATCACAAACAATATATAAATCAAAACTTGAGCACATAACTTCCTTAATTTAAAGAATATGGTTATTTCTATCACATTACTCCAATTACCAAAACTTTGACATGCCTTTTATCGATATTTCATTATTTCGACATGTGCCACTGTTACACTCGGCCAGCGATATATAACTCAAAGGTGACTGACTGACTGACATAGTAGAGATCTATCAACGCACAGCCCAAACCACTGGACGGATCGGGCTGACATTCGGCATGCAGGTAGATGTTATGACGTAGGCATCCGCTAAGAAAGGATTTTGATCAATTCTACCCCCAAGGGGATAAAATAGAGGATGAAAGTTTGTATGAAACTTTGTCAATTTTAAACCGATCGGGCTGAGACTTTGCTTGCATAAAGCTACTATGACGTAGGCATCCTCTAAGAATGATTGCTTAATTTCTGAGGGATAGCGATAAACGAATTCTATGCAGACGAAGTTGCGGGCAACAGCTAGTCGCTTATAAATATGAGGCTTAGCGTAGTTTTAGTTGCTATGTAAACTAGGATTTTATATGTATTAGAATTAGCTGTAGCTTTAGATTACTTAACATGAAATAGCTAAAACCCTTTCTGTTGAATTGAATGCTTAAATAAGCTAATTCCTGTTTGAACTTGTTCAGAAAAGCCTAAGTTCGTCAATCGTCATTTTATTGCTTCTTGTAAAGAACTTTTTCCAAAATATTACGTTTGAGCGGGCCGGCCTGACCCAGTTGCAGGGAAGCCATAACTATAAGATCCGGATTAGTCACTAATGCCTTTACAAAATGCCTTGCCTATTGAAATCGGAATTAACCTATCATATCAAACTAAATTTGACGTACACTGTTTTTAGAATGGAGTTCAAAGTTGCTCATTAATCGACTCTAGTTAAAAGTGTCTACCTAAACATTCCGTTAAAATAAGTTTCTGTCAAAAAATTAATTTTAATACAACCTTTTTTAGTTGACTGTACCTTAATTGTCAATTGTCTTGCATATGTGTACGAAATTTGAAGTCAATCGGACCAACCGTTGAAGAGTGCCCTCCTGCGGAGACGATCGTGGCTGGATCACCAGAACTCCACCACCAGTTTATTGTACTGTCGTCTGACTTATAGACTACAAGCCCATGGACAAAAAAAATATGTGAAATGAACCAGCGTGAAACACGCTTAGAAGGCTGTTACTATATCATAAAATAACTCTGAGCGCTATGCCGTCTTTTCTGAGCGGTACATTTATGGAATTTCTCAGGTACAAGTGAGGAATTACGACTAATTATTAATTTACGGCGTTTTTATAGCTTATAGATGATTCAAAATAAATGTCAAAAGACCTAGTGCCGCGTTAAACTGGTGGTGCCGGAAGTTAGTGCATTTTTTTTTCAATGTATGGGAAAAAATCTGTACCGTTCAGAAAAGACGGCATAGCGCTCAGAGTTATTTTATGATATAGTAACAGCCTTCTAAGCGTGTTTCACGTTGGTTCATTTCACATGTTTTTTTTTGTCCATGGGCTTGTAGTCTATTACTCAAGTATTTATATAACATTTTAGCTCAATCGGTTGAAGATATTAAGTTGAAAAGGTTAAGCAACAAAACGTATGAAAAAATGGTGAGAATACGTGACGTGACTGAAAGTTTTATGATGCCTATTGTATTTTTGCGGTAAAATAAGAATTGTTAATTTAAAAAAAAAAATATTGACTTGGATTGGCGTAATGATAAGTGATCGGGTAAAATAAAGTAAAATAAAACGGCATTTAAACAGCTTTTGCCTTTTTCATTTGCGGTATTCAGCAGTGTCGCACAACGGTATGCGGTAAAGTGCTATTTCTGGCAACATTTATTTTCTTTTAGTACCATTTGCCACACTATTACATACACGTTTTGCTTTCACTTTACTGTGTGTTTTGATCTATTTCTTTTATACACGAAGATAATTTTGCTGAATAAAAACTCACTGGTTTGGAAGTAAATTCCCAATCCCAAGCGGATTCGATATTCCGAGAAAGCCCTGGCAGCGCTTCCTCGATGAGTAAATGAACATTAAATGCAACACAAGCGACTGGTATTGAGTTTGCTTTGCTTATGTAACCCGAGATGTACATAAACCATGTCTATACTTGGTCCAAATGTTGGCCACACTCATCTCATCGCAAAACTTTGCACTACGGTTCGTGGGAATGTTTGCCAAACTTGGCTTAGTGCAACTTGATAATTAAGCATGTAAGATATTACACGAGTTCATATTACTGTGTTTTTATTATCTCACGCTTATACCGCTTTAGATAACGCGTCGTTAAACGAGATAATTGTGTCAATAAATATTTGGAATGCCTAAACATAAACAATAATTATGTAAACCAGACTGTACAAATATTTGTTAGTAGGTACATTGATGCTGATATTACGTAATTTATGTAAGTTTTTTTTATTAGCCTACTAGCTGTTGCCCGCAACTTCGTCTGCATAGAATTCGTTTATCGCTATCCCGCAGGAATTACGCAATTTTCCGGGATAAAAAGTAGCGTATGTGTTATTCGAGACTATAATCCATCTATGTTCCAAATTTCAGCCAGATCTGTCCAGTCGTTCTGGCGTGAAAGAGTAATAAACATCCATACATCCATACTCACAAACATTCGCGTTTATAATATTAACTAGCTGTTGCCCGCAACTTTGTCTGCATAGAATTCGTTTATCGCTATCCCGCAGGAATTACGCAATTTCCCGGGATAAAAAGTAACCTATGTGTTATTCGAGACCATAATCCACCTATGTTTCAAATTTCCAGATCTGTCCAGCCGTTCTGGCGTGAAAGAGTAACAAACATCCAAACATCCATACTCACAAACTTTTACATTTACAATATTAGTAGGGTTATGGTGTCCCACTGCTGGGCAAATGGCCTCTTCCGTCGACTCCACCACTCCCGATCCGATGCAATGTCAGGCCAGTCCCATATACGCGTTCAAATGGTCCCGCCATCGCCTTTGTCTGCCTCGTCGGTATGTAACACTAGATTGTGCCCGCGACTTCGTCCGCGTAGAATTAAACTTAATAACTGATATTGAGAGTATACACACACACACACACACACACACACACACACACACACACACTACTCTAGATTGAATCCTAGGCTACTTTTTATCCCAAAAAATTGCATAGTTCCCGCGGGATAGCGATAAACATGTCAAAGGTCGTAACTGCCTAGCGTCGCAACATAAACAATTATTGCAAAATATACTCTCAGTCCCCTTTCCACCTATACGCCTACAATCATGCTAAACGTGGCCTTTAGGTCTTGTTACCTCAGGCTATGTCTACCCCGTAAGGGATAAAGACGTGATTTGTGTGTGTGTGTGTGTGTGTGAACAATTAGTTAAATTAATGGACTTGTAATGTTAATCCAAACACTATTTGTTACTTTATTACAAACCGGTTGTTGCATTTGCAAATGTATGTAATGTGTTATGTTGTATTTATGATTACAAGGTGACCTTGTCTTACATTCTGGGCAAAGTCACGTGAAGAGATAATATAATTTTATAATACTTCACAACTTGTACAACAGAGTTTCTCAATACGTTAATAACGAGAAGTTACTTAATTTGTTAACTAAAGTTGTGGAGGAGGAAAAGTTTAAGCCTCGCTAATGCTATCAAAAATATCGGTGAGTAGGTACTTATTTTAATTACAAGAACTTTGTTACTATATTTTTAAAAGTATAAACTAAAGCTAGCTTAAAAATAACATTAAAAATAAAAACTGAAATAAATCCCCCACCACGCAGGCAGCATTCCCGCGTTGTATCGCATTTGCGAGTCTTTGTGCGAGAAAGCTGCTGGCGCGAGGGTCATCCCGTTTTGTTTATTTGGTTTCGTTTATTAAATTTTTTACTGCATTTTTAGGGTTCCATTGGTAACCAAAGGGTAAAAACGGATCCCTATTATTAAGACTCCACTGTTCATTCTGTCACTAGGCGGTATCCCATGAACCGATATATTTCTGTTGCCGCTATACTACTAATAACAAATACTAAAAACAGAATATTTAAATGTTATAGTTACGGTAGGTACCTGTAAATTAATGATTTATTTTTAGTTACAAAACACTTATAAATTCAATGTGTATTTACTTAAATATAAAAATATAAATGTATTATAAGGTAAATTAATTAAATGAAAACTAAAATTTCTTCCATGCTGGTCTAGGAGCAAAGAAAAAACATAGAATGTACCAGTTGCTTCTCTACCCGCGCAGATGGTAAAAGACCATCGAGGGAATGGGCGAAATTTATAGGAATCATGTTATAGGCGATGAGGCTAGCAACCCATCACTATTTTGATTCCATTTTCCACCTATACACCCTCAATCTTGCTAATTGTGGCATGTAGGTACCTGTTACCTTAGGGTCTGTCTACCACGTAAGGGATAAAGACGTGATTTGTGTATGTGTATGTGTAAGTAAAACTAAAATGAACTAAACCATGTCATAATGTCTGTCTATATAAGTAACCAATATAAAATAATCTCACACCTAATTAAGAACAAATCATCAAACTACTCATCAACAACTTATTTCTGTCTTATTGGTTGTCTGGTAGAGATCGCTATTAAGCGATAAGACCGCCTATTGTATACTTTGTTCTTTGTTTCTGGGTTGTTTGTACAGATTTATGTTGTTCAATAAACAGTAGTTACTATACGACATGAGGTATTTTATCATTTTGTCTTAGCCCTCTACTGGCCATCCATCAGGGGTTTACCATGAAGTCTTAATGCGATTCAATTGCGATTCAGTTTAGGTTCGCTCGCTATCAGATCCATACTAAAAATTACAGCTAAAACCTGAACTGAGTCGGAATTGAATCGCATTAAGAAGTGATGGTAAGGCCCCCGTAATGCTCCGGTGTTGCGGATGTCCATAGTAACCTTGTTTGTTTGCCTTTCCTGTTGTATAAAAAAAAAGATCGATGGCTGGATTGGGCGCTGGATCAAGACAAAGTACTTGAATATGTACCTGCCTCTGTGTAGTTAGTTAAGTAAATATTTTACAAGTGCGAGCAAAAATAACAAGTCACCTCCCATACAAAGCCGTATAAAAAGTAACCCGTTATTTTTGCTCACCAGTATAGAATCCACGAACTTAGGCGTGGTTCAATAACGCGTAGAATAAACTAATCGACAGTATGTTTCATTTGAAATAAATATTGGAATTAGTTTTTCCTTGTCACGTTAATCCTAAATACACAAATTGTCTGTATTAAGTAGGTATCTGTTATTATTTTTATTTGCTTATATTGTTTGCCATGCCAACTCTTACTACCTGCTACATCTATACATATAATAAAGCTGAAGAGGATCGCAAGTCTGTACATGGAAGATATTAAAAAAAAATTGCTGAGGATACTTAGAATCAATAACAGAATTTTTATCTGTTTGTCGGCATATTTGCGAGCGCATCACGTGAAAACGGGTGAACGAATTTTGATGCAAACTTTAATAAAAACTAATCTGTTGAGAAAATCACCGGCCAGGTTATAGGCTACTTTTTATCCCGGAAAAATGCATAGTTCCCACGGAATAGCGATAAACATGTCAATTGCTAATTCTACGCGGACGTCGTGAGCAGAAGCTAATACATAAATATGCTTTCGTTACTCATAGGTAATATAAAGTCTAAACTATGCAATAGTAATTGCTTTTGTATGACGATCTGCGAATTGCTGTAAATATGTGTGATAAGTGATTAAGGGTAACTGAGTATTAAGTTTCCCTTGCATGCTGGTCTGGAAACAATGAAAAAACATAGAACCCATCGAGGGAACGGGCAAAAATCCTAGGAATCATGTTATAGGCGATGCGGCTAGCATAGCAAGCATCACTATTTGGATTCCCCTTATCACCTATACGCCCACAATCATGCTAAACGTGGGCCTTAGGTCTTGTTACCGTTAGTATCTCAAAATGCCAGTCACCGCACATAAGCCCTTTATACACTCGCGCGTCGGCTCAAACTGTTCTCACCTCGCGTTAAGCACATCGTGTCTTAACACTAGACGTTGGGATAAAGCTCTATTTATCTCCTCGAGGAAGGATTATAGCATTACAGTACCTACAGCACTGTCCCGTATGTGAACCTAACATAGTTAACCCAAGCCCCTCACGTCCGCCATTGTTTCAGTTTCTGTGGCTTTGTTGTTCCCTTAAACCTTTGGGGACATATATCTCCGCCATAACATTCCACGTAATATTAATTAAGGAGGAAGTGCTATCACTATTATCGGTGGTATTTGGTTCAATGTAACTGCTGATCTTTGAAATTGTTCGAGTTATTAGAACAAAGTGTTAATTGCCAGTTTCTCCGCCGTCGTGGTCAAATGAGCCATATACCACTTAGCCCGCGGGTTAAGTTGCCCACATCGCTATCAGCCGTTCGGTTGAGTTTAGTAAATTTTTTTTTTCATATTTATCTACGTACCTACTTATATCTTTTTGAATTTATTTAGATTGTAATGTTATATATATCAAAATAGTAATTTAGTGCAACTCATAGATTAGATTAGATTAGATTACATGTATAAATGGATGATTATCACTACATAGTACAAAATAAAGTCGCTTTCTCTGTCTCTATGTCCCTATGTCCCTATGTATGCTTATATCTTCAAAACCACACAACGGATTTTGATGCGGTTTTTTTAATAGATAGAGTGATTCAAGAGGAAGGTTTTTATGCATAATTCTTCGCAGACGAAGTCGCGGGCAGAAGCTAGTTAATAATAAATTAGGTTAAGAATTTGCATGCCAAATTTTGGCAGAGCATAGGTACATAACATGTACTTTCCTCTGACATGTGTAATTTTTTTATAAAATAACACCTGTGTACGGTTTTGCAAATTAAATCATTTCATTTTATTTCATACTATGAAGTATTTGTGAAGGAGAAGTGACTGTATTTAGAACCAGACACTGCCGAACTGGGAGTTTTTCAGGTGAGAATAGCAGTAAATCGCCATAATAGACTAGAAAAACAAGACACAAAAGTATTTTAATCTGAATCACACCTATAACCACTCTTTACACCTCAAATCCTCGTAAATTAGCAACGAGGAGTAAGATAAGGGTTTAATCAACGCACAAGTAACGTATAATTCAATAGAGTATAATGAAGTCATCAATCATCTTAAATTTTGTTATTATACCTAATACTTCTTCCATGCTGGTCTGGGAATAAAGAAAAAACATAGAATTTACCAGTTGCTTCTCTTCCCGCGCAGATGTTAAAAGTCCGTCGTGCGAATGGGCGAAAGTCTTAGGAACCATGTTATAGGCGATGCGGCTAGCAACTCACCACTATTTTGATTTCCCTTTCCACCTTAATCATGTTAAACGTGGCCTTAAGGCTTTGTTACCTTAGGCTCTGTCTATCCTGTAAGGGATAAAGACGTGATATATATGTATATATGTATAACACTTTAAAGTATTTATTTTGAATCTTTCTCTATTTTAAGACGGCATGCAGACTATATATATGCATGCTGATATAACACATGACATAATATAAACTTTATTACCTATCGTTTTATCTAGGACTTGAAGCTCGGCATTCATAACTTACTGATAGCAGATTTATTACGTACCAATCAGTACCGAAATACCGCAAAGGTCAGGGTTCCTAACGGTTGCTAGGGCATGCGGCAGTGAGGCTACATGGAATATGTTTGAGACAAGAAGCGTTCGTGTCATAATACAACATAACAGCAAGCTTTTCGTACCTTATATAGTCAAAAATTAGCATTCTAATTCTCATCAACGTGTAAACCTAAAAAATAAATAAACTTTTTTCATTTTTTTTTAAATAAACATGACTGTCATTATGTTTACACCATTCTTTCAATGAGGACTAAAATGAAAATTATTATCTGAGACACCTGAATACCACGATGAAATAATGTGGTCGCTGACAGCTTTTCTATTTCTCAAAACCGTTGTTCTTATCATACATCATTTGTTTTATTTAAACGGTCGCTTAGCGCGGTTGACTTTCCCCGACCCTTAGTTAAAGTGTCTAACCGTTAACTCTGTCCTTGGCCGGAGTTCAAATCGTTTATTGCCCTAACTAAAGCTTCCGTTCTATTATTTTGGCCCACAATACAACAATTTACGGAGTTTGTGTCATCACAGATAGTCACAGATAGAACGTATGTCGACGACATCACGTTTGCTTTGAATTATCTAACATTTCAAGTGACGATGTGCTTCTACCCCCGTTTATGCACATTAATTGTTAATGTTAATTAAATTATGCTTTACTAGCTTCTGCCCGCGACTTCGTCTGCGTAGAATTATACATAAAAACCTCCCTCTTGAATCACTCTATCTATTAAAAAAAAACCGCATCAAAATCCGTTGTGTAGATTTGAAGATATAAGCATACATAGGGACATAGGGACAGAGAAAGCGACTTTGTTTTATACTATGTAGTGAAGATTATTGTATACTGACTATTAAATGATGTGGTTTAGAAAATTCTAAACGACACTGAAAATTAGAACAGAAAATACGTAAAGTAAAGCAATGGCCGGGAATCGAACCCGGATCCTCATCATTCCGTGATGCGTGCTATAGCGCTACACCAAGCATAGCAGTCATTTGATAATGTGGTTAAGATCTTTCTTGTAATCCTAGAGGGCTAAGATAGAGTACATTATGTGCCTGAAATTTGACCGGCTGTCTTACCCTCTACACTGGAATACAGTAGCGCGAGCACCGCTGCTTGGCGACAGGATTTACAGTAAGATGTCGTGATCTGGACGGACCTTGCACCAAAATTAATATCGTAGGCAGGAGATATAACTTTGTAAGGGAAGTGACCGGTTATTTTTGCTGGTCAGTGTATAATGTTTGTTGTTTTCAATTTTGTTTTTGTACATACATACAGACATTTATTTATCACGTCTTTATCCCTTACGGGGTAGACAGAGCCCAAGGTAATAAAACCTTAAGGCCACGTTTAGCATGAAGGGGCGTATAGGTGGAAAGGGAAATCAAAATAGTAATGGGTTGCTAGCCGCATCTTCTATAACATGATTCCTAAGACTCGTCCATTCTCTCGATGGGCTTTCACCATCTGAGCGGGAAGAGAAGCAACTGGTAAATTCTATGTTTTTTCTTTACTCTCAGACCAGCATGGAAGATTCATTTTTGTCACTGTCATTAATGCTTTTCTGACTGGTAAATACTAAATACTTATATGTTGTTTACTAGGTTAATCATAATTATGGTAAGCACTGCGTGTAGATTGGTAATAAAAATATTAAAACGCTATTTATTATGACACCTTAAAAAGTCGAAAACATTTAAAAAACCGTTATATTCGCTCCGCTCAACGCGAAAGCAATTTAACATTTCATTTAGTATTCAGAAACGGCGATGAATTAGTGTTTATTTTCATTGCGAAAATTAACATTTCAAAGCAGTGTTTTGCATTACTTAAAATACTGTGTAGTAAAGCAATCGTGGAACTTTTGATTTGATAACTGCAGCGTCGGCAAGCACGCCCGTGTACATTGAACTGCAACAACGCAGTAGTTAATTAAAACTGAACGTGAAACATCTGAGGAACGGAGGAAATGTAATAAATACGAAGCTCGAGCCATTGGTCTTTTGAATTTGTTCAGTGTAAATGTAACCCAGTTTAGTTACTCGTACAATTATGAAAATGTTTTATTTTCCGATTCGTTTAATATTTTTGACAATATTTTAACACGAGTATCTTAGTAAGCACATGGAAGACCTGTGTTCAATAGCTATCCTAACTATTTGTCTCCCACTACTGGGCCCCTTCTTTTCGCCCCTTGTCTCTGTTGATGGCACCTGCCACTGCAGGTATATCATATACGTCCAAGTTGTCCAGCCAATTTCTCGGTCTGCTTCTACTTCGAGTTCAACGGCCTCTCGATCTTAGTAGATATTTTTAATCATTGTTCAATTTTTCGTTTAAGGATGTGCTAAATTTGCCAGCCATCGCCACCACAATCCCAATACGCCAATATTTATAAAATTAAGTAATCAATACTACGATTTCCGTTAGCATAAGAACAATCTGCAAGTGGCAGTTACAATTTATCGTTACTATCCGACTCAGGACTCCGTCGTTCAGACTGATCGACACAGCGAGTACGAGTAGTGTGTCAACATCATCCCACTATAGATCACACAGGTGTCACAGTCCGAATGACAGATCGTAGCGATTGAAACGTACGTTCCTAAGGGTGATTGCTTTTACATAGTCTCAAATGACGATTGTTTCTTTTTTGTCGTAAGTTCTTCAGAAACTCAAATGGAGTACTAACAACGCGGTTTAAGGAATATTAGTTCTCTCTTCAGGGTGGAATATGATTTTTGTTTTTGATTATACAGAAACTACTCATGCTACAGATGACTCGAAGGCCTGTTAGTTTTCTTCGAATTATTGGAGCGTCGTAAAAATACAAAACTCCTCACGGCGGTAATATCGATTACATGAACAGTTTGTATAAAAGTTTAGCAAATCATCAAAGAGCTGCCACCACCAGTCCCGATCAAATTTCTCTAACTCTTCTTCTTCTTATTTGTGGCGTATCAAGTCGTTACAGCGACGACAACTTCCCCAATGTCAAAGTAATAAAAATATAATTCAAAAATTTTGTGACAAAATGTCGGCAACGTTGTACGGTAATACGGTCCAAACCAACCTTCCCCCCCCCCCCCCCCCCCCCTCCCCCGTCGGGCTCTTAGCCAACGGTCAATGATATCCATCAGTAGCCATTCAAAGAGCTTAACGTTAAAGTCAACAACAGTTACAAAAATATTCTGCCGGCATACTTTAAAGCGGCTGTTGTATCATCATCATCATCTCCAGCCTTTACAGGTCCCACTGGCGCAAAGGCTGATGTTATATGTTGTGTATAAGAGTATTGCACGTCCAATACATTCTGTATGTAGCTCCAATGAGCCGTTTGCCGGTGGCCGTGTCAAACGGCCGCGGTCAAATTACGCGGTTGGGCTCTGGATTGGCAGGCTGACGTCAGTGTTGAATGTTAATGGATTTATTTTCACACCTAATTGGGGTTCGAGGCGATAGGGATAAAACGTAATAAACTACAACAATAAAAAACAAAAAAATAGGCTGGGGATAATTAGAATCGATAACAGAACACGTTCCAACAGTTTTTTGAGTTTTTGTCTGTCTGTTTCTCTGTTTGCCTGTATATTTGCGAGCGCATCACGTGAAAACGGCTGAACGGATTTTTAATACAAACTTTACTAATCTGTCTAGAAAATCCACGGCCAGGTGATATAGGCTACCTACTGTTTGTCCCGGAAAATCTACGCGGACGAAGTCGCGGGCAGAAGCTAGTTTAATAATAAAAAGGCGGATTTGTTCAAAATCAAAGCAGAGAGCTGAAATTATGAGAAAACCTGTAGTATTCATATTTAAATCAACATAAAATTGTTCACATTTAATATTATAATAAGGCGTAGTCTTGATTGGCAATACATGAAAGCAGGAGTAAAGATAGGCTGACGAGGAAAGAGGTTGCAGCTTTTAGCAAATAGATCATATCAGGTCAAGAACCTTCTGCTGTATTCTGTGACTGGGGTCTCTAATTAGCCTCGACACGTCGTGAAGCCATACAGGGCGGTTCCTAGTCACGACATTTGATTTCTCACCCGACTATGCTGTAATATTGCGTGGAATTCAGTCACATCCATGAAAATAACTTGACGAAGTTTTTTACCAGCCATAGTACAGTTTTAGCACGAGATAGGCGACATTGTGACATCTCTTTCGACTTTGGTTATTCATCAATTCGATACGGTATGACGACTTCACTTGTTTAAACTTATTTTTTTTTATAATTATTCTAATCTACTATAATCAATAGGTACGAAGTACCCATAGGAACATGACTAGTGGTAGAGTATCCTAAACCGACGAGCATGTACGAAGAGATTGATGAATCTGGACGAAACAAATGAATGTGTCAGGATCGTAACAAGAGGCTAGTAGTCTGTGTCTGTCCCTACTAGAAACAGGCGTGGCCAGTATGTATGTGTATGTGTAACCAAGACGACTACTGTGTCTTTTTCACTATACAATGTTTTTCTATCTTACTGCAATCAGTAGGTCAAAACAAGAAGTATTCGCTAGCGAAAACGCGCGTAAGTAGTCCGAGGTTATAAAAGTTTTGATCGATTATAGACATTCCACCTTGTATGTCGCTCGCTGCCAGCAAAGTGCACTCTTCTTTACACACCTTAACTGAATATCCTTAAATGCGAATCCAATGCAAAGGCACTATTAACAAGTACTTAAACTACTTTCGTTTATTAAATTTGATACTTATATACGGTGTAACCTTAAATTTCGATACAAAATTACTTTGTCGATATGAGAAACGTGCCCTGCCAGCCGCTCCATGAAATAACATTGCGTATTGTCAACAGAAAATCGAGCAGCCTAATTTGTATGCTAAATTTGAATGAAAATGTAGGTGTGCGGATAAATTAGATTTAAGGCTAAATTGAACGTAGCCGGTTCTGGTATAAGAAGTCTCGGAGGGGAGAAAGCTTGGCTTTGCACATTGCTTAATGTTTTTGAAGATCTGCCGTCCTTTATGAATTGATAACACGTACTTCTTCTAATGTATTTCTTTTTAGCTATCGCAAAAAATACCAGTCAACATTTAATTTAATTAAACTAAGGTGTACATACTAACACCTGATAGGTATGTTTTCTTCGCCCCATTTAAATTCACACTTGAACATTTAGGTATTTGCGTTGAACATAATCAAACCCTTTGATATGAGACAATTTGGTATTTTACGATTTTACTGTAGCACTATCGGCCTATAAACCTTCCTCTCGAATCACTAGGTATATCTATTGATGAAAACCGAATAAAAACCAGTTACGTAGTTTAAAAGATCTAAGCGTACACATCACATATACATACATAAAGACGGCATGAAGCGACTTTGTTTTTTATATTATATAAAGACAGTTTTTTTTATAGATTTATCCCTTGACCGACATAGAGTAGAGTATGTTGTGACGGTTCACTTCACTCCACTTTAATGTTAGCTAATCCTGTAATTGGATTGCCCGAGGCGAGACTCGAGACCAGTTAAGGAAGTTTACACACGCATCTGACTGGCCAGTATTAACTTGTGCACAAATGTTTATACGGAGTAGACCTAGGCTATTGTCTCCTTCCATTGTGGGGTGTAGCCACGAGCCGTCTCAACTGCTACGAATATATTAATGAACCAAAACCAAACAGCCACTCCGCGAACACGCGTGTAGTCTTATGTGTGATCAAGAGTAGAAAGGTATAATGTATGTGGTTGAAGGTCATGGATACATTCGGTGATTTTCCTAACACCCGGGATATGGCGACTGAGCCTCTTTGCGTCCTTATCACTCATTTGCTCTACCCTTATAACGTCTTGTAGGTACTTGTCCGCCAAGGGCTCTATGGCCAATAGGTAGCGCTGGTGGCACATATCGGCAGCAAGGTGTTCATGGAATTCGACACTTTATCAAATAAAAATAACACTGTGAGGGTTCGCTAGCAGGCTTTATACGGAGGAGTCGACGTTGTTGACGTTGACATTAACTTCATGGCACCTGACTGCGTATAATGCTGACGAGAGAAAGGGTCAAATTATGATGGTCTGTTAAGCGCCGCAATGTCTTCATTTCTGAGACCATATTTTGTGACGCGCTGGCGTCGCCGATTGTTACACTGTTTGACAGAAAGAGAAGGTGAACGCAACAGTGATTCCGAGTATGTTGACAATACGATCTCTGGTCCTAGACAAGTCGCCTATTAGCATAAACGCTGAACACTTCGAGCGAAGAGGCTGAGCGAGCTGCATAAAGACTTCCCCTTCATCATAATTACAATAGCTCTACGTTGTAGATGCGGCAACGTTTAGGATCAGACGAGTCCAAAGCCTGTATTATTAAGCAGACACTAAACATTAAATAAACTTAAACGGGCTCACGATTTTACCGACTCGGTGCAGCTGAAACGGCCTCATAAGGTCTTCCAAAAACACCGAAACTAGCGGGACCGTTTCCAACTTACAATCGTGGGTAGAAAAGTCGTAAGCTGTCACGGTAGCGAAAGTATACCCGTAGGTCGTGGGTTAAGGTAATCGCGGCCTATACCCTGTTGATAACACGTCTTAAATAATACTATTTATTTTTAAGGCAATGCGCTTGCAGTTGCGATGGATAGCACCACACGCCACTAACGACGTATGCGAGCGTTAAAGTTGGTCGAAGGTTCGGTCGAGAGTCTAATTGGGAGCACGCTTATAGCGCTACAGCCATGAAGCGCGAGTTCAAATCCCGTCCTCGGTCGAAAAACTTTTTCGTTTATTTATAACTTAAATAATACTGATGTTACGTACTGCAAAGAAGGAGTGTAATCCAAAGAATGATTGATAACCTTCCGATAAGGGCCAGCAAATGCTCTATTTCTCCTAAACGTAAGATGTCATGTCGAATGCCAGTAAAGAATAATTGACACGTTTTTCCACTTTATACCATCTCATTATATCAAATTCGTGTTTGAACGGCACTTGCTGCTAATCCTATCCCGAGGGACTAAAGTTCCTTTTTCTAATAACGCTAAGGTCTCGGCGAATTGAACAGTAATGATGGCATATTTTTCTTTTTCTCCTTTTCCTTTTGTTTCGATGCAAACATTCTGGGCGATAAATGTTTATGTGTGAGTTCAATTTGAAGGCGGAGGTAGTTCCTAACGCTTAGAAATATACAATAAAGCTTAAAAATAACGTCTTACGAGTATAAAAGTGACACAAAAAAAAACACATCTACTTCCCTTACAGGTCCTAAGTTCCTATTTTTAGAGACACTGACAAATTTTAAACCTAGTGTATAGTTTCAGTAGTTGGCTGGGCGTTGACTGTTAGTCAGTCAGTAACGGTAGTGTTTTATAAGAAATAAGATGTATATCTTTTTATAGGAAAATACTAATGACATTCTTTAAAAATATGTTGGGAGATTGCTAGCTCAATACTTTTAAATTCTTACCTATTTATATCATACCTCATGGAAAGTAAATCGCCAATTCAAAAACAGCCTATTCAATCTATCCTTGAGAACTCCTAGGTTGTATTTGTCTAGAAACAGTCGGTTTGAGCGAATTCTACTACTTACCAGTTCAGGTACATTTATTTCATAACAATTCAATTGAATATCTACCTATATTGCAATCCTAGGGGGAAAACGATCGTCAATCATTAAAATAAATTCTGAATTTCATTCGTACAAGATAAAATGATTTGAAGATACCTCGAGCACCTATCACTTTAATTGATAAGGGTAAATTGGTATCAGAATAAAGCTTTTAGCTAATGAAGGCAGGCTCTTGGTGTATGTCTAAATTAATGTCGCTTAAGTTGTTTATCCCTTAAAATGTGCACCTAATTGAAACCCTGTTACTTGATGTTTTAGTATTATGTGTTCATTTCATAGTGTTATGATAGAATTTAACAAACACACAATTAATTAAAATAAATTAAATATATAATAATATATTACAAGATAAATTAATTGAAATAAAAGTAAAATAAATTTCATAGTGTAAGTTTACAAACTTTACAATATAATTCATTATTTAAAAAACATTTATTCATTACAAGTACTAATCAAAACTAACATTTACAACATCATAAGCTTGTACACGAAATTAAGTTATGTTTAAGCTAAGTTGCAAGTGTAACCTGTGTTTAAGCAATTCTGTTTTCTGTGACTTTCACCTAGAAGTTGAAATGTAAAATAGAATGAAGCTAAAAAATATTCTGCTATCAGTTTAGTAGTACTTAAGTTTTGCGTAAAAAGTGTGCGTGACCGAAACCTTTGTACGGATTTAGATGAAAGTTTGCACACAGGTGGATTGACCTGGATTCTTTTTATTCCAGAAAATTGCATAGTTCCCACGGGATACGGTTAAACGAATTCTTTAAGGCGTAGTCGCTGGCAACTAGGTACTTGCCAATTTTATTTACAAGTTATGTTGGCGTGGTACCCGGAAAACACGCGACAGTACAAGGTATTAAGGTAAAAAAAGAAGGAAGAAATCAATTTGACTGTATGTTTCTATTAGCTAAATTGTATAGAAGATACCTTCCATGCTGGTCTGGAAGCAAATAAAAACATAGAATGTACCAGTTGCTTCTCTTCCCACGCAGATGGTAAAACCCCATCGAGGGAACAGGCTAAAATCTTAGGATTTTAGGCGATGCGGCTAACAACCCATCACTATTTTAATTCCCTTTTCACCTATACGCCAACAATCATGCTAAACGTGGCTTTTAGGTCTTGTTACCTTAGCGTCAGTCTACCCCGTAAGTAGTAGACATGATATGTGTATGCATATATACGAGTACAAGATACTCTATGTTAAATACATAAATCAATAAATAGAGTTAGGTATTGAACCAAACAAGTGGATACGGAAAATCTTCGCACAGTAGTTGCATTTTAAAGGCTTTACACTGTAGGAAATTTATACTTAAGCATGATCCTGATTATGATTGGAGGTTAATTATATATTAACAGCTTACCTTACAAACCTCATTTCGGCAGACAATGCCTCATCATCATCAATTATGTTCAATAGCCAATTAAATTATCATTCCACGGTTTCTTGCTGTCATTTATTACCGTTATTTTCAGCCGTGAAAAGTAATAAGCAGGCAAGCGCTATGCTGTTGCCATCAAAAGTATCGGACCGGATAACGCAAAAAAGTTAATACCATAATTTTTAATATTAGCGACGGAAGAATATAATTATTTAGAATCTAGCTGGTGTCCGCAACTTCGTCTGCATAGAATTCGTTTATCGCTATCCCGCAGGAATTACGCAATTTTCCGGGATAAAAAGTAGCCTATGTGTTATACCAGATTACAATCTATGTTTCATATTTCATCCAGATCTGTCAAGCCGTTCGGGCGTGAAAGAGTAACAAACATCCATCCATCCATCCATACTTACAAACTTTCGCGTTTATAATATTAGTAGGATTTAGGCGATACAGATACAATGTAAAAGACATTACATAACTAAATATACAGTTTTTAATTCAAATTAATACCCAAACTCAGTTATTTTACATTTCAAAGCCCTTATCCAGTTTTGCGAAAAACACGAAGTTAAAAATAATTTCGAAACTTTAGCCGGTACAATTTATAGCTGCGGGGTGTTTTGGAGAGTGCGAGGGCATTGTCTCTCTCTCACCGCTTACTCGACCCATTTCGTTAGTTAGCAACCACCCTCCTGCCTGTCTATGTACTCCTAGTACCCACGGCTTTTAAAATGTTAGATGGGTCTTTTAAATTATAATTTTAAATCTTGTTTTTAGACGTTAATTTTCTAGTTTCTCAGACAAAATGTAATTAAATGTAGTATAATCATATGATAGTGAAATTAAAATTACATGACAACGAAATCCTATCCTACTAATATTATAAATGTGAAAGTTTGTGAGTACGGATGTTTGGATGTTTGTTACTCTTTCACGCCGGAACGGCTGGACAGATCTGGATGAAATTTGGAACATAGATAGATTATGATCTGGAATAACACATAGGCCACTTTTTGTGCCGGAAAATTGCGTAATTCCTGCGGGATAGCGGTAAACGAATTACATGCAGACGAAGTTGCAGGCAACAGCTAGTATTTCCATAAAGTATCTTGACCGTCGCCTCAGATCGGGATCAAACAACGATCACTCAGTGAACAAATATTTTATTTTTACAAACAAATAATCTAAATTAGAATTATGTATGTATGTATGTAAACTCTTTATTGTGCAAAATAAACAAGACAAATACAATTGACAAACACTGAGATACATGCACAAAGGCGGACTTATCCCTTTAAGGGATCTCTTCCAGTCAACCTTAAAATTAAATTAAAATTTGAACCTATTTCAGGCAGTTTGACTTTTTCCGACGCTTCTAACAGTTAACGATATATTTCCACCAGTTTACACATAACCTTAACAGTTATATACCAAAACCTTCCTCGTAAATCACTATCTACTGGTAAAAACCGCATTAGAATCAGTTTCGTTTATTGTGAACAGACAGACGCGGAGGACTTTGTTTTAAACAGTGATAATAATAAACAACAAAACCAAATATTAAGTAAGCAGAGATCACTGTTCGTATTACTCATAGATGAATCTCTATCTTTATAGAAACAACTTAAAATCTTAAAAATGGATGCAGCTCTATAAGTCAGAAGACATTTAACATCCGCAGTTAAAATTAGACACTTACTCTTAGTTATAATAGTTTAACAAAGTCCGATGTCAAAATATGCTGAATTGTTCAATTTAAACCAGGTTTTCTTCATCCGCATTTATTTTTATGCTGCAATTTACCCTAACTGTACTCCAGTTTACAACGCTTCGAACTTTCTGAAGTCAACACAAATTTAATACACTGACGTATTGTATGGAATACGACCCTTTATATTGCTTGTCATTATACGTACTACAAGCAAAGACACAAGCGTAAAAAAGACGTAAACGTGAAAACGTCGATTTCAACTCAATACACGATCCGATTTCAACTGAATACTCAATACCGATTCCGAAATGTCCACAGCGTTGTCATTAGTGAAACAGCTTTCACAAAATCCAGTCAAAACCAATAAATGGTCAAAAAGGTCGGTCACGATGCAGGCAACGAAAAAGCTTTCAAAATACCATCGACATTTCTACAGACAAAATGAAAACTGCGACCACTAGTTGAGGCAGCTTTAAAAGCTTTCAGTTGCGACAGGTTTAAATCTGCAGGAAAACCAAAGCTCGACATGTGAGTGAGTAGACAATAGCTTTAGAGGAGGAGCTTTACAGTTTAACAGCCAGTCGGAGTGTGAAGAAATGTCAAATTGTTTCGTTTTCATTGATCGATTAAGGACGAGCAAACGTCGAAAATTAGTCGAGTAGTCGCTTGTAATTACTCTGCACAGAAATATTGGATCCAACTTTCGACACCCTCATATGTTCCTGATGTAAATTAGAATACTGAGTAACACTTCCACCGAATATATTGAGTAAATAAGTAGCTATTTGTTTAAGTAAATATTATTTTCTCATTAAGACAGATAGTTGTTTACACGAATTTAATGCATTATAATTATTTTCATTATAAGCTAGTTAAATATTAACGAAATGAAAAAAAGGTATGTGTTTCGTAATCATACGTGCTTATGTTGTGAAATTGGCTTAACCAATGGATACAAAGTAACATAGAGGCTTAAAAAGTATATAAAATTTACAAAGGCAAGACTATGAAATTTAAAGGTGCATCCACATCGCTGTTAACTTGGTGTGGAGCAATGCTACACAGCACGGTAACATTAGGTACCTACAGTGTGTATGGCAAGATCGTGACCGGTATAATTTTTATTTTTAAAATGCCACACATTAAAAAACGGTACTGGCTGAATAGCTTGATCTATCATATACAATACTCTGTAAAAAAAAAGTTGATCGTCTCCCGCCAAAAGCACATTTTCCAAAATGAGTGTTGCGATCGGGCCGCTAAGTACAATGTACATGAATAAGTCGAAGGCGTTTGTTAACAATTGGGTAAAGAGATACACGGAAACAAAAAACGTCGACGACTTACCAGAACGCGGGAAACAAAATCAAACATCAAATCTGACATCTGCAACATTTGTGGCTGGTAAAAAATACTTTTTGCTATCGGATGTTACTCAGTAATAATGTGAAATGTTGTTTCTGCAGAAAATAACTGCTGTGTTGAGACACTTTTACAAATATTGGATTAAACAATGATTACTATCACAGACTTTAATAGACAAATCAGCCAAATCCTACTTATTATATTTTGTTATTATGACGCTCTTTTATCTTATTCTAAAAGATTTGTAAGGAAATCCTTGTGTCAAACCTTTTTATAGATGTATTTTTGTATTATGATTATGGTATTATGGACATTAGTAACTCATAAAAGCTGAGAGCATACACTTAAGTAGTTTATACATATTTAGAAGGGGATGGAAGTCTTGGATAAAATGTACCGCCAGCCAGGCACAGTAAAGGCTCTATGGAATGGTTTTCTTATACATACATACATAAACAACGTCTTTATCCCTTACAGGGTAAACAGAGCCTAAGGTAACAAAACCTTAAGGCCACGTTTAGCATGATTAAGGGCGTATAGGTGGAAAGGGAAATCAAAATAGATGACGCTTAGCGACAAAAATTCGCATAATAACAAGGTCAAGTGACAGCTAGTAACGGATAGAAAGATTCTCGGCTAACCCACCTGTTATGGGTGGTGTAGGGGTATAGCACGCGTCACGGAATGACGAAGATCCGGGTTCGATTCCCAGCCATAGCTTTACTTTTCGGATTTTTCTGTGTTCTAATTTTCAGTGTCGTTCACAAATTAAATTGATTAAACATAAAAAATCAAGAAATATAAATTCTTGATTCATTTGATAGTATTTTAAGGGCCGATTTTTCAATCCTCAGATAAGCATTTAACTGACAGATACCCATAGAGTTATTCGTAGAATAGGGCTTATCTGACGATTGAAAAATCGGCCCTAAGTCTTGTTATGAAAATAAATCGCACTAACAACAAAAATCTTTTAACAAACACTTGACCTCGCTGCCCGCCTAGAACTATGCAATCTCGTTTCCCGCTTTGAAAAGAATACGTTTTCATGAAACGTATAAAAGGAGTTTAAATTTCCTTATCCTTATGTGAAAATGTTTATTGTGTCACGTATTTTATTAAGCGATGAAACGTACAGATTGCAGTAATTATTCTGAAGTACCTACCTATCCTACAGAAGAATACCTATTTTATTTAGTAGGTAGGTACCTACTGATAAATACAATATTAAGTTATGGACTAGAATTTCTGTGTAGTACCTACGGTCAAGTGCAAAAATAAGTATTGATAGGAACTTCTCAAAAATATGTCCTTACTAGGACCTTATTAAGCCGGTGTAAGAGCGTATGGTACTTATTTTTGAATCTTTGTCTAAATACATATTATTATACTTGACTGTACATTAAAGTGAAGCCGTGGTAGCCTAGTGGTTTGACCAATGGCCTCTCAGGCAGAGAGTCGTGGGTTTGAATCTCGGGCTTCGGGAAATCACATTTTAAATTTACCATGAGCTTTTCGGTGAAGGAAAACATCGCCAGGAAACCTCTACACATCTGCGAAGGAATTCAATGGAGTGTGCGAAGATTCCGAACCGCACTGGGCCAGCGCGGGAACTATAGTCCAAGCCCTCTCAGCCTGAGAGGAGGCCTGTGCCCAGCAGTGGGACGTATATAGGCTGGAGATGATGATGATATACATACATACATACATAATATCACGTCTTAATCCCTTACGGGGTAGACAGGGCCTAAGATAACAAAACCTTAAGGCCACGTTTGGCATGATTAAGGGCGTATAGGTGGAAAGGGAAATCAAAATAGTGTTGGGCCGCATCGCCTATAACATGATTCTTTAGACTTTCGCCCATTCCCTCGATGGGCTTTTACCATCTGCGCGGGAAGAAAAGCAACTGGTAAATTCTATGTTTTTTCTTTACTCCCAGATCAGCATAGAGGAATGATGATGATGATGACATTTATGTTGGACATGGCCATAATGCCGCATCTATGGACAGTGGTGATCATTTAACAATTTTAACATCACCTACTAGTTCGTTAGTCTGGCCTCTCTAACATAAAAAAAAAACAGAAATACTAACTCTTAAAATTAATACTTAGGTACGGAATACTTCACGGTTAGATTGACTAATTAATACATACAGAATACTTCTCCAGTGGGTTCGGTTAGTATGACCAATCAGAAAAAATAATATTTTCATTCGCTACACGATAGGTAATTGAATATTTGAAGAATAACAGTGCCCAAAACAGTTTACAACCTTATAAAAAACTAGCGACCCGCCCCGGCTTCGCACGGTATATTATGCATGTATTATACATATAAACCTTCCTCTTGAATCACTCTATATATTTAAAAAAATCGCATGAAAATCCGTTGTGTAGTTTTGAAGATATAAGCATACATCGGGACATGAGGACAGAAAAAGCGACTTTATTTTATACTATGTAGTGATGACCCACCTATCTTTTTCATTTTGAATTCCGTTAAATTTTAATTTGCAGTCGAGCGATATCGGTAACAGAATGGCTTCGGGCTAGATGAGATAAGTAAAATATCGGGTTGCTCGTTAGCCTGACTGTAGCGGCTGTAACCGAATCTGGGAATCATAATATTTATACGACAGATCCCAATCTAAATCCCAATCTGGCAAAAACATAACATTTGATTAAAGTAATATTGCTTACCTTTAGTTTAGTTTATTTGATTTCGTTACAACTTGTTGATCTACATTTCATTACCTACTCAAATACATTAAAGAAGAATAAATTTGAAGGTTAACAGGAAGAGATCCTTTTTAGGGTTTGGTCCAGTAACCCGTCAATTCGAGAGAGAAAGAAAGAGGAAATTTTATTAAGACAGGTAATCGATGCACGTAGAGAGAAGAAAAAAGAAAGTTAAAAGAAACAGTACCTACATTTGGTAAAAAAAAAACAAGCAGGCACTAATTACACACTAAACTGTATCTACAAAATTGTACCACGTACCATTGTTCATGTGTTTTATGTACATAAAGCTCATTTATTTAAACCAACTTATCTAAAATTAAAGCACATTACATTAGCACCAAAACCTAGCATCCTTAACTTAATTTATCCTAAACTACTCCAAAAACAATAACCATCTTCTCGACTGTTGGAATCGTCCCTAGCTCTATCCAAGATTACAATAACAATTCTAGGAATCATGGTAAGACAATCCCTTCAGTGTCCCACCCGGCAAGCTGGCCGAGGAGATAACGAGGCTTGGGTATAATATTAATGCGCTGAGCTCTTGAGTGCACTTGTTGCAACGAGCACTGTCAGCTGGAACTTATGACGTCGTTGCTCACCTGCTAATGGCAGAAAATTTTAACTGATTATTATACAAGGTTTTCTAAAATTGTTCTGGAATATTCCAACAAATAGTCGGGTTAGGTTGATTTAATATAAAGTCACCCTTTCAACACCTACACTTCGGACATCGATCAACCTATGGAAACATTTGCCCATTTGGGTGCGAGTCGGGTTACCTCCGCGTGTGGTCAAGAGCTGCGGTTCGTTTTTGGATCCGTCCGGGGGAAGAGCAGCGCTTGGTCCGGTGCACCCTGGGCATCGGCTAATGATTTCCTGGCAGTTTCTGAGGGATATCATTGACCGTTGGCTTGTCTCTGACCATTACCGTACATCGTTGCCGACATTTTGCAACAAGATTTTTTAATTATATTTTTGTTACTTTGACATTGGCGAAGTTGTCGTCGCTATAACGACTTGATACGCCACAAATAAGAAGAAGAACATTTACCCGCCTCGATGTCGAAACCCGGAAAAACATCTACTGGGGTTTAGTCAAACTAACATTTGCTGAAGTATTTTAGGGTGCACTGAATAAGATGTAATAAGATGTCTTAAATTATAAAACTGGAATATTTCGGCAGGCGAGGATTGGCGTCCGTAAAACTCGATTCCTACCGGTTTGCCTAAATCAGGCTAATTTGAGCGTATCTTCCTACATTTATTGGCAAAAAGTAGGCATATTAGCTTCGGCTAAACTTATGTCTAACGCCATGCCACTGCATTTCATTGAAACAACAAAATAAACAGATGATACAAAATACATTGCTGTGTAAACTAAGCAGTGCTATGGAAAAAGAAAGGTACTGACTTAGCTTAAAGCTGTGGTGACACCAGCGCTGGTATTCTGTCAAAATCACTTTGTGAGATCTGTAGAAATGGCATGTGCGGTTGAACCTTTAAATGTTTTGTTTTGATTGTTTAAATGTGCTGCATCTAACAGCATACATCAACTCTTGAGTCTGGCTACAAAGAAATTCAATTTCGAAACTAATATAATTTTAGTTACATCTCAATACCTACAACAATACTAAGATCTAGCACAAGGGTGCAGAATTGCAGGCCAAGTTGCTCGAGGACTTAGTCACTTGACTCAGAACTCGTCTCGAGCGGTAACTTGCAAAGTGCATGTAAATTTAGTCCAGACACAAGTTATGTACTACAGTGTCTAGCGAGGATTTTAATGTAATAGGTCTTTAATGTACCCTGATTTATTCGTAGTTTATTGCTATCCATTTGGCCAGGTAAAACAGAAAAATATAGGTTTATATGAAATTTAGATTACTTATAGAACTTTTGTAGAGTTTATTTACACACATTATTATAATTTATTGTGAGAATTATTCATTGCTGTTATTGACCAAGATAACAATTCTGTATTTCTATGCTGCACGTCTAGCACGAGGTACACGCGCGACGCGACTCGCGACTCGACAAATCTCTCCCGCGGCTGTCAATTATCTCGCTTTGCGTAGCACGATGTGACACCGCGACAAAACTTGTCGCCGCGAGTTGGTAAAGTCGCGGGCGACATACCGGTGATGCCATGTGTATAAAAAATTTGGCCAAGTGTTTTATTCTTTCGTGACAACACTGAATCGGTAATAGTGCGACACCATTTCGTTCGTTCTTTGAGTGAAGTTTTTGCTCGATAAAAGACAAGCTTGTCTATGATCTGAAAGATTTTGTCAAAAATGTCAAAACAAATCAAATGACATGGCAGGCGCCTAGAGGGAAAACGTAAGTTATTTAAATTAAATTTCTCTTTTTAACGATATTCATGACTTACTTAAGATTTTATTATCATTTGGTATCATTATAATTACCTGCTTGCTAAAAAAGCAGTGAGTAATGATTTTGATGTACCTAAGTACTTGTGTTATTATGATGAAAACTTACGAAACTTATAAAATTTCAGACTAAGAAGCGATTAAATTATTTGTAAAATACATGTCTGCGCTGCGACGAGCAATGACGCGGCACGGAAGTAGGCGCTGCCGCGCGTTACCCGCAGTACATAGCGCTTGGCTCGCGTATCGCCCCATACCACTGTGATAAATGGAAAATGATTGAAGATCTGCCAAAGACCCTGATGCGCCCCCGTAACGATCCATTAACATCCACGATTACGGTGACGTCCGGTGATCAGCGTTTAAGCGGAAAGCCCGAATAAACCGGACTGCTAGCACTAAGGCGCGCAAGCCAGCAATGCTCCGTAGTCACTATGTCAGAAGCCAACGACGGACGATGCCCACCTGCCCGTTGACGCTAGCGCTGCGGGAGACGAGCACGCGAGCCCTCCGCCCCCCTACCGCAGCAGAAGCCCGAGAGCAGAAAAAAAGAAGCCCCGCTAGGACCCTAGTGTCCTACTGACCGCCCGTGATGGTCACCACGCGAACCACTCTTCCGCGGCCCTTAAGCTGAACCGTCCCTTAAGAGAACTAGAAAACCTGTAGAGTACCTACATCGTAAGCGTAACTGAGGCGTTGTAGCATACCAAGTGCAGATAGATTGTAAGACGCCCTTCAGGCAACCGTGTATGTTGTTGCATGTTAATAAATCCTTTCAGTATTATAAATATAAACCGTTATTTACATCATCTCTTGAAGCCTATCAGCCTGAGCTTACTCCCAACCTTCCCAGCTGGGTTCGATTCCCGGCTAAAGGCATAATGTCGGCGGCCCTCGCGGGTGCCCCGTCATGTGTCTGTAAATCTTTTGTCTGCCGCTGCGCAATACAGTACTCAGCCATAAAGATTGCACATCGGTCTTCTCGGCTAATTTTGGTTTCGTAGAGCGTTGCCTTGCTCTAACTCACGTGACGCCAAAATTGTCTCCTTCCAAAGACCGAAGTGCAATCTTTATGGCCGGGTATACTGTAGGTCGGTCCACTCGGTGCTCAAAAGCTGAATGCCGTGCCGAGTGATTATGATTATGTTCCGCATTCTATTGTGGAGGTACATAGTTGAATAAACATTCAAACAAAAAAATATTACTTGAGCTATTTTTAACTTTCATCTCGTTTTAGTAAAACTAGTGCCTACGCCAACTCCTGGGTTTAGGCTGCCAAGCGGACTTAAAATGCCGGCACAAACGCTAGAAACAGGATGATGATCTTATTTAGTTGGAAGCCGCTTTATTAATTCCGTTGGTGGTGTTAGAAAAAATGGAGTGTATCGGGAGTGTTTAGTAGTCGCCTAAACTTGTGTAAAAATGTTCAGTTTCATTTTCTATCGTAAATCACGTCTTTATCCCTTACGGAGTAGACAGAGCCTAAGGCAACAGGACTTAAAGCCCACGTTTAGCATGAATGTGGGCGTATAGGTAGAAAGGGTAGTCAAAATAGCGATGGGTTTCTAGCCGCATCGCCTACATACAATTTCGTGATATAATGACCTTATGTTTTTAATACTTTTTTTGTTTTTGTAACATGATTAGGTATCTATGTCACGAATAAATGTTTTCTTTCTTTCTTTCTTTTACATATAACATGATTCCTACGATTTTCACCAATTCCCTCGATGGGCTCGGTGGGCCCATTTTGTAGGCCTAATATTTAGAAGTAAGCCATTTAAAAAATTGTATTGTTACTTGAGAACATATTAGTGTTATTTTACGTATAAATGCTATTAATACGCGTTGATAATTTTAAAACATAAACATATTTTATGGAGTCGCGCTCAAGTCGCGCGTCTAAAGCCGCGAAGACATATATCTCGCATATTGACATTTAATCGCGACGAATTTGTCGCAATAAACACCGTCATGCTACGCTTTTTGAGAGTATCTCGCACTTGGCTGTCATTTGACAGCCATGACAAATAATCGCGACGCGACAAGCTATCTCGCTACACGTCGTGCTACCGGTTCGCGACATAGCATTATGTCGCGCTTCTATGTCGCTCTCGCGCAAGTCGCGCCTTGTCGTGCTAGCCGTGGTCTGGGAGCAAAGAAAAAACTTAGAATGTTCCAGTTGCTTCTCTTCCCGCGCAGATGGTAAAAGCCCATCCAGGGAATGGGCGAAAAACATAGGAATCGTGTTATAGGCGATGCGGCTAGCAACCCATCAATATTTTGATTCAATTTTTTTGTCATCTATACGCCCACAATCCCACAATCTTGCTAATCGTGGCCTTGGTCTTGCCACCTTTGGCTCTGTCTACCCCGCAAGGTATAAAGACGTGATTTGTGTATGTATATGTATAAAAATTCCTGTGTTGTCATGTTACCAATGAAAATTAATATCACTTATCATGGAATAAGTTGCAAGCAATACATTGGTTTCATTAACAACACAGTGTACCAATGACGTTTTCCGATACTCAAGTAATCCACTGTTCAAAAATATCTTCACCTTTTATTAGTATTTAGATACTTATGAACGGTTCAATGGACAGGTGACCTACAATATTATACAAGTGATAAATCTTAGCATTCAGGATCATCGGTCGTTTGTCAACAGGGCGACCCTCTCGGTCCAGCAATTTTTAGCTAGGTTAGAGCTATTTTTAAGTTTTGACTGTTTTTTGTAATGATTTGTTTTTCTTTTTCAATAAACTTACAGTATTTTATTGAATCAGGCGTTACTTTACGGAGGTCCATTTCAATGAACAAAAAATATTTAAATTGCTAATCCGCTACTCACGTGCAAGATAACCAAGCCTGTGTAAAATATATATGTTTTTCATGCAATCTCCACTACAGCCACATAAAACACACATAGATCCCACAAACTTAATTATATCTTACATCACACAAACACTCACGCGTTTCGATCTCTCTAAGTACGTAATCATTATCAAAGTTTAATGAGCACAACTGTTACACATGCAAACCAACGTCGTACTGGGTAAATCAGAAGTGATTTAAATTTATAGTAATAAAATTATTCTTAATGTAATCACTACATAGTATAAAACAAAGTCGCTTTCTCTGTCCCTATGTCCCCATGTCCCTATGTCCCTATGTCCCTATGTCCCTTTGTATGCTTATATCTTCAAAACTACGCAACGGATTTTGATGCGGTTTTTTTTAATAGATAGAGTGATTCACTTGTTGATAGGGTGCTTCTCTACCCGCGCAGATGGTAAAAGCCCATCGAGGGAATGGGCGATTATAATAGGAATCATGTTATAGGCGATGAGGCTAGCAACCCATCACTATTTTGATTCCTTTTTCCACCTTTACACCCGCAATCTTGCTAAATGTGGCCTGTAGGTACATGTTACCTTAGGCTCTGTCTACCCCGTAAGGGATGAAGACGTGATTTGTGTGTGTGTGTGTGTGTGTGTGTGTGTGTAGAGTGATTCAAGAGGAAGGTTTTTATGTATAATTCTACGCAGACGAAGTCGCGGGCAGAAGCTAGTATTACATATACTGCAATCTGAAATAAAAATGTTATTTTGTGACTTTACCAATAATATTCAATGTACGTAAGTGTCCCAAGACCCGCACCGGCGCACATTAACCAGATCACGGCCATTAGTTGATTTGCCACGCCGTTTCCTTACAATTTTTGGTCAATATTATGAACAGATTCTTCACAGTCGTAACCATTGCATTGGTTATTTATATTCAAATTTCTTAACGTCACTGAAAATTAGAACAGAAAAATCCAAAAAGTAAAGCTATGGCCGGGAATCGAACCCGAATCCTCGTCATTCCCTGACGCGTACCCCTACGCCACCCATAGCAGGTGGAAGCCTTCGAATTTTTCTCTGTTACTAGCTGTTACGTGACCTTGTTACTATGCGAATTTTTGTCCCTAGCGTCATCTGTTTGAGTGTTTTGTCTTTATTTATATTCAATACATAATAGAGAATATGACGCGTCAGTGCTTTTAATTAGGTAAGTCCTTTTATTTATGTATGTATGTAAACTCTTTATTGTGCAAAATAAACAACAGAAATACAATTGACAAATACTGAGATACATGCACAAAGGCGGACTTATCCCTATAAGGACAGAACTTTTAATGTACTTGGTTCACAAAAATTTTACTAACTGTACTTATTATTATTTGATTAGAGTCCAGATTTCTTAAACATTTGCTGCCCCAAAGGTATTAAATTTTTGCCGCCCCCACTGACCTTTGCAATTGCAATTACACTGATCACAATAACGTTAATTTCATTTCTAGATTTCTTTGCAACTTTTTTTGCCAATTTTGTCACCTCTTTAACTTTGCTGCCCTAAGCTTCAGCTGTTTCAGCTTCTATGGTAAATCCGGCCCTGTATGTATAACCTAAGAGCTAAGCATAATACAGAAAAAATCAGTAGTAAAATCGCCCTGCTTCACGTACCCATCAAATGTATATAGCACTCAAAAATATCATCGTTTTTTCCGCAAATAAAAGTAATATCTTAAACGTGTACAGTTGACATAATCTGAAAGACATCCAAAAGCTATTTGGAGCTAACGACTCTGTAAAGTCGCGCAGAAATGTTCTTGTATAGGGTACCTATTGTGGCTTGTATTTGTGGTGTTGAAAATTTAATAAACAAGTTTCGCTTCTCCATTGTCTGTGCGAGATTACGCTTTAGGCCCGTTTAGACATAAGCAAGAATTGGGTATATTTATGATTTTATTTTCATGGCTTTCATTAAAAGCTTATTTATATAGGTATTTTGTTTTCAAATAACTATAAAAATAACCGAGGTATACGCTATCAAAGATTTGTCTCTATCTCATTCTAGAAAAGCAGAATTTTATTAAAGAGTTTATATGGGCGTTGTGACAAATGACGTCACATGTCAATATCGGATATCTCTTGATCGATATTACTTTTAATTGCACTTTTTGTCATATCTTTTACGATATTTCCATATTTCATTCGGAAATGGGATTTTATTAAATGCATATTCCCTATTGCAGTTCCATATGGTTTAGTTTGAGAGATCGCGTTGAATTCGGTATACTCAACAACTCACGAGGCTCAGAAACTCTGACCCTGTGGTATAAGTATCTGTCACAAATGCATATAGGTAGTGAACGTTGTTTGTCTACAGAAAAGCAGCTGAAAACAGCATTTCATCATTTAGAGAGCCGTGACTGCGACAGTACAAACGAGGTGATTGTTCACACCCCGCAACGTACTTACTTAC
Source organism: Pandemis corylana (assembly GCA_949127965.1). Taxonomy (NCBI): domain Eukaryota; kingdom Metazoa; phylum Arthropoda; class Insecta; order Lepidoptera; family Tortricidae; genus Pandemis; species Pandemis corylana. The sequence continues at coordinate 13,861,343 of OX421851.1, read as the reverse complement.
AGGCGAATTTTTACGTAAAGAATGGTATTTTTCCTTCTTATTTCTCATAAATTTTGTTATGTACGAGTATAAGTTATGACGAGGTAAGCGCTAGATGTGAACGTTACCCTTAAAATATTTTGTAATTGTTATGGATGGTCACATCTTAATTTGAATAATAATATAATCATAATTTCCTCTTCCATGCTGGTCTGGGAGTAAAGAAAAAACATAGAATTTACCAGTTGCTTCTGTTCCCGCGCAGATGGTAAAAATCCATCGAGGGAATCGGCGAAAGTCTTAGGAATCATGTTACAGGCGATGCGGCTAGCAACCCATCATTATTTTGATTTCCCTTTCCACTTATACGCCCTTAATCATACTAAACGTGGCCAAGGTTTTGTTACCTTAGGCTCTGTCTACCCCGTAAGGGATAAAGACGTGATATATGTATGTATGTATGTATGCATAATCTCCAACCTAAAACAGCCCCACTGCTGAGCACAGGCCGCCTCTCAGAATGAGACAGCTTGGGATGTAGTTTCTATATAAGCATTCGGATCTTCCACGACTGAACTACTGTATGTGTGTGCAAGACCATCACGTTGTTTTCCTTCACTGAAAAACTGATGACACTCAGAGGTCAGAGAGAAAAGTTAGGTTAGAACCCACGATGTCTGATCCCACTTTGAACACAAAAACTTGTATATGTAGATAGCCCGATGATGTTATGCGTTAGTTCGAAGGTATAATTAATTGGTTCTTCTGGTTCGAGCTGTACAAAAAGCGTCCCGTCACTCCCAACTCCCGACACGGCTTAAGACAGGTGCCAGAACAAGCAGGCGTAACTACCGTAGTTGTCGACACCCCTGACCCAAATCTGTTTTTGCGGTGGGTCGTTCCTGTATTTCTTTCGACTGTATGGTTTATGGTAGCGATGTTGTTTTAAACGATGACATATACTTTTACAAAACTCTAATGGCCATAGGGCATCAGAGTTGGTTTAAATATAAGTACAAGAACACGAACTCTCCATTTCATATTTCGTATTTGTTTCACCTTTAGCCCTGCGATGATACTTTGCAGCAAAATTAAACAAATGATTAATACGAACCACCATTTTAGAGCAATCCCGCCGAGCAAAACGAATTGAACCCCCGTTTTGGATTTTACCGGGATGAATACAAAATTATTTCCCGTGTCGTTTTAATCTTCCACAAATCCAGGGACAAAGCGGTTTTCTATTCAGAGATGTATTGTGGAGCAACGCTGAATATTTTTTTTTGTTATAAGCATAACCCTCTGGGTGTTACGGGCAAACAAATCTGGTAGTATCCTAAAAAAATAATGGTCTATTCTTACTCTCATGAATTTGACATGGTAGATTAGACAGCATACATGGCGAGTTATCTCTGAGTGAGTTCTCCATACCTTGCCAGTGGTATGTTTCGGTAAATAGAGAAAACCTGTCAAGTGCGAGTCGGACTCGTCATTTTAGAAAAGAACACTCTTCAAACTGCGGACCGATTTCTACTAAACATGGCTAAGAACCACCGCAAGAAAACTGCTCTGGTCTGCCCGCTTGAAAGCTACAATGGCACACACGCACAAACAAACACAGAGAGAGAGGGAGAGATTGACGTCATACTTATAATCTCTCCTTTTGCGACGAGGGTTAAAAAAGTCTCCAATTCCAAATCGAAAGTACTCTTTCCTCGCCATCATTACTGCGCTCATATTCTTATGTTTCTCCGGTTCACTTGACGCCATTTACGTAATCTACGCCCATTCAGCACATTACATAAATTGACAGCCATTCTTGCTAAATTCAAACAATAATCGTTGGCACTCAAGAAAGCGATGATTAATTTTCATCTCCGAAGTTGCGCTTATTAAGTTTAATTAATATACTTTCGTGTGGCTCGAGATACCTACTTATGACGCCAGAAGGAAGGCGTATGGGGAAAGTAAATACAAGATATACTGTTATTAGATGCTAAGTTCACGCGGCTTCCTTCAACACATGGATAATTGATTGAATTTACATGATACTTTGCACAAGTCCTCATTAATGAAAAAAACCTTGCTACTTCGCTACAACACGCGAGAATCAGCCAAGCCTGGCAAAATAAATGTTTACATGAAAACCTGTCAGCTTTTGCTTCCATATAGGTACAAATATAACACAAACTTAACTACGCCACACCAAAAAAAGCTGAAACGTTTTAGAGCCCTTTCGGGGCCATTTTTAGCAATTTCGTCTGCAAAGAATTCGTTCATCGCTATCCCGCAGAAACTGCATGTTATTCCAGACTATAACCTACCTATGTTTCAAATTTCATCCAGATCCGTTCAGCCGTTTTGGTGTGAAAGAGTAACAAACATCCATATATCACTCACAACTTTCGCATTTATAATATTAGTAGGATACCTAAGTTTTTGTGCTAATGTAGTCCATTTTATTAAAAGCAGCAGTAGTAATACTTTATTTACAGACCCATTATACCTACGCGAAATGGAATTGGGCGAAAATCATAATAATCATGTTATTGGCGATGCGGCTAGCAACCCTTCACTATATTCATTCCATTTTCCACCTATACGCCCGCAATCTTGTGAAACGTGGCCTGTAGGTCTTGTTACCTTAGGCCCTGTCTACTATGTACTATAATAAATATGTAATGAAGTCTCCCCGTTTTGTTTATTAAGAACCTAATGAATATTCACAAATAATTCGAATGGCTCCTACGAATCTAACCCGGATGAATTCCAGCAGTTTCGGGTTGAATACCGGAGGAAGAGAAGGACGAATAATTTAATTACAGTTGATTTTCATTATTCGCGGGTTTGTTTAACACATTCACTGCCGGCAACGCATATTTACGTTTTTGGAATTTTCTCCCAGTGCCACTGTCACAATTTAGGAGTTATTCGAATGCAGATGTGATTTTCTGGCACTTAAGTGGTCGCAGACATAACCGCTCGGCACCGGAACGGTAGCGCCTCGCCTCATCGGCATTCGAGGTGTCCGCGCGGCAACAGCGCGCTTACCGCGAGCCGGCGACTGGTTGACAGCTAGCAGTCAACGTCGAAGGTAGGCGATATCAGAGAGGCAAGCGGCGGGGCATTCGCGGGCCGCCCGCGGGGGAACCACCCCGAGGTCTGCGCGCCGTCCCCGCGGCGGCGACTCGACGTAAGCGCGGTGACGGCGAGTTGCCCACGCACTGCTAGCTTAAGCTTATGCCGAGGCGAGGCGTTGCCGTTCCGAAGCAGATAAGTGTGCGTTGCAGTATGGAGTTCCATACAAAGAATACTGAGCGGGTCGGTACTGCTTTTAATAACCGGCAGTAAAGCATTTAAAAAACCCTTTCATACGTTTTATATCAGGTACTGAGCTGCCACATGTCAAGGTTATATCATTACTCTATGGTAAAACGATTTTATATTTTGTCTATTCCCACTCTAGCAATGTCGTATTCACTTCTACGTACTCTTCCCACGAATAAACATCGTCCCACAAGGTACAACGTCTTATTACTTCAATAGGTTATGGGCTATAGATAAGATGTTGCCTATAAAGTAAAGCTACGAATAAAGTGAAAACATTACGGTAAAAATGATATAAAAGTGTAAAATATGTAAAATAAGAAAAGAAAAAAGTGAATAAAAGAAAAATGAAGACATAAAACAAAAGCAATAAGTCAAAAGGTGACATTACAAAAGTCAACAAGAAAATCTCAAGAAAATATAGAAAATGAAATAGAATAGAAAATTGAATATGGCATCCTCAAATTTTCCTCAATTGAAAGCAGACAATTTCAATAATTGGTTATTTCGTATAAAATGCATACTCGAAGAAAAAGGATTATCGCACATCACCAAAGGAGACTCCACAGTAAGTACGCAGAATGAAGATGATTTTTCGAAGGCGAACGGCAAGGCCAAGAATATTATTGTACAATGTTTACCGGACAAATACCTAAACATAGTGAAGACATGCGAAACTGCATCACAGATGATAGAAACATTAAAAGAACTATTTCAAAGAAAAAGCATAATTTCGATAATACAGTTAAGAAGAAAATTAATTAATCTAAAACAAGGTCCACTACAAAAACTAGACGAATATTTTGAACAGTTCGATAACATCACAAACGAGTTGGAAAGTTCAGGAGATTCGCTAACCGAACGAGACAAAATTGCATACCTACTAACAGGACTTCAAGAAAAGTACGACCCAGTGATAACTGCCATTGAGTGCAATACAGGTTTCCAGCAAAGTACCCTCAAACTTGACTTTGTCAGAGCTCGACTCCTCGATGAAGAACTGAAAATGGACGAGAAGCCTGGACCATCCAGTGAGACCCAGGACACAGCATTCGTTACCTGCTATAACTGTAAGAAACCAGGACACCTGTCAAGAGACTGCTACAAGAACGACTGGCGCGGACGCGGTCGCGGAAGAGGTCGAACGGGCACCCGCTACAAACAATATTTTCATCACCCCAACCACTACGGAAACGTTGCATTCGAAGAAACCGGACAGAAACACTTTAATTTTTGGGCTACAGGCAAAATGGAAGAACCGACAAGACCTACGAACGGAAACATAGAATGGGTTATAGATTCCGGCTGTACAGAACACATGATAAATGCAGACTACGAAAAGTGCATGGCCAACGTAAAGACTCTGGATACCCCAATCAAAATTTACATCGCAAACGGCGATTACCTTACTGCCGAGAAAAAAGGTAACATAATAATGAAATGCGACGACGTGACAATTAATCTAGAATCGCTGATTGTCAAAAATCTATCCTTCAATCTAATGTCAGTGAAGAAAATGGTTCAAAATGATTTTCATGTAATTTTTAGTAAACAAAATGTAAAAATAGGTAGGAAAAATTCTAATGTCCATGTGTTTGGTTCTTGTGTAGGCAATTTATTCGTATTAAATGCGGAGATATGTTTAGCGACTTGCAACGCAACTTTTAGCAACGATGACTTGTGGCACAGAAGATTAGGTCATCTCAACCGGCGAAGTCTACTTTGGATGCGTCTGCCGACTAGCAGCAAACCCTGTTCTCCATGCATGAGAAGTAAGGCGACGCGACTACCATTCATACCCGTCAAGAGGCCACGCTCGACATACATAGGTGAGTTAATACATACTGACATTGCAGGTCCCCAACGCACACCTGGTATTAACGGTGAACTTTATTACCAAGTAATAATAGACGACTTTTCCCATTTCTGCTGTACATATCTTTTAAAACGCAAAAGCGAGGCTACTGTCAACCTGATTGAATATATTCGTAGATTGGAAACAGAGTTTGGAACAAAAGTTAGTAATGTACGATGCGATAACGGAGGCGAGGTGAAAAATAACATTTTTGAAATTTTTTGCAGAGAACGAGGAATAAGAATTCAGTACACTCAACCGTTTTCACCACAACAGAACGGAGTATCAGAAAAAATGAACCGAAGCCTAATGGACAGAGCCAGAACGCTGTTAGTAGAAACAAATTTACCCAAATTTCTGTGGGGTGAAGCCATTGTATGCGCAACCTACCAAATAAATAGATGTCCCTCTACAGCCATAAACTTTAAAACGCCAGAGGCCATTATGAGAGGCAAAACGGATCTATCGAGACTGAGAGTATTTGGAAGTAAAGCTTGGGCCGTAATTATGCCCAGAGGTGACAAATTGGTGCAACGAGCTAATTAATTATAATTCATATCTACGCATCGACAATCAAAGTGCTTTAAAAATGATAGAATGTAATGAAAACAGTAAGAGAACCAAGCATATCGATATTAAATATCATTTTATTAAAGATTGCTATAATAAAAACATGTTTGAAATATCTTATGTTCCGACTAATGAGAATATTGCAGATATTTTTACAAAGGGATTAGGCATAGCGAAACATAATTATTATGTAGAAAAACTTAAAGTACTGTGAATTTATTTTGATATTGAGTGTCAATTGTTTATGTTAGTGTTAGTATAGAATAGTAATGTTGTGTATATAGGAATATTTTCTTATAGCGTTGAATTAATGTTAACAATTTATAACTTCACGGAAGTTAACATTGAGGGGGAGTGTCAAGGTTATATCATTACTCTATGGTAAAACGATTTTATATTTTGTCTATTCCCACTCTAGCAATGTCGTATTCACTTCTACGTACTCTTCCCACGAATAAACATCGTCCCACAAGGTACAACGTCTTATTACTTCAATACCACAGTTATGTTAAAGTTTTGATATGTTCTTTATAATAAAATAAGGTGGATAGATTTTGTTTTCAGGTTAATACGTTGGTTTGCTTGGCATGCTAGACTATTCCATTCAGTGTAGTGTAAGTATTCATACTTTGAGGATGGTCCTGTATAGAGGGTTTGAAATGCGTTAGATGTCTTGCGAGGTATAGGGGATAGTTAGGTTTGTGAGATTTATAAGGAAGCAGACATTGCACGTGTGGTAGCGGAGTAGCAAAGTAAAGGCTTTTCAGTATGTTTCGACAGATCAAGTGCGCAAAAAGGTTGCAGAAACGAGAATGTTAATAAATTCCATTGTTTATTTATACAATACAAAGTAATGACAGTATTTTCGCTGTCACTTTTGTCAGTCTAGCTGAGCGGTGTATATTAAATTCCTCGGGAACAGAGTGAGTCTGCAATGGTATTTTATTATTGTATTGTGTAAACGTCTGCTATTTGACTATTGAGATTAATCCGACCTTTGCTTTTGGCTAGAGGGTTGAATTATCCACTTAGAAAACTGATGCCAAGATAATGAAGAAAAGACTATGACACTTGTTTTTCCAATGAAAACACGAGGAGTCGATAACCAGGTATTAATTTCACCCTAGTACCTATATATTCTGACCCTTTGATTTGTTAGTAAAGTTATTAGCGGCAACAAACGTCTCGAACTAGTTCGCTTCGAAATATCAAATAGGTACTATTCTCCATCCCATTCCATTGTAGCGTCTTTGTAAACAAACCAGGGGCCTTACCATGACGTCTTAATGCGATTCAATTCCGACTCACTCCAGGTTTTAGCTGTCATTTTTCGTATGGATCTGACAGCGGCGAACCTAAACTGAATTGGAATTGAATCTCATTAAGACGTCATGGTAAGGCCGGGTTCATCTTAATTCTCACACAATCACCCATTGTATACAATTAGCATTACATCTGCAATGTTGAAGGATCATTCTTACTTGATATTTTACGACATTTCATAACAATCCTCACTTCATAATTATTATAAATGCGAAAGTTGTCTGTCTTTATCCCCGATAGTCGAATAGTTCCAGCGGGATAAGCGAATTCTCAATTTTATGTGAACGTGGGGGACTTGTTTGTTTACAAAAGCGTTAAAATGGATTGGAATGGGCTACATTGTGATGATAATTTGTTACGTTGCTGTTACGCGCCGCTAGTGGCGCTGCTAATAGGTACCCATAGTAATTGAGGTACGCTTACGCGAGCGCGTTTGCGACGTTTCCTTGTTTCAAAAGCTACACTGGAGGCTTTAGTGTTTTCTCCGTATTACGACTGAACATGCGAGTTTTACTTATCCTTTTAAAACTCACAGTAATTGTGTAATTTTGTACTATAATATACTTTTATTTGGGTAGCCTTACCGTTAAAAAAACAAAGCAACATTCCATTCATGATTTATAACATTATTTATCTAAGGCTCGGCTAAATTTCCAAACGCGATTCATCAATATTCCGTGCCGTTCCGTTCGGGGTGAAAATAAATCATTCACAACACAACCGTGCAATCGGCCTGTTGATATCAGCTGATAACAGCTTCGGTGGGAGAAATGGACGCCATTTTTAATCCCATTCTCATACGTGACCAATCAATCGGTGTTAAAGGTTGTCCTGGCATGTATGTAAACTGATAATTGCCTGTTGCTACTTGCTCCGTTCGCTAAGGGTGAATCTTGTTCTTTTTAATCTTTTTTTTTAATTTTAGGATGGCAGGGCCTGGTGCAAGGACCTTTAAGATCGCTTCCACTATCTTAAGCATAGATAATCGCTCTCTATCGCAGTGTCTCAGTAACGGCGATTGCTTACGTATTTTGGTTGTCTCGTTGGCCTTATTAAAAGTCGTATTCCATTTACTATTACCTACTTTACAATTGTATTCAGTCATAGTTCTATTGTACCTAGGTACTTAAGGTATAGCGGAATTCCTTTTAAAAAGCTTATTCTGTACAAAGCGGTTTTATTATTGACTAAGTTTCTTACTGCAATTTTCTTCAACTTAGCCAGTACTAGGTACTGTGGTAATTGTTTCAATGGAAACGATTCTGCCCATGAAAATAGCACAAATAAAAAGGTAACTATATTGACGAGAATAAATAACTGGTCACATTTCGTACAACTTTATATTGTAAGCGACTCGATAATTTTGCTCGACGGTGCACCTAGGTACCTAGTTTTAGTGTGAAGGATACATTTTATTGAAACTATACGTCAAATTTTGGAAACTGAAAATCCGTGGAAACAGTGACGCGATTTCGTAACTTACGCCGCGTTTGTATACTAGTATTTTTTTTATAATCCGTATCGTCTGCTTAAAGGTATAATATTTCAAATTCCCATTTGATCTTTACAATATTAAAATTAACCTTTGTTATACCAAACGATTGACTGACATAAAAGCACACGTCCAAACGTTTCCTAAATTTTCTCCTGACGTGAACACGCATTAATTCTTGAAGAGTAAGGAATACTTTATTTCAGAGAATAATTCAATTCAAACAGTCCTTGGCACACTAAAACCTATATAATATGAGTGTATATGGGCAGCGGTGATTACTTTCCATCAGGTGACCCACTTGCTCGTTTCCCCCTATCAATAAAAAACAAGGTAATTTTAAAGAATATTACAATTTTAAAATTGCTAACCAATTCAAAACAAGCGCCATCTTTAAAACTAGATAACCAAAGCGATAACACAAGATGCTAATACGAATAATAGGATTCAAACTTTCCCTTTGTGCTCAGGAAAAAATGAAATGTTTTGAAAACTTGCCCGTCCCGCGTCGAACTCGTTTCCGATTTTGATAGAAGGCAATTTAAAAACATCGACTTTAACGCTTTCTCCCTTAGGAAATGAATACAGATTTTGGTAAGAGAAAATTTGAAATAACGGTAGGTATCTCTCATTTTTCTTTAGTCAAAACTTTCTCACTACCTAACGTTATCACAGACTCAAACTAAGACAAAACAAATTATACATTTAATCACACTCTTATTTATAAAATGTAAGGAGGGGGGGGGGGGGGGGGGAGGCAATTTTGAAATCACGTCTGTGAAAACATCACTCGAAAGCGGCCAACATTTGTATACTGCTGCAATACTACCGCTCGAATTTACTTTTCGACTTATTACACAGTGATTAACGGCGTTAATTTTCTACCTGGGTCTGTAGTCATCATCAGAAGTTGATTAACAGTCGAAGAGCTCAAAAAGATCTGTACACCCTCTTATTATCTGTTTGACTGGTGTGCAGATAATTTTGAACTTTATATCAAATTCTGATGCTGACTGTACTTACTTGTATTTCAAATTCAACACAATGTTTTACGAGTTTTGAATAGTTGTTTCACACATACGATTTCTAACAAAAGTCGGCCCCAGTTCTAGTACAAATATGCCAGAGTCGTGTAGAAAAATGTAATCTTAACAAGCGTTTATAAATGTACTTATTGTTAATTTTTTAAAAAAAGTTTTCCGTTCCATTAACCATGCCTCAAATTATTCAAACGTTTGCTATCGTCATCACATATCAGGGTGACAATAAAACAGTTTGTAGAGAGCATTATTAATTTAAACGCCAGCTGTTGCAGTTTACGCACCATGCAATCAGACGTAGTCATTAACTGTATTGTTGTGTAAACACTAAACAGTGAAATATTGACACTATGCCGACAGCCGATTGATGGATCGCGTGTTTGCACTGACAGATTGCGATGAAATTACTCCGCACGGCAATTAGTGCAGAGGACGTTACAGTATGCTTAGTGTACCTACGTTTTCGGTCACAAAATACGTCTCGAACGCTTTTGCGTTAAAATGTCTAAAACTATGAGAACAGCTTGTTGCCGTTTCGATCCGCAAGAGGCGCTGCCAATTATTCCATAGTAATTGAGACATTTACGTGAATGCGTTCGTGACATTTTTATATGCGAAAACTTACACCAGAGGCTCTGTAAATTGAATATTCGTATTTGGCTTTCTAAATGCAAACATGGCTGTGTTAGTGTCAATGGAAAAAACATAAATAATCCAATTAGCGATGGTCAATGATATGTCCAGTTGTGTTCACCGAATGAGCCCCCAGTTCACCATGTCAACTTAGTAGTTCCAACATAAAACTTTGCATGCGATTATGTCAAAGCAACGTCGTGCTTCAGTTAGTTCTTATGGTGATACTTTGCTACATGATATTGAACCTTAGCTGGGTTGGAAATTAAATTCCTTGACTGTACGTTACCAAAGCGTCAAAAACATCTATACGCCTTTATGCCACAAATAAGGTAGGTGACACATATATCTGTCCTTGACTGTACACAACTTTGTTTGTTGAAAGTGTCTTGTTATTTTTACTCGTTCTTGTACTCATCGGTAATTATGAAAATAACTTATATTCCATGGTAATCATTCAATCGAACTTTGCCTAAGAAGAGTTATACGCAAAGTTCTCACTTCCAACGCCAGCTCAGAAACATGCTATGTCGTAAGAATGTTAATATCAGGCGAGGCAATAAATCTGTCGTACATGACGCCTGTCGCTTGTGGCCAGAGTTGACGGCCTTTTCGGGGAAAACAATGACTCTGCCACCTCGCTAGTCCTGGGGGACTACTCCGCTCAATTCGAAGTTCGTATCATACGGTCCCTTTCGCTCTCCCATTCATCACTGTTAGTGTGAGCGCAGCGGCAAGAAACGGGCTTCGAATTCTTTACTTCGGAGTGTGCTGTTGCGATACAAAAGGCCGTAAGCGTCGTTGGAAACCGCATAATATAGGTCATTTACGTAGGTACTGGGAGTCAATTCAATTTACCGTGTACCTAATTAACGAAAGAACTGAAACGATCACGAGACTGTATGTTGCGAGGTACCTAATCTTTTTAATTAAATTGATACAGACCTGAGCAAAGGCTGACTTTCTACAAATAGAAGATACAAAATTACTATTCTTAGTGTATTTAATTATGATTATTTCGACTATGTAAATAATCAATTTCTAGTTAGTACTTACATGCTGCTGTTGTCGCTTCCAATGTTGATTTATTTGCCAATTTCAAATAGCCTTAATCATGCTAAAGGTGGCCTTAAGGTTTTGTTACTTTAGGCTCTGTCTACCCCGTAACGGATAACGACGTGATATATGTATGTATGTGTGTATTTATTCTAATAGATTGGCTTGAATATCTTTATTTAGTTTGGTTATCACATGATTTGAAAGAAAATGTACATGTTTAACCGTATACAAGCCGTGGTAGGTTTGACCTGTGCCTCTCAAGCAGAGGGTAGTGGGTTCGAATCCCGGGCTCGCACCTCTGAGCTTTACGGAATTTATGTGCGATATTACATTTGAAATTTACCATGAGATTTTCGGTGAAGGAAAGGAAACATCGTGAGGAAACCTGCACACATCTGCGAAATAATTCAATGTGTGTGCGGTTCCCAATCCGCAATGGGGCCGCGTGAGAACTATAGCCCAAGCCTTCTCATTCTGAGGGGAGGCCTGTGCCCAGCAGTGGGACGTACTCGAGGCTGGAGATGATTGAGATGTACATATTTAGAAACGAAGGATTCTTAAGGATTCTGTTTCTTTACCTATTTCTACAACTATAGTTAAAGCAGGTGTCGAAGTGAAGAAAACACTACAAATATTCTAAAACCACAACTCTTCTTACCATAAAACAGCACATAGATATTGCATCTATAATCTATTTACTAACTAAAAGGCTCCGACTCTAGATTTATAGTGGCAATAAAATATATGGCCCTGTGTGCCATCAACACCTTGTGTAAACCAGTAAAACTCGTATGGCTCCTCGTAAAGACTGCATTCAGATAGTAAGTGCGTCCCCATGGGCTTATCTGAAGGAATGGATGAAAATAAATTCACCTGAAGGTGAAGGCCAATCAGACATTATTTACCAAATCACTACATAGTCTAGACTAATATTATAAAGAGGGAAAATTTGATTGTTTGTTTGTTTGCATTGAATAGGCTCCGAAACTACTGGACCGATTTCAAAAATTGTTTTGCCGTTAGAAAGCTACATTATCACTGAGTGACATAGGCTACTTTTAACCGCGGGATAATACCTTTTCCTACGGGAAAATTAATTTATCGCGGGCGAAGCTGCGGACGGAAGGCTAGTATAAAATAAAGTCGCTTTCTCTGTCCCTATGTATGCTTATATCTTCAAAATTACACAACGGATTTTGATGCGGTTTTAGAGTGATTCAAGAGGAAGGTTTTTATGTATAATTCTACGCAGACAAAGTCGCGGGCAGAAGCTAGTGGTGAATAAAATTTTATGGTAAAAATACCGTGAGATTCTTGTGAGTTTTGAGTGGGGCAGAATTAAAGAATATATCGAAAAGGCGCATCAATAGAGTATTGATAATGTATTAATATAAGACTAAAAATAAGCCCTAAAATACTTAACTATAACACATCGGCTTGCCGAGATAAGTATATCTGAAAAATAGCGCCATATTCTCAAATCTGCTGAAGAAATATCATTTCTATTGACCCGTCTGCTAACGCTTTCCTTGGTATCTCTTGAATATGGAAAGAATCGCTATTCGCTACGTCGCGATGCGTCGTTCTCTAGTCAGTTATTGCTTTAGACACGGCACTTAGCTTTATTTTATTCGTATCTCAAGAATGAAATTATTTGTTTAGTGTAATAGTAATCCCACCAAAAACATTCTGTAAAAAACTAGCCAAGTCTCGATGGAGCTGCTTGTTTATCTCTAAAAAGTAATGAAATCTAGACAAAGTCGTTCCAAGTCTAAGGTTGCTTACTGCGATTTCTTTATTATTATAGTTAATGTTGTGTGGCTTGGCCGTTGAAGGGTACACAAGGGTACAAAACCAGGTTCATTTTCCATCGTCAATTGGTAGCGGTTCTGGCGACAGATTGTTGCAATGGTTTCATGGAGCACCTGGATTTTTTAAGTACCTATGTGATTATAGCTTACTGGATGACGAAAATGTATGCGTTCTGGTCTTATCCAGAGGTTCTCAAATAGGGGCCTGAAAATGCGGCGAAATGGTTCCAGTACAGGATGGTTCGGCAGTGTTTGCTTCGCGCTCGACTTGGCGGGGGCACTGCCGTGCCCCCAGATAGCCTATTCGTGTTTTATTATGGCATTCTAATGTTAACAATCCGCTATGCTTGTGCTCATCTGAGAGAGGTTTTCGGTGTATTACAATAGCTCTAAACACTGTACTGTAAGAATACAATCCGCTTAGTGGAATTTCTAACGGTAAAACCGAAAAAGTAAAACATAAAAATCAAGAAATAAAAATTTCTTGATTCATTTGATAGCGCTTAGTGGAAGTTTAAAAAAATACCTTGTAGATTTTCAACCGGACAACTCCCATACTTGAGTAGGAGCAGTGCATGCTAAAATAATCTTGTGAAAATTCTACAGGGATCTACTGTGAACTCTAATTGCGCAGAGTTAAGAGAATTAACGTCTTAAAGTGAAAATCTGGTCATAAAAACACAGAAACACAAGAAAATTGAGGTTATATAAAATAAGCTAGTCCTAAATAAACGCCGACCCTTTTGGGCCCTCTGAGCTGAAGGTAAGGGTCCGCGATAAAGGGTAGGATTAGTACGAATAAAGCCTGAAAGATGCAATAACAATCTTGTTCCGACCCGGGCAGACGTAATCAGGTCATGCTTGTGTAAGTTTTATAATTTAATACGGCACTACGAAACCGCAAATTAAACTTTCAAAGTTTGGACACCCTCGGCGTGATCCTTAGGATTGCCCATCACAAAAGTAAAAAGGTATCCTAGTAGGACCACAAGAAGTTTACCGACAGAAAGAACACACGACAGAAGAGTTATTCTATTCTATTCTCCCTTAATGGCGGCCGTAAGGCTTGGGCCAATGTCAGTTTAAATGACAGATGTGCGGTTGATTCTGTCCACGTCAACGAGTGAGCAGCGGCAAGGAAATAATTTTGCAACCTTTTCGGCTGAGTGTTGATGATGACAGAAGAGTTTCCCCGACAGGTGCAACGGAGGACACTTCAAAAAAGGAGTCTATTTTTTCCTTAAAGGGCCGGCAACATACCTGTTACCCCCTGTAATGTTATATCCATGGGCGGCGATGACTGTTTTCCATTTGTTGCGTTTTCTCAAAGTTGCGTTTTCTCGGAAACGATTGAAGCCTTGTGTAGGACTATGGTATTACTAGCGTGTCGCCCAAACACTCGATTCCCTGTGTGTTAGCTCTACCAGAACAGTGTGATAAGGGAACGTGCTGGTGTGAAATAGGATATAGTGACTAGGATAGAAAAAAGTATGCTTAGTTGGTTTGGGCATGTAGAGCGGATGGATGAAAGTAGACTAGCTAAACATATCTATATGGGGAGTGTGAATGGTTACGTTGGGAGGGGAAGGCCTAGACGGACGTTCTGAGACCAAATAGGAGACGTTTTGGAAAAAGGTCAGGTCAGGAGTACCCGAAACCGACGAGCATGTATGAAGAGATTGATAACTGTGGATGAAGCGAAAGAAATATGTCAGGATCGTAGCAAGTGGAACAAAGTAGTCTCTGCCTACCTCTGTGGGAAAGAGGCGTGACGGTATGTATGATGTATGTATGTTAGCTCTACCAAACGTGTTTCTGTCGTTATTTCTTCACTTGTCGCTTTATAGATGTTTTTTTCGGAGTTTGCTTAAAGTAAATTTCCATGTACCGGCACTGGTAGGTAGCGTGCCAAGAAAGTAATAGGTGTCAGGTGGTCAATACTCGATTTGTTTACTCTGCCCTCCCTCCATCATGCCAGATTCGTACTGGTTAAATTAGTCGATGTTTAACTAATGAACTAGTAACTTGACTAACAACAGATAATTCCTGGAAGGACGTTCACCGAATTGATAAAATAGTGTTTTTTTTTATATCAACGATAATGTGTAAATGGATGGCCTAAAACCGTTAAATTACCTGAATTTTTTAACTTACCACAAAAGTAATGTTAAAATGCTTGTATAAATGTCTTAATTGTAATAATTAGGCTGACTTAATTCAAATTAAGTCGGTATAATGAAAGCACCGTAAATTAGATACTGTAATATGGTTCAATCGCTGTTAGATCCATACTAATATATATATCCCTTACGGGGTAGACAGAGCCTGAGGTAACAAAACCTAAAGGCCATGTTTAGCATGATTGTAGTCGTATAGATGGAAAAAGGAATCAAAATAGTGATGAGTTGCTAGCCGCATCGCCTATAACTTATTCCTATGAATTTAGCACATTCCCTCGATGGGCTTTTACCATCTGCTCGGGACGAGAAGCAACCGGACCATTATAGGTTTTTCCTTTGCTCCCAGAACAGCATGGAAGCAAAAAATCCATACTATAAGTGTGAAAAATGACAGCTATAGAATCAGAAATCAATAGCATTAAATCTGGGTACTGACCAACGTTACGAGGTGTAATATAAAGGTGGCGACTGACTTGTAACATTTCGGTGTAATGTATTATGATACAACCCGAGCATTACAGCAGTCAGTGCAGCGAGCCGAGCCGCTCGACGCGAGCACCGCCAAACGAACAGAGCGCTCAAGGCGAGCGTTCGCCGCGTAGCTGTAATTTAACTGTACTGTAACACGATCGCCGTGAACGATACATTACAAGCAAAGGTTACTAGTCAGTCGCCACCTTAACATGTTACACAGCGAGCATGCATGCGGTCTGTACGTAGTTGATACGGGGGAAACCAGCGAGCAACTACGTACTGACTGCATTACACCTCGTAACGTTGGTCATTACCAAGCTTTAGACGTCATGGTAAGGCCCCTGTTAAAACTCGAATTCCCACATGGTCCATTACACCTCGAATCCCTTTAAATCAAGCTTGCTTTTTGACAAAGCGAGCAGAGTCAAGTTTCAAACTTGGACAAGCCGGATTGGTACGTCTCGGATATTTTCAGGTCTCGTATATCTTTTGTTTTCCTCGCAACCCGAGCCGAAGGTCCATGAATCCGTGCTCCGAGTAAACGGCAAATCACGCGGTTCGCCGGACCGGCTGAACGACGACCGTGGACACGCCGCCATTATCCCTCCATCCATAACCTTACACGAGTCAGGGGCTAGACAGAGCGAATGTACAATGAGAGTATTCTTTTCATAATGTCATGACATGTGTAGTGACTTATTTAAATCTGATTAGGCGCCGTACCATGACGTCTTAATGCTATTCAATTCCGACTCAGTTTAGGTTTTAGCTGTCATTTTTAGTACGGAACTGACAGCGGCGAGCCTAAACTGAATCGAAATTGAATCTCATTAAGACGTCATGGTAAGGCCGGGTTCATCTTAATTCCCACACAATCACCCATTGTATACAATTAGCATCACATCTGCAATGTTGAAGGATCATTCTTACTTGATATTTTACGACACTTTATACCAATCCTCACTCCATGTTATAAATGCGACAGCGAGCGAACCTTTTTTTTTTTTTTTTGCTTTTGGTGTGAAAAATGCGCCTTATGCATCCGGCCCGGTACGGGGTTACCGAGGGTATCTGGGGCTCTCCCGAGGCGTCAGGCATACCCAGTAAAAAACACACGGCTTCCCTCACATGGCACTATTGCAGGGGGCTGCGTGATCGCGTAAGCATTTCCAGCCGCAGACACCCCTGCAGGCCCACCCCGGGATGGGGCTACCTCCTTGCGACACCTGTGCAATGCAGGATTGGGAATTCCCGCCCTCCCCCGCAGGTGCCGCGGAACAGCGAGCGAACCTAAACTGAATTGCTAAGGCCCCAGGAATGACAATGTGTGTACTGCCTTAAAATTAATTTGGAATACTTCAGCACGTGGCTGGATTTGCTTAGCTGGACACCCCTGTAAAATAACTCGATTTTTTGATTGTGGTTAATAATCCGATCATGGTTCTAAGCGTTATTATTATTATGAGCTTATTGTGTCCCACTGCTGAGGAAAGGCCTCCCCCCAACGCTTCCACTGCTCTCCACTGATTTACGTAATTTTATCTTTATTTTCAGGTACTGTATCTCTTACACGAACGGCCACGCACAATTCACATTCAAAACTAAAACGTAAGTCTACCAACATTAATTAGGTGGAAGACATACATCAAGAAGTGGGAAACGAATAAAATAGAAACTAAACGTTTTCATTCCAAATTGTTGCCATGTAGCGTTGTGCCAAAAATGAGGCCGTAATATACAAACTACAAAGTGGCGCCCACATTTACTGGGCCAGTTTAGTTTACACATATCGTTTTCAATGTAGTAACTAAGAAAAATAATCATAATTTGGCATTTAACAGTTTTTACATCCTTTACACGTTGCGAGAAAATATTGTGTGAATTGCAGTAACATTGCCGTCCATGATTGATCATAATTTCATAATTAAATGTACTATCTCTAGCCATGAGTCTTCGCAATGGAACGATTTTTTAACGATTTTTTTCGCAGTGTATAGTGTATATATTTTAAGAATTGTTTATTGATTCACCCATATTTATTTAAATAAAATTATGAACATACAAAGTTTAATTAAAAAATTACAAAACCACTTCTTAACTTACTTAAACATTTTTTTTAGAAAGCCATCATGCATGATATTTATTTCATCCCTTTTTCGTAAATGCTTGTGAAACTTATCGTGTGTTTGGTTTGCTTAGTTTGGAACTATAGTCTGTCCAATCATTTATTTTCTCGATGACAGCTCCCGTAGAATGTAACTGCGCTTTTTACGCAAAAATCAACTTTTAAATGCGAGGTATAAAAAATATGACGACTGCCTAATTTTGTTCCTTGATCCCATATAATATGCATCTAAGACAAATTGAGTCCAGATATGCAGTAATATCTTTTTAAAGTACGATAAACAATAAACGTTTTAATAAAGTTACATTCTATGGGAATGCAAATAGTGATGTTATGATTGAAATATCGATATTGTATTGGTATTGTACTTATGTCCTGTCAATCGTTCAAAGGTTAACTGGAAGAGATCCCTTTTAGGGATAAGTTCGCCTTTGTGCATATGTGTTATCCTGTATTCATCTTTTTCTTGTGTTTTATGTACAATAAAGAGTTATACATACATACATACATACATATATTGAACTAGATGTGTTCCTGCGACTTTGTACACGTTGTAATTTTTTACCGGGATAAAAAATAGCCTATGTTACTCAGGAATAATGTAGCATTTTAATGGTGAAATATTTTTTGTTTTTCCAGTAGTGTTTACTTTATTTATTACAAACATACTGTCATTCGGCCATTTTGCACGCTTAGTAATAAATTAGCATTCAAGTCGGTTGTTTTATTGGCTGAATACTTCTCAACTACTCGTATATATAATAAAATTGGATCGATATCGTATCTACTGATCACTTATTAGGTCACAACACTATAACTATCAAACTACATCTGTCATCGAGAAAATAAATGGTTGGAAAGACTATAGAGGTACTCAAGTCAACTGGCGTTAAATCGTCCTGAGATTTAATATTTTTTTGTTATATATGAATCTGTTTAACAAAGCACAACTAAGATACGTTTAGAACTTAATTGATCCAGTATTTTTAATCTGTCTGTTGCAAGTCATAATAAAATTTCCGACAAAAAATACTCCGTAAGATTGGGTTTTCCGCTCTGGGACGTCAAAACAACTTTTCCCATCCTTTCTCTCAGAAAATGGCCCAAGTGAATTATCTTTAGAGAATTCAATCTGCTGTCTAAACGAGTATAGTCGTATTATCAGGAAATGATGTTTTGTATGACAAGAATCAAGCTTTTAATATAAATATAAATAAACTAGCTTTTGCCCGCGGCTTCGCACGCGTGAACCATGAGCATTTCAAAGAAGCTAGCAATCAAGCAAGCGAGCACCCAAACCTGCAAGCATGTAAATATGCAAGCAGGCATGCAAGCAGGCATGCAAGCAGGCAAGCAAGCATGCAAGCAAGCGTGCAAGCAAACATGCATGCAAAGCAAGGACTCAAGCAAGCATGCAAGCAAGCCCCCGCATTGCCCCGCTGCCATATTTTTTCTGAAACTGTAAATATTGCAGGATTTTTATAAAACAAACCTAACCTAACCTAAAGGGCTGTCCTAAAATATACCTACCCCAAATAGCTTTTGCCCGCGACTTCGTACGCGCTAAGATGTAAAACGAAAAAATAAGTTTTTTCCCGTTCCCGTGAAAATTTTGGGGAGTGCTTTCGGAGTACACTTAAAGCCTTTAAAGAAACACACGTTATAAATGTTAAGTCTCTTTCTTCCGCTGTTTCGTCTGGAAACGTAAAATCCCGTTTTTTCCCGTTTTAGTGTTCCCCTACACTCCCGAATAAACCTACGTGACAAATTTCAACTTTTTATGTCAAGTAGGTAAAACGTAAAATCCCGGTTTTTCCCGTTCCCGTAAAAATGTTAGGAAATCCTTTGTTAATGCTCCCTTACATTCCCTAAGGAAGCTAAATGCTAAATTTCATCTTTCTACGACCAGTAAAACGAAAAATCCCGTTTTTCCTGTTCTCGTGGGAATTTCTGGAAATCCTTTCTTAGTGCTTCCATACACTCATCTAGGAAGGCTCTTAACAAATTTCAGCTTTCTACGACCAGTAAAACAAAAAATCCCGTTTTTCCCTATCCCGTGGGAATTTTGAAAAATACCTTCTTAGTGCACCTCTAGGATACTCAAGGTATATATATGTGTGCCAAATTTCAAGTTTCTAGCCATATTATGCCTGCCGCAGTATTTCTTAGTAAACAAATATTTTTCCCGTTCCCGTGGGAATTTTGGAAAGTGCTCTCTTAATGCTCCTCTACACTCCCGAAGCAACCTACATGCCGAATTTCAGCTTTCTGCAACCAGTAAAATGAAAAGTCCTGTTTTTCCCGTTCCCGTGGGAATTTCTGGAAATCCTTTCTTAGTGCTCCCATACACTCATCAAGGAAGGCTCTTACCAAATTTCAGCTTTCTACGGCCAGTAAAACAAAAAATCCCGTTTTTTCCCTATCCCGTGGGAATTTCGAAAAATACCTTCTTAGTGCACCTCTAGGATACTCAAGGTATATGTGTGCCAAATTTCAAGTTTCTAGCCATATTATGCCTACCGCAGTATTTCTTTGTAAACAAATATTTTTCCCGTTCCGGTGGGAAATTTGGAAAGTACTCTTAATGCTCCTCTGCACTCCCGAAGCAACCTACATGCCGAATTTCAGCTTTCTGCAACCAGTAAAACAAAAAGTCCCGTTTTTCCCGTTCCCGTGGGAATTTCGGGAAATCCTTTTTTTAGTGCTCCCCTGCACTCCACAAGGGAACTTGAAGGCCAAATTTCAGTTTTATACGACCAGTAAAACGAAAAATCGATCCCGTAGAACAGAAATTTATAAATTCCGTTTTTTTCCTTATCCCGTAGGAATTTACAAAAATCATTAAAACATTATTTTACTATTATAATCACCTACTTCTATGCCAAATTTGAAGAGTAGTAATTATAGTTCTAGAATCCTATTTCGTTAAACTGAATATATAAATCCCGTTTTTTTCCTTATCCCGTGGGAATTTCTAAAAATCCTGAAATTAGTTTCTTCGTTTTGTAATCACCTACTTTTGTATCAAATTTGAAGAGTCTAGTTATTATAGTTACTGAGATAGCGTCACTCGGAATCGAATATATAATTCCCGTTTTTTCCTTATCCCGTGGGAATTTCCAAAAATCCTTCCTTAGTGGATGCCTACATTGTATAAGGTATCTATGTGCAAAATTTCAAGTCTCTAAGTCCAGTGGTTTGGGCTGTGCGTTGATATATAGTTAAGTCAGTCAGTCAGTCAGTCAGTCAGTCAGGACTTTGAATTTTATATGTATAGATAATTGTTAACTGCGGCTATTCTACAGAGAATGCAATTTACTCGTATAAAAAGTTCCTTATTTGTATTTACACAGCTATGTTGTTGTTAAAGTTTAGCAAGATTAGTTCAAACAGGGAGAGACTGAGTCATTTTGGTATTTATACTCCTGATGTATTCGGCTGTGCCAACTTTTCAATTAGGCCCTATTCAACGAATAACTTCAGGGTATTTGCAAGATAAGTAGGCATCTGAGGATTGAAAAATCGACACTAAATTAAATACATAGTTAAAAATTGTGGCGCTCATTCATAAAAATCGAGTAGAGACGAATACAATCTGACCAATACTAACATTTAAATCCGGTAATATGCTCTAGCCCGAATCCTCTTGCACTCGCAATGCGACCAAATAATATGGACTGTGGCTGTCTGTCTATCCGATTTTAAGCACTTATTGTAACATTTTGTACATTATATACTCAGTATTATTACTATTATATAGTATTATTATTGATTATTTTAATAAATAATTTGAATTTGAATTTGAATTTGAGTATTGAAGTTTTTATTAAAATACAAACTAAATAACAATAAAGAACTTTAAAACTAGGGAAGTTGATTTAAAGTAAAGTAAGTTAAAAATGATTAAACATTAACTTAAAAAATCCCCCTCCCCCCCTGGTTCAAAGGTTATTCCCATTATGTTGGCCGCGTTGCCTCTTTGAACTGCAATAGCAACCCTTGAAACAGCCACGAACCAGAGCGGGGATCGCAGCCCCTGTCAGTCTGCGGCCCAGCTCCCTGGATAGCTCCTTTGTCTCCGAGCCCAAGGGACCCGCTGTCTCGACGGTGACCGGTACAAATTCGTATACTGACTCCAAGGCGGAATATTTGGAGTGCTTTAACCTCGCGGCAGCTTCAGCTGCGGGGCCAGCTAACCGCGAGGTCTTTCTCAAGTGGGACATAGCGAAAGTGCTTACACACGTCGCGTCACACAGAAGACAACGACCCTTCCACCAAGGAACCAGTGTAAGGCCATCCATTTTGAAGCAGATAATAAATAAAAAAATGAATATATTGGGACAAATTACACCAATTGACCTAGTCCGAAACCAAGCAACGCTTGTAGGTACATACCAGGCAACGGATAAACATACTTATGTAATGTAGATAAATACATACAACATCCATGACTCGGGCACAAACATTCGTATGCATTATATAAATGTCCTGCCCCTACCGAGTTACGAACCTGGGACCTCTAGCTTCATAGTCAGGGCCACTAACCACTAGGTTATACGGTCGTCAATAATTCAACCGACGAGCTGTAACTTTTCATACTTGAGTAAGTCAGATGACAATACTAATGATCTGGTAAAGAGATTGTGGTGATCAAACTAGGATCGTCTCCGTAAGAGGGAACTCTTCAACGGTTGGTCCGATTGACTTGAAATTTTATACACATAATGTAGGACGGATGAGTCAGCAAAAAATGCTTGTATGTATTAAAAATGAAATTTTCGACAAACTTTTTTCCATTCTAATAATTATTAAGACATTTACGCGCGTTCGAGACATTTTATTCTTTCTAAATCTTATACATGAGGCTCTTGAATGTCTCTACCTTCTATAACACCGCATATAACTGTGCAAGTAAAACGTATTTATCGATGCACATTCAGTTATTTCACTGATAGGTCTCGATCAATATTCCATTTCATGGCCCAATTAATATCGCCGAGTCATTCGTATGCGAATTCAGAAATTTGCATCCACAATAAAAGGAATACCTAGCATTATTATGAGGCCATATTCAAAATACTAACCTTTACAACGATCTACAAATAAACATTGTTATTTTCGACATAGGTACTTCATTGCAAAAATACCTAAGTCTAAAGTCAGTAGTCGAATTCGAGGTCAATAATGCACATACATGAACCACATCTTTATCCCTTACAAGGTAGACAAAGTAACAAGACCTAAAGGCCAAGTTTAGCTTGAGTGTGGGCGTACAGGTGGAAATTGGAATCAAAATAGTGATGGGTTGCTAGCCGCACCGCCTATGACATGATTCCTAATATTTTCGCCCATTCCCTCAATGAGTTTTTACCATCTGCGCGGGACGAGAAGCAACTGGTACATTCTATGATTTTTGTTTACTTCCAGACCAGCATGGAAGAACTGAACTAAACTAAAATTAGACAATAACATTACAATTATACCCATTATTTCAATAACAATAAAAACAATTTAGGTTTACATTTTTGATCTCGAATTCAACCACTGACTTCAAGTAAGCAGGTATTATCAGTTATGTTTCCATAATGAAACCTTGTAAATTCCCAATGGACACACTAAAATCTCAAGGTAAAGTAAAATATAAAAGAACGTAGGTGCAGCTAAATGTAGGCACTTCAAACGCGTCAATTGTTGCCACAATTCATGAAGTAGATACAGCATGGCCGATTGGGGTCCCATCTCGTCAGGAGAGCAGCTGTCAAAGCACCCATTTGGCTCCAAACGGCGATAAAGCGGCTGTTCTCCACACGGTAGACGCCTCTCCACCGTCCGCGTCGCAATCAAGCGAGGAACTGAAACTGTTGGTCGTTTGTATAAAATTTTCAATGCAAAACCTTTAGTTTATTCCAATTCATTTTAACGCTTGAGTAAACAAACAAGACCCCCAAGTTCATATAAATTTTTAACATAATATATCAGGTGTTACTTTGCGGAGGTCCATTTCAATTAACAAAATATATTTACCTTGCTACTCTGCTACTCACGTGCAAGATAACCGAGCCTATGTAAAATATACAATAGGTATGTATTTTGTGCAAGTGGAGGCCTCCCTCCACTACTGCCACATAAAACACATATAAATCCTACAAACTTAACTATCAATAATTAGTGTACAAAGCATTGGAGTACATCCCTATAATACTCCATCTCGTGTATCACTCCAAAAATCAGGGAGGGGGTCGTCGTGAAAACTGAAAAACGTTGTCCAAGAAGCAGTGCCTAATAGGGTGGATCGTTTTTTTTTTTTTTGTCGATTTTCGGAATGGCGGTGTCGTATATAGATGCTGTAGAGGAACACAAACAATATTTTATATGGAAGCTTTTAATTTTTTTTAACATAAGTACTGCCGCAAGCTCAATAGAAAAAATAAAAAAAATGCAAAAGGTGCCTTCAGGTTTCGACAAATAAAAATATTTTTTTTTTCAAAATTTTAAGTTTTATTGTTATTAAAGTTACATTAAAGAACAAAGAAAATTGTGAACATGAAAAAACATTATAAAATTTGATTTCAGACGTCGGTTTGATACCGAAATAAAGCTACAGATCATGTAATTTTGTATTCTTTCTTCGTGTTAAAGACTGGCATGATGCGACATGATTCAAGTTTGTTTTTTATCCAGCTATCACGTTTGTTTAGCCCACATACAGCAGAACACGATTCTGTTACTATCTTGATGCTCCGTTCAGTAGCTTGGGTGTGGCAGGGCATTAAACAAAATTTAGGCAAGATATCAGTTTCTACAGTTTTGAGATCCGCGACGCATTGGGAAATGATATCTGTGGCCAATTGTTTTGTCATTGGCGGTTCCGTAACTTGTTGCCAGTTAATCAAGTTATAATATTCATTAGCGTTAAAATTGAATTTAGGTAAACTAAATACTCTAATAGACGTCATTGCTGAAGAGTGGTCTCTGGCTTTGAGAATTCGCGTCAAAGCTAATTTTCTTACATGAAAACGTTGATCCGCCAACATTGCTATCAATATATTTTCGCAATGTCCAAAATACCCATTGCGTTGTATCGTAGGATCAATTACCCTCTTAAGATCTTCAGAGAGGTAGCGTGACAATTTAATAGTTTCATGTAAGTGTCTGGCTCCGTTATCACTTGCAGGTTGTGTCTTAATTTTGAACCACATGGGAGCGTAGACATTTAACACAAATTTTGTCAGAATCAGCAAGTTTTCCGACGGAGACCGAGCTGATATATAAAGCCTTAGAATCCTATTAGCGGTTGTTAGCCATCGCGAATGACAAACTTTACCTGGGTTTCGTTTTGCCAAATTATCGCCACAGGAACCTTGACTGACTGCACGACATATTTCTAATAAATACAACTGATCCGTACTGAGGTCGGAGCGGGTCTTTGTTATATCGGGTAGTTCACATTCAATTGCCGAAAATTGTATTACAGGAAGCTTCTCACAATTATTTAACGCTTTTCCTATGGTGCCAGTAAAACTTTTAGGTCCTGAGGTTGTCCCATCCAGATGCTGAAACAAATGTCGTAACGGTAACTTTTTCTACTTGAGTAAGACTTCATAATAGCACGATATTTATTATGATAAACTTTTATTCGTGCCAAGATAGTGCGTCGTTCCACTGTCGGTATAGATGCCTTTTCCCATATGTGTTCAATATCCGTAGCCACAATTTTACATGTTATTTTCACCAAATCTTGTAAGCGTTTTGTCGAAGATTTCGAAACGTATATAAAATATTGCATCATGTCCTTGTATGTAGGTAACACATTTTTTGGTAATTCTTTGCCAGAACCAAAGACGGGGCACACTTTTTTGCCACGACGTAAACTCATTTTTACATTAATGAGGTCAAAATCATTAACTATTAATCACATAAAGACATTCGTACAATAATTATGGATCAGAGGGCAGTCATGTTAAAATAATTCATAGAAAGACAAGTGTTTGTGAGGGTACTTTGAAAAAAATACTATGAGTATTCAGTGATATTTTGTTTTAGTTATTTCCAAGTATACTACATCTTATCTATAAAGTACTAAACTTATTAAAAATTGCATATAATATTTTATTAATTGATGATTTTAGTGAATTAGATTTTCCATATTTTTTTTTTATTTATAACGGTTGCGGCAGTACTTGTAATAGTCCAAATTAAATTATATTTCATCTTCCGAATGTTATGGTGTTTGAACATCTTTTTCATAGCCCGCTATTTTGAAAATCGAAAAAAAAAATTTTTTCATACAAAAGCGATCCACCCTAGTGCCTAATAGCCTAGGTGTCGTAGTCTCTGCCTACCCTTGTGGGAAAGAGGCGTAACGGTATGTATGTATAATGCGAATAGATCGCCATGAGCTCTTTTAAATTTTTTGAAACAACCAGCGGATTCGGAAAGACCATGATTGCCAAGAAGAACAAAATGTAAAACAATGAAATTTCCTCAGTGCGCGAGTATGCCCTGGGGTCCGATTTTTGAAAGCGGATTTATGAAAATGCCACTCGAAAGTGATGGACAATTGCGCTGAATTTATAATACGAGTACATTAGAAGTTAATTGCAGCTCTAATTAATCTAGTCGACTATTCGATAATTTAATTTGAGTTGTAGTTGTCTAGCAATACACAGATTTATACCAATTTCAAGTGATGTGTACTTGACCTGTCGTTTAAGAGTTTAAGTTGGTAGGTAGGTAAGTACCTGGTGTCAAAACGTCTCTATGGGACCAGATTTTCAGCAAAATTGAGATAATTTATACCGTTCGTTGTAATAAATTAGGCACTTACGTTGAAAGGTTTATGATTCTGATATTTCAGCCTAATTTTGAAATTCGCCTGGTATTTAAATAATTGAACCGACCTTTCGAGAGAATATGATAGTTTTTAACTAGCATATTTAACGTGAACTATAGAAAAAACAACATCTTTTATCATTCATATTAATTAATATCTATTCTGTACCTACTTTATACATAAAAACGCAATCGTTTTATTTAAATTGTCCTTGACCTTTAGGATTTGATACGATTAGGCCACCGATAAATTCCTCATTGAAGGTACAGTCAAGGGCAAAGATATATATGCAAGTAATGTGAAAGAAAATAAGTAATCATATAAAGTTAAAAAGATATATACTCATTCAAATGGGAATTAATATGCAAACTACACTGGCAACATAAATATGTACGTGGCAAGTCCAAAAACTTGTATACAATCAAAATTCCATTATTAGTATCCTGCAAATAATGCAAAATATTATAGTCATACTTATGTAATTAAATATAGATTCAGTAATTGCCACAAAAATATGTATACAAAATGTAATCTGCGAATATCAACTTTACGGCCTAGTCACACGAAACAAATTTGGAAAGTATGTTTTGACAATTCACGAAAACAGTACAGACTTGTCATTGCATATGTTTGTCGCATGTTTTGACCTGTCACCACGACGTTATCAATCGGCATGTTTAATAGATTTTACAGATTCAGATTTCGTTGATTTTGATTGAAGATGAAAACGCTAGGTAAATTCAGGGACAACTCAAGAAGGCTTGTGTTATGGGTATCTACTAGTTACGAGTAGATGACGATATACATACCTATATAAATAAATACATACTTAAATATATAGAACATAGAATGTACGTATGTATGTATGTATGTGTGAATGTATGTATGTATAAGAAAAACATAGAATGTACCAGTTGCTTCTCGTCCCGCGTAGATGGTAAAAGTCCATCGAGGGAATGGGCGAAATTCTTTGGAATCATGTTATAGGCGATGCGGCTAGCAACCCATCACTATTTTGATTAATTTTTCCACCTACACGCCTACAATCATGCTAAACGTGGCCTTAAGGTTTTGTTTCCTCAGGCTCTGTCTACCCCGTAAGGGATAAAGACGTGATATATGTATATCGTATGTATGTATGTATGTAGAACATCCATGACCCAAGCACAAATATTCAAGTTGATCACACAAACATTACCCTGGCCGGGTCTCGACCCCGGGACCTTCGACTCAGAAAGCGGTTGCTTCACCACTGAGCCATCCGTGTCGTCAATATCAAATCATACAGTAATTGGCGATGTACGCTATTTTCAATTTTTTTTTTACTTCATCACCATCATCATCATCATCATTTCAGCCATTACAAGTCCACTTTTTTACTTAATAAAAGGCAAAGTATACTTAAAATAACTGTATAATAAAGAAAACCACTCCTTAAACTTAAGACAAAGTGATTAGAGAGTAATATTTTCTATAGTACGTTATTATTAACATGTTTAATATTTCTTACCGTGATGCCTAATTCGTCAGCAGAGCTATATCAAGCACGGATATACCTTCCTCGCATAAGGCAACAATCCTATGTTTTAAATGATCGCTTAAACGATACATTTTCTCCTTCAAAATTAATGAAAAGCCGCCAGATAAACCATAAGAAACGGTAAGTCAAATGGAAATTTCTAAATGTCTGTGAAAATCAGAACACATAGAAAAATCCGAAAAGTAAAGCTATGGCCGGGAATCGAACCCGGATCCTCGTCATTCCGTGACGCGTGCTATACCACTACACCACCCATAGCAGGTGGGTAGTCTCCGAATTTTTCTACCTGTTACCGACCGTCACGTGACCTTTGTTACTATGCGAATATTTTGTCGCTAAGCGTCATCTGTTTGAATGATGTGTCTGTACGACACAATTACAAACTCCCGTGGAACATCTACTGCTCACCAGGGACGAGAGAAGTTTACTTTTCGGATTTTTCTATGTGTTCTGATTTTCACAGACATTTAGAAATTAAATTTCTAACGGTAAAACCGTAAAAGTAAAACATAAAAATCAAGAAATAAAAATTTCTTGATTCATTTGATAGTAAGTCAAATGGAATTAAAAAATCCAAAAGTGACACATGACACATGCACATACATATGCACAAATCACGTCTTTATCCCTTACGGGGTAGACAGAGTCTATGGTAACAGGTACCTACAACCTACAGGCCACATTTAGCAAGATTGTGGGCACATGACATGATTTAAAATAAATAGAGTAATGATCAGTTAAAGAGTTTGGAATAGCAGTTGTTGTATACGACTTGAAGCTTCAAGTGGTTGGCTGATTACATTAAGATTACAGAGTTCGATGTTACGCAAATACGTTCATAAGCTCCTGACAATAGAGTTGTGTTAATAGAATTTTGGATTGTTTACATATTTTTGGTTATCATATTAGATACATAATTAATGGTTAAATAGTGTATACATATTTTTGAACTTTACGGTGTTTCTAAGTTTATGGCCTAATACATGAGGACATAATATTGCAAATGTTGTATACATAGTTATCTCTCAAATCATGTATACTAATTTATGTACTTTTGTATGTTGCCAAATTTATGACCATTTAGATGACCATGCTTTTTGACACTCAGTGGTGTTTACATATCTTTGCCCTTGACTGTACTCCGTGCTTTCCGCTTTAGATGTGAACGTTAATGACCCGAGATGGCGCCCTGATTGTTTCATCAGGATAAGCGATTAGATTGGAAGAATACCTGCCGACGTGAAACAGTAAATATTGTGTCCTCTGTTGCTCGTGGTCCTACAACAGTTTGTCCTACTGGTTTTCGACGGAGCTCCACCCAAGGGAGGAGCTCTTTTTATGGGTATTTTGCCTTTCGGGCAATTGAAGTTACCTAACTAACCTAACAGCTACCTATTTTTGTATTACAATATGATTGAATGAAAATAGTGGCAGCATTTTTTCCGAGTAGTTAGGACAAAAAAAACTCGGCAATACATGCCCATCGAGGGAATGGGCGAAAATCTTAGGAATCATGTTATAGGCGATGCGGCTAGCCCGCATAGTAGCTAGCTACCCATCACTATTTTGATTTCCCTTTTCTATACTATACACCCACAATCATGCTAAACGTGGCCTTTAGGTCTCGTTACTTTAGGCTCCGTCTACTCCGTAAAGGATAAACACGTGATTTATGTGACTTAATTTTATTTTTAATTTGATTGTTAATTGTATCCTTTTTAGTCGTTGTTTCGTTATGTCCGTCCGTCCGTCTGTCTGTCTGTCCGCGGCTTATTGTTAGCTCAGAGATTCTTAGTACTAGATAGGTAGGTACTTAGTTGTAATTCGGCACGGGTGTACATATTATTAAGTACCTACGCCTACAACCACACCCCTGAAAGAGGTCGGGGGAGAGAGTCCCAAATAACCGCTCGGGGTACTCGTAAATGAGTTTAACTATGTTAAAAAAAAGGTGTACCACCCCCACTCGTAAAGTGAGGATTTATTTTTCTCGTTTTTCCCCATAGTGTGGGGTGTCGTTGGAAAGGTCGTCCAAAAATATTGTGGGTGTGGGAAAACCATTTTTCGATTCAGGTATCCGTTTGCGAAATATTAAGCTTTAAAGTTCCAATTATCTTTATAGTCAAGTGTCTCGCCCCTTGCCGGCTAAACGGTTGTACCTATTTGGATAAGTAAAAAAAAAATGGTAGGTATCAAAGATAGGTTGGCTTAACAGTTTAACGAGTAATAGGCGGCCAACTTATAAAATATAATTGAAACCGTGAACTATGTTCATAATATCTATTGAATAAAAATAAAAATAATAAATGTTCATAATATCCACATATAGTGACAGGCAACTGCGGAATTAATGAATTAGACCGGATTATTCACGCATTAGAATATCGGATAATCGTTCGGCAGTTTGGAGTCTATCCGAGACTTTTATAGTCTTAGAGTGTGGAGCGAGCCACAACGCGGCAACTTTATACGTTAACCGGTCAATTTTATTGAATCAATTACCTATATTATAGTAGTGAGTTTATGGCGGTTCTGGCTCAGCACGTGCGGCTGACCAATCAGAGCGCATCAGAGCGCATTTAATTAGTTCATCAATTTTGGCATAGATGGCGTAACGGTAGCCAGTTAGCTTAGCTGCGCTTACGTTTTCTAAGGTGAATACTTTTTGCTAGATGGCGCGCGGATAGCTGTCCTAAGTGACGTAGATAGGATTAAGAATAGTCTTTAAATTCAAATGCATTTCGACATTGGCACAATCATCGACATATCGATGGAGCTACGAGTATATTGTTCTAAATTCATTCTATTATTTGAGAAGATATACTAATTATACCCTTTTATTCACAAAAAACTCCGAGACATTTAGGCTAGCCCTACAAGCCTAAGCCCTTAAATAATGTCAGAAAACCTTGAATCATGGCTATAAATCGCTGGCACCTAATTTCCTTATCCAACTAAATAAGAGGTACAGTCGATAAAACTCCATTACTTACGTAGTTGCCACTGTGGAACGATTCCGCAGCCAATAATATCATACAGATACTGACATTGTACTTACAACTAACGAAGAAATCATTCTTTAATGTATATACAAGCTTTATATTAACTTGCAACTTACATAAGTATGTATGTCTGTAGGTATGTACGTATGTAAGTTTGTCCGGGTGGAATCTTGCGACTCAATTTTAAAATATCTTCATCCGATTGAGCTGAAAGTTTGCATACTTGTGTGTGTCAGATGGCAACACAATAATCTGGTAGTTAAATTCTGGTGGCTCAGCCACGACCGTCTCCACAGGAGGGAACTCTTCAACGGTTGGTCCGATTGACTTAAAATTTGGTTCACATAAGTAGGACAAATGACAATGCAAGTAAACTGGCAAGTACAGTCAGTAAAAAAGCTTTAGTAGTGAGTTTATGGCGGTTCTGGCTCAGCACGTGCGGCTGACCAATCAGAGCGCATCAGAGCGCATTTAATTAGTTCATCAATTTTGGCATAGATGGCGTAACGGTAGCCAGTTAGCTTAGCTGCGCTTACGTTTTCTAAGGTGAATACTTTTTGCTAGATGGCGCGCGGATAGCTGTCCTAAGTGACGTAGATAGGATTAAGAATAGTCTTTAAATTCAAATGCATTTCGACATTGGCACAATCATCGACATATCGATGGAGCTACGAGTATATTGTTCTAAATTCATTCTATTATTTGAGAAGATATACTAATTATACCCTTTTATTCACAAAAAACTCCGAGACATTTAGGCTAGCCCTACAAGCCTAAGCCCTTAAATAATGTCAGAAAACCTTGAATCATGGCTATAAATCGCTGGCACCTAATTTCCTTATCCAACTAAATAAGAGGTACAGTCGATAAAACTCCATTACTTACGTAGTTGCCACTGTGGAACGATTCCGCAGCCAATAATATCATACAGATACTGACATTGTACTTACAACTAACGAAGAAATCATTCTTTAATGTATATACAAGCTTTATATTAACTTGCAACTTACATAAGTATGTATGTCTGTAGGTATGTACGTATGTAAGTTTGTCCGGGTGGAATCTTGCGACTCAATTTTAAAATATCTTCATCCGATTGAGCTGAAAGTTTGCATACTTGTGTGTGTCAGATGGCAACACAATAATCTGGTAGTTAAATTCTGGTGGCTCAGCCACGACCGTCTCCACAGGAGGGAACTCTTCAACGGTTGGTCCGATTGACTTAAAATTTGGTTCACATAAGTAGGACAAATGACAATGCAAGTAAACTGGCAAGTACAGTCAGTAAAAAAGCTTTTATCTTAAATGAAATTTTTAGGTTAGGTTATTAATTTGCCCCGGTCTGTATGGTTTGACTAAAACATATGTCCGTACCACAGGCTATAATGCCATTCATAGTGAAATGAGCGTCCAATAGATAGAATAGTAGTAGTAGATACAAATCTCGCACCTCACTCTATTGCTTACCTTCAGGCTCTAGGCTGTTACATTTTCAATTAAATAGCCAAAATCGTTTACAGAAATTATTATTTTTTGGCTCCTGCTTCGGTGAAATTCATTTGAGTGACGGCCATTCTTCGAGTTAAGCTAAGTGACGCCGAAATATTCTGAATTTATATGGCCTACAATTCTTGTTACGTAACAGTTTTATGCGAGATAATGTAATAATGAAGTTTGCACAGTCCTTCGGGGATGAACTAAATTTAATAACAGTACCGTAACGTTATTTTGGATACACGCGACGTCAAAAGGTATAATTTTATCACACGCTGTGTGAGTCTGAGTATGGGCCACTTTACCAAACGTAAAGGCTGTAGAAAATCGTAATTGATTCAAGATCAAGAAAATGGGTTAAAGGACTTGAAGGAGACGATGACAGATGGAAAAAGGAGGATAAAGATAGAAGTTCGAAGCTTTTCTCGGTTAGATGTTTAAGTAATATTTTTTAGTTGTGTGTATCGATTTAGATGAACAAAATACCAATTGATACCTCAAAAAAAATCGCATCCAAAATCAGTTAAAACGTTTTGTTAAATTTCCATAAATGTGTTTCTTTTCCTTGTTGTTACTTAATATTATTGTGGTAGAAATAATGAAGTAGACGACAAAGACTGACCCAAATCATATGGGGTAACAAATGAAATTCATTTCATTTTGGAATTAGAGATTTTTTTTCTTTAATTATTCCGTTTTCGGTTCCAATCACAAATACAGCCATACATGTCATATATATCATAGGTAACACAAAATCCACACGAATTGTCAAAATTGGCCGCCACTTCAATTCAGTTTACGGTTCCTCTTTTAAAACTAGCCATCCATAGTGTGTCGATGCATGATGTCCAACTTAACGAAAAACTCTTCGTCCTCACACTAATCGGTCAGCCAGATAACCAAAATGGCGCTATTGGGAATAAAATTTGCCGTTTACCATCAACAAGTTGCTGAAAATGATAACGAAGTCTCTACCTCACTTAGTATAAATCCCGAGCGAGTTGCCTAATGCAAATAGTGTGCAGTAGCTCAAAATCAATGTGGTACAACAATAAAAATATACTTTTTAATATAAGAGCGTTAAGGATGAATTAGGCGTCATTGCCTGGTCTTTGGGCAGTGACAGCTATAGAATAAGAGGGTAAATTCAGTTTCCAACCAACAAGAGAATCTTTTAAATGTTTATATAAGTAGTAAATAAAAAATAAGAAAATAGTAAGACACTCTTAACACACGGTTTTATAGGCAAAATTATACTTTGGTGAACTGATTTGGTGGTGTGTCTAGTTTAAATAAGACGAACGCAATAATGACACGTCTAAATCGTTTTCGAAAAACTGCGAGGGAGGACTACGAGCTTAAAATTGCAACTATATTTAACGCAATAGCCGTTAATTTCTCCAATCTATTCCTAAGCAAAAGACAAATCGATCAATACGAAGACGTGCTAGAAGTTCTTCATCTGAGCCAGATGTACAATTTGAGAAACATCAGCACTGGCGAGGTTAGATTTGAGTCAGTAAAACGTGATTACGGCATCGTCACAGCCAAAGAAAATGCTAATCAAGACATAGATGTCATTAATTTCGGTGACAAATCGCTCAAAGCGTTTTCATGTGGCAATTTCTCACACAGGGTGAGGGTGAGCGCAGTGAACCAAATCATTGCGACACATGAATTTGCACATGTTCTGACTGATTCAGACCGAAATAAAGCCGAAGCTGTCTCGGCAGCTTACTGGAGAGAGCTTGATAAAATATGGAAGCCATACGAAGAGCAGGGGCCTCGGCTCTATCAGGACAATCGCCACATTAGCGTGTATAGCTTCTGCAACATTGACGAGTTTCATGCCGAGGCATTTGTGGAATACCATTTGAGCGATATACCCTCACCCGAGGCTGTCCAAGTGGGCCAATTGATTGATAAATATTTCAAAAATGACGTTGTTGACATCAATTGATCTAAATATGAAGACCACAATATTCTGAATTAAACTGACAATCGGACTTGTTATATTTTTGGCTAGACCAACGGTGCAGAATAGTTTTAAACAACACTGACGAGCAAAAATAACGGGTCACTTTTCATACACCCTTGTATGGAAAGCGACCCGTTATTTATTTTTTCTATAGCCAAAATGGCGTTATTGGAAATAAAGTTTGCCGTTTACCAACAAAAAGATGCTGAAAATGACAACGCGAAGTCTCTACCTTGCCTGCTCTTTGGGTTGTGACAGCTATAGAATAAGAGGGTAATATATCAGTTTCCAACCAACAAGAGAATCTTTTAAATGTTTATATAAGTAGTAAATAAAAAATAAGAAAATTGTAGGAGACTCGTAGCACACGGTTTTATAGGCAAAATTATACTTTGGTGAACTAATTTGGTGGTGTGTCTAGTTTAAATAAGACGATCGCAATAATGACACATGCATTTGCACATGTTCTGACTGATTCAGACCGAAATAAAGCCGAAGCTGTCTCGGCAGCTTACTGGAGAGAGCTTAATAAAATATGGAAGCCATACGAAGAGCAGGGGCCTCGGCTCTATCAGGACAATCGCCACATTAGTTTGTATACGAGTAGCTTTTGAAGAATGACGTTGTTGACATCAATTGATCTTAATATGAAAACCACAATAAGCAAACGACCATAATTCTGAATTAAGCTGATGTTGGGACTTAAATATTTTGAACTACACTTTTGTATAGGAAGAAACCCGTTTTTTGCTCGTCAGTATATCGCATGTCCCTGAAAATTATAATCTATTATATGAACCTACCAACGTATGTTCAGACATACGAGTACTGCTTTGAGGTATTGGCAATAAGCATCCAACAAGTTACCTAGACAAGACTGATCATAATATTTCACTGCGCGAACTCTTGTGTTACATATTTTCACTTAGTTTGTCCATACGGAACGAACTTGCCTGAAGCTAAACACTACTGGTTGTCTATACCAAGTTGTATTTAGTCAGCATCTTGCATTGATGATTCCATAACAATTAACTTCGGACCACGGTGCAATTTTGGCCGTGCTAACATTTTTTTTTACAATTTTTGTGTTTTAATTGAATTTTCAACATGAACCTACAGTGAGAATGAAACATAGTTACACAAGTTCGTCATTCAATACCAACACTGTTCGTTTCGCTGCCGCCAGGGTGAGCGCGCCAGGAGGAAGGACTACGAATTAGTCCGAAACGTGTCGAGCGTTACTCGACTTTTATAGGTTACATGAGTTATCCGTTTGTGTAACTGTGAATTGAATTCACTAACTTTCTGTTCATGTTCACAGATGATAACAGTGCAATGGTAATCTAATCACGTACCTACCATTAGACTTACGTCATCAATGCCGAGTTTGTTTGGTGACACATTAATGCGATAGCGTCCGCTAAGGGTGGACGACTCAGTGTGACATTTTCTATCTATAATTGAGTATAAATAGAGACACAATTACAATGTTAAGGATAGCCAATAATGGCTGCCACGGGCATACATACGACACTTAGCATACCCTGAAGAAGTCTTAGTATTTGTGAAGCATCGTTGAGAGAAGAAGCGAAGCACAGGTTGTTAACAACGAATTTAACATAATGCTAAAAGCATTGAATGATTAAGTGTTACTAAATCAATCGCAAATTTGATAATAAGGAACGTGTTGTGTTTTACGAATTACAGAGACATCAGTGTATAGTGACAGTGAAATGAGGCACCAATTTAGTATCCTACGAAATCATGATCCGACATTAGATAACGAAGATGAACTTAATACGTGACCCACGATAGGTTTTCAATAGTGTGACACAAACATTGTAGAATACTTATCGCTATAATGCAAAATTATCAACACGTACAACGCTTGAATTGTAAGTGCAAAGGACCATTCGTACCATGTTTTAAAATATATGAAATTTACAAGTCTGTAATAATTTTCTAGTCGATTTAAGTTAATAATTTACCTTATTATAAACTTAGAGCAGGAATTTATTTATTTATTGAAAGAACTATGGCTCTCTCGGTTTATTACCTACGTCTTCAAAATAAAACCGCTGGATCTTGATAAAATTTAGTAAAGTATTGCCTTGGACAATGAGAACCTACACCGACAACCTTTATTATTTTAAAAGAAGATATTTGTCGAAGAAAACAGCAATGTAAATCGCTTATCTCTTAATGTTATAAACAATTTTCAAAAAAGGAATGACACGTTAATCTCTTGTAAAATATGTTGGTTAAGAACAGCAGAAGATAATGTAAGCCGATGTAAAATTGGTAATAGTTTTTTTTTATTATGTAGTTATTTACTTAATAGGTAGTAAATTCTTTATTTATTTATAGTTAGTGCTAAATGCACTCAAACTTAATACTCAGTAAGATAGTAGATTATTATTGTTTTATTTGTAACTATTTATTGCGCGCGGCTGTTCCTTTTTTCTATTATGACTCGCAAGCGCAAGTCTAAACTAGCGCGAAGCTCTAGCCGAGCTCGAGCAGCAAAATTAAGAAGAATGAATGAATCCGGTGACCAAGCTAAAGCAAGAAGGCATGATCAAGTAGAAAGACAAGCTGCATCAAGAGCTTCGGAGACCCCAGAGCAGTCTCGAGTCCGTCGGGATTTAGATACTTTGCGTCATGCATCACAAAGAGCTGCGGAAACTCAGGAACAGACTCAAATTCGTCAAAACTTAGATGCTAATCGACATGCGTCTCGGATAGCTGCAGAGACATCGGAGAAATCACGCGCCCGTCGGATCTTAGATGCTAAGCGTCGCGCGTATCGAAGAGCCTGTGAAACCACAGAGCAAACTCAGGCTCGTCAGACTTCAGATGCCCGGCGCTATGCAGCTGTGATAGCTGCAGAGACACCTGAAGAGTCACAAAAACGCCGTGACTTAAGTACTAGACGGCAATCAGATAGGAGACTTGCCAATTTATGCAGCAAGTGGAAAACTCTTAATAATGTCGCATTTAAATATAATCCACTGATTGATTACGATAGTCATCGTTTACTAAATATAGGCAAAATGAATGAGAAATGTGGCTTTTGCGAAGCACTAAAATGGAAGGATGAACCAAAAAGTATGTGTTGTTCTGGCGGGAAAGTTTCGCTCCCTACTCTAGGCGAACCAGAAGAACCGTTAAAAACACTAATTTTGTCTAATTCCGAAGAATCGCGCCATTTTTTAAAAAACATTATGAATTATAATTCGTGCTTTCAGATGACGTCATTCGGTGCAGGTGAGGTGATCCGTAGTCGTGGATTTTCACCCACTTTCAAAATTCAAGGACAAGTTTACCATAAAATTGGCTCTCTGTTGCCCGTAAAAAATGAGCAACATAAATTTCTACAAATTTATTTTATGGGGGATAAAACTAAAGAAGTAAGTCGCAGATGTCAAAGTGCTCCAGGAGTCGAAAAAGGCATTGTACAAAAAGTCCAAAGAATGTTACATGAGCATAATCATCTTGTTACCACGTTCGAAATGGCTATAGAGAGAATGCCTGCAGATACTTATAAATTAGTAATACCACCTGATCGAATAGTGCGATACAATGCACAATTAATAAATGGAGTCGCAGCAATAGTTGCAGACGACGAGTTTGAAAACCGGGATATCGTTTTACATACCCGTAACGACAGGTTAACAAGGGTGCCCGACACACATAAATATTATGATGCTATGCAATATCCGATAATTTTTAGCAAGGGGCAGGAAGGATATCACTTTCAGATACCACAAATCGATCCTAAAACACGCCTTTCCTTACCAGAGAAAAAAGTAACTTGTATGGATTTTTACGCCTACTATATGATGGTACGTAAAAATGACTTTAACGTGTTATCACGATGTAGGCAATTGGCCAATCAATTTTATGTTGATATGTATGTAAAAGTTGAAAGCGAACGATTGCGATATATTTCATTAAATCAAAAAAAATTAAGGGCTGAAAAGTACATACATCTTAAAGACGCCATAGAAAATGATGCAAATGTAGATCCCGACAATATAGGGAAAATGGTGATTCTGCCTTCTTCATTCATTAATAGCCCACGATGCCAGCACAACTACACGCAAGATGCATTTTCCTATGTGCGCGCGTATGGTCGCCCTGATTTATTTATTACTTTTACGTGTAACCCCGCATGGAGTGAAATTTCGGATGAATTAATGCCAGGACAAAAAGCATTTGATAGACACGACCTAATTGCTAGAGTTTTTTATCTAAAAGTGCAAAAGCTTAAGTCAGTCATATTTACAGGGAAACTGTACGGAGAAGTGTTATGCATCATGCATTCTATAGAATGGCAAAAGCGTGGTTTACCACATGCTCACATTTTACTTTGGTTAAACGACAAATTCAGGTCCGATCAAATAGATGACATAATCAGAGCCGAAATACCTGATCGAGTCAGTGACAAAAAACTACACGATATTGTTGTTAAACATATGATACATGGTCCGTGTGTCAAATATAATCCCGATTCGCCTTGCGTGAAAGATGGCAAGTGCACTTCAAATTTCCCAAGACAACTACACAAAGAAACTATTATCAAAGAAAGCGGTCACATTTTATATCGTCGTAGGGCACCAGCAGATGAAGGTAAAACGGTATCTATCAAAAATCG
Source organism: Pandemis corylana (assembly GCA_949127965.1). Lineage (NCBI taxonomy): Eukaryota > Metazoa > Arthropoda > Insecta > Lepidoptera > Tortricidae > Pandemis > Pandemis corylana. Next base: position 13,821,971 of record OX421851.1, on the reverse strand, counting down.
AAATGGTGGTCACGTTACTGTTGATAATAGTTGGGTGATTCCTTATTCTCCAATTTTGTCAAAAATGTTTGATGCTCATATCAATGTAGAGACATGCAGTTCGTTTGGTGCCATAAAATACATCTGCAAATATGTAAAACAGCGCAGTAACCAAGTTATGTTCAATGTTGAAAAGGACAACGAGGTGTCTGCTTATCAATCCGGTCGTTACGTCAGCAGCAACGAAGCGGTGTGGCGTTTGTTAGGATTTCCTCTACACGAACGATACCCTGCTGTAATAAACCTCAGCGTTCATCTAGAGAATGGGGAACGTGTTTATTTTAATGTCAAAAATGTAATTGATCGAGTATCTACCCCTTTAAAAACGACACTAACAGCATTTTTTGAACTTTGCTCCAAGGACGAATTTGCTAAAACGCTACTTTATGTTGAAGTACCGAGATACTACACATGGAATGCATCAAAAAAAGCGTGGAAACGACGGGTTCAGGGAACTCTAGTTGAAAATTGGCCTGGAATTAAATCAAGTGATGTTATAGGAAGAGTTTACACTGTGCACGTGCGCAATATGGAATGCTATTGCTTAAGACTGATGCTACACCATGTACGAGGACCAACATGTTTTAATGATCTCAGAATACACAATGGTCAGACTCTGTCAACATTCAGAGAAACCTGTGAGGCAAAAGAATTGTTACAGAATGATAATCATTGGGAGTCAACCCTAGAGGAAGCAGTACAGTGTAGTATACCAGCTTCAAAACTAAGAGAACTTTTTGCTATAATAATATCAACCTGTGGGCTTTCAAATCCTCAGCAACTGTGGAAAAAGTATGAAAATAAAATGACCGATGATATATTGCACAGACAACAAGCACTTAATGATAATATCTCTTCTAACTTAATTTACAACGAAGCACTAGTAGAAGTAGAAAACAAAGTGAACACAATAACTGGAAAAAAAATATCACATTTTGGAATAAATAGACCACATAGAAACGAAGAAGTTATAAATGATTTAGTAAGAGAACAAGACTATGATATTGTTTCATTGCAAAAAAAACTAACAGAGAACGTTCCACGTTTGAATTCTGAGCAAATGAAATTATTTGATATTGTAACGCAGCGTATTGAAAGCGGTAAAGGCGGTTTATTCTTTTTAGATGCTCCCGGAGGCACCGGAAAAACTTTTCTCTTGAACTTAATTTTAGCTCAAGTTCGCAAAGATAAAGGGATTGCTTTGGCAGTTGCGTCATCAGGAATAGCCGCTACGCTGCTAGATGGCGGACGAACGGCACACTCAATTCTGAAACTACCATTGAACTTAGCGCACGAGGAATTGCCAACGTGCAATATTAGTACAAGTAGCGACCGTGGTCAATTGTTGCAACAGTGTAAGCTGCTGGTTTGGGATGAATGCACAATGTCCCATAAAAGAGCAATTGAAGCACTTGATCGGACCATGAAAGATATAAATTGTAGCCAAAATATAGTAGGTGGTATAATTGTTTTGTTGGCTGGTGACTTCAGGCAGATTTTACCCGTAATGCCGAAAGGTACAGCAGCAGACGAAATAAAAGCGTGTTTAAAAGCTTCTCGGCTATGGCAACACGTCGAAATATTTAATTTGACTACAAATATGCGAGTTAAATTGCATAATGATACTAATGATACAGAGTCAGCACGATACTCTGCTAACCTACTGAAAATCGGCGAAGATCAAATTGCCACGGATAATGACGGTTTGATTACATTAAATCGTGAACTTTGTAACGTGGTTGAAAACGAAAGTGAATTAATAAGTAAAGTTTATTCTGGATTAGAAACTAGTAAAGGTAAAAATAAAGATTGGCTGTGTGAAAGAGCAATATTAGCGCCAACTAATGGAAAAGTAAACCAAATAAATGAAAAAATTATGTCAAAAATAGACGGAGAAATTAAAGAGTATCAATCGATAGACAGTATTATGGATACTGACGCGATATCTTATCCTGTTGAGTTCCTTAACTCACTAGAGTTAGCCGGAGAACCACCCCACAAGTTGAGGTTAAAAGTTGGTGTTCCGGTCTTATTATTGCGAAACCTAGATGCACCTAGACTGTGCAACGGTACACGGCTACAAATAACAGACCTAGGGCGAAATATTATACAAGCAATTATTCTAACCGGAATCGCAAAAGGAGAACTCGTTTTGATTCCAAGAATCCCCGTAATACCGAACGATATGCCATTTCAATTCAAAAGGTTGCAGTTTCCCCTCAAAGTAGCATATGCAATTACTATTAATAAAGCGCAGGGTCAAACGCTCAAAGTGGCAGGCATACATCTAGAGGAGGCATGTTTTTCTCATGGCCAACTTTATGTAGCTTGTTCACGTGTGTCCAGTCCTCGAAACCTGTATGTGTTAACAAAAGACGGCAAGACTAAAAACGTGGTTTACAAAACCGTCTTGTCGTAGTGCAAGTACATAAAAGCGGCGGCGGAACAAGTAACAAAGTTAAGTGTTGACTGAGTGACTTTAACATATAAAATCAAAGTGTAATAGACACAAAGTCTTTCTGTGATGATTGACAGACATTTTGATCTAAGTATTGTAATAATAACGCTATTTGTTGTAAGGTTTCTACACATATCGAATAAATTATGCATTTAAAAAATAAATGGTTTTTTTTCACATTTCCTCTTTATTTCTAATTTTAAGAATTTGTTGGGACTTTACCAAATGTTGTACCTATATTCAACAAACATTTTCGTTGCAACATATATTTAAAAAGTAACCTTTGAATTGATTGACTTTTGATCTGAGTAATTTGATTTTGTGTAATGATAATGTTATTATTTATTACAAGATTCTCATCTTTAAAAAATAAAAACATTTTAACGTAATATTCTCTATTTTTTCCCGCATCTAAACATATTGTTTTTTTTTTAGGGAATACACACGTACCAAAATAAAATGCGTACGTTTAAATTTGACGTTATAAGTACTTTTAAATATTACTTTTTGCATTTTTTTTGCGACGCAAACATAAAAAGGTTTGGACAAAACATTTTTACCTTGCTACTCCGCTACTCACGTGCAAGATAACCAAGCCTGTGTGAAATATATAATATGTTTTTCCACTCGATCTAAGAGAACATAATAACAGTGAAAAATTCTTGTCCTAATGGGTAGAGTTCATCGTTAATAGCGCTCCATTGTGCCTGCAATATTGGTATCGCAACATGATTAAACCCTTGAAGGTTATATTTCTACCTCTGGTCGCCGGCACTGCCATCATATGCTAGCTTACATGTAGTGCTCAATTGGCTTTCTGATACAATAAGCTCGATATCCGTGTCGATCCAGCAAATGTTTTATAACCGTAAAGGGCAGTTTTAATATCAGAAGTTTATCGTGAACCTACGAGCATTTTCTGAATTTATAGCACGATGGCAATCTGTTGGCTTTACTATGGGATATATCTTAAGACAAAAAAAAAAAACAGCGCCTATAGTAACAAGACCTAAAGGCCACGTTTAGCATGAATGTGGGCGTATAGGTGAAAAGGAGAATCAAAATTGTTGAGTGATGAGTTGCTAGCCGCACTGCCTATAACATTTTCACCCATTCCCTCGATGGGAAGAGAAGCAACTGGTACATTGTATGTTTTTTTTATACTCACGCACAGACCAGCATTGAAGAAGACAAACAAAATTGTATTCAAATTCTTGTTCCTGATCTTTTAGAAGAGCACCTGAATAAACTTGAGCGAATTCAAAATCTATGCATTCAGTTTATATTCGGATTACGTAAATACGTCCACGTCTCCCACTTTCGATCACAGCTCAAGTGGCTCCCAATCCGTTTTCGCCGAAATTCTCACATCCTCATCCTTCTCTACGGCATTCTTTTTAATCCTGCAACTCCTCATTACCTCAAAGAGCGATTTAGTTACGTTACCTCTGTAAGATGTTCCCAAAATTGTATGCTTACTGTACCTCTTTCTAATTCCAAATTCTTTGTATATTCTTATACTGTTCAGGCTTTACGGTTGTGGAATTCCTTGCCTATAATCATAAGGCGCGCTAAATGTTTACCCATATTTAAATCTATGTTGAAGAAGCACTATCTGTCATCTTGTGCATGAATCTTGTAGCTGGCTTTTTAGGTATGTGTGTATTTGTCTATTTATATCTCCATTTATTATAAATGTGTGTTTCATGTATAATATATTATGTATTTTCAGTACTTAGTATATAAATTATATTCTAAATTGCACCACCTGCTCAGATCTGTTCTGTTCTCCAGTCCATTATGGCTGCCTGGTAGAGATCGCTCTGTAGCGATAAGGCCGCCTATTGTTACCTTGTAATATTCTAGTAGTGTGTTTGTGGCGGTTCTGGCTCAACAACGGGGGGTGACGACTTTGACGCGGATGACGTAACAGAGATAACTTGCTCAGCTACGCTACTTACGACGTCAAGGCGCTGTCATTCACGAATGATCTTGAATAGCGCCACTCTTCACACATACGGTCTGCGCGCCTGTTAGTGAAAGAGATGAAACTATTGCGGCAGCATGGCGCACGTCTGAATTCTTAAAATAAAACACAAATAATAAGAACTTAGAAAGTGTACATTATTTATGTAATTTAACTCGTTATCGGTTTAGGTATTAAGATGAAAAAAAACTTTTTATTATTTAAATGCATAATTTATTCGATAAGTATAAAAATCTTATAACAAATAGCATTAACATTACAATACTTAAATCAAAATGTCTGTCGATTATCACAGAAAGACTTTTTATCTTATTTTTCAAGTATCTATTTCTATTACACTTTGATTTTATATGTTAAAGTCACTCAGTCAACACTTAACTTTATTACTTGCTCATTCCATATCGATAACTGTGTGCGGGGGCTTGTCGCTCCAAAAAGTGTCGCATGTCAGTGACTTTTTTTTAAAGAAATAGTCAATTAATTGGCCCATACAGCTGGCTATCTGCGAAGGTCTATCGCTTAAGATGTACTCCCTGAACGCCTCGGCATGGAATTCATCGATGTTATCGAAGCTATAATTGCTGATGTGCCTATTCTCTTTGATAAGGTGATCCTTTTGCTCGTTGTATAACTTCCACAATACACGGGCCTTTCCCCAGTATTCTACGGACAAAGGCTCGGTTGTATTCCGCAACGATGCTGTTAGAACGTGGGCAAATTCGTGGGTTGCAATATTTTGGTTGATATCTTTCGTCCTCAGCCTTCTCGAGAAGTTGTTAGATAAAAACGCTTCTTGAGGTCTGTCCCCGAAATTGATGGTAGTTATATTCTGATCATCATTTTCATAAAAATCAACTAATCCGTAAGTTATATAATGATCACCATTTTTATCAACATTTATTAACGACTTGAATGTTACTTTTCCGGTTTTGATATTTCTGAGGTTGTACATTCGGCTCAGACGAAGTATTTGTTCAAATACGTCCATGTATTGATCGACTTGCTCTTCGCTAAGAAACAGTTCCGAAAAATCTACCATGTCTGCGTTAAATATGGTTGCTACCACTTGTTGGAATTCTTCTACCGATGTTTGCCGGACCCTTTTTGGATTTGTTGCAATAGCCTTCTTAAGCAATATTGCTACCCAGTAGACTATTGCAATTATTGATTTTATCATTTTTTGTAAGTCTGTTATTATATTTTTTAAAAGGATTTCTTCACTACGCTTTTTTAATTAGTGTTTAACTCGCGGAGATCTGGAGACTTCTGAAGTATGCTTTTAAAAATTTCTCCTTATATTTATTTGTTTTTCGAATTTTTCACGTTAGATTTAATTTTACATCGAGCAAAATGCTCTGGAGAAGTCACCACAATTATATGTAAGGTTAATTTCAATGTCAAATTGAATCAAACGGGACAAATTAGAAAAACAAATAAATATAAGGACAAATTTTTGAAAGCATACTTCAGTACTACCATACCATACCATACGTGCTTGCACCTGCACTACGGCGCCCCTATTGCTCGCGACGTTAACTCGCCGCTGTAGCAAGATAAGGTCAATTCTTCTTTGACCAAATGCTCTGGAAGCCACCACAATTATATGTAAGGTTAATTTCGATGTCAAATTGAATCAAACGTGAAAAATTAAAAAAACAAATAAATATAAGGAGAAATTTTTGAAAGCATACTTCAGAAGTCTCCAGATCTCCGCGAGTGAAACACTAATTAAAAAATCGTAGTGAAGAAATCCTTTTAAAAAATATAATAACAAATTTATAAAAAAATGATAAAATCAATAATTGCAATAGTCTACTGGGTAGCAATATTGTTTAAGAAGGCTATTGCAACAAATCCAAAAAGGGTCCGGCAAACATCGGTGGAAGAATTCCGACAAGTGGTAGCAACCATATTTAACGCAGACACGGTTGATTTCTCCGAACTGTTCCTTAGTGAAGAGCAAGTCGATCAATACATGGACGTATTTGAACAAATACTTCGTCTGAGCCAAATGTACAACCTCAGAAATATTAAAACCAGCAAAGTAACATTCAGGTCATTAATAAATATTGATAAAAATGGTGATCATTATATAACTTACGGATTAGTTGATTTTTATAAAAATGATGATCAGAATATAACAACCATCAATTTTGGGGACAGACCTCAAGAAGCGTTTTCATCTAACAACTTCTCGAGAAGGCTAAGGGCGAAAGATATGAACAAAATTATTGTAACCCACGAATTTGCCCACGTTCTAACAGCATTGTTGCGAAATACGAACGAGGCTCTGTCCGTAGAATACTGGGGAAAGGTCCGTGTATTGTGGAAGTTATACAAGGAGCAAAAGGATCAGCTTATCAAGCAGAATAGACACATCAGCAATTATAGCTTCGATAACATCGATGATTTCCATGCCGAGGCGTTCACAGAGTACCACTTAAGCGACAGGCCCTCGCAGATAGCTACCTATGTTGGCCGATTGTTTAATGAATACTTTAAAATAGAAACATTGTCATGCGACACTCTTTTGATCGACAGGCCCCCGCACACAGTTATCGATATGGAATGAGCATGTTACAAAGTTAAGTGTTGACTGAGTGACTTAAATATATAAAATCAAAGTGTAATGGACACTTGAAAAATAAGATAAAAAGTCTTTCCGTGATGTTCGACAGACGTTTTTGATCACAGGGTATTGTAATGTTAACGCTATTTGTTATAAGATTTTTATACTCATCGAATAAAATATGCATTTAAGAATAAATGTTTTTTTTTCACATTTCCTCTTTATTTCTAATTGTAAGAATTTTGTCAGGACTTTACCAAATGTTGTACCTATATTTAAAAAACATTTTCGTTGCAACAAATTTTACGCCGAATTGAATATTTGAAATTGTTTTCATGTCAGTATAGAGGTATGTAGGATACGTATCTAGAAAGCAACAAAAATCGTTCTGGCACGCTGTCCAAATTTTTTTAGAAAAGAGAAACAGTTACAGCATATGTTCGTAAATATAACGTTCTTTCTGATTTCAGACCTTTTTCTGATTTTTATATTCTACTTGGCGACCTGTACATGAGTAAATTAAGTTTAAATATTCGGTTCCTTGTACATGATTTCGTTTATATTGCCAGTACCTTTAAAATTGTTCACCATCGTTGTCCGCTTTTCAACAAGTTGTCCAAATGGGTTAGGTGTTTATTTTGTCAGTGTACCCCGATAGTTTTTTTTTCTTATTTGGGATAACAAGTACTAGATTATAACTAGGCAGTTTGATTCTCGGCGTCGTTTTTTTATCGGCTGACATGTCATGTGACGTAATATAAATACACGTCTAAGCATAATTTAAACAATATATTACAATTTGAACAAAGGGGACTAATTTGTGTGTCGGAACTATTTTTTATTCTATAATGTGTCTGTTTTTTCAACTAGTAAACTTAAGTTTTCTATATAGCAATACACAGCTTGAAAAAGCACAAATTCTGCGAAAACTTAACCATTTGTGAATGGTGTAGATTTTGTTGCTTATGTCCATCCTTAATATCTGATCTACCATATTTAGAAGTTTTACTATGATTAGTTTAGCGGCTTAAAAATGAAGAGGTAACAAACAGAAAGAAAGACAGAGTAACTTTCAAATTTATAATAAGATAATGAGCACTAGATTATAATTGGGCAGTTGGATTCTCGGCGTCGCTTTTTAACGGCTGTCGTATGACGCAATATACATGCATGGAGAATTCAGACGACATACGAGCAAGCTATATTTATGCTACGTCATCTGCGCCGCGCCAAAGTCGTCACCTGCCATCGTTTAGCTAAAACCGCCTCTAAAATGACTATTCAAAATTGATCTAAAGCTCATTATTAAATGGTTTTACATATATATTTTTTTGACTTAGCAATTTGAAATTACAATTTAATATAAAAACCAACATGCTAATACGTAAACCGATAACGAGTTAAATTCTTATTTCTTATTATTTGTGTTTTATTTTTAAGAATTTAGACGTGCGCCATGCTGCCGCAACAGTTTCATCTCTTTCACTAACAGGCGCGCAGACCGTATGTGTGAAGAGTGGCCCTATTCAAGATCATTCGTGAATGACAGCGCCTTGACGTCGTAAGTAGCGTAGCTGAGCAAGCTATCTCTGTTACGTCATCCGCGTCAAAGTCGTCACCTGCCGTCGTTGAGCCAATAATTTAGACGTGCGCCATGCTGCCGCAATAGTCTTATCTCTTTCACTAACAGGCGCGCAGACCGTATGTGTGAAGAGTGGCGCTATTCAAGATCATTGGTGAATGACAGCGCCTTGACGTCGTAAGTAGCGTAGCTGAGCAAGCTATCTCTGTTACGTCATCCGCGTCAAGGTCGTCACCTGCCGTCGTTGAGCCAGAACCGCCACGCAAGCTATCTCTGTTACGTCATCCGCGTCAAAGTCGTCACCCCCCGTCGTTGAGCCAGAACCGCCACAAACGCACTACTATTAAGGTATCTTGGTGTACTACTACCTTTATCTAAATCGTCGGTTATGGTTAAAATTGTCGTTTAAGTATCTTGGTGCAACCCACAATGCTTTAATAATTTGAATACAATTTTGTTTGTCTTCTTCAATACTGGTCTGTGTGTGTAGTGCTTCTCTTCTCAACGAGGGAATAGGCGAAAATGTTTTAGGCGGTGCGGCTAGCAACTCAGCACCATTTTGATTCTCCTTTTCACCTATACGCCCACATTCATGCTAAACGTGGCCTTTAGGTCTTATTACTATAGGCACTGTCTACCCCTTAAAGGATAAATCCCATAGTCAAGCCAACAGATTGCCATCGTGCTATAAATTCAGAACATTCTTGTAGGTTCACGATAAACTTCTGATATTAAAACTGTCCTTCATGGTTATAAAACAGACGCTGGATCGACACGGATAAGCTCGATAGCTTATTACTATTATTATTATTATTATTTATGTACTACTAACCATTTTATGGACTCAGTCTGAAATAAATTATTATTATTATTATTGTATCAGAAAGCCAATAAAGCACTCTACATGTAGGTAAGCTAGCCTATGATGGCAGTGCCGGCGAGCAGAGGTAGAACCTTTATGTACACTCTGTACATATATAACCGTCTAGGGTTTAATCATGTTGCGATACCAATATTGCAGGCACAATGGAGCGCTATTAACGATGAACTCTAGCCAGACAGGAATTTTTCACTGTTATTATGTACTTTTAGATCGAGTAGTAATAAGTATTGTTGGACAGATAAAACACTGAAGCACTGTTCTGTTTACTGGTATTTAATAGTATAATTTAATTAAACATTGGTATCAACGCTCAAATTTAATGGGAATCTGTGGTCGGCAGAAAAACAAATACAAACACACACACTTAGTATTTTTAACCTTTATTTTCTATAAAAATATTTTAAGGGTTAGAATAGATTAGTAAAATTTGTTCCATGTTTTTGCTGTTAATCTTTGACGTCTGCAAGAATATTATCCATTTTAAATAACTAAAATAGTATTTTATACAATCGTTGCATAATGAAGGCTCTTAAAGTCGAGTACCGTGTTTAGGCCACGAGGCTTGCCGAGTGGCCTAAGTAAGGTACGAGATTTTAAGAGCTAATTATGTAACTATTGTATACAATACTTTTTCTACGAGTCATCATCATCATCGTCTATCGAGGTACATACATAACCTTTTGTAAAGTACATTGGGTTAAGTTTGAAAATTGTACCTTCCTCTTATGAATTAATACTCCTCTGGAGTAGCGGCGAAACTGATCTCGTCACTGTCACTCATGTTTAATTCGAATTAGGGATTATTTATTTAACACCATCGATTTCGCGTTAAATAACAAACAAAACTTTTAAATTTTCGTAGCACAAAAAAGAACTAATGAGACGTCGTTATAAGACTGTTTCTGATTGGCCAATTACTTCAATTACTAACCAATCACGTAACAGAAGAAAAAAGTTAGTGTCAAATGGAAGCAAATTTGCCAGATATTTCCAACTTTACATTGGGTGCGTTCCACTAAGCGCTCACTACGCTCAATCAAAGTAACTAAGTTCTAATTTTGAAATTGGCATTGTTCATTTTTTTTAGTATGCTCCAATTAGAAAACCATTTCGAGGAAAACCATCAGTTATCCGATTTATCTTGTCCGATTTCAAAAATACTTTATGATTGCAGATATTTTTGTAAAAGTACTTTGAACCTTTGTTTGACCGAACGACCGGGTTTTTAGACAGAATCCAGCATCGAATGTTTGCCACAAAAATTAAAAAAAAAAAGTTTGGCTACGGCCACTGTCACGTGTCACTGTCAAATCTACAAAACCATAGACAAAGCCGTTTTTTTTATAGCCAGCCGAACGAAGGCGAGTGGGATTCTGTCTAAATTCACGAATTATCAAACAGCGAAAAAATATTTATTATTAATTAACAAAGCTACGTAAAAGCATAATATTCAAATTAGTTGCTTGAAATAGTCCATTTTATCAAATAAAGGTGTTAAAAGCACAGCTTAAAAAAAATGAACAATGCCAATTATTATAGTCATCTAGAGAGTTGTATAATAATCATTATAGTTGAGTCCGAAGTGCCATAGACTATCCAAGATTAAAAAGCATGTGATTGCAATTTTGTCTAAAACACATAATTGACAGATTAAAGTCAACGAGTAGAAAAAAAGCTTTTTCCACACTGATTGAGGCCACGTCAAGTACCGAAAATTATTTACACTAGCTGGAATTTCAACTTCTTTAAGTATTGTGCAATTAAATATTGGTGGAATAACTGTTGGCCAAGCATTAATTGATTGCATTAAATTATTAAATTACATATTTGTATTACTAGTTTTTTTATAGCGTAAATTTAACTTTATTATTCAAATATTCGAATGTATTTATTTATTTTGCTACCATTACCGAGTGTCATGTAATTTGAACTTTGATGCCGATGTTTAAATATATTTCCAAGTCAACACAACGCTCTTTCTAATACGGCCACCACGGAAGAAGGCTACGCAGGCATCTCTTTATAATACCTGATATCATTCACTAGCTTCTGCCAGCGACTTCGTCTGCGTAGAATTATACATAAAAACCTTCCTCTTGAATCACTCTATCTATTAAAAAAACCGCATCAAAATCCGTTGTGTAGTTTTGAAGATATAAGCATACATAGGGACATAGGGACATAGGGACAGAGAAAGCGACTTTATTTTATACTATGTAGTGATTACGCTACAAGGCATCGTTCACTATAGAAAGGGGACCGAGAGAGGTGCGGGCAGCAGGCGTTCTACCCGCCCGCACCGCTCTCGGTCCCCTTTGCCGTCCTACCCCGCGCCCCTGTACCCCCGCAGGCGAGGACACATTTAAGCGGTCGGTCTATAAATAGGCTTGCAGTGTAAGCTTGAAAAGTTGAGATGTGTTAATTGGTTTTAAAATTAAGTCAGCTATTTGAATTTTCAAGTCGTTATTTGAGCTAAAACTCATTTCAGCTGAGCCCTTTAAATAATTCATGCTAAAAAAACATTTCCATCATCATTTATCTTCCATGCTAGTTTGGGAGCAAAGAAAAAACATAGAATATACCAGTTGCTTCTCTACCCGCGCCGATGGTAAAAGCCCATCGAGGGAATGGGCGAAAATCATAGGAATCATGTTATAGGCGATGAGGCTAGCAGCCCATCACTATTTTGATTTCATTTTTCACCTATACGCCCACAATCTTGCTAAATGTGGCCAGTAGGTATCTGTTACCTTAGGCTCTGTCTACCCCGTAAGGGATAAAGACGTGATTTGTGTGTAAATACATTTTCTAGATAAAAGTATGAATGCTTGCCTTGAACGATTGATCTATCTTCAAGTAATCCCTTTCATTTTGAAAGAAAACCTCCGAAAGTTGTAGTCATTCACAAACTTCACTACCACCTTTTCGGCTTACAGTAAGTTAGGAAATGGCGACGAATCAGTCTAGAGACATTTGATTTATTGTTCTGACGATGTTCTGACCGAAACTTGCTTTTGTTACAGGTAAATAAAGAGTGGAAACAGCTGGGATATAGAGGTACAATGGGGTCGAAGACTAAATAGCACAAGGGTATAAAGCGGTGAATGCGGTAAGTTACAAAGAAAAGATTTGGTCCTTTTTTAACAACCGACGCAAAAAGAGAGATGTTATAAGTTTGACGTCGATGTGTGTGTGTGTTTGTGTGTCTGTGTGGCATCGTAGCTCTCAAGCGGATGCACCAATTCCGATGCGGTTTTTCCATTCGAATGACAGTTTCCTTGCGGACTCCTTGCGGTGGTTCTTAGCCGTATTTGGTATAAATCGTTTCAGCTCAAATAGTTCCAAGCCGAATAGGTACTATATAGGCAGATAGACTAGATCCACTTCTGCCACGCATGGCACGCATAAACATAACGATGTTATGATGGGTGTGTGGGTGGTGGCGCGGGCTGAGGCACCGACTTCAAACATATGTAAGTAGAGGTAGCACACACCAAAAACCAATTTTAATTAGACATTTCTGAAGTAGCGTAGTAATTAATACATTTTAATATGAAATCTATAGGCGGATTTAGATTTAGACTACATTTGAAGGCGGTTTTTTGTTATTTTTTTAAAGTTCTCTGCTATATCACTTGAATAATGCAGAATATAGTCCGTGGTCAACCCCGGAAGGGTTCAAATGATGTCGGGTGCGAGGAGTCTCGCTGACAGCACAAGATGGATGATAACCCAATGACGGAAATGGACGACTCCCGCCGACCGACTGGATATGATGCTTTTGGTTCTTAATACGGTATTTCCTTTGCATTATTAAAGTTTACGTCGCCTGATGTCAGCGACGTTAATATGATGTGCTAAATGTGAAAGTGGAATCCGTTTATAATGGCATCGAAGGGAAATGACAATAGTATTTTATACAATCGTTGCATAATGAAGGCTGTTAAAGTCGAGTACCGTGTTTAGGCCACGAGGCTTGCCGAGTGCCCTAAGTAAGGTACGAGATTTTAAGAGCTAACTATGTAACTATTGTATACAATACTTTTTCTACGAGTCATCATCATCATCGTTTATCGAGGTACATAGGTACATAACCTTTTGTAAAGTACATTGGGTTACGTTTGAAAATTGTACCTTCCACTTATGAATTAATAGTAGTTATCTCCTCTGGAGTAGCGGTGAAACTAATCTCGTCACTGTCACTCATGTTTACTTTGAATTAGGGATTATTTATTTAACACCATCGATTTCGCTGACGCGAATAACAAACAAAAATTTAAAATTTTCGTAGTACAAAAAAGAACTAATGTGACGTCGTTATAAGACTGTTTCTGATTGGCCAATTACTTCAATTACTAACCAATCACGTAACAGAAGAAAAAAGTTAGTGTGTTCAAATTTTCAAATGGAAGCAAATTTGCCAGATATTTCCAACTTTACATTGGGTGCGTTCCACTAAGCGCTCACGACGCTCAATCGAAGTAACTAAGTTCTAATTTTGAAATTATTATAGTCGTCTGGAGCGTTGTATAATAATCATTATAGTTGAGTCCGAAGTGCTATAGACTATCCAATATTAAAAAGTATGTGATTGCAATTTTGTCTATAAACACATAATTGACAGATTAAAATCAACAGTAGAAAAACATAATTATGTCATACTAAGCGGACGTGATACAAAGAATTTTGAGAAAATAAACAACCTCCTTTTTTTAAGGTAACTTATTATTTTAATAGAGAAACATAGCGTGTTAAATCAAAATGAAAATTGTATTTAGTAAGTAGGTACGGTCATATAGGTACTATTTATATTTTTCCTTTCAAAACAAAAACAGGCGACGTGCCGAAGGTGTAATGCATTGTCGGTCATTATGACCGGACATAATTTACTTTTACGGTTTTACCGTTAGAAATTAAATTTCTAAATGTCAGTGAAAATTAGAACACATAGAAAAATCCGAAAAGTAAAGCTATGGCCGGGAATCGAACCCAGATCCTCGTCGTAGTTAGCTACGTCATATTAGGCGGTTAGTCAATATAGGCGGAGTCATATTAAACAGATTCTACTCTGGGTGATAGTTATAATCTTTGATTTAAAACCATCGTCAGAGTTAGCCGTAACTTTAACAACCATGAAAGGACCACGGATTGGTTCGAAATTGCACGGCAGTGGATCATGAATGGACAGTCGAGCTTATCCGAGATCATTTTTAAGATACTGTTGGTGCTGCCCCTCGCCCTTCGCACCAGAGAGGCGCACCTTAATGTAATAACATGTATGTTGATAATGTGTCCATTCAAGAAATTTCCCATTCGTCTTAACAATTATCTAAGCGAGCAAAAATTTTGTAATGTAATCCTTGTCTAGTCTACAGCAAGGTACTTAATTACTGTCACGCCTCTTCTAATAAGAAGAGGTAAGCAGAGACTACTTTGTTACACTTGCTACGATCGTTACAATTTCGCTTTATTCGCTTTATATTAATCAATCTCTTCGTACATGCTTGTTGGTTTGATGTACGCTTGATCTGACCTGTGTGTCCGTCTAGGTCTAGGCATTCCCCTTCCAACGCACCTGTGAGATACGGATAATAAATATTGTATATAATAATCAAACTTACAGTTTCATCGCGTTCAGTTTCTAATGCACTTTGATTTTTGGAAACAAAATTCATTAATTTGAATTGATAGCACTAAGCAAGCAAATGCCGAATTAACGAATTATGTTTCCAAAAATCAAAGTGCATTAGAAACAGACCCGTACCACTGCCAATAAGTCACCCAGCTCGCTCGCTTATATTTTTTTTAATAAGACAGCAAACAGCGCTCTGTCTGCAGCTTTGTATCTTTAATTCCAGTTGACTGCCACAGAGGCCAAAATATCGGAAAATATTGTGTTGTCGATAATAATAAAGTAGTAGTTTATATCTTGGTGCGTAAGCCCGCACTCCATTCGGGCTGTGAAGGGATAAAAAGCTTATTATAAGCGGGTCTTATCAGAGAGACGTATTGATACAAGAGATTTTGTAGCTCATCATTATTGTGTCAATAGAGGTATGCCTTGAGCGTGGAATGTAGTTTTCTGGGTTGTACCAATGGGCTGAACGCTAGTCAAAAGAAGAAAACTTGGCCGTCAATTTCTTTGTAATTGCTATCATACATACCCAACACTACGAGTAATATTACGAATAATAATAAGTCAAGAAGCGTAATTCCCTAACAGTTGCCGCTTCGATTGTCATTCCACTTACGCACACAAACTAACAGCAATGCAAACTTAACATCTGTCACTCAGACAGATAATACTTGCACGCGATTAGTCCGCGCGTCATGATTTATTCCTCCTACTTGCGGTAAGAGAAGGGTGCGTGGATCGCATGCATCCAGAGTCGTCAAGTATGGAGTCCTAAAATATTTATTTACATACATATGAAAGGTGAGTCCTCTATTTTTCATATCTGAATGGCTTCTACATCACTTCACACAACACGATGGCATATTTTTCTAATGTATTAGCGCAAAAATACAATGATAACATCACGATAACGGCTCGAGCGTCCCGGCCGAACTAATTCGCCGCGCGGTACATATTTTAAGCCACGCCCCCTGCGGTGCACTTCGCGTGGAATGATTTTTCGGACTTAGTTACGCTTCTTGACTTATTATTATTCGTAGATTAACCTTTTCGCCGCCACGTCAAACACAAGAGACGTCATCTATACGCCAGACTTCTTTATTGCAATGCCTTATATCGAGCCTGAACCCAATTGAACGAAGGTTGGTTTTGTATTGAAGTACTGGACGTATATATGGGTCGTTGGCGTTGAACCTGCGGTGCTGATATATTATGTATCGTTGGCGTCGAAAAGGTTAAGTAAATCCTATGGAAGTTGAGGAAATTGGTAGAACAAAGATTGATTTAAAAACGAAGTCAAGACAATAAAATTATTTAACCTGGTAACAAATATTCACGAGAATCGGTTGAGGAATGCGACCTGTAAAGGGATATAATACCTACATCAGTTGGTCATATCACACGAAAGAATTATGCATAAATACAGTACATGTAAAATAAATATTCGTGTTCTTAGTATTGTGAATTTAGCCGACACTCCCAGATAAATTGACAAACTTAAAATAAAAAAGCCTTCATTTAATTTGAATGTGGTTCTATTGTTTAAAAGTGCTTTTGTAGGCTTCACATCATTTGACTTTCTTTTGTCTATAGATGAAAGTTAGAAGTATGCTAAAATTAAGACTTCAATTAACCTCGGCTTTATTTGTTTTCTTATTTTATTTTTGTCTGACTCTTCATTCTTAAATTCTTGAGTACTTTTTACTTTAATGTTTTATCATTCCGTTGTAGGTGGCAAACTTGCACGTGCTTAGTATACAAATTTCACATGTATTATAATATTATAAACAAAAACCGGCTGAGGGCGTTTCGTATAAGGGTCCCGTATATATGCAGTTAATAATCAATTTTAAGTATCGGATGACTTTATTGCACGTTTACTAGCGGAGCTTAGGTATCTTCTCGTATGATAGTTTTTCTTTTAAATTCGTTACAGTCTTCGTATTCGTTACATTACACCACACGAATCGTATTTTTTTTCACGTAGGTATCCAAAACTAACCGTTTTGCCGTGAACATAGCCGGAAATGCCGAAAGTCTTGGATTCAAAAAATAATTTCAACAAGCTTGCTGTAGGTATAATAATTTAAATGTGAAACATACTTTTACTGAAAATCAGTGCTGCAGGTTTATAACACCTTAGCGTAATACTGAGCCAGTGACCGTTTCACTTTTGCGAAGACACACACAATGCTGATGATCTATTTTTCATGTCTGTGTTTTTTTCTTGTTTATTTTCTATAAAATTGTGTATATTCTCTTATATTTGTGTGTCTTGCAAAAAGGAATAAATGTCTTCTTTCTTTCTCTTTTAAGTACCTTGTACTTGACAATATTCACGGAAGTTACGTTGTGCTTATTACACAGTATTTAACATCCTAGTCGGTTTGATGATCAGGTAAAAAACTGTGGACACAGTTTAAGTACTGGAATAGTTTCAATGATTTTCAGTGATAACATCATGTTATTATGTGTGATGTGTCATTCTCTGTCCCCTGCCTAACACCGTATTTTTTCTGTTACACGCAATTAAGAGTTTATATTTCTACAGGGACGAAGTGCGGGAGTAATTTAGTGCAAAGGTTTGTATTTTTCTGCTGCTGAAAATTTTAAAGTCTCGCCAAATAATAG
The DNA here is from genome assembly GCA_949127965.1 of Pandemis corylana. Lineage (NCBI taxonomy): Eukaryota > Metazoa > Arthropoda > Insecta > Lepidoptera > Tortricidae > Pandemis > Pandemis corylana. The sequence continues at coordinate 13,804,187 of OX421851.1, read as the reverse complement.
GTACCTATCTCGAACGTAGATAAGCTTGTCTCTGAAGTGTTTCAATGGCGGCCATTTGTCATACTTCCTGCGGTAACCGTCGCTATAGAATTCAACGTCGCCACAATGCGAACGGACGAAGCCCTCGGATGGTGTTCTGAGCAAATATTTTTTTTTGTGAAAACTTGGCGGATCATTATTTGTACCTACAGGTAACGAGTATATTTGTGGTGTGATTATATTTTTCACTTTTATAAACTGTTTGGAGGGACGTTAGTAACTTGATTTTTAACCTGACAACAAATATAAATATATTTACTTAACCGATTAATATGGTAACTATCTATCTCTAACTGACTTAAAAAAATAGACATATAAAGTGCCTTCGACTAAAATGAGAATCATCATCATCAAAGTCTGCTCACAGCACAGAATTCACACATGCTCGAGGCAAGGCGTAGTTCTGCCCAGCCTCACTCTGTTGGCTACATATATTTTTTTCACCATAAACTTTTTTCAGATTCTGTATTTCACCGAATTCTGTCTTTACTTTTTATTTGGTCCGAGTCTCTAGTAAAATAAATTTCATTTTATTTAAATTCAACAAAAGCAGACTTTTATAATGACAGCAGGACTTTCCTAACGCACTTAAAGCGCCATCTCGTCTAGAAAAATCTCATTATTCTGGGAAAATTTAATTATAAGTCCTCCAAGATGATGGTTGTCCCGAGCAAATCTTAGACAAAGGCTTTTTAATCACGCGTTTTTTTAGTCGAATGCAATAATGCCGGGCGGATAGCACGATTTATTTTTTCTCACTTGCCGTATTTCTTTTGCACATGTCGGGTTTAAAATGGGTGGAAAATCCGTGTGGTGGCAACTCGTCATTTGTATAAGAAAATAATTTTAGAGCTCTAGTATTTAAAACGGGTCTATCCGGTATAAAATAGGTTTTACTTTCGTCTGTATGTAGATAATTTTAATGAAATGTTATGTGCAAAATTGGTGCTAGAAATATGAATAGGTATACAATTTTGAATTTAAAATAAGCCACTGTTTTGACGTCGTGCACTTTGAATTGAAGATCGACCAATGTACGCAAACATTTTGTCATCCTCATTCAAAAATCCTGCAAAAAAATAATAGGGGTGAAGATCAACTAGCACAAGCACCTCTTGAAGTATTCCAAATTAATTTTAGGATACGCTGTAGGTATATAGGAATCTACTATTCAACTCGTCCCTAGTCAACACACTGATATGATAGCTCGTCACAGCCAAGTAACATCAAACGTCTTATGTAATAGGTAGCCCATAGAGCATGAATTGACATAACGTCGATGGAAATAGATGTCGATTCTTGTAGAAAAGTTTACGTAACGCAATATTAAGCTTCCGAACGATGTCAGGCACATCAGAAAGTAACATGAGTTTCGTGTGAGTAAGTACTACCTATTTTACCGGTTTGTACTAAAAATATGCTTACAGAAGGCGTAGATGAAATAAAACTAAACAATGTCATGGATTTTAATGACACTGTTGGCCTAGTCCCAAACTAAGCAAAGCTATGAACACCAAACACCTTAAAACTTGCTTAAAATACATACATACATACCGTCACGCTTCTTTCCCACAGAGGTAGGCAGAGACTACTTTGTTCCACTTGCTACTATCCTAACATATTTCTTTCGCTCCATCCACAGTCATCAATCTCTTCATACATGCTCGTCGGTTTCGGGTACTCCTGGCCTAACCTTTTTCCAAAACGTCTCCTATTTGGTCTCGGAACGTCCGTCTAGGCCTTCCCCTGCCAACGTAACCATTCACACTCCCCATATAGATCTGTTTAGTTAGTCTACTTAAAATGCGACCACAATTATATTAAACAAAGACCCGAGGACAAATCAAAATAGGTAAACTCCAAGGTTTGAAGTCTCTCTCTAACCACAAGATCTGTAAAACTTTTTGAGCCAAATTCCATTAAGTACAATGAAAATGTAATAATTAACGTCGCCCCGCACCACACTGCATAGTTGTCCTGGGTGAATTTCAAGCGTCATTATTCTCCTACGATTATTACTCACGGAAGGATAACTAAGTCGCAACAATTTTGAACAGACCATGCAGCACCATCCTGTGTTTCGATATCATATAAATTTAAGTTCTAGCATCATCTCTTTAACGATATAATAATAAAATGCCGTGAAAACACTGAACACGCCATCCTGTCTAGCCGGCAGAGTAACCTCACTATTTATTATTTTTACGCTATGACTATAGTCATTTATTATAATAAGAGTACTATCGATCTGCTGTTACCTTGCTCCACAAAAACTAGCCAGTAAAATATGCACAGCTTTTGAAATAGCTTAGGCATAGGCCCAAGGAAACATCTGCGGTGGAAGTTTCACAAAAGCGGGCAAGACAGACAATCAATTCCGCCCGTCGGGTCGGGGTCAGTTAAAAAACCATTTGCGCGTACTCAGCTATAGCCTCTCAAAATTGTCTACGTAATAGTTAATTTAGACTATCTAAGTTTATTTTGTAAAGTTAGAAGCCAATCATCCTCCTATTAGCTAAAAGACGTCCACTGCTGCCTTCCTGCCGGCCTTCCCCGAAAGGATTTCCACGATAATCGGTAATACCCGCAGTCTAAACCTTCCGCGATATTTACCTGCACGTCCAACACGAGGGCGCACAAGAGTCGCGTCGCGCGCGAGAAAGATTGTCCGTCTTTCTCTTACTGTTCGTACTAGAAAGAGATGGGTAGTACCTATCTCGCGTGCGACGCGCCTAACGCGCGCTTTCGTGCTACATTTTCGAAGTTCCCTCTCATTCTCTCCAATTGATGACTATTAGTGTGAACCAGGCCCCTATTTCACCAACGCGACCAGTGTCGGTGACAAGTGACAATTCTCTTTGCATCACAAACTCGACTAGAAACTACGCCGGTTGGCTTCATATTGAATACGCATTGCATTTAGAATTGTCAATGGTAAACGACAATTTTATTGTCGAGTTCGTGAAATAAGGGCCTGAACGGCTGACATCCAACTTCGAAAATCGAATTTCGGACTATAAAGCCTGATTTTGCGTCCGTAGTTTGAAAGGATGTGTGGGTGTTTGTGCACTTGTGTGTACGCGTGTGTGTGCGTGTTCGCGAATTTTAGTATTAAATTAAAAGTACTACCTACAAGATCAGAGTAAGGGATCGAATGTAAAACACCAACTCTATCTCACCTACCTATTAAACTTTCGATTCGTATCAAACCTCTCAAACTAAACGATGTTGAATGTCAAAGTGTCCCTAAACTTAACCGACATCGCAGCTATCAGCTCCACTCTCGAAACTGTCCAGTTAAGAGCAAAACAAATGGAAAACCAATTAATCAAAGTTCAGTTGAAATAGGACAGAGAAATTGACATTCTATTTCCAAGCGGAGGCCTGAACCTTGAACGGCGAGCCGATGCGCCCCTGACCGTTGATATTTTTACCTTACCCGGTTAAGATGATGAATGAGTAATAACTAACCTAGCGTAGCAATATGCACAAGAATGGCAGGATTAGACGATCAATTACTATCGTGATAATATTGTCAATATAGGAAAGCGTATGTCAAAACATTCAATATTTCGTAATACAGATCGCACTTTTCCTTTTTTCCCTTTTTGATTCCCCTTGCCACCTATACCCACAATCATGCTAAACGCGTGGCCTTTACATCTTGTTACTTTAGGCTCTCCCTGCCCCGTAAGGGATATAGACGTAATTTGATATTTGTGTACGCGATATGCGTGGATCAGATATAATATTAAACGTCTAATTCAACCTATCACTATTTTGATTCCATTTTCCACCTATACGCCCACAGTCTTGCTAAATGTGGCCTGTAGGTACCTGTTACCTTAGGCTCTGTCTACCCCGTAAGGGATGAAGACGTGATTTGTGTGTGTGTGTCTAATTCAAATCAATAAGTTAACCGCGGATGGGCATAGACTCGCCAAATCAGACCGATCCGTGTATTACCTACCTGGGGCCCTCGGTGTACAACCTTCTGCCTGGTGATATCAGGAAAGCAGCTTCCATCATAGTTTTTAAATACTGGCTGAAGAAGTATGCATACACACATACATACACAAATCACGTCTTTATCCCTTACGGGGTAGACAGAGCCTAAGGTTACAGATACCTACAGGCCACATTTAGCAAGATTGTGGGCGTATAGGTGGAAAATGAAATCAAAATAGTGATGGGTTGCTAGCCTCATCGCCTATAACTTGATTCCTATGATTTTCGCCCATTCCCTCGATGGGCTTTTACCATCTGCGCGGGTAGAGAACCAACTGGTATATTCTATGTTTTTTCTTTGCTCCCAGACCAGCATGGAAGAATGGTCACGGAAATACTCGCGGCATGGATAGAATAAGTTTGAACGACTTGTAACGCCTGTTGTGAATAAAAAAACATCTTGCATTTGTGCATGTGCAGTCGGTTCTCCGACTTAGGTATCCAGATTGAAAAAACGGATACATGCATGGATACAAACGGAACCAACCGTACGTACCTAGCTACTATGTTTTTTTTGTTTTACCTTGTTTATTTTCTATAAAATTGTGTATATTATCTTATATTTGTGTGTCTTGCAAAAACGAATAAATGTCTTATTTCTTTCTTTCTTACTAAGTTTGTTACGTTGCGTCGTGAGTTTGTTGCAACAGAAGTCTCGCACACGTTGGTGTGAAAAACTTGGATAGACCGATGGACCCGTCGTATAGAATCCTATACAACCATTTTGGCCGCAGTGTAGTAAATATTAGTCTGTAGTTACTAAGTTGAAATTAGTATGATATGAAATAGATTCTGAAGGTTCAATAACAAAAAAACATTGCTCTGTTCTCCAGATCTGTTCTGTTCTTCAGTCCATTATGGTTGCCTGGTAGAGATCGCTCTGTAGCGATAAGGCCGCCTATTGTTACCTTGTAATATTCTGTATACCTTTTTTCTGTTTTGGTTGTTATATGTGGTGTTCAATAAAGAGTTATTGTATTGTATTGTATTGCTTCTAAATTCCCGCAATCAAAAGATGAAACCTTTTGAAGGTGTATTTTCTCACAGAAAACCGAGGGAATAAAAACCTATAGACTCCGTTCCCGTTCCCATTGATAAAATTATAATATTTGGCAAAATGTTGCCACATAACGCAAGTGAAAGAAAAAAATCAAAAACAATTGATCCGTGTAAAATTACTTTGATTTTCATTGACAAATACACTGACGAGCAAAAATAACGAGTCGCTTTTCATACAACTTAGTAGTTAGGTACCTAGCTATAAGTACGAACTTGTTTTTTGCTGGCTTGTAAATAAATAATATTATTATCTACCTAGTAGTCGACTCCTGGTACTTAGCCGGTTTTTTGTTTATAATTAGAAACAGTTACACTTCGACCAAAATGGTAAGGAATTACGATTCTACAAGTGGTTGCCTGAATATAGCGCCGGGAGGGAAATCATTCGCGTGAGCCCGGAAATTGCCAGATTGAGTCGCCCAGTGAACTAGTTACAGCTGGGAAGGCTGCCACTGAAGGTCCTTAACCCCCGACAGGGAAATAGGGATAACTTGGTATAGGTATTACAGTTGGTAAAAATAGTTAGTTAGCGTAGTTTAGTTAAATATGGAAGTTCAAGTATCTACCTACTTAGATTTTAAGTGCTACTTTGGGCATTGAATGAACTAAGTAACTACCCAAAAGTTCACAAATTGCAAAACTTATTGCTAAATTATAAAATAAACGAAATGGTACGAAAGTATGTTTTAGTATAGGTAGATATTTTTAATCAGATGACAGTGCCATCTAGTTAAAACTGTAAACATTAATTTTCCTACATTACGACTGATTTCATTTTGCAATTAACTTACAGCGCCATCTGTTTAAATTATTTGACTCTACGGAATACGCTAACCAACTATGAACAGTGGAACACGGTTGCAAAGCGCTGTGGAATCGTCTTTGGTTACCGTAAAATCCGCTAGATGGCATTGTCACTTCAGTTGTTTCTTGTTTCAAATAGATGTCAGTGTAATTCTGATTTTTGAGGTTCTAATAAAATTCCTTCAATAAAATTAAACTTGTGTATGAATCGTGCATACTTATTTTCATGAAAGGTGCGCTCTGATTTTAGTATACATTTGAACTTGCATTAAAACTAAAACACCTTTGTTTCAAGACTGTTTTTAATTAAGTAAATACCTTGTACCTGGATGACCGAGCTGCTCGGTACTTTTTTGTTGGTATAATTTTTAAAAATGACCTAGGGCCCGATTTTTGAAAGCACAAGTGTGAAAATACCACTCGCAAGTGGTGAAAAATTGTGCTGCATTTGAAATACGAGTAACTTAGAAGATACTTACGGCTCTCATTAATCTTGTGACAAAATCAAAAATTTGATTAGAGATGTACTTTTGAAGATATAATCCGATTTATACCACTTTCGAGTGGTATTTTCCCACACATGTGCTTTCAAAAATCGGGCCTAGATCGATTTATCGCTCCCGAAATCCCCTGCATACTAAATTTCATAATAATCATTGGAGCCATTTTCTTGATTCAGATTACATGAATTGCTCGTTTAAAGGTATTAGATTAACACACACACGGGTACCTACCTTTTTTTTTAAAATTGTGGAAAATGCGCCTTATGCATTCCCGCGCTCCGGGCAGCAACGGGGGTATGACGGGCTCTCCAGCTCGCCGCTGCCTTGGAGCACTATGGTGTCACCGCGACGCCCACTGGCCGCCCCGGGATGGGGCAGATGGCAACGGCAACACGGGTACCTGCCTAAGTATCTAAGTCAATATTCACAGCAGTTGATTTTACATTTGTTTCCACTTCAAATTCTTTTTTTTTCCAGTACGTATTATACTCAGGAGCACTGAAACCGGGTCACTTTTCATACGACTTTCTACGGAAAGTAAGTAAGTAAATGCTTTATTGTACAAAGTGACCCGGATTCTTTGCTCCCTAGTATATTTTTTGATCCGGTGTTGCATTTCCGGCCTCATAGGCTCATACCATGTTGGTAACGTAGTTAGTTTTTACCACAGACTCCAAATCCCAAGCTGAATGGCACAAATAGAGATGTAGCCCTCCGTAAGACTTTATCGAGCCGATACCTAGATAAATAAACTGATTCGGAGCGACACTTTGGCAGCCTTCCAGCCGTCGTGTTGAGATGTCGAGATCATCAAATTTTTCCGACAGTGGGTGCGGGAACAACTTCTGATCTAAAGGCCCATTTAGACACATGCAAGTTTTATTACATTGCGGGTTGCCGAGGTAAACCGAATTCAACCGATCTGTCAAACTTCGCAATGTTACTATAAGCAAGCACTGTTTAGTTAGACCTGCAAAAAAATCGTGCAAGTCGCATTATATTGCTGCACTAATTTGATGAAATCTATCCTGTTCGGATCACAGCTGGCAATGTAATGAAACTTGCAGAACCTTTCTTGTATATCTACCTATACTGGGCTTAACTCTAGCTGTTCACACGGTACGAGTATGTCGTCTTATAAAAAGAGCGGTACTGGAATTGAGAGCGAAAAGCTAGTTAAAGGCGTAAAAGAAGCTAGCGTTATCTGAAGCTTTGAGCAATTCGATCTCGCTGGTGTTCGTCTCAAATTTGTGCTATTTTCGAGTGGTATTTGTATCTTCATGTACGTTATTTTATAAATCGCCCCCAAAAAGTATCTTCCTTAAAAAGCTAGAACTCAGATAATATTACGTGCATAATTATATTGCGCTTTATGTGTGTACTTAAGTTAAATACGCACCATAGAATTTAAAGAGAAATAAGAATGTCATAGTTTGTAATTCCTTCTAAAACCGAACCGAAGCTTTTAAAATTAATAAATATTTTAATTAAATTTTATGAGAGTACAACTACTCTCACACTTTTTGAAGTACATCGCTGCGTTAACCCATTTTTAGAGCAATTAACTCGAGCCGCGATTCGTTACAGCCTGAGCCGGGAGAATGAATAGGTCTAGAATAGGTAAAGATACCTCACTTTTATCTAGGTAACGCCGCTTTTTGCTCGAATCACAGCTCTGGAGCTTTACCATGATGCCTTAAGCGATTAAATTCCGATTCAGTTTGGATTCATTAGATTCATACTAAAAATGACAGCTGAAACCTGAACTAAGTCGGAATTTCATCGCATTAAAACGTCACAGCAAGGCCCCTGACAAGGATCAGATCATCATAATAATATAAGGATAATATAAGGTTTTATTAGTTTTGTGTACTGTAGCGCAGGCTGGGTCTGCTTGTTAGATTGGCAGCAATTTGTAGTCTTTTAGTTTTTTGTCCATAGCTAGGTTGCAGGTTGTCACTACATTATAAGACGTCTTGAGTTCAGCTTGTAAGCTTAACACGGTATTCTTTATAAAAACAATGTAATAAAACTAAAGATACCTGACCATAAGTTTAAGTGCACCCCCTTACAGTACTTATACTTATGCCATTTTTTTGTTTCACCATTCTTACAAACAGCTAAGGAAATAATTTCCGAGCCCAACACTCGTATCCTCCTGCTCTAGTGGAAATCTGTCCTTACTCGGTGTAAGAATGACGTTCCGAAGCGATTTAAGATCAGGGGCCCGATTTTTGAAAGCACACATGTGAAAATGCCACTCGAAAGTGGTATAAATCAGCTTATATCTTCTAAACTACAGTTCTTATCAAAGTTTTGACTAGTTCACAAGATTAATAAGAGCCGTAAGTATCTTCTATTTAAAATTCAGCACAATTTTTCACCACTTTCGAGTGGTATTTTCGCACATGTGCTTTCAAAAATCGACCCCCAGGCAATGGTTGCGTCGCGGAACATCCGAGATGGAACCGTTGGTTATATTTGTTTGCGCTACAATTGTACAAACGGTGCCAATTGGTTCGAATCGGGTTTTTGAACGATAATTTTATTTGGAATCTTTGTTAGTCATATCGTGTACGGTTTTTCGTGACGGGCTTTTGTTTTCTAGAAATATGTAACTGACATAATGGTTCAGAATAATCAACTCTTGAATAGTCAGTGATGCTCCTTTGTATTTTCCTTAATACAAGAGTAAACAGCGCTGTAGGAACGTTTAGCAAGGAGGATACGTGAAAGCCTAACTAGTTGAGATTCATAGACAAGTGCCTAGTTAGGTGGAGAAATAGTAGTAACGACGCAACATACTTACGCAGTTTTGCATAGATTTTGCTATTAAGTTCAATCAATTTATTATTTTAAAATATTTTGCGACATCCCTCGCTTCGCATCAGTGATCCAATCGCAACTACGTTAAAAACAGGCTTCAAGAAACTTCGGCAATTGTTTTATTGCCACACTTTTGGGAGGCTGAATTCCTATCAATGAGCATTCTGTGCTGGTCTGGGAGTAAAGAAAAAACATAGAATGTACCAGTTGCTTCCCGCGCAAATAGTAAAAGCCCATCGAGGGAATGGTCGAAAATCTCAGGAATCATGTTATAGGCGATGCGGCTAGCAACCCATCACTATTTTAATGAACAAAAATATTTACCCTGCTACTCCGCTACTCACGTGCAAGATAACCGAGCTTGTGTGAAATATATATGTTTTTCATGCAATAAATCCCACAAATTTAATGATCTCTTACACCACACAAACACTGACGCGTTTCAATCCCTCTACGGGATCATTATCAAAGTTTAATGAGCACAACTGTTACACATGCCCTTTCCACCTATACGGCCACAATCATGCTAAGCGTGGCCTTAAGGCTTTTTTACCAAGGGCTCTGTCTACCCCGTAAGGGATAAAGGTGTGATATATGTATGAGCAATAAAGGCTAACAAACAGTTCTCAAGAGTGCTGCTAATGCTTCCGGTCGCACCCCGGTAGTTCAAAAGTAAATCAAATCACAATCAATGCCTTCCCGCTTATCGATGCTTTACGATCCTTTTTTATAGTAATAGATGCATTAAATTTACGGCGGTCCCACCTAACGGACAAGTTACGCCAACGTTTTACGAAACAAAGGAATGGATTCAGCAATTTGGGTCACGGGTGTGATCTTTTACGACTTATTTTTTCATTCGTCCCCCTCCCATTTGTTAGTAAATTCAATGACGCGGGCCAATTACGTTGATGATTTGCGTGTTGATTTCGTTACGCTTAAAATCTTACCTATCCCGTGGGAATTTCGAAGTCTGTTCTTAGTTTAGTTTTACGCTACAAAAGGAAATTTTGTCTCAAATTTCGGCTTTCTAGATGTAGTAGTTGGCTGTGGAAATGAAAAAATATCTCGATAAAATAAAGTACAGTCGGCCCAACGGTACCCAAAACTACTTCGCTGTAGAATCTTTTCTCAACGTCGGAGTACTTTGACACTGACAGACAAACAAACCGATCACTTATTGCGACAAGGTTATACAGTGGCCAGGGTTCCATTTTGTTTGACCGTATCTACGCTAAGTAAACCTACACTCGTGACAAATCTTGAGCAAGCTGCAGAATGTGGCTTTTCTGATAAACAAAATAATTGCTAGATAGTATTAGTAGTGGGAGGTCCAGTTGACATAATTATATCTCACATTCGAAATTGACTTACCGCCTTATTCATAAACGCTCTGTAGGCCTCTGCTAACTTAGCAATCGTTTGTCCTTATCTGTCACTTTGACATTTACCTTTCGCAGATAAGGACAAACGATTGCTAAGTTAGAAGAAGCCTATAGAGCGTTTATGAATAAGGGGGTTATAATTTAAGCAGCCCATGCCTGACGTGGCAGATATGTCGACGTGACATGTCGAACAATCATTGACCAGCACGTATTGCCGCTCTCATTCTTGTATTGGTGTAAACCTTTTCGCGCAGTGACAAAGCGCACAGAATAGATAAAATAGCTAACCGAGCAATAGGGTCCATCTGATGGACAGTTATTACCGCTGCCCATAGACACTCATAATAACATAGGGCTTGTCTCCGGCCCGTTAAGAAAATAATAGGCTCGTTTTTGAAGATCCCTAAGTACCATCAGTCCGGGATAACTAAACTACATTACAGGTTTCAATTTGCAACTGGCCAGTCAATAAGCATTAGCTCAATTTACAGCATTGTATCGGGCCGGTCTCTCCCTCGTGACGGCCTTTGAAACGATACACTCACTATTGGGGCAACCCTATGTGTTTATACCATGTTACACACGTCAATACAAGTTACGCAATAATTTAGCTCATTCGCAAACTTTTCTGGCTGTCCGCCCCACCTAGCAAGGTAAAATTTCACAAAAAAAAAGAATGAAAATCTTTAGGTTGGTACTTCATCGCTCCTAGTTATATTGCTCACAGAAAAATGGTACCTACAATTAGCATGGATATCATTAAGAGTAGTAATCGGCACCCTTTGAAAGAAATACATATTCCTATTCCTAAAATCAATTGTATCTCAACAATGTCGGATTTTGAAAACAGTAAATACAACGCCCCTTTGGGGTGAGTCGGGACCAATTTGCAAAGCTTAGATAAATCAAGTCAAAACTGGATTCCCAAACGTAGAAACTAAATGAGAGCACAAATTTCTACTTGATCATTTTGGATGTAAAAATGTTTTAGTAACATGGCAACAATTGTGTAAATAAATATTTATTTCCTGTCTCATCCCATTTGCGCTCTCTTATATTTACTGAAAAACGTTTTATAAAATAAATAACAGTCAGTTGCAATTTAAAATTCCTGGAATATTGTGATTAATATTCTGTGGGTATACCTTTTTTCTGTTTTGGTTGTTATTTGTGGTGTTCAATAAAGAGTTATTGTATTGTACTGTATTTTCCAGTTACCCATTTTTAAAGTGTTTTTCGTTAAAAAGACATGCCAAGATTGTTTAGCCCACTTATTTTGCTAAAAGAACTGAATATACGTGGTTTATATCCGTGTTGTAGTTTGGTGAATATTCGCTAGTCGGCAGTAGGTCAATAACGATTAGGTCGAGAGGGGCCGGCGAGTGCCCTCAGTCCTCCCGAACGATAGCCCTGCGAATTGCTACGCTAACTTGGCGTGACCTCGGCTCCAAGTTGCTATAGTATCGCATTTGCTAAACAATAGCACGGAATAACGGAATGTAGGTCGCCTGCGAAATTTTGTGACAAAAAACGAGTAGAAATTTTATTTTTTTGTCACAAGCACGATTCCACTTCGACTTCCATGCTGGTCTGGGAGCAAAGAGAAAACTTAGAATGTACCGGTTGCTTCTCTTCCCGGGCAGATGGTAGGTACAAGCCCATTGAGGAAATGGGCGAAAATCAAAGGAATCATGCAACGCGGCTAGCAAGCAACCCATTACTAATTTGATTCCATTTTCCATCTATACCTAGCCCCACAATCTTGCTAAACGTGGCCTTAAGGTTATTATTATTATTATTATTTATATGTATGTATGTAGAAGCACGATTGACACTGAAAAGTGCAATGCGTTTTATTGAGTTATTTTAGTCTGTTAATAGTTTAGAAGTCTTTAGTGATGGGTTAGTTATTCATCCACCTGATAATATAGTCGAATATTATTTTGTGTGTGTAATGTTTGGTCTAATAATTGTTTCGTCTAATTCGAATGTTGAAACCATTATTTCATGAAAAACATAATTGTTAAAATAACCTTACTCATCCCATTCCTTCCGCTTCAAAAGTCTTTTAGATATTCATAATTACGTCTAACAAACGTAATTTAAATTTAAATATAAATTAAAACAAAAAAAACTTCGGTACGACGGGCACCGAGCTTTACACTGAACAGCTTTAATTATTATGAATGGTTTCAGCAAAAGCTAATATTATGAAGGGTCTGAGCGCCATCTGTGTAAACTTACAATTGTTATCGTTAGTTTAGCATTGAGAACACTCAATAAATTAACTATATACCGAGCGCTTAAAATGAGTACTCGCCCGCGCGGTGCAGGGGCGCGGGCGGGAGACTGCGGGGGCCGAGAGAGGTGCGGGCGGCAGGCGCACTACCCGCCCGCACCTCTCTCGGTCCCCTTTGTCGTCCTACCCCGCGCCCCTGTGCCGCGCGAGCGAGGACTCATTTAATCGGTCGGTCTATAGAAACCTATTACGGACTGACCATACAGAAAAAAAAAGAAAAAAGAATGCTTATAATCTTATCTCTATTGTATTAGTTTGAACAGATTATTAGCTGTTTCCTGCGAATTTGTCTGTGGAGAAAGCGCCCATGTGAACTATAAAAATTTTCGGGATAAATCACTACCTACTATAAAATAAAGTCGCTTTCCGGTGTCTCTCTGTCCCTATGTATGCTTAGATCTTTAAAACTATGCAACGGATTTTGACGCGGTTTTTTTTAATAGATAGTGATTCAAGAGGAAGATTTATAATATAAATCATAAAATTATGCTATTACGCATAATTCTACGCAGACGAAGTCGCGGGCAGAAGCTAGTACTATTATACTATGTCCTTCCCAGGGTCTCAAAATATCTCCATAGGTACCAAATTTCACCACGACCGGTTGGGTAGTCTACGCGTGAAAACGTAACAAGCAAACTCACACTCGCATTTATCATATTAAATAGGAATACGTTATTAGTAGATAAATCACAGTCAAAATAATAGAATTTCCATAATATTGTTCCCACAAAGACACTAAAGTGTTTCCAAACGTGAAACGTAGATATTTATTATCTACCGCGGACAGGAACTGAATGTTGAGTGCAATCATCATCGTTGCAATTAAGTGCATTCATCTTGAGTGCACCAAGTGGGCACGTGCGCAAGTAACTCGGTGTCTTAATCTTATGCACAAATACTTTGAACCTTTTAACCCCTAAAAATGTTAATGATAGGTAACAAACCTTAAAGTTGTTTATAGTTGAAAACATCCTCCCTTTTTTAACCGACTACGGCAATGCCAAAGAAGGGTTATTAACAGTACATTACATTCCGAGGGTGGTGAAATAAAGAATGTCTCAGATCGCAAGAACTTGTTGCACGAGCCAAAGGCGAGGGCGATAAACATGCGACCTGAGGCTTTCTTTATCACCGCCCGAGGTGTGAACCAGCGTGAATGAAGCTTAGAAGGCTGTTACTATATCATAAAATAACTCGGAGCGCTATGCCGTCATTTCTGAGCGGTACATTTATGGAATTTCTCAGGTACAAGTGAGGAATTACGACTAATTATTAATTTACGGCGTTTTTATAGCTTATAGATGATTAAAAATAAATGTCGAAAAACCTAGTGCCGCTTTTAAGTGGTGGTGCCGGAAGTTAGTGCATTTTTTTTTTCAATGTATGAGAAAAAATCTGTACCGCTCAGAAATGACGGCATAGCGCTCAGAGTTATTTTATGATATAGTATCAGCCTTCTAAGCTTCATTCACGCTGGTTCATTTCACATGTTTTTTTTGTTCATGGGCTTGTAGTCTATATATCATCGGTCACGGGTCGAATCTATTAACCCAAAAACTTTTATGACGCATTCTACGCTGGCCAGTTTCAAAACTACCGCGGCTGCCAAATTGTAATTATCACTCACCCACACATGCACATAATAGAGCCGCCGGCGTAGCGGTCCTTTGTGCTACGGCTACGCGTGCCGGCAAATTTAATTGCTACGAAATCCTCGCTGTTTTTATTCTGCTAAAAGCGCTACGCTATTGACTTCGTGTCACTCGCTCTCGGGCTTTATTTGCGGGCTTTGGTGCATTAGTCGACATACCCTACCCTTCGTAATTGTTGGAACAGAAACTGAAGTATTTTTTTTTATGATGCAGATTACATTAGAATTATTCAATCTGTCTTAAAAATAATCCTTAAGAGTAAATGGTTTTGATAGTTTCACTGAACAGTTTGTAAATGTCTATGAGGATCTTTTAATTGTAGTCGATGTTGTGCGGCGTCAAGGGAGCTACTTTATTGGTAATTATAAAGAAATTTAAAATGGAGAACTTTTACAGGAGTGTTTATCGCCCTCGACTTTGGCTCGTGCGACAAGTTTCTGCCATTTGAGACATTATTTTTATCACTACCCTCGGAATGTTAATGTACAGTCAAGAGCATAAATATATGTACGTTACTAAGACGTCTCTGTTTCTTTATATTTGTACAATAAAGCATTTACTTACTTACTTACTTACAAGGTCGGTGACACATATATTTGACATGATAGCTGTATCGATATTTTATGCCCGCGACTGTACTCAAATTATGCTACATACACATATACATCACATGTCACGCATCTTTACAATATGGGTAGGTAGGCCAGACACTACTCTGTTCCACTTGCTAAGATCCTGACATACCTTTTTCGCTTCATCCACATTCATCAATCTCTTCATACATGCTCGTCGGTTTAGACTAAAAATTATGCTCAAGTTTGTTAAATTGGCATGTCTAGTTTTTAACGCAGCCTTCAATTAGCGTCAAGTTTTGCATCTGACTTAGTTCATGCTGACTGATCATTTGAGTTTTTCCAAATTAAAAAAAAGTAAAACAAATGAAACAGGAAAAACAATTAAATCATATCAACGTTTGGGAGGAAACCATTAAAAAAAATTGTTACCCTTCAATACAAAACAGCCGTGAACAAAGAAAGGTGAGAGAATTCTTGACCCATATTTTACGAAGACTAAAAATAAATCATTTCGTTTGAGAATTACTTTGGTATTCGTTTTAATTTTCCTTATTGAAAGTTTTTTTTTTGTTATTTTGTTTTACTGTCCTAAACAAGACCTGTCGGCAATTTTGTGAACGTGGCATGACTCATCAATATGACGTCATACTCAGAAAGATGAAGTAGGTGCCTACATTGTTAATTATAAGCTTTATTAAAATTGTGGCTTATTAAACGGGCCTTACTATAACCGCGATCCCAATAACCAAATTGACATTAGTATACATAAGTCACCGTAGCCTATTAAGCAGTGTATCGATACAGCGCAGTGGCTAGCTGGGACAGGCCGCTTAATCTCAGAAGAAAAATCGAAAATGTTGATACATTTTGTAGGTACCTACTAAAGTTTCGGCTCTAAAATGCTCTCAGTCTCACAAATGTAGGAATCTTACCTTTGAATATACACGCCGCCTCGTAGAACGTTTGTCATTATAATGTCTAATGACAATAATAATATCTTCAATGCTGGTCTGGGAGTAAAGAAAAAACATAGAATGTACCAGTTGCGTCTCTTCCCGTTTATCCCCTTTCCACAATCATGCTAAACGTGGCCTTTAGGTCTTGTTACCTTAGGCTCTGTTTACCCCGTAAGGGATAAAGACGTGATTTCTGTATGTATATATGTATGATAATAAATAAACCTGGCCTTATTATACTCGCGAAGCTGACAGTCATATCGACGGTAGTACAGCAGTATAAATGGGCCTTACTGTACCCGCGAGCTCAACACCCAGATTGACAGTAGTATAGTAGTATAGAAGCACGGGGCGTGGGTCGATACAGCGGCTGGCTGGGATAGGCCGCCTAATCTAGAACGGACGCTTGAATACGCGCTAACCGGCAAAAAGTATAGCCAACCCTTTAAGGCCAGGTTATCTGAAACCAAACAGTTTTTGGCTGAAATGTTTGCATTATAAATTTTCTTTTTTTTTCATCAGATTAAAATATAGGTAATGTTGTAGTTTTTTTTTATTATCATTAAATGGTTCAGAACACGGCACAATAAACCTTTCTTAATAATAATGATAATACAGAAACGGCTAAGTCACAGTGCTAAGTCATGCATGATTTAAGTGTTGTTATTATTAAAGTTTATAAAACCCTTTCTCGTAACAAGTATATCATAAAATATAAATTGATATTTGATAAGTAGGTATAATAATAAATATAAAATTGCCTTTAAATTCTGCTTTTTTGCTAAACTTCTGTCAATAATTTTGTATGGGATGGGATAATCCCGTGAAGCTTTCTGCGTCCGAATAACCTAGATTTTGACTGAAGTGACTGAGGTAAAAGTGATGTAAATAACAAATTTAGTATTTGGCTTTACAAGGTGACTTTTTGCGCACTGGAGCAACTTGTACATCGATTGAGTGGAATAAAAATGTAATCCAAGATTTTGATAATAGTATTGTTTAATAACTGATATTATTTCACACTACATCCCTTTCACAAAGGGAGATTCTCTATTTCACTCGTTCACGAAAATACTGATTTTTAACACCTTATTGTCTACAATTAAAAGTTGGTTCGGCCTACATTTTTACAAGTCCAAAGGGGCGGATTTAACCCCTTTCTGAATTAAAAGATTTGTTGAAACGAGCTGGCGATAAAAGTTAAAAAGCGGAAAAGAGAGTCGAATCTTTGCAGAGAGACCAATACTGTAATAGCACAATATTACAAAGGAAAATGGCTTTGACTTAACTTTTTTTGATACTAATGAACATACAATTTTTACCTTGCTACTCCGCTACTCACGTACAAGATTAACCACTACGAAGTAACGTATCGAGCTACTTAATCTGTCTCCAACTTATTTCTCTGTCGCGTTGGTTGTCTGGTAGAGATCGCTATTAAGCGATAAGACCGCCTATTTTCTACTTTGTTCTTTGATTCTGTATTGTTTTGTACTGATTTGTGGTGTTCAATAAAGAGTATTTGTATTTGTAACGAGACGTAACGTAAGATTACCTTGCACGTGAGTAGCGGAGTAGCAAGGTAAACATCTTATGTTCATAATTGAAATGGACCTCCTCAAAGTAACGCCTGATTCAATTAAATATTTTTTGATACTGTTTAGAAAAGTGTTTTTTTTAATATATTTTTTTTTAAATTAAGAACTAATAACTAATTCATAAAATTTCAGGCTGCATCTAACAAAACCTTCATGTTTCACAATTACAGTCATGCCGTTGGACATGATTTTATGCAAATTGAAATTAACATTCAAAACGTTAAGTCCAAACACCATTTATCAAATCCAACATATATGTGGACGTAGGTGTAATCCGGTCGCGGACCAAAACGCGTTTCAAATAAAATATGGCATCCCAGCGATGACTGGTGTGTTCCGATCCCGATCCGCAAACTAAGTTGCCGGAGCCAATGAATAAATTTGGATCAGCTCGTCTGCTTTTAGCTGATCAGGAATGATTCAATATGTTCGGACCTGGATCTCTTTGAGCTGCTAATGGACTGCTATGGTCTGAATGTTAGTAAAAGTAAGCGGAAAAGTTTATTCTAATATTTTACGAGTCTGATAGTTATTGTTAGGATTCTTAAGCTCCTACGTAATGTGTTTGAGCAAAATGTCACGCAGTGATTTTTGGGTTTAGGTTTCTATAGGGTCGATTTAAATAACATGAATTTATACGGTGGCATGGAACTCTTTATGTACAAGCCCAACTCGCACTTGGCAGGTTTTTGCTTAGATAAAGTTCTTGTGACATTTTATTGAAATAGTTACAAAAAGCAAAATTATCGGATTATAATACATTTTATCAAAGAAAACAAACTGTATCGGGATTCAGAAGTTGGGATCAATAGAGCTCTTCAAAATCCTCTCTATAACAATACGTATAAAGCTTTATTAGAAACACACCATATCTACATAAAACAAAAGTCGAGTCTCACCGTTTATGAATCAAGAACGGCTGCACGGATGTTTATGATCTTTGATTATTTGGATTTAACTCCCTGAATCGCAAAATAACACATACATACATATATCACGTCTTTTTCACTTACGGGGTAGACAGAGCCTGAGGTAACAAACCTAATGACCACGTTTAGCATGATGGGTTGCTAGCGGCATCGCCTATAACATGATTCCTAAGACTTTCGCATTCTTAAGACATTCCCTCGATGGGTTTTTACCATCTGCGCGGGACGAGAAGCATCTGGTACATTCTATGTTTTTGCAAAATAACTAGGTAATAAAAAATAGTAACATTTCTTATGCAACGCCATCTCTGATGACATGACAGAAACTGATTCTAAGGCGAAACTAAATTTGCCGCGTCAGCTTGTAATAAATAATAAATGTAGATTATATAGCACCTAACTTGAATGAAATCCCGATATAATTCAAAACGGTAATGATCGCAAAACCGTCAGAATATCCGGAGCTGGATCTGGGTCACCCTCATTGAAACAGTATACGTTCTATCGTCTACGAACGCCTAATTTGCAATTAAAAACGGGAATCAGATAGGTGGGCGCGCCAGGGTCGTTTTTAATTAAATGATTAGGTACCGTCTACTAAGTATGAACATAATAAAATTGATAAATGACGAATAATGTGTGACTGGATTTTCTCAACACGAGTGTCAAGTTATGCCTAGCCTATTGAATATTAATATTTTTATGTAAGTAAAAACTATATTTTAGTCAACATAATCAATATTCGTCATGGCATTTATAATGTTTCCACTTTTTAGTTTGCTATTCCATTTACTACCAATTTATAATCTTTGATTGATTTTTCTTTTCCAAATATGGTAACTTACCTACTTTTCCTATGTTCCATACATTCCAAAAATAGAAAAAAAATAAAAAAATACTTTCTGCCAAGTTTCTTGCGGCGCATTCTTTTTGGCAATGATGGTTTTTCCGAATGCTCTGGTAGTTTAAAAAAAGACACTTGGCGGCCTATTGGCAAAATAAAGTTTTGATTTTTTATTAGTATATCATTACCCACATGTCTCCTAGTCCAAATTTAGTGTGGTAAAGTGTCACTTATGTAGTCCCTGTCATATTTGCAGCCTTTACGCATACGAAGCAACGGCGCGAGGTGACATCTCATTATATAGCAAAATGATTTTACCATTGCAAAATGTCACATTCAGGAACGGTTATTAATTCAACAGCTTAATAACAACATGGTAGGTAACCTAACTCTGGGTCTAGAACTTATTCGTCGGACTCAATTATAATTTATTTGTCAAATAATTCCAAAATTGTTAAAAGCATTCTCTATTAAAACTCGAGAACTCATCTTGCTAAACGAAATTTTATTTCAAAAGTTTTAAAATGCCGGGGCGGAGTTCGATGTTTGTAATGAATGAATAATGTGAATTAATTGAGCACTGATAGAAACAGATTGGAGAAAGTTAAGTCGATTTGAAGCCGGCGGCTTTTAATACCCAAATGGAATTCCAACAATTTTCGGGTGCTTTTGAACGTATTAGCCGAGAATATTAAGATAATTTGCAAGTTTAACGAACTAATGCAAAACCACACGGTAAGTGATGAAGTTACATAGTAACGGAGATTTGACATCATAGGCCCTCAGGGTATTGGCGTAAGTAAAATAAAAGGTCGCTCAGAATTACACCGGAATATTCCTATTTGACAAAAGTCGGCGATATGTGACAATTGGACATGCAAGACGTACCTAGACAATATTTGAGGGGGTGCGAGTCGGGTTACCTCCACGTGTGATTAAGAGCTGCGGTTCGTTTTTGGATCCGTCCGGGGGGAAGAGCAGTGCTTGGTCCGGTGCGCCCTGGGCAACGGCTAATGATTTCCTGGCAGTTTCTGAGGGATATCATTGACCGTTGGCTAAGAGCCCGACAGGGGGGGAGGGGGGTCTTTGACCATTACCGTACAACGTTGCCGACATTTTGTCACAAGATTTTTTAATAAAATTTTTTACATTGACATTGGCGAAGTTGTCGTCACTATAACGACTTGATACGCCACAAATAAAAGAAGAAGAAGAAGAAGAAGACAATATTCAGCCAACTGGCGTAGATTCTGGGCCCTATTTCACCAAAGCGACTGTTTACATTATCAACTCCACAAGAATCAACGCCGGTTGACAATTGCCGAATTGGTGAGGGGCCTGGTCGAATTTGTAATATAAACAGAATTGTCATTTGTCACCGACAATTGTCGCGATGTTCCCAAACATCTGTCGGAACATTTGCCGATGTTTATATAAAGTGTACGGCGTCAAAGGGCTTACTTAATTTTTCTCAAACATTGTCACGAAAGGCCTTGTTGACGGCCGAATTACCTGCATTTGCAGGCGCGATTTTCTGGCCATAAATCGGATTGCTGGACTGTTTTTCATTTGTTTCTAACTTTTTAAAAAGTCAAAGAGACTATGGAATAATGACCAAAAACGTCATACAGCCAAGTCGATGGCCGAGGAGTGCGCGTTTTGTTCGAATCTAACGTTTTTATCAATGTCTCAAATAGCTTACGGTGACAGAAGAAATTAAAAAAACTTAAAAAAAAAGGCGGGAACGTGAAAACCACCTAAGTTGCGAGGAAGTTCAGTGCAAAATTTATTTTTATTTTCTTTCAAAGTACAGATTTTTGTACTGTAATGTTATTACAGTGTAGATTTTTAAGGGTGTAATAATTCTGGTCATTTCCTACGGTTCCAGAACGCATTTTAGAACACTAATAGTAGATAAAATTCTTTTGTTTAACCATCCAAAATTTGTTAGACATCAGTCATCACATCAGCCACCTGTCTAATGACATTATAATTTTATCCGCCTTAATTTACGAGCGCTCTCTGACCCAGTATGAAAATACTTACCATATCCATTTTCCCGTACCGAGCCAGATATTATAAACCAATATTGTTACCGTGGCTGTAAAATTAAATAGAATACGATATTTATATTTTCCTTCGCAATCAGAAATCCATTTCCGGTCGGAAATATAAATACATCCAAGCTCACAATGTCGCTTAGCCGGGTCGCTGATTCTGGAATAAGACGGATTGTTGACCCTTAAGGCTGAGTCACACGGTGCGAGCTACTGTCCTGAACAGTGGACAGTTACTACCGTTCATATGTGTCATTTATTTACTTTTCGTCGACCGATTACACGACGAACTGCTATGACACAAACAAAGAGGACTGCCAGACGCATGCTTAACAGTTCATAAACAACGATTAAAAATGACAGTCTAATGACGTCCGAGGTGTTTTTTTAGAAGCATGAAAGCGATATGTATGACGATATTGAGTTCATGTTACCATCTTCAAGTAGGTGTATCTTTAGCACGGTTAGAAAAGAGGCCATGTTGTTTGCTGTCTATATGCAGCAGGAAGCAATTAATAACAAAAAAAGGCTTGCTGGTAGGTTCACTCGTACGAGTAGCTGTTGCACAGTAACCAACCACAACAACTGGCACAGTGTGACCTAGGTATAAGGTTTTACTGCCGGCCTGCCCGGCTCTCGTCGGAAATCTGTCAATATTTTAATACGATAAACATATTTACGCTAACGTTTTTTAAAATATGGTATGAAATTGTTGTACGGTCAACAAAACTGTTTGAGGAGATCGAGTTTAGCTTATCATTTAATGCACTATTATTTCATAGCTTTTTTTAACGTACCTACGCCTACATTTCAAACGGATTTCAATCGTCTAGATTACAAAAAGATCAATGGCTTTCTGACAGCCAGAATCACTAATCGGTTTTTTTAAGAATTACTCAGTTAATTGAACAAAGTGTTTCACAGATAGCTCATAGGTAACTGTCGGTTTAGATTTTCCATGGAAACGTTTAAGATTTTATACGGTTAGACCATTACGATTGCTTTGCAAAGCCATCAAGAACAAACGTTTTTAATCAGTTGCATAAATATATTGCACAATATTTTATCAAATGATCACAATAATACAATCATATTTCACTTGTTATAATGTCATCAACCTAATCATGTAGACTACCTAAATTAAGAGCGTAATAACATCAGGCGTATACTATTCAACATACCTACCGCTTACGAGTAGGTACTGTCTATCTCTACTTGTATTTATCATAAGTTAAAACTACTTATAAAGAGTTATTTTTATTTCTTTTGAGTATGTACTCCACTGGCCAGAACAGTAAACAGGGTGCACAGCAGGCAGCCAAACCATAGAAAGCTGGACCGTAGTCCAATAATTCGTCTTTAAGTAGACCTGAAACACGATAAAAACAAAGTTTTAAGTACCTTTTTCATAACTTCCAATGTGTTATGACATGTTCTGTTGGTGTTGTCACTATCACAACTTCGCCCTGACTCTGGAACTTTGCTTTGTACGGTAAATATACTTATAATAAATACAGTATAATCGATGAAGGAATCCCTTTACCATCCTAAGGATTAATGTTATTCGTACAGTTTAAAGGTCCGGCCACACCAGTCCGTAAAAGACGTTGACGGTGCGTTTACGCAACAAAACCCTATGGTCCCAACGGAAGACCAGCGCTAGCTGTAAGGCCAGCAAATGCTGAGTTGGGACCATTTTGTGACAATTTATTTTTTGTGATAATTTATTTTGTTTATATATTTTATTTGATGTTTTGTGATTGTCATAAATAAACTTTTTTTCTTTCTTTCTTTCTTTCTTTCAAAATGTATGAAGAAATGGCGAGAGAACGTGACGCATGCGACACGTCACTGCGTATACGCAACGGTGTGGTCGCTCCTTACAAATACTGTTTTTGATTCAGAAACTGTCGTAAAAAATTGTAAAGCACCTACATACTTGACGGAGATTAGGTACATTGTTGTATGTAAAAGCAATGAAAAACTATAATTATTATTAAGTACCTAGCCTTCCGTCCGCAGCTTCGCCCGCGGTAAATTAATTTTCCCGTAGGAAAAGGTATTTTCCCGCGGTAAAGAGTAGCCTATGTCACTCAGTGATAATGTAGCTTTCTAACGGCAAAAGAATTTTTGAAATCTGTCCAGTAGTTTCGGAGCCTATTCAATGCAAACAAACAAACAATCAAACTTTTCCTCTTTATAATATTAGTATAGATGTCTTCTCGCGTGTGCTTTATTTATCCGGATAGCTTAGGAGAGTCCCCTCTTGGCGTCCCTGCACGCTAGATTCTGGTTGTCTACAAATCTAGGCAATTAATAAGCAAACGCACATTATCTTAGACTACCACTTCGCGTACTACCAGGCGTGATGGTGGTCAAACGCAAGCCTAATTCAGCACAAAAAATAACTGTGCAAAATGAAAAATAAACGAATGACCTGAATTTGAACTGCAACTGTTAGTGTTTATATTGATTGCAATGTTTGTCCTGCAACATTAATGCTATCATGTTGACTATTTGACTTAATTAATTGGGTTAATAAGCACTTGGACAGCGATCAATTGTAAACACTTTATTCAGAGGTACCAATCGAGTGTTTCATTATAATTTACACATACATACACATACACAAATCACGTCTATGTATAATACATGTATATCCCTTCCGGGGTAAACATAGCCTAAGGTAACAAGACCACGTTTAGCGTGATTGTAGGCGTATAGGTGGAAAGGGAAATCAAAATAGTGACGAGTTGAGCCGCATCGCCTGTTAACATAATTCCAAAGTAGTTCACCCATTCCCTCGATGGGCTTTTACCATAAGCGCGGGACGAGAAGTAACTGGTACATTCTATGTTTTTTCTTTGCTCCCAGACCAGCATGGAAGTAAGTAGTACTCGAATTATAATTTGTACTTGTAATAGTGTTAATGGGACCGAAATTATTTTTGACCGCAGCAAGCTCACTCAAAATGCACCTGCATAAGTTAGTCAATACTATTTGCATCATTATGTTAAGCATTGTGGTAGTCGAACATCCTCTGATGACGCAGTGGAGCGTGCAGTAGGGCGTCGCAAGGGCTAGGCAGCGGGAAGGTTACGCAACACAGTTTATAAGTGCTATTTGTAGCCTGGCGACCCCACACTGCTCGTCCTAGCTCCTGGCTGATGACATTATCTTGCTACGGCTGATCATCGATTACAACTGCTTATATCCCGCGTGTTTTATCTCGGTTGATCAACTATTTGTTGTTGTTATTTTGTCCAGCGAGGGGACAAAACTAGTACAGTTTGTTAGAAGAAATGTTGTATATCATCATACTAACATGCTTAGTTGACCAGTTATATAGAAGAGGCATAAAACTATCGCAAAAATACAATACATGTTTGGCTTACGGTTTAAAGAGTGACCGAGGAGGCTGTAACCATAGCAATGAGTGGCAAGATGAAGTTGATCCACCCATCTAGACTAATTGACATGGAGATTTACCTATAACAGGAGCGCATAACACATTGACTATGCCGGTAGAAAGCATGAAGAGCGCGTACGCCCCGGGGAAGTCAGCATGTTTCACGTGGTTGGACACAACCAACGGGCTTGCCACATGGAGCCAAGCACGGAGCACCCCCAGCACACCCAATGCCCCACACATCCAGGAGAACGTCCGGATTTGGAGGACAACTGAAATAATAAAACGTTTCGTGTCTATTCTAGTGGCTATTCGGAGCGCTGGAAGCAATAGATTCGTCCAAATTAATGTCTTCCTGTTTTTGCCTCCAGACAGATTTCGCAAGCTAGCCATCCAATTTAGTTAGATTAACAGGGTATTGGTCTCCAGGAATGCATTTGCATCCATTGGTCGTTAGTTAAAAATATGAGTTTTCACTGCACTTCCTTTTGATAAGCGTCTATCAGAGAGTTCATACCAGTTCACGCTCTCAACGATATGGTATATAACTCAACGATATGTGAGAAATAAAATTAAAAGTCAATGCTTTAAAAAGTCACGTTATTTTCGAGGGACAATACAAGTCATATCATAAACCTAGGTCTTGTTATCTTATTTATTATCAAGGTAAGACAGGCTTGAACAATATAATGGTATATATGCGATTATGTAATGGATTACTGGGAGAAGGTTACAGAAACAAATTTTGTTATTGTGTTGTTTGTAATGAAGAAAGTGGCATTCTAATGTCAAAATTGTATGTATTTCAACGTTGATTTTAAGGGTAAAAATAACACAGAGTAATACGAAAACAGTAAAAATGTAGTGCTCGTAATAATATAATTTACTTTAAATAAAAGCGAGACGCCATGCTGATAAAGAGGATTACCGCGTAAGTTTTTCACCCAAGATAAAACTTTATCTTGGAACTAAACCACTAGTGAAACATTTGCGAGAGTGTAGCGCAAATTGCTATTTGTTACCATATTTTCGTTTAGATCATGGCTATTTTTAGAATGCCATTATTCGATCATACACATCGGGATGGATTGATCTTGAGGCTATGTCAACGACTGGATGAAATAGGACAAGGGTACTGGCAGAGTGTTGCGTCTCCCTCTACAGATCATCTGTTCAACTAGTTAGCGTGGCCAGGAGCCACAAATGTATAGCCTTCTCGATTCACTACCGGCGTTGGAAGAGGACGATTGTACCTTCATGGGAATGCGCCATGCCAACTATTTGAACAGATGCGTTCTTTTCAGCCAGGACTTACCTATTCGAGCAATAAGTGTGAGAAATGTGGCGACGTAGTACAGCAGCCTTGTGTTGACGGGAACGACGCTGCTGATGACAGCGAGTGCACACCGGCCCGCCACATCGGCTCCAGCGCAAATTGATATGCAAGTCGCCACCTCGCTCTGAAAATATATTGTTACACGTATACAGTCTGAGACAAAGAAACTGCATCGACCCTGTACTTCAAAATGTCATTGCCATTTGAACCAATTTTGTACTCATTTTAAAAATGTATGAGTAAGTGAATTATTCAAAGTAACAGATAAATATCTCAAGATTATGAACACGCGATGGAAATGTTAGGAATTATGAAAGTCAAAATTACCCTACTTGTGACTGAATACTTACTTTGTCATATCCGTACTGAAACAAAAGCATCGGCTGGAAGACAAAGAAAGTTACGTCTGAGAAATTGACGAAACTTTGCCCCAGACAAATGTTGACGAAAATTGGATCTTTCAGCACTTTCAAATTGAGTACATCTGCGATCTTTGTACTGAAACATAAAGCTCGCACATATCAAAAGTTTGTTAAAACACGAAGGTATTTGATTACGAGATCATTCAATTACAGATTATGAACCGGATTCTATATTTGAAACCACTTCATAATATTGAATTATTATTTATGATTCTCCAAAGTGTTAAACAAGCAATTTATTTAATTATGCATACCTAATTTTGCTAGTGTCGATTTCGCGTGTCGCAGCCTGAGCGACATCATTGTCTGTGACGTTCATTAATTTTACATTTTCTGCTTTGTTCTGCGCGTTTTCTACATCATCTAAAAATATTTATACGATTATGAGTGTCATTGTCAGAAGCGGAAATCTTTGAAGAACAAAAGGAAGAATACTTGCTGTTCTCTTAATTTTCGTTTGACTTCTTTCATCAGTTCTCATTATAGCCATTCCGGCAATAGTGTGCGTTGAAATGGCACTTATTATAAGTAAAGTTCCTCTGAATCCGTAAGACGACAAAGACTGTCTCAGTAGTTGGGGGTACCCCATCAATATCAGGCCCTGCGCTGCTTTACACACACTCATGACTGTAGTTCTCTTTTTCACGAAGTAGTAGTTCATAGTTGAATAACACACTGGCACCATCATTCCGAAGCCAATGCCTTGAAGTATGCCGAAGGTCACGGGGAGTTGGTTCGTGTTCGATATGAATATAGTTGTAAACGAGCCCACCGTAAAAGTTATCGCTCCTACAAATCCTCCCAGCCTGAGTGAATGTTTCTTCGATAACAAATTGAGAATCAGACCTGCGAAAAATATTTTCGTTTACCTCACCGTAAACTGTCGAAATCACAAGGTAAGGGCAGAATTGTCTTTTTATACACTAGGCTGTGTCTAAAAAATAATTCAACTTACTACAGCAGGAGGTTGGGTCAATTTAATTGAATTACCCTGTAACAGTTTTCAGGGTTTTTTAATTGTACATACACGTACATACATACCGTCACGCCTCTTTCCCACAGGGGTAGGCAGAGACTACTTTGTTCCATTTGCTACAATCCTGACATACCTCTATCGCTTCATCCAAATACATCAATCTCTTCTTTTAATTGTGGTTAAAAAAATTATTCCATAGATACGTTGATATTCGAAGCGTGAAAGAATTGATTTTGAATCCAAAATTATGATCAAAAAGCTTCACTCGTGTGTTTAATTAAATTAACCCAAAAACTGGCACAAATATTCCAGACTAATCAAAGATACCTACTAAACATAATATCAAATGTTTTTATGAAAGTTTTGCTACGATTATTTTCTCTATCTTTTATCAATTACTTTTTCGATGGAAAATCACCCAGAAGAAACAAACCTCCAATAGCTAGCATAACAGCAAAAACACCGTGTGCAGTCGTCAAGGATTTAGCCGTCGAGTTTGTGTCGTTGATGAAGTCATTGTAAATCAAGCCGAAGGAGTTGACGTGACCAATACCCGCAATCTGAATACAAACATTAGCTATTTACATTGTATTAAGTACCTACATTTTTTTCTTACAAATGTTGTGGATCAGGGCCAAGTAGAAAATAAACTAATTGCTTGTTCTTCTCCAACATTACATTCGCGATTTAGTTGGATTCATGTGTAGTTGTATGTAAATGCAAAGCCTTCTATTGCGTTTTTAGTTACTAACTCAAACTATCCTTCAAATTCTAATTTATTATTCAACTTTGCTTGCTCTAACCGTTATTAAACTAATAATAATAAACGGCATGCGTAAACGTAGCTGACCTTCGTAAACTCGTATAGTTTGTACTGATTCAAAATTCCGTACGCCTCCATTAATCGTTTATTTACATACCTAATTACTAAACTTGTAAAAACGGCATCAATTATTTTAAAACTGATATAAATAGTATTAGTTATTTTAAAATAGTTCGTTGTGTATTGATGACGGTAAGTAAGGAATATGACCGAGGCTCCAGTATAAGCCTTTCTGAGTCGAGCTTCATAATTCCCGTTCAATCACATTTGCGAGTAAATAAATACTATAATAGGGTACCTACTAAATAGCTCAATAAGAAGTTAACACATCATTTTTTTAAAGTTCGGGACTGTTTTTTTGTAAGCGGAGGGCGCGTTTTCACCCACAATAAATATTTCTTTCAGCAACGTTAAAAGGCAAGACGTTTACTGCATTGGCGTATATGAAAAAAAAGTTCTAGTCACTAGTTCTTTTTCTTTGTAAGATTGTTAGACTGTGATTTGTTAACAATACATGCTTATAAACCACAAAATCCCTCTCGTAGCCCCCAAACTAAAAATACTCAAACGTTAAATTTAGTTTCTAAACGCCCGTTGTAGTAAACATAATAATGATTCAAATACACGAAAATTTTCACCAGTTCACTACCAAGTAACAACATGGTTAAAAAACAAGTTGAACAAGTACGTATACTACTAGTTAACCACTTCCTTTCGCGGAAGATTCCGTCGGGTCCCTAATTCTAATGTCGTTCTCATAAATGTGTTGAAACAAACGAGGGCACATAAACGAGCGTGTACTCACGAAAGTGATCACCGTGCCGAAGCAAACCGCGTAACCCCACTTGTCACTGTCAGTTGCTCTCCTTTTTTCCTCCTTATTAATTTCGCCAGCCATCACTGTTGGTCGAAGCGGAGCAGGCGAACGACTAAAGCGGACGCTCCTGATAAAACTCCGAGGATAATAACAACTCAGACATCGCACATGATAAAATTAGTCTTTGTTCGCGGGATTGTTTACTTGCGAATTGATGTCACATACATTTGAATTGTTAATCATACGGAGTTCAACGGTTTTGTTTAGTTCAACGCGAGCTGACATTCATCCCTCGCTGCTTAAGATTTGTATCGCAGTCAATAAATCACGCAATCTATTCATATTACTTATTTATTCATTTATTTGTGGTTTAAGAATCTCCGGATATGGTTCAACCTTAGCACAAGCTCACTGTTCCGAGCTGCTGTGTCGAAATTAAAGATATCACTGATGATAGCCGACCTTCGGTAGGAGATGACACCTCAAGAGGAAGAAGATTCATATTTCAATGCTTTTTTAAATAAATTTATTATTCTTTCCTTTAAAACAGTACCTACCAAATATTGTCTAACTGCCTCTTATTAAGCGTGCTTCCACAAATTGCTATGATAAAAAGTTTGATGATCTCATTATGGTATCGCCTAAGTTAGATTTTGATTGCACAACTACAAAAAGATACATATTATCTAATTATTATCTAAATAGCAATAAAGGATTTTAGATAAAAGACGATGATGTCATAATAATCGCAGGTTGCTAGGAGCCATTGTAAGTCAGTTTCCGATGCGTTAGGTTATTCGATTCAGTCACTCGCATATCAAATATTATTATCATGTGCTTGACTTAGAAGCAGACGATGCATAAGTATAACGCCAGTACGATTTTAATCATAATCTACACATATCACAAACAAATATCTACTAAATCGCCTTGATATTGTCGTCTCTCCTAGTCAACATATCAACGGAAATAGGTGCCCTTGCGGCCGTTTCTAATCGTACGTTTCCAAAATAGAAACAGGCCTTAAAATGTTAACGTGACACGTTGATTGTTGATTAATTTACGACTTATATTAAGTAGTTAAACCGAGTTGAGGAAACAGGGTCAGCTTCGGACCTTCCGATGGTTTCCGTCCAAAAACACGTGACAAGTGTCGCCAACCGTAGTGTTCTTGTAGAAAACATAGAAATATCGATCTGCCAGTTTCCAAGCACGTTAATGTACATTAGGCACTTAAGTTTGTAGTTAAACACGGTATGAAGGATTTAGATTCAGTATTATAATCAAAGTTTATCCTCGTCATCAGCGTGATTCAAACCTGTATTATTTATTGTCATTTAGTTGATTTTTCAGAAAACTTGATAATTTTAGGGTAAAAGGAACACTTCGCTGTTCGTTTGTCTCTCTGTCTGTCCGTCAAGATCCTTTTTTTCAGGAACACGTAGAGGTATTAAGTTGAAATTGTTACCAAATTAAGTCTGCGGTCACTTGGAGTTGTAAAAAGCCAACCCCCTGAGTCAACTCAATCAAAAATACATAGCAGTCATTAGAAAAGGGGTTTATGTACAAATTGTTCATTCCAAAACCTGTGGGGTACTTCATTTTGTGCTAGAAATTTAAAATTTAGTAAAAAGGTAGCTCCAATCTCTCTCAAAACTAATGGAATAAATCAAGAAGTATAATTTTTTATGTTTGTTTATGTAACTAACCAATGTAAAAAGACCTCACACTGCCAACACTCTGCTTAAGAGCAGAGCTCTGCTGTATTAGTATGTCCACTTGTCAAATTTGTACGGAACCCTCGGTCCGTGAGTCCAACTCGCACTTGGCCGGATTTTGAGGATCTCTATGAATACAAACGTAAATATTATTTATTTTATGGTTTTGCACCGTTGGCAACACTGTGTCGTCAGCTAACTGGTTATGCGAATGCTCTATCTCTAACGGGTTTCCGTTCCTACTTAACATACGGGCCCAGCTCACGTTATACGAAATGTGAAATAGATTCGATGGCGTCATAGCAACAAACACGTCGGCTTTTTGTATTAAGTGAAACGTTCAATCACGGATTAGATTACGTAAAACACGAGTGCAAGTTCAGATAAAGTTGACAGTTACATTGGAAATTCTTGGCCGCAAATGAATGAAATGTATATTGACGACATAGTAATGAATTAAATCAAACTTGACGGCATCGCGTACTATGTTACGAACATATTGTAGTTTGTATTAGGTAAATGTGTGATTATGGCATAATCGAATGTATAATAATATGGAATTATCTATTTTCGGTATTGACGAACTTGCGTAGCTTTCGAGAGACTATACTTGAGTTACACTAGGAACACCACCTCATGTGACGATGATGAACACTGACGATATATTAAACATAAATAATGTTAATATAGTTGAAATTAATATACATTATAAATTTAATAACCGTTTATTTAAAATTCAAGGATTCACAATAATTTTGCCGAGATCGATTGTGACATTAATTTAAAACGATCTAGAATTTGGCTACCTCGTAAGTTTTCGTTTGCGATTCAAGCTGCCATAGCGATTATTAGGCAATTTTGGCAAGAAGATGGACAACTTGAATTAAAAGTAGCGCCGTGCCAGACTCGCAAAAACTATTACGTAATCGCTTTTAAAGCTCCCATCCATAATAACGCACAGCCAACTTGCCCCGTATAACATTCACAAGTTTTTGTACGATGATTAAAGATCTACCATTACTGCAAACCCTCCAATCGGCGACTAGTTTTGGACCTATCTTTGTATACAATTCAGACATCCTTACTTTACTATTCACTTCTTAAAAATAAACGAATAAATAATTAACGTGGGACAATTTATATTATTTTAGTCCAAACTAAGATGTTTGTACCATAGGTACTAACAAATATAAAAGCAGACACGGTAATATCCATGACTCGGGTTAAAAATTCGTATTTATCACTCAAGCGCCTGCCTACCCAAATCCGAACCCGGAGTATCAAGCTTCAAAGTCAGACTCACTAACCACTATAGCTATCCAGTCGTTTAGTTTACTTATTCATATAAGTAAGGTATGTATATAATTATAACTGAACGACTAACAAAATGAACACTTTCACTCTAATTCTAGTTTGACTCCACTTGTTTTAAAGGAACTTTGTTCTATTTATCACACAGCATCGCTTCCTTAAATTTACTTAAAATATTCACAAAGTTTACTACTTATATGAGTATCTTCCCAGTATTGCACAACACAGTTTCCTTATTAAATACATGTCTAAGAAAGTCGCCACTTTATTTCCGGATAACGATGTTAGACATTATCGATAATAACCACCGCGTGGATTTCTCGTCGCTTATCTGGAGCGGTTAATGGGAGAGGAGGTCAAGGGTCCCGACCGTTCCCAAGTAAACTTAACACTTAAGATACCAGTCCTGCTTTATCAATAATCAGTTTACGTAGGTTCGTGCCATTTGCCCTACACGCGAGTCAAGCTTGAAACTTCGTTAACTCCTACTTAATACCCCTTGATTTTATTACGCTGACAATTTCCGTCTCCATTTCACGTTTCCAAGGTCTTGTTCTTCCTCTTTGAGAATCTGATGATGCCTTCGATGGACCAGGGTACGACGCAGCAGAGGTTGCAGACTGTGAGCATGTAGAACGCTGTAGCGTAACTATCTGTGTAGTCTCGTACGAACCCTGAAAAAAATATACACATTACTCTTTCTGTTTGATTAGTTTGAGGCTATGAATTTTTTGATCGTAGCTCTCAGTTTACAGTTGAAGTAAATTCTGAATTATCTGTCAAAGCAATCAATGGCCTATAAGTTGGTGTCAGTTATCAAAAAAATATTAGCATTGTATCACTAACATAATAGTGATACTCATCAAACAATGATAACACCACAAAAGTGATAAATTTCGTAAAAGAAGAATTGTTATAATGGTAATTTCAGGCGTCAGTGCGTCAGTTATTTTTAATTTACTGGCTTTCACGTTTAAGTTATAATTAAGAGGGTGGCTCATAATACAGGGTGAAAGTACTGATACGTCATTGCCTTCGGTTGATGAGTCCCGAGACACATTCAGGGTATAAATAGAGATGGCACCCGAGTTATCTCGAGGGAGCACACAGGATTAGCCACTAAAATGTCGCCAGTAAATAAAAACAGCCTACAAATTAGGAATAATGATTTAGGTAAAATTTTCAAAATTACCAATCTTCTTTAAAGGCACAGTGAACTTGTTCTAAAGCATGGTTTTATTTTGTTCCAGGTATTACTACAGGAACTGATTCCTCCACTCACCAGAAACGTGGTAATTTTGAATACAAAAAACAGTTCAGGTCTTATTTTACAAGCTTTTATTTGGTGTCACCTGTCCCGTTGTAATATCATGCTAGCCAAATACGACCCACTTCCGCGACAATACAATAATCCGGCAATGAAATTTTGGTGATCCGATTGAATTGAAATTTCTTTGAACATTAAGTAAGGTGGATGATAATGCAAGTAGGTACAGTCAACAAAAATCACAGGCAGCAAAAAGCTTGAAGCATTGAAAACTGTTTTTTAGGTTAGGTTATTGACTTAAATTATAAATAATTACTACACAATCGAAAAATAACGACGTTATTTTATAACTTATTTGTTTAACTGCAAGCATAAACTCGGGACCGTATAATTTTTTGCCGTTTAAAAATAACGAACAGAACTAACTACCACGGAAACCGGCGGAACGATTTCAAGGATTTAATGTGTCATTAGATCCATCGGCGTTGAATGATGGCAATTAATATGATTATAGTTGAGTAGCCTTCAGCAGCGTTCCGTGAAAATTTCCGTTGGCAACCCGGAAAAACCTTAAAGCGAAGAAGAAAGAGCAAGAAAGTCAAGTTTGGTAGAAAAGCCCGGTAGGAATCGAGTTGTTAGGACGATTCGCTACTGGTACTTTTAGCCGCTACTCCTATAGGGGCTGAATAAACAATTTGCGTCTTGCGATTCCATGTCGTGTGTACGGACCTACTGTAGTATACGACATTAGTATCGAAGATTCGCGTAGTCTTGTGTACAAAGGCCTTACCTATCATAGGTCCGACGCTCAGGCTCAAGGCGCCGCAGAGAAGCATGTACAGTCCGTACGCCGGTGGATATCGTTCAATGGGCACATGCTCAGCCATGACAATGGGCTGCGCTATGTGTATCAGCGACCTTAACGCCCCCAGTATACCCGTCAGGATCAGAAGGGGCGTGTATGTGGTACACTGAATTAATACTGGAAACCGAAAAAACATTTCTTTGAAGAAATTATGCAGCGAATGTGCTGATAAGTAATAATGAGAGGCGTTAAAAGGAGGAACATTTGGATCGTCTTGCTGGTGATGTCTCAGAAAATATATCATAGTTCTTATAAATGGCGCGTGTGCTATTATTGATTTGCCTTGAGAAATATCTTGGTCTTCCAATAAATTCGAGATCAGATTGTGTCGATCTGACCTTTAAGGCGCATCGAAATTTCTGTACTGTTCTAGTATGAAAAAATGATAATTTGAGCGTGTTTCGACAGATTTTGAGTAGATGCCGCACATTTAATATTCATGAAATCGTATATTTGTGTTTACTATTTGCATAACAAGTCCTTTCCAATAATCTGCCTACACGAACTGTGTTTATGTGCTAATAGTACACGCATTTAAAATGTAATTCACATAATATTTACTCTTCACTGTCATAATTTATACTGCATATTAACATATAAATATGTTAATTGTACGTTATATTATACTCGGCTGCTTTTATCCGGTTATAATTTGAGGATACATTTATTAGACTAATTTAAACGGCATCAACATTTTTTAGCACTAAAATAAATGTAATAACTTTAAAATGTCGTCTGGTAACCAAACATTTCCTACACCTAATATTTTTAATCTGAAAGTTTATCTGCCCTTTGTATGTTTGTTACTCTTTGATACGTAAACAGATATTATGTCTCTCTCTTATTAAAACTAAAACTCCTCTGTTAGAATCTTGAAAATATTTAAAATAGCTTACCAATTCTAAATACCGCAGTGAAAAAGGCGCCAGCAAAGAACATGTATCGACTGTTCATGCTAAAGAAGTGGCCAGTTACTCCTAGCAAGAGCCGGGCACTCATATCTGTAGCCCCTCCAATTGCAATGATGTTCGCAATCTCTCCCTAAAAATAATAGCATTAATTAGAAAGAAAAAAGACACTCGTTAGCATAAATACAATGTTAGCCAAAATAGTCTCATCTAAATTCATTTTACGACAACTTCTTGATTTTTTTAAAACAAAACTCGCTATCATAACTATTAACATGAGAATGAAACATGCTAATGTTTACACGTGGAACATAAAAATATTTTGAATTTTTGATTTTAACATATCACAGACGAGATTCCTTTGGCTTAGTCACACGCGAAAAAGAAACCTGTTTTACTATGGATTAATTAATACCAAGAATCTGAGTTCATTTACTTATAAAAGTTCTTTATAGTGCTTACCCGACTGAGGCCGCTTCTGTCTAGAAACAGTGGTTCCAGCGTGAAAAACGTGAGATCAGCAAAGAACGCCAGCGCCATACCAAAGGCAATGTTGTCATATATCCAGTCTTTTAAAAGTGTAAGATCCAAATACTCTGCAACAGTTTGCCTGAAACAACATCAATGCTTGATAATCGAAATGCAATAAAATTGCTATTGCTTTACCAAAGTGACATTCAATAATTAGTTTTTACCATTTCCCGTCTTTATTCTTAATGATCGGCATGGGTTCCGCGGCGATGCTTCCAAAATTTCCTAAGCTCGACACTGAGGCGGCTTTGTACAAATTCTCGAGATATACGTTGTCAGTGGAATTGAATCTGCTATCAGTCCTGCCGTCCTCGGGGATCAGAACCACGGGAATACTTAATCTCCTGGAATCAGTTAATTTTGGAACGAAGAGGAAATCCGATGCTTTCCGCGCTTTCTCCGCGGAGTGGATGTATAAATTTTCCACTGATTTGGCACTGGTTGCGTTTTGATTTGTTGACAGAGTAATGCTATTATTGTTGTTTACGAAGATGAATTGGCCGTTTTCTTTTTCCACTGCAGGTGTAGGAGGTATTACTGAAATAATTTGATATATTATTGATTTAATTTGTATTGATGGGGGTAGTTCAGTGGATGTTGTTTCGATAAATACTTACAGACAATTTTCTCGCAAGGTTTCATTTTTTTCACCATATGCCATTCTACTGGCTGCATAACAGCAGCTCCCAGTATGCTATGTGCCGATATAGCGCAGAGAATAGCTAAAGTCCCTCTGAACCCGAACTCTGTTGTAGTAAATTTGATAAACAACGGATATACCATCGTAACCAGTCCAATGGAAGCCTTGCACAGACTGAGATAGAGCACTTTTTTCTTCGTGAAATAGCTGTTGAAACTCGTATACGAGATCGGAATGAGCAGACCCATTCCCAAGCCTTGTAGAAAGCCATTTGTTATAATTAATTGTGTCGTCGATGTAACGAATATTGCCAAAAAGGAGGCTAAGGTGTAAATAAATGCTCCGATAAGCCCCACTTGTCTAAGTGATAACCTTTTCAATGCTATATTCGCTGAGAATCCTGAAATGATAAGGAGATACGTTAATCTTTTTATAAGCACAACGTAAAAGGATTATTTTGCATCTATTTTAATTTAAATGATAACAAATGACGGTCGTTACTGTCGGATTGATTGACAGGAAGCTGCAACTTAGATTAATCTTTAACGACTAACAGTTTTTGTAGTAATCTACAATTTAGATTAAAAATACATTAAGTGTATTTTACGAGCCTGTCTGGTCTCTATTAAATCACTTTAAAATGTTTGACATTTTTCTTCCTAAAATGATCTAATTTTTCCATTGTAATTAGTTACTTACAATAGCCAGCCGTTAGTAGGAATAGAATGCAGTTCGAGGTTGACAATTGCCACAATTAGGAAGGGTCAAGTGTACTTAAATTTGTATTGATTTGGATTCGGGTGTCATTTCAAGGGTATTTAAATAAAAATATGTGAAATTTTATCACAACAATCCATCTCAGAAAAATAAAATTGAAAAAGTGGTCATTAAAAAAATAATATAGGCTTATTAAGAAGTAATTCATTTTTGATTTTAAATCTTAAGCTATTCAAGAAACGGCGCTAGCCTGATAAGCGTTCCAAAATGTAGGCTTAATAGATATTACTGTAGTTAAAGTGTTTCGTTTAATAACAAAGTTAAACAACTTCACTCATACGTTGCTGACTACTCTGTCTGGGAATGCCTTTGTTAACATAATATTACAACTTAATATTTTTATTGTCATTAAAACAAAATTTATAACTTAAATATCCATTGTAAAACTTTAAATTCGTCGCTTATTTTAATATCGAATCAGATATTTATTAGTATTCTGCATTTAAGATGCAAGATAAATATATTACAATAATTTAAATAAAGAATCTATTTTTAAATTACGTGACGAGTCATACGAATAAGGCTTGTGACACAATATTGTAACGTTGATGTTGTTTTGATGAACAAAAACATCTAGAGAAAACACACCTCAGCGAAGAAGTTCATAGGCGAAAGTGAATTTCCCGATCCACATTAGACTAGAATCTAGTCACTAGATTCACGTGAGAACTACAGCTCAAGCAGTCTATGAACAGAGGAAGCCTGTGCTCGGCAGTGAGACGTATGTAAGCTGGAGAGAATATGCTAACGGCCTCACGGAATTTTTCTATTTAAGCAAGTTATTATGACTGGTTTGATCTTACCTGCTAAGGCTAAAGTGACTTGAAACACGCCATATACCACAGTGACTGCTCCTGTGCCGGCGCCGAGATCATCCAGAAAATCGTTGTATATAAATCCGAATACTGGCTGATGCGCCGTGCCCGCTATCTGTTAAAAAAAGATTTTAAAATAATAGGTTTCCGCGTTAAATTAGAATTTGGTTTAGTTTCAGCTTTAGCGGAAAATCTAAAGTCGGCTTCTGCATTCAGAAGCCATTGCTTTAGGGAGCGATAGACGTCGTAGAGTGGCTTATTCCGACAAGTTTGGTCATGTCAGACACGTTTTATAAACCTAGAGAATATTCGCTTCAATGAACACAAACACATAATTAGAACAGCTTGAGCACGAGTTCAAAAAAATGAACCGAAAGAACTACTACTACTAGTTTCGGCCGGATACTCACGCAATGCTTGCGTGTGAGCGGATCGTATTAAGGTTGTCTGGCGAACGGAGCACTAAATCCGTAGATGAAGCTTATTGGGATACTTCCCAGATTCTTTAAACGCCTGGGTATGAGTGCGTTAGAATTCATCTCGCGTCATTCTGTGATTATGCTTGCAGGCGTTTGCGTTCCCGATGACATTTATTTGACACTGACCAAGAGATTATGATAGTTTTTGTTTAATATACATAAATAAAATCCAATTTTTCAAAAAGAGCGCCTATGTAAACGGTATAAAGATTTATAATCTGAGTATATGAAATCTCTAGGTGGTACTAAATTTCAAAATAAACTTTCGTAAGGATTTTTTACCTTGCATGTGCTTTTATAATTTAAATTAATATTTTTGTACGAATTTTTAAAATTTAGATAGAAATAATTTAGAATAATAACTAGGTACCTAAATATTGTACTTCCGAAATGGAACTGTTGAAACTACCAAAAATATATGTTATCACAAATTGTACACGGTTTTAAACAGTAAACGTGTTTTATTTCCTTTTGAAAATACCTAAAAAAAAATTTTTTTTTATACCAACTTTGACAAACTTGATACGTACAATCTACTTAAAAAAAAGAATAGTTGAAATCCGAATAGAGCTGGAAATTATATCGGTGACTATGCGTGTAAAAAAAACATGTAATCGTATTGACGACCTCCTCCTTTCTTTGAAATGATATTATTTTGATTTTGAAACGTGGCCTTTAGGTTTGTTACCTTAAGCTCTATCTACCCCACAAGGAACATAGACGTGATTTGTATGTTTGTATGTACCTATGTATATTATTTTCAACATTATGAAACTGGTGTTTTAGAGCCATTTTGTTTTGATGCAATTATTTTGTTAAATTAGTTGAAAATCGGTTTCAAAGTTCATACCGCAAAATATATTCAAGAGATTAATCTCTCTCAAACGTACTGGATGCTAATTTCGTATAAGTTTATGCCACATATCAACCTAATCCGTTGTCAAGGCACGTAAAATAAATTTTAGTTTCAACATTTAGGAAGTGTCGAAAAGTTTTTAGCATGGCACATTTCCACTCTGCGGTGTAACGGGAAGCGAAAGGATGAATTTTAACTTTCGAACCTTTTAACTTTTTAATCCGGCGCCATTTCTGCGGGCACTGAGCTCTATGGTTTTTTCTTTAATCGTGGCAGCTTTTAACGGTTCGCAAAGTTACAACACATTTTTTTTAAATTTCATATTTAACAAGTGATCACTCAAGTTCATTTTTTTGTTGTGTGGTTTAACTGTCAAGTTAACTGTTAATTTGAATATAATGCTTGGTAAATGTTGCAACTTTTATGCGCATTTCAATATAAGAAATTGTAATTCACTTACCAATCATAACTATTAAATGTATATTTTTTCCTCAACATTTTTAAGAGAATTACGCAACAACCGAGAATCTGCAGGTTCTTGAAGTATTTCACGTCATAACGTAAATGCAAATTTAATTGACATAGTAATGCAGTTGAACTAATTTAAAGCTAATCCACATACAAATTGATCCAATTAACTCAATATTGCAATTCTTTACTTGCTAAGAACCGGTCTAGAACTTAAATATTTTTTGCCGGCAGTGTGGTCAAGGTATAATTTTAAAATAAAATAGTCACGTGATTCTTATCTCTAAAACCGTGACTTTTTTTAATTATCATTTCTTACTCAAGCATAAAATTTAGATAATTTAAGACAAAATGTGGTGATTAAGCACGTTTCTCATAAAACACAAATATATTTTTTAAATTAGTGAAATAAATTAAAGTAAAATTATAGTCGAATTGAAAATTAACTTACGAAAATAACCGACAATCCGACGCACACTAAGTAGCCCCAACCCCCTTCCGGCGGCACCAGTTCATATTTCTCCGCATCACTGTTGCTACTGCATATGCTATATTTTTCCTTGACACTCATATTCACTTGAACTCGACACCCAAAGTCGCCGTTCCGATATTCGTGGACGATTGTTTCGCTTCTGCGGCAAGCAACTCTTTATATGATCTTAGCTGGTGGTCTTATAACACAAAATATTCTGTCGTCGGAGGCAATATTTACTTGAGGGCTTTAGCTTTATTAGCGTAATTGAGGATGCTTGTTTTATAGGTAGGGTAAACAAAACCCTCGGTATTCCCACGAGTTGTGACAAACAACTGATAGCCGTAGTTCCATCGGCACACCGCATCGAGAACTGACGCTGGCTTGACGGAAGATACATTGAACCACATAAACTGTAATAAACGAATCGATAGCTCCGTCTTGTATTGTTAATTATGAATTATTTGTTTATCGCTACGTTCAGTTTACAATGTTTCCATGACCACAGTAATTAATTACTAAAGTATTTAAATTTGCGTATTAATTTTTAATACCTAAGACAATTTTTCCGAGTGATTATTTTATAGGAAGCAAGGTCTTTATGAATAAAAAACTTTATAAGAGTAGATTAATTACTACATACTAATCGATATCAAATTTAGCTTAGTATACTAATTCGTGTAACGAAATATGCCTATTGACAGGACGAAATGTGATACTTATTAACAAAATTATTGAGACAGAAAATCAGAAAATGAGTGCTAAGTTATGACACGTGCTTCCATGTAGGTATTCAAATTATGCAGTCTGTATCATATTGCAATAGCATAAATATATGTTTGAATTACTATAAAAATAAGCTACTTGCGTTTCCAATGTTTTTTTACTCGCACGTCAATTTGATTGAAAATGTTAACGTATCTATACTGTGCGAGGTGAACGTTTAGTCGAATATTCCAAGAGCCTCATTTTATTAATCACATCTGCGAAAACACCATCCGGAAGTGGTAAAAATCAGTACCATACATTGCTACAAAGCTACCGGTAGTATTTTCTTCAACCTCGGCTGTAGGTATTTACTGTTTTAGATATTTACTAAGTATACTGTAATTTATGGAACAATACTCGCAGATAGTGGACGTCTTGTGATGGAAATTATTGTGTCAATTACATTTTGCTATCGCTAAAAAAGGATACTTAAACATAAAAAAAAAGCGTTAACACCCGAAAAAGACACTTAATTTATACTAAAGTGTGGGGAATATATGCATTGCTATTACTACGATCGCTGGAAGGAATATTAATAGGGATCCTGCCGGCCAATGTTTCTGGCTGTTTGTTTATATGTAGGTATGTATACGCCTAGAAATGCCGACTGCCCTCGAGGAGGCAAAACGATACAGTGACAGCTACAAGGAGCGCCTCACTATCCACCCAAATCCAATGATCAACCCACTATTACACATAAACGGATAACTCACGTATAAAAAAAAAGTCGAGAGAGAGAGAGAGAGTAAGTGTTCGTTTCGCTGCCGCCGGGGCGAGCGCTCCAGGTAGAAGGACTACGAAATAGTCCGAAACATGTCGAGCATCACTCGACTTTTTTTATACGTGAGTTATCCGTTTATGTGTAATAATGATTAAGCCTCACGGTAGTTTCATGTTGAAATCAACCCACTACTCAAGCCTTACTATGCCAGGCGACTTAGAAGAGCTGTGCTGGACATTTAATGGAAGTCCACAACTAATCTGATTATAGTCTTGCGACTGATTGCAAATACCTATTCAAAAGGAAAAATAAAAGTATACTTACGCCATAGATTTCCTTGAAAAATCATTTCATGACGATTTCAGATATAATTTAAAGGTTTAAGTGAAAGTCAATGATGATGTTCTGTGTTATAAGTTTAAATTTTTAATGCAGTGATAAGCTAAACGCAACTCTGTAACGTAAGCGTTTTGTGATATATCTAGGTGTTTGCGGTTAATGCGGCACTGTAACTTAAACCGGAGGGCAGGTGATCATCTTAGCCTTTAGTGTCAATTTTATGAGGCACCAAACGACTCGAATATCGTTTCAATCTTGTCAAATTTCTTTACCAACTCTTCAGTAGTCACCATTTCATAAACAAGTTGGGAAATTAAATTAAACTAGAATAATGCGGAAATATTAATTTAAGCAATAACTTTTCGCCGTCATTGATTTGGCATGAAGCCAGTACACGCAGTGTAAAATGCACCTGGATTTGATAAGATAAAGTTGACAGTTGTTGCGAGTGACACTGAAGCCGTTTGGCGGTGAAAAGGTAAAGAAAGGTTAGGTTAGAGAAACATCAAGGCACAAAACGCCTTAACTACGCAGAATAGGAGCTCCGCAGTCCGTCAGAATTGTCTCGTAACTAGGCAATAATTGTATAAGCATCTGCCAACTGAAAATATGGTAAACGAGCCTTCTGTCAAATAATAATTTAGATTGCCAAAAATAAACAAAATTTCAATACAAAATCAGAGAAGGAATAAGTTTAGTATTATTACAGTTATTTGCGTGTCAGGAGTGCAGCAGTGTAAATAGGCAGTATTTTGTATTGGCAGAGTGCAAAGCGGGTGGAGGGGGTAGCCTAAACGATCACAGCGCTCGCTATGGCTAAAATTGTCATTTTTGTCGCTGACTTGAGCTGTCAAATCCATATTGCAGTAAACATTTTGTAATCGTTTTTGAGATAAAAATATGGTCCTGGTAAGATGTGTTGTTGTGAATTGTAATAACACCAAGAAGAATAGCGACTGCAAATTTTACCAATTTCCAAGACCATGGTGGAAACGAGACCAAAGAAATAAGTTGATATTTGCCGTAAGAAAAAAAAAGTAAGTTACCTAACCTCTAAAATTTTCACTGAAAACAACAATTTTAATATTATTGGCAATAATGTTACTGACTACCATTGTCCAAAATTGTGTAATATAGTAAAATAACACAAGATTTCATTAATATTTTTCACAATATTTACTTATTTCTTGTCTGACAGCGGTGACAATATTGTCCATAATGACCGCCTGTTACGTGGCGCTGTCGTCGCGCTCGGTCCCAATACCTATTTCTAGATATTATTCAGTCTATCAATATGACTGACATTATTATTTATTGCCAGGATTGAGGCGAGTATCTATTTTATATGCTGTCTATAAAATAAATAAAGACATTCAGGTACAATATAAATTAAATGTTATGCCATAAAAGCAAAGAATTTATGTGTCATCTGAATTTAAGTCGCATGTTTAAGACCAAAGAAATAGAAAAAGAGTAATGTTAAGGTCAGAGTTTTTAGTCTGATGTTTGTTAATGGGATTTTTTTACAGTCCGGAGCAAATAAAAATGTTCACACTTCCGATGACCTGAAAAAGATGTACCTACAGGAGTCTAAATAATCCACTCCATCATCACTACATAGTATAAAACAAAGTCGCTTTCTCTGTCCCTATGTCCCTATGTCCCTATGTCCCTTTGTATGCTTATATCTTCAAAACTACTCAACGGATTTTGATGCGGTTTTTTTAATGGATAGAGTGATTCAAGAGGACGGTTTTTATGTATAATTCTACGCAGACGAAGTCGCGGGCAGAAGCTAGTAAGTTATAAGAACTTAAAAGGAAAAACTTTGTTCTTAATGTCATTATTTCGAAGTTAATACGTTGACATTAATTCAATGAATTTTGACAATTTTGTGTTTCGGAAAGAGGGGGGGAAGTGCGGTATAAATGAGCGCGAAAGCACGATAAAAAGTATAGCGAAAAGTATAGTGAATTGGGTAATAGTGAAGTGAGTACCTATAGTGAATTGGGCTACCACTTTTACTTGTAGGTACTTCATATTCCAGACAAGAAGTACTTAGGTAGGTATATGATACTCTAAAAAAATTTAATTGGTACGCTTGGCCGATAATCCTTCACCCGTTCGCTCGGAAACATTACACGGAGTCGGGTGGCTTCTATGTCTTGATGTCAGTCTTACGTTACGCCAAATAACATGACATCTAACTCCATGTAATGGCTGTGTGTGAATGGGTCAAGTACGATGTTTTTAACCCCCGAGAGTGTTATAAGTTTCTCTCTCTCTCTCTCTCTCTCTCTGTGTGTGTGTGTGTTCAGTTTCCTTCTGGTGGTTCATAGATATGTTTGGTAAAAATCAGTTCAGTAGTGTGATGAATGTCAGCCCTTTCTCAAATGATGTATTGCATTTTTGGCATAAATTCTATAGAAATAACATAGAATGTACCAGTTGCTTCCCTGTCCGCGCAGATGGTAAAATCACATCGAGGGAATCGGACGAAAAGCTTAGGAATTAATTTATAGGCGACGCGGCTAGCAACTAATTACTATTTTGATTCCTCTTTCCACCTATATGCCCACAATTATGCTAAACGTGGCCTTTGCCTTGTTACCATAAAATATGCTCTA
The DNA here is from genome assembly GCA_949127965.1 of Pandemis corylana. Classification (NCBI taxonomy): domain Eukaryota; kingdom Metazoa; phylum Arthropoda; class Insecta; order Lepidoptera; family Tortricidae; genus Pandemis; species Pandemis corylana. The sequence continues at coordinate 13,759,305 of OX421851.1, read as the reverse complement.
TCTAGTGTTTACCCCGTAAGGGATGTAGACGTGATATGTGTAGGTATGTATGTATTTTTTTTTTTTGGCATAAAAATTATTTGCATGAAGGTTTCATTAAATTTAATTTTAGGATCACGTAACGACAAAGCGTTGTAAAACAGATAACAGATCGGACATTGCCTATGTTATGGCACGCAGTGGGGACTGGGGATCGCCAGGGCACGGTCTCGAATAAATTGTGTTGCGTCACCTCCCTGCTGCCTACCCTAGCAATCCACAACTGCACGCCACTCTCTATGGTGTCTATAGTAATTTAAGCACGGACAGGTACTCTGAACATTTACTGAGTACGTGATGAAGTGTCAGCGACGCTTCAAAGGACGAAGATAACCTCTGACGGGACATCGCAGCTACAAAGACGGATGCTGTCAAGATAGTATCAACCTTTTTGACATCTGTAGATATGTTACATCTGCTTCGATGATTAGTGCAAACCGTAGAACCATTTAACATTAAACACCTAAGGCAATTCTTGGGTATATAAAGGTATTATACAGACTTGAATTCTTCCTTTTCATGTCTTGTATCGATACATAGTATAAAATAAAGTCACTTTCCACTGCCTGTCTGTCTGTCTGTCCCTATGTATGCTTAGATGTTTAAAACTACGCAACGGATTTGGATGCGGTTTTTTCAATTGATAGAGTGATTCAAGAGGAAGGTCTATATTATGTATAATTCTACGCAGACGAAGTCGCGGGCACAAGCTAGTAATTATAAAGGTATCCGATCATTTGACCGACAAACGTTTGACAAACATTTCATTTGACAACCCTTTGTACCTATCTGATAAATCTTTAGGCGTGGCTCACATTAAGTTAGGTTAGGTTTGTTTTATAAGTTTTCCAAAAAGTCAATATTTTAGTAGAAATTAAAGGTTATCAAATGAAGTGTTTGTCAAACGATGCACTTGGTCAATAATTTTTTGGTCAAACATTAGTGAACCAATTATAAGTTGTAATTTACAGACTTCAATTACAATTTGTTGTCAATTTTTTTTCATTATTTTATATGTACCTATTAATTAGTATATCTAAGTGACCTTCCGCATAACATAATTAATCACTAATTAATCATTCGTAGTAAAATTGAGCGATTGATTTTCTAGTTCATAATCACGGGGATACATAAACAAAAATAAAAAACATTTTTAACCGTATCAAGCATACAATTAAAATGAGAATAATAATATTTAGTTTTGTAATAATGTCAAAGACAATGCGACGGATTTAAAAGTTTATTTAACGTAATTCTATCACCTGCTGGGAAACCCCAAACCGTAGAAATACGTGACAAACAATACCTTTAAATCCTACACAAATAATTCATAAATGTACCGTCTATTTTAAACATTAAATAATACACGGTACGTTTGTTCGTTTATAAAATTCTATGATGGAAAACTTGTGGTGACATTAATTTAAAAAATATATATTTTCAGTGCGCAGTCTTATCGATAATATTACCTATAATAATATAAAATAAGGTTGCATTGGGGTAAATTTGAAATTGGGGGAATTTCGAAAATCGTGGATATCCAATCCACTAAACGGGGAACAATTCCATAATCCGGCAACGCATATCTTCTATGTAAGGAGCTTCTATGTAAGCGTTGCTGGATTATGTAATTGTTCCCTGTTTAGTGAATATCCACGACTTTCGAAAGCGATTTCGTGTAAGCGATGCTTTGTTATATTAGTAGGTAACTGAACTACCACAAAACGGTTTATATGGCCGCTATTTTTGTCGGTTTTCGCTTAGTTCACTTTTCTCATAAAAATTAAGTAAGTATACCTAATGTCATATCCATCCATTTGTAAGTTTCTTTTATCATTTAACAAGGCGCATAGCAACAAGCGATTAAATGTCATTAGGACAAAAAATAGCTTTATCGGTCAGGCTAAAACAGCTGTTATACTTTATAATTTTATTGTTTTACAGAGACACATCAAACATCCGGGGATTTTATGAATATAAAACCTTATCTAAACCATAAATTATTTACTTTTCGATTGATTAGCTAGAAACAAATTCACAACAAAATAACAAAGCTCATTTTATTTCACACTAATATATAAACACCAAAATGACCACGATGCCTTTTTTGTTACCTACTTCTTCCTTTATTTTCGTTTACACAGGCAGTACATTGGTTTTTAAAGACTTTAACATTTCGTCAAACATATCGATATTTTGAGCACCTACTGAAGAGTCTCACCTCTGGTTTCAAAAAGTAAATGAATGGCATAAATGGCTGCGTCAATAGATTTTAATTTACTATAATGACAAGAATGGCCGAGTGAAAAGTATGTAGGTGGAAAATAAAACGTAATAGGGTTACCGAAATTTAAGAAGTGACACTTATATGTCAACATTCATTAAGAAACAAGATTGCGCAAATATAACTAAGATGCTAATCTTACTCTTCTAGGGATGAATTTGAATTTCTAGTTCCGAATTTTTATTAAAGCGTTCAACGTTGAAAATCCTGATTGAGCCAGCGGTTTTTTAGATAGATCATCGTTTTTACATCAAATACTTTTCAATCATCATCATCATATCAGCTGGACCTCCACTGTTGGACATAGGCCTCCCCCATAGACCTCCAATACCCAATTTTCAATACCCTTAAAATATTTGATCGGTAACAATAAATTACAGTTGTATTTCTTGGTTTAATCGGATCCCTTCTCATTACTTGTGTCTTGATTGTTTTCATAAGAATATAATGTGTAGCGAGTAAATATAAGTACACATTGTACAACAGGTACAGTTTCATTTAAAAATAATACGACTGAAGACTACAGCCCAAATCCTCTCTTTCTCAGAGGAGACCTGTGCCTAGTAGTGGGTAGCACCGCTAGAATGGTGACAGAGTGTATGTGACACTTCATACTAGGTTAAATATGGCACTGGAATAAGATAAATATCGCTCAGACCAAATGACAAGTAGGTAAAGACGGAGTTCTGTTACTCGCATTTTACGCATGTGTGTGGCTGTGGTGCAAATAGTTTTCTTGACGAAGTCTGGCTGCATTAGTGTGCGTGTAACTGTATGAGCACAAAAACACTGCAAGGCGTTAAACCAGCCTTACTTTATTTGTAGAATTCCATCCTTGCTGTTTCTTTAGTTGAAAGCATAACAAATGAAAATTAGGTTGACCCCTGAATCTCCTCTACAAAATTTGGGCTATGGGTCGTTTCACTTAATTTGGTCCACCCGGAAAAATGCTGCCATTATTTCGAATCCCTGATACAAAATTAGGTATGTTAGGTTAGTTACAGTGGCGTAACTATAGAGTGACAGGGGTGGCAAAATGCCAGGGGCCCCGAACTGGCTTGGTTTAGAGCACAGAAGGGACGCTGATGCACTTCTTTATATTAAGGAAAGAGCCCCATCCGACGAATTTGCCACGGGCCCCAGACGTTATAGTTACGCCATTGGTTAGTTAGGTATCTTCATTCGCCTGAAGGGCAAAATACCCAGAAAAAGGGGCTGCTAGGAAACATACACGAACATACATACATAAATCATGTCTTTATCCCTTACGGGGTAGACAGAGCCCAAGATAACATGACCTAAAGGCCACGTTTAGCAATGATTATGGGCGTATAGGTGGAAAGGGCAATCAAAATAATGATGGGTTGCCAGCCTCATCGCCTAATAACATGATTCCTATTTTCGTCCGTTCCCTCGATCGGCTTTTACCATCTACGCGGGAAGAGAAGCAACTGGTACATTCTATGTTTTTTCTTCGCTCCCAGACCAGCATGGAGGACTACTACTAGGAAACTAGGTGGACAAACTGTAGGTGGACCACGAGGCCCGCAAAATTTCAAGATGATTCTCTACTAAGGTTATCTTATCTTACATTGTAAACTAGCAGTACCTAATTGCGTTTGGTATGGAAAAGTTTAAGACTGTTATGATATTATTTTTGCGAGTGCCTAATCTAATGCAATAAAGATGGTTTGAGCTACTTAGCAACGCGGCCCCCCATTTCCACTGCCATAATGTTTATCAATGACACGTTGGAATACTCGTATAATGAAATTAGCCGCACTATCCTTTTATAGTGTTATTGTTTCCTATATGTAGGTATAGGCTGTATAGTGATAATTTGGGATGCCTATTTATAAAATTACATACATACATAAATCACGCTTTTATCCCTTACGGGGTTGACAGACCCTAAGGTAATAGTATCTAAAGGCCACGTTTAGCATGATTGTTGGCGTATAGGTGGAAAGGGGAATCATAATAGTGACGGGTTGCTAGCCGCATCGCCGACAACATGATTCCTAAGACTTTCGCCCATTTTCTATTCCATGAGTGAATTGCATAAATCACATCTTTGTCCCTTGTGGGAGTTACGGGGTAGACAGAGCCTAAGGTATACCTAAAGTACCTAAAGGCCTAAAGGCCACGTTTAGCAATATTTTCATAGTTTTCACTTACGTCATGGCTTTTTTTGTTATTTTGTGTTTTGTTTGCAAATTCTTTTAGGGTTCCCCAAAGGGTAGAAGCAGTGCCCTATTACTAAGACTTCGCTGTCTGTCCGTCTATCACCAGGTTGTATCTCATGAAGCATGATAGCTTAACAATTGAAATTTCACAGATGATGTATTTCTGTTGCCGCTATATCAACAAAATAAATACTAAAAACAGAATATTTTCATGTCTGTCTGTCTATGTAAATACCCAATATAACATGACCTCACACTGCATACATTTTGCTTAGGAGCAGGGCTGTGATAACACTGGATTTACTATTAACTTGGCACTGGAGCGCGAGTCCGAACCGCTCTTAGCCAGTTTTTAAGAAATCCTTGCAATAACCTTTTCCTTACGATTTGTACAGTAATTTTGAATATTTTGATACGTCTTCTTTCGGTTTCGGTTTCGGCCGAAATCAGAAAAAACCGAATATTCGGTTTCGGTTTCGGCTAAAAATCGTGTTTCGGTCGGACACTAGTTTTTATTTAATTCTTGACAGCTTTATTTAAGGTCTTTTTTTGTGATTTGTTTCTGTTTCTTTATATTTGTACAATAAAGCTTTTACTTACTTACTTTTTAATTTATAATGATTCACTACGCAGAACAGACGATACGTCACCCAATTAATTGCTAACGCCGCAAAGATAGGTGATTGAAATATAGATCAGAACTAACTTCTACCCACTACTTCTTACGCGTACAATTAGACTTAAGAATTAATGTTGATAGTATATTCTGGAATAATAATTTACGTTGCGAGTCTAAGCAGCTACGGCCTATCGTTTATCGGGGATAAAATTCGGGGATAAAAAGTAGCCTATGTTTTATTCTAGGGTACCAGCCGTCACGTTTCCTGATCCAAATACGTCCAGTCGTTTCAGCATAAAGAAGGAACAAATATACTCACTCACATCCTCACACCCTCACTCACAAACTTTCGCATTTTGATATTAGTAGGATTAATGTTGTTACATAACAATAATTATTAATAATATCATTACACGCGCGGGCGCGGAATTCCGTCGCTCTTAGAGTACGCGTGTAACTTCCTACATAGTCATCTGTGGTATTTCTTAACTGGATTCATTCAATACAGAACCTGTTCTTAACATTGGCTATATAATTTGTACGTTTGTGTAATGAATGGACTGAACTGGTCATCTATTTCACAACATTACTTTATGTTACACTAATCACTCTTTGCTTTTTCGTTTTGGTTAACAAGATCAAAGTTCTAGGCTGGAGTTTATGACGAATGACATAAATTGTAGCTTGACTTAAGTTAAAATAATTTAAACTAACTTAGTACTAATTTGATTATCAGTAAGTATATCGATATATCGATGATTTTGCAATTTTGCTGAACGCAACCTTAGCGCTTGGCATAAAGCCTTGTCCCGCGTTTGGACACTTTCGCTATGATAACTAACATAATTATCCTCTACTTTTTCGTACCTACTAGCTGCATACAAAACTGATTAAGTTAGGTAACCGGCTAGATTAGACTAAGGAAGAAGCCGTTAGAATCTTTAAGCAAGACGTGATATTGTAGGGGTGCCAGCTGAGTGTGTGGGTGTAGAATTTGGGACGCATAGTTAGGATCGTCGGTCACTGTTTCATGACTTTAGCAAACTATGTTAACGCTAATGACTGTATCATGGGTATTGTTTGCCAGAGACTTTGCATAGGTACCTGATGGCGTCAAACTATCGATATTTTGTATTGCGTAAATATTTAGAAAAACTTGTAATTCTCTAATTATGATGGCTTTCTAGAAGTGCATTCTATATAATGGAATTGCAGATAAGGGTTCAATAATTGATTTATGATTAAACATGCAACGACAGTACGAACCAATAATTATGTATTTTGTGTGACGCTTATTCAACGATTATGTAAGATTTTTTCAAGTCAATAGAAGTCAAAAATAGATGTTAGAAAAACTTTTATTGACATTTTTGGTGGTAATAAAATACGAGTAATATACCTGCTTGCGTATCTATTCCCGAACTAGTTAAGACTAGTTCCCGACGTCGCTAAAACTTTAAGAGTTGTAAAATATCCAATAACTTAATTAATCACATAATGTTGTTAAATTTTATTCTTGGTTTTATTACACTTTTTGCTCGTCGTCAGAGGCGAGGTCAGGCGTCATTCAGCTTAATGGAATGTCTACCTGGTTTTTTAATACATTCGTGTCTTATCTTAACGCATTTGCTGCCAGCTGCCAAACCCGAGACTTCTTCAGGTGCCACTGACGCACATGTGTGTTCAAACGCCTGTAAAATACGACAGTGACACTGTGAAAAGACACGAAAAGGCATATATGCGTCGATGGCAGTGAATGCGTTAATGCTACAGTTGAACTTCATGCTCTATCTACACTCAGACCAAATCTAAAGTATAGAAACGGAGAACGGCAAAGAGAGGCTGATCTAAACTACGCGTAGCCGCCATGTGCGCATACATAAGTGCAACTAAACTTCAGCAAGCAAACTCGATAAACACTACATGCTCTAAGCGAGGCGTAAACTCCATTTCAATGGGATCTGCAGATTTTGTAAACACTTATGGAGAACTCATTTGACACTAGATTGTGTGCGTAGAGGTCCTAACAATCTGCTTCTAGTGCGGACTCGTTATCTGGCATAGTATTAGGAATACATACTCGTCGATTAATCAAATTACTATTCGAGTAGATGCCTTCCATTAATTACCTAGGAGAATAGCACTAAATTCAACTTTCACCTGACGTATATCACCTTAGTTAGGACATACATGGGCTGCTTGAAACTGTCACGACTGACCGCTTCTAGTTCTCTGACGCGGCTGCATGGCGAAGTAACGTCTTCTTGTTATTGGCCCACGACTGACCGCTTCTAGTTCTCTGACGCGGCTGCATGGCGAAGTAACGTCTTCTTGTTATTGGCCCACGACTGACCGCTTCTAGTTCTCTGACGCGGCTGCATGGCGAAGTAACGTCTTCTTGTTATTGGCCCACGACTGACCGCTTCTAGTTCTCTGACGCGGCTGCATGGCGAAGTAACGTCTTCTTGTTATTGGCCCACGACTGACCGCTTCTAGTTCTCTGACGCGGCTGCATGGCGAAGTAACGTCTTCTTGTTATTGGCCCACGACTGACCGCTTCTAGTTCTCTGACGCGGCTGCATGGCGAAGTAACGTCTTCTTGTTATTGGCCCACGACTGACCGCTTCTAGTTCTCTGACGCGGCTGCATGGCGAAGTAACGTCTTCTTGTTATTGGCCCACGACTGACCGCTTCTAGTTCTCTGACGCGGCTGCATGGCGAAGTAACGTCTTCTTGTTATTGGCCCACGACTGACCGCTTCTAGTTCTCTGACGCGGCTGCATGGCGAAGTAACGTCTTCTTGTCATTAGGCCACGACTGGCGCCGGATCTCACTGTTCATTATGAATCTCTATTAATATAAATACTGGGACAGATTCTCCCAATATGTCTATTGCTGGCGGCGGCGACAAAAAAGCTGCATCACCTCTTATGACGGCGTCTACTCAACCAATGGGCATTAGTGGGACCAACCCTTAGAGAGATACACTGATTTTTTTATTTTGTGTTTCCTTGGAAATAGTGAGTTACACCCGACACCAGCCGCACAGCGATTAGCAGCAGCAGCACAAGCAATGAGCAGAGACAACACTAGACGTGCTGCCACGGTTTGATTTCTTGCTGTCTGTTACCGTTGTGGACTCGGTACATTATAAAGAACATAGAACTCTGTAATGTAATGTACCTATGTGTGTGTTTGTAATTGTGTCGTACACACACATCATTCAAACAGATGACGCTTGGCGACAAAAATTTGCATAATAACAAGGTCACGTGACATCTAGTAACGGATAGAAAAATTCAAAGGCTTACCCACCTGCTATGGGTTGTGTAGGGGTACAGCACGCGTCACAGAATGACGAGGATCCGGGTTCGATTCCCGGTCATAGCTTTACTTTTCGCATTTTTCTGTGTGTTCTAATTTTCACCGTTTTTAGATATTTTTTTTATATAACTCTGCCCACTGATCTCCATGACTTTGGATTGCTCACTTTCTGCGCAGACTCTCAATCGTAGGTTTTCAAAGTTGTGCCCCCACCCTATAGGGGGCACTGAAGGTATCTTGGGGCACTAAACGTATCATGCGGCACTGAATCTGTCCAGAGGGTACTGCCGTTATTGATATAAAATTATAAAAATTCTACAGCAAATTACAGTACAAATATGAAAAATGTGAGTTGATTTGTTACAAAGTTGTGTGAAATGTGACCTGATATTTTTGATTGCCAGTGTAGGTATATATCATCATGGCATTTTAATTCTGGCTAACACTTCATAACTACGTCCATACGACTGGGGCATAGACTTAAGGTCATTAAACCATTCTAATAAAATACAATAACAATTAAATATTTAAAGAGTAAAGTGCTTTAATTGTAAGTGAACTTTAATTAATACGTTAGTAAGTTATTCAAGCTTTGCACTACACTTGCATAACCCAGCACCGCAATGACGATTGCCCATCCTGACTACAAATTTTAAAACAAAAGCAGTGGACGACATCTAATAATGTAAAAAAGTAGGTTAGGTATATACCTAACAAAAACAAGTCTGCGCAGGCAGCTGCATATCGACTTTCTATTTTATCTCCATTTTAATGCTTTAGATTCTTACGCTGCACAGTTAAAAACATGTTTGTTTATTTGTTATGTTGTTATCCATGGGAGGTTTCCACTGAGGAAGGTCAATATATTCCGTGAATGTAGATGAGACTAATAAAATTGCCAAAACGTGTATTTTGAGATACTTTTTCATAATATCAGTGCCACGCTTTCTTTAGTCTAGACTCTTATCGCAACTGTATCATTTTGGAAATAAAAAAGAAACAGCAACCAGTTTATCTAGGTCATAAGTAAAATTTATAATGCAGCTCATAAATACTAAAAAGCTATAAAAACTGGAATGCTTTTATTTTCTAAAACGGTCCTTAATATTTTTGTGGTCGCAGACCACTTTCAAAATTTCCAAAAGTCTATGGACCCCTGTTACAGAAAAAAAAAGAATCACTTACAAGTACATAATATTAAGGGTTAACTGAGTTGCTGCGGACCCCACTTTAAGAAACTCTGTTCTAAAAGGTAAGAAAGAAGTGTGTTTCTTTCGTCTTTTTTTTTCAATAGCAATATTACTGGCATGTAGTGCAGTTTAAAAAAGTGACAACAAATAACACTTTTTATCATAAATTATACATACATACATATCGGCATACCTCTTTATCATAGGAGTAGGCAGAGACTAGGTACTTTACTTTATCAAAATATTTTTTTTTCTTTGAAACACTAGTTAGACATGTACCTATAGTACTCAATTGTTTATTCTTCGAAACGTCATTATCATTACACAATTCACAGAAAACATATTTATAAAACTTTCGGATTTACTCCCAGCCAACCATAAAAGCAGTATCAAAAGTTATGCCCTGTACCAAGCAGAAAGCAAATTTTAGAGCACTATTTTCTTCGGCTTCCTGTTGTAGAATAACTCTATAGCCCAAGCAACTGTGACTGCCGCCATGAAGGAGTTGAGAATGTAGAACATGATGGTGTAGTCGCCAGTCGCATCCCGCACTGCGCCTGCGCAAAGATACAAGCAGATGATAAGTTACATTGCTCTGTATGGCATAAAGTAAGAAAACAATTCGTGTTGGCCTGGGAGTAAAGGAAAAACATAAAATGTATACCAGTTGCTTCTCTTCCCGTTCAAATGGTAAAACCGCATCGAGGGGATAGGTACGCGAAAGTCTTAAGGATCATGTTACAGGCGGTGCGGCAAGCAACCTACACTACTTATTTTGATTCCCCTTTCCACCTATACGCGCACGATTATACTTAACGTGGCCGTTAGGTCTTATTACCCTAGGTTCTGATTACCCCGTAAGGGATAACGACGTGATTTATGTATGTATGTATCTAAGAAAAGGCGCTAAGTTGCGTCTACCTGCAGAATTGTCTTCTAGATATTTAGCTATTGACGAAACGGCAATTTCATAGGTAAAGAGACATTGATATTAAAGTAACTACCTCTAACAGTCTACTTTAAGCCTTATTGAGCATATGAGAGATTTGTGACAACGATTGTCGATGTTAGTAATATTATGACAAATTTCAATGCCTACTGGCGCCATAAACGTATAATAATTAAGCTGGAGACGCTTCCCAAAAGTCTGAAGGCTAGAGGCATCCAGATAGCGCAAAGAACTGTAAACTCAGTGCAACTAAGTCGATGTAGATAAAATAAAAAACTGCTTGCTCGCAGTAAGTTGATCCAAAAGGATCTGTTTCTGTTTGTATCAAAAGGATTGGCGTATTTAGTAGTATACGCTGAATTCCGCTATCGAGTGATCCAATTACGTCAATTGCATTGATAACTTTTAAACCAACTATTCGCTTAATTAGTTGTAAATGCTTGTAGTATAATAAGGTCGAGTGCAAGACATCTAATAAAGGTTATCCGCTGATTAGCGCTTACAAGCAATATAAAACTCAAAACGGCACTTACCGACGGCGGGGCCTAAGGTTATAGCAATTAATCCATAGAAAAGCGCAGAAAATCCCATGCCTCTTGCATATCGCTCTGGAGGAAGAACTTCAGAGAACACCAGCGGATACATGACGACGAGGACAGATCGTGAAGAACCAATCACAGTCAAAGTTACGTATGCTATTGTTGAGTTAGAAGTCCATAGCAGAACTGAAAAGAAGTTGTAAAAATGTCTGACATGATTGACTGCAAGTTTTTAAATTAAAAAAAAATATACGTCGGTTGATTTTCTAGCGTTCGGATATTTTCGTATCTCGTCGGTAAAGTTTGTGGTTCCGTTTTGACATTGACAGACTTGTTTCTGAGAAGGCTGATTTATGAATGTTTTCTAAATTTAAATGGCTGCTGGGCGAATCGTTGTTGTCACTTATTGACTTATTAGCTTCACGTGTGATTAAGAGCTGCGGTTCGTTTTTGGATCCGTCCGGGGGGAAGAGCAGTGCTTGGTCCGGTGCGCCCTGGGCATCGGCTAATGATTTCCTGGCAGTTTCTGAGGGATATCATTGACCGTTGGCTAAGAGCCCGACAGGGGGGGAGGGGGTCTTTGACCATTACCGTACAACGTTGCCGACATTTTGTCACAAGATTTTTAATAAAAAAAATTACATTGACATTGGCGAAGTTGTCGTCGCTATAACGACTTGATACGCCACAATTAAAAGAAGAAGAAGAAGAAGACTTATTAGCTTGTTATTTATATTGTCAAATGGCCGACTATAGATTACAGAATTGTATAGCCCGTACTACCACGATCCAAACAGATAGATTGCAAACGGTATATAAATATGTCTAGTTACAGTATTGTACCGAATTTTGCTGCTACATCCAGAGCCATTCCTGTGATGTAGATCATATGACTTCCAACATTTTTCAGCCAAGTGCTCCCAAGTAACAGAAAGAGCCTTGCAGCTATGTCACCAAAATTCAGAAGCGATATGCCAAGTGCAACTTCCACCTGTAAAAAAACATTGGTAGGTAACACTAGCACACATAGGAGTACAAGCTGGATGACAAAGCTAGTATTTTATCTACAGTCAACAAAAAGTGCATTCGGGAAAACATTTTTTTTTTTGACAAAAACTCATTTATACTTACTTACCTTAGTCCAATTAAAGGAATATAGGGCTTGGGCGATAAATATGATGAACATCACATCAGCGTTCATGTTAATTGGCATTCCTAAGCAGGTACAAGTTAGGGCGAACTTCTTGAGAAAGGGCCAGTCGAAGAAGTTTTTAATGTTTGATCTAAAATCAGAGACAGCTATTATGTATATTATTATTAGCTTTGGCCGCGACTGCGTCCGCGCAGGAAACGTCAAAGTGACATTATCCCCTTCGTCCAATCATTTTTTCAAATATTAAGTCATTATGTCCTATCCCGTCATTTTATCTTGCAAAATCCCTTGTAAATGCTCCTTTTTGATCCTCAAGGAATCAACTCTTGAATGGAATGTTATATTATTGAAAAGCATAATACTATTAGGCAATATGCTTATTATGCAGCTATGGTGGGTATGGATAACCATACAAGAAAATAGCATTTGTGAAAAACTGCATGAAATTTGGCAACGTTAGTTACGTTCTTCTTCTTTAATCACTTAAAAACGATTTCTTCTAGACTACCGTTTTAATTCAGAAACGAATATACGATATGAACAGGTTAAAGTAGGTGGTAAAAGCCGTGGTAGCCTAGTGGTTTGACCTGTGGCCTCTCAAGCAGAGCGTCGTGGGTTCAAATCCCGGGCGCGCACCTCTGAGTTTTTCGGAATTTATGTGCGAAAATTACATTTGAAATTTGCCATGAGCTTTTCGGTGAAGGAAAACATCGTGAGGAAACCTTGCACACATCTGCGAAGAAATTCAATGGTGTGTGTTAAGTTCCCAATCCGCACTGGGCGCGCGTGGGAACTATAGCCCAAACCCTCCAATACACGGAGGAGGCCTATGCCATGAGGCACGCCGAATTACGCGACAATTTAATAATAAAACAACAACAAAAAAAATGAAATTGTAGCGAATTCGGAATAAAAAGGCTATATTATTATTATTAAAGTAGGTGGTGGAAATAACATACTGCAAAGATACTTACATGAGTTTGTTACTCTTACACGCTGTGGGTAAGCTGTCGATGTTAATATCAACGCATGAAAAAGCATTACTTGAAGAGTCTAATTTTGATGGCTCCAGGTTATGTAGCTCTAATTCAGTGTTCATATCCTTGGGAACAGCTAAAAGTTCAATAGTTTCTGAAAAAGAGGATACAATGACATTAATCATGCGAAACAAAGAGGGCTACTCGTGGATTACCTTATGTTGTGTGACCAAAGAATTAATAATAAGAGAAATATAAATGTCGTCGAATATTTCCCCCCACAAAAAATCAACTAGTCCACAAAACAAAACGTACCTGGGATTACGCAGACTTTCTTCAAATGCCATTTCACAGGTTGTATAAGGGCAGCTGCCACGAAGGAATGGAGTGACACAGCCGAGACCAGGATAAGGGTACCACGGAAACCATAAATTTCTGCTGTCCAATGTACCAGCCACGGCGTCAGGATACCCACTGCAGCTAGCGTAGCAAAGATAAATTAGTGATTAGAATACTAAAATGAAGGCATTAAAGCTTTTGAGAACCTTTAAAAAAAATTGTTAATTTCAAAGCTACGTTATGAAACTTTTGTCAAACTAAAAGACTGGGCATGCTTTTGTCTGAGTCAGAAGTAGGACGTTTGGCTTTTAGGTATATTGAACTTAGTATCAGAAGCTAATTGAACAACTAAATATAATAGGTGTCAAAATTTGGACACAGATCAAGCTACTAGGATCTTGAAACAACGTTGAAATTTTGCTCAAGGCTTCCTTTTAACATATGTACATAGGTGAGCAATGAGAACAGATTTTTGCGAAACTCTTACGGGATAGGTAGGTCAAAGGCAAGCCCACGAGTGAAAGCTAGCAACAAGTATTATGAGTTATTAAATTTCATTATTTCTTTGTCCTATCTGCTTTGCAACTATGTATTAAATTGGAAATCAATTCAAAGTTAAAGTGCGAACCAATTTTATTAATCAATATAATTCGCAGGTTATTGATTGATTAAAAATATTATAAAAGACGATTACCACCAATAGCTTGTGAGAGGTTCACAATCAAAAACCGTTTCTTCAAAAAATATTCGTTACCAGACGTAAAAACAACATTGTAAAGCATGCCTACACCGACGTTCTGAAATCAGAGCAATTACAGTGATTAATTAAGCAATAATATTGTACAATAAATAGTAATTGCTTTGCTCCAATTGATCTCAACATAGTATCCATTAAAAGTTTAAAAGCGATAGCAAGTGTACTCAGTGTCCTTAACGGAATCGGTTCTGTTGCTATGCCAACGGAAATGAGACTGAGACTTAAATAATACTAGATTCTGCCCGCGACTTCGTCTGCATAGAATTATACATAAAAACCTTCCTCTTGAATCACTCTATCTATTAAAAAAAACTGCATCAAAATCCGTTGTGTAGTTTTGAAGATATAGGAAGAGATAGGGACATAGGGACAGAGAAAGCGACTTTATTTTATACTAGCCTTCCGTCCGCAGCTTCGCCCGCGATAAATTAATTTTCCCGTAGGAATAGGTATTTTCCCGCGGTAAAAAGTAGCCTATGTCACTCAGTGATAATCTAGTTTTCTAAAGGCAAAAGAATTTTTAAAATCGGTCCAGTAGTTTCGGAGCCTATTCAATGCAAACAAACAAACAATCAAATTTTTCCTCTTTATAATATTAGTATAGACTATGACTAGTTTCTGCGCGCGACTTTGTCTGCGTAGATAATACATAAAAACCTTCCTCTTGAATCACTCTATCAATTAAAAAAAAACCGCATCAAAATCCGTTGTGTAGTTTTGAAGATATAAGCATACATAGGGACATAGGGACACAGGGACAGAGAAAGCGACTTTGTTTTATACTATGTAGTGATACGCATAGTTAATTAATACTAAGTAACTAGTAACAAACTTCAGAATTATTTTTTTGTATACGTAGTTACATACATAAATCAAGTCTTTATTCCTTACGGGGTAGTCAAGCCCTAAAGACCACGTTTAGCATGATTGTGGGAGTATAGGTGGAAAAAGGAATCAAAAATAGTGATGATTGTTATTTTGTGGTATTTCCTTTCATGCTTCCCGTTTATGTGCGTAGTTTGAAATGATTTTCACTTAACGATATTATACATATTTTTGACGCGACGTAGACCGCGATTATCTTAAAACTAGCGACCCGCCCCGGCTTCGCACGGTATATTATGCATGTATTATACATATAAACCTTCCTCTTGAATCACTGTATCTATCAAAAAAACCGCATCTAAATCCGTTGTGTGGTTTTGAAGTTATAAGCATACATAGGGACACGGGGACAGAAAAAGCGACTTTATTTTATACTATGTATTGATAAGCTCAGTACTATATTTCGGCGTAATTGCCAATACTACGGGTGGAATTCGGGAGCTCGTGTCAAAGTAATTGCGATCAACATCTACGAAAATGTGTCATTAGCATAATTATTCAAACCTGCAGCAATCCCTGACAAATGATTAGCTGGTTCTGCGTGTTCACGAACACCGTAGAGAACACTCCCACGTTGAGGAAAGCAGACGACAGAAATGCCAATTTACGCATGCTAATAACTTTCAACAATGGCCCAGTCAGGAAACCTATAATTTCCATTAGGTCATTAGGTTTATCATATAAAATAAGCACTGATGTATAGGTAGAACGTAACGAGAAACTTGTTAGATTCCGTGGTCTGGGGTCTAAGTAAGTTGGTTTTTCTTTTAAAGACTATGATTTTACGTACTTATTTTTAGCAGTTTTCAAAATACCAGAGAAATCTATTTCCAATTGTGAACGTATGTTGATGTACGTTCTTTGAAATTACCCAGTATACAAATCATAGGATGAAAAATAAGGTACTTTTGAGATTAGTAAGTTTACACTACTGGAGTTAATTTTACACTTCAACTTATGAATTATTGTTTAAATATATCATGTACAATAGAAGTTTCAAATAAAATATGCAAGTAATTTAAACATTAAAATACGCGGAAAACATTTGCTTCTATGAGTTACGTAAGAGGTTTAAGACTTGGAAATTTTACTGTCCATATAAAACCTATATAATAGAAGATAAATTACCATAATGAGTTAGCTGTAAATAATTTGCATAATCGTCCGTCCATCTTAAAGCAAAGTAATTAATTCATGGACATAATTACTTGATTTTCTTTTTCCATAAACTACAAATAAAACAATGCACAAAGGTTTACTTGCTTGAGATCGCAATTGTCAGCGCATTAACTCCATTTAGGATCAGTATATCTAATGATCCCATTCTTAGCTCGACGAAGAAATCATTGAAAATAATACCCACGCATGGCAAAAAAGAAGTCAAGACTATCTGAAAAAAGAACTGAATGCTTAATACGAACCCAATATTTGTTGTAAAAACGAAGAATATAAACTCTTAAATGTAAACTACAAAATAAACGGTTTCATTCACGTTTATAAGTCGAGGATAATCTGACTAGTTTCGATCTCATCGGAAGATATTTCCGAGGGATAAGAGCAACAACGTAAGTATAATCATTTATTTTTTAGTCTTTATAAATCATGTTTCTAGAGAGTTTACATTAGATAAAATTCATAAAATAATCGTATTAATATTCTTACGAAATTTATTGTCATTGAAACCCCGATCATATAAGCCCAGCCGCTGTCTGGAGGAACAAGTTCATATCGCTCCTTTTTTACTGTAACGTTTTTTTCAATAGTCATCTCAAAGAGCACACACACTCTAACAAACCTTCACCGACAACTAACTAAAGAAAAAGCTAACTACACCGTTACAAATAGTGGCCAGTAACTATTTGGCAAAACTCTAGCCACAATGTTGTCTGATATGGTTATGAAAAAGGCACTGGCACATTATAAAATAGAAAAATAAATAAAACTTGATTATAAATAGTAAAATGGCTTAAGTACGTGACCGTGTTGTCACGGAAAAGCATTAAAATGCTGTAAGAAACGAACGCTGAACAAATTTTTGCTCTTGTGGTGCATTATTTTTATCATAGATTGAATTGAAATATAATTTTGTATGTTGGCGTATTCTAGTTTGACGAACAATAAATACGTTAACGTAGCTGTGAGAAACAGCGACCGTTTCACTTTTGCGAAGACACACAACGCTGATAATCTATTGTTCATGTCTATGTTTTTTTTTTTGTTATACCTTGTTTATTTTCTATAAAACTGTGTATATTATCTTATATTTGTGTGTCTTGCAAAAAGGAATAAATGCCTTCTTTCTTTCTTTCTTTATTTGTATCAAGATTAGGTAACTAAATTAGGTAGATAAATTAGGTAACTGTAAAATTGTATTTCTACCTACACAGAAAATAATAATTATGCGTTATTTTTCCAGCACGAAGTGTGGTGATAGAGTTTAATTGAATTAAAGCGCAATAATTTTTTTATTTTTTTTATTTCACTAGTCGTATTGATTTAGTCAGGTACTAATTGTTTGTCTTAATTCGAGAGCTTCCCTTTTAACTAACTAATAATTAACAAACAATGCAATCTAATCTTGGAAGATTAGAAGTAAAGAGTACCAGTACCAAAAGTAATCAGCTATAGTCAATATAAACACAATCACAACCAAAAAGGTGTTAGGTTACCATATAGTATATGTAAAGCAAAGCGGAAGCATTAGAGAAATTCGTATGCAAATGCCTAGTAATTTTATTGAATAAAAGTAGCCTGCAGGTGACCGATATTATTTTATCAGAAAAATAACTATGTTTGGTACTTAGTCTTTCCAACCACCCACTAATTCAATTGTTTTATACGAGCAGAATATTTAAGATAATAATAGGTTGAATTTTAATAGGTCAAAAGCATACCACTTGGTTATTTTCGAAATCTGTACTTGACTATTTCAGCATAATAAAATTGTTCACTGCTTATCAAAATAACTATGCTCCGAATAAACTGCACTGTATTTTTCGTTTGTTACGTAGCCAAACTAAAAAAAATCCAACCCTACGAACGAAAAAAGTTCCATCCATCTTGTTTTCGCTTTAAAATTTTACACACGACTCCTTCCGTCATAAAACTTAATAAAAGTCAGCGTTTCAGTTCAATTTATCTCGTTCTTTATTGTCTGTGGAACATCGTCTAGTCGAATGGTCCTTCGTTTTTTCCATCGGTACAAGAGCTCGAAGGACCAGGCCGTTGTCACCATCACCATGAAGCCTATTAGTATGAAGAACATCGTTGTGTAGTTGCCAGTCGCATCACGGATGGCGCCTGTTAAAAACAAATGAGCAATTTAGTTCAGAAGAAAAAAAATGGATTTTGCAGTTTAGGTAGGGTAACACTTAAGTTTTCCTTTCGTACAGGTACAACAATGCCTTTCTCCAACAATCAAAATGAATACAAGAATAGAGAACGAAAAAGAACCGAACCTGTGTATTGTCAGTCTAGGAGATAATAAGTTTTAAAATCCAACTCTATATCCTATATCACGTCTTTATCCCTTACGGGGTAGACAGAGGCTAAAGTAATAAAACCTTAAGGCCATGTTTAGCATGATTAAGGGCGTACCTATAGCTGGAAAGGGAAATCAAAATAGTGATGGGTTGCTAGCCGCATCGCTTCGATGGGCTTTTACCATCTGCGCGGGAAGAGAAGCAACTAGTAAATTCTATGTTTTTGCTTTACCCGACCAGCATGGAAGAAAGAATATGTATCTAAAATAAACAACGAATGCAGAACATAGCAACTGCACTACTTTTTATAAGCTTACCAATAATTGGTCCCATGATGATACTGACGAGTCCGAATATCATCATGCTGATGCCCATTGCCGAGGGGAACTCTTCAGGCTTGACTGAATCCGCTACCACAAGAGGGTAGAGAACCATAATCACGCATCGGGATATGCCCATTATGGTTATGATTATTAAAGTGCCTGCGTAGTCCGTCACACACACCATGGCTGAAAATTAACAAGCCATAAGAAAACAAAACAGTTGAATTACTAAGCTCTTCCATATTTAGAAGTTAGTAAATATTGATAATTTATGTTAGACGTCCTACACTTATTAGTGGAATGTGATGGAATCGCACAGCGAGAGGGGCGTTGGTTGCAGTAGTCATTTTGAATAAGTACGGCACGGGGATGTTCCTAGAAAACTTAGCCCGGCTTCAGACGTCACGTTGAATCTATGTCAGCTGATGTGACCAACGTTACTGTATTGTTAACTTGTTTCATTTTTGCCCAATAGGCTAATGTGGCAAAATATATGATGGCGTCTTAAAATGAATATAAGGTAAAAATAATATTGAAATACTCGTATGTCGAATTTTTTATTTTATTATTCTTTATCTTTATGAAAAACAATTTCTTACCTATTTTTGTGACAATCGCTATCAACAGTCCAATTACATAAATCAGATGGCTGCCTAGTTTGTTCAACCAGACGCTAGAGAATATGAGAAGGATCCTCGTTGCAATGTCTCCGAAACCAATCAAGGCAAACGCCCAAGCGACACCAGCCTGCAAAAATCGAAAATAAAAATAGAGACGTAAAAACTTATGTTGACAGCATTTGCTTAAGATAGTCTTTATAAAGAAAAATGACCTCTTTTCCCTTCCTTGTAAGAAAAAAAAAACTATTTCTATAGATTAAGTTTATAAATCGAAAGTATTAGATATTCCAGTGCTGTGTACTTCTGCGTTTTTTTTATTCACAATGAAAATGTATACTTGTGTACAGTCAAGGGCAAAGATATGTATACACCACAGAGTATCAAAAAGCATGGTCATCTAAATGGTCATAAATTTGGCAACATATAAAAGTACATAAATTAGTATACATGATTTGAGAGATAACTATGTATACAACATTTGCAATAATATGTCCTCATGAATTAGGCCATAAACTTAGAAACACCGTAAAATTCAAAAATATGTATACACTATTTAACCATTAATTATGTATATAATATGATAACCACAAATATGTAAACAATCCAAAATTCTATTAACAAAACTCTATTGTCAGGAGCTTATGAACGTATTTGCGTAACATCGAACTCTAATCTTAATGTAATCAGCCAACCACTTTAAGCTTCAAGTCGTATACAACAACTGCTATTCCAAACTCTTTAACTGATAATTACTCTATTTATTTTAAACTAGCTTCTGCCCGCGACTTTGTCTGCGTAGAATTTTACATAAAAACCTTCCTCTTGAATCACTCTATCTATAAAAAAAACCGCATCAAAATCCGTTGTGTAGTTTTGAAGATATAAGCATACATAGGGACATAGGGACAGAGAAAGCGACTTTGTTTTATACTATGTAGTGATCATGACATGTACCCACAATCTTGCTAAATGTGGCCTGTAGGTTGTAGGTACCTGTTACCATAAACTCTGTCTACCCCGTAAGGGACCATAAAGACGTGATTTGTGCATGTGCATGTGTCACTTTTGGATTTTTTAATTCCATTTGACTTACCGTTTCTTATGGTTTTTCTTGCGGCTTTTCATTAATTTTGAAGGAGAAAATGTATCGTATAAGCGATCATTTAAAATATAGGATTGTTGCCTTATGCGAGGAAGGTATATCCGTGCCTGATATAGCTCTGCTGACGAATTAGGCATCACGGTAAGAAATATTAAACATGTTAATAATAACGTAAGAAAATATTACTCTCTATGCACTTTGTCTTAAGTTTAAGGAGTTGTTTTCTTTATTATACAGTTATTTTAAGTATACTTTGCCTTTTATTAAATAAAAAAAATTAGAAAATAGCGTAGATCGCCAATTACTGTATGATTTGATATTGACGACACGGATGGCTCAGTGGTGAAGCAACCGCCTTCTGAGTCGAAGGTCCCGGGTTCGAAACCCGGCCAGGGCAATGTTTGTGTGATCAACTCGAATAGTTGTGCTTGGGTCATGGATGTTCTATATATTTAAGTATGTATTTATATGTATATATATAAGTATGTATATCGTCATCTACTCGTAACTGGTAGGTACCTTGAGGTTGTTTCGCCTTGTTTCGAAGGTACCCCCCTTGATGCTAAGTTGTCTATCAGGACCCCGTGTCGACATTTCGAGTGATGTTCAGTTCTGTGGTCATTTGGAAGGCAAAGCCAAATTAGCTTCTAAAAAATTGGGGGTGCTCAATAGAGCGGGACAGTACTTCTCGCCAGCCCATCGCCTTCAACTCTATAAGGCGCAGGTTAGGCCGCATATGGAGTACTGTTCTCATCTCTGGGCTGGGGCACCCAAGTACCAAATCCTTCCATTTGACCACATCCAACGCAGAGCTGCTCGATTTGTCGATAACCAGGCACTTTCTGGTTGACTCGACTCTCTGGCTGTGCGGAGGGATGTAGCAGCCCTGTACCGTATATATCATGGGGAGTGCTCTGACGAACTCTTCGGATTGCTGCCTGCGGCTAAATTCCACTACCGTACTTCGCGGAACCGTCTGTCCTTCCATCCTCAACATCTTGATGGTTGGCAGTCAAGTACCGTGCATTTTAAACGCAATTACTTTCCTCGTACGGTAACCAACTGGAACCAACTTCCTGCTGCAGCATTCCCTGAGCGTTACAATTTAGGGATCTTTAAAAAACGAGCCTTCCTGTTCCTCAAAGGACCGGCAACGCACTTGTGATTCCCCAGGTCTTGCAGGTGTCCCTGGGCGAAGGTGATTGCTTTCTATCAGGTGACCCGTATGCTCGTTTGCCCCCTCTTATATATAAAAAAAAACCCATAACAGAAGCCTTCATGAGTTTATGTATACATATTTCGATACTTTGGGTATATATTTATTTTTGTCCCTGAATGTACCTAGCGTTGGCATCTTCAATCAAAATCAACGAAATCTGAATCTGTAAAATCTGTTAAACATGCCGATTGATAACGTCGTGGTGACAGGTCAAAACATGCGACAAACATATGCAATGACAAGTCTGTACTGTTTTCGTGAATTGTCAAAACATACTTTACAAATTTGTTTCGTGTGGCTAGGCCGTAAAGTTGATATTCGCAGATTACATTTTGTATACATATTTTCGTGGCAATTACTGAATCTATATTTATTGACATAAGTATGACTATAATATTTTGCATTATTTGCAGGATACTAATAATGGAGTTTTGATTGTATACAAGTTTTTGGACTTGCTAGGTACATATTTATGTTGCCAGTGTAGTTTGCATATTTATTACCATTTGAATGAGTATATATCTTTTTAACTTTATATGATTACTTATTTTCTTTCACTTTACTTGCATATATATCTTTGCCCTTGACTGTACATACAAATTTACAAACTATTAAGAGCCTCTCAGAAGTAAGGCCGCGGAACTGTCTCCGCTGCAATCTTTATTATCATTGCTAAAGAAAATAGATTTAGAAAAGTTAATTTGCTCAATATTAATTTTACCTCATTCCATTTCATATCATACAGCGCCTGCGCGAGGAAGAACACAAACGTCACATCGGCGAAGATAGCTATAGGAGCTCCGAGGCACCCGCATGTTAATATGAACTTCTTAATGAGGGACCAATCCAGGAAGTCTTTGACAAACGTGCTGCAATAACCAATTGTTCTATCAAATCAATGTTCTTTTTTTCCTTATAAATGCTTGATTAACTTTCTCACTTTGACGAAAATTGAAGAAGGAAAGGTGATTGATTGTTTTCAAATGTGACAGAGGCACATTTATTAGCCGATCAAAAATCGTTTCAACTCGATTAAGGCACAATCACCACCATTCAGCAGACCAAGACCATTTGTATCCTTGTTACGTTCTTAAAAAGTTTGCATAAGGTTATTTTTACAAAGCTTTCAATTTGAAACTGTACTTCTAAAACTGAACTAAATATTTTCTCGGAGTATACTACTAACTATTTCAAGACGTTTGGGTTTTGGAGGTATTGAGGCCCGCACCTCTTTATTTTCTGAATTTATTGGCCAAATTGAATAACACTATAGATTTCCCGCGGGTGTTTGACATACACGGAATAAACCAAAATATAAAATTCAAAAATATTCGTGGACTTTCAGGTCTGGGCTGGCATGGATGTTAGGTACGTCGTATAATGGTCCCATCAATAACGCGAATTGCCCATCAGTAGGACATTGTGTAATTAACTATTATTGTTTTTAATACGTACAGCACCATTTTGCTCTTCGACGATTTCTCATTCAAGGTCTTTTCTGTTGTAAAGAAATCGCCAGCGGTCTCAGGATCAGTTAGTTTGACAACAGGAGTTTGTAATGATTCATTGTTTTGGTCATTGGAAGGTATATCCAAGAGTAACTTTTTTTCTGTAAAGAAAAACTTGAATTTAATCAGTGTGGTTAGATAACTAGTAATACGCTCCGAAGCACTTCGATTTCTATATACGCTGACGCTTTGGCATTTTCGACTGTCAAGCTGTTAGACAGAGTTGCATTGCATTGTATAGTACACGTAAAACGCACTTACGTAACAATTAATAAAATGTAGATATGTGAGAAAGGTTAAGTAACTATAACGCGAAGAAGCTGGCACAGAAATTCGAAGCACCTTTAGTGGTGTGCGTAAAGCTCTCAAAATGCACTCGGTCCACTAATGATTAGTCTTTCAAAGTGGGAAGGCCTCCGCCCAGCAGTGAGATATAAGAAGGCTGGAGATGATGGATACCTGCAGCAGAATCCTCGATAGGCATTCTCTTCATGTGCCAAGCCACTGGCTGCAGCAGTCCTGACGCCACGAAGGTCTGCAGAGCCAAGGCTGAGATCATGATCAGGGTCCCTCGGAAACCATAGTAGGATGAACTCCAGTTTACCAACATCGGCGCCACCATTGTTGCAGCCGCTGGAATTCAAAGCATATTTTTAACAGACAGACAGACATGCATAAATCACGCCTTTATCCCTTACGGGGTAGACAGAGCCCAAAGTAACAACACCTAAAGGCCACGTTTAACATAATTGCGGGCGTATCTATGGGTGGAAAGGGGAAAAATTTTACCCGACGAAAATAAACGGAGGATGTTCTCAATTAAATTTATTATGTATGTACTTTTTACAGAGTAGTCCGATTCTGATAAGAGAGAGGTCCCATATAAATTTGGAAACAAAATCCAACCCTAAACGTAGGAAAACAGGGGGTGATTGATCGATCACTCACTGATTTTAATGCTGAGTTGTATATTACAAACAA
The DNA here is from genome assembly GCA_949127965.1 of Pandemis corylana. Classification (NCBI taxonomy): domain Eukaryota; kingdom Metazoa; phylum Arthropoda; class Insecta; order Lepidoptera; family Tortricidae; genus Pandemis; species Pandemis corylana. The sequence continues at coordinate 13,734,829 of OX421851.1, read as the reverse complement.
AACAATTCACTAAAAAAGCCTGATTTTTTCAAACAAAAAATATAACCGCCTTCAAAACGTTACCGTATTAAATTGAAAAATAACCATAGACATTTCGTGTGCGCTACCTACTGATTTATTTGAAGTCGGTGTCTCAGATCAAATTTTTCTCATAAGCAAATTTTTTTTTAAATAATTAACACAAACACAAACTTATTTTCTTAAAGGGTACTTGGAATATTTTATTAAATCAGGCGTTACTGGTGCGGAGGTCCATTTCAATGAACAAAAAATATTTACCTCGCTACTCCGCTACTCACGTGCAAGATAACCCTGTGCGAAATATATATGTTTTTCATGCAATCCTCCCTCCACTACTGCCACATAAAACACATATAAATCCCACAAACTTAATTATCCCATACACCACACAAACACTGTGTTTTTTCTTTGCTCCCAGACCGGCATATAAAAAAATGTTTCAGTGTTTGCATCTAAAAAATTACCTGATAGTGTTTGAGTGAAACTCATGGCGAACAAACGTTTCTGCAGGAAGTAGTCATTCAACGCTGTACACGACACGTTGTAGAGAATACCCGTACCAACACTCTGGAAAGCCAAAGAGCGTGTACAGTACCCGGCCATAAGGATTGCATTTCGGTCTCTGGCAGTGACGTGCAATGGGGGATCGCCAGGGTAGACAGCGGTAGGCAGCGGTTAGGTACGCAACACAATTTAAACGCGCTGCCTGCCGTTCCGACCCACTGCGCCATAGGTGCGAAGGGTTGGTTGTCAACATGCGTAGCGTTTAACGCATTCGCTGCCAGCTGTCAGGCTTGAGACTTCGTCAGATGCCACAAACGCACATGTGCGTTTAAATAAATACTAAATTTTGTCAGCGGCACCGGGTGGAAGTCACTAAAACGGATAAACTGGGTTCCCAGCAGTAAATGCGTTAGTCCATAAGGGAGACTTGTACCCACAGAGCACAACCTCCGTGTGAGAGCATTGGTTTAGCTGGTTATATTATCAAAGTACAATCTGCCTCCCAATCTTAATGTTGTCATAATTAGATATTTTCTACCAATGCTAATTTTGTGTCTGTGACTAATCGGTTTTTCTTTATTGCCAGAGCAAATCACAAAATATTTGAGCAATTCAAACATTGTTGTTCGTGAGTAATGTGTAAGTTAATAGTCATCCATGTAGGAAATTTCACTACAATATTTGGAGAGTCTCGACTGGCTGATTAGTCAGCCTAACACTTTATTTAGACCTAGAAAGTGAAAGTTTCCTAGACATCTTGGTGTAGACAAGGAAGAAGAATAGATTTTCCACATTTCCCACGGGATAGGTAATAATGTGGCTCCAAGCTTTGGGCACAAGGTAGGTACCTCAAAACTGTTTTATTATAATATCTACCTGTAATAATCCCTGACAGACAAAAAACAGCGCCTGCGTCTTCACAAAAATTGTTCCAAATACACCGGCGTTGAAAAAAAAGGAAGCCACGAAGGCCAACTTGCGCATGGTCATCATTTTCAATAGCGGGCCCGTGATGAATCCTGTTCAATAAAAAAACTTATTAAGTAGGTACCTACATGATATTACTGACACTTCGTTTTTATCACAAAACAATCTTGATCTGACTTGTTTTAACAAAACAAAAATATTGTTTTTTTTTTGTTGCTAGTTGCAGTTATTTGGACGAAACTAAATACTTTTATTGCCATTTTTGTGAATCTCACATAGGTCACATATTACGGGAAATTTAACAAAGGCTTGCAATAAATTTTCCACGAAAATCGGCATTGTTTTGTTTTTTGTTGACCTACCAGCGAGTGCGACGCACATAGCATTGATTCCCGCCAGAACTGTGATACCGGTGGAGCCCATACCCAACTCAATGAAGAAATCATTGAATATCATTCCAAAACATGTCCCGAACGCTGTTATTGCAATCTGAAATGGAATATAGTACTAAATTATAAGCAAATTCAAATATTATACACAAAAATACACATTACCGAACCGATTTTTATAAAACTTAAGTGGGACCAACTTTGAAACAAAACTGCGATCAGTTCACAGGTGACAATATCAACCGTTAGACACAAAAACATAATGGCGGTTAAAAATAATTTTAACTTACATAATTCACACTAACTACTATCAATATAACATATCCGTAACCTCCATCTGGCGGCACTAATTCATATTTATTTTTTAATGATAAGCTTTCTTTAACGGTCATTATTACGAAAAAGAAAAGACGGTGACTAAAATCTGAATCTGCGTTCAGATTTGAAATGAGACATTTTCGTACGCGTTCTTTATCTAAAAAGTCATCGTTGTTCATATACTGACTACTTTGAAAATGTTTGCTTAGTTTAAAGCAATGAAGTACTTAATTGAGTACACTAAAATGATATAAGCTATTAAATGAATGAGTGGTGGTTTTTATGCAATAACATCTACTGTCTAAACTGCCTTTAGATTTTGACGTATAAAGTAAGTTTAATCATAAAAAAATTAGTCAAATCATTAATGATCCGTCAAAAGTATAAAGGAGCGGCCACACCGCCGCGTATACGCAGTGACGTGTCGTAGGCGTCACGTTTTCTCACCGTTTTTCCATACATTTTGTTGCGTATACGCACCGTCAACATCTTTTACGCACCGGTGTGGTCGAACCTTAACATGATTTTAAGTAGATGACGTAAAATTTTTAAGGATCTTATTTAAAACCGAATTTTAAAATACTTATGTCGAATATTTTTTGTAACTTTTTTCGAAATATATTTTTACAAAATATAATTTTAACTTTCACGATTTGCACTCATTGTTTTAACTGATCAAGACTTAAACGCGGACATGTTTTCTATATAATAATACTTCTATGCTGGCCTGGGAGCAAAGAAAAAATATAGAATGTACCAGTTGCTTCTCATCCCGCGCAGATATTAAAAACCCATCGAGGGAATGGGCGAAAATCTTAGAAATCATGTTATAGGCCTAGGCGATGCGGCTAGCAACCTATCACTATTTTGATTTCAGTTATATCATGGTGCACCCCTGTTGCACCCATAATATCTCTAGGTATAAACTGATATACATGAACTCGTAAAATCCTATAACTCAGCGGTATAATAATATGTTCCCAGTTCAATGTTGCTTGAACTAAAGTAAAACATAAAACTACCAACTAAATAGATTTTTAGACAAAAAAAAAATCAAATTGGTCTCGCATTGATAGGTACGATGTTGAGTTGGACCCTGGTTTGGCTTTAGAACAGTTGGTCAGAAGTGATATAACTGTAGATATATCAATATTTTCGAAAAAAATAGCGAAAAAAGAAAAGTGAAAATAAATTCAATTTTAGTTATATCACGAAACACGAAAATAGCCTTTAGAGCAATTACATAAAGGCGGTTACAACTTGATATACTTATATCAATGTGCACGACTTTTTAGCCGAAATGCTGCCAGTTGTATCACTTTTCACAAAATTATCTTCGAAACTATAGCAGTTTTTTTTTATTATTTCGAAATAAAAACACACAAAAGAGTACAAGTCAAGTTACATCACTACAGGAGGCACAGAGGTAAAATAAAAAGCGAAAAGTTCTGAAAAAAATATAGTTTGTTTGTTGTTATAGCGTATATAGTGCAGACGCATACATCAGTGATAATTTCCAAAAGTCATCCCATGATAGCCGTAATGACCCTGACAGGGGGATAGACACACAGTGGAGTTACCTGGTAGAAAGATTGAGCATATATATCTACTCCTTTGGTGAAACATGCATTTAAATGAGTTTTTAGTAGGTACGTCTGTCTACGTTTTTACAAACTGATCCCTAAATAAACGTCGTAAAGATAGATAATCTTCTCTTTCATCATAGTTATCATGAGTTTGCATTAAGAGCACGTGTTTGAAGAATTTAACAAAATTTAAGTCCAAAGCAACAGAATATGAGGTATAAAATAAAAGTATTTCGGTAAAATTCAGTCTTTATTCTTCATTTTTTTAATGTCTAGTTTTGATAGTTTTTTTCTTCTGGCTACAACTTCAACAGTCATAGCTACGGCAATGACGGCTAATAGGATTATGAGTGCGTAGAACATAGAAGCGTAGTCACCAGTTGCATCACGAATGGCACCTGTTAAAAATATTGAGAGATGAGTCAACAGTATGTGGCCGAATAATGACTATGACGACTATTTTACTAGACTACTACTACAACGTCATTGAATGACTGGAAACGTTGCCCGACGAGACAATAATGATAGTCATTTTAAACAGCGACAACGGACCAGCCAATATATTATAACCAATAAAAAGTAGTGGGAAAATCTACAGCCTAGTTCCAAATTAAGCAAACCTTTGGGCTAACTTTTAGGCGACTATTAATATTTGGGAAATTTCTTAGCCTTGATTAAATTTATCTTTCACAAGTAAAGCAGTTACAGAGTAGTATTGGTTCAAAAGTTAGTAGGCAGATCAATCCCATAGGTTTAATGGTATCTGGTAGGCGTTGAAAAGTTGCGTACTGACACAGGACCGGGAAAAGTGGTGTGTAAATGAAGAGGAGTTGTTTGATTTGGCGTTGGCATCTGCTGAAAAAAGTCTTATACGGATCAACCGCGTAAGAGCATTCATGCTTGATCAATCCCTAAATATTTTAATACATACGGTTATTACTGTAACTTACCCATAACTGGCCCCAGGGTGATGCTGGATAGTCCAAAAAACAGCAAACCAACACCCATGGCTGAGGGAAACACCTGCGGTTTTACTGAGTCCGATACAACAAGTGGGAATAGAACGGTTATCGAGCAACGCGATATACCCATTATAGTCAAGATGCACAGCATTGTCGTGTGGTCTGTCACCCAAAGTAAAACTGAAAATAAAAAATATTTTAGAAAATAGTTACCAATTTTATCTAAGCATGGTAAGGTGCCAAACCATTTTTTATTGTTTCCTGATGATAGAGTTCGGCACAATATCGTAGTGTCCCTACTACGAGTCCTTTATCTCAGCTGAGGGACCGCAGGATGTCATTATCATCATCATCATCATCATCATCATCAGTAAACTAGGAAGACTGGTAAGATTTTAGATTGCTGAATAAAACGACCTACCTATTAGTTGTAGTATCGGTATGGGCTAAATATTCATAGTTTTGTATATGCCGTAAATAAGTTCTGTGCATCTTTAATGTTACCGAATTCAGCATAAGCTATGAGCATAATAAATAGTTTTGTACAAGCAAAATTTAATAAAAATTCACTCGATAATTACCTAATTTTGTTGATACTGCCACCAGCAGCCCAACAACATACAGCAAGTGGCTCCCTAGTAGTTTGAATACGGAGCTTGAAAATATGAACACAATCCTGGTTGCTATATCGCCAATTGCTTGAAGTGAAAATGCCCATGCCACACTTTCCTATACATAAATAAAAATGTACATTTTTAATCATGATACTCAGATAAAATGAGCACGGTGCATGGATGCTACGAATTCGCTATAAGTAGTTAAACTCTATACAGATTAGAATACTATAGTGTTTCTTATTTGTGTACAGAAAATTGATGTCGCACGTAAAATATTTATTGGATAAGAAATACGTTTAAAAAACTTCAAGTGTTGGCCCATCGTAAGGCGTATACGATACTTACGTTAGACCAATTACGGTCATACAGGAACTGGGGAAGAAAAAACGTGTATGTGTTATCACAGAACATGCAAATTGGCACTCCGTAACATGCACATGTGGCAAGATACTCTTTCACGTGCTCCCAATCCAGAATTTTTTTGAAGAATTTACTGAAACAAAAATTAAATACAAGCTTAACTGCATCTTTTCTATCATTGTTCAACATGCTAATATTAAAAATAAGTTAGTATGGAACAGCAAAAATATAATTATTAAAGACTACGCACATAAGACCATTTCCTTTTGAAGGTTCAGTATCGTTTATGCCAGCCTGTACTTCAGAAAACAAGTCGTCTACTATCTCAGGGTCCGTTATTTTGATAACTGGTGTTGATAGTGCTTCATTTTCCTTTTCATTGTTAAAATTTTCCAATAGGAACTTAATTTCTGTAATAAAAATAATTTATTACCTATCTGTGTAAGATGCAATTTAAGTTTAATTATCGTTCTAAACTGATTATTTCACGTCCTCATTTTCTGATGATATGGAGTCAGATTAAATACAGAGTTTATTTAACAATTGTGCCTATTAACAAGTAAGGGTTCATATTTGAACAGTAGAAAAGTATAAAGTTTACCTGGGACATCCTCTTCAATTTCCACCTTCTTCATGTGCCTGGCTACTGGTTGGAACAAAGAAGACCCCACGAAGGTCATGGATCCGACACCTAGTATCAATATTAACGTGCCTTGAAACCCGAACGTTCTCGTAGTCCAGTCAACAAGCGTTGGTGCCACAATTGCGGCAGCGGCTAAACAAGAAAAAATATTGATTGAAAATAAAAATATTCACCAGTATGTAATAGTTATTGCTTGATCCTGCTGCTATGAACGAACAAGTTAGCAGTTACCAAACCACCGCATTAATTAATGTATTTGAAAACATTGTTGAAGTTACTAATTTTAGTTTAATTGAGAAATATCTTAGAAAATTTCGTACCTGTGACGGTATTAACAATGCTCAGCGAGACCAAGCGTTTTTCCTTAAAGTAATCATTTATAGCCGTGCATGACAAATTATATAGAAGCCCCACACCAAAATTCTGTAAGTAAACAGAAATAAATACATAGATAAACTCACGTCTATACCTTACGGGGTCGACAGAGCCTAAGGTAACGAGACTTAGAGGCCACGTTTACGATGACTTTGGTCGTATAGGTGGAAAGGGGAAGGAATAAAGGTAAACATGTATTGTCAGAAAGAGGTCTGTATTTTGTTTTATTTGAAGTAACGGATGACGATTATTATTAGGAAACAACACTGAAAGGTAAATGAAGATTTGGCTAATAAATATTAAAAGAGAAAAGTGACATGAATATTTAACTACATACATACATACATAAAACACGCCACTATCCCTTACGGGTTAGACAGAGCCTAAGGTAACAAGACCTAAAAGGCAACGTTTAGCATAATTGTGGGCGTATGGTGGAAAGAGGAATATAAATAGTGATGGGTTGCTAGCCACATCGCCTATAACATGATTCCTAAGATTTTCGCTCATTCCCTCTAAGGACTTGTACCATCTGCGCGGGAAGAGAAGCAACTGGTACATTCTATGTTTTTTCTTTGTGCACAGACCAGCACGGAAGCAGCTATGTAACTTAACTAACGATAATATTATGTACCTGTAGTATACCCTGACAGATGAAGAGTAGTATTTTCGTTTTTACAAATACGGTTCCAAGTAATCCTGCGTTGAAGGATACAGAGGCTAGTAATGCTGCCTGACGCATGCTCATTGCCTTCAATAGCGGACCAGCCAAAAATCCTAGACATAAACAAAAAATAAATTATTGACTTTAAAATTCCGACAAAGATGAGATACGATTAAATCATAGCCAAGTGCATACTACAACAGTTCTGTTATATCTGGGGCATGACTTTTAACTAAGATACACAAAATTAAAATCGGATTTATAGCCCATTCTTGCCAATAAAACTTGCGTACGATTTTAGCTTCAATCTTGGACCTATTCTATGAGAAGGCAGACGGATTTACATCGTTCAAATCTTTGACCACGGTCTCTGAACTTAATATTGGCAAGAAATTTATAAAAATGCAAACCATGCACACTCTTTACCAGATATGGATTTCTAGACAGTACAAACGTGGACCCTACTAGGGCGTAGCAAAATTAAAACTTAACCTAAAAATAAATAAGTAAGTTTCAATGGGATGCTCTTACCAGCAATGGCTGCGCTCATGGCATTGATTCCGGTCAATGTACTAATATCGGTCGAAGTCATTCCCAGTTCGATGAAGAAATCTTTGAATATGATCCCGAAGCTTGCTATGAAAGCAGTTAAAGCTATCTGGAAACGAGACTTAGAGTTACTTCCATGTTTTGAAAATCTTGCAATTACATCAAATTGTATAGTCAAGAAAGTTGGTAAATTGTAAAAGCTGATACTTCCTTCTAATGATAGACAATGAAGCAAACTATGCTTTGATTGTTTAATGTGGCGACTTATGGAGTAACACAGTCTGTTCAGTTATCGGTTTGACTTAGAATGAAAAACAATATCTTACTAACTAGAGACAAAACTCAAGATTTGTAAATTTTGATCGATCAGTATCCCACTTTTCCGAATTACCAGAACTATATACCTCTGACACTTTATGGCTCTTCCCACTTGCATTATTACCTACTGGTTATCATAGTACAGATCGTTTTCACCTGTTTTTGAATACACTTTTGGGATCCACACACTTTTCTAACTATTGTTGTTGATGAAGAGTGTTCATCCTATCAGGCCCTATATTCATATTTTTGACTATGTGCTCCTCCCTAAGCTATTAAAAACAATACAATAAGTGCAGATGGGCTTTGGTAGAAGTTGTTGAACAGAGGTTTTGGTCTAGCGATGTGATTACTATAACACGGTCATAAAAAACAAAATTATTATGACTTACAAAATTTATAGTCACAGCTACACATATCACGTATCCCCACCCACCGTCCGGTGGGACCAATTCATACTTCTTCTCCATCACGGGCAAACTTTCCTTCACAGTCATTGCAAAACTCCTACGCTCGGCCTCGAAAATAACTAAATGTCACATTTCCACACAGCAGCGCCTTTTTCCTTTTATAAAGTAATTATTACATATAGTTTTGAAATATTTACTCTGGTTTTAGGTGTATTAAGTAAGATTTTAAACTTTGTATAAATAAAGATATGAATAGCTACAAAGAGACAGTTTAATTTAAATAAAATCTTCAGCCAATAGTGGCAAAATGCTTGCGGTTTTAATTGCTATTTACATATTGCGTTTTTTTAAACGAAATAGTAACGATAGGATTGAAGATACTTTGCCAGACGAGACGGTAGACAAAGCCTAAGGTAACAAGACCTTAAGGCCACGTTTATCATTATTGAGGGCGTATTGTTGGAGAGGGGAATCGAAATTGTGATGAGTTCCTAGCCGCATCGCTTATAACATGATTCCTAAAATTTTCCCCTTTTCGAAATGTTATAATATAACATATTATAATAACAGTAACCTAAATAAATAAAATAAATAGCATGGGACAAATTACACCAATTGACCCAGTCTCAAACTAAGCAAAGCTTGTACTATGGGTATACCAGGGAACAGATTAACATACTTGTATAATTTAGATAAATACATACTTAAATACATACAACATCCATGACTCGGGCACAAACATTCGTATTCATCATACAAATGTCTGCCCCTACCGGGATTCGAACCCGGAACCTCTAGCTTCATAGTCAGGGTCACTAACCACTAGGCTATCCGGTCGTCAAATTATCATTTGTGAAAATGCCTGGCGGTGACCAATGGCTTGGCTGTATAAATACGTTTCACTATTTAAAAAAAAAAAAAAACTCATTCTTTTCGTCTTGGCACTTTTTTACAGCATGTTTTCGTCGGGATTACCATTACCAAAATTCAAATGCCATCTCGCTTGCAACTCAGTAGCCTTTAAATGCTTACTTCGGAGTTCCGTGCCACTAAGAAATCTAGATGAAGATAATATTGAATGGCTTCGAGAAAAAGGTGGTAGTTACGTGCTCTCAAATTTTATCGTAAAAAAATAGAGATTTAATACGAGCTAAATATGCTTTTTATTGATTGTATTTGCATTCTACTTATTCTTCAAGTCAATTCAACTGTTGGAATCTGACATAAACAAGCCATGCTTCGACAACAATTGCAGTTGCATGCGAACATACAAAGCACGAGTAGGTATGAATCCGTAAACAACATTTGTCATAAAAAGGTAGGTAGGTGGGTATGAGTGTTTGCGAATTACCTAAGTCTTGTTTGCATATAAGATGGTCTGTGACGCTCCATGATACAGCATGTCTATTTTCAGTAGTATGTAAAATGGGCACCGATTTAAGGGTGTTTAACTGCGCATTAGATAGACGAGCGTGTATTATGATGTTCTCATTTAAAGTCGATAAAAATAATTTTAAGTTAAGTTTACTTAACGCCTGAACGTCAGATTTTTGATTAATGGGGAGTTTAACTTTATTTTGGGCGTGTTTAAAGTTTAATATATTGATTACTCGCGATTTCGGAACTTTTGTGCATAATAAAACATTTCTCATGAGACAGAGATTAAATTATTTAAATACAATACTACCAAATACACTTATGTGAGTGACTAGTGTATCTAATTTTAATAAATAATAAGTAGCGGTTTGAATTAAAACAGTTGATATGAGTAGTTCATTGAACCCAATACTAATCGTATATTACGGTCATCTAAAATGAAAATATGATACGGGCCAGAAGAAGTAAATGCGCAGAAAGGACTAAATAAAGCTATTCCGACCCTTAGTGGACTAGATTCTTGTCTGAATACCCTTCAATTACTTCTCGAACATATTATTCCTCGGGGCGTCCTCGCCACAAGGCAATTTTACGCGCGATCGAACTTACTCAGTCCACACGTTACGCACAGTCTCGGACAACCGGCTAGCGATCGTGCAAGACGTAGGTACAATTTAGTTGTGGCCATGTGCTGTGTGGTCACTCTAATCCTTTGACTATTGAGACATATAGGAGTAATAAAGTTAAATGGAGATTTACGGGTCAATACAGCGCGATATAAAAGGCTATTCGCTTTAGGGTGCCCTCCGCTTCTGTGAAAGACCTACGCCGCGGACAAGAGTGAATATCGACCAATCACAGTTGTCGATATAGTATACGTTACGTCTCGTCACGCGTCTCTTGTCGTAACGTGGATTTCAACTAATGTGATTGGTCTGAGATGTCTCTGACGGATTAACGATCGCCAAAAAAGTAAACAAGTGAAATTCAAAATAGTTGCCATTTTTAAGCACTTTACATGAAACATCTGGCAGTTACTAAGAAAATGGCGTTCTTTTTTAGTTTCAAATGTATGCTATAGCTCTGTTTAATATATTATATATACTTTTAATACAAAACGCATTGTAAAATCTTATTTAAATAAAGCAATTACGAAATACAACTACATTATTCATAACTAGAACAAAAATGAACCTGTAAGAGCTCCCCCGCGGTAACGATAATACACATTAAATTAAGTGCATGATCCAATTATCGTAATACTGTTTATGGTGACGACACAAATTCTATTTAATAATTATCCGTTCCATCGGACATCATACGTTCCACTTTTAATTTACACTACCTGGAAGCGATGCAATGCATGTCACATTTTCCAAATGTAATTATGCAATTCTTTTTTCAAATTTTAAAAAGTTATTCAACTTTTACAATTTTGTCAAATGCGAGTAATTTTGCTGATGTAAATTTCTTCTGATAGTGAATTGTTTCACTAGAATTTTCAGCTAAACTTCTCACAAAAGTGTACCGATGCTATACTGGTTTAGAACTGTCATATTAATAACTGATAACTGACTTTTTTTAGTGCAAGTGAGAGAGTTGATCGTCTCTGAGAAAAGCTGGCGTTACCTAGGTGCAGGTACCAAAAATACGAGTAGGTACTAAAGCGGTTTTTACCGGCAATACATACGACTTTAGTACCGGAATTTTAGGTACCGGTGTCAAGTAATGATAGCAAGTAATATAAAGACACACACAAAATCTACGGAACCATTTGTTTGTTTCATATTGTAATGTTTCATAAAATCTAGTAAGTATATGCTATAAACAAACCATCTATAAAAACATTAACTATTTAAATAACGTAAAGAACGTCTTGATAGCAAGAGCATTAATTCATCATAGTTCTAAACCAATGCAGTAATGACGTGGCAAAAGTTTTTTTTCACTTTTCATGCCCATAAAGATAATGTGTATGCTGAATATTGGATTCATTTTTTTTAAAGTCTTGCCAAAGACCAAGGATGGACCAAGGCAATCAGGTTCCAACAGCCATGAACACTGGAACTTATTAAAATAAAATAAAAATGGTTTTATTTCTTTACTTTTTTAGAATAATTCGTGTTGTATATTGATACGAATAAGTAATTATACAAAATAGAAACTGTGTAAAAAATAAAGGGTTGTTAAATGTAACTAAGCTAAGCAGTATGTTAGTATTCCGACTTTAGTTTAGTGTTCAGTGTACCTAATGCAAAAAAAAAAAGAAATGTAGTGCATTGGCGCGACGCCCTTTTTTGTTGGTACCTGTATAATATATTTGTTGCAATTTGATATTGTTTTAATTTTAACTTATAAAATTGCTGTTTAATTTCCTAGCTATCGAAATGAAACGCAGAGTGTATAACTTGATCATGATGATAAAATAAATTATTACCCTCGCCTTGACTTTTCCACCCTCGCCTATGGTTCGGGCGAATAAAAACGGCTAAGCTAAAACGACGCGTTTTATGCACTTGTTGTACAATCTACAATTCTTAAAATACGACTGTAACGAAATAGATAAGAGCTAAGTATAAAAGACGTGACGTCGCGTATAAAACGGCCTTAGATTCAGGGCATTCATAATTCAGCGGGTCCACTTCAAGTCCTTGAAACAATTCAGGGTAACTTAAAGGAGATAAGGGTTCTACTTAATCGGAAATTTATTATGAAGCGTCCCCTTTAATACTACATTTTATCCCGAATTATGGTTTACCCATACATGCATTGATTTAATTTAAACTACCAACTTAGTATTTCGGAATAAATGTGCGAAACATCGTTTAAAATTTAGTAGGTATTAGCTGTCCGTTTAATAAAATCGAGGCGACGGAAACTCCAAAGATGTAGTTGTTATTTATCGGTGTGCTGGTAGGAAGCGGCGTCCTTATTCAATTTAAAATTCTGATCTTTATTGTTGGACTCGTTAGAGATTTAAAAAAATTATACGGTGTATTTCAAGATTTTCTACACACACGATTTTCTGTTACATGAAACCTACAGGTTGTCAGACATTCAAATAAGTAAACTACGCCCTGCTTCGTGTGCGTGCCTCATACAGTCTGTTTGGCAAAGTTTGGTAGCGCTTGTGTGCGTGCAGGTAGGCTAAAGCGTAGTTAAAATCGGCCTCACATCGCTGCGAGTCTATGATCAACTCTCCCTTGTCCATTTCAGCCAAATACAACAAGGTAAAATTAAATCAAAATTTAATCTACCGAACACAGTTTGCAAACACCGTTTTAATTGTACAGTTTCATCTCAATTTATACCCATTTGAGAGACAAATTATTCGTTTAAGAAGTCCATGGTGCAAACAAACAGCGTTAACGAAGTGGAATTCAATGCAAAATTAAAACGTTGGCAGTTAAATTAACGTTTAACCGTCATGAACTCCGCTACATTCGGAATTAATTATGCAATAATTCCGAAAATGAGGTCACGGAGCTAAAACAATACACCATGATCATTAAGTTCACCTTCTCCAGTATGTCGTACGAAGGGTAATTGCTAAGGGACTTATTTGTAATTTGTTCCAAGCTCATATTTGCCCGCATAAACCTCTCGTTGTATATTTCGTCGTACTCATTATGCGAGTACGATACTGTTAAGTCGACTTTTCGTATGGCTTATAACTTGAATCCAGTTGGAACGAGAACAACGATCTCCTAATTTAAATAAAATATAGTATTTATTTTCCAAGCTGGTCTTGGAGCAAAGAAAAAACATAGAGTGTACCACCTGGTTCTCTTCTCGCAGAGACCATAAAAGACCATCAAAGGAATGGGCGAAAACCTTAGATCTCTGCGAAAACTTTGTTCCATTTGCTACGATCCTGACATACTTCTTTCACTTCATCCACACTCTTTAATCACTTCATACATGCTCGTCGATTTCGGGTGCTCCTGCCTGACCTTTTTCCAAAACATCTCCTATTTGGTATTTGGTTTTTTTATTGTGATAAAAAAAAACACAAAACGAGTTCCCATCGACGGAACGGGCAAAAACTCTTAGGAATTGTATTATAGGCGATGGGGCTAGCAACCCATCACTATTTTGATTCCCCATACCACCCTATACGCCCACAATCACGCTAGACGTTGCCTTTAGGTCTTGTTATCCCAGGCTTAGTCTACCCCGTAAGGGATAAAGACGTGATTTATTATTTAGAGCTTGTTTCCCTACTCTGTTAAGTTTCTGATATCTTAAGTGTCGGATAGTGACGATGCCATCTCTGTTTGTTTCGTAGAAATCAATAGAGACGTCACCACAGATATCTGATACTAAAGATACCAGAAACTTAACAGGGAGTGATGACACATACCCTTAAAGTCAACGTGGGTTTAAAATCTCACATTAAACTAACAAAATTATAGTACGAAGCTAGTAAAAGTGACTTAAAAAGCCTAAGGACCAATCTCCCACCTAGTCTAGCGTTGATTTACTTCGCAGTGTTGCAGCTTTTTGCACCGAAAAACTCATGACAAGTATCGAATGTAATTTGTACATAGGTAAATGCCGAAAAACTCAGAGTTGCGAGCCCCAATTTGAACCCTCCTTGAAAAGCCATAAGGGAAGGTAAAACCAGGCTACCACGGCTTTTTTGCTTCTGGATTTGGCTGAATCAATATTTGGCATAAATTTAGGTAAAGCAAAGTTCTATGTAACACGAAGGTTTTCCGATAACGCCTCCAAAAATACGGTTATCTTAGTTAGTACCCTTTTTTCTACGGTTAATACGTTGCGTAAACAATTACCCGGGTGCTGTGAGCCGGGTTATTCCCGTTATTTTATAGCCGGCTCTACTAAACGATACCAGTTCAAATAAAATCAAATTGAACACCGAAGCTTTTTCCCCGCCCGCGATTCCAATAACCAGGTCGGTAGCCCCCCGAAGTAATCTTGTGTCAATATAAATTTAACACCAATCCTACTAATATTATAAATGCGAAAGTTTGTGAGGATGGATATGGATGTGACGATGTGAGTGTGTATGTTTGTTCCTTCTTCACACTGAAATGACTGGACGGATTTGGATAAAATTTGGAACGGAGATAGCTGGTACCCTAGATTAACACATATGCTACTTTTTATTCCGGAAAATTGCATTGTTCCCGCGGGATACAGCAACAGCTAGTAAAAATATAATTAGGTAATCAAGAATGTTAAAAAAAAAATTGAATACGGAACTCAATAAAAACGAACGTAGAAAATGACAGAAAAACTGGCCACTTTTTGTTCTTTTTTAAATGCTTGTGGTTTAGATCCTGCCTAAGACTTGGTAGTTGCTATTGCAAATTTGCAAATGGGTTGCTTCAGCCCCACAAAACGTTTTTTTTAATATACTGTATTGAATTTCTTTTCAGACAAACGAGCCTTGAAATTTGAAAGGATAGAATATCATGAAACATTTTGATTATAAGATAAGCGCTTTAATACTTTTCATCCTATCATCATTATGAGTAAAGGCCTTAACTATTACTATTATTAAGTACTATTCAAGTTAACATCATTAGTTAAATCAGGCGTTACTTTGCGGAGGTCCATACAAATGAGAAAGAGAGAGAGAGAAACATTTATTTGCACACATTCAATACACATAGATATATAAAAGGAAGAAATACAATATACTTAAGAATAGTACCGATATGGTGTAAAATGGGCTCCACTCAGTTTAATGTTGCGGCAGGCCGCAAGCCTGTTTTTCAGTGGGACACAACTAAATGAAAACGATGTGGAGTAGCAAGGCAACTGTTCTCCTTCACCTGTAACATCTTAAAACAAAACACTCCCAGGCGTAAAGTTATAATGCCTTGCCGTAGATCTGTTTAATATTTGCAAAGCCTCCCACCTGATTCATACAAACGGGTAAATATTATGGTGTCTGCTTTGGAAATTTACTTAACGATAAGCCAACTCTAATTTAAAATTCAAGTCAGTGAGCAATGGTGAGGGCCGTTGATTTATTCGTCTCTTCAATTTGATGAATTATTCGAGTTGATTCTATATTAGTTTAAGATAAATGATTCGCTTTCAAGTTTCAACCCTGGTCTTACTTGCCAGTTTTCGCTCCAACTTTATATCAAGTTTGCTCAAGTAATCAGTGCTGACTAATGTGGATTAGCAATGACGTGATTTAGATAATTATGGGTACTTAACGTCATCCCACTGCTGGGCACAGACTTCCTCTGAGAATAAGAGAGCTCGGACTGTTGATTCTTTGCGAACCAGGTGCAGATTGGCAGCTTCATAAAAACGGAACTTCTAGTGTATGAAGGTTGCCTCGCGATGTTTTCCTTCATCAAAAATTGTATGGTAAATTACAATTTACATTGGTCATTGCTCCAGTTCCAATAGGCACAATTGCTTCACAAACGTCACCGGTGTTGGACAACGTACCTACTTTATTAGTTGTCATATTAAGATCTGTGAGTAACAGTTCGCCATTATTTTAACATCTCTTAGGACCGTAACACTTCGTCATCTATACTAATACTAGCTTTTGCCCGCGGCTTCGCACGCGTGAACCATGAGCATTTCAAAGAAGCTAGCAATCAAGCAAGCGAGCACCCAAACCTGCAAGCAGGCATGCAAGCAGGCAAGCAAGCATGCAAGCAAGCGTGCAAGCAAGCATGCATGCAAGCAAGCGTGCAAGCAAGCATGCATGCAAGTAAGCACGCAAGCATGCATGCATGCATGCAAGCATGCATGAAAGCAAGTATGCAATCAAGCATGCAAAGCAAGGACTCAAGCAAGTATGCAAGCAAGCGTGCAAGCAAGCATGCATGCAAGTAAGCACGCAAGCATGCATGCATGCAAGCAAGCATGCAAGCATGCATGAAAGCAAGTATGCAATCAAGCATGCAAAGCAAGGACTCAAGCAAGCATGCAAGCAAGCCCCCACATTGCCCCGCTGCCTTAATTTTTCTGAAACTGTAAATATTGCAGGATTTTTATAAAACAAACCTAACCTAACCTAAAGGGCTGTCCTAAAATATACCTACCCCAAATAGCTTTTACCCCAAGTCGCGGGACTTCGTACGCGCTAAGATGTAAAACGAAAAAATAAGTTTTTTCCCGTTCCCGTGAAAATTTTGGGGTGCTTTCGGAGTACACTTAAAGCTTTAAAGAAACACACGTTATAAATGTTAAGTCTCTTTCTTCCGCTGTTTCGTCTGGAAACGTAAAATCCCGGTTTTTCCCGTTCCCGTAAAAATGTTAGGAAATCCTTTGTTAATTGCTCCCTTACACTCCCTAAGGAAGCTAAAGGCTAAATTTCATCTTTCTACGACCAGTAAAACGAAAAACCCCGTTTTTCCTGTTCTCGTGGGAATTTCTGGAAATCCTTTCTTAGTGCTCCCATACACTCATCAAGTAAGGCTCTTACCAAATTCAGCTTTCTACGACCAGTAAAACAAAAAATCCCGTTTTTTCCCTATCCCGTGGGAATTTCGAAAAATACCTTCTTAGTGCACCTCTAGGATACTCAAGGTATATGTGTGCCAAATTTCAAGTTTCTAGCCGTATTATGCCTACCGCAGTATTTCTTTGTAAACAAACATTTTTCCCGTTCCCGTAAAAATGTTAGGAAATCCTTTGTTAATGCTCCTTTACACTCCCTAAGGAAGCTAAATGCTAAATTTCATCTTTCTACGACCAGTAAAACGAAAAACCCCGTTTTTCCTGTTCTCGTGGGAATTTCTGGACATCCTTTCTTAGTGCTCCCATACACTCATCAAGGAAGGCTCTTACCAAATTTCAGCTTTCTACGACCAGTAAAACAAAAAATCCCGTTTTTTCCCTATCCCGTGAGAATTTCTAAAAATACCTTCTTAGTGCACCTTTAGGATAGTCAAGGTATATGTGTGCCAAATTTCAAGTTTCTAGCCATATTATGCCTACCGCAGTATTTCTTTGTAAACAAATATTTTTCCCGTTCCCGTGGGAATTTGGGAAAGTACTCTCTTAATGCTCCTCTGCACTCCCGAAGCAACCTACATGCCGAATTTCAGCTTTCTGCAACCAGTAAAACGAAAAGTCCCGTTTTTCCCGTTCCCGTGGGAATTTCGGGAAATCCTTTTTTTATTGTTTACACTCCTCAAGGGAACTTGAAGGCCAAATTTCAGTTTTATACGACCAGTAAAACGAAAAATCGATCCCGTAGAACTGAATATATAAATCCCGTTTTTTTCCTTATCCCGTGGGAATTTCCAAAAATCATTAAAACATTATTTTACTATTATAAATCCCGTTTTTTTCCTTATCCCGTGGGAATTTCCAAAAATCCTGAAATCAGTTTCTTCGTTTTGTAATCACCTACTTTTGTATCAAATTTGAAGAGTCTAGTTATTATAGTTACTGAGATAGCGTCACTCGGAGTCGAATATATAATTCCCGTTTTTTCCTTATCCCGTGGGAATTTCCAAAAATCCTTCCTTAGTGGATGCCTACATTGTATAAGGTATCTATGTGCAAAATTTCAAGTCTCTAAGTCCAGTGGTTTGGGCTGTGCGTTGATATATAGTTAAGTCAGTCAGTCAGTCAGTCAGTCAGTCAGGACTTTGAATTTTATATGTATAGATTATAAAGAGGAAAAATTTGATTGTTTGTTTGTTGTTTTGTTTGCATTGAATAGGCTCCGAAACTACTTGACCGATTTTTAAAATTCTTTTGCCGTTAGAAAACTACATTATCACTGAGAAAGCTACTTTTTACCGCGGGAAAATACCTATTCCTACGGGAAAATTAATTTATAAATCGCGGGCGAAGCTGCAGACGGAAAGCTAGTGTATCATATTTTTGATCCACTCAGAATGACTAAACCACCACTTTAAATTCTAGGTAAATTCTGTTATTACGTTACATTTACATAATCTCCTTACTATACCTAAAACTTAACATTAAAACTATTAGACGTGGCTTACTTTAAGTAAACTTTTGCTTTATTTACTGCTGTTTACCTGCGGATTTTAATTAATAAAAAAAACCGGTCAAGTGCGAGTCGGACTCGCGCACCGAGGGTTCCGTATCATTATCTATAAATATCTAAAACCAGTGTAAGCAGAGCCCTGTTCCAAAGCAAAATGTACGCAGTGTGGGGTTACTTTATATTGGTCACTGCTATATACAGACATACATACACATTTACGGTTTTCGCAATTATTCTTTAATCTGTGCTATAAGACCTACCTTCATACCAAATTTCAAGATTCTGCGTTCACGGGAACTACCTTGTAGGTTTTGATTCCCTTGAGAGTTGAAAATTTGCGGAAATTTGCGGCATAAACGGCTGTATCTTTTGATTGCGTTGGCTTAGAAGTTTGATTTTTTCACAGCTTCAAGGGACAGTAGACCTGAGTAATTGATATAAATTTCAGCTTCATACCTCCACGCGTTACTGAGAAAAAGGGTCTTGACAGACGGACAGACGGACAACAAAGTGATCCTATAAGGGTTCCGTTTTTTCCTTTTGAGGTACGGAACCCTAAAAAATGGCTAATACCTTCCAGATGGAGCAGAATATAGATTAATTTTATCTTAGAAATACGGACAATTCCCGGTGGAATCAAAAAATTGAAGAAAGGAATTACGTTAGCAAATCTACGTAAGCAAATCGATTGAAAGCGAGATAAAACTTCATTAAGCAGGTATTATGTTTCTTAAAACGTTCAATTAATGAAACTACTTCCTCATTATGTACACGTGCTCATGGATTCGTGCGTTGGTATCATCATAGCATGTTATTAACCTTATTATCTTATAAGTAGGTTACTGATAAATGTAAAACTATTGAACATTGGCTGCTAATTAGAGTTCCGGCTTTTACCTTGTAGTCTCAAAGTTATGAAGGTTTCAGAGGAATATTAGGTTAAGTCTTTGAGTAGCAAGAGGATGGCCTAACTTGCTTAATTAAAATACAGCAGCTGAGGAGCCCCTATTATGGTGAAAGACGATATTAAAGTAAAATTTAAGTGAACCGCTGTAGACGGTGTAAGCTTCAAGTATTTATATTATTATTGAGGCTGTATAATTAGTGTCGTTTATTTTCTGTACTTTTACATTCAAAAGTGTACCTAGTTTTATACACGAATATTGTCACTTTAAACGGTTTCAATAGATGTGACAAATTGACGGAAACCGTGATTATTATTGTGTATAAATAACCGAATAACATCATGAAAACAAATTAATGGGTTCTTTTCTAAGTAACATTAGGATGCTTTGCTATTTGTAACTGTCACATCCGTCGGTAAGTAAATAAAATTCTCAAGATTTGCGTCTGAATAACAATCGTTATCTCATATTCTGAATGCGTAAATTATCACGTAACTGATAAAAACCGGCCAAGTGCGAGTCGGACTCGCGTACCAAGGGTTCCGTACAAATTCGGCAAGTGATTATAATTATGCATTGTTATCAGAGTCCTGCGTCCTGCTCTTTAGCAAAATGTAGGCAGTGTAGGGTCATTTTATATTGGTCATTTATATAGACGAACAGAAATAAAATGTTATGTTTTGATTGAGTTGACTTAGAGGGTTGATTTTTGTCACAGCTAAGGGACCGCAGAAATATGTATTTGATGTTAATTTAAGCTTTACGCGTTCCTGAGAAAAAGGGTATTGGCAGGCAGACAGACGGACGGACGGATAACATAGTAATCATATAAGGGTTTCGTTTTTTTCCTTTTGAGGTAAGGAACCCAAAAAAAAGTAGTCTAAACTAACACTTGAAAATATTTTTTAAATCACTTTAATACCTACTTTTAAATATAATACGAATAACTGATAATAAAAATTTAGTTAAGATACGGTTATAATCCATATAATCTCAAAATTAAGCATTAATCATAAATCAGTATTGAATATGAATACCATGATAATTTTATCGGTGTGCCTCGCCACTGTTACTGGCCGCGAAATATTCAGAAACAGTACAATATAAAATACATTTAAGTTTTACCCGACTGGCAGCGAAGCATAAAATGAGGTTTATTTTTATATGACTCCATCGTTTCAATCGACCATTTCAACGGTGTCTATTATTTTTAGTTACACTTTTCATTGCAGTTAGTAAAACCGCTCTCAGTCCAATATTACCCGACTAAATCAGCCGTTGTTGCTCAAGGTGCACCGGCCACATCCCAACATCCTCCCCCTTCGTAGCGTTCGAGCAGACAAGGGGGCTATCTGACTCGCACCCCATGTTCAGGATCATAAATTAGTACGAAAGGCACGGGCAGTAAAAACGTTTGGCGGCGTAAGTGATAAATTTACGACTTTAACGCCGAGTAAACATTATTCCGCGCCTTATGCATACACTGGTAATGACCTTGCTTTTTTTCAAGGCTACTAATAAGGCAGTTAAGCCTGTAACTGTCTAACGTCGGCAATGAGCAATTAGGCATAGAATTTGGTCGACTTAAAAATGTTACTGAAAAAGTGAATTTCATGATGATGTCTCTAAAATGCTGAATCTTTTGTTGGTCGCGAACATTCAGAGTATTAAACCAAATCTCAGACATACCTTGTAACCGCGCTAATGGTAATATTGAGAACGTTATCTTTGTAGATGATTTTATTTATTATTTTGTGCTTACATACATACACACATACACAAATCACGTCTTTATCCCTTACGGGGTAGACAGAGCCCAAGGTAACAAGACCTAGGCCACGTTTAGCAAGACACTGAGGGCGTAGAGGTGGAAAGTGGAATCAAAATAGTGATGGGTTGCTAGCCACATCGCCTATAACATGATTCCTATGATTTTCGCCCATTCCCTCGATGGGTTTTTACCATTTGCGCGGGAAGAGAAGCAACTGGTACATTCTATGTTTTTTCTTTGCTCCCAGACCAGCATGTAAGTAATTTTGTGCTAGGTACAATTAATTTATTCGTAATACCTGCGACTGAAGGTAATTGAAGTATATGTATTTATTTGTTTTGGAGGACAACAGATAAACACAAGTAAACGCTTACTAGTAGAGACAGGAGTCGTATTTTTTTTTTTAATGAGTTTTCTCCGCTTCTTCCCGTAGGTATTTAAGCCACATTTTTTTCTATTGAATGAGCTTTTCTTCATACTAACGTATTTTACAAGTAAGGTAGGTATGTAATTATGTAGTACTTAGTATATTAATATATATTCTAAATTGCACCACCTGCTCAGATCTGTTCTGTTCTCCAGTCCATTATGGTTGCCTGGTAGAGATCGCTCTGTAGCGATAAGGCCGCCTATTGTTACCTTGTAATATTATGTATACCTTTTTTCTGTTTTGGTTGTTATATGTGGTGTTCAATAAAGAGTTATTGTATTGTATTGTATTGTATGTATGTAAACTCTTTATTGCACTAAAAAATTTAAAAATACAGAAATACAGAAAAAATAGTACAAAGGCGAACTTATCCCTAAGAAGGGATCTCTTCCAGCTAACCTGACACAGAAAGGTATAGTTTACAACAAAAAGGCAAGCAGTCATTATTATGCGCAAATAATTAGTATTAATACTTAATAAATTAACAACTAAAGTACATTATAAAACCATAATAAAATAATATATAAATAAAGGAATAAAATTTAACCAATAAACTTACATAAACACTATCGAATATCAAATAACATAAATAAATACTCGAACTAAAATACAATACGAAAGGCAACTACCGCCTCAGGTGCCAGTGCTTAGCCACAACTTCCTCGGCCCACCCCTGAACACCGCCACAGACTGAGATTCCCTCAACGTCAAAGTAACGTAATGTCAACGAAAGGAAGGTATTCGTCTATACCAGTTAAATAGAAAACAAATGCATATTTATGTCATGAATTTAATATCTAAATATACTACAGATCTTGCGCTAGCTGACTTTACGTACGTACTGGAGCACAATGTGACAGATACTGCAGGCCTCTTACACAGAGAAGAGAAAATTCAAAGTTCGTTTCGTGGCGTTCCGCTCACACTCATACTCATTAATAGGAGAGTGAATGGGACGATATAATTCTGGGATAGCCCCCCAGGTTTTCAAAAGTCGAAACAAAAGCACTGAGTAAATTTTGATATTGTTTTTAGGTTATATTTCTATTGTAATGGACTTATTTGGAGCTCAAAAAGAAACTCAACGATTTGCGTGCACTAAGTATTTCAGATAAGTGTACACTTATCTTAGATCATTGATCGGCATGCAAGTGACAAAATTATACAATTATGTTGGTAACCTAACTTTTTTTCGGTCACTATAAAAAGAGCTTTTTATTCAGCTACCTATTCGCACACAGGACCACCCCAAAAGGATTTGCATTTATATGGGTTTGTTAAAAAGGTCAGATAAGTAATGTTACACACTATACCGATTTATAGAATGTGGCCACTCAGTTGGCAACGACGGGTAGAGCGCCCGTATTGATTCGGTTTGTATGGAAAACCGGAGAGGACCCGATTTCATACCTTTATAAATCTGAACTCACTTTTTGTCTATTGAAAACTGGAAATGAAGGAAGAAATTTCAAGAGCCGTAAAAGACAAAATGCCAGTGTTGTATTAAGGCCTTTTTGCGTAGTTTAGATCTTTTACGCCAAAGGCGAAATGTTTAAGCAGAGAAAATATATAAGTACGTATATACAGGTGTCTTCACTATGTTTCATGAATTGTGGGATGATATCTTAAAGTTCAAACTCTTTTTCGAACCCATAATCCAATCGAGGGTGACTTGATTATATCATTGAGCAACCTTATCTGGAAAAACCGTAAAAAAACCTAAATAGTAGTTTGCCCTAGAGCCTCTGAAACAGAGAAAGCATCGTGGATTCAAACCCGGGCTTGAAATTTTTAGTTTTTTGGAAGTTATTTACGAAATTTCACTTGAAAGTCATGAACACTGAAGGAAAATATCCTGATGAATTCTGTAATACACCTGAAAAGTGTGCATGAAGTTGGCGATTCATACTGGGCTTACGTAAGAAGCCAGCCTCTGCCCAGCTTCTGCCCAGCAGTGGGACTTAGACAGTCAGGAGATAAATGTGTTTGAAGTCTCAAAGCTAAATATACTTTTAATATGCCACAAGTCGTAGTCTGAAATTCTAAACGTGAAAGTTATCTTCGTTTCCCTATTCTTCACAAAGCACGTTTCCATAATTTTCTCCTTTCCGCCCGTCCTTGTAGCTTTGTAAGTGCCGTCACAAAATTTAATCTCGAGAGCTCGTAAAAACTTGCCTCGTTGAAGATTGACGTGTAGATGTGAACATGACGCTTTTGTTGAGATGTTCTGAAGTTTATCAAATATTTGGTAAAGTCGAACCAATTGAATTGTGACCCAGTTTAGAACGTTTAACGTCACAATGCAAGGTTTTCCTCATCGGGGATAGCAAAATTTGTATGTCATTTGTTGTGAAAACGACATAAGATCCAATTGATTTGGTAGTAGGGACTTGTCATGTTGTCCTGCTTAAAAGATCATTGATTCCATCTGAATATAAAGTAGAAAGACTTATGTAGTTGATCAATTTGAGCAACCCGAAACAGTCGAATGGTTCCTTGTAAAAGTCCGAATGTTTCTCTCGATTTATTTAAATACCAATTTATCTTTATAAGTAATCATTGGTTGGTACAAAGAACCTAGTGTTTACTTTGCTTAGTTGGAGACCAATTGTTATAATTTGTCCCATGACTTTACTTTAATGTTTATTTTGACTTCAAACCTATTTTGCTGAAATACATTTCACCGTTTCATGGTATTTTCATATTTGACCTACGTTACGTTATGTTTAGATTTATTTGAACAAGAAAACAACCTAGAATATTTTCCGCCAATCAGCATCAATCAATGCACTGGCAAAGCATTGATTTAAGTCTAACTTCAAATCGTTTGTAGTTAAGTCGAGTGAGACTGCTGTTGTAGGTCACTACGCCACTGCACATGTATATCCGTCTATTTATGGAAAAAAGCACCCGTAAAGGCGCGGCAAATGGCCGCTGCACCTTGCATTTAGCCCCACATTGGTTACGTAAAACTGTGACGTCACTAATCAGGTGATAGCAGTTGAAACACTCAACGGCAAGGATGCTAATTACACTTATCAATCACCGATTACCAATCTAATTATGTTATCTATATCTTCAATGCTCAGCAGTTGTTTATTAAACTGGTGAATAAGGTTTTCATTGAAATGATTTGATTACTAAAATTAGTTCATGATTAATCGTGATAAGTTTTATTGTTTCAATATTTTATCCTCATGGTTTGTATTGGAACTCAGCGGATATCTAACAACACAAAATTTCATTAACATAACATTGAAGTTTTTCTGTGCAAGTAGCCAGATATAAAGTAAAATTGAAAATACAATTATTGTCTTTACTACAACCATTCTCCCCTGAAAAAACACTCGTACAAAATATAGTTGCTGAAACTTCCACGGCCCTCGATTGAACGGTGTTAATTTACCGGAGCAGCACAAAGGCTGGCCGTAGATTAGCATGAAGTAGCCTGTGTAAACGATTGCAGCGAAATTACAGACGGATTTGCATAGGGTCGATAAGCAACCGAGGACGCGGCCGCCATCACGGTCAGCTGGGTAAGCACATCGAAACACGAAACTTTCTTCGACAAATCAATGGTTTACTTATTTAGGATCGTTATTTCGTTTTCTGTAGAAGGTCGAATTCGTCGCGCAAAATGGTCAAAGTAAAATTGCTGATTCGATACAGTTCAAAAGTGATTACGCAGTTACTTTTAACGTTGTCTGTATTAGAAAGAAAACAAATGAAAATCAGAAGCTTTGAAGCTAGGTACGAGCAAGTTTTAGCTCAGTTTTGCAATTCAAAACTTCATCACAAAGGAGCACGAAACATTGTATAATATCACTCCATGGAATCATTAGTCTTAAATCTAAATTTTACAAAAGCACAATAGATGTAATCTTATCTGAGACGTTTCGTTCAACTCACTTACTTACACCTCCAAAGCGTTTGAAAAGCAAATGATTTAAGACGATATTAGACGATATTCAAGACAGTTCTTTTTTTCATTTTAGTCACAGTTCTAAAGCCAGCCAAGAAGAATGACAATGATTTAACTAAAGCTTTAAAAAATGTAAGCGAAGCGCCCGTGTTCTTGCGCAATTTGTCTTGTCAGTCGCCCGTCTGCTCGCTTCAGAAAAGATTTGGCTATTAAACATATTTTAACTCAACGTTCTTCATTTCCTAAAGTATTGAAAACCATTGAAATGGATTAATTTCAGTGCGCTTAAAGCTAAGAACCGGTTCATTTCGTGGAATTGTTATTCATAACAACCACTAAAAAGTCTTATCATGATAACTGCTCGTGCCGATTCGTGACTACGATCAATTTAATTTGTCTGAAACGTCGATTTGAATGCATTAAAAATATAATGACTAAAACTAAAACAACAAGCTAAACCATGGGAGCAGACTTGGTTGCTTATTCGAGGTCGCTTTTACATCTCTACTATAGACTAATATAATTTAAGGTACCTACCTACTTAACTTGGGGACCTTATACATCCCCCTTATAAATGAATTATAAGTTATATGGATTTTAAGTATTGTAGTAAATTTATTTTATTTAAAAAAAATGACTTTCTATCAAGTTTCTTGCGGCCATGATGGTCTTTCCGAATGCGCTGGTAGTTTAATAAAAACTCATGTCATGGTAAAAGTGCAGGCAGTCTAGTTGCAAAATACAGTTTTGTTTTTTTTTAGTATACCTACATAATACCTACTCTAGTGACAAGATCAAAATGATGATGAATATCCACATACTCACATGACGCGATGCACATTGGTATTTTGTTTGAGTTTGATGATTAATAATTGACTAGTGTATGTATGTTTTACTCTACGGGGCTGAATATTGTCAGCGTGTAATAAAAGCCCTATTAATTAAATTAAGATTTAAAAACGAGCAGAATAAACAACAATGAAACCAATATTTTGCAACAATTTCCGCTTACGTAGTCAGTCATATTAGTTGAGCTACAAAACGTCTCTATGCCAAAATGAACAAGTTGCTGGTAGCAAAGTTATCTTAAACAAAATCTGTTGAAATGAGAATGTAAATGTTTACAACTAGGTCACTCGCTTACACTTGACGTTATGTGCCGTTAACGTTGCAGTGGTTGCAGATGCGACGAACCTCCCAGATACAATGAGAAGTAAACAAGAGCATAAGTTTTCTGGGGAACTATCGCGAAATTCAACTCGCGAAGTGTTGTTGGGAGGCATTGAGGCGCGACTCGCTGCGATTCGTGTTTGCGAGCCATTATTGTTAAAAACAGACGCTCTTTGTATACAGTTCGAGAATGAATGGAATACATAATTTATTTCTTATGCAATCGCAAGCAATTTTTAAAATATTGCTCCTTGTTCCTTGCTACAGCTACTAGAGTGCCTTGTTTATTTTTTTGTTTATGTTATTTAGCTATTAACGCCGTTTTGGTAACAAACAATGCTTTTTATAAAACGTTAGCTTTGTCCCGTAACTTCGGCTAAGTAGAGGGCAACGGATCCGATTGTCAGTCACATTTTTTAAAACATAATATGTAATATATTATCATAATACCTACTTTATCATTATCCAGCATATCATCCATATCATATTAGAAGCCAGCCGCGGTGTCTGTGTTTGAATAAGACATCTTCTACTTCAAGAAGTTTCCATGACTGTCAAATTTTGCTTTGTCATGTTCGCATTATTTTGTTTTGTAATATTTCGTGTGGTTGTAATAATGATAGTGAATATCAGCAGCAAGTTGTAAAACTACAAAGTATTAATAACATACGGTTTCAGTAGGTACAACATTCTTTCCCTAAATTCGCTGTGAAAATCGAAAAATTAAAATAAACTATGAAATTTTCTAAAGGTCTCAAAACATGTGAATAAAGGTGCGTCTTGTTTCTGGTTAGGCAAAAGAGTCGAGTACATTTTATCGAATAGACTTTTCAAAAGACCGCACACAAAACTAAATACGATATAATCTTAAGCTTAGTTTATTGGTCTCAAAATCTATGGAACTATCATGTTTCAACCAGAAAGAACGACAATTTTTTTTTTATTCATTTGATTTATTCCTGCATGTCACGTCCATGTTTCGTCGCTGAACGATCCGGGGTTAACTGCGAAGGGCGCGGTGGTTGATACCACCAAGGGGTGGTGGTTGTGGCAGTCGCGCCACCACCTCGCTCGGCTACACGCGGAACTTGCAACCGCGTTCCATTTTACACCAGTTTAAAAAGCTTAGTGAACAAACAAATGCAATGAAATTTCCAAATATGGAAAATTAAATTCAATTGTCATTCCGAACTCGCATTTCCCAGAATTCCCAATAATGGCGTCGCATTACTATTTGTGTTTAAACAGAATAATTCATCCCTAAGGAATATTTATTGAAATTATTAATGCGAGTGCGTAATTGGTTTTGGGTATATTCGTTTGAAATTTGATATTGTTATGGCTGTGAAATCCTATTAAAACCACCTTCTACCAAAATTTGAATTATATATTTTTTAACTTAGTGAAAGTTTAATTTGATTTATCGAATCGAAGCTAATAGAATGAATGGCGGGTGGAATTAAGTTTCTTCTTAAAGTATTTAAGTTTTAGTAGGTACTGTGATTTTTTGGACCCGTTTCATTAATACGTCATTCGGATTAGATCATAGTTACACAAATTGGATTTAAGCACATATATATCTTCTTAAACCAGCTTCACAGTTTGCATAAAGCATAATTCAAGACTTCTTTTTTAAATTTAAAATAAAATATCAGGAATTTGTCATGAAAATAAATACTTGACGGTTTATAACTCATTATGCAACACATGCAACCAAAGAGCGCCATTCATAAGACAATGCAACAGACTATATCTTAAGATCAGTATATCAAAACTAGTTGACGCTATAACAACAGCCAGTTTCTTATGCCTTTTGTTTCTCAGTAGATTGTGTTAGTGTACTGTTTTATATTCTGTGTGATAAGATTCCAAAGAGCTAAGAACCGTTGTCTTTGTTGGGGGATAAAGTTACTCCTAACTAAGTGACATGACCCGGTTTGCCCCATTTATAGAAGAATAGCGCTGTCTTCGATGTTATCTGCTATTGTGTCATTTGTCATACTTGTTTTTAGGTTAATTGTCGTCTTACTATGCATGATATTTACTTAGAACAGTTTGGATAACAAACGTATTTCAGCGGTCGAAAGTGTATTAAATGTGAAGTGATGTTTTGAGCTGAATTTAGTGATTGAAATTACCAATAATGTATAGTGGCGGCGAGACGCCGTTGATGACTCCAGATGGATACAGTCATCTGTCACAAGGTAGTATTACGATAGCTTGCTAAAACACTACTGAATAATTAAGAGTAGGTCCAGTCGAGCTCTCCAAATACCCATACCTACAGACAACCTTTCAAAAATATCTAAAACACACGCCTTATGTTACGTTCTGTTACTGGAAATAATGATGTAGATATTTTTGAACCGTTGGCTATATACATATATTAACCGCGTACCACTGTGGAACCTTTTCACTACTCATATTATAATAATTTACCATACACCTGCCGAAGAAATTATTATAAAATTGTATGGGAAAAGGTTCTACAGAGGTAAGTGATTCAGTTTCTGCGACCGTACCTAATCAACGGGCTGTAGTTTAAAGGCCGGTCATATTCATCAAGTTATTTTCCTGTCACATGATACCTAAAATACTCGAGGAAAACTGTTTATTCTCCTAAAAGCTACTCTCGAAGTACGTAGAAGCTTCACACACACATGCGCAAAGGCTCACCAATACAGGTCTGATGTTTCGTATGCAAATTACGAAGCCGAGTCGAACAACAGGGTTCGACAAAACATAGTGTTAATGGATCCCTTGATGTAACAAAAAGTAACTAGGGCATTAGGTCATCACGTTTTTATATCAAAGAGGAAGCAATATAAAACCGCTGGAGGTTGGTTCACTCCGAAGTTTTGGGCAAACAGTTTTAGCGCCGTTCGAGGCAAAGTTGTTTTAATCATGCTCAACAAGTTTGCCTACTTAACGAATCCAGACTTACAGTTGTTGATGCTGTCGGATAGTCTGAGCAACTAATAGGAAAACGATGGCAAAGGCGGTGGAACAAAGTTATCGGTTTCGGGAGTTAATTTCATGATTCTAGCGAAGTGGCCACCATTAAAGCTATGATAAATTTTAAAATTTAAGAAACCCCCCACGCATTAATCGAGTGATCACACGTATATAAAATAAAAACAATTTTAGGCCAAAATGCCTTACATAATTTTGGAAAAGAGCTGATACTTTTCAAATTACTGGGCCGATTTTTACCAAACATGACTAAGAACCACCGCAAGAAAACTGGCTTTCGAATAGAAAAACCGCACCCAAATAGGTGTAGTCAAACTTACGACACCCCTCTTTTAGCGTCGGGGGTTGAAAATAAGACTGGCTAATAATAAGTTTGTACTAGTTCACCATCGCTGCTTTGTTCCCGTTGCCATTTTTCTATCCCGTGGGAATTTTGCAAAATCCGTCCTCGGCTATTTAACAAAAACCTGGCTAGGCTAAACGGCGATGTGTCAATCAGTCATTATTATGGTCGATTTAATTTTAGTAATGTCATTTTTCTTATTTACAGGTACTTGTATGATAAATTAAGTCTACGACACGTAAGTAAGTCAGACACTGATAAAAAAGTGTCATATTCAAGGAGTTGAAAGATAGAAGTGCGACCGTAACGCGTTCTCCGCTGACCCTAAATTATATCAAGTGTATACTTAAGTTACTGGCGGCACAGCTCCCTGAGGAACTGCCGTTTTTAAGCAAAAAAATGTTTTACTTTTCCCCAAACACGCGACCAGGTAGAAGAAATTGCAAGCAAACGTACATTTCGCATTAAGAGAAGTCATTAGACGCTATCTATACTACTCCGCGCCGTAGCTTCCACAGTTTATCTTGCCGCAGTATATTTAATGTCACTTGGAATGTTATATTTACGAAGTTCCAGCAATCTGAATGCTAAGTAACAAGTTGAATAAAGTTTTGCGGCGCGGTTACAGAAGTATTTTTCTCGATGTTTCCGTTGAAAAATGTTGGCATTATTGAGGTTCTAGGTTTTGAGCACAAATAGTAGCTAAATCATAAATTATGTCGGTTACTTGGTTTTGCAAGCATTGGTTAAACAACAATAAATAGCAACATTTCATTTTGCTTCGCTGGTTTTATTTATTTAAGGTCTCAGGGCTTGCTCTACTACACCTGTTAAGTTGTTTATATCTTTAAGTGTAGATATAGTCGGCACCATTGATATCTGATTCTTAAGATATCAGGAACTTAATCATGTGTGGTGAAACGGCTCTATGTCAATGTTGGGATTACCAGGAACTTTTCGATACGCAAACTCACTGACGTACCTATACTTACAGCGCTTCTATTTTCTGAATAATTTTAAACGATGTCTCATGCACATGAAAAACGAAGATTGCCGAGAGACATTAAGAAAACAAAAGCAGTGTACAAATGTGTATTGAAATTTAATTTTATCTGGACTCGTATAATAACGGACTGGCCTGGCATTGCGCTGGATCGGGAGTTGTTGAGGCCGAGAGGTCAAGCCTTTGTTCAGCAGTGCGACGCTGTATTTAATACGCTAATTAAAAAACAATAATTTTGTGGATTGTCACGATAAGCAAACCTACACATAACTACTGGATGATTGATTAGATTAAATTATTGGTGCACTGTAATACCATTATTATTTTGTAGTTGATAACTAAATTAGCAACCAATAAAATACCTCTGCATGTCAAAGTTAACTATACACATTTGCATGGCTAATGCAAAGTACTTATATTATATGTCACCGTTGTATTATGACCCTTATGCTCTTATGGGCACAAAACAAATTATGTCGCTCCCAACACGGCCACTAACGCGTAAAGTTCTGAACACGAAACAACGAAATGAAACTACGTACCAACTAGCGTTAGATTGAACTATAGCGGTTAAGTCTAGAGCGATTACCGCCTAATACCTATCATGTTATTATATAAGCTTTTATCTACACACATATCATAAACCCTATAAATACGTTCAAAAATCGCACATTACCGCCTGCATAAAAGAACAATCTACATAATAACATTCAATTTTCGAACATCTCTAAAAAAACAAAATTTGATTTGACCTCAATTCTAATATCAGTTGAGATGACGTTTTATTCGAAATGAAGTATGTCAATTGAAAACAATTATGACAAATCTCATGTAACTTGATATAGAACGTTATCATAGTTGAGATAATGATGTCTTTTACAGAAACAGGGGCCTTACCATGACGTCTTAATGTGATTCAATTCCGATTCAGTTTAGGTTCGCTCGCTGTCAGATCCATACTAAAAATGCCAGCTAAAACCTGAACTGAGTCAGAATTGAATCCCATTAAGACGTCATGGTTAGGCGAATGTGCGAATGTTAGCTTTATTTTGAGTTTAAACTGTCAGATTAACGAAGAAATTGCAGAATGTAACAAATAACAGTCTTTGGCATGTTGTAATTGTATCGGCGAAGTTTTCATCCCAATCATGGCCGGGATTTAAAAGAATACTGACATGAGTTTTCCTGAAACAACTGCGCTTACACACACGGAAAATGTTAGACATAGAAACAAGCAATTTTGGAGATAAAAATAATATTTATGATCGATGTGTCGTATTTATAGTATTGTAAAATGCCCTATCAGTCACATGTAGGTACGTGGGGTGATAAAATCGATTTAAAACTGGCACTTTGTCATAATTATTGATCCCATGTTATTTCTCAAGTAATCAGTTTCATCTTTATCTTTGTTAATTTATTAGGAATATTAAAAATAATCCGTTGGCTTACTTATTTGAGCTAATAAGAGTGAATCATGATTGAATCATAAATGACTTATAATACTTTTAAGTACTTAATAAGGTATTATTCAACCATCATAGGAATAAAAATTCTTTGTACATAGTTTCACCATTGAGGATTAACCAATAGAATGATGTCTTAAGATTCAGACAGATTTATATGTTCTTCTTTGCATAAAGTAGGTAAGTACGCCACTAAAGACGATCAACCTATTCGAAGAAGTTAGCAGGGTACACTATGGTCTACTTAACCAGGCAAGCATAATATGACAAGCTGAATCAAAAACCCGGTCATCAAGCCCAAAAAACCTTTGCACTTTAAAACCTTACAGCAAAATATACTTATTTTTACTCGCTTCTTGCCTGAAATACAATGAAAGGTATCTTAATTAGGGTTCTATTAACTACTGAACCATGGCATTATGAGGCCGATTGCTTGTGAACTGGACCACCTCGAAAGCTATCACCTTAACGAGCTGGCAGTAAATTGCAGTTGAGAGCACAACCGCAGAGTTAACAGTCGATCTCTTATACTGGTTACGTGAAAAACGCTATAATTCACGCTGCAAGCGCATTCGTTTATATATTTTGCGCACATTTTATTTATGCACCAATTGTAGGTATGTATTGCGCGTTGCTTCTCGATTTTGCAGGAATCTTTTTACGTCCCCTTTTTGGAGTCCCCTATGCTGTGTGCGTTCCGTGTCAGGTAAACAAGGAGTTCGTTATGGCGTTGTGTCTAGCGTGAGCTTCTCTCACATCCAAAAGTTTTCTTTATTGTGTACTAGCTGTTGCTGTTATTCTGCGCAGAATTTGCTTATCTTATCGCAATTGATTAAAAATTAACTAAATTAAGGCCGGTGTTTTATTTCGATACACACAAACACAAATCACGTCTATATCCCTTACGGGATAGACAGAACCTAAGGTAACAAGACCTTAAGGCCACGTTTAGTATGATTGTGGGCTTAAGGGTGGAAAGGGGAATCAAAATAGTGATGGGTTGCTAGCCCCATCGCCTATGATACAATTCCTAAGATTTTTTTCCCGTTCCCTCGATGGGAACTCGTTTTGTGTTTTTTTTTATCACAATAAAAAAACCAAATACCAAAATAGGAGATGTTTTGGAAAAAGGTCAGGTCCGGAGCACCCGAAACCGGCGAGCATGTATGAAGTGATTGATGAGTGTGGATGAAGCGAAACAAGTATGTCAGGATCGTAGCAAGTGGAACAAAGTAGTCTCTGCCTACCCCTGTGGGAAAGAGGCGTGACGGTATGTATGTATGTAATAAAAAAACCTGAAAAATATTTTTATAAGGTTGTTCAATTGAACTAACACAACCACCTGATGAAGCTTTTCGTATTATTTTAAAACACGTTACTACAATATAATGACAACGTGTCAAAGTTGTATTTGTTCCTGACAAAAAACAATGGAAAATTTCAATAATTTCAGTGTTTTATGATAACCATTAGTTTCAAATTGATTTGTCGTGTCGACAGTAATTATACAAAGGCAAACTACGTCATAACAACGTAATTAAATATTTATTGAGCGGCCTTCGACGGAGGCCAGTCGAACTGGAAACATGAAAGGTCCTTGATGAATGTGAAATGATACAGGAAATGGTGGCAGTCGATACCCACCGAACGTGCGTGTCCCGGAGGCCTTGAACCGACGTAGACAGATGAGTTGTTTTCGTAGCTCAAAATAAACCGTGTACGGGGTATATCTCATGTCACAGCTATTGGCAATTCAAGGATGTGATTCACATATTACTCGAAGTTTGTTACTAGCTTTTACGCGCGTCTTTGCTCGCGCATCAGACCTGCCTTGGTCGAAGTTTAGGGATTTTACTGAACAACTGACCACAAAAATTCAAAATCTCGTTGTCAATACAGGGTATGTATTAAAATACATAAAGTTTTAAACGCGTAGTGGGTCAAAATCAAAATACATAATGGTTCAAAATGTTGTAGGTATAATGCACTTTTCTCAAGAAATTACAACTTAACAAGATTATTGTAGAATAAAACTAACTAAACCTAAAGCAATCTTTAGATTACGCAATCCAAAAAAGTTGGTCTAGCTAACAGTTTCACCGAAAATTGCGATATATGTATAATATTTTGAATCATTATGCATTTTAAACGAAGATTTTAAACTATAGGTTTTGATGTATCCGTCGAAACATGACATAACGTGCGTGTTGATCTATTCACGAAGCTATCCGCAATTTGAGGTCAGCCACATTAATACATCTTAGGGCAGTTTAGAATAACATAAAATAAAACAGCAATGAGCAGCAGGTTCGAGTTGCTAATAACTTACACCTGTTCAACGAAACCATTCGTTCTATAATCTTAGCTTAAGTCTCAAAAAATGAAGAGAAGATTTAAATGCGACTGAGGCAGTGTCATAAATCACTTGGCCAGGCACAGGACACGGCCAACCTGCCTTATAGACGTCTACTTTGTTGGAATCACATCGTGATCTATCGCTCCGTCGGGCAATATTGTCTACAGACAGTGAGCCGGAAAAAATGTACGTCGGATTCCATGTCATATTACATATCACGTGAAGCTTCGAACTTTCGTTATTGTATTTGCATACCGAAGATCAAATAGGTACCTACGTTATAGCATTAACTTAAAAATAATGGCTAAATCTACTACCGATGAGCTTTATGTTAGAGGTCCCCAAATAAGGTTTATAGCAAATAGTTGCTCGTCCTGTCCCATCAAAGTGCTTAGCAAACATTATAGAGCCTTTAAAATAAGCTTAGATCATACTAGGAGATTGCATTGAGATGTAATAAATACCTACATAAAAATATATCACATCGTCAGATTAGAATTTATTTCCACACAGATATGACCTCCGTTCAGTGTTCGCGTACAACGCGCCCTTACAACGGGAAAACATTAAATTTCCGCGGGGAAATCGAACAAGCGCGCAAAATGCGGGGCAAGTAAATGAAATTTTATTGCTTTTACAATCACGGTGTACTTATTTATTCATAAATTGAACCTTTTTTTTTCGTGCGTAATTAGTTCTTATTCTTATGGTGCATCTCTAACAAGTGAAGGTTGGCAGTCAGCTCCGCCTTCTAGTAAACAGACCTTATTCAAATATGAGTGATTAAAACTAACATCCGCCTTAATTATAATGATTAAACTTGAACCAGGTATTCGATGTGAATCAAGTATTTATTTGTATCCATATATAGACAGAAATAGAAATAATTGAAGTGTAAGCAACGTCCTTCTAGTCATTGCCGTAGAAATGTAAAATTGAAGTGAACCTTGCCAGCAGCCATGACCGTGCCTTAAACAGTGCTATAATCGGACCGTCAATGTCGGCACCACACATGAACCGTCGCAAGTTCAAGCAGAAAATCGATCCAGGTGTTCGGACGGTTCCGCCGGGCTTCGGGCGCGCTCGCTGACATTGGCATTAGTCAGAACAGCTGGAACGAAAGTTGAACAGAAATAACAGAAATAAGTTAAATATTCATAGAGAGCTCTTTGTGTGGCTAACAAAGCTACAAGTCATGAGCTTGTCAGGATTAGCGGCGGAAAGTTAATTCCGAATTTTCCTCTGTGATGTTCACGCGCTCTGAATTTGTAAACTGCTTGCGGGTTTTTGCTGCTGCGTTGGGAAAGTTTAAAATTTTTGGTTGTGCTTACATCGAAATTATTTCAATATACAGAGCAAAACGCTATTTTCAACCTTTGTTACACTTTGGCCGCTTACAAAATCATTGATTAGTATACCATCAGATGTCCAGGGCTTCGTCTTCGCATCACAATCAACTGTTTACTAAATAAGTCACAACGGACCGAAATATAGACACCAAATGCAGCTTAACCCGGCCCGTATGATTTGCCATGTAATGCGGATGGAGTTTGCAAAGCTCTATCGACCACGGCAACTATTCGAGCTCGACTAGTTAGCAAGCGATTGCAGGGAGCTGTAAACAGGTGATTTACGTCGCTAATT
This sequence comes from Pandemis corylana, assembly GCA_949127965.1. Lineage (NCBI taxonomy): Eukaryota > Metazoa > Arthropoda > Insecta > Lepidoptera > Tortricidae > Pandemis > Pandemis corylana. The sequence continues at coordinate 13,697,858 of OX421851.1, read as the reverse complement.
GCGGTTTAATAGAACTTAAACGGGTTGGATACGATGCTTATAACAGCAGAATCGATGGCAACTTTACTCCAACTTTATAAATAGAACTAATCGAGTACCTGTGATCGATGTTGAATTGAAAAGTAGAATTGTAGACTGCATTTTATTTTTACTCTGACGTAGGTATGTGGTAATGATTTAAGCTCGAATAAAAGGTAACACGAATTGAATCAGGCGTTACTTTACGGACTTTTTTATTCATGAGCAAGAAGTTTGATCTATTTAGTAGCAAAAATAAATGATTATCCAAAAAAATTGTAAACCACATTCACAATTTGTTAGGATAATGGTCCTACACTCATTTTCTATCCGTTTCCACATTTTGCCGCTCCATACATCAAGGGGCTGAGACTGAGGTCGTTATAAAGAGCCCCAGCCTTGAATAAAGACAATAACCATTGTTCTGGCCTAAACAAGTGCCATATTGACAGGGGTCGGAATTTGCGTGACGAATTTTAATGTGTATTTTTAGCACCTTTATTAGGTATCGAGGAACGTACCGCTATTAAGGGACGGCACTTAATAAGTTAACACGTGGAGATTGCGTGTCCCATTGTATAAATGTAGATTGGGAACTTCGCACACATCGTATTGGTTTACAGATCGAGAGGCTCACAGTTTCAACTAAATTGAAATTTTGCAAATTAATAAAGTATTTTTTCGTTTTTGAATAATTTGTCATCATACAGCTACGGCGCTGTCATTTGATAAATTTTAGTTTTTGCGGGTGGTAGAACTTAGTGTAAAATCGTCCGGATTGCTATCACACCATGGACTCACTAATCCTGCTAGCAGTGTTTGCACTACTCTGTTCCTTCTTCTATCCTCTGTTGTTGGAGTGTAAGACAGCCGGTTAAATTACTAACATAATTGGGTATATCTTAGCCCTCTAGGCTAGCACTGCATCTTCTCCAGTATCGCGGGTGTCTTTGGATAATACATACATAAATCACGTCTTCATCGCATACGGGGTAGACAGAGCCTAAGGTAACAAGACCTAAAGGCCACGTTTGGCATAGGTAGGGCGTATAGGTGGAAAGGCGAATCAAAATAGTGATGGGTTGCTAACCGCATCGCCTATAACATGATTTTTAAGACTAGCCCATTCTCTCGATGGGCTTTTGCCATTTGCGCGGGAAGAGAAGCAAATGGTACATTCTATGTGTTTTTGCTCCCAGACCAGCATGAAAGTAATTTATGTTGTATATTGGATAATACATACATACATAAGTCACGTCTTTATCCCTTACAGGGTAGATGGTGTTCACTCACCATCAGGTGACCCACTAGCTCGTTTTCCATCCTTGTCATAAAGAAATACATTCTGGTATATGAAATTATATTCTTAAAAATAGCCTGCCGTCTGTACATGGCGTGTTGCTGCGACCAGACGTTACTTGAACTTGAACGACGGCGTTTCATCGCACAAGGTTAGCTAGAACTCTTTCTTTAACATTCGGGAATTACAGTTATTAGATTTCTTGGAACGATGTTTCGTGTTGGACTGTGTATGCTGGAGTAATTCAGCAAATAAGAGCTAGGACGAAGAAATTGTCAGATAGGACATGTAGTGCAACGCGAGCTAACCTCCCGAGTCCCGAGATTTTTTAAATGATGCAGTGCTTAAGACCAAGTGCCAAGAGGTTGACACGAATCGTAATCCTACTATCCTACTAATATTATAACTGTGAAAGTTTGTGAGTATGGATGTTTGGATGTTTGTTACTATTTCACGCGAGAACATATGTGGAACATATATAGATTATAGTCTGGAATAACACATGCGGGATAGCGGACAAACGGATTCTATGCAGACGAAGTTGCGGGCAACAACTAGTACATACATATATTTATGTCTTTATCCCTTACGTGGTACACAGAGCCTAAGGTAACAAAATCTTAAGGAAACGTTTAGCATGATTAAGGGCATATAGGTGGAAAAGGAAATCAAAATAGTGATGGGTTGCTAGCCGCATCGCCTATAACATGATTCCTATGATTTTCGCCCATTCCCTCGATGGGCTTTTACCATCTGCGCGGGAAGAGAAGCAACTGGTACATTCTATGTTTTTTCTTTGCTCCCAGACCAGCATGGAAGTTTTTCGTTTCTAGAGATAATTGAAGCATTTTCAAATTTGAACCATTTGTATAATAGTATTTGGCAAATTTTTCGTAGTATCGATTTGTTCTCTATACAGTACGCAAGGCTTCACGAGGTTAAATCAACTATTCAGTGTTAAAACCGACAGGCTGCTTTTTTCAACATTAGGTACAGCCATCTAAGTGTCCATTAATTCGTATATTAACATATTAAACAGGTTCCATTAGCGAACATCGTTCGAGGTGGGCCTCTCCAAGCCATATCGCAGTATTCACATCGGAGCACTTCGTGGCTTTTATTAGTTTCATTGGCATAAAACCGGCGGGCGTGCCGCAACTTCCGTTTAACGAGCCATACTTGTAACTCGTGCCCTTACTAAGAGGCTGCTTTCTGGCTGTTGAAAAGCCTTTATAAAGCAAGAAAATAACCATAATGGAGAGCTTTTAATTGCTTTGCTAAGCCGCGACTACGCCGGCGCTACGGAGCACATAAAGATGTTACGCTGTAGTAAATAATTCTATGACAGATGACTACTACTCTGCCTCAAAGCAGGCAAGTTAAAAACAGGCTATTTTCTTTCTTAGTACATCTGTATAATAGTCAAGCTAGCTCCAGTTTTTTTGCTACACCTTATCCTATCAGTCGGTCCGTCAGACACGGTACTGTTTTATACGTAGGTACGCCATGCTATTAAAATTAGGACGCAAAAAGTGTCATTTACTTATTTTATTTATTTTGTAACCAGCGCTGAGCTCTCGAGCCCAGCACACGCTGAGATTGGTACCCATTGCTAGACTTGTGTATTGTTACCTTTAAGTTTATAGCATGTCATTTTTATTTCTCCGCGTACCTTGTCACGAACAATAAAGTTTTTTTTTATGACATCACTAGCAAACAAACCTGCTGATTGCTCAATGGGTACCTTATCATAGACACGCCAGCACACCACAACAAATCGTACTATCAAATCTGATGACGTTTTGTTCTGGCTATACTATCGTTAGCTACGTAGTATTTGAGTGTCATTTGTTTTCTAGGAACGTGGAAACTGCTTAAATTTTACGTTGTTTTTATTTCACACCAGCGTCAAAGGATCAGAGTCAAGGGACGTAACCTAACTCTTGCAAATTGCACTAGATCTTGCCTCTAAGCCGCAGTGTGCATTGCATATTGTTGAACGAAATTCAGGACTCATCCGATTAAGCCAGGCGTGTCTAAAGTGCCTGCGAAGCCTGGAACACCGCTTCTCATGCATAAATTGTACTAAGCGTCAGTTTTACTTGTTTGTAGGTACGTTTTAAATTTTACCTGGTGTAAGTCACAACACAGTAGCTCAAAACATTTCACGCGTTTGCGTTGCATTTGTTAACATTCAAATAAAACACATGTAAGGTATGTTTTAATAATAATTCCTTCCTCGCCTAACAGGATATTAATAATCCCGAAAATCGTACCACTCTTTTGAAATTCACTCGCAAAAGAACATGAGAACGAAAATAACTTTTATACAATGCAAACACTAAGTGAATCGCTCCAGTACACGTAGTAATCTCAGTCCAATGTAGCGTTGTTAATCCACTTCGTTTCACTACGAATACCTTTTCACAGCCCCGTAAACTTAATGCCTCCATTAACTGTGCGTTACGATGGCACTTTATGAATCTGATAAAACATATTGTCGATAAAGTCATGCTTGACAACAAATGGGTCTTTCGATCGGGTCTGTGTAAGATTTTTTTAGTTTTTTTTATTAAACACCCAGTGCTAAGTATTAACTGTCGCATACAAAACGAATGAAACAACGGTTTCTCAGTGAACAACTTTTTTTTTTAATTCACAACCCTTTTATATAGGGTAAGGTAGCCAACAATGAACCACCAAAAGTTTGTACCTCAATAAGTCAGTCTTAATGTGAACGTTACAAAACTTTTTTACCAGAACATTTTTTGTTTATCTGGCTTTAATTTTGCGTCAATAGTTTTGACTAAAACCCAACATTAAAATGAGATACAGATATTTTTTTAAAAGACGAGTCGAAACCGTCGCATTTAGAATCTTCGTTAAGTAAAAGTTATTTTATATTACTTCATATAAATTCACCCAAGAAGACAAAGATAGCTTTTTATTGACTATTGAATATTGCTGAGTAATTCGATTCTTTGTTTACCTTGTTTAATGTGATTCGGTTGAATACACACGCATGTCATTCATTGTTGTTACTGCTTCTAATTTAGTATTTAGCAGTGTTTTAAAGTTATTGTTAGACCAATTTGAAAGACCAAAATCAATTTTCTGAATCCTAAATTACAAAATCACTGTAAGTACCCCAATGTCCTAATAAAAGTACCTACATAAAAGTATATTTAACAAATATTTGTCTTGTGAAAAGAAAACGAGTCTCTCGTTGAAATCAGGCATTTGGAGGGATAATAAAGGGTGAGCAATTTTTCTCGTGGCGTTTTGTATGCGAACATTTTGTCTCCATTAAAAGGAGTATTATTTCAGCGAAATATTTGCTTGAAAGTGTACTGGAAAATGGAAACTTAACAGAGCCGTCTCCTAAAATAAAATAAATATTTATGAGCATTTTGTTTAGATTTCTAGAATTGTTTTGCGTCGTGAAATATACCTACTGTGTCGCATATTTTAATCTAGGCAGATTTAGGCAGAAAGACAAATAAATTCTCATCGCAGCCAAATATTAGCTAAGTAGGTTTTGGAACCCTCAAATCTTATACATCCAGATATTCTTTCTCCGTAAATTTACTCATTATACTCTTCAATGTATTTAGCTATACATAACTACAATATAGAACAAATAAAAAGTAAACATTATGAATTTCTGCATAGGGAAAAGTGAACCGGGTATAAACTACGCCTTGCGCGCACATAAGTACCTACAACCAAACTTTTACGCTACGCACGTGCGCACGGGGCGATGCGTAATTTAAATGGCCACACTTTGCTGTTTTGGCTTTATTTTTTATTTGGTCTGACGATCACTCATGAGTGTATCTGGAATATTCAACTAGTTATAGTGATAATTATGTACGGGTAGCGTGCAATCATGAATAGCAGATATGAAATTAAAGTCACCACTTTCTTCATAATTGACACATTTCTTACTTAAAATGCTTTGAATAACGTCGGTCAGTATCTCTACATAAGTTTCTATACTCTTCGCTATCTTACTCTTGAATATTGACACGATTTCTCGCTTTACCGTCATTAAGACACAAAAGCGATAATTGGCAGCTGTCGGTGGGCTATATCTAGCTCGTTCATTTATCTGAGCACGGACAATAATGACATTAAACGAGTATTCTTTTAATACTAGTATATAGTCTCTAGGTCTTATTAAAGCTGTTTTATTAGGAAAAATAAAACAAACTAAACAAAAGTTACACGACGTATTTTAAAAATCGTCGATAAAATCATTTAGCTCTGTCCCGTACAAACTATGCAGTTTTCCGAGATGAAAGTAATGTGTACACAACTTTCAGATTAGACTGGAAATCCTATTCGTGTTTAAAATCTGATATGACTATTTTTAGACGATGTAATCTAAGATCACATTGACTAGAATCTTTGTTTGTTTATAGGGAATGGAAATAATGAGCTGTTCCTAAGAATTCCTTCGTCAAGGTTCAAAACCCCTACGGGATACAAATGAGTTTTCGGACAACAGCTAGTCTTAAATATTCGAGACCATTATATATCATTTTGCAGAGTTTTATTTCTGTCGTTTTAGAAAGTAAATTAAATTCATCTATCAAACCTATAAATATTCCCGTAGCCCGAAGTCCCAAAGATCTTAGCACTTACTTATACATTGGCGACATTACGCCACGCCCCATCTATCCTTTGTCAAATGGTTTTTCTGTTAGTCCTAATGCGCGTTATTCGGGTCAGTCTTGGATGGTTTTTAAGCGATGTATGAAATTCTACGCAGATAGTGTCAAAGTTTCGTTTTCTGTTTAAAATATTTGTCTCTTTCTTTACCTCACTGCGAAAGCAAGAAAGATTTTATGCAATATATGTTTTCATCTTAATAGTTCGGGATTACAAGTTTTTATAGAAAACAAATATTTACTGCAAAAAGAGCATTTATTTCATTAATTAAGAATCCTTAAGCGTTAGATTGGATCCAGGCGGTGAAGCGTGAGACACGGGCGTTGACACCGGGATAACGTGCCAGGGCGCAGGATTGTCCCCATGAGCACACACCGACAACCACGTTGTTGTGGAACAGAGGGCCACCAGAGTCACCCTGGCACTGGTCGCGGCCACCAACATCCAACCATCCGGAGCACAGCATGTTGTCGGTGATGGTACCACCAACTTCGAGGTAACGGGTTCTGCAAGTGTTCTGGTTCACAGTCCAGATCTGAACATGGCGAAGCTGCTCAGAGCCAGCACAGCCAGGGCAGACAGCGCCCCACCCGATAGCCCATACAGCCTGGTTGTCAGCCAAGTTGTAGTTGGCACCAGCGATGCTTGCTGGGCGAGCCTGGTTGTTGTGGGCGATGTTGGATGCGGAGCGAAGGATAGCAATGTCGTTATCGAGGGTGCGGGTGTTGTAGCTAGGGTGGATGATGATCTGAGCAGTGTTGTGGATGACACCACCGCTGTTAGCCCAGGTGGAGCCGGTACGGATACGCCATCTGTTAGCTGCGTCACCACTGTAGAAAATTTTTTTTTCAATGATGGTAAATGTAAAACTATATTTGGACTTCTTGTCAACATTATCCGATAGACTGGCTAGAGATTTTTGTTGAAGTAAACAATTTAAGAATACTTACATGAAGCAGTGAGCGGCTGAGAGGATGGACCTAGTGTTAAGGATAGCGCCACCGCAGGCCTGGCTGTAAGTAACCAAGTTCCAGGAGTACAGTAGAGCGGAGCCGGATGGCCATTGTTCAATGGTGGTTACAGATCCACCAACGATTCTCTGCTGCTTTTCAGGAAGGGCTGCAAAGAAATAAAAAACATTTCATATGAATTATAATCGTTTATAGAACGACGCGCTGAGTTGTACACGCTAAATAGTTGAACTAGCGGCAAGGTGGATCAAGTACGACCTTTGCGGATAATGGCTGCTTTCGGTCACATATGCTCTGTTAGAAACACCTCCGAACTAGCCAGTTCATCACAAATTGGTACAACAAAATAAATGGATGTTAAGGAAACATAAATAATATTTTGATAACAACATTTTGTACTTCGGATTCTGCCAACCGGATCGGAAGATTTAGGTGTTTCATGGCAAAAATGCTGATGCACTTTAAAGAACCAATTGACCAAGTTGCAAACACCGGAAAAATATTGCAAATTAGATTTTTGTATTTTTAGATACAATAAAAAAGTTTTTATTGCTTAGTATATGCTTGGGCTAAAAACTTACCGGCGACCGACGCCAGGCACAGGGCCACCAAAGCCAAAGTCACACGCATTTTCTCTCTTTGCCGCTGATGGGTACAGCACCAGAACAATAGTTGTGTGCCTTTATACCTTTGATAAGGCAGCTGATAAAATACTTATAGATATTAATCATTTCTAACAAATTAATCTCAAAAGTTTCGATCACTCAAAGTCATTGATGGTAAAGAAATGTTTGTAGATGTGTTTGTTACTTCATAATAAGTAATGGTTATAAATTAAAAATGAAATAACTGCCATTCACTTCCAGCTGTTACATACGAAGTAATAGTTATGGTAGTTTCTGAACGATCTTCGTCCATGGAGTCTCGTGGGTCTTGCGTTGTCCTTGGGTCTACTTACGTCAAGACAACCGACTCCGTGTAAAGCCTATGAGCATACAGTTCATGTTATGGTTGTCTGAACGTCTCCGCTTGGTGGAGTATTTCAGTCAACGCTGACAAACCGTTAGTGACGGTTATAGAAAATTACCTAACGCATTAGATACTTACGTGACAATATTAAAAATTTTCATTGATCCGTATGTTTTTAGGCCGGGTAGGAATGATTACGTCTAAGGGTGTTGAATTTGATCGAAGAAGTTGGTCGTGTTGAACAATTCCAGACAAGCTCTTCCTTCTCAAGAGTTCCATGACTCGCTCTAGATTTTCATGTAAGGTGCCTGGGTCAGCGCTCATAGCTAGCAACACTCTCTTGACTATCTTGACGGACTTATTATCTTATCTTATCTTAGTCTAGGGGTCCCTACGGATACACTTCGACCCATTCGTGGATTTTTTGTGTAATTACCCCTCCTTCGCACTATTCCATCGCTTTTACCACCTCATTCATGAATTAGGTGATTGGGCGTAGTGGTAGTGCCCTGAAATCTCCTGGTTCAGGGTATCCGATGCCGAGGAGTTTCATTCTTAGTCTGGCAAGGGCATCACATTCGCACATAATGTGTTCCATTGTTTCAACCTCTTCGCCGCATATTCTACAACCATTTTCGTTATTGTCCTGTAGTCCCATCTTTATGTATTTAGTTCCGAAGTGACCTGTAAACGCCCCCATTATGTATTGGAGTTGTCTTCTGCTGAGTGTCCAAAGTTTTTTGGACCAGCTTGAGTTGACATTTCCTATGAAACGCTTTGAGTGATTTAGGCCTACCAATGCTCTCTACTCTTGTTGGTGTTTGGCTTTGGTTTGGTCTTTTATCGCCGTTTTTATGGTGCCCTGTGAGAGTCCCACAAATGGTTCAGATCCGATGTACTCGTTGCTTAACCCTTCCCTTGCTAGCTCGTCTGCTTTTTCGTTGCCGGCGAAGCCTTTGTGTCCTAGAATCCACACCAGTCTCACTCTATTGTATCTGCCAAGCTTATTTAGAGCATGTAAACCGTTGTAGACTAGCCTTGAGTCAAATTTTGGTGCTGTGAGTGCCTTCAGTGCTGCTTGGTTGTCACTGAGTATATAGATAGTTGTGTCATAATTTTGACGGACTGCTCCGCTTGCCTATTTATAGCCGGATGATAATGTAGAGCTGATGCTTCGTAAAGTGTTTCGTGTTTTGCCTGGAACAAATAAATTTAAATATTTTCAAAATTCAGGAAAATTTGCAGTATGGGGATGTTCATCATGGCCTGTCACGCCCTAGAAGGCAGAACTGAGTAACGCTTCACGTCAATATAAAGGAAGTCAGCTCTGCCGTTTTAAAATCTAACAGTAAAAAATCCGATGGTCTGAGTTCTTTGTCCAATTACTTGGCTCTTACTCGTACTTTGAGCCGCTACTTGCGTATGTACCCTTGCACTGATCAGTTTTTAAAGAAGCTTAAACATTGCTGATCGTGTTGCTGACCACAAATAATATATTATAGTTACCTGGAAAACAGTCGTCATACCCTAGTGATATCACTTATACTCTCAGTGATATCACTTATACTCTCAAGCTGAGAGTCATAGTTTTGAACCTAGAAACACACCTCTGAACTGATTTAAACTTTCACGATTTGGACTCTTATTATTCTAAATAGTCAGGCCTAAATTGCTTACACATATTCCATTAATTACCTCGACGTTTCGGACATGCTGTGACTTCCATAGTCTCGAAGGGACTCGACCATGACCAATCGCAGCAACATATCCGAAACGTCGAGAAAATTAATGTAATATGTCACACCACTAAATTTTTCGGAATTTATGTGGAAAAATGAAAATTACTATGTGCTTTTTGGTGAAAGAAAACATCGTTGAAGAAGCTCTACCTGCTGAGCATTACAATGATGTGTGTGAAGATTTCGGTCCACCTTGGATATTTTTGGGAACTATAGTCCAATTTCTCTCATTTTAAGAAGGAGCCTGTGCCCAACATTGGCGCATAATTAAGCTAGAGATTATTGTGTCCTGTTAGTTTGACGTATTCTTGACGTATCTCCAACAAAAGAAAGGGACTATGATGGCTGGAAATGGAGTGACTGCGACACTGTTCTCGATGTTGCTCTACGCAGACTGTAATTGACTATCTCAGATCGAGTAAGCCCATTTCTTTGCTAACCAACAATTATTAACTATGGCGGGTTCTACTACCACAAGAAATTAGTATCAGAATTTGTATTATTATCATCATTATCATCATTATCTTCTCCTAGCCGTATCCTGCTACAGTGACTAGATCCTAACGCTAATAATGTGTATCATTTGACACAACCAAATTTTTCACCAATACTTTTTAAGTATTTCAAGAAAAATGTAACTGTAATGGTTTTTTTCTGTTATTTTTTTTTTACTAAGACAAATTACAATCGTAGAACGTTAAAATTTATACTTTTTAAGGTAAGAATTCTATCATTTTAATTTAGTCTTTGTTGAGTTTGTTTGTCAGGTTTGAAAATGTCATAGAGTTTTTTTTTTCGCTATAAAACCTTTTATACATACGACCCTGGCTGTTATGACGTAATACTAACAGACAGAGCGTTACCGTACCTTATGTTATTATTCATGGTATTTGTTATGTTCTTTGTTATCACCAAGAGAAAATAAACTCTACTTACTTAAGGACCCCGATACACAATGGGTCATGTACAGATTGTACAGTACATCGCCGGTGGGCGCCACGATTCATTTTCCACAAAAAAAATTCCGACATCATGCGAAATTACCCCTGTACACAATGGCAATGACCTATAGTGGGTTATGGTGGCGCATTGTGTACTCCGACCCTTTTATGTGCGATACTTTCGTACACTTAAGGAACTGGCAAATTCACCCGTGCGACGCCAGGGCAAATAACTAGTAGGTGCTTCATTTCGGATTATACGTAAGATAACAAATGAGTCAACTTATTAATACCTAATAGAAATCAGATAACTACGTGGTAGTTAGGTTAAACAAGGCAAACACTCTGCCGAGGCATTGCGTCTATCATTAGTAATGAAGTATTTGCTTTAATTGGGTTGCTGCCATGTTTCTGATAGAACAAAATTATTGACATTGATGCTGCCATCTTGTTACAGTGGTTACGTTGTGATGGATTAAGTCAAAGGTAGAAATCAGTGTCTGAATTCTGGCGTAAATAGCAATTTAATTAGTATCCTTTTTTCTACATGTCTTTAAAAGGGGAGGTTCTATTTTTATATGTATGTATTTGTTTCGTATGTTCACTAATAATGACAATCATGATTTGTGGTCTTAAACAGAGCGCTTTCTTCATGTGGGAAAGTAATTGGTACTTCAATTTTTTATTCAATATTGGTTCAAAATAGGTAATTTATTAAAAAATCTGATTAAAAAGTAGCATGTGTGTTCGTTCAGGTATCTCCAGCTATCTCAAATCCAAATGTCATTCAAATTACTCCAGCTATTTTAGTGTGATGAATTCATCAGTATACTACATCACACACACACACGTATAAAGTTTCACGCTTATATTGATACCTACTTATCCCATAGGAACTTCAGGGATCGTTGTAAAAATTGAATATTTTGAAAGGAATAAAATTGCTCGGAAGAAGCTCCACCAACATCACATTAAAAATAATAGTAGGTGTTAATTTTACGCGGAAAGGCATTCTACGTAATGAATGCCTTGCAGTTTAATTTTTAATTTATTTCATCGGTCTTTTTCTTTTCTGCTCATGTGGAAGAATGTGTGTATATTAAACGGACGGACTATTCAGTAGGCTCTCTTGTTTCCTTTCAACATACATTAGAGATTAAAATAAGGTTGAGAAATGGAACAGGGTTATGTGGATAGGCATTATTGAAGTCCAATCAGTAAATCAATACGTTTTAATCTATTATCGCAAGAGTTGCACTCTAATCTTTTTAATTTTACGTTAAGTCATATCTTGCAGCTGATTGGCTGCTAAAATTGAATTTAATCATGTGATGTGATCAGAGGTGTGATTTTGTGATTTTTTTAGTATTATAATAATAATAATATAGCTTTACACTTTAATTAATCATGCAGTTTATTTTGATAAAGACTAACTGATAGGAGATCTGTACCCAGCAATGGAACGTTTATAGGCTGGAAATAATGATGATAGACTAACTCGAGAATGAGTGAAAATTTCAAACTATGTTGCAGGCGAAATGGGTGAAAATCTTAAACCATGTTGCAAGCGATGCGGCTAGCAACCCATCACTATTTTGCCCACAATGATGCTAAACGTGACCTTCACATGTTGTTAGCCTAGGCTCTGTCTACCGTTAGCTAAGGGATAAAAACGTTGTTAGTATGTAACTACTTATGTTAACTCGAATTCTATGAAATTGCCTTACCATCCGTTTTAACTATATCATTGGAATATAATTATTATTAAGTATTAACTATCCACATGAGGACGTGCTTTGACATTTATACATTTAGACTTTGGTGATTCTCTGCTTGCTTATAAAAGCGTAAGTCAGTAGGTATTGCTCTCATGAACTAGCAACGAAATGTACATCCTAGATCGAATTGAAGTTTGAAACCAGTAAAGTACAGTGCTTTTAGTTTCTTAATGTATCTATTTGACAGTTGCCGTGGTATCGAATAAACATGAATGAAAAGTACATTATTGGGGATGGGAGCGAGTAGTTTGGACAGAGTGATGCTCTGTGCAGCTGTTGCACTTGTAGTCCAAGATCCCAGAGCGATCAGACATAACTTATTTTCTGACGAATGAAACCTTAAGTTTTCAGTAGCGTCTCGTGTGCCTTGAATACCTACGCGCTTGTGAAAACTTGCCGAGTGACACCTGGGCAGGTACCAGGTGAGAAAGGTAATTAAAAATAAGAGTTATTTAACTTAAATTCAGATGGCTGATTTTTATATATATCATGTAGAATATTATTTTAAAGCAATATCATAAGTGTCAGACACTTTTGATGGACCAGAGCTTTTGTCAGACGCTTTTAAGCTAGGTACCCAAAAAATAAATGAACTTTACTTATTTTTACATGTCTGATTTTTGAATATGTTATTGAAGTATTTATTTAAAAGTTATATTCAATCAGTCAGACAAATTAGAGTGACCAAACATCCCCTAAGACAAAAATTGTTCAGCCAGAAGTATGAGGGCGAGAGCACTATTGCGCATGCGTTTCAGAGTGAGTGAGACGTCCATAATAACTCGGTTCCCCTTCTTAAACTCACCATATGTTTCAATCTAATGTGTACCTATGTGCTGTCTTTTTTTACTTGTGAAATTTATAGTATTCCTGTTAAAGTTAATTTTGTTGAAATAAAAATGCAAAAATGTCAGATCGAAAACAGTAAGTATTCTTAACACATTTATTTTTTTTACTTTGAGGCGCATGCGCAATAGTGCTCTCGCCCTCATACTTCTAGCTGAACAATATTTGTCTTATAGGATTTAGTTCTATTTGGGGGCATAGCATAACAACCTAGATTGGGCCTGCGGACCGAGTACCTAACTACTATGGTTCGAGGGTTCTATGCTAACTACTTGCCGAATTTGTACGGAATCGTCGATGCGCGAGTACGACTCGGACTTGGCTGGTTTTTATAATACGATTCCTTGGGGCTCAATTGTCATATAAGCCAAAAGTCGAGTTTTCAGAAGAGACAAAAAACTAAAAAGAAAATGAAAAAGAATTAAACTCTTTTGTTTTAACTGTTATAAAGAAGCTTCGTACGACATAATTTCTTAAAATTGTGAGTAGAACAACATGGATTCATAATATTTAAGATACAACTTTTAAATTTTTTTTTGATTAGGTATTATACTGTAAAAAAATAAATCACGTATAAACACCCAAAACTACTTTACAGCGATAATAATGATAAGGTAGGTATAAACCAAATCAGTTTGAGAATCGAATTTAACTTTCAAAGTCCATTAATACTAAAAAGGTTTGAGGGTTTGGTAGTAACAAAAAATTCGTATAGAAAAAAAAATATTGGTGAGGGTAAGAAATCAATGCCAACGAAAAAAAACACACAAATATCGTTGTTATTATTAAACATATTGGTCAAGTACTTGTTAAATTTTCAGAAATCGTTAAGGTCGTTTACGCCAAGTTTGATAAGTAATATTATGTCCTTTATGCCAGTGATAGATTTTGATTTTGGGTCAATAATACCTTTGCATTTTTTACACTCTTGAGTAGCTGGCTTTTATAGCTCGTTTTTTTAAAAATCCGTCTAGAGCAACAGGAAATTGAGGGTTGTATTTGTTTTTTTTTTTTTTTGGGATTTGGAAAATTTCAAATACACACGTCGATAGAGAAAAAAAAACTGAGCATGACTGTAATCAAATCTCATTTTCGTCAAAATGGCTTATACAACAATTGAGCCCCAAGGTAGGTTGCACAATCAGATGATGGTTTGGTAATGCATAAAGGTGGACAAATAATTATATCAACCATTATAACGTTTTTTATAAAAAAAAAGCAAGTTTCTTCCACGCTGGTCTGGGAGTAAAGAAAAAACGTAGAATGTACCAGTTGCTTCTCTTCCCGCGCAGATGGTAAAAGTCCATCGAGGGAATGGGCGAAAATCTTAGGAATCATGTTTTACGCGATGCGGTTAGCAACCCATCACTATTTTGATTCCCCTTTCCACCTGTACGCCCACCATCATGTTAAACGTGGCCTTTAGATCTTGTTACCTAAGGCTCTGTCTCCCTCGTAGGGGATAAAGGCGTGATTTATGTATGTATGTAAGTTTCTGACAAAATTACTTTTTAATACGGGCTTTTTTTGCTGACGCCAAGAGCGGGTTGAACTCGAGCACCGAAGAAGTGCCTACCCCCTATTTTTGGGAGCACGGATAATTGTATAGAAATACGATTTCGAATAACTGTATCTTTTGATCAAGTTAACTTAGATTGGAGGGTTGAGGTGTGAGTCGGGTTACCTCCACGTGTCGTCAAGAGTTGCGGTTCGTTTTCGGATCCGTCCGGGGGGAAGAGCAGTGTTTGGTCCGGTGCACCCTGGGCATCGGCTAATGATTTCCTGGCAGTTTCTGAGGGATATCATTGACCGTTGGCTAACAGCCCGACAGGGGGGGAGGGGTCTTTAACCATTACCGTACAACGTTGCCGACATTTTTGTCACAAGATTTCTTAATTATATTTTTGTTACTTTGACATTGGCGAAGTTGTCGTCGCTATAACGACTTGATACGCCACAGATAAGAAGAAGATTAGAGGGTTAATTTTTTCACAGCTCTAAGGGGCCGCAGATCATATTCGTCTCCAGCCTATATACGACCAACTGCGGGGCACAGGCCTCCTCATAGAATGAGAGGGTTTGGGCTGTAGTTCCCACGCGGGCCCAGTGCAGATTGGGAACTTCACACGCACCATTGAATTGCTTTGCAAATGTGTGCAGGTTTCCTCACGGTGATTTTCCTTAACCGAAAAGCGCGTGATACATTTCAAATGTAATTATCATATCAGGATCAGGTCGGCTCTTAATATTTGGTATTAATTTAGCTTTATACCTTTGCGCGTTCTTAAGGTAAAGGGACGTGACAGACAGACGAACGAACAACAAAGCTAAGATAAGTATAATAATATAAGAGTTCCGTTTTTTTTTCTTTTTTTATGGTGTGGAAAATGCGCTTTATGCATCCGCCCGGTACGGGTTTACCGTGGGTATGTGGGGCTCCCCGCGACGGCAGGCAGACCCACTGAAAACCACACGGATTCCCTATTCGGTCGTATGTGAGACGTTACGGGAGCACTCGGTGTCACCGCGACGCCCCACGACCCCCCCGGATGGGGTTCCCTCTTCACGGCACCTGTGCAATGCAGGTTTGGGAGACGTACGAGTACGGAGCCCTAAAAATTTACGTGTACTTAGTCATAACTTACCTGTCCCTTGAATATAGGGTGGTTCTAGATGGGTCCACCGGAAAACTGCCGACAAGAATCAACTCTCGCATATTACGAGTCACGTTAATGAATCGTCCGCCATTCTCCCTCAGAAAGCACCCTCGTTTCTGCTGTAACATGATTGCGTAGTTTAATCTAAGGCTAAAGTCTTCATGAAATAAACAAAACATTCGCTAAGATTAAAAACCATACCAGCGGTAGGAGCACACGCAACAAAAACAAGTGAAGCACGCATAATTCCACCCTTTCATTGACTACAAATCAATGCCTAATGATGACACTATCTGCTGAACGGTATAATCAAATCGATGTAATTATCTGATATTGGTGGAACTTTAGCGAAAATACTAACTGGGTTTTCCCTGATTAATACTTATCGTGGGTTAAACCCAAAACCGAAAGCGTTCCTTCAGAGTCTTATCTCATTATTTTTGCTTACACAATATAAATAAGGTACTGTTTATTTTTATATGAAATAATTAAAAAAAATCCTACTAATATTATAAATGTGAAAGTTTGTGAGTATGTTTGGATGTTTGTTACTCTTTCACGCCAAAACGGCTGGATAGATCTGGATGAAATTTAGAACATAGATAGATTATGGTCTGGAATAGCACATAGGCTACTTTTCATCCCGGAAAATTGCGTAATTCCTGCGGGATAGCGATAAACGAATTCTATGCAGACGAAGTTGCGGGCTAGTTAAAAATAAATTAGCTGTGGTACCCTAGTGGATTGACCTTTAGCAGTGGATTCGAATCCAGGCTTGCACCTCTGGATTTTTCGGAATTTATGTGCGAAATCGCATTTGAAATTTATCATGAGCTTTTCGGTGAAGACAAACACCTGCTTACGAGTACACATGCGAGGCAATTCAATTGCGTCTGAAATTCCTAATCCGCACTGGGCCCGCGTGGAAACTAATATACAATCTAATACAACTGTGCCCAGCAGTGGGATGTAAAGGTTGGGTTTTTTTAATTGTTCTGAGACGATACTAGTATTATGTCATTACAATAATAACTATCCATTTAATTTATTTAATATCACCATCAGATATATGATTACCTATATTTATTAGAAGGTGGGGTGTTTAAAATTACATGCACCAATGGCCTCCAAACTATAATTCTGTATAATCTGGCGGGGCGCAGGTCTCGTTTCAGAATTAGAGTATTTGAGGCTGCAATTTTGATGCAGGCCCAGTGCCAATTATTACCTCACAAATTTACGCACAATTTTACGCACAATTTTAATTTACTACGCAGGTGTATGCGTTTTTCTTCCTCTAGATTTCCAGAACCTTCTTTAAGTACAGTGAAGGAATTTAATTCCTAACCCACCATGGAATTTGTTTATATTAAGTATCATAACGATTTACTTGTTAACTAATGCGATGACACTGAGGTTTTATGTGAAGAGGTTTCTCGATGGGTCAGGAATTTAATTTCCTGACTGTACCATATTTTGGGTTAAGACCCACCATCCCCTGGCACTACCCCTGAGGGTAGCGTGGGACTGAACCATACCACCGAAGTGCTGTAAGCTACGGGTTAGGTAGGTTAGGTTAGTTACATAGCTCCTTATGCCCGAAGGGCAAACCACCCAGGAATAGGAGCCCCGCGGTCGATTTTTTTTTCAATTTCTCAATTCCCAGCACTACTATGGTGGTATGGTTCAGTCCCACCCTACCCCCCGGGGCAGGGGCGTAACTATAGGGTGGCAGGGGTGGCCAAATGCCATGGGCCCCTAGCTCTACGGGGCCCCGAACTGAGTTGGTTTAGAGCACAGAAGAGACGCTGATGCTCTTCTTTATATTGAGGAAGGAGCCCCATCTGACGAATTTGCCACGGGCCCCAGACGTTACAGTTACACCACTGTACCAGGGGTATGGTGAGCCTGAAGGGATGTTTTTGAGCAACTTAGTTGTTCCTATGTATACATACGTACACATACATAAATCACGTATTTATCCCTTACGGATTAGACAGAGCCTAAGGTAACAAGACTTCAAGACTACGTTTAGAATGACGAAAGAAAGAAAGAAGATATTATTCCTTTTTGCAAGACACACAAATATAAGAGCATAAACACAACTTTATAGAAAAGAAACAAAAAAAACACAGCCATGAAAAATAGATCATCAGCGTTGTGTGTGACTTCGCAAAAGTGAAACGGTCGCTGGCTCAGCATTACGCTGAGGTATTAAACACCTGCAGCACTGATTTTCAACCAGTACTGTCTGATGGTGTTGTCTTGATTGTGGGCATATAAGTGGAAAGAGAAATGAAAATACTGATGGGTTGCTAGCCGCATCGCTTATAACATGATTTCTATTTTCCCCCATTCCCTTGATAGGCTTTTACCATCTGCACGGGAAGAGAAGCAACTGGTTTTTTCTTTGCTCCCAGACCAGCATGAATGTACATAAACACCAATTGACCATTATGTTTTTTTGTTTTTAGTATTGAGCTACCTAATAATTTTATAGTTGACTTTGAAGTAAGAGTAGAATGTTTGAAATCTTGTTTGTTTTTACGTAATTTTAGGCGTGCTGCTGCATTCAAGGACACAAAAAATTTCGCCCCTGCGGAACCTATTTCATACTCCGCAGGAAATCAGACTATGATCTATCCCTGTACCAAATTTCACGTAGAAGCAAGTCAAAGAAGAGTAGGTAGTAAATATTCATACATAGGTATGTACGGTCAAGTGCAAAAATAAGTATTGATAGGAACTTCTCAAAAATATGTCCCACGACCTTATTACGCCGGTGTAAGAGCGTATGGTACTTATTTTTGAATCTTTGTCTAAATACATATTATTACACTTGACTGTACATACAAACATTCGCATTTATAATATTAGTAGGATGGATTATTATTGTACATTTCTACAAAGAAATTGCTGTGAAATTAATTGTGAAAAGGTTCTACAAATGTACTCAATTCAGTTTCCTTTGTAAGTCGAATCGGGAAATTTGACCCAATAAAATTAAGTGTTGAATACTTCTTGATTGCGGCTACACGTCTGTACAAAAATTTGCATACATTTTGCACCTCATTACGATTGTATATATTTTTTACTCGACAGTACTAACTTATTTTTTATTTTTTATTTTTTTTCAGGTAAGCCTACGATTGATATATTGGAGGAACGCCTTATTATACACATAGGTATAGTACTTATTTCTAAGGATCACTTTAGACATATTTTCTGTGGGATATAGACTGCGATAAGAGGGCTATCGAATTTGTACTTACCAGTTGGAGCCGCTGTAGAATAAAGTATATCACTTTTGCTTTTTTCAAAAGCATTGCGATCGTGGATTCGCTTTATTTAGGATTTGTTTTAATTAATAAGTGCTGCGCAGTCCCGTTTATCGTCTGAATTAGCTGACCTTTTACGCCTGCTTAGTTTTGGCATACATTTTTCTTTAGATCTTCTTTTAATATTTTGATAAAAATATCGTATGTGTGCTATAATAATAGATAATCTTTACAACACAAAACTCCGTAATTTAAAGCCGGAAATTTTACTACTAATTGACGCTTCTATACACCTCACGCTACACTATCCCCTCTAGGGGCGAATTCATACCCGGGAACCTTTATTGGACACAGATGTGTGCATTATGATCATGGTTAAACTAATGATGGATGGATGTACTTATATGTAATGCGGCTGGATGTAATATTGTCTGTACCAAACATCATGAATCATACAAAACTATTAATTTTACTTTAATTACGCAACAAGATTTATCAATTAATTAGAGATTATAGATAGACATGAAACCCATTAGGAGTCAACCTAAATCCAAGGGAAAGAAAGGTTTTGTTACAGCTTCCTAACAACTAAGTTGGCAGACTGCCATCAGAGGTTCCTATCTGACAGCAAAATATTCGTATAGCCATCGACGTTTTTCTTAAATTTGGACGACAGAATCTTGTAAGCTGCGGTGCGTTGTAATGAACCGTGTGCAAAGTAATTAAATATAGTATATAACGTAAAGTAAATAAATATATTTCATTTTAATTTTATTTCATCATTTCAATAAGTTCCAATTTCTTTTTCAGCTGCTGTCAAAAAAAATTGTGTTCTATGTTTTTACACCCAAGTTCATAAGCAATTAAATATTATTATAATAATCATAATGATAGTTATCAAATATCCTGGGGTATCAAGAGTGATCCCTCAACGTTCCGGTGGATGTGATACTAATTGCATTCAATGAGTGACTGTGTGGGAATTTAGATGGAATTGGTTTGTTTACAAAGGCGTTAAAATGGATGGGAATGGATTATAGATACTACATTTTGTAAGTCAGTTACATAAAATAATCCTCTTTAGCTACGGTACGGAAATAGGGCCCCTGGCAACGAATATATATAAATAATGACATTTTGTTCCCTATCCTGTGGGAATTTCGATTCGAGTTCGACTTGCATTTGGCTGGTTTTTGTACATTTTCGATGGAAGAAGTTTTAGCGCAAATTTTGATTCTGCGCGGATGAAGTCGCGGGCAAAAGCTAGATATAAATAATTGCGTAGTTTATTACCAATATCGTTAAAGATTTTTTTTTAAACAGTAGCAGGAAGATTTTAATGTACTATCTAAAAACATGTAGCTGTAATAAAACTTAAAGCTGACTAATTAAATGAAATAACTAAAATCATCTTGGGTTTTCTTAAAAAAAGATATGTTTTTTAAAAAGAGCGTTTATTATATAACAATTTGCTTAAAAACTTAAGCGTTGGACTGGATCCAAGCGGTGTAGCGGGAGACGCGAGCGTTGACACCGGGGTAGCGGGCCAGAGCGCACTGTTCGCCCCACGAGCAAACACCGACGACCACGTTGTTGTGGAACAGAGGGCCACCAGAGTCACCCTGGCACTGGTCGCGGCCACCAACGTCCAACCATCCGGAGCACAACATGTTGTCGGTCACGGACAGACCAATTTCAGCGTAACGGTTTCTGCAAGTGTTCTGGTTCACGGTCCAGATCTGGACTTGACGGAGCTGCTCAGAGCCTGCACATCTGAAGCAGGTTGCGCCCCATCCGACAGCCCATACAGCCTGGTTGTCAGCCAAGTTGTAGTTAGCACCAGCGATGCTTGCTGGGCGAGCCTGGTTATTGTGGGCGATGTTGGATGCGGAGCGAAGGATAGCAACGTCGTTATCGAGGGTGCGGGTGTTGTAGCTAGGGTGGATGATGATCTGGGCAGTGTTGTGGACGACACCACCGCTGTTAGCCCAGGTGGAGCCGGTACGGATACGCCATCTGTTAGCTGCGTCACCACTGTAGAAAAAAAAACAGATAGGTATAAATATATCACCACTATTTCTAGACAACTTTTTAAAAATGGTATCCCGTTTTGCTACTTCTAGAGATTATTATTGAAGTAAACAATTTGAAGATACTTACATGAAGCAGTGAGCGGCTGAGAGGATGGACCTAGTGTTAAGGATGGCACCACCGCAGGCCTGGCTGTAAGTCACCAGGTTCCATGAGTACAACAGGGAAGAGGTGACAGGCCATTGCTCGATGGTAGTCAGAGAGCCACCAACGATCCTTTGCTGCTCCTTGGGAAGAGCTATATAGAAATAAATATAATGCCTTGAATATAGATAAATATAAACGATTTTTTTCACGATACATTTGAAATTTGGTAACTTTTTACAAAAAAATAATTAAATGTACAGAATAAAAACTTCGTTGTACCTATAGTTAATTTGATTTGAGGCAACAAATTAATAAATATCTAGTGTACATTTAGCAGTGTATGAAGATTGATTATGATAACTCATGTAAATAGAAACATACTCGTAGGTAATATACTTATTACAAAATGATCAAGCAAACAATTTTTTTAAATGCTAATTGAGTTTACGTTTGACATCACCTGTAGTGATACTAAATTGGTAGATGTGGTCAAATTCATAATTGATTTGAAATAAATATATTTTTAATTCAAGGTTTTATTCAACCTGTAATGATTGTTTGACAGTTTATTTAGTAGTAGTAATTTGAACTTTACCAACATACAGAATTTAGTACTCAGTATATTGGACGAAAACGAAAAGTACTGTCATTAAAAAAGCAAGTTTAAAAAAAAACTATTTTCTGCATCAAAGTACTTACCGGCGACAGATGCCAGGCACACGGCCAGTAAAGCCAAAGTAACACGCATTTTCTCTCCTGCCGTTAATGGATACAGTAACTGAAGAAGCGTCTACCTTTATACCTTCGATAAGACTGATAAAATTAATTATAGATCCTAATCACAATTTACTAAATTATTTCACAGGGATCAGTGCTTCATTTTCGGATTAGGCAAACGATAACACATGTGTCAACAAATTACTGGAAATCGCATTTTTCCTTATAAGAAGCGATGGACTAGCAACAAAATTTTCTAGAATATTATTTTCCCCATTCATCTTTCGAGAACTCACTTGGGTAGACCTGTTTTTAAATATTTTTAATTGTCAATGCAGCGGCATTGTCTGTAATTAAACCGTGATAGTATAACAAAATTGTATTTAGTGAGTGTTATCCAAATTTAAAAGACCGTCTTGCAGAAAAAAATACACGGTCTCTTAAAATTGTTTCGAAATATTTTAGCAGGTATATAGATGCGTTAGTTTAACTTAATAGCCCTGTAAATCTTTTCAGGATTTTTTAATCATAGTTTCAATTTTTTCCCGACATTGATCAGTGAACAAAGTGACCGCGTCAAAGGCGGGACTAAACTTAGAATAAAAAAAAATTAAACTCCTCGACATCGGATACCCTGAACCAAGAGATTTCAAGGCACTACCACAGCGCCCAATCAACCAATTCATGAATGCGGTGGTGAAAGCGAAAAAAGAGATCCGCAAATGGGTCGAAGTGTATCCGTAGGGACCCCTAGACTAAGATAAGATAGAATCAAAAAATAAAATGAAAAATCTATCCCACCAAAAACATTCTGTAAAAAACTAGCCAAGTCTCGATGGAGCTGCTTGTTTATCTCTAAAAAGTAATGAAATCTAGACAAAGTTGTTCCAAGTGTAAGGTTGCTTACTGCGATTTCTTTATTATTATAGTTAATGTTCTGTGACTTGGCCGTTGAAGGGTACACAAGGGTACAAAACCAGGTTCATTTTCCATCGTCAATGGGTAGCGGTTCTGGCGACAGATTGGTGCAATGGTGTCACGGAGCACCATGCAGCTCCATCGAGACTTGGCTAGTTTTTTACAGAATGTTTTTGGTGGGATTTCACTTCTTTTTGTAGAAACGTGGGCATATTGATTTATTTTATTATATTTTCTTAATTCTTATTTAACACATTTTTTTTTTTTTTTTCATTTTAGGTGTTTTTTTTTTCAAACATCAAATGAAGCGGCCCACCAAGTTGAATATTTTTTGTAAAGGCGGTATAATATGTCGATCTCTAATAGTTTGGTTGGGCTCTTGTGTTTTCTAATCAGGGTCACCAGGTACCCCAGATCTTCGATTATCCTAGTTTTTATAGTTTTCCCTTTATGTGACCATTAAACCCTAACTCTGTACCAAATTTCAGCTCTCTGAGTTTATGGGAAGTACTAGTTCTATTTTGATGATCATGAGTGAGTGAGTGAGTGTCATAAATGCAAAACTTTGCTTTCGCTTAACTTTGGAACTAAATGACCTACAGACTTAAAAATTTTTGGATTTTAAGTAGGGGTGCGAGTCGGGTTACCTCCACGTGTGATTAAGAGCTGCAGTTCGTTTTTGGATCCGTCCGGGGAGAAGAGCAGTGCTTGGTCCGGTGCGCCCTGGGCAACGGCTAATGATTTCCTGGCAGTTTCTGAGGGATATCATTGACCGTTGGCTAAGAGCCCGACAGGGGGGGAGGGGGGTCTTTGACCATTACCGTACAACGTTGCCGACATTTTGTCACAAGATTTTTTAATAAAAATTTTTACATTGACATTGGCGAAGTTGTCGTCACTATAACGACTTGATACGCCACAAATAAAAGAAGAAGAAGAAGATTTTAAGTATGTGATTATAGCTTACTGGATGACGAAAATTTCTGCGTTCTGGTTTTATCCAGAGGTTCTCAAATAGGGGCCTGAAAATGCGGTGAAATGGTTCCAGTAAAGGATGGTACGGCAGTGTTTGCTTCGCGCTCGACTTGGCGGGGGCACTGCCGTGCCCCCAGATTCAGGAGTTTTCAGTCCAACTAACCGAACTACCTAATGAAATAATTTGGAACGACTAAGTACCCCTGTATATCTCGATATAGTTGCTGAATCTGATTTAAAGCTTGACATACATAACTGAATCAAGTTTGACCCTAAATCGAGATTGATTTCCTTTCTGTTGGACGGCTGAAATAATTTGTTTATTTTCTAAATACTTTTTTTTTTTTTTTTTTTTTTTTATTTAGTGATACCTCTCTGGAATCTCTTGGAAATACAATCTAGTCTTAAGACTAATAAGTATTTTAAATTTGACCTAAACTACTAATAAGGCTAAAAACTAAGAATGTGTCCATTAACACTTTTCTTATTGTCTCTATTAAGGGGAAGACACTTTGTTAATGTGTTCATAATAAACAGCACTCACTGCACTCATTACGCTATCACTATACTAAACTAACTCAAATGGTTTTGTCCTTTTCAGTCTTCTCTCTATGTCCGTGGTATCGAGGAGCTGGATAGCCTCGACATTCACATGGTGATGAAGCCTGTGTTCGTGGGCTTCGGCATATTTTTTGATGATTTGGCTGACAGGTTCCACTGCGAGGTCCCGGTGGAGGTTGTCGTTTCTTATGTACCAGGGTGCGTTTACGATACATCTGAGTACTTTATTTTGGAAGCGTTGGATCATTTGGATATTGCTTTGTTTGGTACAACCCCACAGCTGAATACCATAAGTCCATATTGGCATTAGGACTTGTTTGTACAGTAGTATTTTATTGTGCACTGACAGCGCCGAGTGCCTCCCGAGCAGCCAGTACATCTTCCTATAGCGAAGATCTAGTTCATCGCGTTTCTTTTTGACATGAGCCTTCCAGCGAAGCTTGGCGTCCAGTGTCATGCCCAAGTATTTGGCTGTGTTTTCGTACGGTATTGCTTTGTTATTAATATATACCGGGCTAATTTCTAAATACTAACGCAAAAATATGTATTTTTAATTAAGAGCAAAGTCGTCACCACCGTACTTTGTCTTATGTTTTTCATTGACTTGTTCTTTAATTGAATAATTCTAGCAGTCTTCAATTTTCTTCACGCAGAACTACACGGTAATATTAATATAATAAAGAATAATATGCGAATGTTCGTTATTTCAGAAGATTCTTCTCTTTCCGCTTCTTACTTTACCGCAGAATATCATTGTTACTAAAACGTATTTCTTCTTCTAACATATTTATCAGGCAATCATAGTACTCCAACCAGGTTACGATGATCACTTGACATCTCTTTTAATAATAAATAATAGAAACACAGATTTTAAGGCACCCAGGTGTGTAGCAGCAACTTTAGTGTAGTGACGGCACCTGACTACGACCAAACTCAAAAGGTTATATAATATGTTTTTTTTAGACATAGGACAGAAAACGAACGTGTAGGTGGATCTGATGTTTGCACTAATCCACAGATATTTAGACAAACGCTACACTAGAGAATTGCGTATGCATTAGAGTTCTCTTTTAGTCCATACATACACATACACATACATAATCACGTCTTTATCACTTAAGGGGTAGACAGAGCCTAAGGTAACAGGTACCTACAGGCCACATTTAGCAAGATTGTGGGCGTATAGGTGGAAAATGGAATCAAAATACTGATGGGTTGCTAGCCTCATGTCCTATAACAAGATGCCTATGATTTTCGCCCATTATCTCGATGGACTAGAGAAGTAACTGGTATATTCTATGTTTTTTCTTTGCTCCCAGACCAACATGTTTTTTTTTTAATCCAGGTAGCTAATTTACTCTTTGCCCTAAATTACGTCTAAAGCCATTTTTTATTAGCCCGTAATATTTTCCTACTGCTGGGGCATTATCGCACCTGTTTTTCCATGACTTGACTTCACTATTGCTGTTGGAGCGAGCAGTATGAGTTCCGGCTGAAAAACAGCGCTGAAGTGTCGCTCGTGCGAGCTGGCACTGGCAGCATTTGCTGGCGCCGAACCATTTACCACTAATCCTTTTATTTTTGTTTATGTGTTTTGATGTTTTTTTATGGTTTTTAGTGGTAATAAATATTTTTTCTTTCTTTCTTTCTTTCTTTTACTATGTCGCGGAAATATCCATTATAGCGCAAAAACATTGACAAATGTAGACAGCCAGGTCAAGATGTATTTGAAAGGGTAGATAGAGCCATCTTGCAGGAAAAAGATAAATTTCGATTTAGTAGTGGTGAAGTGTATGGAACTGTTAAGCAAGTTACAACACTAGTACAAAGGCTAGTGCTAGTTACAGTGTAAGCAATTTTCATGTAGATTATTTTAGGTGTAATGTATCCAGTTTTATTCGTAATCATAATCACTCGTCATAATCTTGCGAGTAATATGGTCGGTCTTGTGCAAAGTCCGCCTGGATCGCTTCCTCCGTCGTACTCGCTAATTCTTCCACCAAGAAGCAGTGATTGCGCCGCTGTACTCCGGTGTAGAAAGGAAGAAAACCTATGAAATTACTGATACATGAGGTATTCAATCTATGTTCGCCAAGCTGCCGACGCATCTGCAAGTCTCTGGTTTTGAGGGTGCCTATGGCCTTGTGGTGCTAACTCACCATCAGGTGACCCATTCCCGTATTTGCCTACCCATTTCGTGTATTTATCATCAAAAGTTCTGTTGCTGATGAATTTCTAGGTGGAGTACTTTGAAACTGTTTCTAGGTCATACCCCCTGCGTTGGAGTCCCTGCGCCCTAGCCAAAACAATTGATACATTGGCTTTTCGCCCAAATAATTTGAAAGAAAGGTTGCCTAGGGTTTCATTTTCTAACTAAACCTTTTACTGCGTATCATTTCAAACTACTTGTACTGCGTTGTCTATTTTAAGTTAGGTCAGCTGTATGATTAAAAAAAAATTTTTTTTGAAAGTTTAAGAAAGAGACTGTCGTTTACCGTAAATACTTTACAAGTGATACCTGCATATAAAAAACGAGTTGATGCCATTTTGATCAGTCTGCTTATGGTATTTGAATTATTATTACAGCTACTTACCTATTCATGTCAAACCTCCATGCCATACTTACTCCTATGGACATTGGAAACTCTACTCTATCTAAGTTGTGGACAATTACACATATCGGGACTACTACTACAGTCTAGAGCATGCAGTGGGATCCTCAGAGTAGGCAATACGTACAAATTTTGTTGCGCCACCTTCCCACCCTTTCCGGCTGTTATCCACTAAATGCAGTTATTTCAAAGGAAAGAGATTAACTTTGAGTAGGGATATGTATAGTCAAGACCATGACTAATAATATTTTGAAATCGGTTTCGATAAAAACATAGTTTATAGAATTTAGTACAACGAATAATTTCGCATTCGCGAGAAAGTTCTTCATTTTGTTCCATCTATAGTAAAGGTAGGTTATGGTAAGGTAGGAATCGTTGAATAGGAAAATAATCATATTATACATGAAGTCCACGAGTGGTCTGTCCACAAAAACAAACAGGAACATTCATGGGCGTACCCAGTATTTGTAAAGGGGCAGAATTAAATATAAACTAAATGGATAACTTCGTTCTTGACTCGTTTTGTGCATGCGCGCTCGATTCATTGATACCTACTGCATTGTTTTGCGGTAATTTTCAAAGTAGGTGTACCCAAATGAGTATTTAATTTTACTTAAAAATCTCAACCTTGGGTAGGAGAGCAAGGTGGGGCAAATGCCCCAACTCGCCCCACCGTGGGTACGCCCATGGGAGCATTGGGTCATAGTAAATGATTTCACAGATGAAGGAGACAAGGTTGGTGTTAAACAGCGCGCCATAGGTATTGCTAGTGTAGCAAAAACTTCCTACAGATTAGTGAGAATTGACCACAAACTGATTTGATTGTGCGGCTGTCTTCAGAATTACCGCCATTTGCAGAATATACCATTTGACTACATAGTATAAAATAAAGTCGCTTTCCGCTGTCCGTCTGTCTTTTCCTATGTATGCTTAGATCTTTAAAACTACGCAACGGATTTTGATGCGGTTTTTGAAGTGATAACTTCTTATGGGAGGGTAAACCGCTTCGTAACGTAATGCGTTACGGCGCCAGTCTGTCTGGCTTCCCTTTCTCTGACGCATACGGCAGCGGTAGGCAGGCTCTTCCTCTCTCTCTCTCTAACCCACAGCGCTAGTCGAATTTTGGACAGACGATTCCCCTTCTCTCTACTCAGTGTTTAGTGTGCGTTAGAAATACACTGTTAGTAATTTAGATTAGTTTAAGTTATCACTTCTGTCGGGTGTCCCGAGACGCACACGTTTCTTTTTTTAATAGAGAGAGTGATTCGAGAGGAAGGTTTATTATGTATAATACGCAGACAAAGTCGCGGGCAGAAGCTAGTTCTGACTAAATAAAAGCAGCTGCCATACATCCCAAATATCCATTAAATAAAACACCGACCACTGTCAAAACTTAACAACCTTAGTTTATTACAAATCTTCTTTCTTGTTTGGTGTCCTGCTGCCAACCAATTCGAATAAGTTAAAAAGTCATAACCAATTCCTAATTTAAGCGTTGGCTTGGATCCAGTTAGTGAACCGAGACACGCGAGCGTTGACTCCAGGGTAGCGCTGGAGTGCGCAGCTCTGTCCCCAGGAACATACACCAACAATAACGTTGTTGTGAATCAGGGGACCGCCTGAGTCACCTTGGCACTGGTCGCGACCACCAACATCCAACCAACCGGAGCACAGCATCTGGTTGGTGATGGTGTACCCTAACTCGGCGTAGCGAGTTCTGCACACAGCCTGATTCACGGTCCACACCTCGACGTGACGCAGCTGCTCAGATTGGACACCTCCCGGCTGAAAAACAGTGAAGTACTTTATGAAATAACATACATATTAGTAGCAAACATCTTCGGGTTTTATGTCAAATAATGAATAAGTATACCTTAATATTTGAAAATCGACGCATTAATCGTAATGTCAAAGAGATACTATTAAATTGGTTCACCTTCAGCATAGTTATGGGTATGTTCCAATGCTACCAACATAGGCCAGCACTCAAGATGCGAAAGATTATTAGAATGCGAATTGGGAACTGCGCCGTTTCCTTCGCGTGTATTACCCTCTTACATATTTTTTAGAACAGTGTCAAATTTTGAACTGTTCTTAACATTTAAAAACAAAGCCTACATAATTATAATGTTGGTCAAGACTAAGTTTAATCATACAATGAAAATGCCATGAAAGTCAATTCCAAGGTTTCCAAGATCGTGAACAAAGAAATTGACAGACAGAAAAATCTAAAAATCGTTAGTATGCGATTTGCCAACCTATACTCTCGTATTGTATCTCTGGTGCCCACAAAACTCATAATCCTAAAACTTGAACGAGCACAGCGAGCGGTTCTCAAGGTTAGCCATTCGCTCCCATTTCTCTCTCCAACAACCAAATTGTACAACTAATTCAAACTACTAACCGTACGTCAATTGCTCATTCTGCATAGAATACTAAAAAAACACTCTCTCCTTGTCTACGATCCTGTACCTTTATCAAAGAAGCGTAGGAAAGATCAGGTCTGCCTATATATCAAATACAACACCCGCTTTACTTATAAATCCTACAGCTACTTGGGTGGTCTCCTTTACAATAAATATGAATTTATTTCTCTCAATCTGCTACTTAACTAAAAGCCAATGCAAGGGCGCTGTAACACAGTGGTTACTTGGCTTGGACTATAATGCAAGAGAAAAACTTTTATTGACCGTCTCCTAAAACTTACACTCTTATTAAGTATATGAACGAACACTATCGTTGACACACTAGCGCTCACATACGCACAAACACATACACACACACACAGGTCCAGCCTAGTTCGGGCACCAGTCTCTGCCACACTCACACCACAGATTTTTCTTTCTCCGCTTTCTTGCCGCTCTATAATGTGTGCCACTCGGATTCCTGGCTGTTTGCCTTCCCCAAAATCTAACAAATATATAATGAAAATTATATAATTTTAAAATAATACCTCTTAAGGTATAGGTACTTACAGACGTCGTACCCCATCCAATGGCCCAAACGGAATCATTGTCAGGAAGGTTGTAACTAGGGGAAGCGATGCTAGCGGGCTGGGCCTGGTCGTTGAAGGTGATGACTGAAGCCAGGTGGAGGATAGCTACGTCATTATCAAGGGTGCTGCCGAGGTACTGCGGGTGCATGATGATGTCAGAGAGGATGTGGACGACGCCTCCACTGTTGGCTAAAGTGGAACCCACACGTACTCGCCACCTAGGGGGTGTGTCGCCCCTGAAACATCAAACGAAATTATGTTAAAAGCGTTAGCAGTTTAGGTAGTAGTAGTAAAAATATAATCCTAAAATAATTAAGTATATTAATATTAAGGAAATAATTCTGTAAAATTTGATAATTTAAAGCTCAGTTCCGTCTCAATTGTGATTCACTAGGATTTATCAATCAGCAGTAAAGATAAAATATAAAACTTTGCTGTTTTTTTTTTCGTACCAAAATATGAACATGTCGAATCATCACGAGTAGGTACTCTTTCTTACAGTTTTATAAATTCTTCAAATGCAGTAAGTATTTCTACGTAAAAGGTTTTCATGCTTTGTAATACTAAAAAAAAAGCCGAACCGTAGTACTACTACTACACTGCATCCTTACCTACATTTAAAGTTGATTATTTATAAAAACTTTATGTTGTTAATTGACTTCTCTCTCTCGCTCTTTCTTCACGGAAGATGTTTTTTTTTTGCTCCGGGTTCTCTCGCGGATTTTTTACGCAACGCCTCTTACGACTTCCATTACGGGGTGCTACAGGTCCAAAGGTGGTAACTAGTTGCAACAACTTCTTTTTCATAAGTATAGCTACTTACACGAAACAGTGAGCAGCTGACAGAATGGCTCTCGCGTTGAGGATAGTGCCGCCGCAGGACTGATGGTACGTCAGCAAGTTCCAGGAATACATAAGCGCGGCACCATATGGATACCGCTCGATGCTGGTCACATCGCCACCAACAATCCTCTGAGGGTTTGATGGTACCGCTGAAATACATTGCACATAACTATTTATACGTTGTTTGCTTCTTTGTTGTGTGCTTTCATGTTGGTCTAGGAGTAAATAATAAAATATAGAATGTAGCAGTTGCTTCCCTTACCGCGCAGATGATAAAAACCCATGGAAGGAATGGAAGAAAGATGCGACTAGCAACCCATCCCTACTTTGATTCCCCTTTTTCACCTATATGCCCAGGCCCACAATCATGCTAAACGTGGCCTTGAGGTCATTACCGTAGGCTCTGTCTACCCCGTAAGGGATAAAGACATGATTTAATCATTCATTTAGGTATTTACTCTTTTTCTACATAACTAGCTGTAGGGACACAGTGCAGTGTCAGCTCATATTCAAGTGCAGCCGCACTACGATATGAGCTGCCGTGACAGAGCGCACCTCCCGGGTGCGGGACGCGCTAGCTAAGCCGCCCGTAGCGCCAGTAGTCTCTCGCCCGCCATTGTAAATTAACGTACAACTTGTAAATTCAGCTCATATATTGTGACGGGTATTTTCAGCCCATTTATTGTATCAGCCCATTTCGTGTACATTGTGTAAATTGTGTCTATTTTAATTATACAACAGTTCAGTAGGTACCTTCAGTGTATTACTTCAGCTCATCTCCCATCGGCAACCTAGTGACCCAGAGCGACCAACATAAATAGAGATCCCACAACAGCATCTCTATATATCAATTCAAGATATTTGATTCAGTCTTATAGAATGCTTTGAATTTCGGCTAATGCTAGAAAGTAAGAATTTTTTTCGGAATGCGGCTATATAGTATACCTATTTGTGGTTATAGTAGTGTTATATATTAGTAAACCAACAACGGGGAGTCCATGGAAACGTCTGGATTCCGTTATCGACTAATCCATTGATATACGATGAATTTTACTGGAGAGCTCTAGTTATGCAAATGTACCAGCACAGTTTTAAAAGAGCGTGTATTAGAAGGGACCTGCGCAGGCGACCGGCGCAAACTTGAAAGTCAATGCTTTGAGCTATTTGCGGGGAACCACATCGCCCCATTCACGCTGCTGCGGCATGTGGTTGACCCCCACCGTTATATCTTCGGTAAGCTGTAACTTGTGTAACGAACGCCCTTAAAATGAGCTACCACAATGGCCAATGCACTAATTATGTAGGTTATTCTGTTATTATCTTACCTGCTACAGCGGCAAGAACACCGACCAGGAACAGGAGAGCGGCACGCATCTTGAATCCTTCTGAAAGACTTCAACTCTCAGCAATTTTTGGGTGTAAAATTTGATAACAAATTGATAAACTGTTGATAATGTTATCGCCATAATTTTACTAATTGATAGTTTCGATACAGGTCCGTTAATCTTTCAGTGACGATTGATAAAGTTACAATGAACAAAAAATTTACCTTGCTACTCCGCTACTCACGTGCAAGATAACCAAGCCTGTGTGAAATATATATGTTTTTCATGCAAACCCTCCCTCCACTGCTGCCAATAAAACACATATAAATCCCACAAACTTAATTATCCCTTACACCACACAAACACTGACGCGTTACAATTCTTATATTCTTACTGTATACCTAAGTGTAAATCTAAATGTGTTGTATACTGACTAGCCAAAATAAGGTTCACTTTCCATACAAAGTTGTATCTGTTGCTCGCCGGCGTAATTAGACTGAGTTAAGATAGGTGGGGGTACGAGTCGGGCTACCTCCACGTGTGGTCAAGAGCTGCGGTTCGTTTTTGGATCCGCCCGGGGTGAAGAGCAGTGCTTGGTCCGGTGCACCCTGGGCATCGGCTAATAATTTCCTGGCAGTTTCTGAGGGATATCATTGACCGTTGACGACTTGATACGCCACAAATAAGAAGAAGAAGAAAATGATATGTGACTGAGTGCGTCTACTGCCACTGCCAGTTCCGGCATAATACCAGGGGAGCTACCGAAATTCGATTTAAGAAGTTCGTATCATACCGTCCCTCTCACTCTCAAATTAATGACTATTGGTGTGCGCAGAATGGCACAAAACAAACTTCCAAGTAGGTATACAGCCAGCGCTTTGACAGCAATACCGGCAGCAAATGCTGAATAGGCGCCTGTTCGGGTGTGCCGCGACATTTTTTATCTTTATGTAACTTAAACAGCACGGGTTTCAATTCTAGTGAGATGCTTGCCGAATAAAAATTTTCATTTATCCATCGCTCTACATATACCGGAATTTAATTTCTTACCTTAATGGTTTCGGTAGAATAAAGAGGACTCTATTTAAAAAGGAAACATGGAACCGAACTACATTACATAACAGGAGTAACTCGAGATCTAGCTTAATAGTTAGAACTTAAACTAATATTAACATACTTACATACATATATCACGTCCTTATCCCTTACGGGGTAGACAGAGCCTAAGGCAACAAAACCTTAAGGCCACGTTTAGCATGATTAAGGGCGTATGATGGGTTGCTAGCCGCATCGCCTATAACATGATTCCTAAGACTTTCGCCGATTTCGATGGGCTTTTACCATCTGCGCGGGAAGAGAAGCAACTGATAAATTCTATGTTTTTTTCTTTTCTCTCAGACCGGCATGGAAGAATTTCTTTACTCCTAGAACATTAACTAGACATGGATATTGAGGTGCAATGCTTTCGATAGCTAACGCGTCTTTGTCATTTATTTTATGTTATGAAAATTGTAAAAACCTACTTGGTTGTACTGATTTTATCTATGGCTTTGAATGAGTCAGAATGAGTTTAAACTTTTAAGGTGCATGATTTCCTCTGAACCAGTTGTAGGTAACATTGTACCACAAGGATAAATAACATTCTGAATGAATTCCACTACCTAATGCTTCTATCAAATACACTTATGAATTCCTAGCCTAGAGTTTAGATAACCTGACTATAAAACATGTATTGTATTGTATTTTTTTTATTGAATCAGGCGTTACTTTGCGAAGGTCCATTTCAATGAACAACATGTATTCTATTGTCGAAGTCCCGGGCTTGAGAACTGTCGGGGTAGACATAATGTATGGGTGAAGATCAAATACCGCAGTAATTTGCTTACTTAGCCCCTTATTAATGCATTAGCAATTAAACTGTAATGAATGTATTTGCCCTCATCATTATTTTACTTACTAATATATACTAATATTATAAAGAGGAAATTTTTTATTGTTTGTTTGTTTGCATTGAATAGGCTCCGAAACTACTGGACCGATTTCAAAAATTCTTTTGCCGTTAGAAAGCTACATTATCACTGAGTAACGTAGGCTACTTTTTACTGCGGGAAAATACCTTTTCCTACGGGAAAATTAATTTATCGCGGGCGAAGCTGCGGACGGAAGGCTAGTTATTTATAAAGAAGATTAAATACGAGTAATTCCACGTCATATCTGCCAAATAATTTCGAACAATTCGTTATTCCGTAAAAGTTTCTATAAAATATGATCAGCTAGGTATTCAAAGACCCATTGCAGACTATCGCCATAGCGTACGGGGCGGATAATGGCCACTGCCAGTGGACAATGGACCGCGACGCGCACTAGCGTTAGCAATGGCCGAACATGGCTCATAATTTATGTAATTGAAAATGTTGTAGGTAGGAGTTATTATTACTACTACGTTTATCGTTCTTCTATTTTCTTGGGCTTAATAAAATGCTAAGTAACAACCAATATAAAATGCCACAACATAGACGTACATTATAAGAGCGTTGCTTACATATCTGATTGATGTCACTTATAGCGAAACTGAAAAAAATCCTTCTGTCGGGAAGACAAACATAAAACAATAGCACAATTCAGTATCACACACACACACGCACACATACACACACACCAAACAATATACTTACCCTACTAGGAGGTCTCAACCGTAACCATTGTAACAACACAGTTTAAATCAATAAAGCATTGTTATTATTATTGCTATTGCTATTGTTATTGTTATACTAATTATAATTATGCCTGATTTATTAAAGGATCGTATAAGTAGACACGTTTGTATTTAAACAGAATAGAATTGAAGTACTACAAGATAGGCCAGATTTTTGCCACTATTAGGTACTCTTTTTTTATCCAACTAGAAAATATAACGGAAAAAGTAGTATTTGTTCTCGCACATTAAGTTTCGTACATATCAAATACTAGCTGTTGCCCGCAACTTCGTCTGCATAGAATTAGTTTATCGCTATCCCGCAGGAATTACGCAATTTTCCGGGATAAAAAGTAGCCTATGTGTTATTACAGACTATAATCTATCTATGTTCCAAATATCATCCAGATCAGTCTAGCCGTTCTGGCGTGAAAAAGTTACAAACATCCATCCATCCATACTTACAAACTTTCGCGTTTATAATATTAAGTAGGATAACCATAGCTACTTTTAGTGCAAATTTTCCTAAATGCAAAAATAACTTAATATTTTATAGAACTATTACGGTATCTATAAGAGTCGATATATTGAAGTAACAAATATACTAACTACTTTGATTGTTATAAATACTTTGATCGCTATTAAAGAAAGTAAAAGTGAGTCAATCATGAACACAACTTTGTATCCTCTTGGGTTCTATGCAAACTTATTACCGCCGTGAGCTCAGGGGAAGAACAAAGGCATTATAACGAAATAATCAAATAAAATATCTATTTAGTAACAACAAAAAGCATGTCTACAAAATATTTAACTGAAAATAAATAAACAAGGCTCGTGAAGTTGATTTTGATTGAACTTGATTGCCACTGTTTTCTTGATTTGTCCCCGCCTGCTGTATTTTATTTCATTAAATTTTAATGTAATTCAAGTGAAATTCTAATGTAAAACTTTTTTAATAAAATTTGTCTGCAAACTAGATTAT
This sequence comes from Pandemis corylana, assembly GCA_949127965.1. NCBI lineage: Eukaryota > Metazoa > Arthropoda > Insecta > Lepidoptera > Tortricidae > Pandemis > Pandemis corylana. The sequence goes on along the minus strand of OX421851.1, from coordinate 13,661,886 downwards.
AAAAAAATCTGTACAAAAAATTTTTTCATGAGTAGTCAAATACCCTTTTATCGGCGTCAAACCAATGTACCCAAATATGAAGTTTAAATACACTCAATATTTATAACCACATCATTTAATTTTTTTTATCTGACCACCGCCTCCTTTTCCTGGGGAGAGTATAGATTAGGGGGACATTAACTAAAAGACTACCTGACTCCATGCGAAGAATTTATATTTTTATCTATCTTATGGGATTATAGAATACTGATGAACAATGCAAATTTATCTATAATATTGTTTTTTTATACGACAAGGAAGGCAAACGAACAAGTGAGCCACCTGATTGTAACCGAGCAACACCACCCTTGGACACCCGCAACACTAAGCTAGAGTTTTAGATTTCGATTTTACATAAGCTTTGACGGAAAGTTATCCCAATTATGAATCGGCAAGAATAAAGCAAGATCTGAAAAACTTCCAACCTTTCTACACACAGTAGCAAAAAGATTGGGCACCTATGGTTTTTTAGACAAAACCCATGGGTCCCCGTCTTTTTTGCAAGGGGGTGTAGTTAGCTGTGACTAAAAGGATCTTCATAACCCTTACTACCTCTACTTATTTTCTTCTTTATCTGGACACAATCGAAAATAGGATATTAAACACATTCACAACTATCTTAGCTCATACATATTTAGTTGTGAAGGTTCGGAAAATTAGAAAAATGTGAGGTGAGCTTGAATCTATTTTCCATAGGTGACCACCAATCGAATCATAATCAAGGCTCAACTAAGTACCTATCGGACTCGAGTACAGAAACTTTTAGCTTAGTTTCAAATAGGAAACCTGATCAGTTGCAGCGTCAGTTTAATTTATTGCATCTGATCAAAGTCCGAACTTTCTTCGTGGGAAATAGTCAGAACTGTTCTCACTTCACAATGTAAAGTTTATGGAAGCTCCTACAGCGACTTGAAAGTCTTGAAATACATCCGCTATCACCTCGTCGTATTTTCTTGTACACATTATGTGCCTTTGAATTTCTAAGTGTACCTACGACCTGAATAAACGCTTGAACGGAGCTCAAGTACTATTTTTGTTTTAAATATCAATACTGTCTAGAAAAGGAGAGGTAATTAATACATTTGGTTTTGTTTCGATCCAGGCTATGGATATTTTAAATTCTAATAGTTGATTGAACACCTTTTATAATGACTGTATCTTTTGATGAAACTGACTCAGAGGATTCATTTTTTCAAAGCTCCAAGGAACCGCAGACCTCAGCATTTGGAATCAATTTCAATTTTATGTCTCTACGCATTCCTGGGAAAAAGGGTATTGACGGACAGACAAACAGACAGACACATAGACAGACGGACAAAGAATTAATCTTATATGGGTTTCGATTCTAAACTAAAAATTACGATATTATGAATTGCACCAAGTTGCCACAGCCACAACCAAACTGACGAGTTTGTCGTACCTACTTAAATTTCATAGGTTTTCTGTCAAATATGCGTCAAAATCGTCGGTTATGGTTATTGCTATTGAGTAACTCACGTAGGTATAGTGTACGGAAATTTCAGGATAATAAAAAAACAATATCTACGACGAATATCGAAAAGGTAATGGTTAAATTTAAATACAATCTTAAAATAAATTAGAAAATTTATTTTCTCAGTAAACATTACGTATTTTATAATTCACTTCTCAAAACTGTCTTTAGAGAATACACTGTTAATATTCCGCGCATTGAAACTATCTTCCTTTGAAATCCTGCCTCTTATGAATAGCTTATTCTCGTTTTTGCTCAGTGCATATTAGGCATTAGCTTGAATCCAGCTGGTGAAGACAGAAACGCGAGCGTTGACACCAGGGTAGCGGGCCATAGCGCACTCTTGGCCCCATGAGCATACACCGACGACCACACCGTTGTGGATGAGGGGACCACCAGAGTCGCCCTGGCACTGGTCGCGACCGCCAACATCCAACCATCCAGAGCACAACATAGTGTCAGTGACTGTGCGACCGATCTCAGCATAGCGTGTTCTGCACGTAGCCTGGTTTATGGTCCAGATTTGAACATGACGAAGTTGCTCAGAAGCGGGACCGTTGAACTGCAAATAAAGGAAAATTCTCAGTCCGGTGCCTAGTTTACAATAGGTGTATCTTATACTCTTTTGTATCTTCGACTTACCCATTGGTCGCCCCATCCGGTAGCCCACACGATTTGGTTGTCAGCGAGGTTGTAGTTGGCACCAGCGATTGACCCGGCGCGAGCTTGGTTGTTGAACGTGATAGTGGAAGCTAGACGGACGATAGCAACGTCGTTGTTCAGAGATGCACCCTGGTTGTAGTTAGGGTGGAGGATGTTCTGGGCCACGTTATGCACGACACCACCGCTGTTGGCGAAAGTGGAGCCAACGCGCACACGGAATCTGTTGGCTGCTGTGAACCATCTGCAAAAGAAATGTAGCTTCTTACCAAAAATAACACAAGTTAGAAAATGGTTTATAATGAAATGGCAGGAATTATGCAATAAAGAAGTCAAATCGACAAAGCATTACTATAATGTAGACACTAAAATTGCCTGAGTAGAAGTAGTGAAAGAGCACTATCGTTAGCACCGAAATTTCTAGATGTGCTCTCCTCGTTTAAGTTCACAACACATCACTCGGAGTCGGCAGGAACAATAACGTAGAATTACTGTAACATACGTGTAGCAATGAGCGGCTGTGAGAATGCTCCGGGTGTTCAAGATGGTTCCACCGCAGGACTGGCCGTACCACGAGAAGTCCCAGGATGAGAGAAGAGCCGCTTGGTACGGATATTGTTCAATGTTTGTTAAAGCACCCCCTACTATCCTACTTCCATAGGGTTGTGGGTCAGCTGTAACATAAATAAAGAGTTCTTGCAATATCTCATACTGACTGTTGTTTTTTTATATTCTATTAAATGGGTAGTTAAATGTAATTTCTAACGAGGTTTTTTGTTATACGACAAGGAAGGCAATCGAGCAAGTGGCAAACTGGTGCTATAAAATAGCACAAGAGGTTTACAAAAATGTTTATTTTACCTAATACGGCGGCCAGGCCAAGAACCAACAAAGCCAGTGAAGCACGCATTGTTCTGATTTATGAATAAATGTATTTTTATCTTCAAGATGCACCTATTTATACGATTTCAATGATTATATCAGTACATCAATTACATGATATCAACTGATATAAATAACGTTTCAGCGTAATAATCTTCGGTTTTTCCTAATTAACAATGCCCTGTGGCCTGCAAAAAAAATGTCTAGATTGAAAAATGGCCAAGTTGTATAATCGGTGTAATTTTTATAAGCGTGACTTTGTTGTGGCATGCAGCAAAAGTAATTCTTGTAGTAAATTAAGGTTCTTTTTCTATGTAGCTTATTTGGTCTCCCACTGCTGGGCAAACGCCTCCGCATTCACTTTGTATCCGTTTCTGTCTTTTGCGAGGCTTCCCTAGTCCAGGTCAAAATCAGTCCGCCATCTCCTTTTTCTCTGTTTGTTCGCGATAAACTCAAAAACTACTAGACGCATCTCCATGCGGTTTTCACCAATGAATAAAATTATCCATGAGGCAGGTTTAGGTATATAATTTGTAGCAGTATCTACATTGCAGTCGTGCGAAGTCGTCCGGGTCGCTTCGCTAGTCATATCGCACTGCTAGTACAAAACAGTTCCAACTCAAAAAACCTCTTTTTTCAGAAACTGCAAAAATGTTACTGTTGAAAAACTACGCTTGATAGAAGCTTACTTGCTATTGTTTTGTGAGTGTCTTTAATTTATAAGAAAGCCTGTACATGAATAATACATAAAATGTATTTACATGAGGAGATAAATTTGATTTTGTAGTTGATACGGTCTTTTGGAAGCAATTGCGTTTAATTTCTATGATTATTTTTAGTTACAACGGTTTTGTACACAATTTTTGAGTTAATGCGTTTTGATTATTTAAAAACGTTAGGTAAATCATTTATTAAAATGGTAGTTTTATGGGTTATTTTAACGTTATATAAGGAAAATAATAGTAAAACATTGTGTTTGCTAACAAAATAGATTTTAATAGTAATAACAATTGACCTTTTGATTAATTAAAAATCAAACTTAACTGACTTTACCAAAAACAAAAACAGCTTTTTGTATAAACTCAAGAGTAATGAAAATGGGTGCTACTAGTGTATACAGAATTACAGAACCCATATTCACTACTCTACTACATAATATAGATTTTTGGAATGCTTAGGACCTTATCCAACGACGTAACTAGCACTGAGATAATACTCTTACATTAATTAATTTTGTAACGTTTAATAGACTACTATGAAATATAATAATAAACTTAAACAAATTAATATTATCTTAAATGGCATCAAAGAGGTCAAAAAGCTCGAACTGCTATTACTAGAAGAAGACGAAGACGTGGCAGGAATACCTTTGGATGGATTTTTTTTAGCAGCAGGTGCCTCAAAACTTGGATCCGCATCAGAGTCGTCTATAATTTCACTGTCATCACTCCGTACTGGTGAAATGTAGTGATTCGGTGATTCGTACCGAGGCTCTTGCAACGGAGAGTTATTTCCGACATGATCCGACGGTGGCGGTGGTGATTTTTCTTCCAATTGGTTTCTTGAAATAATTGTTAAATCTTTTTGTAGAATGTATTCCGCTTCATTCTCTTCGTGACAAGACTGTACCTTTCGGGGAGTGTTTTCTTTATCGGATTCTTTGATCATTTTTTTGTACTAATAACCGGCCTCGTCCCTTCATTTTTCTAAAAAAAAGATTAAAATAATGAATGCTTCTTCAGTAATCACCAAAAGCGTATCAACTCAAAAACAATGAAAATTAAACCATAAATAGCAAGTTTTCAAGCAAATTAAATGTTTAAAACCGTTTCAACTCAAATTGAGCGTTAAATGAAACTGGAAAGAGATGTCTAGTTTAGTTAGTTCAAGAGAAAATAAAGGTTAAATTATAACTCAATAAAACTGAAGCAATTCAAAATCTAAAATGTAAGCCATCAAGACAGATATAACTCAAAATAATCAATTAAAAATCTCTTACCTTCGTCATCTAAAAAGTATCAACTAAAATAAAGACGATGAAACCACTTTATCTAAATCGATATCAAATCACCAAAACCGAAACAACTCAAAATAATACTTCAATAATAGCAATTTTAGTCTTCAAAACCGTTTCAACTCGAAATAAAACGTTTAGGCTGCTAACGACCTACGTGTTCTCAGTATGAACGTCGGCAGGCAACTAGCAATACTACGGTCTTGCGGGAGGGGGTGAGGCACCGACGCGTCAGCATAGGAGTCTTACATGTTGAAATATGTACTGGCTATTGTCTAGTCATTTTATGGTTCTCTAATCAAAATTTTGAATAGTATTTGTTTATACTTAGCTTGTCACTTTACTTTGAAATATATCAACAATAGGGAAACATCTTTTATTATTTTCTCCAACAAAATACAACAAAATCGTTATCAGCACGAAGAATAAGTAGAATATTTATTGGAGAATAACTAGAATAATGGAAGTATAGTTTGATACGGTTTATTTCGGAGTGTTTTTATCGGCAAGTTGAAAAATAATAGTTCAGACGTCCGATAGTCTTTTGTGATCTGAGGATATACGATGCCATATACAAGTGGAGATACCAATGGGGTAAGAGGCTCTAATTCTTCCTCACTACCCAATTTTAGTCTACGCAGTAGAGACGGGTATAGCTCGTGGAAATTCAGAATGCGTAATTATTTGATGCATGAAGAATTATGGGAAGCTATAGATGGGTATCCCGAGGGCAGTAATATTCCTGCAGATATTAAATCAAAAGTAGACAAAAAGGCCTTGGCTAAGATATGCCTAACACTAGATGGTTCGGCTATAACGCATGCGAGGAGTGCAACATCGGCCTCGGAAGCCTGGATTGCACTGCAAAATGCTTATGAAGACAAAGGTATGGGTCGGCGCCTTTATTTGGAAAGAAGATTATATAGACTTAGTCTCTCTGATTTTCCTAACATTGAAGCGTACATCAATGCAGTGATGTCCACTGTGTACGATCTGTCTGATATAGGAAAAACGATAGAAGATACGTCTGTTGCTGCTATTTTACTCGGAGGTCTTACGCCGAGATTTGATCCCCTGATCATGGCATTAGAAAATAGTAACCAGAACGTAACGACGGAGATCGTAAAGTCTAAGCTGCTTAACGAAGTGTCAAAAAGTGAAGATTTGACCAAAATAGATTGTGCCATGAGATCTCGAGATGTCAAACCCAAAAAGTTGAAGAAACCTATTGTTTGCTATGATTGCAACCAACCTGGGCATAAGCGCCCTGATTGTCCGTTGAAGAAGGCAAAAAAGAAGGCAGAAGAATCAGCTTCATTGGTAGCTCTTGGCACGAGTGGAGATGTGAGTGAGGACTACTGGACCATTGACTCAGGAGCCACTCAGCACATGACGTCTAAAGTGGAATGGTTCGAGAACTTAAAGTCTACGAAATCAGAAAAGAAGATTACTATTGCTGACGGTACCAAAATAGACTGCGGCGGTATTGGAAATATTTCCATAAACACTGATTCTAATATAAATAAAATAAATGATGTAATTTATGTACCTTCTTTGAATAGCAATTTGATATCCGTTTATAAGGCTGTAGAAAAAGGTTTTAGTGTACTCTTTGATAAAAATGGTTGTAATTTCTATAATTCTGATACCTTTTCTTTTATAGGTGACTCTATTCTTCACGGTTCGCCCTATAGAGGACTGTACAAATTAGACTGTACTGTCAATATTCTTCGTGATGTGGCATGTGATGTGCACTCTGACTCCATTTCTAGGTACCAATTATGGCACAAGCGTTTGGGTCATTTGTGTCGCATCGGTATGAATCAATTGAAAAATAGTCACGTAGGTGTAGATTTTACAGAAATCAATAAGGAGAGTTGTATAGCCTGTGTCGAAGGCAAGCAAGCTCGCAAACCATTTAAGAAAATTTCCTACAGGCCTGCTACATCTATGCTTGAGTTGGTACATAGCGACATCTGTGGTCCAATGACTGAAACCTCTCTACAAGGTAATAAGTACGCTTTATTATTTGTAGATGACTATACACGTTTTATATTCATATATTTTATTTCTTCGAAGACAGAGGTGAAGGAAAAGTTTTGCCATTTCCAAAACTTAGTGGAACGGCAAACTGGAGCTAAAATTAAAGTTTTTAGGACGGATAATGGAGGTGAATATGTCAACAAAGAACTGTCAGACATTTTTGTTGCTAATGGTATTGTACACCAAACGACCGTAGCGTACAGTCCGCAACAAAATGGGGTCGCAGAACGCACAATACGTTCTGTAGTCGAGAAAGCTCGATCTATGTTGGCACATAGTTCTCTCTCTAAAGTGTATTGGGAAGACGCGGTACAAACTTCTGTGTACTTGAAAAATAGGTCCCCTCATCGCGCGCTTAATAATTTGACTCCTTTTGAGAAATTTTATGACCGTAAACCGAATTTAAGTAACCTAAGGGTTTTCGGATGTCGAGCTCTGATTCATGTACCTGACTGTCAACGTAAGAAATTTGATATGAAAGCTGTAGAATGTATATTTGTTGGATATTCGGATGATCCGAATAGTTATATATTCAGAGATTCACAATATCCAAGAAGGTACACGAAATCTCGTGACGTCACATTCTTTGAAGATTGCTTCACTGGTTTGAAGAATAATAAATCTTCAGAAGAGCCAAGTACTTCCAAAGACGTTCCTGTATCTGGTCCTGTCATATTGTTGAATAATGTGAGCCCAGTACAAGAATGTTACGATAGGTATGGGGACTCTACATCCCCGTCTTCTGTGTGTGAGGATAATGTGTTGCCCGAGGTATCTAGGGAGTCACAGGCCCCTCCTAGTACTGTTGACGAGGCTGATGACATGTTACAGGAAGAATTTGAAGATGCTTCTGCTGATCCACTTCCTGAAACATCGTGTCCACTTGAGCATGAAGAGATGGAGAATCATCCAGCTGTAGAAGAAAGGAGATATCCAACGAGAGATAGGAAACCTCCTGATTATTTCTCCTATCGCACATTGGCTGAAGACAGTGAACCTCAAACGTATTTTGAAGCTATACGTGGTGATGATGCTGTTAAATGGAGGTCAGCCATGCAAGATGAGTATGATTCTCTCATAAACCTCAATACTTGGAAGCTAGTGGACAGACCTAATAGGAAAATAATTCCATGTAAATGGGTATATAAATTAAAGACAGACGCACATGGAAACATCACTAGATACAAAGCTAGACTGGTGATAAAAGGCTTTAATCAAGTAGCGGGAATCGACTACCACGAGACTTTTTCGCCAGTGGTCAGGCATTCGTCCCTGCGTGTTTTATTTGCCTTAGCCGCTGAAATGGATCTCAAAATGCACCATTTGGATGTAGACACCGCCTTTTTAAATGGAGACCTAGACGAAGAGGTCTACATGGCTCAGCCTCAAGGTTTCGTGAAGAAGGGCCATGAGGATAAGGTTTGTCTACTGCAACGGTCTTTATATGGGCTAAAGCAAGCTCCCCGTGTGTGGAATATTAAACTTAACGAAACCTTGACAAAAATAGGTTTTAACAGATTGCCTACTGAACCTTGTGTATATAAGAAACTCCTTGGTTCGGATTTAATAATACTGGCAGTGTTCGTTGATGACATAATTATTTTTTATAAAAATGACATGTCATTCGTCAATGTCAAAAGTGATTTAGAAAAATATTTTTCGCTGAAAGATTTAGGCCCTTTAAAATATTATTTAGGGCTGAATATTTGTTGTGACAGTGGAAATATACTAGTGAATCAAAAGTCCTATATATCGTCTCTACTTAAAAAATTTAAACTGGAGAACGCAAAGGATTTTGATACACCATTGGCAAATAGCAAGTTGACTGCTGATGTAGAAGGTAAAGATACAACTTATGCTTATGATTACCAGCAGATAATTGGTTGTCTGATGTATCTTGCAGTGAATACACGACCTGATATCGCGTTTGCCGCGAGTTACTTGAGCCAATTTAATACTAAACATGACAAAAGTCATTGGCTAGCAGCAAAACGGGTGCTTCAGTATTTGAAGCGTACTATAGATTATTCTATAATCTATAGGAAAACTGGGAAAACCCTTGAAGGGTATACTGACGCCGACTGGGGTAATTGTACCAGTGATCGTCGATCTTACACAGGATATTGCTTTAAATTGGCAGATGGTCCAGTGTCGTGGGCGTCGAAAAAGCAGCCTACGGTGGCCTTGTCGTCAACGGAAGCGGAATATATGGCGTTGACTGATGCCGCTAAAGAAGCTATATATCTGCGTCGGTTTATCTCAGAGGTATGTAGCACTCACTACCCTACTGTAGTTGTATACAGCGACAGTCAGAGTGCACAAAACTTGGCGTATAATCCTGTGCATCACGGCAGAACCAAGCATATCGACACTAAGTTTCACTTTATTCGAGAAAAGGTGTCCGATAATAGTATAAAACTTAAATTTATAAAGTCAAGTGATATGTCGGCTGATGTTCTGACTAAGTGCCTAGGCAAAATAGCACATCAGAGATGTATTAATGGATTAGGTTTAGTTAGTACCTAGGACTTATGATAAATTTATTGCTTTTATATAATTGTGTTATGTACTGTTTGTGGTGTTAACATTTAAGGATTTATATTGGTGTTAAAAGCAAGTTTTTTGTGAGAATTTTGATTATGGGAGGGTGTTGAAATATGTACTGGCTATTGTCTAGTCATTTTATGGTTCTCTAATCAAAATTTTGAATAGTATTTGTTTATACTTAGCTTGTCACTTTACTTTGAAATATATCAACAATAGGGAAACATCTTTTATTATTTTCTCCAACAAAATACAACATTACAGAGCCATTACTCGGCGAGTATTCAAGTTATTTTTGCGTCTGTTTTATTGGCTTACGCGGCATCGTTACGAGAATTCGAATATAGCACTAACTCAAAATACACAAATTTTGAGTTGGAACTGTTTTGTACTAGCAGTGCGATATATAACTTATGCACTTTTTAGCAAACCCTCAAATGCCTAATTACTATACAATACAATACAATACAAATACTCTTTATTGAACACCACAAATCAGTACAAAACAATACAAAATCAAAGAACAAAGTAGACAATAGGCGGTCTTATCGCTTAATAGCGATCTCAACTTGCTTGTTCAATAAAAAAAAATATGAATCAGACTTCTACTTCTAAGTATACGTGTACAGTCGAGCGACAGTTTATTACCGATACACTCACGCTACTAGATAGATTAATGGCACACAGCTAAATTAGGAGGGCATACTCCAACTTTGAGATCCGAAAATGTCTGCGCAAGATTTGCAACTTGGCGGTTTCATAACCCTATCATTAAAATAATCTATAGCTCGATTCTAAGGAAACTCACACTCATAAAAACAGCAGTATTTGGTGACTAAGCTACTTATCAGTGCTGAAGTGTTGTTACCCTTTTAATTCAAATTTCGTATTTCGTTTTTTTTTTTATTATTTGATGCCCCTTTCCACCTATACGCCCACAATCATGCTAAACGTGGCCTTTAGGTCTAAGGCTTTGTCTACCTCATTTAAACTAGAGGGTACTATTTAGTATAAAATTATAACGAACACTAAATCTCACAATCATGTTAAAGTCTTGTTGCATTTAGGCTCCGTCTTGATTCTTTGTAATTCCTGACATCTTCTACTTCTAAACTATACGGATGAAATTTTGGGATTGTTTTGTGTCAATCCCGATCAAGGGAATATCATCCAGTAAATCTTCTGTCAGTCATAGCTCAGTGTAACGAGTTCTGTATGTAGTCTGGACAGCAGATTCCAGCAGGAATCGTTACGCCGATTAACGATTGATTGTGTATGTGTGTGGGGGGTCTTCCCACGCCGCGTCTTCCGCTACGTGGTTGCCACACGAGAACCTTCCGGCTCCATCGGCCGTCGGTCCTACGAGCAGATGGACTAATGATCTGGTCGTGGGTGTCCGCTAGATAGGGGCTGCGCAAGACCCAGTCTTTCTGGCGCCCTTTAGGGAGGCCTATGTTCAGCAATGGACGTTTTTTGGCTGACGATGATGTGAGCGTGTAAGTATTATAAGAATACTTAGGTCCTGGGGCCTTACCATGACGTGTTAATGCGATTCAATTCCGACTCAGTTCTGGTTTTAGATGTCGTTTTTAGTATGGATCTGACAGCGAGCGAACCTAAACTGAATCGCATTAAGACGTTACGGTAAGGCCCCAGATGATGATAGATTTTTAGGTCCGACTTACTCTTAGACAACTTAACATTTTATTTTTATCAAACTAACCTTAAAAAGTTACTCGTAATAGCAGTAGGTATTTTAATGTTTTTGATAGAGTTCATGTTTTAACACAAGTATTTTAGCAGTTAATCAATACATAGTATAAAACAATGTCGCTTTCTCTTACCATATGTCTCTATGTCCCTATGTCCCTATGTATGCTTATATCTTCAAAACTAGACAACGGATTTTGATGCGGTTTTTTTTAATAGATAGAATGATTCAAGAGGAAGGTTTTTATGTATAATTCTACGCAGACGAAGTCGCGGGCAGAAGCTAGTCAGTTATAAAATGCGATTTCTGCTTGATATGACATGTAACGTTTTTCAGGTAATCATTTTCTTCGAAATATTTTTTTAATCGAACTTTCCATTATGTTCCATTTTAATATACTTAGTAAGAAATCGACAGCTTATCTTAGAAAGTTTTAATATCAGCGTTTTGCGCACGTTATTCTGATTGATGGAGTTATTGACCAATGATTAACTTGGTTTTGGATGCCTACTTACATTAATCGACCAAGGTATCACGCCTACACGTTCTGTAATTAACTCAGGGATGTTCCATTTTTCAGTGTAGGTATCAAATGTATATCGAAGTTTAATTTTGCATACATAAATTGTTTCCGTTCAAGCCATTCTCAAGGTGTTAGGGTAATATTAAGGCTACAGTTTCACTTACGCGGAGCGGAGCAGACGTGTGCGGAAAATACCAATCAAATAATAATAATTACATTACAAGCGGAGTGGAGATGAGATATGATATGAGATGATTTCTCAGGTTATTTCTCTCCGCGCTACTCCGACTCAAATAAGGCAGAGACCATATAAATAAATGAAGTTCGACTTGAATAATAATTCGGCATTTAAATTCAGTCATTTAAAAACTTCGAACAGAGTGAACGGCCAACATAGTTCATAATTAGATCCCTGTTTTAAAATGTTATACAAGTACCTACTTTTTTTTTAATTCATCAGATAAATTCAATAATAATTATGATAAGGTTTTATGTATTTCAAAACAACAAATTTACTTAAATCATTTATTCTTAGTACCTAAATAATAAAACAATTAACTATAGCACCTACAGTTATTGCAAATCGTAGTCTTTTATAAAAAGTCAGTCATTATGAGCTCGAACATTTTGTTTGCAATGCACACTTGCATTATGCGTTAGACTGGATCCAGTTAGAAACGGCGGAGACGCGGGCGTTGACGCCGGGGTACCGCGCAAGAGCGCACTCCTCTCCCCACGAGCACACGCCGACAACTACCCCGTTGTGGAGAAAGGGACCGCCAGAGTCATCCTGGCACTGGTCGCGACCACCAACATCCAACCAGCCGGAGCATATCATGTTGTTCGTAATTTCGTCACCCAGCTCGGCATACCGCGCCCTGCACACAGCCTGGTTCACGACCCAGATTTGAACGTGACGTAGTTGCTCGGAGGAGGGGCCTTCGAACTGCAAAGGGAAGATTATTTTAAGATCATTCCACAATTAGAAAGCGTAATAAATTCTTGAACTGTATGTAGGTTCTGGTCTGGGAGCAAAGAAAAAACATAGAATGTTCCAGTTGCTTCTCTTCCCGCGCAGATGGTAAAAGCCCATCGAGGGAATGGGCGAAAGTCTTAGGAATCATGTTATAGGCGATGCGGCTAGCAAGCCATCACTATTTTGATTCCCCATTCCATCCATACGCCCACGTTCATGCTAAACGTAGCCTTTAGGTTTTGTCACTTTCGGCTCTCTCTGTCTACCCCGTGAGGGATAAAGACGTGATTTATGTATGTGTGTATGTATGAATGTATATATGTAGGTACATATTTACTCCGACATAACAAGCTCATGCCGTATATTAACTCGGCTTTTAAAATGCAAAAACATATCCGTCTGATTACGACTACAAAGGTTTGCCTCTAGTTTGATTTAGTTTTACATTACAGGCGCCAGAAGGAGTCAGCGATCTTCAATAGATCTACAAACATATTTTCCTTTTAGGAAGTCTTATTTCATGAATGAATTATAAAATAGTAAAACTTACCCATTGAGCTCCCCATCCGACAGCCCAAACAGCTTGGTTATCAGCAACATTGTAGTTAGGGCCAGCAATGGATCCTGCTCGCGCTTGGTTGTTAAAGGTGATAGTTGAAGCGAGACGGACGACGGCAACATCGTTGTCAAGAGTCTGTCTGCTAAATTGAGGGTGAAGGATGTTCTGAGCCACGTTGTGCACGACTCCGCCGCTGTTAGCAAAGGTAGAGCCAACGCGCACACAGAATCTATTGGCTGCCGTGAACCACCTGCGATAATAGATAAGTTATAGGCGGAGAGGTAAGGAATAAAAACTGTAAAGACTTACAAAAGCTGATAACGCTAAGAATCTCACAGACTCGCGACAGCCAAAAAAACTGTCTTTAAGAGTATTTGCACTTTTTCTTCCTGTTTTCTTAAAAATGAAAAATATACGTTTCAACTTTGTAAAGGCTTCGTAGATGTGGGTCAACAATTAAAGTCCTCGTATGTAAGAAATATATTACTGACAAACCGTGCAAACTGCTTCAATTCTGTTTTTTTTACATAAATAATTATATTTTAGCCTGCAACTTGTAAAAGAGCACTAAAAAAGAATTTAAAAAAAAATTCAGCACTATTCTTACCAGTAGCAATGAGCTGCTGTCAAGATGCTTCGCAAGACTGGCCGTACCAAGAAACGTCCCAAGATGACAGCAGAGCTGCTTGGACCGGGTAATTTTCAATGTTTGTTAAAGAACCACCCACTATCCTCTCCTTTGAGGGCACATTGGGCGCCGCTGAAAATATAATTACGATTATTAGTAATAGTAACGAGCAGTAAATATTGACGACGCGTTTGGCCTAATCGGTAGTGAGTGAGTTATTTCTCTATATAAGTATGTATATCGCTGTCTAGTACCCATAACACAAGCCTTACTAGCGCTTACTTTGGGACTAGGTCAGTTTACAAACAAACAATACTCTTTATAGAACACCACAAATTAGTACAAAACTATACAGAAACAAAGAGCAAGGACGACAATAGGCGGTCTTATCGCTTAATAACGATCTCTAGCAGGTAACTAATAAAAGAAAGGAATAAGTCGGACCAGTTTAAGTAGGTGGGTAGGTTGGTAGACAGGAGAAACGCAGGGATAGTAAAAACAACAATACTAACAAATATAATACATAGCTAAATAAACAAAATAAAATGATACATACATACATACATAATACACATAACATTATTGCATAATACTTAAGATACTTATACAAAATATATATTAGAATGTAATAACGAAAAATAAATAAAAAAATATTATTATTAGGTATATATTTATTTAAGAAGACCATAATAATAACACAGAAAATGAGAAAAGGATTTAATCAGAAGCAAAAAGGAATGAAAGGGACTAAAGACAGGAAGTGGATTCAATTAGTGACAAATAGTGAGATTTGAGTTGGTGTTTAAATATAGGTAGAGTTTTAGCTCGTCTTAGATCTACAGGAAGGGAATAGAAGTCATAGTAAAGGAGTCATGATAGAACTTGGAGGAAGAAGCAGGAACAGCAAGGGGGAAATTTTGTGCAGACCGCAGAAAAGTCAGGAACTTAAAACGCTCTTGGAGTTAATTTGAGTTATTGTACCCTAATACTTATTTATTTATTTAAATATATGTCTATACCTGACAAAGGCGAATAACAAATTGAAATAGGTAGTGAATAGGGTTATAATATTGGGGTTTTAAGAATTAATGACAACTTCGACTTAACGCTACGGTGTTTTTAAACTGGCTTTCCTTTGCTTGTTTGCAGGAGTCCATCTTCACTTATAATATTAGTTTATACGAATTATAAACATAACAATAATTTAACGAATCAGGTGTTACAAAGCGGAGGCTCATATTAATGATTAAATCACGCTTAGTGTTTTTTATTCAATAATCCCCTCAAAATTTGCTATATGGACATCAAAATGACAATGGAACATGGTACCTAGATATTTTCTAACATCGCTTGCATTGTTTTAAGAAAAAAAACTTTTAAATTTCTAAACGGCACTGAAGATTAGAACACTAGAAAAGTCCGAAAAGTAAAGTTATGGCCGGGAATCGAACCCGGATCTTCATCGTTGCGTGATACGTGCTATACCCGCTACACCCATGACGTGGTCTAATTGTCAGTGTCGTTTAGAAATTAAATTTCTGACTATATTTTATTTTTAGGGTTTTACCCGTCAAGAAGTGAAAGTCTTCATTAATTTGATAGAAATACTTTCAATCTATTTCTATTACTTACTACATCATATTCTATTACTAAATCATACCTGCCGCAACGGCCAAGACCACAGCTAACAAGAGCAGTGAAGTGCGCATTCTTGCTGCCGCCTACTTCCCTTCTTACTAAATATTGTTGGTTCCGGTTGTTCATAGCTCCTATTAATACCTAAATAGTAGTGCTACTTGTGAGATTTGTATTATCAGACTATCACAAAAAAACGACAATTAATCAAAACGGCCGTCTAAACTGTAAAAACCCACACAGGGTTTTTCCAAATTAATGTAATCATGATCAATGTACAATGTAAAATAACATCCAAGGAAAGTCGTTTTAAACGCGTACACCATTATGAAATGGAAGGTGAAAATGATTTTGACGTCTATATTTTTGTCTATACTTTTAACTTTTACAAAGGGACTAGCCGTTGCCCCGCGATTTTACCTACAAAAATTAATAAAAATATTGCTATCCGGGGATTTCCCGGGAAAAATATCTTAAGTGTGAATCCAGGATATAAGCTATCTATGTGTTTTTTGATTTGCCATTCTCAGCCCTGTGTATTTTACGTGA
This sequence comes from Pandemis corylana, assembly GCA_949127965.1. Lineage (NCBI taxonomy): Eukaryota > Metazoa > Arthropoda > Insecta > Lepidoptera > Tortricidae > Pandemis > Pandemis corylana. The sequence goes on along the minus strand of OX421851.1, from coordinate 13,645,631 downwards.
AAGACTAACAGATAATAAGGTCCACGCAGTCATTTATACCTACACTTTAAGTAACTTTAACTAACTAATTTAGAAAAGTAAAACATTTTCTCGAAAACCTGTAGAAAGAAAGAAGACGCAAGAAAGAAAAAAAAGATACGGAAAAAAGTCACACCAAGAAAGTAGATTCCTGAGTTTCTTTTCCATTGGTAAAATTTTTGATTGTAAAATCAGTTAAGATTAAAAACAACACAATTCTGAGTGGTTTAGTAAGTAATCAACATTATTTTTTTCCTAGGAGTTACAGAACTTGGCCTGTTTTCGACAGCGACCACATAAACTTTGCAATTAATGTCCTTGCTCAACGTCCCTTGGAGAGATATGATTATCGATGAAGTCATATAATATTGTTAAACACCGAAGGCTTACAGAGTCAACCTAGCACTGACTGCGACAACTGCGACAATTGCGGGAATAAAACACTCAAGAAATCATCTAGTTCAGTCTATCACAGCTCAGCGTAACGGTTTCTGCGTGTAGTCTGGTTTTTATCCAGCAGGTTTCACCAGGAAAACCGTTACGCCGATTTGGGATTGGCTGCATAACCATCAGAGAAAAAAGAAGAAAACCAATGGCCTCCAAGACTAAATGGGAAAGAAAATGTAGCTCAAGATAATGTGCAAGTGACGGCATTGTCGTTATTGAGGGTGTTTTTTATCACGCTCAATAACAACAGGGTTGTTCTGTACTCTAACTTCAGAACAGTTGGCACGCAGAGTAAAAGAAAATAAAAGAAGTGGAAGAAGGATAAATATTCTTGATAAACCTGGACCAGACAACGAAGATGGAAGGGTCAAGGGGATAGTGATTTATGGTGAGCTTTACAATGTCTGTAAAAGTTTTTCGGCTTAAATGTATGCTCCACGACTCGTATTCAAATGTTCAGATCAAAGCTTTGTTTGATTTTTTTAACAACTATACATACATTTATACACACACACAAATCACGTCTTTATCCCTTACGGGGTAGACAGAGCCTAAGGTAACAGGTACCTGCAGGCCACATTTAGCAAGATTGAGATTAACAAGTATAGGCTATACAAATACCTAAAACCAGGTTAAAATTTTTGATTTCATCAAATATAAATAATTCACTAATGCTAACGCAATCTGACAAGTAGGTACAACATTTCAATTAATCCGCTGATTAAGTTGTCAATATTGGTTTTTGGGGTTCCGTATATCAAAAGAAAACTGGAACCCTTATAGAATGATGTGTCTGTGCTCCTGGAAGAAAGACTACGAAATAGTCCGAAACATGTCGAGCATCACTCGACTTTTTATACGTGAGTTATCCGTTTATATGTAATTAAAATATAAGAGAATTGAACTAGGAGAAAGGACCTGCCACTACCCATTATTACAAGGCTAAAGGTAGTCAAGTACTCTGCGGGATATCAGGGTATCACTCTTTTTAATAAATTGCCAGTTGAAATGAAGATGCTCTCGAGTAGCCTGTTTAAAAATAAAGCTTTTTTGCTGGAGAGGTGTTGTGTTGGAATATTTGTCATGACATACAAGAAATGCTGGACATGGTGTTATATTATTAATGATTATTATATGTATAGATATTACTATGGGATATAAGCATGTGACATTCAATTAGCAATAGGTAGTTATAATATGAATGATTTATTGACACGGTGTAGAATTTTAATTTTAATTGATTTCGTTTTTAATTTGGACAAGCTTATCTATTGTTTATGCCATTAATTATTATATAAAATTGTAAATTTGCTATGGTGAATCTTGTTTTCAAATTAAATTAACTTTAAATGCATGTATTTTCAAACGCTATGTATATTGTTTTTTGAATAAATAACTATGAACTATCCTTACTTTCTTGGTCTTATTAATATATCTGAAGCCGCTGAGTTTAAAGAAATAAAAGCAATTATTTTTTTATAGATTACATGAAACCTATAAAAATCATCATAAAAATCAGGAAACCTATAAGTTTTTCAATACCTATTGTAAGTGATATAAATACCATAGACCGCGGGCTCTTGCCCGGTCTTTCTAAAATCGAGTGGGGTTCAATTATCCGATTTTCTGTTATCTATAATTTAACTTCGTAACATTAACATCGTAATCTTTTATTCCGTAATAGCAAATTGTTATTCCTTTCCTCCTCTTTTTAGGGTTCCGTAGTCAAAGTGTCCGTATGTCACAGGCTAACTATAAGGGCTATGTAAACGGAATTTCCAAAGTATCCAGTCTTTTGTCAACCACTACATAATATTTTAGGACGTAGTTAAAATTCTAAAAAAATGTTGGGCATTTCATAGGGCTGTGGGGGACGTATAGGCATGCATTGTCAGCGACAAGCGACGCGATGCATGCGAGCCAGTCCTGCACCGCAACTCGGCACCGACACTTGTGCTATTTAATTGTAAATCTAGTTGGTAGTGAATATAGCTTTAACTTTGATTTGTGTTACGTTTTTTATCACCAGTCGCATACCCCGTATACATAGGAGTCAGGTCAAGGTTTCCACATCCAGGTCTAGAATACCATATAGATATCCGACATTGGTGACCCCGACGTGATACACAGGTGCAGGTATGTACATGCTGTCAAGAAAGTTTTTTATTCGTACGGTAATGTGTGATACATCATTAGTTAGGTCTTTAAAAAATGATGAAGATATTTTCAACAAACTTTATGTTCAAAACATTACAAATATTTCCTCCCCTTCCAACTTTTGTAAAGCGGCATCAAAAATATGAAAAAAAACAACTGTATAGTAAATCGACTCGCACTTTGCTGATTTTTTATTGGTAAGTACCTATCACTCGAATCGTTATCTACTCGTAGTTATTATCATACTCCCGGATATCTAAATCGCCCCACCCAGCGTTTCCGTTATAAATACAAAGTGAAAGTTTCTACCGGCAAACGAAAAACCGACAAGTGCGAGTCGGAAAATGTGCGCACGATTTTGAGAGATTTAACCTGCCATTTTTAAATGTTACTTATTAAAGGTTTTCGTGCGTAGGTAAAGAACTATGTTCCATATAAGTATATTTTTCCTAACAAAAAAAAACTAAATTTTTCAAATTTTTAGTGTTTTATTATTTCTTGGTAAAAAAAAGTATTTAATTCCTAAGTGAAATGGAAGTAAAATACTTTTAGTCTTTACATTACCTATAAAAAAGTTGGTTTCGACGGTTTCTTTGTTTCATCCATTAATTCGGAAAATAAAAGTTAGCAATTTTTTCACAACTATTCTATTTAACTAATATTCGATTTGTTTGTTAGGTTGCATCTATAAATTGCGCGAGGCGTTTAGGGGGGGGGGAGGAGGTCGTGTTGAATCTCACGCTATCTCTTTTTTTCATAAGAAACTAATAATACGAGAGAAATCTGATATAAATGAAATAAAACATGTTTTACTATTAAAATATCGCAAAAAAACTTTAAAATCTCACGTGAGATGTGGGGGGACGGGGTCAAGTCAAATCTCACGGAATCTCAACAATGAGGGGGGCGAAAAATCGCCAAAATCACATCACATAATTAATAGTTCTCAAACTAAAATGCAGAGAAAGCCCGATAGTCAGCCGCATATTATGAGGTTTTACGGATCTAAAATCATGGACACGCGTTTTCAACAACTTGCTAGGAAAAAAGGAATAGTTTTAAGGTAGTTTTTTCGTTTAAAAAAAAATATTGAAATTTAATTTTTAGTGTACTTAAGTAACTCCAACTCTAAATAAATCTTTTCCTGGCAAAATCTTGAAAATCTAACTGTTATAACAGTTAGAGCATTTCTTTAGGAACGCAGTTAAGTTCTATTCAGTAAATTATTGAAAATTTTATAATACCGAATCGGTCCAAAATTTTTAATTATTTACCTCGTTTTTCGTATTTAACTTATACCTAACACGTTATAAATAACACACAAATTGTAATTTAAAAAAATTTACCATTATAATTGTACATAGTCGAATTCTTATTCATTAACAAAGGATTAAGCGTTAGCCTGGATCCATGCAGTGTAGCGTGAGACGCGAGCGTTGACCCCGGGGTAGCGTGCAAGCGCACACTCCTCTCCCCACGAGCACACACCGACGACCACTCCGTTGTGGACCAGGGGACCGCCAGAGTCGCCCTGGCACTGGTCGCGACCACCAACATCCAGCCAGCCGGAGCACAACATGTTGTCGGTGACAGTGCGACCAATTTCAGCATAACGAGTTCTGCACACGGCCTGGTTCACGGTCCAGATTTGAACGTGACGCAGTTGCTCAGATGCAGGTCCTTGGTACTGTAAAGTAAATTTTACATTAAAGGAAACGTTTTTAACACGAATATAAAACACTAGCTTCTGGCGTGAAAAATTAACAAATGTCCATACATCTGTGCATACGTCCCCGCAAACATTTTCATTTATAATTTTAGCAGTAGCAGGATGTATTATTACGTAAGATTTCCCTATCCCGTGGAAATTTTGATAAATCTCTCCTTAGTGCACCATAATATGATACTCCATATAATAATTATTTCCGCTGCGACACTAGGCAGCTACGATCTTTGCACTATGCAATTTTTCGGGATAAAAAGTAGTATAGGTATGCTTTAATCTAGGGTACCAGCTATTGCAAATTTGATCCAAATCCGTCCAATCGTTGCAGCGTGAAGAAGGAACAAACATACACACTCACTCACTCACATCCTCACTTACAAACATTCGCATTTATAATATTAGTAGGATGTACCTAAATGTGTTCTGAATTGAAATAAATAAATTGATAAATCACCAATTAGCCATTTAAAGACACTTCTCAGGAATAACTAAGAGATCCCCTTTCACGTTTGTACTGTATGTATACTTGTAAAACTTACCCACTGGTCTCCCCATCCCGCCGCCCACACAGCTTGGTTGTCAGCGAGGTTGTAGTTCGCGCCAGCGATGCTTGCAGGCCTGGCCTGGTTGTTGTGCACAATGGTACTGGATACGCGAACGACGGCGACGTCGTTGTCTACAGTCCAAGCGTTGTATTGAGGGTGGAGGATGTTCTGAGCCACGTTGTGAACAACCCCGCCGCTATTGGCAAAAGTGGAGCCTACGCGCACACGGAACCTGTTTGCTGCCGTGAAGAACCTGCGACAGTAAATGCAAAATAAATAAAACGATTACTAATTAATCATTTTTTAAGTATAGTCTCAGTAAAAGATGGAAAATAGAGTTAACTATGACGTTAGAATTGAAAAAATAAATTTCAGATCAAAGATATAGAGGTTTGCGTTGTCGTGAGTTGACTAACAGGAGTATTTTATTTAGTGCAAGTGTAGTGGTAATTTAGTGCGGGATTTCAGCGTGAGTTCCAGCTATGGAGGTTTTTCACTAACAGGTCCCACTTAACTAAATTTCACTTTAGTTAATTTAGCAATTTTTTTGCTTTGCGAGAGAAAATTATGTCCTTTACATTTTTAATGATATTCCTACGTAAAGAGGCATCAATAGCTAAGGAATACCACTTGTCTTAGCCCTGATAATTGAAACTTAAAGTTTCATGTACACAACTTTCTAGAAACTCACGTGAAGCAATGAGCCGCTGTTAGAACACTTCTGGTGTTCAGAATAGATCCCCCGCAAGATTGGCTGTAGGTCACCAGATTCCACGATGAAAGAAGAGCCGCTTGGTATGGATATTGCTCGATCGTGGTCAAAGAACCACCAACTATCCTCTCATCTTTGGCTACGTTTGGTGCCGCTAAAAGTGAAAATGTGAAATGTTTATAATTTCGCTTAGTAGATATAACATTTAAATTAATTAATTAGAAAATTACATATATTATAAACAAACCTGCAACCAAGGCTAGGCCTAAAGCCAATACAAGCAGAGAAGCACGCATGGTTCCACTTTACAGGTCACGATGCAATCAAGTTCCGCAAATCAGATTATTTATACTTAATGGAATCGTTTATCAATTAATCGTTTTCTATCTATTACTAAGACGATTTACATGATAAGATAAGTGAGGTTTTCCCAAATTACTTTTATCAAAATAATTAGACATATTAGGTACCTCCTTCAGTTCAAATTTTGGTTCTTTGTGTCTCCGTTACTGTGCCAATCTTACGCTTATAACGAACGTACCTAAGTGTAATTAATTTATCTTAAGTTTAGTCAGATTAAAATAGGTACCTCCTTCAGTTCAAAATATGCGTCTTTGGGTGACCTTTACTGTACCAATCTTAAGTTTATAACGAACGTAAGTCTAATTAATTTATCCTAAGTTTGATGGCTACAACGGGCTGGCTGGTTAGAAATACAACTTATTTTATATCTGGAAAGGAGTAAATGTAATGAGCACCTAGTGTTAACTTATTTGAAAAGTTACTTTTATTAAATAAAAACAATCTAATCTACTGAACATGTTTTATTTACCACACTTTCACCTCACTCAGCCATAACGCAGGGCAATCATGAGATTTGATCAGGATAGAAACATTTATTTAAAACTTTGATTTATACTTGTCTAGAAATTTTTATTTAAGGGGTCCGTGCCCAGGGCCCCCATTCTCAGGGGGGCCCGAAGGACCGACAATTTGTCTCACACATTTATTCTCAAAACATTTTTGTCGGGCATTTTGTCGGACATGTTATTATATTCGCTTTTTTTACTTTCCAAAAGGGCCCCAAATTCTTGTGTGCCCATGGGCCCCAGCCCAGTTTAAGATGGCCCTCGTACCTATACATGGTTTTAGTTTACAAATCTTGTAATCTGTCTAATGTTAATTATAATGAGTTAAATCGAACCCTTGATTCAATCCATTTGACAAGATTTTATTTAACTTAGGTACGATGTTAACATAGGTCTATATCGGATGGTCCAATAATTAATTGTTTGGTCTAATAATCTGAGTCCACAGCGCTCATAATATTATGTTGAATAAAATTCGTGTACTAAACAAAATAAGTAATTCTAGTACAGCGAAAACTTTACTGTGTCTAAAAAGATAGGAAGTCCATCTAGCATAAGCGCAAGCGCTGACGTTGAGATTACAAACGCATTTCAAAGATAAGTAGATTTAGTTAACCTTGATCAGGTATAAGTAAAAAAAAAACATTATAATGAAAGTTAGAAAATCATTTGCCTTGTTACTTATAATAATTTATCTTCTATGTTTCGAATCTTTAATACAAGTTTTTTTTAAGTCCCATTCGTAGTAAGTGTAGAACTTTTAAAGTTCCTAAATTAGGTTTTCCCAAATTGTCTACTCGAGAAGATGAAACAAATCTTACCAAATATACGGGGGCAAAGCAATAAAAATATAAAGGTATTAAAAAAGAAGATACCGAATGGCCTTGGAAAACAATATTCAGCCTATACCGCCTACTATAAATATTTTGTGGCATTTAATGAATCCTTAATCCTTCCGTATTTAAAAAAGCTGCCGTTATCAGTTATTATCATAATATTTCATTGTAAATTGACAAATTGACAAAAAATTAAGTACGCGCATGAAATACTGCAGGTAAATTCTTTACTTTTCTAGAAATGCTTAGTTAAATGAAGTACAAAATTGCCCATTTAAGTTTAATTCTAAATCACTTAAGCATTGGCCTGTATCCAGGATGTAAAGCGTGAGACGCGAGCGTTGACCCCGGGGTAGCGGGGGAGAGCACACTCCTCTCCCCACGAACACACGCCGACGACTACCCCGTTGTGGATGAGTGGACCGCCAGAGTCGCCCTGGCACTGGTCGCGACCACCAACATCCAACCAGCCGGAGCACAGCATGTTGTCAGTAATAGTATAACCGATCTCAGCATAACGTGCCCTGCACACAGCTTGGTTCACGGTCCAGATTTGAACATGACGTAGTTGTTCAGAGGCAGGGCCTTCGTACTGCAAAGAGAAGGTTATAATATTAGATGATCCAGTAGTAAATAGCCTCCGTCATACTTCAAATAAAACACCGTATTAATAATGTACGTTCGAATAGCACCTCGCTCTCACTATGACAATACTCGTAAATACAAATATTGTTTAGGCCCACGTAATAAGTAAGCAGTTAATTACACGGAGTGTTTTTGGCATGAGGGTTTTTGTCATAAATTCGATGGCGACATCATCTTGAACTAGAAACGAATTTGCCATGAAACTATTCTTACTGACATCAATAACTTACCCATTGGTCTCCCCATCCAATGGCCCACACAGCTTGGTTGTCGGCCAAGTTGTAGTTTGCGCCTGCGATGCTTGCGGGCCTGGCCTGGTTGTTGTGCACAATAACTGAGGACACACGAACGATGGCGACGTCGTTGTCTGCGGTCCAAGCGTTGTATTGAGGGTGAAGGATGTTCTGAGCCACGTTGTGCACGACTCCGCCGCTGTTAGCAAAAGAGGAGCCAACGCGCACGCGGAATCTATTGGCTGCCGTAAAGAACCTGCAATCATTTTGGTCTAAAGTGAATTTAAATACATATTAAGTCAATCCACACATATTGGCAATTCCATGCTGGTCTGGGAGCAAAGGAAAAACATAGAATGTTCCATGTTGCTTCTCGTCCCGCACAGATGGTAAAAGCCCATCGAGGGAATGGGCGAAATTCTTAGGAATGATGTTACAAGCTATGCGGCTAGCATCCCATCACTATTTTGATTCCCTTTTCCACCAATACGCCTACAATCATGGTTAACGTGGCCTTTAATTTTTGTAATGTAGTAACAAAAGTTTACTGATAACGGACGCATTGGCAAACTATGTCAACACAACTTACGTAAAGCAATGGGCTGCAGTGAGCACGGAGCGGGTGTTCAGAATAGATGCGCCACAGGACTGGCTGTAGGAGATAAAAGTCCACGTAGACAGAAGGGCCGCTTGGTAAGGGTACTGCTCGATGGTTGTCAACGCACCACCCACGATTCTTCCATTCTGAGGAGCACTAGGTGCCGCTGTTGATACAAAGAGGGTCTAAAGTCGATCGTTATAAATATCTGCACATGCATGAATTAGCTATAGTTTTAAATGCTTCACTGTTAATTAATAACACTAAACAAATCGAGAGCTTACTAAAGATAATCGCGGTCTATATCCCGTACAAAATGTCTAGGGAATTTTATTTTTATACGGAACAGTTAGTCGGAAACATGAACTTAAAATGGTAGTAGTAAGAACTCGTTGTTCCTTTTTGAACTTAAACATTCGTAAACTTACCCGTCACTAAGGCGAGGCTGCAAGCCAACACGAACACAACAACGCGCATATTTTGTTCAATCACTGCACTGTCTATATTGGAACCGAGCCCTTCTAATTTATATAAACTGATTATCTATGTAAATATCTAATAATCTGGTAATCGGTACGATTCATTTAGATTTTTTCAAATTAGGTATACTTAGGGTTTTCCCTAATGCGATGGGTTAAAAACAAGCGAAGGCAAAATAGATAGTCTTACAAAATGTATCAATGGTAAAACAGTCAGTTGTACAATCGCTGCATAGAAGAGGTTAAAGTCGGGTACCGGTGATTATAGACCCAGATAAAACAATGGGTTGACTAAACTCGTTGATTTGAGATGACTGTTACAGCCTGTAGATCACTTATGTGCATGGGATTTAGCCGGTCTGCGGGCTTAATGTTGGTGCGTTAATTTAATAATATAAGTAGATGTTGAAACCCTTATCATGGTTCAGTCGACTAAAATATCGTTTAGGGCCGACAACGCAATGGCATCGCGTAAAGCGCTGCGGGTGTCTATGGACAGTGGTGTTCATTTACCATCAGGTGACCCACTAGTTCGTTTGTCTGGCCTCTCTAACATAAAAAAAAACTATGGCTGATTCAAGGATAAATACCGGACTTTGGTCTGACAAATCGTAAATTCTGATCGAAAGTAATTACAATAATGTGCCTGTAAGTTGAATATTTGATATTCAAAGTTCCAGGACAAATGTATCTACTGATTAGAAAAGTCATCATAATTCTTAACCATTAGAGATAAATCAAATAAATATTTTTACAACAGCTTCTTTTATTATCATTACAGGTATCAGCAGTTTTAGTAGGTAGTATTCTCGCCCTCGCCCATCAAGATTTTACTAAAGAACATGGTTTTTTCTCAACAATCTCAACATTTCACATATTGTTTTTTCTGGCAGAGTAAGTTAACAAAACATACTACGTAACAAGATTAAAAATGAGAACAAATTTAAAGCAAAAAGCTCGAAGTCGATATAAGTTTGAAAAATTAAGCATTAGCCAGGATCCAGTTGGTCAACATAGACACGCGAGTGTTGATGCCGGGGTAACGTGGCAGAGCACAGCTTTCGCCCCAGGATCGGACCCCAACAACCACTCCGTTGTGGATGAGAGGGCCACCAGCGTCGCCGTAGCACTGGTCGCGACCTCCCACGTCCAGCCAGCCAGCGCAGATCATGTTGTTGGTGATGGTGCGACGCAGTTCAGAGTAGCGGGTCCTGCAGGTGTTCTGGTTCACGGTCCAGATTTGAACATGACGAAGCTGTTCTGAAGGGGGACCAAAGACCTGAAAAAACAGAAAATATATTGTATTATACACTAGTCACTAGTAAGACGTAAAATAGAAAAATTTGGGTTGTGTTTCTCATCATCACTACATATTATAAGACAAAATTCTCCGCTGCATCTGTTTACATATCTGTCTGTTCACAATAAACTCACAGTACTGGATGAATTTTCATGTGGGTTTCACCAATAGATAAAGTAAATCATAGTTTAGGTATTTGTCAAGGTTTTTTAACAATTTTTTTTTAAAGTATGACGATAATTGTGGCGGTGTCGTGTTAGTATCTACATTGCACTCATGCGAAGCCGGGGTGGATCACTTGCTAAACAAATAAAGGGGTAGAAACACTTCAGCTAACTTGCTCGTTAAGGTTAAGGTGCCGACACACCCACCCGACTAGCGTCGGACTGACGTCAAGCAGTGTCATTGATTGATTGGAGAAAATTTGTCTGCATTTTTGTGACACTAAAATTACAGATGCCAGTTTTTAACCATCGACTGATTGTAACATGCTTTCATTTCCATGAATATAATTTGTAAGACTTCTAGGTCATGCCTAGCACAGGCCTCTCATAATGACACCTGTCTGATACCATACAAAAACTACACTTTACCAAAGCAATGAACTTGACCTTGAATACTCACAGAGGTATATCCCCATCCGATAGCCCAGACGGCTTGGTTGTCAGCGACGTTGTAGTTGTTACCAGCAATGCTAGCCGGGCGGACTTGGTTGTTATGGGCGATAGTGGTGGCGGTGCGGATGACAGCGATGTCATTGTTGCCAGTATAAGCGCTGTAGCCGGGGTGGTTGATGATCTGAGCGACGTTGTGGACGACGCCGCCGCTGTTGGCGTAAGTTGAGCCGACGCGTACGCGCACTCTACTGGCGGCATCCCAGCTGTAATAGATAGATTACTTCGTTTAAATACAAATATTGAACGAGAACTAATGTTATGGTCTAAATCACCCAAACAAATGTGATTGGTAAACAAAAGCTTGTAAAAACAACACCCCTATATTTCCGCAGTTATTATATTTATAAAACTATTTAAGCGGATAGGATAGCGTTTAAGTTTATGAACCTTACAAAAAAACCCCGACATTTCAAACTCCGAGCAAGTCTCGCGAATAGTCAAAAATTAACATATTTTGAGAAACGATGGATGAAGTAGACTTGGCGGGAACTCAATTTCTTATTCATTGCCGCGTACCATTTACTATTTCTCAAGTACTAATATTATACTATTTATATGTTAACAGTATCATAACTCTTATTTCTATTATTCAACAAGGACCAAAATGATAGCTACTGGTAATGGACTGTATAAACAGTAAATGGAGGATGATGGAAACACCTAAACCTATTAATATTTAATTATTTAAAGGCAAAAGTATATGACAGTATTTCACACAATGGTGGCACAAGGCAGACTGACTGAAGGTATATACATTGACACGTATCAAAAGGTAAAATAGGCCGCAGACCAGCCAGTAGTCAACATTACTCATGGGTACGGGATGTAGTTCCCAATCCTCGTTATTGAATGTTAGTACATACATACACATTTACAAATCACGTCTATATTACTTCCGTGGTAGACAGAGCCTAGAGTCCACAAACAAGACCCCAAAGAATGTTAGTAAACATTTGGACATTGTATAATCCCATGCCAATTTCAAAAAAATACCTGTAACAATGAGCAGCAGTCAGGATGGATCTAGTGTTGAGGATGGAGCCGCCGCAAGACTGTGTGAACGTGATGCCATTGCTGGCGTAAAGTAAGGCCGCTGCGTAGGGGTACTGGTCGATGGTTGTCAAATCGCCGCCAACAATCCTCTCAGAGGTGTTTGAATCAGCTGGGGAAAAAGTTGAATAAATAAATAATTATGCTAGCTAGGATAATTTTTTTTTTGTTCCCAATTTCGAAGTAAAAATAGAAGAAAACAAGAAATTCAATGGAGCAGAATAAATACTTACCCACAACAGCGGCAAGGCACACCGACAGCAAAATCAAAGAAGCACGCATGGTGACTTTTTTCAATTGTGATCGTGCTGTGTAATGTGAGAAACTGTGCTTTGTTGAGAATTAGATTTGGTATTTATACTAGTCATGTTATGCCTCTGATTCGGATAAAGCTCATATCGCTTCTAATCTAGGGCGTTTCCTCGGAATATTGTTATACGGCAATATAATATCTTATTTTTTCTGACTAATTGATAAAAGATTATTAATTTAATACAACGAAAGATTAAACTGACCAAGGGCGAGTCGGTCACACAACAGCATTACAACAGACCGTAAAGGGTTCCGTAGGTTCCCAGATAGTCGCACAGTTTTGTAGCCGAGAAATTATATCAAGGAATATTAAGGGAAACTCCTAGTTACCCTTATGCAAATTAAATAGAAAGACTATGCTAAATTTACGTACATTGCATGGATTGAAGTTCAGATCGGAACCTATAGGTTAAAAACTAAAGTAAATGAGCTGTTGTATGTAGTAGTGTACAGAACTTATATGGGACTTAAGTCATTTTTCTAATTTGGAACGTCAATTTGTCTATTCGGACCATTACTCGTACATACAACAGGTCATTTACTTAAGTTTTCACCTATAGGTTCCATTCTGAACCTCAATCCAAATTGTAAACTGGTTTCTAGAACGTTCTTTTTAATTCATAGAAGCATTATAATACAGAAGAATTTAACAAAGTACCTTGTTTCATAATCCTTATATACCGCGAAATTCAGTTTTTATTTAAGACATTTGGCGATTACAGCTCCAGAGTTTCTGGTTCGAATCCTGGTAGCGGCAGCTGTATGATGAATATGAAATATCTGTGCAAAATATGATTTTAAGTAATTGTAAATTGTCCAATTATATTGAAATGAAGTATTTATTGAAGTATGTTTTCTTTTCAGGTACGTACCACTGAAACGCTGAATAATTCAATTTAAATGGATTAAACGCAAGCAGACACAAAATGTATGTATAACATTTCCATAGCTGTTCGATGTCTTAACTACACCATAATTAGTTAGGGAATTAAAAGATGGTATCTGGCCTAAAGCACCATAACTCGTAATGCTCGGCTAATAGCGGATTCGACCCTGTCATCTCATCATTTCCAGCATACGTTTATATATCCTTCTGCTAGGCCGCTCGTACTCTTAGAATGAGACGGCTTGGATTGTACTTTTACGTTGACTCAGTACGTATTGGAAACTTCAGACATATCATTGAACAGCTCACAATTCTCTTCTCAGAGGAGAGTCTTCGCATTTTGAAAGCGTTATTTATTTATTAATTTCATTAAATTTGTTATGCTTTAAGAAAACTTTCGATAGTTATGAGCATGAATAATGTGGAAAACAAATTCTGGGTTACGAAATTGGAAACAATAAGTCTATGGGAGATCCCATTAAGTTTTCAATAGAAATTCGAACACTGGGCTTAAGCTGAAATTGGGATAAAATGTAAGATTTGGTAGTAAGTTTAAAGTTTTCACGAAGCCTTTTAACGATAGATGTATAACGTTAGAAGGTGTATTTGAAACTGCGGGTATATTCGCGAGGATATTTTCCTGTCTTTTATTTGTCTGTCAAATACAACTCCAATCACTCAAAATCGTCGATACCATAGAATAGAGATTTTAGACCAGATCTGCTCCTGCACCGGTGATTAACTGTAATATGTTACACCAATGAATTTTTTTAAAGTAAATAAGTAAATATTCATGATCATCTCTCACATCTGAATATGAGGATCTCCAGCCTATATTATACTCCCATTGCTGGGCTCAGCTGTCCCTGCTTAATTTACTCGTATAATATTGTTTTTCATGAAGAAAGTAAAAGATCAAATAATTAACAAGGTTTTACTTGTACCTATTCAATTTAGGTGCTACGAATACGTTTAAATGCTGAATAATTTCCCTTTATTTATTGTTAGATTATTATGTTTTTAAATTTATTTCACAACAATTAGCTATATCTAATGATTGTGTAGATGGTACTTATTGATAGAGAGCTAACGTAGTTCGTTAGTAATAATCGGCCACTTGTTTGTTATGTTAAGTCATTGTTCTTATAATCATAGCGTTATTAAGATGATAAAATATTTATCCTATAAGTATTCTACGTAGTACCTACAGCTTAAATTCGCGGTCCATAGTTGAGATAACGTATCGATATCCTTACTGTTTTCAGATTTCTTAAATATTTACGATAACAAAATAACGGAGTCATATCCTGGCAGTAGTGAGATGCAGTGCAAGCAGGTTAGATCTTCGATTTGTTTAAAATATACAAAGAAAATAGGGGGCACTTCAGTTTCATCACTAAAATAAAGAAAACAAAATAATTTAGTGCTTTGACCTCAAAGTAAGTAAGTAAGTAAGTAAGTAAGTAAGTAAATGCTTTATTGTACAAATATAGAGAAGTAGAGACAAATCACAAAAAAAGACCTTAAATAAATCAAAAAACAAAAAAGTCAAAGCAAACAAAAAAGACAAAGTCTAAGCTAAGAGTATTTTGCATTTTATTGTGTTAATAAAATCTCCCCTGCTTGCCCCTGTCGGAAAGGGACGTGATCGTAATGTAAGTATGTATCTGGGTATAAAACCCCCTTAAATCAGAATTTTTTTATTATTTATTTAATTATATCGATGAAATCAATAGGCCGCTATTTTCATTTGAGTATTATTTGTACGTTGGCGACGCGTTCATGTTTATTTTTAGTTATTGCTTGTTTTAATTATAAGAAGGTAGATTTAAGAACTGTCAAAGGCGTACCCTCTGTTTTTTTTGTCTCGACGCCATCTTGCAGTCCGCTTCTATACGTGAGCCCGTCCAAACGGCTCTCAATTGTAACCTTATCCCATTAAAGTTATTCTTGGTTTATTTACCGTTTTTGATCTGCGCACATCCTCAAGCAAACCCTACAATTATATTTCTCAAAATATTAGAGTAAGTACCGTTCTTGTCTCTATGCATATTAGTTATAATTATATTTGACATTTTAAGTACTTAAATTATGTGCAAAACCACTTCATTGCATTATTTTAACTGTTTCCACTCAATATCAGAATCGCAGAACCATCGCCATCTCAGAATTAGAGGGGGGTAGGACCCAATATGAGTCCACCTGAATCGCTTATCTTACTCGCTAAACCTGCCGTCAAGCTACATTGCTGCCGTGTTCCGGCATTGGGAGCAATACAGCCAGTCAAATTACTGGCACAACCTTAGCCTGACTGACAACACATCTGCAATTCTTTGACGTTTATTCAATTTTTCCATTATATTGGTTACAAGTGTCGCGGGTGACAGAGCTAACTTATCAGATCTGATGACCACTAGCTGGTTTGTAACCTTTATTTCATAAAAACACAAAGTCAATGTCTATGTTCTAGCCTAGTGTTTGAGATTGCCGTAAAAAGTAATCGTACTGCTTGGTTAGGGGATAGCACTCGTACCAAGTTAAGGTATGTGATTGCGTGCCTTATTCCAATGTTTCTATAGAATAACAAAATAAAACCAAATAAGTACTCTCCATTCCAATCCATTTTAACGTCTTTGTAAACAAACTAATTTCATCTAAATCCGCACACAATCACTCAATGTCATGCAATTACCTCCACCGGAATGAAAGGATTAATATCTCACGATATTTAATAACAATTTTATACTATGACTCGCTTTTGCCCGCGACTTCGTCCGCGCAGGTAACGTCAAAAGTGACCACCTCCATCCAATAATTTCTTCAAATATTAAATCATTATTTCCTATCCCGTTTTTTAATCTCGTGAGAAGTTTACAAAATCCCTTCTAAATGCTCCTTTTTGATCTTCAAGGAACATGTCGGCCAAATACCAAAGGTCTAAATCATATAGTGATCCTTTTTATTTCTTATCCCAGGGGAATTTAGCAAAATACAGAAACCAGTTTTCAAATAACATACATTATGTCAAGTTTGAAGGTTCTAGTAATAATAGTTACGGAGATAGGACTATTTTTAAAGTATGAATTTAAATACCTTTTACTCCGTAGCCCGCGGGAATTTCGGAAAGTTTTGAATTTAATTTTTAGCAGTTATGAATTTCAAGACTCTAGTAATTATAGTTACGGAGATAGGGCGCTTTACAGCAGACTTATAGACCCCATGTATTCCCTATCCCGAGGGAATTTCTAAAAATCGCATCACCTCTCTAATGTTTAGAAACCTTCAAAATGCGGTACTACGAGTAATATAAATATGTTGACTTTCGAGACATTCCAACTTTAAAGAGTATTTGTCTTGTAGGTACCAAGCTTTTATGTGAGTTCAACCTTTTTAGAATAAAATCGGATTGAGTTTTCAAACATGACAATGTCAAAATAAAATTTAATTTTAATCAAAAGCACTAAGGAGTATTAATAGCAACTTTCTACCCCTTTTTAAACCTGTTAAGGGACGAATTCCAAGAAAATACGAAACATGTCTTCCATCAATTCTGCCAAAGAATGTTTATGCAAAATTCGAAGTAGATCAGACCAAGGAATCACGTTGTCCCATACAAACTTTGCCCCCCTTTTTCACCCCCTTAGGGGTACAATTTCGGAAAATCCTTTCTTATTAGATGCAGCACCATACAAAGAATAAACTCTCCAAGTTTCAGGTCTCTACGATAAGCGCTTTAGGCTGTGCGTTGATCTGTCAGTCAGTCAGTCACTCAGGACAAAGCATTTTACAAGCATAGATTATCATATTTATTTTTATATGGACTTGGGGAACTTGTTTGTTTACAAAAGAAAGCGCTTTGGTGGCTCAATCGTTAATTTATTACTTATTCTTACCCTTGTGTTATTTATTTTCAAATTTAAATGGGACCGATTATAAAATAAAAACTAAAAATAATCTATACGAGTACGTGGTGCTATCTCTAAACAAATGGCTGAACGTGAACTACTTACCTCGATATACATAAATCGTAGTAGGTACGAGTACCTACCTCAGTCGACCAGATAAACAGCATACTTATTTTCTAGCATTAGTTTGGATATCAAAATCAATTTACTGCTTAAGAAGACAATTTGAATTTCATTAACATACTGATAATCAAAATGTATTTACCGGTTGTTAAAATTGCTTTATTTAGGATGTAATTTGACTTTTGAAATTGTCATTCAATATAAAGGAAATACAACGACATATCTGCTGCTGAGGGGTCCATATTGGCTCAACTAAAGTTCATCACCCGAAAACGATCATCATAACGATCAGTTCGACTAATCATCACTTTACCTAAAATTTTGTTTCCTAAAGTTTGTATTCCTAAAATTCGTTTTACTATTAGTAACGTAGTCAATAATACTCAGTTTTCCTACAATTTTATTTACTAACTTCACTTGAGAATTTATGTAAACTCCTACGTTTTTTTTCATAACATTCTTAATCGTAAGTTTTTTTGAATAATATTATTAGGTACTCCTATTATTAACAGGTAGTGCCGTTTTAAAAATCATTCAATGTTATCAACTATTTTAGATAACCAGGACATTCTAAGGTAATATAAAGACTATTTCTAAATTAAAACAAACATGTTCGCGGCTTGGGGGTGGCCCAAGGGCCACCCCCGCCGCAGCTGAACCTAAATTAATCCTAATTAATCAACTACCTACATTGGTTTTACCAGTGCCTTAATGTATAATAATATTCAATTTTATGAATAAAAACAAATCTATATAAAAAAATATGATGATGAATAATAGTGTAAAAGATGGTTATGTAAAAAAAAAAGCAAGTAGTAGTATGATAGATGTTTATTGCAACGGACATTATGAAAGCGAATGATTAGGAGTGCAGATTATTATGAACAGAGTAGTTATGGGCAGTGATTATTAGGAAATAATTTTTTAGGAAAAACATTTTCGAACATCCGATAATCGACATTAAAAAATTAGTTCAACTTTGGCGCACCCCTGCTGAAGTATATTATCAAAGTTACTCACTAATTGTATAACTCTTAATCTATAACCCGATTAATATGAGTGAAGGAAAATCCAAGTCATTGTTTTTATGAAATACCAACGCCGTACTTAAGATTAGATACGCGAAAACACCAATCACAAACAATACATTTATTATTTAAGAACTGTATGGAATGAATAACAAGTATTTTCCCTTTGAACTCTTTCTTATATTTATACTAGCTTCTGCCCGCGACTTCGTCTGCGTAGAATTATACATAAAAACCTTCCTCTTGAATCACTCTATCTATTAAAAAAACCGCATCAAAATCCGTTGTGTAGTTTTGAAGATATAAGCATACATGGGGACATAGGGACATAGGGATATAGAGACAGAGAAAGCGACTTTGTTTTATACTATGTAGTGATTTATCTTATAGCAAAGCTAGTTTGAAACAGAATATCTTAGCGTGAAAAGTTCTAACTGGGCTTAATACGCTGTTGTTGGTCTTAAGCGGGTCTTACTTTGGAACCGTATGGAGGGTTCCACCGTGCACGTATATATATTTTTTGTTGTGATGTTGATATTTTTAACTGTACATACGAATCGCTGAAAAAAGCGTTTAAATAAACTTTAAACCTTAGGTTAACAGTTGCATTGTTTGGATACCTATGTTTACTAATGTTGTATTGCTTTTTTTTTTCTTTTTTTTGTAGGTACCAGTAAGATGTATAATGTATAATGCTTTGCGTATTGGCTACGTTTTCTTTAAAATAGTATTTAATGAAACTATAGGTCTATTTGTATTTCTCTATTATAGTTTGTTTTATTTAAGATTACGAAAAGTACTTAAAACCAACATATATTGTTTAATTGTTATCTTCAAGTGGGGTTGTAAAACCATTAATGCAGTTATATCGGTAGTCCCAAAGTATACCGTGAACAAACAATCTTGATAGTTTGATGTTGTTGGTTGGTATTACATTAGACGACGTGCGTTTCTAAAATAATAATTATATACTGTGTCAATATCACTTTGTACAATTTTTTAATAGTAGGTATAAGACATTTTTACCTGAGTGTTAGCCGCACTGTAATTGTATTTGGAAAACAATACACCATGCATTATACTTAGGAAGGGTCCAGTTCGGGTAATAAACAATAATCAATGGGAGGGGATACTATCTAGGCTTAAGTGCAATATTTTGTTAGTGTCTAACGGGCTTTCGCTCTTTTAGTACTCGTGTTATATTTGCAAAAATATATAATAGGTATATAAAAATATATAATAATAATGCTTCTGATTGGATTTTGGTGTTCTAAGTTTTCGATGTAATATGTTTAAGAAGTGTTGATTTCTTGTGTATTAATAATCATATTTTAAATAAAATTTAAAATCTTTCATTTCAAAGATCTAGAAGCGTTGAGCTACTCCAGTACACGTGCCATACTTCGGTCAGTTTTATTACGTCTCTTTGTTATCTTTTCCTTTCATATTCAGCAGCAAAAGTAGTTGTAAAATCCCGCGTTAAGTGCATTTTCGTCATCTTAAATAAAACAAACTATACCATCACTTGCTTATGTGACTGTTTGTTTCTTGATAAATAAATAAAAAAAATACTGTTGCTTCTTTAATAAAAACATCATTTCATTGAATATATTTTATTAAATACACTACCGTGTTACGCCTTAGCTTGCACCCAGGTGGTGTATGCGCGATACTCGAGTGCTGACACTAGGGTAGCGTGCGTGGGCGCACTGCTCGCCCCATGACGTCATGCCGACGGCTACTCTATTGTGAATGAGTGGGCCACCGGAATCGCCCTGGCACTGTCCGCGCCCTCCCTCATCCAGCTTACTAGAACACACCACGTAGTCGCTTATATTGCCTGCCCAGCAGTCGCTATCCTTGCGCAGCATCATTGACGCCCTGTACCTTTTTTTTTTTTTTTTATATGAATAGGAAGGCAAACGAGCAAGTGGGTCACCTGATGGTAAGTGATCACCACTGCCCATAGACACCCGCAACCACGGAGGGATCCGCAACCTACTAGGTACGTGAGAAACTCTATCGTCGCTCGGGGCCGGGGCGTAGAACCCCTGGGCCAGTTCATAGCAGCCTCACCACCCGGATGTTCGGTCGTGCAGATAGGTCGCGCTTTCGCCACTTGTGCGAGCTAGTGCCCTATCACCGCCGACCGCCCGATAAGAAGGGACTGCCGCGCGACCTCGCGCGCGCAGCGGGCCCTCCACTACCGGATTGACGCCCTGGACCTCACCTACCTTGCCGCCTGCTGACGATCGCTCGCTGAACCTACCCCAACGGGGTCCCTTCCGGTGGGCTGAATCTCGCAAACGGCTAAAGACGAACACCGGACGAACCAGCGAGGCCACCCGGCCTCACCCCAGTGACCCGGCCATATTTGTGGTCGGCGTACGAAGCCGCTGAAAAGGGCAAACGCCCCTAACAGCATCCCCGCCCCCCCCCCCTTACAGGGGACAAGATGAACACCCAGAGAGGCGTAACGGCTTCTGCAGGTGAACTGGTTCACAGACCAAACGAACATGGCGAAGCTGCTCAGAAGGGACCGATTTCCAGTTCCAATGTGCGTTTTTCTTAAAATAAGATTAATTTACATAAAATGTCAAGTGAGGACAAATTATATTAAGCCGTCCAATACAAGAAATAGATTACACCAAAGGCAAGTCTCTTAATCGCTATGCTAAAAGCATAGCAAACTTTATATTTTATTTATTAAGGTTTCATGCAAATTGTGCTTTATTTTCTGGGGGTCCGTTACTGAAAAAGCTTCTGAGTCGTATCAAATAAGTCATGTGATTTGGGTCAAATAAGTCAACTGATTTCGCGACGCCGTGTGGCACAAGCGGGACTTATACGTGAATAAAAATGTAGCGTAGGTAAGTTACACGTCTTATTTTATGCGCCTCATAACTCAAAAAATTACTTAGCTTCAACCTATCGATCAAATGTTGATTAAACACGCGGATTCAACGCGCGTTTTGGTGGCGCATTAGAAACGCGACGCAAAAATAGCGTCTACGAGCGGCCAGAAGTTTTCTGGGGTCTACTTGATAGAAGATGACACTGATAGAAAGCAATGATTATCCCTGATTACCAGTAACAACGGATTAAATTAACGACTTTCAATCCTGGGAAAGAACAAAGTTCCCGCAAAATTCCAAATTGACTATTTTGCACGATTAAACCTCACTATATCGCGGAGTAGCAAAGTAATTTATTTTTTGACATGGACCTCCGCAAAGTAACGCCTGAATCTGTACAGTTTTTAAAGTACCTAGTCACTTGACTTTGTTACATTTGACAGATTTCTAACTGCCGCATTGTTGGTTACTGCGACAAATAGAGTCCAACTTTGAAGTCTGACTTTACCATCCAAATGTGTTAGTTCTACCTGCTTGCTAAAAAATTTTGATGATAAATTGACTATCGATTACAAAAAAATAAAAAAGAATGTTTCAGTCACAAATTTTACTATCTTCACTTTCAAAATTAAACAATTAAGCATTAGCCTGGATCCAGGCAGTGTAGCGAGACACGCGGGCATTGACCCCGGGGTAGCGGGGCAAGGCGCACTGCTCTCCCCAAGAACAAACACCAACAATAACGTTGTTATGGAAGAGCGGGCCACCAGAGTCGCCCTGGCACTGGTCACGGCCGCCGACGTCCAACCAGCCGGAGCACAGCATGTTGTCGGTGACTGTGCGACCGATTTCAGCGTAACGCGTTCTGCATACGTCCTGGTTCACGGTCCAAACTTGGACGTGACGCAGCTGCTCTGATGATTGACCGCTGACCTGAAATAAAAACGAAAAAAAAAAATTTTTTTTCTCTAAAGCTGATCTATTCTTCAAAAATCTAATTCGTAATTGATAAATAATTTAGTACTCTTTCAAATGTATTGACCACCAAATATATGGTTTAGACAACTGATAGACTAAACTAGAAAATCATCAAAACGTTTTCAACTGAGATTATCCAATACCTGTATTTATTCGCAATAGCAGTGTATATATACAAAATGCTAAAATATCAATGTGAATACAGGTCTTCTATGACGGATACTAGATCCTCAAAATATTCATATAAGATTCGCATATACTGTCTACTTCGCAGTGTTGGTGTTTAGGATAGTCTTAGGCCAAAATATGGCTCTAATATGAACCACAGTGGCCTCTTTCGACTTTGAAGGTGTATCGGTTAGATCCCATCCCAATTAAAACAGAGCTAACAATACTCACGGCAGTACGTCCCCATCCGATAGCCCAAACAGCTTGGTTATCCGCAAGGTTATAGTTGGCGCCAGCAATGCTCCCTGGCTGAACCTGGTTGTTGAAAACAATAACAGTGGCAGTACGAAGGATGCCAATGTCGTTGTCAGCTGTCCAGAAACTGAAGCCGGGGTGGTTGATGATTTGTTCGACATTGTGTACTACGCCACCGCTGTTGGCGTACGTCGAACCAACACGCACACGCCATCTATTGGCTGGATCCCATCTGCAAGGAAATGAAGGTGTCTCTGTAGTATTGCTTAAATTTGTTCCATGCTGATCTTGCAGCAAGGAAAGAACGTAGAATATACCAGCTGCTTCTATTCCCGCACGGATCGTAAAAACACATTGAGGGGATGAACGAAAATATTAGGAATCATGTTATAGGCGATGCGGCTAGCAACTTTCCATCAGTACACCAAATATCACGGTGAACGTGGCTTTAAACCCTAGGCTCCGTCTACCGCGTAAGGGATAAAAACGTAATAAATAAATGTATATACCTATATTTATTTATATATTCACATACAACATTATGTACAGGTATATTATTTGTGTATTGCTTGAATAATTTATTGAGTGCAGAATTATCGGATAAGTCAATGATAATGAATCTTGCTTCTATGCGATCATCGAGCGACCACTGAACCTACCTAAATAATTAATTCTAGTTAATTATTATTTCTCTCTTCCGTGCTGGTCTGCGAGCAAAGAAAAAGCATAGAATGTACCAGTTGCTTCTCTTCCCGCGCAGATGGTAAAAGCCCATCGAGGGATTGGGCGAAAATCTTAGGGATCATATTATATAGCCTAGCCGTTATAGCTGACAGACTTGACAGCCGGCTCTTCTTGCACTGGACCGGGGTGCACGCAATTATGGCCACCTATACTTGACTGCACTCTGGGTCAGTGACTAGCCCGCTTAGCTATTTATTAATGTTGACTAACACTAGTTTTGTACGCACTGATACTAACATAATATGGATTTATAATCTGAAATAAAAACATTTTATTTTATTTATTTATATAGGCGATGTGGCTAGCAACCCATCACTGTTTTAATTCCCCTTTCCATCCATACGCCCACAATCATGCTAAATGTGGTCTATGTATGTATGTTATTATTTACGTACCTACTTGACAATACTCGTAAGCTCCGAAACTATTTTACTAACTTACATGAAACAATGAGCGGCAGAAAGAATAGATCTGGTGTTGAGAATCGCACCGCCACACGATTGGGAGTAGAGTACCAAGTTGTTGGAGTACAGCAGTGATGCTCCATAAGGATACTGCTCGATAGTAGTCACTTCACCACCGATAATTCTCTGCTGGTGCTTGGGCAGCGCTGAAAATGTTCAATTAGTTGTTACAGTTACAGTGTTGCTGTCTGATAAAAATTGTAGTAACGACTTTTTCATAGTTTTCTCAAGCTCTGCTGTCGTTAATAACACTAACCCACAACGGTGGCGAAACCGAACGCCAGCAAAACCAAAGTAGCCGCTCGCATAATGACTAATTACGTCCGCCTACTAGCGTATGAACAGTGACATTGTATTTATATCGAATATACGACAGCAAAGTTGATAGCGTTCTTAATCTCCAGGATATATCGAACTATTTAGTTGAACTATTTAGTTGATTTATTAGACATAAGTAATTTAATTGGCTACCTAATTAGTAGGATTCTAAATCGTTGTAGGGTCGTGCACACCACGTGTGATCACCCAAAAAGCGGTATACCTAATGTTTTACCTTTCCAAATGCCGCAAAATTTCTTGTGTCTACATAAATGGCCCTGAAAACGCGGATTCGAATTTAACTGGTAATAGTTTTTATTGTTTCTCTCTACTTCTCTTTCCACTATAGTCGTCATAGAGATGCTTCTTTGTTTGTGGGTACATTGGTTTATAATTATTAAGAAAAAACATTTTTCATGTACCTATAAAAAAATGATGATTTCGATCATCAAATATTTCAGTGCCTGATTTGTAATTGGGGTTTTCCAAAAAACGTCAGTAATGTTAATTATCTTTTAAGCTTCTGCCTTTTATCTTTTAATCTCCTGATTCCGCATTGAATCATTATCTTTCTTTAAAAATTAGTTTCCAAACCAAATAAGGAATCCGTTCATTTTTTGAATGTCAAGGGTGTTGAGGGTATGACATAAATAACCAATAAATGGTTTTACAAGTTTTTAAATTACTTAAAAGTTGAGGTATACTATACTGTACATGCCATGTTTAATCAATCATTGTGTAAGTACACGTACGCTCAAACTCTTACACTATTCATCGATACTCTATACTAATTAATTTTATTATTAATGCGAAATATTTCAGTTCAGGCAAAAAAGTTGCGTTTTAGTAAGGATAACAAAAAAGGTTTCTTACATTTTTGAACGTGTAAGAAATGGCTGAAATACGATATTTTTTTACGTTTTCAACCCCCCCATAGCTCCACTCCACTTTGAAAATTTTCCATAAGAATTAGCAAAAAAAACCGGTCAAGTGCGAGTCGGACTCGCGCACCGAGGGTTCCGTATCATTATCTATAAATATCTTTAAACCAGTGTAAGCAGAGCCCTGCTCCAAAGCAAAATGTACGCAGTGTGGGGTTACTTTATATTGGTCACTGCTATATACAGACATACATACACATTTACGGTTTTCGCAATTATTCTTTAATCTGTGCTATAAGACCTACCTTCATACCAAATTTCAAGATTCTGCGTTCACGGGAAGTACCTTGTAGGTTTTGATTCCCTTGAGAGTTGAAAATTTGCGGAAATTTGCGGCATAAACGGCTGTATCTTTTGATTGCGTTGGCTTAGAAGTTTGATTTTTTCACAGCTTCAAGGGACAGTAGACCTGAGTAATTGATATAAATTTCAGCTTCATACCTCCACGCGTTCCTGAGAAAAAGGGTCTTGACAGACGGACGGACGGACGGACAGACAGACGGACAACAAAGTGATCCTATAAGGGTTCCGTTTTTTCCTTTTGAGGTACGGAACCCTAAAAACGTAAAATTATCAAACCTGCTCACAAAATTTCACGATAATCGGTTGAAAAATGCAATCTGTAGAGTAAAATCGACCACCAATAGGTACATTAGGTATACGAATCAGATTTGCCCAAGCCGAAACGGAAACGCTGCGCGCCCACTGGATCAATATACTTGCACGCATTGGTGTAGATGAGCTGATTGATAATGTTCTAATTTGTAAGAACCATAATTATAACTCACATTTAACATGGAATAAAATCGATCTTTTTTATTATCATCACAACGTTAATCCACCAGCTGACTTATCGTCTCTGTTGTAAATCATTGAAATTAATTTGGATAAGATAACCAGATTATCTGCGATTCAAAAATAAGTATAATATTAGAGTACTTAGAAGTAACTTATATTGTTTTCTTTTACACTTAGATTTATAACTTAAATACTTAGAGAAAGTTGTGGTCAAGAACAAATATAAACCGTACCAAATCGCAAGAAATCAGATCCTGATTTCACATTATTATTATTGGTTACAAAGCTTCAAAAACTCGCAAAATAATCTGACCCAAAACATTTATGTCGAAAAACAACACGTTCCTCTTACATTTTTGACAAACTTCAGTTTCAATTATAACTAAAATGAAATAGCGTTGACCTTCATTTCAAATTAAAACTTAATGCGCATTAGCAATAATCCAAGCGGTAAACTGTGAGACACGAGCGTAGACGCCTGGGTAGTACGGGTGTCCGCAACCGAGCCCAAACGAGCAGACGCCGACAACGACGTTGTTGTGCAGCAAGGGTCCGCCGGAGTCGCCCGTGCACGCGTCGCGGCCGCCCACGTCCAACACACCCGAACATATCATGTTATCCGTAATGGGCCACGAATGATAACGTTCTCTACAAATCTTCTGGTTAATCGTGTAGACTTGTACATGTCGCAACTGTTCTGAGTACGAACTTAGCTGAAAATATAGATTGGAACAATTAGAAAGTATGATATTAAAATGTTTAAACAATGTAGGCAGTGAAGAAACTGTCAAACTTGCCATTCAGACTTCTAAATCATATTATTAGATCATTGTTGCCTACACCTACCTAATGACATTCTCGTGGTAAATTATCTTGAATTGTTGCACCATGAATTACGGTCATTTTGGTTAAAATTGTGTACATAAAAATAAATGCGAAGAGAAAATGGAACTTTCCTTGAACATTTCTTTGAACTTTGTTAAAAATGGTAAAAATATAATAACATAATTACTTCTGTAGCACCCCACCCAATGACCCAAAGTGGGTGATTATCAGGTACAATATACGCCGTACCGGCGATAAAGCCCGGCTGTACTGACTGTGTGAAGGTGATGGACGACGCTAAACGAAGTATAGCGATGTCACTGTCTAAATTGATGATGTTGAAGTGTGGATGATGTATGATCTGTTGTACTCCGTGCACCACGCCGCCACTACTGGCAAAAGTAGACCCGACTCGCACTCGGCGAAGTACTGGATTGACGCCACTGAAAAAAATTAAAAATTTTACTGATCCTAACCTGTAGTCGTACTAATAATCCCTAATAATATTATAAATGCGAAAAAAACTCTGTGTATCTGTCTATCTGTCTGTCTGGCACGCTTTAACGCCCAAACAACTGAAGCGATTTTAATGGAATTTGGATAACTTAAATTTGTGAATATTTATGAAATTTTTAAGCTTTTTTCTCACCTACCAAAGCAGTGAGCCGCTGTTAAAACAGCTACGTTACTGAGGATAGTACCACCACAGTTATGATAGTAGAAAAAATAATCATGGCTCGCGAGTACTACTGCTGACTGCGGATACTGCTCGATGGTTGTCGGGGACCCTCCTACAATCCGCTGCTGTACCCCACTGTGAAAGGCTGTAATATGTTATTTTTTATTCATAGCATCTGATTTAATTCTACTTGAGTGCCTAAAAGTAAGTAAGTAAATGCTTTGTTGTACAAATATAAAGAAACAGATACAATTCACAAAAAAATAGAGTAGATGAGATTTGAGTAGATGAGAGGAGCATTAAACTGTGAGTTGTTTGTGTGACTTTAAAATTCCAGATAGTGAAAGCCACAATAGAGCGTACATTACATATCTAAATACAATAAACAAATCATAAAATAAACTACTAAATATCATTACACACATGCATACATACAAAATACAATAAGAGTACACATATATAATATCTAAGGAGATGGTGTGAGCCACATATTAAGTGTGTAAGTTATTGTTTTGTGTTACTTAATTATTTTATTGAATCAGGCGTTACTTTGCGGAGGTCCATTTCAATGAACAAAACATTTTACCTTGCTACTCCGCTACTCACGTGCAAGATAACGAAGCCTGTGTGAAATATATATGTTTTTCATGCAATCCCTCCCTCCACTGCTGCCAAAAAAACACTCATAAATCCCACAAACTTAATTATCCCTTACACCACACAAACAACTCGTTTCGATCCCTCTACGGTATCATTATCAAAGTTTAATGAACACAGCTGTTACACATGCAAACCAACGTCGACCTTACTTAATTGTAGTAACACAGCAAACTGTTATATTTAGTTTTTTGCACAAGTTAAGTACCTTTTTCAATACACAGATGCCCATAAGCCAACTAAATAATCGAAATGATTTATCAATAAAACCTTTTTACGCATTTCATTGAAAGTTATTTTTAAATCTAATTACAGCATTGACTTACCCACGGCGGCGGCCAAGCTCATAAATAATAGAAGTACGGCTTGCATTATTATCTTTTACCGCAATAGTACATATTTACTTAAATCAAAGCAGTTATATACAATTATGTGATAAAAATGGGAAAATCCAAATAACATGTCAGAAAAAAATACTATTATCTTTTAAATCTTATCGATACTGTTCACCCAATTATGTGTATCTTTCAGTACTCGTGTTTAGTGGTTTTCCCACATACATTGCTGGATTTTTTTTAGGAATCTAACGAGTACCTACCAGGATAGGAATGATGACTATTTTTTTTTCCATCAGGATTGTCAATTACGCGTATTTTTTTCTTTTTTTCACATACTCAAGACAATTCGGAGTAGATATTGAATTTAAATGTTTAATGTCACATCTTGGTTCATTTTTTTCTTAGAAGTGACGTCTGAACTTTGACGCTCCTTATGTTTGTAATTTTTTGTTTAATTGACGACGGACAAAATTTATTATGTCGATTATTTTTTGATAATATAAGTGACGGACTAAATAAAATTTCGTTTTCTTTATACAGTCATCATTTGTCAAGTGTGATTTAATCTCCAGAAACTTAAGACTTAATGTGTATTGTGCATTGTCACACAAGCAAATTTACCTCTTTTAGAATAATGGTCCGCTATATTTTTATATTTTTAATGTGAATAATGTTGGGCATGAATCATCCTGTAGTTGTTAGTTGTTTGTCTTGTTTCTTATCACCAGGTGCCTTTACCGCGCTAACGCGCTGCGTGTGGGCGACCGGGGGTAGATTGTATTGCATTATATTATTATTTGCTAAGGCTACCTACAATGTTAAAACAGACAAGTACTTTGTAATTTTGGATTCGGATTATTGTGAAGTAGCAGTATAACATTTAAACTTGCATTAGTTTGTACTGTGCTGCTGGTGTTACTATGTAAGACTTGTTAAAATCAAATAAATATTTTACTTTACCTGCTTTAATTTACTTAAAGGATCGAACAGTTACAAATATTGCAACGATTTGCACAATAGCATCACGCTCAAGAAGTTACTGATTTATTAGTTTTTAGTTGCAGAACATATTTCTTAATAGAAGGTAAACTAGATATATAAATGCGATAATAATATCTTAAAAGTATATTACAATAAAATATTATGTCAAAATAACTTACTAATCTCACCATTTTTTATAAAATTTTCTATTATTCTTAATCAAAGAAAATAGGCGCGCATCGATTTTTTGTAGCATATTTGTAGCATGTCATGCAAATTAAGTTCTCAAAAGATAATCTTGATCGTTTGAGATCAAAAGGCATTAAAATCACTTTCTGAAAACCTTTTTAAAGTGTTCATCTGCAAGGTCCTTTAGATAAGCGTTTACTACTTAGGTACTATCTATTAGTTTAAAGAAAAATAATAACGATATTTTTTGTTGAAATCTGTATTTTATTGTGTGTTGGCAATTATCCAGTCCGTATAACGTGAGACGCGAGCGTAAACGACTGGGTAGAATGTAGACCAACAACCAGAATTGAACGAGCAGACGCCGACAACGACGTTGTTGTGCAGCAAGGGCCCGCCGGAGTCGCCCGTGCACGCGCCCACACGAGCGTTCACTTGCGACGCAAGAGAGCAAATCATATTGTCCGTGATTGGGTGGTTATACCGTTGCCTGCATATCTCGAGATTTGTCTTGAAAACTTGCAAGTGCCGCAACTGGTCTGAAGGGAAACCCAACTGAAAAATATAAACGAAAAGTGCTTAACATATTCTGCTCTAAACATGAAGATTTTCAATTAAAGGAGCAACCACACCGCCGCGTATACGCAGTGACGTGTCACGTATTCTCACCGTTTTTTCATACATTTTGTTGCGTTAAAGCACCGTCAACATCTTTTACGCACCGGTGTGGTTGGACCTTTAAATCGCTTTTTTGACGCAATACCTCAGTGACACCCCATCCTATGGCCCAGACGGGCTGGTTATCGGGAACATTGTATGTCGCACCAGCAATAGCGCCAGGCTGGACTACGTTTGAGAATGTGATGAACGAAGCCAAACGAAGGATAGCGATGTCGTTGTCAATAGTAAATTCGTTGTAGTTTGGATGATTTATGATCTGCTGTACCAAATGCACTACGCCGCCACTGCTACCGAAAGTAGATCCGACTCGCACGCGGTATGTTGCCGGATTGTTACTTCTGGAAAATAATATTTAATCAGTACCTAATATGGTGAACATAATATAAATGTTGTGAATATTTTGAATAACCTATACCTTACCTTGAAACTATAAGAGCAAAAAAATAAATAAATAATATTGGTACTGTTATCGTCTCTCTTCCCGCGCAGATGGTAAAAGTCCATCAAGGGAATGGGCAACAATCGGTATCATTTTATAGGCGATGCGGCTAGCAACACATCACTATTTTGACTCCCCTTTCTACCAATACGCGCTAAATTATGCTAAACGTGGCCTTTAGGTCTTGTTACCTTTGGCTCTGTAAGGGATAAAGACATGATTTATGTAAGTTACCTTGATTGACAGTGAGCCGCTGTGAGAACTGCTACATTATTGAGGATAGTGCTGCCACAGTTTTGATGGTACCACGAAAAATCATTGGTTGCAAGCACTGCTGCTGACTGCGGGTACTGGTCGATGGTGGTTAAAGACCCACCCACTATCCTCTGTGACAAGTCACTGGGTAAGGCTGCAATTGAAACTTGGTTATAGATATGAATCTATACAAATGATTGCCATTGTGCGCTAACCAAACGTTGCTCATATTTAAATAATGACTTACCCAAGGCAGCGGCAAGGCTCGTTAGTAATAAAAAAACAGCACGCATGATTTTATTTTTTAACGAAATAAAGATAAACAACTGAATCAAAGCATATTTATACACTTACCATATCGTGGGCTAATCTAACAGGAAAGATTGAAAAATGTTATAAACTGTATGTATGCTTCGTCACTATTATACATGCATACATACATAGATTCATACCGTCACGCCTCTTTCCCACAGGTGTAGGCAGAGACGACGACTTTGTTCGTCTTGCTACGATCCTGACATACTTGTTTCGCTTCATCCACATTCATCAATCTCTTCATACATGCTCGTCGATTTCGGGTACTCCTGACCTGACCTTTTTCCAAAACGTCTCCTATTTGGTCTCGAAACGTCCGTCTAGGCCTTCCCCTCCCAACTTTACCATTCACACTCCCCATATAGATCTGTTTAGTTAGTCTACTTTCAACCATCCGCTCTACGTGACCAAACCAACTAAGCATACTTTTTTCTATCCTAGTCACTAGAGATAATTTTTTAATTTACATTTTTAGAAATCCTTAAGATAATTTACGAAAATTCCATTGATTTTTAAGGTGTCATCTCTAAACAAAAAAAGGAACCCTTATTAAGATCACTTCGTTGTCAGTCTGTCTGACAGTCAAGGCCCTTTTTCTCAGAAACGCGTAAAGGTATAAAGTTGAAATTAATACCAAGTACTTACTGAGGTCCCTCTTAGTCTACGCAATCAAAAGATACAATAATTAGAAAATTTCCATCGTAATCATGGAAACCTACAAAGGGCACTTCCAGTAAATAAAACTTGAAATTTGGTATGAAAATATAGCACAGCTAATTAAATAAATGTAAAAACTATTTTTTAGCTCTATTGACACGTTTGAATTGGCTATTAAACGTGTCGCCCCAGTAAATGATATATTGGTAATGATATTTTATTGCGCTTTCATGCAAAAGGCATCAAAATTGCTTTCAAATTTAACTCACTTTTGAAAGCTTTTCACTGCATGATCCTTTAAGTTAACGTTACTAAGTACCAGTAGTTTCAAAGATAAATAAGTAAGTAAATGCTTTATTGTACAAATATAAAGAAACAGATACAATAAAAAAGGAGCATTTTAGATAACATCTTCATTTATTGCGAATTGGCTAGGATCCAGTTAGTGTAACGAGAGACACGAGCGTAGACGACTGGGAAGTATGGAGATCCACAGCCACCACCGAACGAGCAGACGCCGACAACGACGTTGTTGTGCAGCAAGGGTCCACCGGAGTCGCCCGTGCACGCGGAGCGGTCACTCACATCCAATAAACCAGAACAGATCATATTATCCGTGATAGTACTCACACCGAACCTTTGCCTGCATACCTCAATACTAATCTTGAAAACTTGAAGATGCCGCAACTGTTCAGAAGGAAAACCGAACTGAAAATGTTTAAAAAAAGTCAATCGATTCTGTTCTCCCTTAATGATTTATAATCGAAAGAACAACAAAATTTAATTGTAATATAATATACCTCTGTGACGCCCCATCCTATGGCCCAGACGGGCTGGTTGTCGGCAACGTTGTACGTCGTACCAGCAATAAAACCAGGCTGGATTACGTTTGAGAAGGTGATGAACGACAAACGAAGTATAGCTATGTCGTTGTCAAGAGTAAATTCGTTATAGTTTGGATGATTTATGACCTGCTGTACCAAGTGCACTACGCCGCCACTGCTGGCGAAAGTAGACCCTACTCGCACGCGGTATATTGTCGGATTGATCCCTCTGAAAAAGAAGAGAGAGAGATTTAAGATATTCCTCATGTAGTTTGTGCCAGAATATTTTAAATAACCTATACCTTACCTCCGGTGACAGTGAGCGGCTGTGAGAACTGCTACATTATTGAGGATGGTGCTGCCACAGTTTTGAAAATACCATGAAAAGTCGTCGGTTGCAAGCACTGCTGCTGACTGCGGGTACTGGTCGATGGTAGTTAAAGACCCACCCACTATCCTCTGTGACAAGTCACTGGGTAAGGCTGCAATTTATACTCTGTTATAGACTCACTTTTGCGAAGTTACTGAATAAAACTTTTTTGTATTGATTATACAACAAGCAAACGTTTAACATATTTTAATATTGACTTACCCAAGGCAGCGGCCAGGCCCGTTAATAATAAAATAACAGCACGCATTGTTAATGAAATAATGGTGATAATTGGATCCTAGCATATTTATACACTCACCACTATCGTGGGCTAATCTCAAAGCACGAAAAATGTAATCATTCTTTAGGTTTAAGGCCGGGTATTCCTGCGAAAGTAGGCATTTGGCGCTGTCAAGACCGCGCGTCAAATACATCGCGCGGGCTCAGCGGCTGTGAACTCTCATGACCCGGCAGCGTCACAGTAAAGAAATAAAACTTTATTTTGACTTTAGTAACGCATTTATTATGATCAATTTTTAGTAACTACCTAATTAATATGAATTTGAATAAATAGGTAATAAAAGAATAATTAATAGTCAAACTTACAGTAGAATGCATTATAATTAAAACCGCAGAATTACAAAAACCCTGAAAAATCCTTATTTAATTAGATATTTTGTTACTATGGGCCTCAAATGCCTGAAATAATTGGTAGGTACATTATTATTTATCTATGAAACAACCAATATTGAACTAAAGAAACATGTGTCTCAATACATACCTAGGGTGCTTTGGGGTAATTGCGAAATTGGGTATATTCCGAAAGTTTATAATAAATACCAAATGCCGCGATATTCTCTTACTGGCTACATTGCTTTAGACACCATTGTTATCGGTTTTGATGCTCCAATCGCCGTTCGTCGCTGCTAGCGTGAGTGTGAGCAACGTGCCATCTCGACAGACAAGTGGTTTTCGCGCCTTTTTGGGTGATTCGCAATAACCCCAACACTCTTTTCTCGGAACCCAGGTAAGTTACTAAAATAATTGTTTTTTAGTATTATAGATTGTCGTTTTTTACTAATGATTGCAGGGAACACGAAGTCCGAGTGATGTTTTTATTTAGTTTCGGAAATACCCCTCTGGGGTTATTACGATATACATATAACCCAATCTAATATTTTCATAGAAATGGCCAGTGGTTCTCAAACTAGGTATTTAGGACAAAGAAATATTAAAATATGTCAGGTCCATATTTTCTTGCAATATTCATTCTTAAGGTGTTATAATGACAATTCAAATTTTCTTCTATGCACTGTGTTAAAATCGTCGGTATTCTCATTCATTCTTTCAACTTAATCCATCCATCCATACGTAATAGTAGGGCATTTCACATTAAGGTCACTTAGGCGAATGCTAAATTTAGTGTATAATATTGTACCAAATTAATCACCAGCGGCTTCTTTTTCAGTCATTGTGCCTCGAATGTATGTCAGAAAAAGAATAAAAATATAAACGTCTCAAGATTTGGCTACAGCCGTGGTTCTATTACGTTTAAGTTTTTTGTAAAACATTAAAGTTATTTCTCAGTTAAATGAGATTTTTTACAACTTTAAATAATACATATCTGTATGAAATGTTGAGAATCACTTCCTTGTACCGGGGTAAATCCGAAGTAATCTATCCGAAATGACCATAAAAGCGAAACTATTACAAAGTTACAAATATTACAGTAAGGGGCAATTACAAATGAAAAATAATTATAAACCATCAGTTTATAAGTAGTAAGGTCTACTTTTCAACTATTTCGGAATTACCCGGCCATATCTCGTATTTCCCCCAAATGTTCGAAAACGGGACACATTACAATAAATATGCATAAAAAAGAAACAAGAGCGTATTTTTTTTGTTCACCAATTTTCAAGAGTTACGAAAATAAAGGCAGAAAATTTAAAAATAGAATGATTTTTTCACTGAAATGATGTCGTGAACTAAACTCGTCAATCAATAGTAAAAAACGATAATCTATAATACCTACTAAAAAACTATTATTTTTATAACTTACCTGGGTTCCAAGAAAAGAGTGTTGGGGTTATTGCGAATCACCCAAAAAGGCGCGAAAATCACTTGTCTATCGAGATGGCATGTCGCTCACACACGCTAGCAGCGACGAACGGCGATTGGAGCATCAAAGCCAATCGGCGACAATGGCGTTTAAAGCAATGTAGCCAGTAAGAGAATATCGCGGCGTTTGGTATTTATTATTATAAACTTTCGGAATATATACCCAATTTCGCAATTACCCCAAAGCACCCTATATCGTTTCAGTCTTCGTCATCGCGTTAAATATACCTACCCGGTATATTTGGGTTGTTTATTACAGCGGCAATGTCCTTGTCTGTTTCTTGAGGTTGCCCCAGTGACCTACACTAAAAAGTAAATGGAGTAATTGTATTTACTTACATAGTTACTTTACGTTTTCAAACGGCAGGCAGAGGTACCGATAGAGACAAAATATGCATTATCAAAAATCGTAGCGATCTTCAGTTGTTATACTGATATTTTTATACTATGGCACTATGACCGTAATTTTAAGCATAATATTTTTATAAATTATCTACCAATCAGAAATGGAGATAAAATGAAATATAATTTAACTTATTCAATTTCGATATGTTGTCGACAAAATTATATTAATATTTACTTCGTCACATAATCTTTGGAGTGCATTCTTTTTATTTGTTATTTTTATAGCTTTGCACGACTTTTTTCGTTTGCGTTGTTTATTGCCCATCATAAATAACTTTCAACAATTATATAAATTCGTCAAAAACTGCGTCTTTGGTGCACGAAACTGTCGCGGATAAAACTGACACAGGTCCGTCGTCCGCAAGCGCCAGCGCGCGACTGATCGGGCTTGCCGAGCCTCCGCGCTCGCACATTGTGTAGGTATTTGGACATAGTAATTAAGATAATCATTTTATCTGTTCAAACTCTGCGAATTTGTCTACAAATATGTAATGGCTTTAGTTTAGTACAAAATTTTAATTAAAAATGTCAATAGTTTAGTCATAATATTGAAAATGCTTTACGAAAAGAGGTAACTTTGGATTTTTTTTCTATCGAGTCAAGTTCATTAGATCGTGTAACTGAATGCGACTTTGTCTATACTATATCCTTAAGTAATACATATATTTTTTTCAGATTTTTAAACCCTATTTTCTACGTCTGAGATGGTTTTTAAAAACTCTAAAACGCGGCCTCTGTTGGACTACCTAGCCTTAATCACCATAACTGTGTTTTCCAAATATAGTCGGTACTTTGGTGCAAATGCCACATTGCCACATTATGTCATTATCTGGCAACAGGCGTATGTGCGTTATTACATTATATTTTAAAAATGTATTTGTTTCTTAAGAACTTAAAATAAATTATACCTAAACTAAATAAACAAATTAATGAACTGAATCTAAATCAAAAACTATATATATAGCTCAATTATCAAGGCTCTTTTTGGTAAAATCTTTTACCTATGTTAGATTTCCTGGTACCTATTTTAAAAATAAATAAAAATCGTGGATTTTGGTAAACATCTTTAATTTATTGCGAATTGGCAAGGATCCAGTTAGTAAAACGTGAGACGCGAGCGTGGACACCGGGGAAGTATGGAAGTCCGCAACCGGTGCCAAACGAGCAGACGCCGACGACGACGTTGTTGTGCAGCAAGGGTCCGCCGGAGTCGCCCGTGCACGCGTCGCGGCCGCCCACGTCCAACACACCAGAGCACATCATGTTGTCCGTGATAGTACTAACACTGTATCTTTGCCGGCATATCTCTTGGTTTATCGTGTAAATTTGAACGTGCCGTAGCTGCTCTGAAGGGAAACCGAACTGAAAAAAAAATACACTATTTTTATTCTGTTCTTAACTTCATGAAGTATAACAAAAATGATAAAAATGTTTGATGTAATACCTCTGTGACACCCCATCCTATGGCCCAGACGGGTTGGTTGTCGGGAACGATGTATGTCGTACCAGCAATGGCGCCGGGCTGGACTACATTTGAGAAGGTGATGATCGAAGCCAAACGAAGGATAGCGATGTCATTGTCAAGAGTATTATCGTTATAGTTTGGATGATTAATGACCTGCTGTACCAAGTGCACTACGCCGCCACTGCTGGCGAAAGTAGATCCTACTCGCACGCGGTATATTGCCGGATTGATCCCTCTGGAAAAGAAGAGAGAGAGATTTAAGATACTCTTCATGTAGTTTGTGTCAGAATATTTTAAATAACTTATACCTTACCGCCGGTGACAGTGAGCGGCTGTGAGAACTGCTACATTGTTGAGGATGGTGCTGCCACAGTTTTGGAAATACCATGAAAAGTTGTCGGTTGCAAGCACTGCTGCTGACTGCGGGTACTGGTCGATGGTGGTTAAAGATCCACCCACTATCCTCTGTGACAAGTCACTGGGTAAGGCTGCAATTTATACTCGGTTATTGATTCACTTTTGCCAAGTTACTGAATAAACTTATTTTGATTTAATTTGACAACAAGCAAACGTTGATCATATTTTAATATTGACTCACCCAAGGTAGCGGCCAGGCCCGTTAATAATAAAAGAACAGCACGCATTGTTAACGAAATAATGGTGATAATTGAATTGTAGCATATTTATACACTCACCATTATCATGGGCTAATCTGACATGACAAAGCACGAAAAATGTAATCATTCTTTAGGTTTAATCACTACTGTGTTTTCCAAATATTAATTGTAGTTACTTTGGTCCAAATACCACATTGCCACATTATGTCATTATCTGGCAACAAGCGTGTGTGCGTCATTAAATTTATTTTTCAAATGTTTTTTTTAACCTCGAAATAAATCATACCTAAACTAAATAAACAAATTAATAAACTGAATCTAAATCAAAAACCATAAATATAACTCAATTATCAGGTCTCGTTTTGGTAAAATCCTTTACCTATGTTAGCGCTCCTGGGCACTATTTGAAAGATAAGTAAGTAAAAAAAACTCAATTTTGGTTAACATCTTTAATTTATTGCGAATTGGCAAGGATCCAATTAGTATAACGTGAGACACGAGCGTGGACGCCCGGAAAGTACGAATCTCCGCAACCGGAGCCGAACGAGCAGACGCCGACAGCGACGTTGTTATGCAGCAAGGGTCCGCCGGAGTCGCCCGTGCACGCGTCGCGGCCGCCCACGTCCAACACACCCGAGCACATCATGTTGTCCGTGATAGCACTCACACCATACCTTTGCCGGCATATCTCTTGGTTTATCGTATAAATTTGTACGTGCCGCAACTGCTCTGAAGTGGAACCGAACTGACAAAAATAAATAAAAAACACTAAATCTTATCTGTTAAAATGATGATTTATAATTACAATGTAAAAAAGTGACGAAATACCTCTGTGAAACCCCATCCTATGGCCCAGACGGGCTGGTTGTCGGCAACGTTGTAAGTCGTACCAGCAATAGAGCCGGGCTGGACTACGTTAGAGAAGGTGATGAACGACGCCAAACGAAGTACAGCAATGTCATTGTCAAAAGTGTTGCTGTTGTAGTTTGGATGATTTATGACCTGCTGTACTGCGTGCACCACGCCTCCACTACTGGCAAAAGTAGACCCGACTCGCACGCGATATGTTGCGGGATTTATCCCTCTGGAAAAGAAGAAAGAGTTAAGATATTCTTAATGTAGTTGCTTGTATCGGAATATTTAAATTATCCACTGGTATTCCTTACCTCCAGTGACAGTGAGCGGCTGTGAGAACTGCTACATTATTGAGGATGGTGCTGCCACAGTCTTGAAAATACCATGAAAAGTCATCGGTTGCAAGCACTGCTGCTGACTGCGGGTACTGGTCGATGGTGGTTAAGGACCCACCCACTATCCTCTGTGACAAGTCACTTGGTAAGGCTGTAATTGACACTTTATTATAAATTCACTTTGGTCAATTTACTGAAAAAACTATTTTTGGAATGATTTCGTTTTACAATTAGCGAAATTTGATCTCGTTTTAATATTGACTTACCCAAGGCAGCGGCAAGGCTCGGTAATAATAAAAGAACAGCACGCATGATTACTTTGTTAACGAAATGATGGTAAATAATTGATAAAACCATATTTATACACTCACCATTATCGTAGAGTAATCCATAGCAAATTTTGTTAATCTTTAGATCTAATCTCCCCAACTGTCATTTTCCAAATATCGATAGTACCTATTAACACGTAAGTAGGTACGCCTTTTTTACTTTGGCCACCGACTTATGTTTGTGGTCGTACTACTTAAAAATGTTACAAGGATTTCACGAAACCGGTGTAAATGATTTATACAAACGCTAACTTATCAGTGTCAATAAGATTTATTACAAAATTTTGTTTAAGTTCACCAATATAAAAACTGAAAATTGACGTTCTTCGTATTTCATCATTTTCGTATTCAGGTTTTAGATTCTATGAAAAAAATTATCAACACTAACTAACTACTGATCTACACTATAAAAGTTCCAGAGAGTATATTTACATCAATCTTTTCATTGTTCAGAAGTAGTGGGTTTATTCTATTCACTTAATATATAATAGGTATAATATTATCTGGGTTTATTGTTCTGTCAAAACGTACCGCACCTACTCTGAGAACTGTATACATGCCGTCTGCCTGAAAAAACTTTAGGTATTTATTTTTAATTTCCAGCAGCCTAAAACAAAACAAAAATCTGGCTGTTATATTTCGAACGCCTTGTTTTTGACGTATTCAAACCTATAATTTTACCTTAAAAGTTTTTTTTTTATTAATAGAGGGAGCCAAACAAGCAATGAAGTGTGACGAAGATCATATTGCGTTAATAACTTTTTTGAAATTATATTGTACAAGCCTAGAACTGATCACAAAACAATAGATCAAATACATAAATTGGTAAAATACATACTTATTGCAAATTAAACCATGTTTGCATTTCTTAATCATAACAATTTTCTTTATAATAACGTTCGTGACTTATTGACTATTAGCAATGATCCAGTTGGTGTATCGGGAGACGCGCGCGTGGATGCCTGGGTAGAACGGATCTCCACAACCAATCCCGAACGAGCAGACGCCGACAACGACATTGTTGTGCAGTAAGGGTCCGCCGGAGTCGCCCGTGCACGCGTCGCGGCCGCCCACGTCCAACCAGCCAGAGCACATCATGTTGTCCGTAATGGCCATGAAGCTGTAACTCTGCTGACAGATCTGTTGGTTCACCACCCAGATTTGTACATGGCGCAACTGTTCAGAGAAACTGGTGCCGCCTGCCTGGAAACAAATAAAATTAATTTTGGACAAGAGAATATTAGAAAATAATGTTTAACCTTAACAATCATTCGTTTGTATCTTAAACCTGTTCTGATAATTTTTGATTGTTAATGATGACAACAAAATAGCATCTCACTTTGATAAAATAAATAAAACAAATGTACTAAGATGCAGCTTCTAAGATCTTAGCGCACGGGCTTGTTAAGAGGAGCTACCCAGCTTTTTGCTGTGGAAACATAACGTAAAATAATTGTACTCCTATAATCTCATAAATCACTGCTTGGTTTATCATTATTTCGCATCCACACATCAACAAAAACATTTCACGAACTTATTCATCATTTGACAAACTTTATTATCTGCTATTACATTAAATATAAAAACGACCACCAGGTAATTGGTTGTAAGATTTTTTATTAAGTGCATAATTAATTAATATATAACAAAGATTTGCTAAGCTTTAACCTCCACGCAACCACTCCCTAAAGAGGTATTGGTGAAACATTTGTCAAATGTTGGTCGGTAAAATTGGATCCCTAACATAACTACTTACTTGAGTGAGCCCCCATCCAATGGCCCATACAGGTTGGTTATCAGCGACATGGTACGCTGAGCCCGCTATACTGCCCGGCCGGACAGTGTTAGTATAAACAATGACCGAAGCAGTGCGGAGCACAGCGATGTCATTGTCACTAGTCCACAGGTTATAGTCGGGATGGTTGATGATCTGTCGCATGGCATGGACCACTCCCCCGCTGCTAGAGAAAGTGGAACCAACGCGCGCACGGTACCTTGCTACGTTGGTATTCCTAAACAACAAATAAAGGAACGCATTGAAAATAGATATAAACCTGTAATCTAATAATTAATAATTGTAAGTCAAATACATA
The DNA here is from genome assembly GCA_949127965.1 of Pandemis corylana. NCBI lineage: Eukaryota > Metazoa > Arthropoda > Insecta > Lepidoptera > Tortricidae > Pandemis > Pandemis corylana. The sequence goes on along the minus strand of OX421851.1, from coordinate 13,604,134 downwards.
CAAAGTACATACACATATCGCGTCTTTATCCCTTACGAGGTAGAAGGAGCCTAAGGTAACAAGACCTACAGGACACGTTTAGCAAGATTGTGGACGTATTAGGTGGAATGTGGAATCATAAGTTAAATAAAATCTTAAGTTAAATCAAATTGCAAATTCTAAACCATTCGTGGATGTACACAAACACACAAGAGAAACATCTAAATTGACCCAGCTATATTCGGAGAAGCTCAGAAGAATGATTATGTAAATACCTACTTATGTAAATGCATAACGACGTAGGTATGTAACTTACGTAAAGCAATGGGCTGCCGAAAGTATCGCGGTTGGGTTGAGAATTGTGCCACCGCAGTCATGGGAGTACCACACGAAGTCATCTGACGCGAGGATGGAGGCGGCGTGAGGATACTGGTCGATGGTGGTCACAGAACCTCCCACGATCCTCTCTGCGCTCCGGGGGAAAGCTAAAAGAAACTTATCATAATTATGACAAATATGCTGGAAAAAATACATTCTTAATACAGTATTTTTCAAGACAGAGACCTACTTTTTGTTGGCTGTACTTGTATTGTCATCAATCCTAATATTACGTGTACCAAATTTCAAGTCAATCTGAGCAACAGTTGAACAGTTCCCTCCTGCGGTGACGATCCTGGCGGGGCCACTAGAATTTCACTTCAAGATTACAATACAATACTAATACTCTTTATTGAACACCACAAATCAGTACAAAACAATAAAGAATCAAAGAACAAGGTTGACAATAGATAGGTAATAGATAGATTATTGTATTGTCACCGAAGTTAAACAAGTATGCTAAATTTCAAGTCAATTCGACCACTGATCAAAATCGTAGATCAAAATTCACTTGCAAGATTTGACTAGATTGGGATAATTATGTGAAAATATATAAAAGGTTGTAAAATATTGCACCTCGCGGACTTCAGAAAACCAAAGATTTCCTAAACTATCACGTTTACTGACTGCTTTTAACACAATAGCTTTCACGGTAATGTATTAATTGTTATTAGGCCTCTGACGTAGGTACGCAAATTACGCTAAAATAATGTCAAAGCTTGTCATTACGGTAACGTTGTTATAATAGGTTAAAACATAATTTGCTTCCATCAGCTACCCGTTAATAATTATTATCCGTAACTTTTTCATGCCCAACTGTGTAATTTTAAAATACAGACGAATTGAGCACCTCCTCCTTTTTTTGAAGTCGGTTAAAAAGAGAATAGGACAATTAGTACAGTTTATAAACATGTAGATACGTAGACATTGCTTTATTTCTCTTAAAAAATATATTTCTTGCCATTTAATTTGGAACATATATTACGGGTGTAGCAAAATTTTCCTCACTATTTAAGTAATCAGATTATGGAAAAAAACTTCGTGTGTTCCTAATTTTGTGGCATTCTTTTTAATTATCCCTTACCTAAATGAATAAAATAGAAAAATATGTTCCTTATTTGTTTATTTTTTGGCTATTTAGTTAAGATATATGTCAGAGGTACAACTAGCACTGTTCAAGATATATCCGGAATATACACTTACCCAACACAAAGGTCAAACACAGTGACAACAGTATTAAAGCACGCATCGTTACTTCTTACCGGAACAAATGTGACTAAAACTAAAGCAATAAGAAAATGTTTCCAGTCCGGATATATTTATTACACAAGTTTATCTATTTATCCGATTAATACCAAATTACATGATACATGATAACATTATCTAACGCTAAGTAAAAATGCGGTATAATATTACGTGAGTAAATGAGGTTTAAATTGAATATCGTGAAACGTAGAGACCTATGCCTAAAAGCCTCGTCCGTTATGCTAGTTACCAAAAACTTTTTTTGGAGCTCGACCTGGCCAAAGAAGAAGAAGAAGGAAACTATGCACATTTACTTAAGAAAATATTTTAGCAGGTCCTCGTTCCCATGTTTGCACTAATGCCACTTGCCAAATCTCACCACAATGCGCAGAAGCGCAATTTATTTTACACATACAAATAAGCTTACGAACAAATTCCTTAACTTCAATATTTTTTATGAGAGCAAACCGCACAGTATAATATCGATTAGTTGCAAATTGAACAATTCGGTTTGAAAAAGCAGCCGCTAGATGGCGTGGCTGTTGCATACGACTATTGTACGCCAGAAAAGACGCGATTTATACGTTCGTGTGGGAGAAAGGAAGAGTGAGGGACAGGGATGTTTTTAAGTGCTTACAAAATATATAATTTTTAAATCAGGATAACATTGACAAGAAAACCTAACAACTAGTTTCTCAGCCAAAATCGCTGGAAATCATCTTTTCTAAAACCTCAAATTAAAAGAAACGATTTTTAACAAATCACCCACAGCATGACGACTGCCGCGATAAAAAGGAATCACGTAAATCTAAAACAACTGCTCTGTAATAAATGATCCAAGATGTTCCAAGGAATGTAATAAATCAATTTGCCAAAGGAAAGCATTTGTATTCTGCACGCACGTACCCCGGCCAATATCAGAATTTTACTTTCAGGATTAGGGAGCTACTACATTTGTTATTTTATTCCCTGGAGGGTAACTATGAGTACGATTACGACGTGTTCATGGAGTATAATAATCATCTTGTGAATTTCCTATGAAAATTCTGAAAAATATTTTTTTCTAATCAATTAGCAAATCAGTAACAGTGCTTGCACTGCTGTGTTCCGGTGTGGAGAGTAAGACAGCCGGGGAAATTACGGGCACAAGAGGCATTGCATCTTAGTCCTCTAGGTTGGCAACGCATCTGCAATCCCTCCGGGGTTGCGGGTGTCTATGAGCAGTGGTGATCACTTACCATCAGGTGACCCACTTGCTCGTTTGCCTTCCTACTCATATAAAAAAAAAAAAAAAAAAATTACGCACAGAAACTCCCCCCTTTGTAACGCACATGTATGTACGTAATCAAGTAAGTGCCCCCCAGTGCAACCCTATGACTCTCTTAAATATGGCACATAATTTCAATAGCAAACCGAAGCAACCTTCACCAGCAAGCAATGAAACCTTTATCTTTGTGATCAATTGTAAAAAATGATTCTGCCATCAAATCTAGCCACGAATAAAAACAATAAAAACTTTAATCCCCAGTCAGTCATCATCAAAATATCCATAGCAACTTATTGTTCTCAACATTAGCATACTTTGCTGGAAGCATCGCGAAGTCCTCCCCCAACATTACGAGTGTAAATGAAACTTTACCAGGATTAGACATAATTGAGTTCGTTAATTGATTCCCTTTCAATTGCAGAGTTCCATTTTGTTCTGCGGCGTAATTTGTTAATTAAAACTGAACTACGATAGCATGGAAACACGAGAGCCTCGAATATTATAATATATGGTTGCAAATTTATTACTTGTTTTTACGTAAATGTAGGGTTGGGTTGGGTTGACTTGGATACGGACGGTTGGTTTGAGTTTATCGGGTGGCCTGATTAGTGCTGCTGCTTATGACAAGTAGAGGCAACCGAGTTAAATATGAGCATGCTTGAAACGGTCAGCAAACCAAACGTTTGAAAATCCATAGAAGATCTGACTTCGACGTACTGAAGATGACGTTTGATTTCTCTATCGCAAAGCTGAATCAAATGGGGTAATTTCTCATAGAAGATTATTTAATGTATCTTTTAAGCTTGGCTTCCGTGCCACCACTGCCCAACCAAAAAAAAATGTTTAAGTAAGTAGGTACCTACATATTTATGCACATTTGATATTCATCTCTTTAATTACCTTATTAAACCAATCAATAAGAATTATTGTGATGCAACTTGCTCTTATATTTGATCATCAATGCTAGTAAAGCAGAACCAAATGAGGTAGATACCAAGAGATAATAATTATCTTTATATTAACAACGTACATAAATGACGTCTCCAAATTAATAACAGCACTCTCCAAATGAAATTAATCCCGCATTACTATTCAACTGTTTATAAATTAACCCTGCATTTCCACATAATCAGTAAGTGGGTTATCGTTGCATCGGAACAAGGGCATAAAACGCGGCCAATGACTGTAGTCATATGACTATCGGTTATCGGCCATCGGCCGCGGCGCAACGCCCAAATGACACATTATACAGCTATCCGCGGAACAGTGCGATAAAAACCGACTGGCGGCTTCCGACGATAATGCTTTAAAGTGCTTATCGATTACAAATGGGAGTCATATTTAGGTAGAGATGAAAACTGAAGTGCAAGATAAATCTAAGAGAAATGCCGAAATGAAAGAGGAAATGCCGCTACATTTCGGAAAGTTATTTTTAAAGACAATTTTATTAGGTAAGTCAATCCAAAACTCTGCATAGTGCCTGCGTCTATACTGATATTATTATACTGGTCTGTGGTGGGGGATTTGTTTTCGCTACAGAACTCTATCATCCTGTGGGATTTTCAAAAATCCGTTCTTAGAACGCCTTTACGCTACAGAAGGAACCAGTCGGAATGACAGCTTTCTAGACTTGTAATTTTGGCTGTGCGTTGGTGAAACACAATTTCACAAATGAGTTAGAAGATAGGTACACAGCTAGAATTTACAAACATAAATGTTAAGCTTATGTTGTACTCGTACGCTACGTTAAGATTGAATCTAATATTGAGTTGCATTCGTCCAACGTAGACACTTACATACCAATAACAAGTTACATTAGACGCCGAATACTGTCACCCGAGCGTTGAAATTGAATTCCGAACAAAAAGCAGGTGCGCGAACAAGTTTCAGCTCAATCGCTTGCGTGGTAAAGAAGAATTCTTTGATACCAAGAGTTGAAGAATGTTGCCTTTTGTATGTATGTATTAACGTTAAGTGTATATGTATTATCGATGAGAGACTTAAAAATATCCTTAAATCTTGCTTCCCTTTCTTCATAGCGCTTGTTAAGCTCTTTTTTTTGCGTTAACTGCTTATCCAATGGGACAAAGACAATAATATATTAACTTAACATTCATTTTGTTTTTCTCTATTACTGTTATTGTTGATGTCGGCAGACAAGGAAATTATATTAAAGTTTGCTTGGAAGAGCTTTAATTAACTCAGTTAAAAAATAGTACAGTCAACGTCAAAAGTAAGTGATCAAAATCGACGTTTCAAAACATCTTCTAGCATGACGTGCCAGATATAACAAGTAATATCAAAGCGTCAATTTTAAATGAAGTCTTAATTAGTCAGAATAAAATAATAATACACGATGACATAATTATGAATGTGTCAAGTAAATAACAAAAGAAAAACAACATTTCGAATTGTCGGAAATGTCTGAATGAAAGCTCGATAAAAAAAAGGATTTATTTAAAATATAACCAAAAATCAAACTGATGTAATAAGACCTTATTTCAAACTTTGGCGGACATGAGAGGTGTTATAGTCGCTTTGCATTTTTATCTCACGAATATAACCGACAGAAACCGAACATCTGACTTGTAATCCGTCCGAGGTGTCCCATAAACCCGTATTTTATAGAGAATCCTTAAATTTGAAACACTCTACAATGACTTTGAATGAATGGCATGTCACTTAGTTTTAAAGATCGAAATAAAAGTGATAACTTACTTAGGACACGTTATGTGTTCATAATGCTTCTAATAAACTACAATAGTCAGTAACATTTGAATAAATTTAATGTTTATATTATTTTGGGAGCCTAATTCATCAGTTTCTTTTGCTGTTTACTGTACAAACACTATGTCTTAAAACTAATCCGGAATACTTAAGCGAAGGGTTGGGTTGGTATGAATGAATAACGGGGTATAATAAGTTTTAGAAATCTTTCGATTGTGGTTGAGAAATGTTTGCGTAGATAGCATTAAACGATGTACAAACTGTAAATAGAGCGTCAAAAGAGAGACTTAAAAATGAATTCTAAATTAGGATGAAAAACTTTGACGGGAGTATTCAATCTAACTAATCCATTCATTTCCTGAAATATTCGAGTCTAGTTCGAAGACACCTTGTACAACTTAAGAACGCCAACGAGACGTCACATTTTATACAGGCAGCGACAGTGAACTAAATTAGGGCATTATCTACGTTACACGAAGTTAAAGTGAGAAGCTACCCAGGCAACTGAAAGCACCACGCTAATCTCGTTCTAAGCTCGTACTAGCACTACCTAACCTTGTGATTTAGAATTCCGGTCGTATTATTCAAGTCCACAGGAATTAAAACATTTATAAGTTTCAAGAATAATTCTTGTTAATTTTGTAAAATATACAATGAAATTTTAGTTGAAAACGAAATAATAAATTTAAATTAGAATTTGACATCTTAAGCACATAGGACAAAACCAGTGGAGTGGAAAAGTCTGTATACTTTAAGATATTATATAGAAAAATTTACTAATTATTTACAAGGGGTATTACGAGTAGAATGTTGATAGAAAATGTTTCAATTGTTTTTAGTGTTTTGGTCTTCCTGTTCATGTTAATCCTGATTTTCATGACGTTTTCACCATAGATTTTGTGTTACCAAAATTGGATGTAGGGTAGAAAACATACTGCAAATAAAAGTTTAAAAGTATTTGCCTCGCTCTAACGACTGAAGTCGCGAGCGCACATTCGGAATTATTGTAGGTGCATGAATTTGTACATCAAGGCATTTGTCACTTATGTATACCTACTTAGATCAAAAGTAGGTGGGTTTCATTGCAATAAAAGTGAATACATACAAACAACAGTAGTAGATAAACGAAGATAAAAGACCTCTATAAAAGTGCCGCTAGTCTGGCTAACGTTATATCCATAGTTATCTTGAGTGCAATAATTCTAGGAACTCTTTGTAGATAAAAGCTATAGTAATCCCAACTTGTTTCATCCAGTGTCATTTTATATGTCAAAAGGAACAGTGTTATAAGCTGTAGAGTGAAAGCGACCAGCTAGTGTATACTTGCTGCCGCTATGGAGGAGATAACTGTTGACAGGTCAAGCAACGATGGATATGCCCCTGTGGCAACGGAAGGTAATATCACTGTTTTTATTCTCCACTGCTCGTAATCAAATGAGACTTGGTAGTAGAAGGTACCAAAAATTTTGTAAAGTACAGTTACCTTACAAATTTCTTTCGCTCATGGTCAGCTTTTTCGAACACTGGACGGCCTCCCTAATAGCAATAGTGTACGAAAGGTAGGGCAACTCTTATTGGATTTCAGGGAGTTGGAAAACTAGTAAAAGTACGACGGGCTTGGATGTTTCACTCAGTTCTTATTTACCCATGTCCACCGCCTTCATTACTAACTTTGAAACACTACAAAGTTGTTTACCCGCTGTGTTTTTGCTTCGCTTATAGGTCTACGTATTATTAGGATTCCATGATTTTGACTCTAAACCAGATTTATATATATTTATGTAGAACAAAGCAGTAAAGGTAGCATACATTTAACATGGTGACTTTTACAGTTGTCTGACGCAATGTGTTGGGGTGTTTCCACGTCAAACAGATGTGCTGTTTCACTGAGAAAAACGGGCTACGTATTACGTAGGTTTCAACAGTGCCGTACGTAGCTAGGATTCCACTATTACGCTTTGTGCCCGCTACATGCCGCGTAATGTAGTTGTCATACGTAGTCGGCCTCATTACCCGCTTCATGTAGCGGGCCCATTACTTACGAGTGGCTTTCCCAGCTACTTACGTACGTAGTTCGCATCCGCCTACGTACAGGTAATGAGTATGCAAATTAAATCTGTTTTACATTATTATACAGGAGTGGGTACATGTAAACCAAGTTGCAGCATACGTCTGTAATGCGGCCGCACTGGTACTGGACAGTAACGGGCACAGTAAAGCATGTTGCAGCATACGTCTGTAATGTGGCGGCACCGTTACTGGACAGTAACGGGCACAGTAAAGCATGTTGCAGCATACGTCTGTAATGTGGCGGCACCGTTACTGGACAGTAACGGGCACAGTAAAGCATGTTGCAGCATACGTCTGTAATGCGGCAGCACTGTTACTGGACAGTAACGGGCACAGTAAAGCATGTTGCAGCATACGTCTCTAATGCGGCAGCACTGTTACTGGACAGTAACGGGCACAGTAAAGCATGTTGCAGCATACGTCTGTAATGTGGCGGCAACGTTACTGGACAGTAACGGGCACAGTAAAGCATGTTGCAGCATACGTCTGTAATGTGGCGGCAACGTTACTGGACAGTAACGGGCACAGTAAAGCATGTTGCAGCATACGTCTGTAATGCGGCAGCACTGTTACTGGACAGTAACGGGCACAGTAAAGCATGTTGCAGCATACGTCTGTAATGCGGCAGCACTGTTACTGGACAGGTGCGGGCACAGTAAAGCATGTTGCAGCATACGTCTGTAATGTGGCGGCACCGTTACTGGACAGTAACGGGCACAGTAAAGCATGTTGCAGCATACGTCTGTAATGCGGCAGCACTGTTACTGGACAGTAACGGGCACAGTAAAGCATGTTGCAGCATACGTCTGTAATGTGGCGGCACCGTTACTGGACAGTAACGGGCACAGTAAAGCATGTTGCAGCATACGTCTGTAATGTGGCGGCACCGTTACTGGACAGTAACGGGCACAGTAAAGCATGTTGCAGCATACGTCTGTAATGCGGCAGCACTGTTACTGGACAGTAACGGGCACAGTAAAGCATGTTGCAGCATACGTCTGTAATGCGGCAGCACTGTTACTGGACAGTAACGGGCACAGTAAAGCATGTTGCAGCATACGTCTGTAATGTGGCGGCACCGTTACTGGACAGTAACGGGCACAGTAAAGCATGTTGCAGCATACGTCTGTAATGTGGCGGCACCGTTACTGGACAGTAAAGGGCACAGTAAAGCATGTTGCAGCATACGTCTGTAATGCGGCAGCACTGTTACTGGACAGTAACGGGCACAGTAAAGCATGTTGCAGCATACGTCTGTAATGCGGCAGCACTGTTACTGGACAGTAACGGGCACAGTAAAGCATGTTGCAGCATACGTCTGTAATGTGGCGGCACCGTTACTGGACAGTAACGGGCACAGTAAAGCATGTTGCAGCATACGTCTGTAATGCGGCAGCACCGTTACTGGACAGTAACGGGCACAGTAAAGCATGTTGCAGCATACGTCTGTAATGCGGCAGCACCGTTACTGGACAGTAACGGGCACAGTAAAGCATGTTGCAGCATACGTCTGTAATGTGGCGGCACCGTTACTGGACAGTAACGGGCACAGTAAAGCATGTTGCAGCATACGTCTGTAATGCGGCAGCACCGTTACTGGACAGTAACGGGCACAGTAAAGCATGTTGCAGCATACGTCTGTAATGCGGCAGCACTGTTACTGGACAGTAACGGGCACAGTAAAGCATGTTGCAGCATACGTCTGTAATGCGGCAGCACTGTTACTGGACAGTAACGGGCACAGTAAAGCATGTTGCAGCATACGTCTGTAATGTGGCGGCACCGTTACTGGACAGTAACGGGCACAGTAAAGCATGTTGCAGCATACGTCTGTAATGCGGCAGCACTGTTACTGGACAGTAACGGGCACAGTAAAGCATGTTGCAGCATACGTCTGTAATGTGGCGGCACCGTTACTGGACAGTAACGGGCACAGTAAAGCATGTTGCAGCATACGTCTGTAATGTGGCGGCACCGTTACTGGACAGTAACGGGCACAGTAAAGCATGTTGCAGCATACGTCTGTAATGTGGCGGCACCGTTACTGGACAGTAACGGGCACAGTAAAGCATGTTGCAGCATACGTTTGTACTGGGGTAGAACAGGTACTATACAGGTGCGGGCACAGTAAAGCATGTTGCAGCATACGTTTGTACTGGGGCAGAACAGGTACTATACAGGTGCGGGCACAGTAAAGCATGTCGCAGCATACGTTTGTACTGGGGCAGAACAGGTACTATACAGGTGCGCGCACAGTAAAGCATGTTGCAGCATACGTTTATACTGCTGTAGCACTAGTACGATACAGGTGCGCGAACAGTAAAGCATGTCCCAGCATACTTTTGTACTGCTGTAGCACGGGTACTTTACAGGTGCGACCACATTAAAGCATGGTGCCATCTTATTATAACCGCACCGATCCATACAGTTAAGGAAATTGATTTGCCTATCATCATAGAACCCTGACACTATAGATAGGGTCGTATAAAACGCCACATCACTGAACTTTGAGTGATGTGGCCTGTAATGACAGGCAAATGTCGCAATAGCGACAGGGTTTTGTGGTTGTACAACCTAGGCTGTACCTAAGTTGTACAGCCTAGGCGAATCATTTTCCTTGATTGTATTTTTTGGCGCGATTATAATATGGCGAACCACGATTTAACTGGAGCAAGAGTGTGGTACATGTGCAACAGCAATACAAACTATTACTGACAGACCATGCTTCCACTGTAGACCCTATGTACCTATGTTACAGCAGTAGATACGTATAAAGTAATTATACACTATGCTTAACTGTCCACGCCGGTATAGCACCTGTAGCAACAAAAGTACAAACAATGAAACAACAAACTTAACTGTACTTGCCTGAGTATAGTACCTGTGTTGCGCAACAGCAGTACAGAACATTACTATGACTATGCTTCACTGCACCCGCACTTGTACTTTCCTGCTCCAGTACAGCACCTATATGAACAGATAGTTATCATAATTAATTATGTAGAAAAACATATTTAAATAATAAAACAAAGTTAAGAATAAAAAAGTATTTATTTCCAGGTACTATCAAATGAATCAAGAATTTTAATTCTTAAAATATTTACAATCCACAGCATAAATCCAGTAGCATAAGTACTTATCCAGTATATTTACAACTACAATGGACGTCAACTGAAATTGACACCATAAATATTCATCCACGATTATAAAGAACAACAATTATCGTAATAGCTTACAAATGTCTCGAAACAATAGCCAAAGAGATAGGGGAAATATTTCCAATTTATATAAATAAGTTAACTGGAAGTTAACTGGAGTTAAGTTGACTGGAAGAGATCCCTTAAAGGGATAAGTCCGCCTTTGTGCATGTATCGCAGTGTTTGTCAATTGTATTTTGTCTTGTTTATTTTGCACAATAAAGAGTTTACATACATACATACATAAGTGCTTATACTTAAACAAAGATATAAAATTTTACTGTAACTAACCCGATATAGATGTTTATCTGAAATAAAGTATTTTTGATTTGGGTTCATTTCAATTACGGTTACAAATACGGTTACGGTTAAATTAAGGTTAAAAATATTTACCTTGCTACTCCGCTACTCACGTCAACGCGTCAGTGTTTATGTGGTGTAATGGATAATTAAGTTTCTGAGATTTATGTGTTTTATGTGGCAGTAGTCGAGGGAAGGATTGCATAAAAAAACATATATATTTCGCACAGGCTTAGTTATCTTGCACGTGAGTAGCGGAGTAGCAAGGTAAATATTTTTGTTCATTGAAATGGACCTCCGCAAAGTAACGCCCGATTCAATAAAATATTTGGTTTGGTCTGATTTGATTTGATCTGATGCTGTCTAGAGAAAAAGTGTAGCCCTACGAGTGACAAACCTCTTGGGATCGGACAGCAGCCGTAGCTGGGGTCCACTACATTGACATTGACTCGACACATACAGGGGTTGTTTTAGTAATGAATGACTACAGGTGTGTAGAATGCGGGGTCCAATGAGAGGTTCGACTTTAAGGGCCTGTTTAACCACTCATTGTTAAAATTGATGTGACAGATAAATGTGCTTTGTTTTGTCTGAATAAACAGAGACGGCTTCATATTTATCTGTCACATAAAATGTAACAATGAGTGGTGAAACTGGCCCTTAAACTGTTAAATATCCTAAATATTAGTCTTGCTCCCTAGCCAGAAGGCAAACAAATAATCAACATTAGACCTTGCATGCAAATACAAAACAAATAACAGATAAACTATTTGTATTTATAATAGCATTGACAAAGAAGCTCTGTTCCTTCTTGGCGAAACTGAACTCAAAGAACTCATACCAAAAGTTGGGCCCAGTCTTAAGTTAAAAAAGTATGTGAAATTTGCTGTGCAGGACTATATTTCCGGTGCGTGTTCTAATAATTAACTTTTATTATTTAATTGGTCATATGTTTTCTAGAGAAAAAAATGCAGCCCTACGAGAGAAACCTCTTGGGATCGGACAGCAGCCGTAGCTGGGGTCCACTACATTTAATACAAAAATGAAATAATCTCTTTGTCCAGTAAAAGATTGTAAACAAAAATAATAACGATAGCAATTTTGTTCACCACGTCGAAAGTCTGAAATGTTTTTAGTTGATTTGCAACTTAATTGTATATGTTTTACTAGCATCGTCGGACTTGCAAAGTCATTTTTCTTACAATAATAGCAAGTAAACATTTTGGAGGACATAAAAAATAATAGGATTAAACGGTTTCTTGATTACTCAAAATTATGTTGCGACAAAACACCTAAATCAGTCAAAAGTGTATTCACGGCTTGCGTATGTCTGTCATATTTCGTTTTTATATTGTAAAATCCCAGTTGCAAAAACAACCATACATCAGTTGCTTCTTCGGAGTAGCATGCACCACTTGCTTGATAAATTTTAAAAGCACAGTCTACTGCCGTTACCAGTTTATTGAATTTATAGACTGTGTCGTTTACCACAATATAAACTGCGTTTGTTTCGACTATATTCTTTCCAACATTAATAATAAACGGCTGCAATGTACGACCTAGCCTTTGAAATTTTTCTCTTTTGGTTACAATAGTTTCGGTAACGTTAGCTTCTGACGCGACTACCTGTATAAATCCATCACAAATTTCCGCACGAGATGGTTTCCAGGGCTGCTGCTTGCCTTTTAGTCGCCGAGCTGGAGAAATATTTACCACAATTATGCTAGCAGCATTAGCGCGATATTTGTAGTCGTCTCTGGGTCATCCTCTAAAATAAAAATAAAATAAAATGAGCATAATCACAGATAAACAAAATTACTACTAGAGAAAATTTTCTTGCTAAAATTTCATTTTTGACGTTTTTTTTTTATGACTACTTCTAAATATATATAACTCAAAGGTGACTGATTGACTGACTGACTGACATAGTGATCTATCAACGCACAGCCCAAATTTGGCATGCAGGTAGATGTTATGATTATGATGTAGGCATCCGCTAAGAAAGGATTTCGATCAATTCTACCCCCAAGGGGATAAAATAGGGGATGAAAGTTTGTATGAAACTTTGTCAATTTTAAACCGATCGGGCCGAGACAGCTGATAGTGATAAACGAATTCCGTGCAGACGAAGTTGCGGGCAACAGCTAGTTTATAATAAACACGGAGTAAAACCGGTGTAACTAAACCATGTTGTATCTTTATCTGTCACTATGTATGACATAATATGGTTTTGCCAGACACGGACAAAACATGGTTTAGTTACACCGGGTTTACTCCGTTGTTTATTCATATGGGGATAAGACACATAAATATTATTCGTGAAACTAAATAGTTTTTTAACAGATAAAGAAAAAAAAACATTTCAAAAGTAACAAAAACTCACCATTTATAAGTCCAATTATGTCTTTTATCGCCGTCTTTAACTCTTTATTGCGTATTTTTAGCACTTTTTTCTGTGCATACTCGACGATTTCTTCCCTTTTTAGAATAATCATGGAAAATAAGGAATTTTCTTTTCCGGGATATTGATGGCAAAAATCATTCATAAGCTGTAAAAAATAAAATTAATCAGTGCTAAATAATAGATAAACACTGCTCAAAACGACAAACGGTGACTGAACCATGAATAATTGAAATAGCCGTTGTATTCCACACAGCTGGGTTTCATTTTAGAAATCAGTGTGCCAAGACCGTGTGATAAGAAAAACGCACTGTAAGTAGTAGGTGCTAAATATTTACCAATGTATATCCCTCTGGTTGTTGTAATGCGGGAAACTCCTTAAAGTAATCAGCTATGGTTATTTTTCCAGACTGAAGCAATTTATAGCGGCAGTCTACAGTTTCTCTCCATTTGTCTTCCACGGTTCTCCAGGGGTCAACATTGTTTCTTAACCAAATTAAATTTTCTTCACTTGAGGTGTTGTCGTCTGCAAATAAGATTGATATAGTTAGTTAAACTGTCATGCTGAAGACGCTGATACTAAAACGAAAAACTCCTAGAGAAGCCCATTTTTGAGAGCCCTCTTACACAAAAACGAGTAGATTCACATAGACAGCCCGCATTTGAAATGCAATCTGGCTGCAAAACTGCAGAGTACCCGAAACCGACGAACATGTATGAAGAGATTGATGACTGTGGATGAAGCGAAAGAAATAGGTATGTCAGGATCGTAGCAAGTGGAATAAAGTAGTCTCTGCCTACCCCTGTGGGAAAGAGGCGTGACGGCGTGATCGTAATGCATTCGTTATCGTATTCGCTATTACGCTAACTCATTCGTATGTATCGGTATCGTAATAGCCAAATCGTTGCATCCCTACTTTTCAATCCTGGATCAACCTGGATATAAAATAATTTGGTAAAGCAACTACTTACAAAATCAGCTGGCTTGGGTCATCCAAATATGAAGTAACTAATCTAGAAATACCGTTCTAACTACATATTCAAACTACCAAAAAACCTAAAAAAATTACACTTAGTATTTTGAATACCTGCAACAAAAAAAACAACTATGTTAGTTGGCATTATTTTCATTATTCGCATACCTATGTTAAAAAAAAACATTAATTCCAAAATAACAAACGCGTGAGTATTGTGGAACACTCGGTTGGAAAGAAGTTCGTTTTGTAGTATGTATATTATTGATAAACAAACATATTATATTATTGATCATCAAATACAAATATACTAAGCACATTACTGCAGAGGCCGTTTTGTAGTATATTATTGATATACGTATTATATTATTGATCAACAAATAAAAAAATATATATAATATACTAAGTACATTACTGCAGAGGCCGTGAAGTAAAGGTTTGCCGGACAAGTTCGGGATAAAACGAGAGTCCGGCAATCTCTGTTCCGGCCAAGGATTGTACAGTGCTTTTCTCAATCAATGTGAGGAAATATCATGTTAACCATCATCAAGCCATCTTGGATACAAAAAATAATGTCAAATTCGCACTCCCCGGTTTTAGTTTTAATTATTTAAACGCTTTTGGTGTTTCAATGTACTGCGCATGAAATATGAATGAAATGCTTATATTTTTGAAATGTACAAGTA
The DNA here is from genome assembly GCA_949127965.1 of Pandemis corylana. Taxonomy (NCBI): domain Eukaryota; kingdom Metazoa; phylum Arthropoda; class Insecta; order Lepidoptera; family Tortricidae; genus Pandemis; species Pandemis corylana. The sequence goes on along the minus strand of OX421851.1, from coordinate 13,588,910 downwards.
ACGCCCTTTCCAATGACACCAAACACGGTATATTTATCTCATTTTTTTTAATTAACAGAGTACTTTATGGCCGCTAGAGGGCGATACATTAGATTTAGTGTCACGTCAAATATTATAACCTATCAAGCCACCAGCGGACGATCAAGACGCTTCTAACGATACCTCAGTGTCCAGTTCTGATAAGTAGCTTAGGAGCTATGAGGGATCAGATGAACATACATACATGTATGTATGTATGTACGTAAACTCCTTATTGCACTTAAAAAAAAAACTCTTTTGCGGGTGGTAGGGCCTTGAACAAGGTCCGTCCGGATCGCTACCACCATCTTACTCGCTAATCCTGCCGCTAAGTAGCAGTGCTTGCACTGCTGTGTTCCGGTGTGGAGAGTAAGACAGCCGGGGAAATTACGGGCACAAGAGGCATTGCATCTTAGTCCTCTAGGTTGGCAACGCATCTGCAATCCCTCCGGGGTTGCGGGTGTCTATGGGCAGTGGTGATCACTTACCATCTGGTGACCCACTTGCTCGTTTGCCTTCCTATTCATAAAAAAAAAACAAGTACACAGAAAATAGTACAAAGGCGAACTTCTCCCTAAGAAGGGATCTCTTCCAGCTAACTTGGTACAGAAAGGAACAGTTTACAAAAAGGAAAGCACATTACATAGCCTGTCAAAATCATAACCCTCCTTTAGCTATGCCGTAGTCGGGTAAAAATGCTATAAATCTTATTAGTGTCTGTATAAATATGTAAGTATTGCAAAATTTCCTCCGGGTGCACTCTGCACAGAAGTCACGGGCTCATGGGTAACAGCTATAAATAATACTAGCTGTTGTCCGGGGTTCGCCCTGCTGCATTTTTTTTTCTTTTCAAAATTTTATTTTATACAAACTGTCCGAACAGTAACAAACACAACTAAAAAAGAATTATCCAATTCGGTACAGTCGTTCGTAATAGAGCCCAATAAAAAAGAAATTAAAAGTTGACGCAAGTCATTCATTGTAAACAAAGAAATCGTAAAATATTTTTTGTATTTTGTATAATAAATAAAATGAAAAAATAAAATGGCAAAATATGAGAATGGTACAAATCACCACTCAGAAAAAACTATTTTACGAAAATACCGTACACTGTCAATATGTAAAACCTTTAAATTTAATTTAAACCAGATATATAATATCCAACTCACGTTATTCCTTGGGCATTCATCTGCAGTGCCCTTACCAGCGGCAACTCCAAAATTATTGTCTGCATCAAAATCGCTATCACAATGTAAAATCTGGAAAAAAAAAAATATTATAAGGACAATACAATACAACAACCAACAATCTGCCAATTCCGTACTCTAATTGCTTTTTATAGGAAATTTGTTCCGCCTTAAATTTGAAAAATTCCAGTGGTTAAGGCTGTGCTATCCCGCGGGAACTATGCAATTTTCCAGGATAAAAACTATCCTATGTTCTTTCCCGGGACTCAAACTATCTGTATACCAAATTTCAACTAAATCGGCCCAGCGGTTTAAGCGTGAAAAGGTAACAGACAGACAGACAGACAGACAGAGTTACTTTCGCATTTATAATATTAGTAAGGATAAAATTCCCAATCCACACTGGGCCCCCGTGGGCCCACCAAGCCCTCTTATTCTGAGAGGAGGCCTGTGCCCAGCAGTGGGACGTGTAGGCATACAACAGAGATGAAGCTCTAATTAACATGACTATTAATTACAAATGATGATCACTTTCAGCTTTGTTAGTTCCATACCTAACTGCAGATAATTGATATGCAATGTAATGCAACTCACCCTTTCATCATCAGATCTAACAGTGGCATCATGTAAATCCTTCTTCTCCGGCGGCTGCACGGCAGATTTCAAATATTTTTTTAACTTAAGGCGGGGCCCAACTTTTGGTATGAGTTCTTTGAGTTCAGATTCTGCGAGAAGGAAGAGTTTCTTTGTCAATTCTGTTATCTGAAAATAAAATACAGGTTGTAAGCATCAAATCCTTTAAGTTCATTGAACTTTTTGAAAAAATAAAACCACCTGATATTCACAATAGGCGCACGATGACTGATTTTGAAAACATTGTCAATTTCCTGAAGTACTGAACATAATTATGTTCAGTATGACTGAGTTTTTATCATGAGATGAGCTGTTGTTAGCCTCCCGAATTTCAGTACTTTAGCTGTGGGGAATGATTTCACACAGCTACCTACATGAAATACTCTATAGATATGGATATGGCGACTGCTTTATGTTGTGGTTTTATATTATTTATTTTACAGAATAATCACGCTCTTGTTATGAAAATTTTATACGTACTAAAAATGTGACAATTATGTCGAATTGTAGCACTTGTAACTTTTGTGGGGCCAAGTAGGTCGTAAAATATGTACTCGGTAGCAAAAACACTCGCCCAGTTTCCATAAATTTTGCTACGATTTTGAGGCGATTGTTTTTGGACCTACTTAGTTATGTTGATGGTACTAGACACTTGTAAAATGATGAAGTATGGGTTAAAATTTAAAATGCATGAAATTCGTAGACTATTGATGTAAAGCTATATAGTAGGTACTTACTTACCATCGAACACCTGAATAAGGGACTCTAACCCCAAGCTTCGGAGAATATTCGATGTGTCTTCATCCATTTCACACACTTAATTAACTTAACGACACTTATTGGTAAGCAAGTGAGATTAAATTTCATTTAAATTTAGGAAAAAGTGGCTCCATCAACTTTTTGATGATTCTGCCAATGTCGAGGTTGGATAAGACACGGCAAGTAGGCGGACGTCTTGTTCAATAATCTGCCAGTTTTCGGTGCGATAACTACCAGTTACTATCTGTAATGAGGATACACATGGTTTCAACAACGAATCGACACACAATATGATATAAATAAGATGAAAATAGCTTACAGACAGCAAGTGAGACGCGTTGCTTCCCATTACTTAATTTTAATGGCACAGCGACGCGAGTCGCGACCAGCCCAGCCCAGCGAGCGAGCGTGTGTTGCCAGAGTCAGTTTTGTAAATTCCCCGCGTCATATTAGGAAATCACCCTTTTTACGAAGTTTGTTGATAGGAAAATAATAATAAAAATGTATTAATATTGAAAGAAACTTTATTTTTATTATTTTTAATTGACTTGGTTTATTTAGCCTTAACTCATCAAAGGATAGGTAAGGATAATAATATCGTGCGAACATTGTGTGCCGGTAATAATCCTTACTAATCCTTACTAATATTACAAATGCGAAAGTAACTCTGTCTGTCTGTCTGTCTGTCTGTCTGTCTGTCTGTCTGTTACCTTTTCACGCTTAAACCGCTGAGCCGATTTAGTTTAAATTTGGTATACAGATAGTTTGAGTCCCGGGAAAGGACATAGGATAGTTTTTATCCCGGAAAATGGCATAGTTCCCGCGGGATAGCACAGCCCAAACCACTGGAATTTTTCAAATTTAAGGCGGAACAAAGTTCGCCGGGTCAGCTAAATCCTTATAAATCGAAATTGCTCAATATGATAGCAACACTAAGTTTTATAATGTAGCAGCATGTAGCCACCTCATTATAATGAGTCTGTCCGATTAGCTAGTTTTAAATTTGGCGCCGCATAACAGACCAATCAGAAGAGAGTGTTGCGCGTCCTTTTTTATTATTATTCCAGAGTAGCAATTTCCCGGGATTAGCTCGAGTTGTGTCATGTCGCTAGTAGTATATATAATTATGTACCTATATTCTTTGGTAAGTGTGTATACATACAATGTAATGGAATCTTTCAACGTAATTTTCACCTATTTCTAGAAGTCCGATTAACTTGAAATTTTGCACGCATACGTAAATCTGATGACATTGCAAAGTGATTATGACATGGACCTGATCTGATGATGGAGACGGGAGGTGGCCAAGGGAACTCTGTAACTAAACGACGCAACCCTATCGAAATTGGGCTCGTTAGATTTGTCTTGGAAAGGACTTTAGTCTTAGATGATGTCCAGGGCCTGATGATGAAGACGAAAGGTGGCCAAGGGAACTCTGTAACTAAACGACGCAACCCTATCGAAATTGGGCTCGTTAGATTCGTCTTAGAAAGGACTTTAGTCTTAGATGATGTCCAGGGCCTGATGATGAAGACGAAAGGTGGCCAAGGGAACTCTGTAACTAAACGACGCAACCCCATCGAAATTGGGCTCGTTGGATTTGTCTCGACAAAAGGTGGCCATGGGAACTCTGTAATAAAACATGAACTACATAACTTCGTTCTAAGCGTGATATTTGTTAGTCTTCTTTACCTAAAGCAAATTATAGTTTAAAAAACCTAAGAATACACGCTTTAAAAACCACCGAACTAAAAATTAGAAAATATGTTTTAATTACCTTACTATAGAATTTGTGTAACAGTCAAGTGCTAGAAACTCCAATAATCAATTATGACTAACTAATTAGATTGGTTAAGATTACAATAAAAAATAAGTTATTAACAAAACAATAATTCAATTAGGTAAGTAGGTACCTATAGTAAAAAAGCGTGGCACTTGACTGTTACACAAACTCGAAATATCTATTCCTATTTATTATAGTTAAGATAAGGTCCATGTGTCGAAGACTTCACATAGGTATTTAAAATTAACTTCGATCGAACATCGAACCAAACTAGGTAAACAATACAACCTGGGTTGGTAAGTACTGCCGCTTCATAAAAAAATATTGCCTAACTAATTTATTATTTTAGAAATACTGATAATGGCCTGCTTATCAAAATTTCTTAAAAAAAGCCTTTTTTTAAAACTCGACATGTAGACGGTCTTGCCTCGCTGTTTGAGATTGAGGCAAGTCCGTCTGATAGTGATTTGATAAGCAAGCAAGACGCACAAGGTAACAACTTCATCACTTAGAACGGTTTAAGACATTGAAATATGTGCTTTCAACAAATTGAAATAAGGCTTCAATCCGTATTTATCGTCATTTTCTCATTTATGAGGCAAGGTCGGCATATATCTGGTAGAGTTGCCACGAATAGTGATTTGACCGAATACCGAATACCGAATATTCGGCGGCCGAATATTCGGCACAAAATACGTGCTTGTCTATAGGCTGATCCTTACAAGTGGTGGTCAGCAAACGAAAAACAATACCCAATTCTCTCGAAATTTGCTAAAGTTTATCTTTCTTCTCCTGGGAGTAGCGTGTATGCGACGAAAAGCATAATCGTTTGCTACCAACAAATGCTAAAAAGCTTGTTTTTATCCATCACAACTTAACACTGATCAATTTTACTTACTAAAGTATTGTAATTTGGTAATGCACACATATAATCTTGAGTAATATGATGTGTCTTTTTTTCATAATTCGGTATTCGGCCGAATAGTACCTATTATTCGGCCGAATACCGAATACCAAAAAATGGGCCGAATACCGAATAGTAGCCGAATATTCGTGACATCTCTAATATCTGGGAGATGAGATTCCAAACGTTTTTTAAAGCTACGATTATTTTTAAAAATAAAATTCACGTGTAAAACACGGTCTATATATTGTATTAAAACAGTCAACAATTAAGTTGTTTGAAGAATCATATGTAATTTATTATAAATAACGAATCCATATAAAAACTCATTACGTAAGTATAGCACGTAATGTAAAAAAAATATAATGCGTAAAACTAGAACTAGGCTAGAAGTTAAAAATTCGAATAAAGTCAATGCTGTGAATCAATGAATCAATGTGCGAAAGTTACGTCATAGTAGGTACATATTATAGCGTGTAGCAGACGGTCTTGCCTCGTAGACGGTCTTCGACACATTGACCATACTTAAAGATTATTTTCACCACACTAGATTTTTATAAAACAAAGTTTTTATTTTAATTCGTTTCTTTTCTTTTTTTATTATCCGTATTGTTACTAAATTAATAAAACTAGGCAATTTTAATACTAATGAGCCATAATAGAAACAAAATTATTTGAAAACAAAAACTTTGTAACTTGATTGTAGGTAAGTACCTACCTACATTCATTTGCAATGTGGCCTCATAATTTCCTCGCAATCGAAGTGAAAAGCAGAATGTACCTACAACTCATCGACCAACTAGATAGGTACGCACATGAAGTGTAGGCGAGCACTAAATCAAATAAAATAAAAAAGTTTTATTTCGGACTTCAAATGAAAGTTAACTGGAAGAGATCCCTACACGGGATAAGTTCGCCTTTGTACATCTGTTTATCTTATTACCTGTAAAATTAATGTGTTTCATGTAAAATAAAAAATACAAACCCAGTGTTACTTTACAAGCACTTAAGTAAGCCTTGCATTTTCCCTCCAAATAATAAAAAAAGGGTTAGTACCTAGTATGTTTATAATAAATAACAATAAGCGACTAAGGTCACATACCTACCTACCTCTATTTGTTGAAATTCCCACGGGATAGGTATTTAGAGATAAGGAAAAAACTGGATTCATAGAGGTATTACCTACCTATTATGTATGAAGAGATTGATGAATGTCGATGAAGTGAAAGAGGTGTATGTATGTCAAGAGTATGTCAGGATCATAACAAGTGGAACAAAGTAGTTTCTGCCTACCCCTGTGGCAAAGAGGCGTGGCGTATGTATGTAATGTAAGTATGTATTATTATGTCCTTGGGGTGTAGAGGAGCATTAAGCAGGAGGGGATTTCCCGAAATTTTGACAAGAACGGGAAAAAACAGGATCTTTGACCTTATCAAAACCTGTAGCCTTACCTATCTAGGCATGGGGTAGGTAAGTAGGTACTTGCCGTTGACATCAGAAATACAATCGTACAATCATTGAATTTGGCAAAAAGGTCTCGAACATAAGGTAGGTAGGTAGGTACTTAAAGGAAGAATCCAAAAACGGTACCTATGCGAAATTATGCGCGTCACAAAATAGGTACATACGTAAGTATGACTATATTATACTTACTGTATACAATACAATAGGTACATGTAGGTACCTATATATTACTATTTTTGCCTTTCATAATTAGGTACTTACCTGGCAACAAAAGAAGTTGTAAATTTCTGCGTAAAATTTTATGATATACCTACCTAGTTACCTAGTATATTGTAACATCCTTAGAGTATACATTACATTGCCTAATACCCTTCCCGATAGGAACTACTTACCTAGGTATTACTATTTTTGCCTTTCATAATTAATTACCTAGCAACAAAAGATGTTGTAAATTTCTGTGTAAATTGTAAGTCTTAAATTGTAAATAGTAGGTATAAAGAGACGCTAAATTCACTTCTGCATTCAAGGTCATGCTCAAGATGTTTGCCGGCAACTATAGGTACATATAGTTTTTAAATAACACCTTTCCCGATCCGTCACTGTGGTCTGTGGCGCGGATCAAGCGACGATCGGCCCAAGCGTCGGCTTGTGACACAAAATTATTATGTAATGTAGTAAATGTAAAAATGCAATTTTTCATCAATGGTTCTTTATGACGCTATATCGTAAAACTATCGTCCAAACGACTTTACAACCATTTTTTTTTCGTAAATTTTGACAGGTTTTTGAGATAAGTTGTGTGTAAAAATCAACAAAAGCGGGTTCATACTAATTTCATAGGTGTGCTTCCCCAGATGGGATTAGCGACAGTTTTGTTGTTGAGGTGAAATGCCCAACTACAGAAAAAATAATGCAAATTATATCAAAAATAATGTTATCAGCAAAAAATGTCTGGCCCAAATACAGACACAGATGTTTGCTGCAAAGAAGTCAAAAGGATTGTTTTGTGACCCAAAGTTTGAAAGCACAATAAAAATTTACAATCAAAAGTTTGTAAATAAATTAATAAAAGATGCTGACAATTTTTGGGAACTATGTATATATTGTAAATTTTATGAATCTTGTACTGAATAAACTTTATGTGTAATAACATTGAGTTGGTTATATTTCAGGATTTCTCTCGTGGTCGTTTCAGGTTGAAATACGATTTTAGTTCCATGTTTGCAGTTAGACTCCAAGTAGCGAGGGGCGTCCGGCCGGGGTTAAAGGAGGAAATACGCCTTTGCCGCCGTCGTACATCGAATGACTGTGACTGCGCAATCCTGCGTGCGACTTGAATGAAACAGGGCACGTATGCGAGACAAGATGGCCTCCGCGCTATTTAAATTTTTAAGAGAAATTTCAGTTTAATCAAGCGTTTAAAGGTTGGTTTTGCAGTCTTTTGGGTCGGTATTTTGATTCTCTTTATGTAATAATACTGGTGTTCTAATCTTTTCGTTGGTTTATTCCAGAAGACAATGTAACCGGGCCGTGCCACGCAGCCGCTGGCTATGGATTTTATTAGTGATTTTTCACGTCTATTTATCACCGACGTAGCGTAAGTATGCCTATTGCCTTGTAATGACCTGCCGCTGATGACTGGGTAGTGTTTTGCAGTATTTAAACGTTGTTTATTGTACATTTCAGCTGATGAATTAGCGGCCGGTTGACAGTTAAAGCCTTACGGCAAGGCGGTCTTGCCTACATATCTCTGGATGGAGGCTCTGCTTTAATTCCGAGCTGCGGAGCCCTGTCTCAAGTCCCGGGCGGCCGTCTCGTATCTAAATCGGTCTAAATGATCGCGCTATCATTGTAAGTAAACTGATTATGACTGGGTATTGTAACTAACTATGAGATTGTATGGAAATTCATGGCAGTACGTTTACAGCTGATGGTGAGCTTGATGCTCTAATCCGGCGAGCGCCGTGTGAGGGCAGCTGCCCGCCGAACGCCGTGTACTAAATTCTTCATATGAAATCCCACTGTGTGGTATGTACTATTCTTATTAATTATTTAAATAATGTACTAGCAGCTCTAAGCTGAGGTGTGTATATCAGTCACTGCAAAGCGTGGCTTTAAGTCTTGGTGACTCCGGATCTGCCTACTCCATAAGGGATAATGGTGTGACGTGCGTATGCCTGTATGTAATCACCGCGTTGCGTTCTCTAAAGTTTCAAGGGAATGTCTAGGGAGTATTTGTGTGTATGTATATTGTTATTTATTCTATAAAAAGGACTGTTATGTCTATTGTAATGAACAAGGTGATTGATTGGTCCGGTTTTGTTCCAGGGTCGCTAGGCGAGGCTAGGCTTCGTCCGTTCATCGCTAGGCGTGGCTAGGCTTCGGCCCGTGCATCGCTAGGCGAGGTATCATATTGTTTCAAAACGTCACAGTGAGCGGAGGCTGCTCAGGACCTGTGTCTGCGGTTTCGCCGGGTGCCTGTGGCCCCTTCGCTCCACCACCTTTGGCGGACAGTGAAGGAAGGCGGCTCGACGTCTTCCGCTTAGCTTTATTTGTCTTTGTCTCTTCTGTGTAGGCATGACTGACTTCATCACAAGTGTAAATGATGAAGTCAGTCATGCCTAAGTGCAAGTGTAAGTACACTGCTTACACTTTTCACCTACTCTCAGCTGACGGCCACTCTAGCATCTAAAAATCCTATAAATTAAGTTGTTGTTGGCATTGCCCAATAAACCTAACCGTTAGTGTTGTAGTTTATAAATAATAACTAGTCAATGTCAATTCAAATTTATATATAGAATAATTAGCTGTGTGTCAAAATCATATTTACTTCAATACAAACATGCAACGAAGACACTTATTATTTTATTTCAATACGTTACAGCACGAAAAGTCTCTTAAAAGCATTTAATAAGCTTATGCTTTAGTGTGGTATAGTTGTGTGTGAAGTCAAAATTTAAATTCACCTCTCAAAAGTGAATTTTTAACGAATTTTCAATAAAAGTGCGGAAATGTCAGATCACACAAAAGGATCTAGTCTGCGTTCCCTTGCTGGGATTTTATCAAGCGGTAAGCAAGATTACGCTATTTGGAAATTCAAAATGAGGATGTACCTCATACATGAAGAAAGCTCTTAGATATGTTGAAAAGGCAAAACCTCTCGAACATTGTCGTCCACTATTTGTGAAACATAAAATATTGACTGTAATTTCACTTTACATATATTTGGTGTGCATTTTTGTATATAAAAATAAATCCAGTTTTAGATTAAATAGCAACAACAGACCACGTAGATTGTGTAAATTTAATTATGACATCCAATTGCCAGGATCTAACAATTATGTGAATTTCAAAAGGAGTCTGGAATATAATGGTATTAAAATTTATAATAATTTAAATGAGGACATAAAACAATGTAATAGTATTAATGAATTTTCTAGAAAATTAAAGGCCTACTTGATTAATAGACCATTTTATACTTTGACTGAATATTTTGATAAATTATATGAATAGGATTATTATGCAGAAATATTTATGGGTCGGATTATTTAAAATTGTATTAATAGTTAATAATTTAATTAAATAAGTTCGTGTGAAATTTTTCAAATTACAAATTAGTTTTAGATTTTGCATGCCAAATTGTGGCAGAGCATACATGACATGGATCAAATTCCTGTAACATAATAGGTATACTTACTTATTATAATATCTGTAACACCTGTATGTTCTTGCGAAATAAATAATTTCATTTCATTTCATTTCATTTCATTTCATGAAGATTTGTGGAGTACTATTGTGGACTGATGCTTAATACCTTCATTACCTAAGTATTCAACAAACTGTTTGTTGATGTACTCGGTCCCGCAATCGGATCGTAAGGCTTTTATTTTAAGTCCAGTTTCCCTCTCGACCATAGACTTGAACAGTTAGTCTCTTAGCTTACATTAGTAACATGCATAGCAAGTGTCATAGGCAATAAAGTGTAGCATAGCAACAAGTTTGTTTTCTTTCACTCGCAACTATTCCTGTTTGCAGGCAAGGAACCTAAGGCGCCCTTTTTACTAAATTTAAGGACCTTGCCTCTCACGCTGTAGGCCCCTTTGGCCTTGAGGTCTCATGCTCGCTCTGACCGAATTTGCCTAGTTACACATTTTGAGTATTTTTTTTTAGTATATTGAATATAATCATTTTATATATTTGTGGGGGTGCATCCGCCATTCTGACTCTTACTCTTATGCCTGATGGTGTCAAATAATCAGCTTTAAATAATGGGATGATGAATGCCAAAAAATCAGGGGTGTTATCGCTGGACACTGCTGCATACGGCGCAGGGCTGTGGGACATAGAAATAATACTAAAAACAAGACCTACTTACCTGTAACACCATCTGCCGGCATTTATTGTAACTATGCTTGTTTTTTAAATAAAGCTAAGTAATGATGAGGAAAGGGGGTATGCGTGTACCTAAGTGATTTTGACAGTTGTCATTGTACCGTCGTAACAAAAACACACGCCCCTTTCGTTCATATTGCTTAAGGTTAGCAGCTTACGTGTGTACTGCGGCAGCAGTGGTACTGTACATAAGCCGCCACAGTACATCATGTGGCGGCAGACGTGTGTACTGCGGCAGCAGTGGTACTGTACAGAAGCCGCCACAGTACATCATGTGGCGGCAGACGTGTGTACTGCGGCAGCAGTGGTACTGTACAGAAGCCGCCACAGTACATCATGTGGCGGCAGACGTGTGTACTGCGGCAGCAGTGGTACTGTACAGAAGCCGCCACAGTACATCATGTGGCGGCAGACGTGTGTACTGCGGCAGCAGTGGTACTGTACAGAAGCCGCCACAGTACATCATGTGGCGGCAGACGTGTGTACTGCGGCAGCAGTGGTACTGTACAGAAGCCGCCACAGTACATCATGTGGCGGCAGACGTGTGTACTGCGGCAGCAGTGGTACTCTACAGAAGCCGCCACAGTACATCATGTGGCGGCAGACGTTTGAACTGCGGTGGGACTGGTACTGCATATAGGACCCGCCACAGTACATCATGTAGCAGCTTACGTGTGTACTGCGGTAGCAGTGGTACTCTACAGAAGCCGCCACAGTACATCATGTGGCGGCAGACGTGTGTACTGCGGTGGGACTGGTACTGCATATAGGACCCGCCACAGTACATCATGTAGCAGCTTACGTGTGTACTGCGGCAGCAGTGGTACTGTACATAAGCCGCCACAGTACATCATGTGGCGGCAGACGTGTGTACTGTGGCAGCAGTGGTACTGTACAGAAGCCGCCACAGTACATCATGTGGCGGCAGACGTGTGTACTGCGGCAGCAGTGGTACTGTACAGAAGCCGCCACAGTACATCATGTGGCGGCAGACGTGTGTACTGCGGCAGCAGTGGTACTGTACATAAGCCGCCACAGTACATCATGTGGCGGCAGACGTGTGTACTGTGGCAGCAGTGGTACTGTACAGAAGCCGCCACAGTACATCATGTGGCGGCAGACGTGTGTACTGTGGCAGCAGTGGTACTGTACAGAAGCCGCCACAGTACATCATGTGGCGGCAGACGTGTGTACTGCGGCAGCAGTGGTACTGTACAGAAGCCGCCACAGTACATCATGTGGCGGCAGACGTGTGTACTGCGGCAGCAGTGGTACTGTACAGAAGCCGCCACAGTACATCATGTGGCGGCAGACGTGTGTACTGCGGCAGCAGTGGTACTGTACAGAAGCCGCCACAGTACATCATGTGGCGGCAGACGTTTGAACTGCGGTGGGACTGGTACTGCATATAGGACCCGCCACAGTACATCATGTAGCAGCTTACGTGTGTACTGCGGTAGCAGTGGTACTCTACAGAAGCCGCCACAGTACATCATGTGGCGGCAGACGTGTGTACTGCGGTGGGACTGGTACTGCATATAGGACCCGCCACAGTACATCATGTAGCAGCTTACGTGTGTACTGCGGCAGCAGTGGTACTGTACAGAAGCCGCCACAGTACATCATGTGGCGGTAGACGTTTGAACTGCGGTGGGACTGGTACTGCATATAGGACCCGCCACAGTACATCATGTAGCAGCTTACGTGTGTACTGCGGTAGCAGTAGTACTCTACAGAAGCCGCCACAGTACATCATGTGGCGGCAGACGTGTGTACTGCGGTGGGACTGGTACTGCATATAGGACCCGCCACAGTACATCATGTAGCAGCTTACGTGTGTACTGCGGCAGCAGTGGTACTGTACATAAGCCGCTACAGTACATCATGTGGCGGCAGACGTGTGTACTGTGGCAGCAGTGGTACTGTACAGAAGCCGCCACAGTACATCATGTGGCGGCAGACGTGTGTACTGCGGCAGCAGTGGTACTGTACAGAAGCCGCCACAGTACATCATGTGGCGGCAGACGTGTGTACTGCGGCAGCACCGGTACTATACTGATGCCGCCACAGTTCATCATGTGGCGGCATATAGGACCCGCCACAGTACATAATGTAGCAGCTTACGTGTGTACTGCGGTAGCAGTGGTACTGTACAGAAGCCGCCACAGTACATCATGTGGCAGCAGACGTGTGTACTGCGGCAGCACCGGTACTATACTGATGCCGCCACAGTTCATCATGTGGCGGCATATAGGACCCGCCACAGTACATCATGTAGCAGCTTACGTGTGTACTGCGGTAGCAGTGGTACTGTACAGAAGCCGCCACAGTACATCATGTGGCAGCAGACGTGTGTACTGCGGCAGCACCGGTACTATACTGATGCCGCCACAGTTCATCATGTGGCGGCAAATAGGACCCGCCACAGTACATCATGTAGCAGCTTACGTGTGTACTGCGGTAGCAGTGCTACTGTACAGAAGCCGCCACAGTACATCATGTGGCAGCAGACGTGTGTACTGCGGTGGCATTGGTACTGTCTGACTGAAAAAAAAAAAAAATTACTTATAATGTTTCTGCATATCTAAATTACGTGACTGGAGAGCGGACTACTTAAATTCAGTTTAGTGTACGCTTGCTACTTAATATACGTAGAGAGCATCTTATGTAAGTAAACGGAGTACTTATAATGTTCCGGAATATCTTAGCCAGCTACTTTTTATACTTGCCCCGTGTACTTAAGACAGTATGTGGAGTACGTATAATGTATCGCCATTTATATATGATACAATTACATTATGTAAGTAGCCAGGAACATTATAACACGTGATCAGATGCATTATAATGTTTCGGCATCTATGCTCAGTGCAAGACTGCCGTGCAACGTATGTAAGTAGCCTGCACCCTTACGTAATGTGTCGGCATATTTAAACTAACGGTGCAGTAGACTTGTGTACTTAGGCGGACTACGTAAATAATGTGCCGGAATCTTGACAGATCCGTTAATACGTATGCTGGCTCTTTATGCGGACTACGTATAACGTAAGTAGTCGGACTCTTTAATTTCATGATGCGGCATACTTACCTACGTAGGAAACAACATTATCAGTAGCTCGTGACGCTTACATTATCGAACATGCTGCAACCTACTTACGCGTCATGGGTCCGACTCCTTAATACGTAGGTCGCAACCTTATTACGATAGCGGTATACGTAAGAAGTAGTTCGCTGCCGGCTCATTACAAATTTCGTACCCGTAAGTAGCCCGTTTTTTTCAGTGTACTTTACTCAACTCTTTTATTAATTTAATTATTATTTTGAAAGGGACGGCACTACACTGTAGAAGTGTAGAGTATGCAAGTATTAACTAGTATGTCATGTCGGTATGACTGAAAGATAGTTTGAAAGCATAATAAATGATTATCGTAATAAAATGTTTATTTGATGTGATCACCCTATCAGTAATGATCTCCCAAACATCAATCCTTTGTTTGCCAAAAGGTTATCAGTCACATGGTGCTGATAAAGGATAACCTACTTTAACCTGTATCTATAAATGGGATTTCTTAACTTGTGGAATGAGAAATCTGATTGCGTTTCTTTTGGTCGGTTGTGTTTTGCTTGAAAGTGCAAGATGAGGCTGACGTCGGGCCAAGACAAGGACGGAGGAGCGGCAGAAACGGCGCTAATGAGAGGTCAGCTAATACCGACCTAAAACTTTTTTTTATTGCCTATTTTGTGTCCCACAGCTTTGCAAAAGCCTTCTCTTTGACCCATTTCAGTCTTTTGCGAGGCTTTCCCTAGTCCGGTTCAAATAGCACCAATTCGTCCCTCCATCTCCTTTTTGTTCAAATACTACTTTACTATTATAATTCAAACTATATCTAAATATTTACTCGTGGCTTACGATCCGAAGTATCTTCTAATTATTTGCAAATTATCGAGTTTAATACTAATGACACCAATTAAACAAAAAATTCTGGAATTACATTAAACTCCATGACTCCGTAAGTACGAGTCAATAGATCGCATCTAAAAGGTCGTACGTTAGGTTTCTTCCAAAGTAAATTTGACGGTGAAGCGAATTTCAATACAAGATGTGTTTCAATTAGATCTCTCTAGAGTAGACACCTGACAGACGTCTTTATTCATCTCGCTTTGGAGTGGTTTCCCTTACTTTTGTCACAAGTCGCGTTATTATTCCCCCAAGTTGAAGCTTCGAACTTAAGCACGTAATATCTTATGTCAACTGAATGTTGTTGTCACGGCGCTGTTGGTACCTGGCAACTTTGTTGTGGTTATTTACATCGACGCTTCTTTTGACAAGATTTTATTTAGCTTGAATTATTCGTATGTAAATTTATGTTTTCCTTTTCAATATTTACATACCATTTTTAACCAATTCTAGTAGTCGCATACATAGTCATAGTATACGATGAACGACAACACATAAAGATACAGCCAACAAAAAAGCTTGTATTTATTACTCTTTGAGGAAGACTAAATATAAGTAGGTACTTACACTTATTCTATTTTTATAAGTTTTAGGTAACTACCTAAATCTTGAATGCAGCATGTGAACGAATTTATTAAGATACGATTTTTCTGCCAAAAAAGATTAAACGCTTTATTTTCTAATCACCGATTTCTTTCTTCTACTTTAAATAGGTTATTCCTATTGTTTACAGTTTACCTTAAGAAACAATGGCATAAACGTGTCATAATCCTTTTGTAAAAGGCATACGCAATTTATCAAATTGCAACATAATTTCAAATCAGCTAACCCTTAACTGGTTTTGTCGAATAAATCATGATAATCGGCTCTCAAAACGTGATTATTCACACCCGTCCACATTGTTACGCCATTCAATCCACAAAGCACGGTACATTGAAGCGGAACCTGTACATTGTCAATTGAAGCAACATGGTTACCATTTCATTAAGATAATAAATACCTACAGTACTTACAATTTACTTTTACTTTCAATTTTAATTTACAAATATATTTTCAAAATAATTATTCAGTGGAAGTAGATTATAAATGTAGTCTAAGTGGCATTTTAATAACTTTTACGAAATCGTTGCTTCGTATTAGTGTAATGCGATCATGGTATTGTTGTGAAATAGAACAAAATTTAATGAAACAGCCAGTGTAATGCGGCTACCTAATCTTAACTAAACAAAAAGTAGCAGTAAGCTAGAAACAAACGACCGTTGCCCGGACCCGCAGCCGGGTTAACGACGAACTTAACCTCGCCCCGTAAATAAGCAGTTGCCGAGACGAGAAAGAAACTCCGAGCCTTTAAAGGGTTAAACGGAGCACAAAGTCCAAGCGTGCTAACTCATGCCATCGCTAATTACTGCACTGACGTTGTGAACATCCAAAGCCACGAAACCAAAATTAACATAATCCTTAAACCACTTTACATGTGATTTTTAATTTAAACTTATTTAAATATTAATGTAACCCCGGTTTGGCCGCGGCGTGCGCTCTGCCCTTGGCAATAGGGCGCCTTCACCTAATCCTATTTTCAGCCCGCGGACATATAAATTTTCATTCCTTATTCCAATTTCGAGAATTCCTGATTAAGAAGAATATTCATCAGAAAGAAATCATAGGTTGAATTGACGCCAGCGTTTTTTTAAGTGAATTCTTAAACCATTTCACGTAACTCCATGTTTATAATCTATCGCTTAGTCCCTCCTTAGTCGGTACACAACTAAGCAACAATGCCAAATTATGGTATTTAAGTCATTCGTCGAAACAAAAAGTTGTATTTCACGAAGGCTTTGACAAGAGAAGTAATCCGTGGATTACAGGCGTCGCCGGGCAACACAAAGGCAATATTTCGGCTTTCGGCTTTCGGCGTGGGAAGACAAAGCTTTGAAATTGCGATACACAAATAAACAATGACGGCCTTTGTCCACTAAGTATGTGCTAGATGTTATTTGCCGATAGGATTTGGCCTTGTATTACAGATTTCGGTATTTGATTCTTATATTAGCAAGCATACTTGTACATCTACTGAGATATTAATATTGATTCCAAGTTGCGTTAACGCAAACTCACCTAAATGTGTAGTAGTGTGCGTTGTAGATAATGCAGCTTCATTAACTATGCTCTTAATTTAAGACATTTAAGTCGCTCAAATCCTACTAATATTATAACTGCGAAAGTTTGTGAGTGGGGATGTGAGCGAGTGTGATAAATTTGGATCATTGCAATGACGATAGCTGGTACCCTAAATTAAAACATAGGCTACCTTAGGCTCTGTCTACCCCGTAAGGGATAGGGACGTGATTTGTGTGTGTGTGTGTGTGTGTGTACTTTTTATTCCGAAAAATTGCATAGTTCCCGCGGGATAGCGATAAACATGTCAAACGTCGTAGTTGACTAGAGGTCGCGACGTGAATAATTATTACAAAATGCAATATCATCTTATGTCAAATTCTACGTGGACGAAGTCGCGGTCAGAAGCTAGTTAGATATAAGGATTATAATTATAATGAATGCAAAAGTTTGTATATTTGCTACGCTTACACGTTAAAACGTTTGGATGGATTTATAGTTGCATTACAGGACGGTGTTCTGTATTATGTCCCAAGCGCAAATAAAGCAGTTGAAAAGCTCCCACGTCGACGGCACTGCCTTTTTTCAGCGAACTAATTAAACTGTAAACATTTTTGCGTCAACGTTTAAAAAGTTAATTAAACTCGAAGTGAGCGATCCTGTAGACCTACACCGAAGCAAAAAAATCGAAGTTCGTTTCATGCGGTTTCGCTCACGCCAATAGTCAGTAATAGGAGAGAGAGAGGGACATGAGAGCTTCAAAGTTTGATTTTTGGAGTAGCCCCCCTAGGCCTCGGTATCACGAAACATTGAGTGCGAAGTGAATACTGAAAACGCTTCCAGCTCGAGTGCGTAGAAATACACTTGCTTTCGGTATTTGTTTGTATTTGTTTTACCTATCTTTATTTTGCACAATAAAGAGATTGCATACAAACAGACCAGTGGCGTAACTTTAGCGTCTGGGGCCCGTGGCAAATTCGATAAATGGGGCTCCTTCCTCAATATCTTTATTGTGCATCAGCGTCCCTTCTGTGCTCTAAACCAACCCAGTTGGGGGCCCCGTAGAACTTGAGGCCACTTCTGCCTCCCTATAGTTACGCCACTGAAACATACATATCATTATGATAAGGTTCTGTGGTAATCTAGGAAAATTTGTTGAATCTACGTGGTGGCAATGAATTGGCAAGTAGTTAAATAGTTTAAACCGTGTAATTTATTTAATTTTGAAGTTATAATACGTTTACATTTCACTACTCGATTGCAAGTGAAATGACTGATAACCAGTACCTATTATATCCAACAATAATTTTAACCACAACGAAAAAAAATGTACACACGTTCATAATTTATTAACACTCATGTGCCCGCAACATGGTCCGCCTAATGAAGCAAATTATAAATTTGACAAAGGTCCATCTGAACAGAGCCCACGCCGCCACTTCATTAAATAACGCCCTCACCGACCTCGTTAGCCCAGCACCTGCTTGTTGACTGGATTACACGTAGATACAAGGGCAAGGTTCAATAGTTTTCATAACAAGGCATCCATTCTGTCTGGCCAGTAACTTTGGAATCTACCTCTATATTATAAAGAGACTGCTTTAAAGACCCATATATTATTTAGTGTGAACTTGCAGAGAACACTGCCTGAAATGGTATAATTATAAATCTAAACTGTTGTATCCGTATAACAGTGTTTCCAGCCAGAAGCATGTGCTCTCTACTAATCAAAAGCTTCGCCTAGACGGAATATACTTGAACAAAATAAAAATAAAGCGGATGTTTTTTTTCTAGGTACTCTATTCATATTTTAAACTCCGCACAAATTTTCATCGCTTTCCAATGCTACATTCTAGTGACGGTTCTTTAAAAAATCGCGCACAAAAAAGCTGTCATTGCTCATTTGTTTTTACCCCCGATGCAAAAAGAGGTGTGTTATAAGTTTAACGTCGGTGTCTGTCTGTGTGTGTCTGTCTGTCTGTGCCATCGTAGCACTCAGCGAATTGACCGATTTAGATGCGGATTTTTTCATTCGAAAGTCAGTTTCTTAACGGTCGTTTTTAGTATCAGCTCTTTTCCAAAATGATGTAAGGCATTTTTGACATAAAATTGTTTTTTTTTATTTAAGTATGTGTACTCGATTCATGCGTGGGGGTTTTTTTAATTCTTGATTAAATGTTATTTAACTAAGTACCTACGTGTGACTTAATTTAACGTTGTCAAATGTATTTAACTCAGCTGAAGTTCGTCAAGTTACAGCGAAGACATGATTCCACCCCATATTGTGGGTAGGTTGGCAGCGCCGCAAACAATTTGATTAATACATTGTTTGAAGACCGCTTCGAGGCGTAACTGAAGGAACAGACAAGCGAAGCGAAGGCGATACATGGAGGTATTGAAAAGCAAGTTGTAACAATACAACTCATTAAGAGAAGAAAACCTTTGTTAAGAGCCGTTATACTCCTCTGGTTGGCTCGAACATGTCAAGCAATTCATTTGCCGATTTCAGCGTTCGATTTGTATTTATCTTTGTGTTTCGAAAGTTGTTTTGAAGTGTGCCAAAAATGAAGACAGCGACAGGTTTGACACTAATGTAAAACTCTGGTTACCCCATCTTATGTAAAAAATAAAAAAATAAAAATACGAAAAGTTAAATAAAAATGCTTGTCAATATGTATTACTTCGTCTGCATAAGCATGGGAAGCTGTACCAACATAAGTATTCATTGTTGAGCTTGTTGAGCGTAAAGTTAATTACGTAATTTGCCTATCACGTTGACATTTACCTTAGCTTAGCCATAGATTTTGCAATAAGTGTTTTTATGTTTTATGCAGAAGGTGATTAAATTTTTAGGTTACAAATACGGGTAAGGGCAGCAGGTTTTTCTTATTACCGTGAGCCAAACGATAAAAAGAAGTCGGAAATCATCGTCTTATGATTCGTTGAGTTAGTTTCTCTATCATACACAGTCTGCATTCAACAAGATCGGGATAAGTAAAAATTCAAGTGGATTGCTCAAAAATGTAAGCAAGCTTATAATAAATTTGAATATTAAATTAAGCAGTGGCGTCAGAATATTGACCCAAGTGTCTTGACTTTGCTGAGCTGGTCTTGTGGGAATATTTTAAAAGCTTTGTTTCAGTGCGGGGTGATTCTTGCGTCCTGGTTAACATCCATTGTTCGTGCTGTATTGATTTTTCATTCGGATTCAAATTTGCTGGCCGATTTCAATTTAATCAGCGCTGGTGGTTGTTGATTCCGTTTAATTGGCAGAGATTATGCTCATATCCGTTATAACATTCGATGTTCAAATTACCTATTTAAAGTTATTTGCACATCTTGGTAAAATATTAATAAATAAAAGAAAAGAGTATTTTCTTCTATCTCTGTCCAAATACGAAAGTTAAAGAATATCCTTTTAATATAGTCTGGTCGTGAAAGCTGAATACGAAAGAGTTACACGCAGCGATAAACGAAAATTGCTACTCGAAACTACGAGTACCGTATTGGTAGTTCCACAGCAACGCTCGAGCTAGACACTCTAAAGAGAGAAAGAGCTTTCGTTAAAAAAAGTTTTTATACGAGCTTTTTTCTGACTGTACTTGCTTTGTCATCCTGTCCTAATTCGTACTAAATTTCAAGTTAATACGAACACAGCGGCACAAGCACTGCTGCTTACCGGCAGAATTGGCAAATAAGGTGGTGGAAGCGACCCGGACTGTCCTTCCTTAAGGTCCTACTACCCGCAAATACTTTTATAAGTATATATATAGCGATATATCATGACCTAACGTTAGCCGTAGAATCATGCTTAGTATTAACTGCAAATTAAAAGTACTCAATTTACTCCAAGAGCGCTCCATAAATATTATTTTAAAGTACCACGCACTACTCGTAGTCGGAGTAAGTAAATGTGTATGAACGTAACTCGGAATTGTTTAGAACAAGAGCTAAGTTGTTTCAAGTTTGGACAAGTTGGCTCACAACACAACTCACGGCGAGGCTTGTCCGTCGAGGGTCTCCACGTATAACTCAATCGTTGTGTTATTGTCTTGTGAATAAACACGCTTCTTTCTCCCGTTACATTAGCTTATTACTTTCACAATAACACCAAATGGAGCGCTGGAATCTATTATCAAAGTAGAAAATTATTTGAGTGGTTTGCTCAATCTACTTCAAAGGCATGATTGATTAAATAAACAAGAACATTCACTCAAGCATTGATTAAAAAAAACAGCTTTATTTTATTCAACCCTGTTTTATATAATGTATATTATTATGGTCATTCTGTTTTCAGAATGGCTTCGGATGATATTAAGTAAAAGACTTTGTTACATTTTCCTTATCATACCGTATCGATTTCATACATCATCTCAGCCCATTCATAGAAAAATAATCAACCACAGATAATATTAGTAATCACCGGAACGCAAAGACGAGGGTAATCAACGCACGCACACATTGGCGCGCGGAGGGGTTGCGTTGTGACGTCACGGCAGACAGAGACGCTGCATTCCGAATCTGGACGCAGGACAGAGAGGGAATATAGGCCATGCTCCGACCTACCTTCCCCGGCTGATACAGTGGCAGACCGGGGCACCTACGGCAACTAACTTATAATAAGGTCATTCGCAAGCGATGTGCCTTCAAATTACGCCTCCTAGTATTTTTGTCATGCCGACAGCGTAATTTTGGCAGTGCGTGATGTATGGGACAAAGCCGCTGACGTCGGCTGTACACAGTTACGCCGAGTACACCGCAGTCGCGAAATTGCGAGGGTTCCGCCTCTGCCCGCTTTCCCCTACGGCTATTACGCTCAATAGAATTCAAGCTTACGCGAGAGTAAATAATACTGGAGATTGTAATTTAGCCTGGCAGGTTACGCTTCGTGGTTGCCCACACATAATTAATAAGGCACTAAAGGTCTGTCTATATTTACTGAAATGTATAATGACGTACGCGCGCAATTTTAAGCATACCTACGTGGTAGCAACGAGCGGCAAAAATACGAAAACCGTTAATAATTTTTTCACGCCTCTTATTCAGAAAAGTAAGCTTTGCTCCCTGTCGAGAGGGATCAAAGTGCAACTATTCTGTTCAAAGTGTTTCTAAGTGTTTTTTTGCAAATGCAATTTTTTGAAGTTGATAATTGTAAAGCCACGCCATTTTCTATGCTGGTAGCTCTTTAATTATATTTAGAACTAGCTGTTGCCCGCGACTTCGTCCGCGTGTGTTTTTGTGATACTTACGGCTTTTCTCGATATCAAAATTATTATTATTATGACTATTAACTTCGTCACATGAACCACTGAAAGTATGTACGAAACTATACTTTTAGAATTATGTCATGAAAATAATAATTTGCGACACGGAATCTTGAAAAAAAATCAAGTGCAAACTGGTTAATGACTCGTCACATTTATTTATACTTTATTTTACAAATAGTTTTATTTATAGTTTTGTTTATAGTTTCTTTATTCAAAAAAGCTAAGTACAGTTTTAATTACATCACTATTAATTTCGCCAAACTATGACGCTTATTTCTTCCATGCTGGTCTGGGAGTAAAGAAAAAACATAGAATGTACCAGTTGCTTCTCTACCCGCGCAGATGGTAAAAGCCCATCGAGGGAATGGGCGAAAATCATAGGAATCTTGTTATAGGCGATGAGGCTAGCAACCCATCACTATTTTGATTCCATTTTCCACCTATACGCCCCCAATTTTGCTAAATGTGGCCTGTAGGTCTTGTTACCTTAGGCTCTGTCTACCCCGTAAGGGATAAAGACGTGATTTGTGTATGTATGTATGTAATGACGCTTATTGGCGAATACTGCGCTCACTTTAACGATATTTGTACCCTGATTAATTTAAAAAATTAAATCTATTCTAACCAAATAATACATAAATGTTTACCTGTTTTTACCTTACGACTAACAATTCATTTACTAATCCGTTTTAATTAATATTTTGCGACTCAATTTTTTCTAGCAGAAGCTTTTTTAATTTATTTTCTTGGTTTAAGTAGGTACGTAATTACAGATTATTAACACTTATTATCATTCTACAAATTAATTACCTACAGGGGCCTTGCCATAGTTGCCATGATGTCTTAATGCGATTCAGTTTAGGTTCGCTCGCTGTCAGATTCATACTAAAAGCACCAACTTTTCACAATAAAATTCTGACATGTTCGTAGCGCAGGCGTAAACGCGCCCTTTGATTTTGCTTTTTATAGGCAAAGGTACCAAGAACATACAGCCAAGCGTTTCACGCCGCCCTCATATTAATATCAGGCTATCAAATAAGAGTGCGTTCAAAAACCGAACGCGTTGTGAATAATTGCGCAATAAATAAAAACAAAAGTAACGGTATTGCATATTGAACTTTAGGTGTTAGGTAAAGAACACAATTTAGGACGCCAATTTAGGTTGATTTAGGTTTGACAAAAATCTCTTCGTTGAAAAAATGCCTGTACAGCATGTAATTATTATATTAATGTTTTTTCACAATTGACACGCTTTTCCGGCTATATGTCTTATGTACATTTGTATTTATCTATTTTCTTCGTAGTATTATTATGTTTGTAACTATTACCAACTACTTATACCGAGGAAAGCTGATTTTCTTGAGTTCCGCTATTTTGTGCGTAATCACCTCAAAAATCAAATTTCAAGAAAACTGAGAAATTATATTTACCTGTATTAAATTGGAAGTATTATGTAGTAACTTTCAAAGGTTACACTTCATTGGCTTTTATTGTATAGGTGTATGAAGTTAATTAATTTTAAACACAAAACCCTCTTTTTTGCATCTCTGGATGAGATTTAAAAGAAATGCTAAAACAGGTATTTCTTTATTTTTATTACTAAGCATTTATTCTGAGTTTCATGATTCTAGAACAATCTAATTTTCTTTTTTCATACAAACTTTAACCCCCCTTTTCACCCCCTTTTTCCAAAATTTTCCAAAATTTCTGTAGCCTATATCCTATTCTGAATTAATTGGAATCGATTTGTGAACATTTCATTAATATCCGTTCAGTAGTTTTTACGTGATGCTCAGTCAAACAAACAAACAAACAAAAATTTTAAAAATGGTTTTAATATGTTCAGTTACCGATTTTAAGTCACCCTGGTCGGTTTTTTTTTTTAAATCTTCAATGTACAGATTTTTTGGTCTCAACGATTTTATTATATGTATAGATAGATTATTTTTTCAAGTTTTTTAATGTTCGGTGTGAAAATTTGTATGAGCCACTCGGGAGCAAAATTATTTTCATCTGGGGCGTTAACACTTACATCCCTCATTGCGCTCTGGATTCAATGTAGCGCCCTCGCCGTAAATACATCATTTTGCTCCCTTGTGACACAAAGAACTATTACTGACATTTGTATATTTTTTTCATATATTTTTTAATATGAATGAAAAAGCTCTATAGATATATTTTTACCTACAAATCTATCGGGATTACCGTAATTCAACTGTGCTTCTTTTAAAACAAAACACGCTGATTAGCTGATCACGTATTCGAAGTAGAGGGATGCTACGTACTTTTAGTTGGTAGTTACCTGCGCTATATTACGCGAAGTACGATTTTAGTTGGTGCACTTATTAAAAGATAAACCTTTGAATGTCTTCGAGGTGTTCATGGCTCCATGTTCCCGTGGCAGAGGCATTCATTATGAAGAACATTTATTTACAAAATTTTTTCCTGGTTTAAGCCCTCAAATGTACAGGGCGGGGACCATTCAGGCGAGCTGCGGCTGTAAGTCAGACAGGCGCGTTCCCAAAGCGCCCATAATAAAGCACCGCTTCTGCTATATCCCCAGCCTAATATTCCTTCTGTCTCTATTTCGTTTCGCTAGACACTAATGTGACCGGGAATCAAATATTACGGGCGGAAATTGAAGACGATAAAGTAAAGGTCAAAGGAATTATAGATAAAGTTTTGATTTGCGGCGCTGTGTTATTAGTGTCCTTAGGTACCTACCTGAGGTCGAAATAAAACCGCATGGCGTACGCCAAAAACAGTACAAAACGGTTGGAAGGTAAACTAAAAATGTTGCTACTTAACTTTGCTTCCATGCAGGTCTGGGAGCAAAGAAAAAACATAGAATGTACCAGTTGTTTCTCTTCCCGCGCAGATGGTAAAAGCCCATTGAGGGAATGGGCATAGGAATCATGACTTTTATAGGCGATGCGGCCATCACTATTTTGATTCCCCTTTCCACCTATACGCCCACAATCATGCTAAAAGTGGTACCGTAGGCTCTGTTACCGTAGGCTCTGTCTACCCCGTAAGGGATAAAGACGTGATTTGTGTGTATGTGTGTGTTACTTAACAACAAATTTTACGTCAAAATCACGACAGTTACAAAAAAAGTGGCTTCCTTATTTAATTTGGAATTGTAAAAATAAAAGACTTCAAATTGAACGTTACACGTCCATTTTATATGGAAGCTGTGCGGATAAAATCGTGGTCAAAGTTATGAGCTTATATTTTTTAAAGTCTTTACAGCATCCACCATCCTGTGGAAGCGTAGTCGGTATAACAGTTTCCTAGCATTAAAAGTTTGCGGAAAATTGGCCGTTACCAGTTTATGAGCGACGAAATTCATTCAGACAGCTAATGTGCTGCGCCAGAATTATCCCGTTCTTGCTCATCCGAGCCGCTTTCAAGCGCTGTTGCTCTTTTTTATGCATATTCTAAATATATTTTTGGAGTCGTCCTGGATATTTTCAGCTCCTTTACTCAAAATTATGTTCAAATGAGCAGTGCTCTGAAGCTTTATACTTCAGAAGTAAAAACTGCAGTATATGATAAAATTTCCAAGCGGATTTCAGTGAAAATTTTGGCAATATCTGTAACGCCAGTAAAAATATGGATATATCCGCAGACGAATACTAATACACCTACGAGTACTTTGCAATAAATTTGATTCTCTTGCGTATTTTTCTTATAAGATATTTTTGTATACATTTCTATAGATGCCGCAATATTAATATTAAAATATATTTGTGTACTTACTACATACATATATCACGTCTTTATCCCTTACGGGGTAGATAGAGCCTAAGGTAAAAAAATTAAGGCCACATTTAGCATGATCAAGGGCGTATAGGTGGAAAGGGAAATCAAAATAGTGATGGGTTGCTAGCCGCATCGCCTATAACATGATTCCTAAGACATGAGGAAATGGGTGAATTTCTCGATGACCTTTTACCATCTGCGCGGGAAGAGAAGCAACTGATAAATTCTATGTTTTTTCTTTACTCCCAGACCAGCATGGAAGATCTACTTACTACCCTTGCTTGTAAAATAATCCAATGGATTCCAGTGCCGGGCTTGTTGGGACCGTTCCACGTAAATGAAATCGCATTCAGTCGGTAATGCAGCGAGACGCGCACAGCCTTTGCCTTTTCACAAACCTTGGTCCAAAGACGTGGAAATAAACTTACATTTTTAAAAGAAAAAAGTAAGTTTATTTATTTGTCACATTTACGTCCAAATCGCTAAAATACACCTTTCATCTCAAAGCGTGGAAGCGTGATAGATAGGTACTTATAATCTGCAAGTGTACTGCATTTTACCTACGGAATAATCAGTAGGATTGTCCCTGTACTCGTAACTTCGAACTGAGCCTCTAGTGTAAGTTTTCGCATAAAAACGCCTCGAACGCGTTCACGGAAACGTCTCAATTACTATGGAATAATTGTTAGCGCCACTAGCAGAGCGAAACGGCAACAAACAGTTTGACATTTTAACGCAAACGAGTTCGAGACGTATTTTTTGACCGAAAACCTACACTAGCATACTGATTGTAGAGTCAGCATCACAAAATGATAAACAGTCAAAGCGCTCAAAACGATCTACATACCCTCTTATTACCTTGGCGATAAAGTCGCGTGTAGATCACTTTGACCTCTTCGAATGTTTACCAACTTCTGATGGTGACTATATCATTAATTGGGTGTAAATGTCGAAGATCACTACATAAGCCTAAATACATATATACGTAAATCACGTCTTTAGCCCTTACGGGGTAGACAGTGCCTGAGGTAACAAGACCTAAAGGCCACGTTTAGCATGATTAACCTAATAGAATAAGTAATAGAATCATGCTGAATACATTTCGAATCTCCCCTTATTACCGTAGCACTTGTGAATTTCGACTTTACGTGACATCACACGGATGTCTCGTTAATTTTCAAATTTACGACGTGAAAAATTTACGTCGCACCCGTCTGGCATAACAAAAAGCTGGGTTTTATAACCGCAACAGCAAAACAAAAGAGATGTAAATTTATTGAGCAAAGCATCACCAGGAAATCTGCCCGTGCCATCCCTTAATCTGTGTCACAGCGGAGACTCGCTGAAAGCAAGTGAATAAATTATAGTCCCTAAGTGTTTTTTCTCAAGATCTAAGCTTTATTTATTTACTGCGATGTGGGCGAAACTTAAGAATTTTTTTCTAGATTTTCATCCAACTACGAAAGTAAGTTAAAGTTGAGCTGGAAAAATAAATTTGGGAACTGCAATAGGAATTATAAAATCAACCCTGTAACGTATTGCGAGTCAAATATTGAATTTCTGAACGACACTAAAAATTTGTACACATAGAAAGATCCGAAAAGTAAAGCTTTGGCCGGGAATCGAACCCGGATCCTAGTCAAGACGAGGAATTTTATTTCTGACGGTAAAATCGAAAAGTAAACTTAAAAAATCAAGAAGTAAAAATTCTTGACTCATTTGATAGTACCTATCAAATATTGAAGACAACTCTTGATATTTAAGTATACGCTTTCAGATTATTTGCGAACAATTTCTTCACATAATATGATTGTTGGAAAAGTAAGACTGGAATTGCGTAGCAAAAGCATTCATGGAAAAAATATTTATTTTCCCACAAAAAGTGGACAGCCTTGCTTTATGTCAGCATGAAATTCACCCCGTATTAGTTTACGGGCAGCAGGAAAACAAACTTAAGTAAGGCAGTAAGTTATTGTGTCACCGCGGAGTCCCGCCGGGCCGCGCTGAAGGGGACCTTGAGCCAGCCATTTGACTTGGTGGCTGCGTCCGCGGCGCCCGCCGATAAATGACCGACCGATACGATAAATTGAGGACGTCAAAGCGTAAAGCACTCACGTTCCTAGTTTGCAGACTTAAAATTGATTCGCTTTATCCGGCCAAAGAAAGTTGAAAACCGTCGGCGAAATAAAATGACCCGTGATAAAGGAAATTGATCAAATAATCAACGTTCTCACAGTTGGCGATAGGCGTAATGCGATAAATCACTTACCTTTTTTCGCGAACAAAAACATCCTCGGAACTTATATCAAGATATAAGTTTAGAGATATAGAGCTCTTTATAGTGGTACTTATGTAATAGTTGACCGAAGTTGGTTGTGTTATAAATAAACAAAAGCTTGAAAGCAAGCGTTAAAACCCGCGATAGTTTCTGAACATAGCGATGTTCAGAAACTATCGTGGGTTTTAACGCTCATAAATATTAAACTTTGTCGATGTTTCACAAATGTGGACAACTTTGCGAATGCCTTTACAGGGGGAATTCGTAAACCTTATTCCGAAAGGCTTATACGGTGTTCGAGAAAGCATTTTTTTATCACAAAAACTTTTTTTACCATCCCAATGGTGCGATGCAATGCTCTAATTCGTTCGCAAATTTTGCAATACGCCTAAAAGCGTTCCTAGTGGCATTTTTTAGCATTGGTTGGTTCTCGGAGTTTGTTATGTTGTCCGTGTCTGACTATGGCATAACATTTATTTTTAATTTCTTTTCTAAATAAGCGTCCGAGCGTAAAGGGAGTGTGATGACTTTAGAGATAAAGAAAGAAAACATTTATTCCTGACATTACATAGCATAAAATATGTCAGGTGAAAGTTAGGTACCATGAAAAAATTATAGGTATCAATCTCGGGACTAAAAACCATAAACACTCTCGGATTTTCTTAGCTACCCTGGCGGAAGATCAGGCAGCTAACCACCTGCGGTTATTACGGCTTTCTTTTGTTTCTCAATATGAAATTAAGTATACCTGCCTACCATTAATAACTTTGTTCTCTTTTTTCAGGTATGTACAACGGTTGATTCGCAAAACGCGAAATTGCAAATTACGTGGTGAGTAAATCTTCATTAGATTTCACAGCTAAATTGAGATTCACAATCTCAACTAACACTGTAATTTGATGCAAAATAAAAAAAACTAAAGCGCGAGTTGGCACGCTTTAGTTTCTGCTCACGAATATTACAGTTCTAACAAATAGAAAATATTTGTCCCTCGAAAATATTTTGTTGAATCCGCGCACCGTATTTTTTGGCTGAATTGAATAGAAACCACGGCCTTTCTCTGAAATCACGAACATAAGCGAACCCAATTTCTTTTCATGAGCTAATTAAAAAGATAGCCATTAAAGTCGCTTTTAATGAAATTTCATAAAATAAAGTTTTACATCCCTGAACTGGGTGAGGAGTAATTTATATGGATTTTTATAGCGCTGTGGCTTTTTATAAATAAGAAGTAAATTATAAACGTAATTCATTTACACTTCGGTCGCATTGCAGTCGCTACGGTCGCTGGCTGCGAGCATATCATGCTGAGCAGACTTACTATTATACTTGCGCCATTAAAGATATCTACACACAAATTATCTCCATATATTATTCATGACATTATATTCAGCTCAATTGCCACAGAAATTTGGCCAGCATTTTTCCTAACACTGAGTAGGCAAAGCAAACAATTTCTTTGAAATTATAACCTTGACCGTTTCATGAAATACTTTTCTATAATTTTAGCCGCTTCTGGCGCTTCTAATTAAAATTGCTGGCCTTCGTTACGCCGCCGACCGACCCGTGAAATGAAACATCATTTGTCACAATTATTACGCTCTCAGGCGGAAAAAAATACGCTTTTTGAAAATATATTTCCTTTTATTTTACTTACAACCGTAACAGAACAAGTGAACTCAGCATTTTTAACTAAGCCTGCCTAAAAATAGTAAGTACATAACGGAGTCTCATGTTTGTTAGGCCACTCAACTTACGTGATCATGAGACATCATGACAAAATTATTGTGTTATCGTCTATTTGTTTATATATTATTATGTAGGTTCAGTTCCCGACAAAATCTAATTTTATGGTAATTTTTTTTTTGCTTCAGAAAATATGATTATTGATTACAAGTTCATTCCAGTGAACTGAATAATTAAAACAATTGCTACACCTAGATTTTACCAAATTATTTACTTACCATCTTTTAATGCGTCGCTGAATAAATTTGCATATTTACGAGACGTTTTTTGGTGTTCAACAGAATTATTTTGTTGGCATGTCACTTTTTGTGGTTTAACGCAGTGTTTTTTATATCTACTTGTATATTAAGAATTTGTACACATGTAATACTTATTTATAGGTATAGTACTAAATTTTGTAAGCATTCAGATAAGTAGTTGACGTTAATGGTACCGATAAAGGATTTGACTGATTTTTGGAGTACTTTAATGATCTTTGTTTAGATAGAGAACCCGAATCCTTTCATATGAAGAAGATGAAACAGTTTGTTGAAAGTCTGCTTGCCACTCGCCTGTCTAGTTATGTTTTGTGTGAGCTAAGATCCTTCCAAGTTTCAACCTTATATTTCCTCACCGTAAAAATGCATTCAAACTTATATTTCAGAGCAGCGCAGCGCTCTACGTCACGTTCGCCCTAAACACTTTATCGGTTTTCAAAGTGTGCTTAAATTTTCTCGGTTTCGGTACGAGACAGCGGTTCACATTTATTTAGTACTTCAAAATTTGGCTCTTCATTCACATATCATTAATTGTATAAATACACCGATATTCATACGTTTTTGCCTTTACCCAAGACCTCACA
This sequence comes from Pandemis corylana, assembly GCA_949127965.1. NCBI lineage: Eukaryota > Metazoa > Arthropoda > Insecta > Lepidoptera > Tortricidae > Pandemis > Pandemis corylana. The sequence goes on along the minus strand of OX421851.1, from coordinate 13,557,803 downwards.
GCTAGTATAAATAGCACTCATAAATTAAATGAATTATGGATCAATTCACTTAGTAGATGAAAGCACATTATCGGCTCTCGCTAGAGAAATTGTATATCGTACATAACGCAGCGCGGCCTGACGCCGAGCCCGGCTGCATATTTAAACAGCACCCCGTTTACACAGAATATTTGATGGTTGCGAAGTTTAAGTTCGTGAATACGGAGCAACTGTAAATAACAATAAATTATTACCTAGCCGGGCGCCCATTGCTAAAAGGTTAAATTTAAAATAGAACACTATTAAGTCTTTGTAGTTTGCTTTATAGGTAACCTACCAAATATTTAATGGAGCCAGTACTTAACTCGATATAATTTAAGGGCTCGTTATTTGAGAGATTTAGCTTGAAAAGACCTCGAAACTAAAATGTGAATCATGAATATAGTAAAAGCGTAACGTAGAGAGTATTAGCTACTTATGAGCTCAGACCACGTACGTTGACTGCGCGTTGGACGTTTGCAAAGCTGAATCGTGAAGTGGGATCAGCTGAGCTGCGAGCTGGCCGCTCCGCCGCGCCGCCGCCTCACCTAGTGGACAGATACAGTAAAAGAACGCCAGCCAGTCACTTTCTCACGTCGTCCTTTGTTTAAAAGGGACTCAATTATCCGGCGACTCTTTGAAGAGTGCTACAAAAACTCCGCCGCCGTGGACCGCCGACCGCCTCCAACTTTGTCGCGGCCTCTTAATTAAACCAAACCACTCAGAAGCCAAACTGATTGGCAACAAGAACAAAATCAATATCGGCGACTATTATGAGTGTCGGACGCTGTGAAAATTATACCCAGAAGCCGTAAGACGATTATACTGTATTACAAATGAAGCTCTGCAATATTGTCTCGCTGTTCATTGAAAACCGTTTGATGTTTAACGAGCCAATGATACATTGTTGTAATCTATATCAGCTATAACTTAAATTACTATAAGTATATTGGTGCAATGTAGGTAAATCATGATTTTTACCGTGTTATTTTTAGATCAAATTTGATCTAGCTCTCAAATTTGAGTTTTCATAACCGATGTAATTTAGCAATGTCATAGATAAAACAGATAAGATTCACTTTATATGTATAGAATAGACATACGAGTACTTTATGAATCTGACGAGTATAGTGACCCAAATAGTTTGTCAATGCATAATGAAAATATGTATATGTGATTTGTAGTCAAAGTAACGAAGCTATGAGTGCCTGAAAAGGGCCGATCGATATGGAATAATCTCAAAAAACCCGCGTTGGAATCGACTCATCCATTAAGGAATTACGACCAATATATACAGGTAGATTGATGCTAATGCAAAATTTAAACATACCTACAACACCTCTGTGTTTGTGTTTTTTTATATCACGTCGGTACGGTAAACGGCTATCTTAGCATATGGACGCTTGCAAGTCCAGGGAACTGGCATGCGTGTTGCCGACCTTTTAAAAATCTTAACATTCCTCTTGTGTTGAAGGTTACAAACCTAACTTAACTGTGAATTCACGTGTAATGTAGATCCTAGGTATCCACCAGCCCGCCGACCCCCAAAGCAGCGCACGGGCCGTTTCACAGCCACGCAAATGATGTCATCAAATTATTCGCTCCCGCGTCTTGAACATAGCTCCCCTCGCTCTTTCACACATGGAATCCAGCCTTTGATATATTAAATCGCTCGTTGATTTGTAGCGCAGTGCTTTCGTAACAATCTTCATGATTGCGATGTAGCTCACTTTAGCAGAAATAAGAAGTGGTACGAGATGTACCGGGTGTCACAAAAAGCTTTAACGATTATACAAAGTCAGGTTAGTCGGACTGAACATGACAGCAATCGTATTCAAATAATAACTTTGAAAACATGAACAATGAAACTTTATGCTGCTTTTTTCTTCCATGCTGGTGTGGGAGTAAAGAAAAAACATAGAATTTACCAGTTGCTTCTCTTCCCGCGCAGATGTTAAAAGCCCATCGAGGAAATGGGCGAAAGTCTTAAGAATCATGTTATAAGCGATGCGGCTAGCAACCGATCACTATTTTGATTTCCCTTTCCAGCTATACGCCCTTAAACATGCTAAACGTGGCCTTAAGGTTTTGTTACCTTAGGCTCTGTCTACCCCATAAGAGATAAAGACGTGCTATATGTATGTATGTATGAATACGGTGTCAGATCATTTTGATCGACAAATTTATTGTTGGGCAACCAATTCATTTGACAACATTATTGATATCTACTAAGTCGTAAACTTTTTAAAAAATTTAGATTCTTTTTTCACATCAAGTTAGGTCAGGTTTGTACAAGTTTACCAAAAAGATAATAAATAATATAATATGTTATCAGATAATAAAGGAATGTCAAATCATTGATTGTTAAACTTTTGTCGGTCAAATGTTAATGAACCAATGAATACACCGATAACGTAGTTACTGAAACAAGTGTATGTACATACTAGCTATACATTTATCTAGAAGGTTAGTAATTAAATCTATGATACTAAGGTTTGCAGGGGTATTTAAACCAACTATCCTCCCAGACGGACCACTATCTAACATAGTTAAAGCTTCTGCCCGCGCCTTCATCTGCGTAGAATTATTACCTTCCTCTTGAATCACTCTATCTATTAAAAAAAACCGCATCAAAATCTGTTGTGTAGTTTTGATGCTGTTTGGACACCCGTTATAAGAGTTATTTTGTATCTGTGGGTGTGTGACCAAACTTTGCCAGTCCAATTTTACAGTAGACAGCCTTACTTAAGATTGGTTGTATTTATAATGCAAGTACAGTCCAAAACAAAAGCACATCTGATAGTGATGTAGGTACAACAAAATTTTATTCAGGTTAAAAGTTGCGTTATTAATTTAAACTTCGTAATGCAATGTCGCGGAGTTTTCTATTAAATTTGCTATAAATCGCCCCTACATTTCGTGATGTCTCAGTTATAATCTAATTCAAAAAGTAATTGTGTTGAAATGGGGTAATTTCACGCGCGAGCACTCGTCAAGCACCTCCGCAACTTTACATAACTCCTCCACATCGACGTCCTTTATTTAGCCCAACTAAATTATACGGCCACGGTTTTATTATAATGGTGCATTTAAGCTGAACAATTCACGTCACATCGCATAGCAGCAGCTATTGTGTTGGACTACTAGATATATAGACGCACGGTAGAGGTTTTATGAAACCAAGTATTGTAAAAGCGATATTGCTCTGGCGTAAAGCTTCCAACTATAAATAGAATCAACCAAACCAATATAGTGAAAGTTTCATTCAAATTATTTGAAAAAAACAGTCAAAACTGTGTCGAATGCTGCGCTCTTACGGCTGACCCGAGATCGCTGAAGGTGACTCAAGGTCAGCATAACATAGTGAAGCAAGCAAATATTCTTATAGATTATGTTCGTTTCGCTGCCGCCGGGGCGAGCGCATCCGGAGGAAGGACTACGAATTAGTCCGAAACATGTCGAGCATTATTCGACTTTTATGCGTGAGTTATCCGTTTATGTAACAATAAATATTTAGTTTTGGCGTGGCATAGTTAAATAAAAGTATTTTTTTGCTACGGGAAAAAGGATAATATAATAATCGTGAATGTAATAATTAAACTCTGTCTAACCCGTTAGGAATAAAGACGTAATTTATGTACATATTGTAATTTTACTCCTTCTTTACTCTTTGTCGAATTCTAATCTTAAATGTTTAAATATAAAAATTAAAAATAAAATAGAATTCGAAACAAGAAGAGTCAGTCTGCTCAGGGCTTCCACTGGAAGCAGATGTATTGATTTAATAAGCTATAAAGATTAATAAAATACTGATCTTATATTCAAGAAAGTGCAGTTTTATTAAAGGAATAAATAGTATATTGTGCCATCTGAGCTACATCATCCCATCGTAGAGTGAGTGCCTCCTCAAGGCAGCTCCTCATATTGGTGGAGGTCGCGTGTGCGTCGTTCATTTACAGGAAGACGATTATTGGTCCAGTAGGCTTATTACCTAACTCGCTCGCAATCGCCATCGTGTTCATTTTGACAGTTCATTTATGGGCTGACAATTGGCATCGGAATCAGTTAGCTGTCACATTCAAACAAGAACTGTCAAAATGAACGCGATGGCGATTGCGAGCGAGTTATAAGCCTACAGATCTCCGTACGTAACGAAATATTCAGTGGCGGATTTACCATAAGGCTGAGAAGGCTCGAGCCTAGGGCGGCAGATTTTGGAAAATAAGAAGTCTGCAACAGATTTTGCAAGGGCGGCAAAAATTCAGCCTATACCTTGAAAATTTGTAAATCCGCCACTGGAAATATTACATGCGGTCTGTGTGTGTCAGTATGTACGAGTACAACGATTACAAAGGATTTGTTCCGTGTAATGTAGGCCATGGAAATCAAGTGCTATTACGGTATAAATGACAAATCACTAACAAGAAGAATTGAATAGCTCGTACCAATAATTGTATTACCACTCCGTGTACCTGATAACCTTTGGCCTTTTCATCTGTCAAATCGGAATGTATTAAAAAGGGGCAAAGTGCATCGCGCAATTTTCCTGTTAAATTCATATGCAAATTAAATAAACGCTGCCACCACTGTCCAGCTGGGATTACATTTTTTAACGTAATAAAAAACTTTTGTAAAGAGCAGAGTTAAAATGTTAACACAACAGCGAGAGCCGAGGCCTCGGAGCCGTAATAACGCTGCGTATTGCTATTTATTATTTTACTGATAATTAGATATTACAAAATTATTTTGTTTTTAATTTACCCCGTAAGGGATAAAGATGTGATTTATTTAGGTTACCTATGTATGTAATAAAATGTAATAATTTGTTAATGTAAAATGTTATGTTTTTATGTACTCTGTTGGTATCCCGAATTAACATTATAATCCTTACTAATATTATAAATGCGAAAGTGAGTTTTTTTGTCTGTTTGTTCCGTTTTACCCCTAAACTACTGTAGTAGTTCATAGAATTTTGTAATCACATACAAGTTTATACCGACATTTCCACGGGATCGGGATTTACGCAATTACGCATGACGAAATCTCGATGTCACAAATTTAAACGGTCCAGTCCAGGCACATAAAATTGTGCTTAAATGTTCTTCATACGCTAAACATGGCCTTTGGGTCTTGTTGTGTCTCGTTAGGCTATGTCTACGTCTACCCCGTTCCTAAGGGATAAAGACGTGATTAATATATACCTACTTATATCGATGGGAAAAACAAAGACCTCGTAGGTATCTTGTAATTTCGGATTAATGTAAGATAGGAGCTATTGGTTCTCTCAATAGAATTCAAACTGCAATAATTAAAATTTGTTAGATAGGAGATTTTAGTTCTTCCCCGTCGATACGCGAGACACTAAGTACGGTGACGTTTTTGAGAGTTCCCATGACATTTTTGAAAACGCCCGGGGAACTCAGTAAGATCCCGTAATTTCGTCCGCGAAATCTGATGGCTCATACGAGCGCAGCCACGGGTTATAGCTTGTTTATTATATTTACCCACTCCCCCCCCCCCCCTCTTATATTTGCGCACTCGTTGCGAGGACGTGCAATAATGACGCGGCCACGTCGTGATGTAATAATTATCAACATAATTATCTTGTACACTTACCAACATAATCTATGATACACCTAAAAAAATAATTCTACTAACTGATTGACAGACAACGCATATTTGTTATTCATAACTGGAGTATCATAGAGGTAGATTATGAAGAGATATTTAGAAATCTTTTCGGGTTTAGGAACTAGCCTTTTTGTATTGTTGCCAAAAGGACGAAATCGCGAACACAGGGTCATTCATACCTAGAGATGCAGGATTAAAAAAAATATGTATATACCTAAATCCTTAGTAGCTATCCCATTTGTTATTTTTGTATATGTATTTGGATGTTTATTTACGATGAAATTAGTTAAATTTCTAAATAATCGATTGGTACATCCCTTTATTCATTCAATGTCAAGTCATGTTACACAATATACAAACCTTAAAACTAAACCACTACTAATTATAAAACAAATTGTCATAAAGCTAACATAAACATTTTGGCACATAGATTTTTACCTAAATTAGTTTACATGATAATTCTTGTCCCAAAAATTTATAGAACTCGCGCGAATCTTACACAAAAACTAAACAACAATAATAAACTTGGGCACAGTACAACCAAACCACTAATCTACCGATCAGATGTGTGCTTGCCCCACCTTCGAACACACTTCGCCCCGCTATCTAGAACGTGGATGTTATCTTTATCTGTTAACCTTGCTTTAACGTACCATCGTAATCAAAATCGTTTAACAGGCTCATGAATAAACAAGGGTGTTGTCACATGCCAGTATTTGTTCGCGCGGGTTGGACGGGGGTGACAGGAATCATTGGGAGTAACACGCGTCTGAAAGCATAATACGTACGAGACGGCGGCGACACGGCGGCGGTGTTGTTCTCCGTGTAAGGCAGGATACAGCCACAGTAGGCCTCGCGAGAGAGACATTACTAGTCTAAATATTTTGATTATTATTGTACCATGAACCTAATTTGATTACCGTTTTGGGCTAACGCTAAAGGCCAGAAAGTAGTTTTTGTTTGTAGTTTGTGGTCTTTCATGTCAGTTGTCTAAACCCTTACTAAGACGTTGAGGAACCAATGGCGCGGCGAGCGATTTCTCTGTGCATTGCGTGTGCTGCAAGTTTATTCTAGTGGCGAACGTTCGGCTTCGTAATGAATAAAAAAAACGCTCCTAGAAGGCTTGTCCGTTGATCGATCTGTGATTCTTTAAAAATTGATGGTATTATGATGGCCTATATAAGCGTAATCATAAACGTAATATTTTAGGAAATTTTGACATGCTTAAATTACATAACATACGGATGTCACTTATAGTGATGCATTATGCCATCAAAAATAAACGGTCTTTTTACTGTCAGTGTACATCGGTAAATAAGACTGTAATAAAAAATCAAATAATTACTTAAATTAGGCTAAATGTGTCACAAAATCTTGTTAACATCATTCTAATGAGTCTAGTGGAAAACGAAAACATGTTGACAGAACCATGCACCGCAGTAAACGCGAGTCGAACGTACTAATATAACTATGACTGACTACATATACGAGTAGGTATGCTATTGTTGGAATTTTATGTGCTAAGCAGATAAGGAACTGAGCCGGTTTCCGAACACAACTAAAAGTACTGTAACAGGAACAAGTGTGATCCTGCCTCAGAAACTTGTTCAGTAACTTTTGCCTGCTGCGGTTTCTCTACTAGGGCTATAAGTAGGCCGCCACACGTGCGAGTTTGTACCACGCTGTAATGTCGGTAATATTTTTCGTTGATGTCGGCTGTTACGTAGGTGTCTCGAGACGATGCAACCATAAGAAGCGGCTTTTGATTTATATCTCGAATTCAAAGGCTTAGTGCTCCTTCATGAAACATGGCTATTCATCATATCAGATACCTACTGTTTTCACGGAGTGTGAGATTTTACGTATTCGCTAGATGTATGTACATTGGAATCGAAATACAGATTTTATTACATGTAGATAAACTTTGAAATAGATGAAACTAGATGATATTTCAGTCATAGTTATTGAAATTCATGTGACAAAATACACGATTCACTTTTGTTCCATTCCTTTAGGGAGTTTCGCTGCAAAAATGGCAGTTGAATTTTTGGTAGAGAAAAGTGGTTGTGAATATTGGATGGACGCACGAGTTGGCCGCGTATTTGTATGCGAGTCAACAATTGAAATAGTGGGTACGAACCAAGAGACGTAGTGCTACAAAAAAACTCCATACGCTCACGAGCAAAAAATAACGGTCGCTTTTCATGCAAATTTGTATGAAAAGTAGGTATATTTAAGTAGATTTAATTCTAAAACGTAGTTTTAGCACGTCTTGCTGCAAGTAGTGGAAACTATTTGTTTGTTTGTAACTTAGACGTATTGAGTTCCTAACTTTTATGGACGAATATATCCATTTTTTGCACTACTTGTTTTTATTATCGTTCTATAGTTTTTCACAATATAACTATGTAATATCTGAAATCACGTATATAATGAGTATGAGCACATTTCGGTAAATGAAGCCGGATAGTAAATACGCAGATACCAGCAGCACCTACGAGCTAAAAGGACAGGTGTGGAATTTTATCGCATCAGTAATGGTCGTCCGATTACCCGGCCGTCCTCGCGCGATTACCGTCTAATGCGCGGGATTATTCACGGAAGTGCCTATAAACCAGGATAGCCCTTAAATGCCAGAGGAAGTATATGTGCCTGGAGGTGAATTGAGTCGACGATTTTCATACCCTCGTACTTCCGTAATTGTGAGTTACATGTTTTGGGAGGTGCTCCCACCGGCGTCGTGTTATGTTTTCGTTACGCAAACTAGGTATGCCGCGCCTGGATGTTTACTAACGGTATTAGTTATACGAATCCGGTAACTTAAGAACATAATGTGCACCCACTTTCCACTGCAATAAATAGTAAACTACTAATTAACAAAACATTTAGGGAACTGAACTAAAAAAAATAAGAGATGCATTTAATAATAGTACATTATGATACAAGTGTGCTATGTTGGTAATTACACACGAGGCGTATTGTACGCGCGAGCGATAGCGAGCGCGGGTAAGAGAGCCGAGATGTGTAATTACCAAAGCACACGCGTCGCATACGACGTTTTTCAACACATTTGCGAGGAAAAATAAATAAAATTTAGTTAATAAAAGGACTTTAAGAACTTTAGTTTACCTTTGTTACCAGACATTGCTTACCTGGAGCTGCTTTAGAACTTTACTTTATCATTTGGTAATTAACACCTTGGATTTCTTACTGATATAACTATCCGAACATTGTCCGAACATATTTTAGTATTTCCAGCGACGGACACTACATTTTTTTATTACTTGAACTCGTAATTTTTAAAGTAATAAAATAACAAAGTCTGAATCAACAATATCAGTGAAAAATGGCGGCAGATATTATTTCTCCGCGCCAATCCGCGCGCAGCACTCGCGCATGCGCGCTGTGCACTTAGCACGCGCGTGACGAAGACACTGACACAGACTCCTAAACAGCCTAATATTAAAATTATAATAAAAAATAGTTAATCAATGCCTGAGATTGCAAATTATGTTCAGTTTTAGATAAAAATTAATAATTTGTCGAAATTTAATGTTAATTTATCATCTTTTCCCTAAAATAGTTCAATATTCACGAAAATATTCCTTGTTCCTATAGATAACTGAACTTTTTGCTGAGATTAAAAAATATATATATTACCGCACTCGTGCGGTAATATATTACAGCACTTGTGCGTAATAAGCGCAATTATGAGCTTAAATGCAGTGCAATAAGACTCAATTTACGAGCAAGTGTGTTGAAAAAAACTATTTAAATGCACAGCACACCCCGTTACATAATGCAAAAAAAGCACACGTAAAAAGTTTCGCCTTTTTTTTCACACCCAACTAGTAACAACCCATCTGAAATACTCATATTTCTCCGATGTTTACGCTCCAATTCATTGCTACGAAATGAAATGTTTCAGCTATACGAGTTATTTTGATTAAAAATTTAAGGTTTATACATTCAACGCTTATTTATTATACTAAATATGCAAAACATAACTTTGTCAAAAGGCGTAGTTAGTAAGAGAGTGTAGTGGAATATAGGTATTTTGAAATTATTTAGGCATAAAGATTCCATGACACTGAGATTCTCAAACTAAATCAGAACAGCTTGTAACATACTCGTAACAAGAAACTTTGCTTAGCATCTTTTCTAAAACGCAAAAAGCATTAGTGTAGTCAGTTTATTTATCAAATAAATAAGATTCATCTTATATATTTTACGACAGCAGCCCTCTTAATGATGTTTTAACCCTAGCTTTTTATGAAACGTAGCGGTGTAAGTAAGCCACACCTTTCATTGTACCTAAATCACCAAACGCCGGGCTCCGACGTGGCTGTAAGGACCCGCCGGGCGCCCGGAAAAATCATTTTTTATTGTCTTCCGCTGCTCCTTGATAAATGACTCAATATTGTTTTCTACGGTTATTTAAAATACCGTAATGGTAACATATGATACTGTTTTTTGGGGTTCCGTAGGTAGGTACCATGAAAGGATAAAAACTGAACCCTTATAGGATTACTTTGTTGTTCATTGGTCCATCCGATTGTCAAGACCCGTTTTCTTAGAAACACGTAAAGGTACAAAGTTGAATTTGACGTTAGGTAGGTATAGCTAATGTAATCAATCTAAAAATATGTTTTTTCGTATCGGCCTGTGTACCTATGTAAATTCTATATTTTCAACATAAAACTACGGTGAGACTCACTCATGTAAGTAATGTTCGACATGTGTTCGTTTCGCTGCCGCCGGGGCGAGCGCTGCAAGAAGAAGGACTACGATCTAGTCCGAAACATGTCGAGCATCACTCGACTTTTATACGCGAGTTATCCGTTTGTGTAATTTTAAATTCTATACACTTAATTTAATTACGATTTGTATTGAAACTAGGCGTGCCAATTTTTTACCACCTATCGTGACGGAATTTAGTGACGGGAAATCCAAACCGATTCAAAATCATCAATACCCCTATTCAAACGATTCAACTGGAGCCGCCGCCTTCCAAAATGTCTACGTATTTTCAAAATCTATGGAGCAAACTTTGACGCTCGGTCAGGGTTCGGATACGCGAAGCAGATGCATTTGCGTAATCTATGCTATATCTGATATCTGCGGTGGTGGAAGTGGGTATCATTTATTTATGTGCCTATTACAGCCGCAAGTTTCGAAGTTGTCTAAGAACAGTAGTTTCCTAGGCCGCCGGCTGGCTGGTCTCCCTCGACTTGGCCTACTTTCGGAAGCGTCCGAGAGCCTTCTCTCGGCGCCTCTTCGTGTAAAACAATAAAGCGACGACCTTTTTCCTGGTTGCTCATTTCAACAGCATCATTAAGATCTTATTCAGTTGTAAGATGTGTTTTGACTACCAACAGAATTATTGCCGGTGTTATATTATTTGTTGCGCTCTCATAGCCTTACTTCAATGAACTGTAACAAAGATTCAACTTGGTATATTAAACAAAAAAACCCAGAAACATTACTTCTACGAAAATGTTATTATAGTCCCCATTCCCAGTGTGAGTGATTTTCTAATGAACTTTCTTAATTTAACGGTATTTTAAATGATCTAGCCATTTAGTGCCGATTTGTATAATCTACTATTTTGAATCTTTTTATTCCACAGCTTAGCTCACGGCTAAAGGGTGGGTGGCTTTGCGTTGGGAAACCAGTTCTACGCTAGCTTCATTAGATTAGAACTAACACAACTTCTTTAACCGGTAGGTCTCCAAAAGTTTAAGAGATGTGTGAATAGTCCCTCGTCCTTAGAGAGTAGTCACTGCTCTAGATAATGCAATACCATAACCTTATATTATTATTATGGCGCACGCCACAGCCATGCGAAAAAATGTGAACAAAGAAAAATCATGGCAACAACGCACGGTGATTTATGTGGTCACCGCTAGGTCGCATATGTGAGTAGTACGAAAAAGTACAGTGAGCCTACGAAAATGACGATGAGCGCTCTAGTAGGTACGTGGACTGGACGTAGGTATTACACATAATAATATCAAATGTCAACTTAACGTTAAGTAAGTTAAAAAATGATTAAAAATTAACATGAGTTCAAAGGTTTTCATTATGCTGGCCGCGTTGCCTGTTTGAACTGCAATGGCAACCCTTTGAACCAGTCATGAACCAGAGCGGGGATCGCAGCCCCTATCTGTCAGTCTGCTTAGTAGTTTGTATGTTAATAAAAACCTACGTTAGTATTAATATAACCTTGACGTTACTTTTTTTTAATGACTAGATTCTAAGTACGCTGAACATTTTCATGGCCTACTGTACGTAGCAAATAAATACGAATACATATCTATCACTATATCTCTTACGGTCTATCAAGACTTTTTACATAGCCGTGTTTACTTCTAAACAAATTATGTAACGTTCCTTTCGTAAGACAGTACAGACAACACGACAGGGTGACTACCTACAATCCTGTTAAGTAACTTTTTCCTTTAGCGAGAACTTTGACACGAAGCTAAATCTAATGTTAAGGTTAATTAAGGAAAATAAGATAATCTCCTATATAAATTTTAACTTCAGTATAACTTAAAGATTCCTCGCTAATACCCTTGTGACAATTACATTAAACAGAAATAGTTCACGTTTCGATTAATAACAAAGGAGCACGACTGCTTTTTGCATGTTGGCCCCCAAAACTTTTTCAAACATTTGTCATTTTCATAGGGCTATTATTCAGCATTATTTTCTATCTTTATAACCCTAGCCAAGAAATAATAGGCATAATAACGGAAACCGTATCGAATGCAAAAATAGTATTACTTAGCCTGAAAACTATCTCTCAACAAAGGAACTGAATTCTGTTTCACTATAATTTTTGTTCGTTTACATAACCGTATATTACTATTATTTTAACTCAAACCTGAAATAAAGTTTTTAAAATCGTCTCTTGATTAAGAATTTTAGTGATTGAGCGGCCATTTTCCCCTTGCTTCTTGAAGTGAGATATTAAAAAAAGTATTTTCCTTGGATCATTACATATTTCTAAGTCATAAATTAGCATAATGACGACCGTAAAGCGGATGAGCAGCAATCGCAAGTAACGCGCAGAATGCTGTAAAGTAAAGAACAAAGGGCCCGGGAACAAAGCTGCACTTACGAGCGCCGTGACTCTGCCATCTCATAACTGTGCTCGCTTTATCAATATTACAAATGCTTATTATAACCTGTTGGTACCTATAAAACCGACAATCTGACGCCTTGTCGTCCATCCCAAATCAATCGACACAGACAACTGAAATTATGCATAGATGTTCCTGTGCTGTGGACAAGAAATAAGGGCATATTGTTTGGGATAGGGAGTTTTACAACGGAAAAGAAGATGCTGACGCAAGCTAGGCGATAAAGTGAGTTGTTCGGTGGAATGTAAAAGGCGGAATGTTTTAAAGAGAGTGACTGAACTGACTAGCCTGACTGTTTGATACGCATAATGCTCATAACGCTGCCATTTAAAGTAAATTCATAGGTATATGTATCTTCTCAATCATCAGCCTCGAAAAAAAAAGTAAATATAAAAATATTACAGTATGGGATATTCAAGGCAATCGAGAGCAGCCACAAGAACGAGTGTGGAGCGCAACCTTCGTTCAGCTGACAGTTCCTATCTAGTCAATTTATATCTTAACGTGAGATCCAATTACATGGATATAATGATAAGTAAGGAAATAAAAAGATAAAATAAACGTTCTTCTTTTGGACTTTTTGATTAGCAATGTCTTCCCACTTAGCTCAGGTGTAAGGTTATTGATAAAAATATCAAGTATTACCACCTCGTAACACGAATTTCTTCGATATATTTAACAAAGAAAATATCACGGCTCACAAAAGCGGAAGAGAAAGTTGGCAAAATAAAAAAGTAAAAATCTCCCGCGGAAACCTGACGAATACCATCGGCCCGGGTATCTGTCACGATACATTTTATTATTGTACATCCTACGCGGTTTTATTGCAAAAAGCGTTTGCGTTTTATTATTCTCTAATGCTTTTCCTTATATGTCATTGGGATGGCAGACACAAGTAACACATAAATTTGGAACAAACCACGAATACCTATCTGCGGGAGAGTATTTTCACGTGGATAGCGAAAATCGCTGTCGGCATCGGATAGGCGCGACCTGCTCCATTCGCTATAATTTCCCCAGGCGAGAAAAAAATAGAACGATTGCCTTTATTCGATCGCGGGTCGCTACGTGCGGGATGTTCGAATAAAACCCGAGATTTTACCACTTAACCACGTCGGGCTGGTACGAGTGATGTTTCAAGTCGTGGTGACGACTCGCTCGCGACCCCCGTCAATCATAATAATATAGGCGACCTAAAAAAGCGACGTAAATGTAAACACTCAGTCTTTTTATACTTAAAGCATAATAAATAAATAATGCTTACCCAACACGCGTATAATGTACAAAGTATAAATAGAAAGCGTGATGTAATAATGTGACTTTGTAACCTAAGAAGAGTCATCCATTTAATCTCGAGTATACTTTGGCCTTGGTTTTAAGTAGGCTTTGTTCACAAAGCGCCGCACGGTGCGAAAACGATTGTTTCCTCAACGAAGGTCCTCAAAAAGATTTGTTCATTACTAAACAAAAAATACAAGCAAAATTATTTAGGGTCATAACATTACCGTCATCCATCTACGTTATTTTCACTTACTAACAAAGCCGGCGGAATCCTCAGAGTCATTCCCTTGCTAAAATTATAAGAGACATTCCATGATTTTGCTCGCAGAACCGCGCCCGCAGGGACCCACATCGTGGGTTTTTATTATTATTTGTAACAGCATTGGCTCAGTGCGAGCAGCTCGCGGCGGAACTCGGCGCCCTTGGGGTGTCATATCTGCCGGATCTGGTAGCATTGAACTTTACCCGCTCGATTACACTATAACGCAAGTAGCTCCAATTCATGTCGCTTGTTGAATTATTTTACTCGAAAGTAACATAAAGAGAACACAAAATAAAGTTTGTAACGAGCTCTAACAACGTTAAATTAAAAGAACAAGCGACTGGTGGTGTACATGTTTAACCTAATAGCTATTTGAACTTGTTAAAGTTCGCCGAATTGGGTCCACTTTAAAGTGTACGTTGCGCTCGCTCGTAGCTGCTACGCAATGAGGCACTACGCCGTAGCACTTCGAACTAAATGCACTTATTAACAGAAATGTTTTTGATTGCGTAAACGACTGACTTATAAGTTATTTCTGTAATAAAATTATGACAGCCTGTAACAATATAACGATTAAAACGATCATAAAAATAACATCGAAATCGACGCGACCTTTCCAGGAATCAATTTCATGTTTTACGGCCAAACCGATTTTATTGCCATTCGAAGGGCGAAAAGAAAGTAACAAATGAGCCGGGACATTATTCAAGCAGCTCTCAAGAAACGATCGCGTCATCCTGTTACGTTTTATTGTTTAAGGCATCTATTTGACAACCTCCTACGCGGTGTTAGGACGTAAAAACGCGACATATTACTCTTATTACTCACTGCCTGCGTTCTCCGTTACTTTACGTAACTAAGCGGAGAAGAAAAGGAGCTATCAATTTTAATAAGCACCCGTTTAGATTCATAATTGATAGTCGAGAGCTTCGTGTAATGTGTATCTATTATCCGCTCAGTTACCTCGTTGCGGTTTCGGCTGAGCCCGCGCCGAGCTCGGCCTTGACGCACCGCTAGCCGGCGACACACGCCGCTGGTCACCCCAGTACTCGCGCAACCTTTCATATAACGCTGGCTGAACTTTGATAACTTACAAATCTAATTTGGGAATATTTCCAATTTCCGTTACGTCCTTTTCAAATTTATTTTATATCGAAAAACGAACGAAATGGCTAGTAAATTTAAGGTGTTTGTAACGTCTACTTTCCGTGGTGGTATCGTTTCTATTTTTTGCGTGTTGAACTTATTTCGCGTTCGTTTTTAAGAGGGCGAAATTGAGACGGTGATGTTGGATCTGGTGTGCGAATTGAGTTGTCGGTGTTTGGCGGCGGCGCGGCGGGTTGGCGGGTTGGCGGGCTAGCGGGTTGGCGCGAGCTCGGGGCGCGTGCGCGCGGCGCGGGCGCGGAGGCTGCGGGGCGCGGCGCAGCCTCCGGCCCGGCTGCTGCACTCCGCCGCCGCCCGCCGCCCGCATCGATCCCGCCCGGGCTGAAGCGCGCCCTGCCGCGGCCGCACGCGACCTCCTCGCGCCTCGCGCTCGCCGCTCACCGTTCGTGTGTACCGCGACGCAGCCGCTGCCCGCACCGTCCTAAGGTCCATCGCAACCCTCTCGCGACCACAATAAACAGTTCGCCGGCCAGTGCTCCAGGTTATAATCGTGCCATCTTACGTAACGTTTAAGATTTCACGCGTATTGACAGGTTAGATATGTGTGTGAGTGGCCGCGTACCGTCAGACGGGTTATCATCCCGCCGTAGTACGCGAGGATAACCTATGCTCGTATCGCTTGCTACGGGCGGCGCTCGTATTTAGTTCTAGTGCATATTCGCTGACCGTTGCCGTGTTTAAGTACGTCAGTTCGCCGTGCATTCGCGGCCAGTGACACTGCGACTGAGATACATGCATAGCAAACCTGAAGCCCTGTCACCGTAGCACTGTAGATACAAAATCATATCATGCTAAAAAATGTTTTGGTAACTAAAGCGTAGAGTTGTAAATAGAATGAAGGAATGCTTGTTCGACTCGACTGCGGCAGTTGCCAAAACCGACTTTATTGTGAGAAAATAAGCTTCAAGGTAGTTTAGATCAGTCGTTCTATCATCATATAGTCATGATATTTTTACCATTAACCTTAAATACACATCTAAGTTTATGTCGTTCTATAGATCATTAGCATTAAACCTAATCCCCTTTGATGCAACGTTGTGCGGTTAAGTATTCTCTGTGTTCGGTTATTAGAGTTGAACATGGGTCATCCATGACTAATATTAAGTATGTATGTACTTGGACATTTGCACTCAAATGGAAGACATTGATGCGCACACAGGAGGCAAAGTTTTTGTTTGAAGTTGGTACGTCTGTAGTTTTTCTGTAGCATAATTTAAAAAGCTATTATTGAAATAACAAAAGTCATAATGTCACTTTTTGCTAAAGATAGACTACAAGTGTATTGGTTGACTTGCAAGGACATTAGGATTTTTTTAGTTACTAGCTGTTGTCCTCAAAGTCGTCTG
Organism: Pandemis corylana; assembly: GCA_949127965.1. Classification (NCBI taxonomy): domain Eukaryota; kingdom Metazoa; phylum Arthropoda; class Insecta; order Lepidoptera; family Tortricidae; genus Pandemis; species Pandemis corylana. The sequence continues at coordinate 13,540,953 of OX421851.1, read as the reverse complement.
CATCCTCCATCTATCCTGCATAGGAACTTAGGACTTAGGACGGGATAAAAAGTAGCCTAATCAGAAGGGTATACATTTCTAAGGTCATTTCAGTAGTATCAGAAATATCCTCAAGGTACAAAGACATATACAGCAAAGTTGGCCTCTTTGTTAAATGAGTAGTTAGAGATTTAAAAAGACAATCTGATTAAAGGTCAATCAAGCTGACAAAGTACTGGTTGTAGTTCTTTTTTCGGAGTAAAAATAATATCCGCCGGTAGGCAGTCAGTTGGAGTGACAGTGAAAATGATAGGTACCGTCGGACCGCTAAATCGGGAGAACATCGGGCATTTCACTTTCAGCCGCTTCTGCTCCAAATCTGCTTTATAAAGCTGCATGACATACTCTATGAATAACCTGGCCTTTGTTTCTTAGAATATAACTTCAAACTATTCTAACAATTAATGCTTTAACGACTACTTCATTGGGTTATTGCACGACTACAGGAGTAAAATGCCTCCGAATGTAACGATACAAATAAAACATTTTGATAAAAAAAACCATCTTTATTTTATTTTATCCATTTCGCATTTTACTATTTCACTGTATGTTTCTAACAATCTATGTATCTTTATGCATGAACAGGGGCCTAACCGAGACGTCTTAATGCGATTCAATTCCGAACCAAAGTTGGATCGCTCGCTGTCAGATCGATAATTATAAGTATCAAATGAATCGCACTAAGACGTCATGGTAAGTCTCCAGCACAGTGTCATCACACACAATCGTCGGTTGTTTAAGAAAATTGAGATTTAAATTATTCAGAGTAGTTTCAGCACTTCTTCCTAGACCAATACCCATCATGGCATTATATTACTAAGTAGGAGACCTACCATTTAGTTCTGAAGTTAATGCACTTGGCTGATTTTTTTTCTATAACAAGTAGAAGCATTTTTTGGATCATCCATAAACATTATTAACTCATCAAACCTGACATGACCAAACTTATTAGCGTCAGTCGTTTAAACTATCCTGATAAAGTAATGTCTCCATCTCTCCGTGAGATAGCAATATATCGGGTCAATAGGTTGGTAGATTTATCCTTTCTCAAAAATAAAACAATACAAGCGCCAGAACGGTTTAATCCGATGGTCAAGTTGATCAAATTAGATGATTATTGTTATTTTGATTCCTTTGAAAGGCACCGCGCCTGTGCTGTAAGGAAAGAAAAGATGTTCTAATTTATTCATGCAACTTCACTTTCATATGGCAGGTTACTATTGTACTTTAAATCTATACTGATACTATAAAATCTTGAGGGATGTTTTGCTAAAGTATTACAAAACGCTATAAAATACATCATCCATCAAATTAAAATATGACTTATGTTTAACTAATCGCCAGAAACATTAAAAACATCAAATACTCGTAAAACGTCTTTTAGTGACTGCTTAAAGCAATAAACGGTCACTAATATATTTCACACCATTATTGTGGGAAAATTGTTGACGCAACTTTTACTTAACCTAAACAATGCAATCTAAACTCAATGCAACGCAAGTAAAGCAACCCACATTCATAACTTGATAGCGGCCCGCCCCGGCTTCACACGGGTGCAATCAGTGTTTCTCTACTATATTATGCAAGTATTATACATATAAACCTTCCTCTTGAATCACTCTGTTAAAAAAACCGCATTAAATTTCATATTTTTAAAGATCTAAGCATACATAGGGACAGACAGACACCGGAAAGTGACTTTGTTTTAAACTATGTAGTGATAACTATTTAATAAATGTGGTATTTGAATAAATACAATATGAAATGCAGGGGCTATATTGCTGGAACCATTTGTAATTTTAGACTTCCTCTTTTTGGTACCAGTTTAGTTTTTTTAGTGTTTGATGAGTATTTTTATTGATAAGAAAATGTATAGTGTAAATTTATTTTTGATGGTCATTATATTTATTCCCTTAAAGTTTTGATTGATAACTTTATAACACGATAAAGAAGAGGGTAACATGTTTTTGGTAACTTGTCGCTTGAGGGATCAACGGAACTTTTGCAAACATGTCATGTTCCTTCCTACGCGTTATACAAGCCGACATGTTATGTCAATGGAAACTTTTGCCTTACGATACTTTTAAGCTGAACCTGGATATTATTATTTATTATCTAAAAACATGATAATTTTGTAATTGTTTGTCATGGAACAGAATTATTACACGTTTACATCACTACACGAGTGTACCTTGGTCATGCATAATAAAAAGTAGAAGTTGGATTATTTTACACATAGAAATAAAAGAAAAAAGTGACTGAAAAAGTAATCACACATCTACACTCTCCCCAACAATTGCTACGTTTCTGCAAAACGAAACTCATTATGTCAATATATAACTGTCACACAAATGCGAAATACGCACACAACTAAACATCGTGAGCGCTTTGTGCGTTTATTAGTGCCGTGGAGCAATAACTGTTTAGTTTTCGTTAACCGCTGATTAACAACTGGCCTATTAGTACTGACGTGTCAGTCACGACGTAAAGAAATAATTAGTGGGGAAAAATAGAGCCAAGTATAGACTAGCGAACTTCAGGATAAGCTGTTATGTCATTTTTATTTTTATTGCAACTAAATAGGCAAAATTCCTAATCTTTGCATGTTTTTCTAAGTCATCTCTTTCTTAAAGGCAATAAACAATTTTTGAATTTTCTAACTTCACTGGAATAATAAATGTACTCACATGAAATTTGAAGCAGAACTTGGGCACTTTTTATTGATCTGCTGTTTAAATTAGTGTTCACGGATTTCAAACACTTAAATGTATTAGTTTCTCAGAATGTAAGCCACTAAAGAAACTATTTCTTAGAAGGTGCATGCTCTGTGACAAAACCCCAAGTAAAAAAATGGCAAACGATAACATATCCGTGTTTCGGTTCATTTTGGTGTTGACTTTGCGCGTAAAGTCAATATAGTATTGGCTGTTTGCCATCATATTATTAGTCATTGGGAATCACTCATCGCTCATTACCTGTCCATCAAAATAGTTTGAGTGGGCCTTAGGACTGGTCGCGCACGTATCCGATACCGTGAATTGTTTAGAGGCAGTGATGAAAGGCGAGCCGTCGGCTAAGCTCGCGTAACTTCTGGCACTTTCGGCGGTAGAGCGAGAACTGCGCGTAAGCATGGCTTCCGAGAAGGAAAAAATGGCGGCCGCCGATGCGAAGTCGCCCTCCAAAAGGAGCAACTGCACTTCGCCAGGAAAGAAAGGTAAAATAGAAAAACTCCTTTATGTTCTACTTACCTTCGTTGACAGGTAACGGTATGTCTAAAACACCCCATTTCTTGTAAACCTGTGGGTAGTTGTATTAGACGTGCTGCGTAAGGTTTTTTATTAGACTATGACCTAATTAGGTAGATAAATGAGAGGAACAAAATGGTTCAAACATTTTCGTTTATCTTTTCGATGTTGTAAAACTTTGTAATTGGTATTCCGTTTTCTCACAAATTTAATGATCTAAACGTTCCTGGCAGGGTTTAAAATTACTTTGCTAAGTTTATGGAATTTTTTTAGGTGTCGATTAAAAGTTTTTTATTTATTGGATCCTATCGTGAAACATCTTTAAGGGATGAACAATAGAAAGGTGTGAAGTAATTTTAAAATATTTATACGGGCTGCTGACTTCGCTCAAATCGTTTACGATTATAATGTCTGTGTTTTAATAATAATCAAATTATCTGGCGATGATGAAAAATATGGTTTGATGAGCACATTCAGGAAAAAGCATTCTTACCTATGTCTGATAATCAGGGTTCGTATGTTTGCCAGATTTCAAGTTTGTAACTCCTGTGAGTAAGGTTGTCCTTTGACTGTCAGTTAGTCAGTCCGACAGTCGAGATACTGTGGTATAGGTATGCTAGCTGATTTCAACATTAAACTACCGTGAGACTTAATCATCATTACACATAAACGGATAACTCACGTATAAAAAGTCGAGTGATTCAATCTTAATTGCGCTCTTGGAAAAAGGACTACGAAATAGTCCGAAACATGTCGAGCATCACTCGACTTTTTATACGTGAGTTATCCGTTTATGTGTAATGATGCTAGCTGATGTTCGCGATAGAATAAAAACAATTAAGTACTTACCTTTATTCGTTATCCTGAGAAATATCAGTTTTAGCTGCTTGAATACTAGATTTGAAGTGTCTAATAATTATTGTTAATGCACCTATGTCATTGTCAAAAATCATTATCTGCCAAATTCCAAGTGTCTGTCTCTCGTAGCAACGTCTAGCTAGTCAGTCGGCCAGTCACGTTACTCTTTTATTTATAGGTATTAAAGGAACCTATCTCGTGACTCATTCAATTTCTATATTCATTTGTTTGAGTGAAATTGCTGTCCGTTTTAAACTTAATGAATGGGCTTGGTCAAACAACAATTAGAACTTATATTTTAACCCAACTAAACTCTCTCGACTGACAATCTGACCTTAACCTATTAGTGAAACAAGGCGAAGGAAACACAATACGGAAATAAACCGAGCAAGTTGTCGTTTGTGGGGTTTCGCGCCTTGGCTCGGTGTCCGAAGCCGCGAATCGGCTTAGTTCAACATTGTACCACAACGTGATTGACGGATGGCACGTACCATCCTCACACACCCCCCTGACACGTTCTGGCAGTTCGTGATCGATTTCCCGCTATGCTGTCACCACTGATTGTCCATGACGTTCTATCAATTAAGATTGAATTCAATGGATCAGTGAAGACGTTACTGTGTGAAACTATGAACTTATTTGTACATAAAGTACATTCAAGTTCAAAGTTGGTGTAATTGTTGACCTCATTCCTTGTACCACGTCGCGTAATAATATTTGAGGTAGGTATTTCGGGAAACCGTTTTGCCTTGTAGAGAGATGGGCGCCGAGATTAAACTAATACTCCTTTGTGCTACCACAAAGGTCTTTGAGGGTAAATAGAAGTTTTGGGTGGCTTTTTACTACGAGCCTCGACATCTTGCGTTGTGGTCACAGTACTGGTGCGTATTTAGGCAAACCTAGCTTACAATGCTGGCGTTTGTTAAGTTAATCCCATTGTTATTGTGATTATGTATGTATGTAGTTTTGAAATAAGTTCTTTGGGTGTTTTGATATACGTAAATACTATTATTAGTCTTTATAATGTACGAGCTGTTGGCCCGCGACTCCGTCTGCACAGAATTCGCTTATCGCTATCCCGCGGGAATTATGTATTTTCCCGGGATTAAAACTATCCCATGTCCTTCCCTGGGACTCAAACTATGTATATACTAAATTTCAAGTGAATCTGTCCAGCGGTTTAAGCGTGAAAGGTAACAGACATACAGAGAGAGTTTACTTTGATTACCCAGGGAATGTGTTTTGAAGTCCCATCATGAACCACCCGCTTTGCTCCTAGATTCTACCACTGCGTTACCTAACGAACGTGAGTTGTCCCCTGTGAGACGCCGAAGATCGAAATGAATGCTGACATTTTGGTTTTTCTTTCGAGTTAAGACAGGCAGGCAGGCAGGCACTGTTTCTATAATATTGGGATAAAATACAAAACATGGCTACTTCTGAGGTGGAGATGTAATACACTGTATACTAGCCACCGTACACCGGTATATTAGCCGCCTTGAATGCTTGTAAGTTGTCTTGTTGGGTGGCGTAATTACCTTGTCTTGTGTATAATAATATGTACTTACTTAACAGCAATAATATTTACGAAAAAGACAATTTAATAAGCAACACCAAACTTATTAATATACTTATTGGTAACATTAAGTTTTCCATAGGTACGACTTGATTGACAAAACATAGATATTTAAGTACTAACCATAAAAAATAATGGACTTGGCTGCGTCAAGTTTTTCAATTAGTGTGTTTTAGACAACAAGTGTTTTTAGTAAAAAACACCGTGGGTTATACCAACCACGGTTGATACTTAAAACGTCATTATTGCAATGATAAATTAGTTAGTAACCTCTCCACTTTTTGCATCAATATCGACTTGAATTTTGAAGTATCTTGTTCTAATGCTGATTATGTTCAAATTCTAATTGGAGTTTTAAATTGCTTGAGAACACTTATCTACACGTTTAGTTTTACTACCACAGACTAGATACCAATAATATTGAAGGTAATTTGATGTTTGCCACATACTTTACTTGTATTAAACGCTCATAAATAATCTCTGAAAGTAGGGAAATCGGAAAGAGATTATCCCAACCTGCGTGCGTTGGCCATTAATATTTCTTTTAGCGAGCAAATAATACGTAGAAAGGAGAGCCACTGAATGGTGGACGACGCGCTATTCATAGCCGAGGGTTAGCCTTTTCACTTATTGACTGATTGCGCTCCTTTCATTTGCATCGGGGTAACGATAAAATTGGTCCATTGAGGCAATTGTGAGACATTATACTCGGTTGATTGTGTTTCACTAATGTCCGTCAGTAGCAAGTGCGGCAGTTTACATGGAGTCCTTCGTTTAGGACCCGACCAACTTTCAAGTTGTTCTCGTCGCGAACTTTTTAAATTGAATCCGAATGCCTGCGCCGCCACTGAAAGTTCTCGGCGCCCGTTCTTAGTTACCGACGTACATAATAAATAAGGTAGGGTTTGTGCCTAATGTCTACAGAAACTTAAGGATCTTGCCTGTTTAATTATTTGTATATTTATTTCACTATTTCGGGATCAATGAAATGTAGATAAGTCTTTCCCGCAGATTTATTAGTGGTTCATTACTAACATTCTCTAGACTACTTAAAGGTAATGTTGGAATTTCGTTTTTTATGATTGCTGTGCAATTAATTTGTTCCTTTTTTAAGTAGGTTTATAATTGAACGAGTATGTCTAAATAGTCGTAATTTTTCATGTAAGTTAATTAATTGTAAAATTATTTTTGAGCATAAATAAATAATCTTTGTACACAAAACAAAGTCATTCAGCATGGTGCTGAAAAATTTGAAAATAAAGAGAGTCGGCATCGTGCTGAAAACTATGAAACTAAAGTGAGTCGGCAACGTGCTGAAAACTATGAAACTAAAGATAGTCAGCATGGTGCTGAAAAATATGAAACTAAAGAGAGTCGGCATCGTTCTGAAAACTATAAAACTAAAGATAGTCAGCATGGTGCTGAAAAATATGAAACTAAAGAAAGTCGACATCGTGCTGAAAACTATGAATCTAAAGAGAGTCGGCATCGTGCTGAAAACTATGAAACTAAAGATAGTCAGCAAGGTGCTGAAAAATATGAAACTATTATAGTCAGCATGGTGCTGAAAAGTATGAAACTTACTTTCCCCGGGGTTCGGTCTAACTGCCATTCTTATAATTTATGTACAGAAAGTGTTTCATAACTTATTATTACTTCTGAATGAATAGAAATTGTAAAAATAATAGAGCAGCATACAAATCATACTCAATCCTCACTTTACTCTACTGGGGATTTAATAACGTTCCCGGAAAAGGTATACTGTATACGCGAATAACCTCGTGTTCTGTAGTGGAAATGTATATAAGTTGGATTTGTTATTATTTATGCCATATATACCAAGAGTAGGAAAAAGGTACAATACAAAACCCTCCGTAACTTAATTTGCTCTACACAACGTTCCTACCGTTATCTTCTTGACTTTGACATGAACCTTTTCACAGTAAATCAAAATGTATTCGTTGAAAAACTACATTTCATTCTTTTTAAAGATACTCGTTTATTTTTATATGAGAGATATTCCTTGAACAAACGCGCTGCTTCAGTAGAAAATCTCGGTTCTTGTAAGATATTATGACATCGAACGAGTCCTCGTGAAGTTATCGCTGAAATGAAGAGTCAGTGTCAGGCGGACGCTCCCGCACCGATCGCAATAACTCGAACGTTTAATCTCGAAGCCGCTCGCAGGCGAGAGAAGATTACTCTCCTCAATCTTCTCGGCTAACAGCATGCTTTTGAACACACAAATTGCTTTTTCATTCACTCTTCTTGTGACATAATTTGTGAAATATTAAAATGTTATTGGATCTTGTTCGTGTAACGGCTGTTGTGTGCTCGTTTTTAGGGTTCCGTACCTCAAAAGGAAAAAACGGAACCCTTATAGGATCACTTTGTTGTCCGTCTGTCCGTCCGTCCGTCTGTCAAGACCCTTTTTCTCAGGAACGCGTGGAGGTATCAAGCTGAAATTTATATCAAATACTTAGGTCTACTGCCCCTTGGAGCTGTGAAAAAATCAAAATTCTAAGCCAACGCAATCAAAAGATACAGCCGTTTATGCCGCAAATTTCCGCAAATTTTCAACTCTCAAGGGAATCAAAACCTACAAGGTAGTTCCCGTGAACGCAGAATTTTGAAATTTGGTATGAAGGTAGGTCTTATAGCACAGATTAAAGAATAATTGCGAAAACCGTAAATGTGTATGTATGTCTGTATATAGCAGTGACCAATATAAAGTAACCCCACACTGCGTACATTTTGCTTTGGAGCAGGGCTCTGCTTACACTGGTTTTATATATTTATAGATAATGATACGGAACCCTCGGTGCGCGAGTCCGACTCGCACTTGACCGGTTTTTTTTTTTTTCGATGAAGCTGATCCATTCTCCGCCGCTTTACTAGACAAGCTTTGCGGAAAGGCAGCGTTTTAGTGATCTATCGGATACGACAATACAATACAATACAAATACTCTTTATTGAACACCACAAACAGTACAAAACAATACAGAAACAAAGAGCAAAGTAGACAATAGGCGGTCTTATCGCTTAATAGCGATCTCTTCCAAACAACCAATAGGAGAAATAAGTTGGAGACAGTTTAAGTAGGATATCGTAAAATAACGTTTTATAAAAAATGTCTGCGAAAAGACCTCATTGATTATCCCTAGCAATGTTATGTTTACACTTTGAAATTAATCTATACATATAAAATTCAAAGTCCTGACTGACTGACTGACTGACTGACTGACTTAACTATATATCAACGCACAGCCCAAACCACTGGACTTAGAGACTTGAAATTTTGCACATAGATACCTTATACAATGTAGGCATCCACTAAGGAAGGATTTTTGGAAATTCCCACGGGATAAGGAAAAAACGGGAATTATATATTCGACTCCGAGTGACGCTATCTCAGTAACTATAATAACTAGACTCTTCAAATTTGATACAAAAGTAGGTGATTACAAAATGACGAAACTAATTTCAGGATTTTTGGAAATCCCACGGGATAAGGAAAAAAAGGGATTTATATATTCAGTTTAACGAAATCCTGTGAACTATAATTACTAGACTCTTCAAATTTGGCATAGAAGTAGGTGATTATAATAGTAAAATAATGTTTAAATGATTTTTGTAAATTCCCACGGGATAAGGAAAAAAACGGGATTTATATATTCGTTTATATATTCAGTTCTACGGGATCAATTTTTCGTTTTACTGGTCGTATAAAACTGAAATTTGGCCTTTAAGTTCCCTTGGGGAGTGTAGGGGAGCACTAAAAAAAGGATTTCCCGAAATTCCCACGGGAACGGGAAAAACAGGACTTTTCGTTTTACTGGTTGCAGAAAGCTGAAATTCGGCATGTAGGTTGCTTCGGGAGTGCAGAGGAGCATTAAGAGAGTACTTTCCAAAATTCCCACCGGAACGGGAAAAATATTTTGTTTACAAAGAAATACTGCGGTAGGCATAATATGGCTAGAAACTTGAAGTTTGGCACACATATACCTTGAGTATCCTAGAGGTGCACTAAGAAGGTATTTTTCGAAATTCACACGGGATAGGGAAAAAACGGGATTTTTTGTTTTACTGGTCGTAGAAAGCTGAAATTTGGTAAGAGCCTTCCTTGATGAGTGTATGGGAGCACTAAGAAAGGATTTCCAGAAATTCCCACGGGAACGGGAAAAACAGGACTTATCATTTTACTGGTTGCAGAAAGCTGAAATTCGGCATGTAGGTTGCTTCGGGAGTGTAGAGGAGCATTAAGAGAGTACTTTCCAAAATTCCCACGGGAACGGGAAAATATCTGTTTACAAAGAAATACTGCGGTAGGCATAATATGGCTAGAAACTTGAAATTTGGCACACATACCTTGAGTATCCTAGAGGTGCACTAAGAAGGTATTTTTCGAAATTCCCACGGGATAGGGAAAAAACGGGATTTTTTGTTTTACTGGTCGTAGAAAGCTGAAATTTGGTAAGAGCCTTCCTTGATGAGTGTATGGGAGCACTGAGAAAGGATTTCCAGAAATTCCCACGAGAACAGGAAAAACGGGATTTTTAGTTTTACTGGTCGTAGAAAGATGAAATTTAGCATTTAGCTTCCTTAGGGAATGTAAGGTAGCATTAACAAAGGATTTCCTAACATTTTTACGGGAACGGGAAAAACCGGGATTTTACGTTTTACCTACTTGACATAAAAAGTTGAAATTTGTCACGTAGGTTTATTCGGGAGTGTAGGGCAACACTAAAACGGGGAAAAACGGGATTTTACGTTTCCAGACGAAACAGCGGAAGAAAGAGACTTAACATTTATAACGTGTGTTTCTTTAAAGGCTTTAAGTGTACTCCGAAAGCACTCCCCAAAATTTTCATGGGAACGGGAAAAAACTTATTTTTTCGTTTTACATCTTAGCGCGTACGAAGTCGCGGGCAAAAGCTATTTGGGGTAGGTATATTTTAGGACAGCCCTTTAGGTTAGGTTAGGTTTGTTTTATAAAAATCCTGCAATATTTACAGTTTCAGAAAAATTAAGGCAGCGGGGCAATGCGGGGGCTTGCTTGCATGCTTGCTTGAGTCCTTGCTTTGCATGCTTGATTGCATACTTGCTTTCAAGCATGCTTACATGGTTGCTTGCATGCATGCATGCTTGCGTGCTTACTTGCATGCATGCTTGCTTGCACGCTTGCTTGCACGCTTGCTTGCCTGCTTGCATGCCTGTTTGCATGCCTGCTTGCATGCCTGCTTGCATATTTACATGCTTGCAGGTATGGGTGCTCGCTTGCTTGATTGCTAGCTTCTTTGAAATGCTCATGGTTAACGCGTGCGAAGCCGCGGGCAAAAGCTAGTATTGGATAAATGTCATTTTAATCAACATCGACAATATCCATCAAAAAGCGTAACAAATACTAAACTTCTGCGCTCGTACATAAGTCATCTCTGATTTTCTTATTCCATCTTCGTGTCGGACACGTTTCACTATTCCTCATATTGCGCACCCGGAGCCTTCATAAGGAGCAAATATTAAGTCACGACACATGACATTGTTCTGGTCGAAACAAATATTGACAGTGTTAGACAAATATTGGTGTTGAGCCAATATTAGTGACGAGAATTGAACACTCCTCCCTCAGTGCGGCGGATATAACTACCGCGCCTGAATATTACGATTATCCCAATATTCCCTAAATAGGAATCGGTCATCAACATAGAGCTCTTAACTTGCCAACTGCACTTACTCCACTGTATTCGTATATTCATTCTAGTCCTCTGTGAGTGTATAGCAATACCTAAATCTAATCATGAACCCTGCAAATATCGATAAAATATGGATTGACCAGTTTAATTTTCTATCTAACTCTCTGTAAAAAACATTTACCTAAGCATCTCCAGTAAAACTAAAACACATTTTTTTCTTCAATACCTAAGGTATTACTATGCAAAAATAAATTGCAAACTGAGATACATACAGTATTTTATAGAGATAATATGGATGCGGATGTCATAACATAATCTAAATGTCAATATAAAACAAGTCCTCTGTTGTTGCGATACACATAGGTACGGTAAGATACGATACGATAGCGCCGGCTCGCCGGTAGCCGAGCTTCAATCCATTTTATAGCTTGAATCTATTTGTACTAACCTTTCGATCTTCGAATCCAATGACAGATGCAAGTGTGCATATTTATTTATGCATTCCAGTCTATCAGAGGTAGCTTTGACTGATGCAACTCGTTTGGAAGTGTTATGCAATTAAACTTAGTTTAAACTTGACAATACCTACTAATCCGAAAAAGGGCAGAGCAGTGTATTATTACTAAACCACAATCAGAATGGAATTGAAAGATCTGTAATTTCATATACGATTTTGACGTAAGAATATGGAATAACTGTCAGTTCCAATCCTGTTCTCATTGCAGTTTATAATACCTTCCCATTTGTTTGTTTTTTTCATTATTATTAGTTTTGTATGTACCGCTATATGGATTGAGTTTGATTTAGATTTTCATTACTAAGAGTTGCCGATGAAAATGATGCTTAGCCTTTTTTATTACTTCTTACTAGCTGTTACCTTTACATGGAAAATGTATATGCTACTCCTCTATCGTATTGGGTGACTGTAATGATAGATGTACGTGACTATTATATAAAAAAATATGTAATTATTAGTATGAATATGGGTATACTCAGGAAGTAGAAAAAACTTAGCATGGTTGAGAAAAATAACGAGACAACACCACGGACGTGCCTAATGAACGTCCTGCCTGGAGAACTTTCGCAACGCTTTAATTAAAAACTTCTACAAAAGACATGACGGACGTTTCTTTATTCACAAGCTGAATATACACTTAATCTTATAGGTATTTCTTAGTATTCGCTTTTAATAAATGTTATTTGGTCTAGTCCGTGAAGGATAAAGACGTGATTTATGTACGTATGTACTTACACATGTATTTCCTCTGAACATAATCATGGTGTCTACTGAGCTTTAAACTAAAATCAGATAATTTTTTTGGTGCAAGACGCTCTTGTATAAGACTGTATGAATGAAAGTTGAGTTAATCTGGGGGCACGGTAGTGTCTCTGTCAAGTTGAGCGCAAGGTAAACTGCCATACCATCGTTTTCTGGAAGCATTTCGACGTATTTTCACGACTCTGTTTAGCAGCGCTGGATTATCGTCTCAGCCAGAGGTACATAATAAAAACCCAAAAACTTCAAGTTTTATTGTTTTAGAAGTTATGAGCATGCACAATAATCAAACTTTGATAGTGACTCACTGACTTATGATCATCATAAATAAACTATTAATTCTCCAATACTTACCTAGCATGTTGAAATTTGGCGCAGAGATTGAGTTTATATTAGGTACATAGAGGGAAAACCTTAAAAACTTGGATTTTCTAAGATATTACTTCATGACCTATAAGGCCCAAGGCCATTTTTTTTATGTAGTCGGAAGATAAATGATATCCCAGTTAATCCAAAGTATATACCTACATATCCGCTACTAAATTAAAACAAGTAATTTAAAGAGCCGTTCTAAAGGCTGCGTAATCGATGATTTAGTGAGCCATGCGAGCCATGTTTGAATGTGTAGGTAAACCGAAATGGCACCGATTCCTTTTGGGCAATGGAGTAGAAAGACAAGACAAGTGGAGACGTCGGAAGGCTCCGCAGACTTTGATCAACGGCGCGCTTTTGCTCTGGAAAAAATCGTATTAACTTCGCATCGAGTTTTGCACAATATCGTTGTGTTTTTAACAATTTTCTATTACATTGTTTCAGGTAAACAAAAAGCACGATACCTTAGAATACATCAAAGAGCAAACGGTCGGTGTTACAAAGTAAGTGTTCCGTGCTCAAAAACAATCCGGGTAAGTACAAATCGATGTACAATATTCTGTATGGTAAAATGTTTGAGGTGAAAAATGTCGCAGAATCAAAATTTAGGGAAAAACGCGATTTTTCGATTTTGCAACACCGAGCAAGGCTCAGTCACCCAGATATTACATAGGTACTTACTGAACTGTATACTTAGTGTTAAGTCTTCGGTCGCAAAATACCGTTTCGAACAAGAACTGTTTGTTACCGTTTCATTCCGCTGATGGCGCTGCAAATTTGCTCATAATAATTTTACTGAGATACTAACGCGGACGCGTTCGAGACGTTTTAGGATTTTATTAGATTAAAACTTACACTAGAGGCACTAACTATCAAAAACTTGATAGAGTGGTCTTAGCTTTCTTTGAGGATCTGAGCGTTTACGGTGACAACTTGCTTGGGAAAATAATGTGTAGTGGTTTCCCGTTGCCTTCCGCACCCCAGTGCTGGAGTTCGGAGTCCGTTGTTGGCAATAGAGGGTGCTGCTCGAGTCGCCTTTTATGATACCCACGGGAAAAAACGGATCTTATTCTAAAACTGGGCGCGGAACGGTAAAGAAATATTTCGTAATCCATTATACCAAGAACGGACCGTTTTGAAAAATTATTTGAAACAGATTCATTTCGGTCTCATTAATATGGATATGAATAATCATTGAACTGAATCAAATTCCTTCTATTTCTGCTAATTGATCTTAATAATTTGCTCGGTTCAAATAACGCCCGACCAATCGCTGTATTTATCAAATTAATCTGAAACACCCACTTTTCTAAGTTTATGTTGATACTATAAATGGTTCGCCCTCAATAACCCCCTTTTAATAACTACTTGTATGGTTTTGTCGAATACAATCATGTGTTAAAAAATATTCATATATTGAATGTTTTAAAATCATGTGCCTACTTCGAGGTCGTGTGCTGGGGGGGGGGTTACCGTGACGTCTTAATCCGATTCAATTCCGACTCAGTTCAAGTTTTATCTGTAATTTTTACCGACTGAACCTAAACTTAATCCGAATTGAATCGCATTGAGCCGTCATGGTCCCTGGTGTAAGGAGGATTATTCGTATATGTTCCTGAATAATTTGAATAAGTGACTAGACGATGCACCTTTCCTACTCTATTTTTACCAGAAAATTAACTATTGAGTTATTTCTGTCACACAATTTTTCATAAATACCTAATGATGATGTTAGAAATAATACTAAACATTCCACAAATAGCTTTGTATCTCGCTTGCTATTGAATGCGGTCCATAAGCAGCTTATGCTGACAAAGAGCTTTATGGTGTGATACGACTCTCATAAATTTATTAACTTTTGGCAGGTACATTTTAATATTTCGGAATTTTCACAATGAAACCAATACATGTTTTACTTTGGTTTCTATAACATTTACACTTTGTTTTCTCACGCTCGCTTGGGCAGTACGCAAACAAAGAATAACGTAAAACTTCCCTTTTAACATCCTCCAAGTAATTCAGACAGTAAAATTATTAGATTGATGGCGTACATCGAAGCTTTTATGTTTATTGTGCACATAAAAGTGGAGTCTATACATATAATAAAATCGTTGAGACCAAAAAGTCTGTACATTGAAGATTAAAAAAAAAAAACCGACCAGGGTGACTTAAAATCGGTAACTGAACATATTAAAACCATTTTTAAAATTTTTGTTTGTTTGTTTGTTTGTTTGTTTGTTTGTTTGTTTGTTTGACTGAGCATCACGTAAATACTACTGAACGGATATTAATGAAATGTTCACAAATCGATTCCAATTAATTCAGAATAGGATATAGGCTACAGAAATTTTGGAAAATTTTGGAAAAAGGGGGTGAAAAGGGGGGTTAAAGTTTGTATGAAAAAAGAAAATTAGATTGTTCTAGAATCATGAAACTCAGAATAAATGCTTAGTAATAAAAATAAAGAAATACCTGTTTTAGCATTTTTTTTAAATCTCATCCAGAGATGCAAAAAAGAGGGTTTTGTGTTTAAAATTAATTAACTTCATACACCTATACAATAAAAGCCAATGAAGTGTAACCTTTTAAAGTTACTACATAATACTTCCAATTTAATACAGGTAAATATAATTTCTCAGTTTTCTTGAAATTTGATTTTTGAGGTGATTACGCACAAAATAGCGGAACTCAAGAAAATCAGCTTTCCTCGGTATAAGTAGTTGGTAATAGTTACAAACATAATAATACTACGAAGAAAATAGATAGATACAAATGTGCATAAGACATATAGCCGGAAAAGCGTGTCAATTGTGAAAAAACATTAATATAATAATTACATGCTGTACAGGCATTTTTTCAACGAAGAGATTTTTGTCAAACCTAAATCAACCTAAATTGGCGTCCTAAATTGTGTTCTTTACCTAACACCTAAAGTTCAATATGCAATACCGTTACTTTTGTTTTTATTTATTGCGCAATTATTCACAACGCGTTCGGTTTTTGAACGCACTCTTATTTGAAAACCTGATATTATATTATGAGGGCGGTGTGAAACGCTTGGCTGTATGCTCTTAATACCTTTGCCTAAAAAAATCAAAATCAAAAGGCGCGTATACGTCTGCGATACGAACATGTCAGAATTTTATTGTGAAAAGTTGGTGCTTTTAGTATGAATCTGACAGCGAGCGAGCCTAAACTGAATCGCATTAAGACATCATGGCAACTATGGCAAGGCCCCTGTAGGTAATTAATTTGTAGAATGATAATAAGTGTTAATAATCTGTAATTACGTACCTACTTAAACCAAGAAAATAAATTAAAAAAGCTTCTGCTAGAAAAAATTGAGTCGCAAAATATTAATTAAAACGGATTAGTAAATGAATTGTCAGTCGTAAGGTAAAAACAGGTAAACATTTATGTATTATTTGGTTAGAATAGATTTAATTTTTTAAATTAATCAGGGTACAAATATCGTTAAAGTGAGCGCAGTATTCGCCAATAAGCGTCATAGTTTGGCGAAATTAATAGTGATGTAATTAAAACTGTACTTAGCTTTTTTGAATAAAGAAACTATAAACAAAACTATAAATAAAACTATTTGTAAAATAAAGTATAAATAAATGTGACGAGTCATTAACCAGTTTGCACTTGATTTTTTTTCAAGATTCCGTGTCGCAAATTATTATTTTCATGACGTAATTCTAAAAGTATAGTTTCGTACATACTTTCAGTGGTTCATGTGACGAAGTTAATAGTCATAATAATAATAATTTTGATATCGAGAAAAGCCGTAAGTATCACAAAAACACACGCGGACGAAGTCGCGGGCAACAGCTAGTTTTAAATAAATGTTTGTATTTAGACAGAATACCTGCTATAACAAATGTCATAAAAGTTATACGAACAATACCGTCGACATGATAGACGTGTCTACATATTTAAACTTTAATATCTATTTCAGTTAGTCGGCAAACGTTAATTTCAATAATATATATTCACACTTCAGCTAGTGTGAAGTAGGTACTAATTGCGTAAACTCGGCCTTGTCGTGGATCATAATAATTTTTCACGGAGAGAAATTGGGGCGTGGCGGGTGGTTGGACGCCATTTGGCGCCACGCCAGGCCCTACTGTACCCGATTTGGGGACAATTCAGCTGAAAACCGAGATCTTCCCAAACCCAAAAGGAGAAAAAACACGTGAGATACCTACATAATTCCACTTGGATCCCCCTAAAAAATATTTTTGAGATATTACTCATCAGTGATAATGTGTCGTACTTAGTTCCATTCGGAATAATTAATTTATTCTTGGTAGATGATCAAATTGAAAAGCCTGTCTCCCTGAAGATTCTTCAGTTTTTCAAAAGCTCGAATAGTGCATATTCGTTATATATCAAATGCCTTTATCCTGTCTCTCACTTTGATTCAAGCTCAGGTTTTTCCTTTCTCAATTGCTGACTTCAATTTACAAAGTCGGCGACAACTCGAGTGTTTTAAACCTTGTTCAAAATCCGCGTTGTCAAGCGCACTCAATGGACATTCGAAACTTCTTTGTCGAAGATGCTTTTCACGATCTAGACCAGCCTCGGAATGAAAATTGTTTGAGAAACCGAGCGCTTCAATCTTAAACTTTAACGAGATTCGATCCAACGTGTATGTATGTACGTACGTTCTCCACTCCACCCCTCTTCGTGGCTAGTCATAGCTTTGATATGTTTTGGTATATCCATCATATACCAAATATGTATATGGTATAGCACGAAAACTCACGTATCAAATTGATTGTCAGTCCAACTCTTCCAACTCCTCCCAATCGGTACACTCAAACTACATATTTAAACTTTACAGCTCTGCTATTTTGATGTTTCTATTATAACCTTAAAAAATGTATTTTGTAACCTTAATATGCCTAATCCCACGTTGATGGAAAGCCTCCGGTCCAAATGAAGTGCAAGTTCAACTGACAGGAACAAGAGAAGCCGAACCATGAACAAAACTAATCTTACAAAACTTAACAAGGAGGGATGTACATAGGTTTGTGTCTGAGTACAGACTGAAACTCAAATGCATTTATCCTCTCAACGCTGCGTGCACACTTTGCTCTCTCAATGTTTGCAGGTACTTGCTGGAGAATAAAGTTTACTCTCTAGAGGAGCTCGTGAGGCGTGCACCGTCTCGCAAGCTCGCAACCATCCAACAGCAAGAATGCACTTGACTACAGTCTTCCAAACAAAAAGACTGCAACTTAATCTTTCACACAGAAACGTTAAAAGATTACGTCACTTAGACGTAGTAGTTTCACATTCTGAACTAGCTACTTGAAGAATTTAATCAAATTAACAAATCCCTCGTCTTTTATTTAGAAATAAACTTGACGCGGAAATCTTTGCGAAGTTAAATGAGCTTGTTGAATTACGTTTCGTGTTCATCCGTTCCCAGTCGAAGCTAGAATTGCAGACATTTGCATCGCAGCCGCAGCGACGCGCCACCGGTGCGCAGAATACTAATTTCCTAGTGAATAGAATTTGAATTCATGTATTCTGTAATTTAAATTATTAAATGTAGCAAAGTATGACTTACCGAGTATTATTCAGTTGTTCAATTAAGAAATGTTAGGTGAGTTTAAATTATAAATCGGAGCTTAAAATAGAGAGGAAGTCTTTACCGCGGCAATTATTGCTCTATAATTGCTGGAGCTCGCACGTGCGTCGCTCGTTAATTTTGATATTGTCATCCGATTTGAAATTAGTTACCTCGACGCAAATCACCGTGGCGTTATTACGTCTCGGCGTAATTACAGAGCTGGTGTAATTTGAACATAATTTAGCATTCCATTTTGCAATTTATGAAATATTCAAAACATTTGCACGATATCTACCATTCCAAATGGTTAATCCGATTACCTGGGTCTCGTGTTGAATGCACTGATATAAAATAAAACGTATTGTATATGTAGCAAATTCAAATAAAACAATAAATATATCGTACAAATAGCTTTACGTAAGCGTTAAATTATTTCGTGTCAATTTTTTTATTGATGGATATGGTTTTTTTTTTAAAGGAAAAATGTTATGTTTCCAGCAGTATGTAAAAAACTTGAATAGGTAACCTTATGTTAATTTGCCGATATTCGACGACGGAGAAGGCGGTATTTTAGTCACTATGTAGGTACTTCAGTCGACTTCGCCGTCAACCTGAGCCAGGCATTAGTGACAGGATAACTTTGCGATAACATCTTCAGCTTCGCACTGCCAAGAATTCCAAGTTTTAATTTAATACTCGTAATCACACTAAGTTATTTCCCAAGCTGTTGTAAAAGAATGCGTTTTATACAGTAACAACTGCAATTCTTTACATATTATTTGCGTTATAGTGTATTGCAGACTCGACTGTGTAGATCGTTAGTAACCTGGGGGTAATTATAGCCAAAAAGATAAAACTATGTTTGCCGAGGAGAAAGAGCATTAAATTAAAACAATGAGTACCAACGCGACTTCAAAGTTGGACTGCTTTTGTTTAAAAGGTTTAACGATTTTTATTTTCAACCATGGAAAGTAAACTGATGTAGGCACCGAATTATGGGGGGGGGGGGAGACATCCACGGATTTTTAATATGGCTGCATTATTTTAATCTCTAAATGAAGCTCAAACATAGTTTGCGAAATCCGGTCTAACTTTGAGTTGAATCTCGGGCAATAAATCAGCGATCCGCAGCAGACAGCGCACGCGTCTATTCCGCATACCTGACGGGTGATTAAGCCCATACATTACCCAATTAATTGCAAACGATGTGCGGCGAATTTAAGGCAAACCGCGAACTTTCAGCCTCAATAAATACTATTTAGTAACGCGTTATAAATCGTTTCGCCTAACCGAGGTGTACATAGTTTCAACGTATTTAAATTAGACTGATAATCGTTTATTCAACTCATCACGCGAGTTTAATTTATATGACTGTGGTTTGTTACCTTTGTGGTGGGGTTGGAAGGAGTAACGAGAGGGGTTGGAAGAGCAGGGAGGTGCGTTAGATAGCTATTTCAATAGTGTATCTTTCAGTTACTAACCAAAATCATAAAATAAAAAGCCAATCTAAGCAACCCAAATAAGAATAATATGTTATGTTTTTTTTTCATTTCCATCTATCCAAGTTTCCGGCATATGAAATATCAATGGGAGCGGGTCGACCATAAAACATTATATTTTCATATAAAATAACTGTCGGCCACGAATTCATCCGCGCGGATCGCCATTGTACATTTACGACTTATTTTACATAAAAGTTTACTGCTCATCCCTATTTTTTCTCGCCGAAACACAATATTCCTTATGCTTTTGGTATAAGGGCATAAAACAATTTAATAGCATTTTGACGCCAAATTTATTGAACGCAAAATTTTAAGTGTTTGTTTTTTAAAACAATACCTAGGTGACCGAGCAAAGCTGTAAATAAAAAGGCACCATTCACAGCTATGTCATCTGACACAAATAAAACAATCAAAACCCTAAGTTGACTGTGAAAATTAAAATATATATATATTCTAATTGCAAACTCCGCTTTTGGATCGAAAGTTTAGATGAGCTCATCACCCCGAGCGCTTCTCGAAGCTTCTCCAATTATATATCCCGACTGATGTGAATCGGAATTGCCTCTGTAGATTACAATCTGTATTCTGTTCAATCGTACATAAAAGAGGCGGTACCTGCGCGTTTCCTCGTCATGGGGACGGTAGAAACGAGAAATCTTCAAATTGACGCTATAGGTACGTTCCTCTGTGTTTCTGGTTATCGAACACGATCGTAAAATGATGACGCGTTTTATCTTAAAAAGACTTCGTTCAGAAATAACACTTATTTCTATACAAAGTTATGTGTCCTAACGATGAACTCTGCAAAAACAACGTCTCCACATCACAGTGACTCTATCCGGCATGTGATTATGGAAATCCGAAAATATTTGTTAATGATTCATTTCAGCAAATAAAAATCTATCAAACTCAAGAGAAACTAAGTTGTTTGGAAATTTTGATTTATGCCTCAAAGCGTTTTATTCTGTCATTCTTAGCTAAGTAAAAGACATTACGGATTCAAGGAAAACGGTTATCAGTGGGTGTTATCATCGTAAAACCTTAACAAGTAAAGTAAAAAAGAAATCTTTGGTAAAACTTCTAAAGGACAACCCTTTTATCCGTTTTATGAAACAGAAAGGGCATTGTGTAGGTAATTAAAACTTTTTCTCAGTTCGCGACCGCAGTTCGTGATGAAATTCACAATAAAAGTTACTAAAAAGTGGCCCCAATTCCCGTTTCCTAATGGACAGTATGTTCGTAGATAGATAAGTAAATGCTTTATTGTAGAAATATAAAGAAACAGACACAAATCACATAAAAAATACATTAAATATATGCACGAAGGCGTTTTATCCCTATAAGAGATCTCTACCACCTACCTTTGAGTAGATGAGAGGAGCATTAAACGAGGGAAGAGTACACATATACAATATTTAAGGAGATGATGTGAGCTACATCATCCTCAAGCCCTCCTTGAATGACGCTACGGAGGCAGACTGCCTGATGGAGGTCGGTAACCGATTCCACATCCTATCAGAGTGAACTGTCAAGGATTTGGAATAAGTTTTGGAAGATGAAGGAGGACAGTCTAAAAGGAGTTTAGTATTCGACGGTAGCCGATGCTGGCAACCGGCAGCCATGTAGCAGAATTGGTCGAAAAGATACATAGGAGCAGAAGGATAAAAAATAATGTTGAAGAGCAATGGCAGAATGTGGAAGTTCCTACGATCTCTGACAAGGTAACCACATAAGCTGCGTGTGGAAGGGAGACACTGGTCGTACTTTCGAAGACCAAAAATGTGTCGAAAACATACAAGTTTACTTCGCTTATATTAGAGTTTTACATTCGGATTCGCTCTGACCAAATATAAAGTCAAGACAGAGTTCTGCAAACAGTACAGTGAGGCCAGTTTGAACAGCGCCTTTTTGAAACGACTAGATGGATTTGGAACTGAAGGATATCAGCTATACCCTAGATTAAAAGATACATTAACCGGGAAATTGCATAGTTCCCGCGGATAGCGATAAACATGTCAAAGGTCGGAACTGCCTAGAGTCGCAACGCAAATAGTTGTTGCAGAATATACTATCAAAATCAGTTCTTAAGTCTAATTCTACGCGGACGAAGTCGCAAATAGGAGCTTATAATAAAAATGTAACAGCTACGATTGTGATGTTTAAGTTTCAAACACAATCAATTTGTTAAGTCAATAAAATTGCTACTTCTATCAACTTGTAAGCGTCCGTAGGCTACGGTAGCCGCTTACCATCAGGCGAGCCGGATACTTGTTAGTCGCCGACGTGGTATAAAGAAATATGACACCTAATAATAATTATAATGTCTATCCGCCTACTGTTGTCTATTTCGTTTTACGTTCCGCCCGTCCCTGTCAGTTAAGTGCATCCGTCTGCAGCTCGTCAGCTATCACAGAGCTACTACAAGCCACAAAACATACACTGAACATAGATAGAATGAAACAGTCGCTGTACTTGTAAGTGTAGCATGAGGGTAGAAAGAAATGCAAAGGAGATTACGACCTCAGTTCACATTATATTTAAAACTGTAATTGTACTCAGAGTAAGACTATCGTTACCACAATATGTTTTTGTAGTCCGTAGTAAGTCGCGGGCAACAGCTAGTAATATACAGAATGATCCATCCAAATGTGTCAGTAGGTAGGGAGAAGTCAAAAACTATATAAGAGATAGGGTAATCTGTTCTTAGGAGCCATGGCATCGATTTTAGATCTCACAAAAATGGTATTGAATTTATCAAAAAAACATAGTATACATAACCGGGAATCGAACTCGGTCAAAATAATAACATTTGCTTAAATTAAATATTTTTTGAGTTTTTCTTTTAGTTATTTAACAAGATTCCATTAAGAATTGTGTCCCTTGTGACTGAATAAAAAGTAACCAATCTATAACAGTGTTCACAGAAATTTATAACAGTTAATAAGAAAAAATACGAGTAGGTAAGTACGATTTAAAAAAATGAAATTGCATTTTTATTAACCTTTGCGGCGCCAAGTCAAATACAAGAGACGTCACCCATACGCCAGACGTCTTTATTGCGATGCCTTAAATTGAACCTAAACCCAATTGAACGAAGGCTGCTTTTGCATTGAAGTAATGGACGTATATATAAGTCTTTGGCGTTGAACCTGCGGTGCTGATACATGTGTCGTTGGCGTTGAAAAGGTTAAATCTATAATCGATCTCATGCTTCCTAAGAACTGATTTCCCTATCTCTTATAATTTTGACATCTCCTTACTGGGCCAGTTGGATTGATCATTCAGTATAAAATGTATTCTATAGTCTAGATTTCAGCGGTTAGTACTCTAGCTCGGTTTGACAGCTAGACTTCGTTAGTGAGATTCCCAACGGTCGTAACTCTGCTGATAACCTTAATCCTCCGTGAAGTTGCTATGAACACCAATCTATGTGACGACTTGTAATGAACAGTTTAATGTAGGCAATGTCAACATTTCATTGGTATTCGCTGCTTTATTATCATCACAAATAGTACCTACAGTGAGATGGCAAAAATTAAAAACAAGAATATTTATTTATTGACTAACCCCCTTATTCATAAACGCTCTATAGGCTTCTGCTAACTTAGCAATCGTTTGTCCTTGTCTATGAAAGGTAAATGTCAAAGTGACAGATAAGGACAAACGATTGCTAAGTTAGCAGAGGTCTACAGAGCGTTTATGAATAAGGCGGTAAGACTTTTCGTTTGGGGTGCGAGTCGGGTTACCTCCACGTGTGATTAAGAGCTGCGGTTCGTTTTTGGATCCGTCCGGGGGGAAGAGCAGTGCTTGGTCCGGTGCGCCCTGGGCATCGGCTAATGATTTCCTGGCAGTATCTGAGGGATATCATTGACCGTTGGCTAAGAGCCCGACAGGGGGGGAGGGGGGTCTTTGACCATTACCGTACAACGTTGCCGACATTTTGTCACAAGATTTTTTAATAAAAAATTTTACATTGACATTGGCGAAGTTGTCGTCACTATAACGACTTGATACGCCACAAATAAAAAGAAGAAGAAGAAGAAGAAGACTTTTCGTTTGAGGTCTCGTCAAGTAAAAGCACTTTACCTCTACTAGACAACTATACGTACAGAAATTAATTTGAACGGGTTAAAAAAAGCCGTGGTAGCCTAGTGGTTTGGCTTGTGGCCTCTCAAGCAGAGGGTCGTGGGTTCGAATCCTGGGTTCGCACCTCTGAGTTTTTCGGAATTTATGTGCGAAATTACATTTTAAATTTGCCATGAGCTTTTCGGTGATGGAAAGCATCAAGAGGAAACCTGCATACATCTGCGAAGCAATTCAATGGTGTGTGTGAAGTTCCCAATGCGCACTGGGCCCGCGTGGGAACTAATAGCCCAAATCCTCCATTAAATGGAGGAGGCCTATGCCATGGGGCACGCCGAATTACGCGATAATTCATATATTTAAAAAAAAAGAATACACAATGTACTGAAATTGTAGCGAAACGGAATAAAATATATTAAAGAATCTACGCGTCAAAATTAATTAAAGGTGGTTTTAAATGTTTCAACATTATTCAGACATGTGGACAGATAAGGCTGGTCAGTATCAAGAGAAAGAGAATTGAAGATTTTGTACTTTGTCATATTAATATTTAAGTAATCTCGTCTTGGTTGTACTACTTTACTTAGTCAC
Organism: Pandemis corylana; assembly: GCA_949127965.1. NCBI lineage: Eukaryota > Metazoa > Arthropoda > Insecta > Lepidoptera > Tortricidae > Pandemis > Pandemis corylana. Next base: position 13,516,134 of record OX421851.1, on the reverse strand, counting down.
GCGAGTAACTTTGCTGTAAAGTGACAAGTTACATAAATGTGTATCTTCTTATGCTACGTTACTTGCCACATCGAACAAATAAGAACTAAGTTAAACAGTTGAAAATGCTTGCAGATGGCTTAGGACGGAAATGAAAAGTCCATTAGCACGGCGGTGGGTGGAGGATGTGCTGTTATAAGTGAAGTTTATTTAGTACGTGGCTCACGTAACTTAATTAAAGTTCTAGAACTTGAGTTTTTAGTCTATAAGACGGCAATTAAAAGTTCCCTAATGTTTTACGGACTTTAATTTAATATGAAGGGTTAGATAGTGCTGTTATTTTATGCAACATGTTGTCAAAAAAAATAGCAACTGTTGGTATCTATTACATTTTACGTGATCCTCTGTTCGTTACATAACTCTGTGCCACTGTTTGTTAAAACAATATCCCTTCTTGAAAGACAATTAATCACTTCTTCAAAGACACTTAATAATCATTATAATGTGTATTATACATCATATTCTTGCGAAGTAGGCAAATTTATCAGCGTTTGCACGTTACATAAATCCTGCGGAACACAGCTTAGCGATAAAGCTTGACAACCATGTCATTAATAAGGCAAAGATATTGCTCTTGGCGAACGGCCAACATGTTATCCGAAAAAGGACGCAAGCAATTGTCAATACCCTAGCATTATCGACCGGTCTGCCTCCACCTGATTCTCTTAAAAAATATTCGTAGTTGGTATCTCGAACTGCAGACGTCGTAAAGTAAGGAAACACCCCGCTCCGTAGTTTAGTGCCAGCGGTAAAGTCGCGTATGTTGTTTGCAGGAGTAGTGTTCAGAATACCGTATTAACTTTTGCTTTATTACCGTCGTAATAGCCCAGTTCACATAACAGTTCGTTGCGAGTGATTTAGCGCAGTTGTCGCTCGCAACAATGAAGTCAATTTCAAATTTGTTAAAATTAATTAGAATTCAGCGGTGCCCAGGCGTGCTTCTTCATGAATTTCAATTTGCAAATCAGCTAAGCAGAAAAAGTCACGCAAAAGTGGAAAAGTCTCTGGGTCGGGCATCAATGAAAGTTATCGTGGAGATCTACCCGCGATGTCGCAGCCCCCGCCCCTAGCCCTGTCGAAAAAACATCAGCAAGAAGTTGGACAGCCGATATCCGCTCTGGCGCTGGATTTCAATTGTCCCTTATTGCTGACACTTTACATATTCTGCACTAAATCTTAGTCTCAAAATATTGTTGGAATCCCAATGGCCAAAGAAATTACAAGTGAACGATTACTTACCAACTTGTTTGCTCTAAAGCTTTGGGTGAAATTGAACACGATATTTTTGAAAACTGCTTCAATTTTTACTTCAATCCATCGTCAGTGTCATCAACATCTGTTTACTTCTAACAGCTAAACAAATTTTAATAAACAATCCGTCCGATATTCAACACAAATACTAAACAATAGGCAAAGTTTCTAAGAAAGAGATTGGAAGCCTTTTAAGGACACTTTGAGAGTTTACAAACAAAGAGGAGTTAATGGACCAACAGTGTAATGAGATCTCGAGGCATCAATCAATCCGGACCGAAGCCCGAGCTCCGGACACGAGCCACTTTATTCTTAACACTCAATTTTGCCACACTAATTAAATAGCGCAAAATAAGTCAATTACTTCATGAGACTATGTGGAGATTTTGCGCGGTTAAAGTTTTGTGAGAGCTTTAACGTGAGATCATTTAATTTTGCCTGTAGCAGTTATTCAATTATCACGTCAATTGGGACGTCTATGTGGATGATAGATTAATGACAAAAATAAAGGTGACTTTTATTTTAAAAATAAACTTTAAATGCTTTTGATACAACATTTTTGCCCATTGTACTTACATTGTCATACATAAAATATACACACACAAATTACATAATCCATACTAAATGACAAATCAATTCGACCATTGGAAGTGGGTGAAATTTGACATTTGACATGTTTCTTAAACATAATAAAAGAACAGCAATTTAGATTGACTGTGCATTACAGCTACGAATAGTTCTTCCTAGTATAATAAAATTGGCGTATCCCTCGAATGCGAAGCTATCAAGTTAGATGAGTATTCATATTAATATTTATGGTTTCTACTCAATAATAAATAATATAGCTCATATTAATTACCGAAAGAAAAGCACCAATATAAGGTGATCCTCAGTTCGTTAATTTGATATCAGGTATCGAAAATTCATTACCCGAAAGTGGATCCGGGAAACGATATCATATTGAAGTGATTTTCATGTTGTATAAGTGTGTGAACGAGGCCGAGTAAACAGAATTCAATTAAGTGCGCTGGTGCAATTAACGCGGAAGTGAGACAGGTGGCATAAAGGCCGTATTGAAATTGTTTCAATAATTGTGATGGGTTTATGCTGGTGATCCCACTATTGGACACTGAGCCGATGGAATGCAATTACGTCATGAGATTCTGCGATACCGCCTACTAGCATTTTTACTCGTGTAAAGTGTTCAAACACGTGTAATAACATCCTTGATTTAATCAAGCTCATAATAAACAAAGAATTGTTCTTTTATTTTTGCCGACGTTTGTAACTAATCTATGGCAAATAGCCTGTGTATTACTGTAAGCACTTTATCCTTTTTAGAGCATTTTAAACGATAACTATTGACATTGCCTCAAAAGTAACGATATGAGGTTAAAACTTTGTATCTTTTTGATTGGCAATAGCTGCAAGATCAACTTACTCTTCGTTACCACTACTTACTTTTACTAGGGGAGGGTGAATAGAGAGGGTGAACAGCTTACACACACTAGTTAAGTACACACCTTATCAATCTTGACATTTTTCTTCTCTCCTCTGGCATAGTATTTCAATAATGACTCATTGTATCAGACTTGTTCTGCATCTGTTAAAAACAAACACAAACAATTCCTCAGTAAAACCATTTCAAAAATACCAATAAAAACGTTCCACAGAGCTATGATTGCGTGCGCGGAATTTATATCTGTTCTGGTTCTAATCAAAATTCTCCACTGAAGCGCAACATTTCAATTCTATTGTGAAATCCAGTAGTTCGAATCTAGGATGCTGTTCAGGTCACGCCGTATCTTCAGCCTGACAACAAAGGCTAGAAAATTCTCGTGTATCGAACCAACAAATTATCCCTGGAACATGATCTTAGTCTTTTGTCAATTAATGTGTTCCTTTCATCCGACAGTAGTTAGAAAAGGACCTACTGATCGACTAATAGATAAACGTGCTTCTGTGTTTCTAGATACAAGTTAATCGCTCAGGGTTTATTGTGGTTCAAAACACGTTAGCGCTGCATCATTAATTTGGTTTATCGTAATGGAATCAAAGAATTGAACATACATTAATCACTGCCAGGGTCTGAATAGAAGTACAAGTATGAACATAGTTTATATCACTTTTGTCAACGTCCAATCAGAGTATTAGACTTCAGAAGCGAATGGAAATCCTAATGAGACTTTTTTAGACAACTTGAGCTTCTTATATACCCAGGCGTATTTCTTATATACCTTCTTATACAGCCATCTTCACACAGCCAGCTCTTATACAGCCAGCAGCATGCAGCCATTGATGGTACTTTTGTACAGAATCCAGTTGCAAAATGGAATCCAAAGAAGATACGCTGCAAGCGACGCTATAGGTTGAAGGCTGCTATCGGAGGGTGGTCACAGCTGCGGTTGCCTTTGCCATGAGCAATACGCTATTCCCCATATAGAAACGTTAACAAAGTCTTTCTAAAGAGTGCCTGCCATGTGATATCGTAAATCATTTATAGGTAAATTTAATTTATCTGCGCCATCCTTGTTCATGAGCGATCCTTATGTGACCTTTAACATATTATTCCCGGGTAAATTCAAAGGTTATCTATGAAGTATATTTTTTTACAGAACATCACAATTAAGTTAGGAGAGGTACAGAGATAAATTCATCCTCTGACATTCGCACGATGCTCAGCTGTATATCAAATTATGTTATACTAAATAACATTACCGCGCGTGTCGAGACTAAGCAAATTAATTACGTGCACGTTTCATTTTTATCCTTCCAAATAACCACCTACAGCTTTTGATGGGATGTTTACTGTGTTAAAGAACACCAAATGTTTTCGACCGCTAGTAAATTAGAGTTTACATTTACGTCTGTGTAATTTATGTCCATTGCGTATGTGTGCGTGTGATAAATGGCGGCGCATAACGCCCCGAGTGTGAAGTGGTGACATACCTTCATTAATTCACGTTCCCGCCGACTTGTGTACTGGAGAATAACTGAATTTGATTAACTAGCCTCGTTTGGTTTAGGAAATGTCTGTGCTAGGCCTATGGACATTTGCCAATGTTAGTTAGGCTAGTCGCTGATTGGAGCAATGACGGAGCGATAGAGCAGGGCATTATGCAACACAAATTAGTATGTCATTGGGCAATCAATCGATCACATTCAATCTGACAAATGGACAGACTTGCATTGCATACAAACATGTTGCATCACTAATCATTTTGTGCCTTTAATGGGAAGCAAACTTTAGTTTAATTGAGATGAGAACGATTTTAGATCAAAACTTGTATTTTGTATTTTAAATAAAATGTTACTGGAATATAAACAACACAGCTGATTTCCGACATAGCCGTCTCGGGTTCGACAACGGGATTAAGAACGTCATTATAAAAATGTTCTCTTTTAGAACACGATTCTAGGAATAGATATTTGTTCAATAATTTTTGTTTGCGAAATTCCGAAAACGCAAATTATGTTGACTTTGATTAAGATGCGATGAAATATAAATCGGGAAGTTAGCGTTCATTCATCGTTCGTTTTTACTTTTTTGCTCAACCAATTCAAAAAGTTTAGTGTCTTAAAACAGCTGTATTGATTGCTATTTATTACCTATGTCAAAAACTCATAAATAAAACTTAACTGTAATAGTTTAGAAATAAGCATTTTTTTTAACCTTAAAAATTTCCTTTTTTCCAGTCAGTGAAGAATAAGGATATAATAAAATTTGTTCTTATTTTTAGCATAATCATCATCATAGCCAGCTTACACGCGTCTCACTATTGAGTACTGTAGAGGCCTCCTTTCAATTTCATTATTGTGTACCAACCTTTTTTGGTAGTTAAAAAACAGGAACGCGCCTTCCCTGGCTTCTACAATTTGATTATTAGATAGGCAGTACACGCACAGCTTTGCCCGATTGCAACGACCTATAAAATAAACTACCAATGCCAGGGGCCTTGATTTCACTCACCATTTGCGCCCATTGTCATTCGTACTCTTTTCACTCGCTCGCAGTAAATCGAGCCACTTGCCGGGGAAAATGACGCCTCGTTCAGTAGTGGCCTTTGTAGCTTCCCTGGACGATGGAATCAGAAAGGAGCTTTATATTACATTATGTAGGCAGCTCTTGGTGGTATTTACTTCGATCAGTTATACGGCACAAAGCTACACAAGAGAGAGTTGGCCACAACACCAAAACAGATTTTCATCCATCTGTTTTTGACTCACTGATAATAAAGAGTAGCGGTTACGCCGATGTAACATGGGCGTCAATGGTTAATATCTGACAAAGGGGTTAGATTAGACTGTACTTTTTGCATTGTCATCCAATCTACATAATGTATACCAAATTTCATTCGATCTGACCACTAGAAATGGTCGAAAAATGGTTTGCAAATTTTCGTATTAATATACCGCGAGTATTTTCACACGGAATTCATGCCATGCCTAACCCTCCGTCTTGTAATTGTTTCTTCATTACTGACATGAAGATCGTGGTCACTGTTTGGAACAGTTTAATATATAGGTACTAACCTAACCCAACTACATGCTAAAACATTCCGGAAAAACCCGTAATACACTGTTTTATACTTCCAAAATGTTAAGTTAAGTAGCGAACCTTAACGAGTTTTCCCGATTATCAATTTGCAAGTCCGGCGCTGTGCCACTAACAAGCGGTTTCGGGAACTTACGTATAAAGTTGAGCAAGAAACAACTAGTTTGAACAGCGGAGTTTGGGAACTTTTCACCCGGATAGGTGTTGGAGGCGGGGAATTGGGAACTTGGGCAATTTTTGTGTAGTTTAATTTTGATATACTTATAAAAAAAAACGGTTTTAAAATGAGTAACATTTATTGAATGACTCATAATTATTGTCTTAATATACTTAAGCAAGATTGTGAACTCTAGCAAGGCAATCGTCACGGTTCACTTCGTACTCCGTCTGTCTGTATACCTGTCAAGACCATTTTCTTAGGATCACGTTTAAGTGATACCTTTAGGTATCGAGTTGAAATTAATTAAGCATTTAGGGCTTGAGTCCATGTGTGTGTGTTGTGCGTGGCCATAGGCCGGTTTATTTTTATAGGGTATACGTAAGGGTACCAACCGTAAAAAAGTGTTTGTATTCACGCGATCTAAACATACTTACATCCTTTTAAAGACGTATTATCATACAAACACCGTAGGAATCAAATCCTATAGGCTGCCTCTCGTGAACAATTGGACATGGAATTATAAAATTTTAAAGTGAAAGTTTGAAAACTACTGAAAAATAACTTTATTTTCGTAGAAATACCTACTATAAAGCAAACACTTGTTTGTTGCTAGCTTATAAATGTATGTAAACATCTTACTACAATAATCCGTCTCACACTTGGCTGTTTTTTATTAAACGCTGTAAACGCTCATTTAGCCGAATAAATTTCTTGCGCATGTTCCCTGATGTGCAAATTTCCAGTAACGGCCAAGGGATTGTTTGTGACGTAAACAACCCAAGACATATAAGTCAAGCTTATTAAAGCCTAACTAAATGTTTGCAGAGTCATGTTTATCGTTATTAAGTAATTGTTATTGTTAGTTACAGTCTGATTACGTTATGTGACTAATTTAGCGAGACTTGACATATTTTATTTTATTTACAGGCGACACCGACGAACATGGCCTGCCAAAGGACAAGGACATGGGATGCGACACCAACCTGTATCTTTATCATGTAAGTACTACCTTAATTTACTCTACCAGAAGCTTCTTCTGCATTCGTTTGCTTCGGGTAAAATTATACCACATCGTACTAACGATTGAGACGCTTTACGCGTCCATTCCAAACGACAGAGAAAAGGTAGGCCACAAAGATGCACAAATTTGGAAACCGCGTTAAAAACCTAAAATGATAGGCGGAAGATTTACCCCCTTAATACATAAACGCTTGATAAGCTCATGTAACATATAGATGCTAGACAAAGGCAAAATGTAAATTTAGCTATATGAGACGGGTAAATTTGAATAAGAGAGGCGTAACCCACTATCGACTTAGAACTTCATTTGCACCCCGCGGACATAAACTAACTCCATCATGGGCTCGCCTGTTAGTACTGGACATTATGACAAATAATACCCAAAAAGTTCTCAACATTTCCGTCAACTAAACTGTATTTCTTGACCGTTCCTCGACAGCGAAAAAATTGCTTAAGGGTTTCATCCATCTTCCTCAATGTCCATTAAAAAATTGACGGATGGGATGACCGAAAGCATCTACTTTTATAATAATCTTCCTCGTATTATCTGAGGTGTGTTAGAAGAAACTTGATTAAATATACAGATAAAAAGGTTATATACTAGCAGATCGTAATTATCTAACTCAAACGTAGCCAAGAATCATTAAGAAATTACAGCACGTACTGATAATATCAAGTATTTTTCGATTCATTTGGCTCAACCTGTGCTTCACAAACAAAGACAATAAAAACAATTTATTCGTTAGTTACTAACGAGGGAGAGAGGGTTATTAACTAATCCCTTTCTACCATAAATCTTATCTTCTAACAGTAAATTTTATTGTACTGCAAAATAAGCAAACTTAAGCAATACATTGGAAGTTGGATCCGGTTCTGCTCAGTATTATAATACTATGCTAATGTAAGCAATCAGATGTACAAGGAAATCTAAATTATTCCGTCTGGCTTTTTCTTGCTTTCCTATATTTTTTCTTGAATTACATTCTAATTTAGTAGTTTGAAAAGAAAGATGGCTAAGATAGTTGAGCTGTGAGTCGCTTTGTCGCTGTCTGCGTTCTTTTCTATTGTAGAAAATGTTCTTTCTTGTCTTTGTTATTTTGTTGTAACAGCACAATTTTGTCAGTAAGCCATTGTCTTAAATCAAAGTTAGTCTAGTAAACCAAAACACTGTTACAACATCCCAAGAACACCATCCCCACGGTTTATTTTGTGCCAACTGTTTCATGTTCAAAAGTTCAGAAGAATTACAGTAAATCGATAATTACGTAACTGCTTCATGTTGATAAGGCTCTGTCGAACGGCCGGTGGCAAAGCGGCCGGATTAGCCAACAACAAGTAAGCAAATCCCGGGCCGCCTGTAATCCCACCCCCCCTCACGCCGTCCAAGGAAAATTTATTGTACTACTCTTAATAACGTTTACTCGGTAAACAGCCCCGACTGTCGTAAAAGTCTCCACAAAATTACGACCTAAGTTTTTATAAGAATGTTTACCCCAAGCATGGCACCCGCAAATATGAATCTCATATTTTGAACCGCCTTGATCTCTCAGAAAAAGCGAACAAATATTCTCTCTTAACGAGATGCTTTTCGTTAAATTGCTTAGAAAAATGTTCCTGCTTGTTTCGCTTCACGTCTGAGCATGCGGATCTGATTAAATTCGAGTCCGCCCGTGAACGTGAAACCTGTAAGAGACTTGCAACGTTTAAGGATAAATATGATTTAATATAATTTCACTTATAAAAGCTGATACGCGTCACTATTGCTAAATAAATATTGTTGTGAAAAACTCTGTTTTTCATCTACGTGTCTTCCGTTGCACTCAAACATTGATTTAAACTTTAAATTGCATTTACCGAATGCTCAAAATTGCGACGAACGTTCCTCAGATTTTCGACTAGCATAAAATAGATTCGGAATAACATTCGGGCGCCAGCCAATCTAAGCTGGGATTAAGGTAGTGTGGGTCGGAAACGGAATAAATCGAGCGCCTTATTGAAATTGAGTTAGGTCGTAGGTGGGGCGCTACGTGCGCTTTCGATGACCCGTAGCACCGCAGCGTAGCGCGAGCTACGAGCTCGTTCGTAGCTCATTACCTGGAGGTCGTAGCAATTCAATCTCTCTGCGAATATTGGGTCGATTTTCACGCCTGACTTATGAATATTTTGCGGTTAGTTTTAAAAGACGAGAAGTTTTGTAATACAGTAACCAAAATGTTATACTAAGACACTTTACTTAAAATATGTTTAAGCCAGAACTTTTTCTTTACTCTTTGTTAAAGTTTCTGTCTTGATTAAAATTGGAAAGAACCTCGCGGCTTGAAAATGTAACGTCGCATAATGCTCTACGCGTTCTACGCGTTCTAATTTCGTGTCGCTCTCATTGTGATGTGAGACAATAAAAAAAACATTGCAACGGGCCTCGACCGCGCACGGTTCTGTACGGGGGACAAAAATAATCCTCTTAATAAAAAGCGAGCGTACTTTATATAAAAGCGGCTCCACACCTGGGGCGCACTCCGCACATAAAGGCGGCGCCACACCTGCGGCGTATCTGCCCGCCGGTGTATCCGCCGACGCAACCTCCTATATAATTCATGCACCATTTGCTCGCTTCCTCACTTTTAACCTAGTTACGTATTCTGATAGCAATGAGGGATGGAGATTTGCTATCTAAGCCTGTAGGTGTGTTATCACTGGAGATATTGAAGCCTCTCGCGAACTTGCCGATCGATAAGTAATTTCCCACGTTTTGGCTAAGCTCTTGGAAATTTTAACACTTTCGTGCCTCGAGACTTTCAGCTTTGGCCTGAACTTTAACGTTTGCTTTTATGTAATGTTTAATGTTGAAGGTTAAACTTACTGCTTTCTTGAAATAGCTAGGTCTAATATAGAAAATTAATTGTGTAATATAAAACTAAAACTGTCAATTTTTCAACCATGGTACTTTAACTGCTTTGACTATATTTTTTCTGTAAATGCAAAATTGATTTTAAAAAATTAGCTCTTCTAACATTTACTGCAACAGAATTTTAAATGCAACAAATTATGTAAAAAAACATAAAATATACCAGTTGTTTCTCTTCCCACGCAGATGGTAAAAGCCCATCAAGGGAATGGGCGAAAATTTTAGGAATCATGTTATAGGCGATGCGGCTGGCAACCCATCACTATTTTAATTCCCCTTTCCACCTATACGCCCACAATCAAGCCAAACGTGGCCTTTAGGTCTTGTAAGGGATAAATACGTGAAGTATGTATGTATGTATGTATCAGATTATCTATGAGCAACTCCCGTTTTGTAGTGGTACCTACTAAAGCGATCCTCTTGCGCAAACCTCAACGCATGAACTTTGATTATATTACGAGCAAACACATTAGATTATACCGTGGCCACCGTTCCGGTGCCTTAATTAACATGATTTGTTTGCACGCTAACTTGTTTATGGGAACATCAACGGTATTAAAACCGGTAGCTGTACGTCGCCGGATATTGGGTTGCTAAGGCCTTGATCGGTGTCTCCCGGAGCACCCTCGAGCCGAGGCCTTGCGGCGCCCGAGTGCCTCGTCAATACCGGCGAGTTCGTTACAAGACGATATGGAGGTCGAGAGCTGCCATTATCCTCGCGCTAATCAGTTTTAGTTAGCGGGTTACTTGGCTAACCTCATCTATACTACTACAACTGGTGTTTCATTGTTATTTTTGATTAAACATTTAGTCAGCAAAGGATGCTTTTTTTCGAACGGACTATTGCTGTTAGCCTCAGACTGCTTTTACAGCTTACCGGAGAGAGAGCGAGCTGCCAGACGGGCAGCTCAGCAAGGCCGTACACAATCAATGTATGAAAACTTTTGTCAACTTGAAAAAACCCTGAAGTCTTTACTGGGGTGTTCAGACTAACTCAAGCATCTGCTGATGTATTCTGGATCAACTTTAATAGTGGAGGCAGTAGTTACATGCTGTTTGACATCTGCGGCGAACATGGTAAATGTCCAATTTGGAAAAGGACTAATTCGGAATATGACCTATTTATTTTCGTGATCTTATTTAGCATTACGATGGTGTAAATCTTCCACAGTAAGTGCATTTTGACTCAACTGGTTCGATTGAAAATTAAACCGCGACTTTGCAGTCAGACCTTTCGTATCTTGCGTCATCCCGGTTACATCAATGACATTAGGAAGTTTTGAGAATTCCGCGCAAGTGAATGCAGTCGGAACGTAAAAGCGGACGTGGAGTTGGTCTTAATGGCTTACTTTCAAGATGGGATTGAGCAGTTGAGACTCGCTTGAGTACTCAGGCAAGTAAGGATTTACGTCTTCCATATGAAGATACCCCTGAACACGGAAACAGGGTTTTGCACCTCTTCGTTTTGCCGAGTTTATGTGCGAATTTCATTTTGAAATTTATCATGAAATTTACAGCATGCTAAATGTAGGTTGTAAGTTTCACATGATAAGAACATGTTCCTATTCGTTGTTAAATCAAAATGGTGGTCTGGAAATGATCGTTTTTAAGAGGACCGCCTACTGACTACCCTGATTAGAATTTATGTGGAAGCTCACTGTACTGTTTTATAGTGTTCAGTAAAGAATATTTGTATTTTTAATACAATTGTATAACCTTTCCCTGCATGTCTTCTGCTGTGGTTTTCAATAATGAGCCGGTGTATTGTATTGAAGAATTTAATTAATCAAAAGCGCTAATGATAAATGAAAATTCGGCGTTGGATAACGACACAAAAGTTTATTGACCTACTGAGGTATAAAATAAATTCAAAGAAAACCTACTAACATCATAAACCTAATAATATCTCATCGTATCTTATACATATTTTATTTTAATCATAATAAAATCTTGTCTTATTTCGTACAGACTAGAGATAAGTAAGTGAGCACCCAGCTCGGTTATATAACGAGAACCAGATGCTTTTTAAGAGATGAGACGAACGCAGCCTAAAGTGTTCAAGCGACCCGCCTGGCGTGTCGACTTCAAATCAACGAAACTGTGCTTTTATACCAAAACACAAAATAGTATTGCTTAAGTTAAAGTACTGCTTTCAATATTCAAATTTCGTTTTTGCATTATCTTTCATCTCGTTATGCACTGTAACTGCTGCATCAATTTAATGAATATATTATTATTATTTGATTTGACACGTCGTGGAATTAGCGGGCTTGAATAGTGCTTCATTACAATCACAGCACAGTATAAACCAGTAGACATTGTGATCTACAACAACTACATCTCCATCACTACATCGTCTATTTGTACTTGCATTAGAACGCCCGTCCGCTCTTCCAGACCACAGCAAAAAGTGTAAAAAAAATTGACGTAATAACATTTATACGTCTTAAATGTGTTGGCGTAAACGTCTCAATTGTTATGGAAAAATTGACCTCGTAAGTAGCAGTACGCAACGGTAACAAAATAATCTCCTTGTATTTGACACTTCAACACGTTCGAGACGTTAGTTACGACTTGAAGCTTATACTAAATAACAAATGCCAATGGCCAGCTTTCCGATTATACATTGGATTTAAACTGTAATCACAGGTTACACGGCTGTAGCTCTCTGACTGATGACGACATTGGGAATGAAAACAAATAGGGTAAAATCGCCGTAAAAATGTGCAGCAATGCTAGGGATTCCTTTATTCTTTATTGCCGAACACGAATTGCTGAAACGAGTTGGGAACAATTGGTCGCTTTCAATCGAATTCACATTAAAGTTGCATTTGTTTTCAACGTCCATAAAACGCTAGTGTTCTCTTTATGGGAAATTCTGCTAGTTATATATGTATTAACTCATTATTGCAGTGAACTTGTCTGTATGTAGCTAAAACATTAGATACCGCGAAAAACGTTGATTCAGCAAGAGATTGATGGATACTAAAGCTAGCCATTTTTAAAAGCTTTTTCTACCCTAAAAGTATACCGGTTGTCACGTCAAATTGACAAATCGCTGGTAATTACTCGGCTCGGTCGGTACTCGGCTACAGCCAATGCGATAATGGCAGGACGTAAGATGAACTATCCTGGAGTCCTTTATATTTAGGATTCCGTAATACTGCATTACTAAAACGGAACCCTCGTACATTTTATATGTCTGTGCGTACATCCATAAGTCACGGTAATTTAACTCTACGCTAGGATTATTAAATCTACCTGTTTGAATGTTCCGAATATTAAATGACTTAACTCAGGATTATAATTACTCGTTTAATTAAATCGCTTTATGATTGTGTAAAAAAAATATCAAAAATATTAAGTGCAATTATAATAAGTTATTGCTAAAATTTCTCTTGATTGCTTTTCTTGGAATTTGTATTTCGAAAATTGAACTTTGTAGCACTTGAAAACATTACTATTCCTAGGCATAGGTATTACGTATTAACTTGTTTATTATACCTCTGTAATCTGAAACTCCCTTGCCACATAATATATCGGATTATAGACTAAGTACACTGGTACCACGATGCGGGGACCGAACTAATGGGCTGCCAGAGAACGACCTATCAGCTCGATACAGAACAAACTGTCAAGGATTTGAGGACACTTCCACAAATTGGTGGCCACGTCATCAAAGTATGCATTTGACGTTTAGTTTTTGTTACGTTAGCTGGCATTTTCAAACATATAAACGAAATCTATACATATAATAAAATCGTTGAGACCAAAAAATCTGTAATTTGAAGATTTAAAAAAAAAAACCGACCAGGGTGACTTAAAATCGGTAACTGAACATATTAAAACCATTTTTAAAATTTTTGTTTGTTTGTTTGTTTGTTTGTTTGTTTGTTTGACTGAGCATCACGTAAAAACTACTGAACGGATATTAATGAAATGTTCACAAATCGTTTCCAATTAATTCAGAATAGGATATAGGCTACAGAAATTTTGGAAAATTTTGGAAAAAGGGGGTGAAAAGGGGGGTTAAAATTTATATGAAAAAAGAGAATTAGATTGTTCTAGAATCATGAAACTCAGAATAAATGCTTAGTAATAAAAATAAAGAAATACCTGTTTTAGCATTTTTTTTAAATCTCATCCAGAGATGCAAAAAAGAGGGTTTTGTGTTTAAAATTAATTAACTTCATACACCTATACAATAAAAGCCAATGAAGTGTAACCTTTTAAAGTTACTACATAATACTTCCAATTTAATACAGGTAAATATGATTTCTCAGTTTTCTTGAAATTTGATTTTTGAGGTGATTACGCACAAAATAGCGGAACTCAAGAAAATCAGCTTTCCTCGGTATAAGTAGTTGGTAATAGTTACAAACATAATAATACTACGAAGAAAATAGATAGATACAAATGTACATAAGACATATAGCCGGAAAAGCGTGTCAATTGTGAAAAAACATTAATATAATAATTACATGCTGTACAGGCATTTTTTCAACGAAGAGATTTTTGTCAAACCTAAATCAACCTAAATTGGCGTCCTAAATTGTGTTCTTTACCTAACACCTAAAGTTCAATATGCAATACCGTTACTTTTGTTTTTATTTATTGCGCAATTATTCACAACGCGTTCGGTTTTTGAACGCACTCTTATTTGATAGCCTGATATTAATATGAGGGCGGCGTGAAACGCTTGGCTGTATGTTCTTGGTACCTTTGCCTATAAAAAGCAAAATCAAAGGGCGCGTTTACGCCTGCGCTACGAACATGTCAGAATTTTATTGTGAAAAGTTGGTGCTTTTAGTATGAATCTGACAGCGAGCGAACCTAAACTGAATCGCATTAAGACATCATGGCAACTATGGCAAGGCCCCTGTAGGTAATTAATATGTAGAATGATAATAAGTGTTAATAATCTGTAATACGTATAATACGTATAATAATCTGTAGTACGTAATTACGTACCTACTTAAACCAAGAAAATAAATTAAAAAAGCTTCTGCTAGAAAAAATTGAGTCGCAAAATATTAATTAAAACGGATTAGTAAATGAATTGTTAGTCGTAAGGTAAAAACAGGTAAACATTTATGTATTATTTGGTTAGAATAGATTTAATTTTTTTAATTAATCAGGGTACAAATATCGTTAAAGTGAGCGCAGTATTCGCCAATAAGCGTCATAGTTTGGCGAAATTAATAGTGATGTAATTAAAACTGTACCTACTTAGCTTTTTTGAATAAAGAAACTATAAACAAAACTATAAATAAAACTATTTGTAAAATAAAGTATAAATAAATGTGACGAGTCATTAACCAGTTTGCACTTGATTTTTTTTCAAGATTCCGTGTCGCAAATTATTATTTTCATGACGTAATTCTAAAAGTATAGTTTCGTACATACTTTCAGTGGTTCATGTGACGAAGTTAATAGTCATAATAATAATAATTTTGACATCGAGAAAAGCCGTAAGTATCACAAAAACACACGCGGACGAAGTCGCGGGCAACAGCTAGTCTATATAAATAAAAATGAATTGCTGTTCGTTAGTCTCGCTAAAACTCGAGAACGGCTGAACCGATTTGTTTAATTTTAGTCTTAAAATATTCGTGGAAGCCCAGGGAAGGTTTAAACGGTGAGAAAATATTGAAATTTAGAAGAAAAAAGAACGGGAGCGAAGCCGCGGGCAACAGCTAGTCTAGGATAAAGATATTGTAACCTAGTAACGGCGCAGTGATAATGAAAAAATGGGAAGTAGATCAGTGAACGTATCTTAATGGTAATGATAGAATCGCTTAAGGACCATTGAAACAGCTTTCGTACTGCATTCATTTTCTTTTAACACGCTTTTATTTTTAAATTAACACCAGACTATAACAACTTAGTTACGTTTTTGTTTTTCGATACCTTCAAACGTTTTGCTTATTTTTACACGATTTGAGAACAATACTCTCGCACATTAAAGCCAGCTTTTCAAATAAAAAGCCGTCGAATTATAAAATCCACGTCTCTTTGAAACCCGAATTCTGCACTCGTACTTTTCAGGAGGCCGCATCCTCCGCGCGAAATGTTGCGTGAATAAAATACGAGGCCGCGCCGCCTGGGCCCCCTATATCGCGTTACATGCGCCAAATTAAAAACCATACGTATAAATCACAATCGGGTTACGTTTCGCTTTAATGAGAAACTGAAGGCTTGCACTTTTGACTTGATTCTATGTCCAAAGATTGGGAAATAATGGTATTTTTTTAATAAACCGGTTTCAAGCACAGAACTTGCATTTAAAGAAATACTGAAGAACTTATAGTAAAAGAAATTGAAATGTAGATGCCTTTTGAGCTACATACAATCTCTGCTCTCGTTACATACTGAGGAAGGAAAATAATTAATTACACGGCTTTTTAGATCTGTTAACCGCGCTTTTTCGGCTCTTTTGACACTTCTGTTCCTTTTACTATTATTTCTGTGGTTTTTGAACTGGCAAGACCTTGAACAAGAGCTTTACTAAGAGTACATTGTCCCTGCTCAGAAACCACAGGAATTCATCATCATCATTGTATAAAATGCTCAAAAGCTTGCAAAGAGATTCCAATCGTTCTGCCAATTTTGTCCAATATATATACGTACAGTCGCTTTTAGTTACATCGGAGTCTGAACAAAGCTATCTTAGTATTCCGTTAGTGCTCAAGATCAAAGGACTGCGTTGTCTAGATAAGCAAAAAGGCGACAAGCTCTCCTTTTTATTGTGCTTGGAACATTTTTAATCTAGTCAGTGGTCCGGAACACCCAGTTCCTGGCTGGTCCTATCGTAATTACGTAACTGGGGATAGGAATTATGAAAGCGTACTTTATCCATTTATCCACGTTCATCGAATCCAACTTCCAGCAAATAATGGTGAATTTATTTTATGCCGGCTACGTGAGCCGAGCGCTAATTCACGCGCCCCGCTGCCGGCGACGCGATCACGACGTGAAAGAAAACTTTTCGATAATACCGCTCTAAGCCTATTTTATTCACCATCTTTTAATGGTACTTAATAAGAACATTAAGCTTTTTCTTCGTAAAATCACAAGCCGCAAGGTCGCGTCAAGTTTGAATATTGGATGAACAAAGTAAGGTTTTAACAATCCAATTGTGTAAAAAAATATTTACAACTAGCTTCTGCCCGCGACTTCGTCTGCGTAGAATTATACATAAAAACCTTCCTCTTGAATCACTCTATCTATTAAAAAAAACCGCATCAAAATCCGTTGTGTAGTTTTGAAGATATAGGCATACATAGGGATATAGGGACAGAGAAAGCGACTTTGTTTTATACTATGTAGTGATGAGTGTTAGTAAGAAGTATGTAAAATTTGCACAGAAGATAGAAATTTAAAACTTTTTGCTTTATATGTCGCTGTATACCTAATGTGTTTCTTGGCAACGAATTAATAAATATCATATTATTATGTACTAGCTTCTGCCCGCGACTTCGTCTGCGTAGAATTATACATAAAAACCTTCCTCTTGAATCACTCTATCTATTAAAAAAAACCGCATCAAAATCCGTTGTGTAGTTTTGAAGATATAAGCATACATAGGGATATAGGGACAAAGAAAGCGACTTTGTTTTATACTATGTAGTGAAGTGATGTAGTGATTTAGCAGCAGTGTCTGAAGAGTTAGTATGAAATTCAAAGGTGAAATATTTAATCGACTAACGGCTGAATGTTTAAACAGACCATAATTTTATTTTAGTCTGTTTTTACTTTAGTAGTGTGGTAGGTATATAATAGGTATATACCTACACACTTGACTTCATTACTTAACCACCCTACCACCAATTTTTATTTATATTAACCTAAGATTCTGTCTTACGCTGGGCAAAGGCTTCCCCTCTCGACTTCCACCGGATTGGAGAGCCTTTTCCGGCCATTCGGTCAGTTCTACGCAGTTCTGCCCAGGTCATCTATCTCATCACTTCACCTACCACCAATATTTAAAGCATGTTAATTTCTCTCGCAGGAGGAACTCGAGGACCGGCCGCGGGCGGCGACGTTTCTCAGTTCCCTGGCGGACTACTCCAACACGATCCCGACGGCGTCTGCGGCGGACCCAGACGCGGCCAAGCCTGCGCCTCCCGCCCGCATGGGCACGCTCATCGGCGTGTTCCTGCCGTGCATCCAGAACATCTTCGGCGTGATCCTGTTCATCCGTCTCACGTGGGTCGTGGGCACCGCTGGCGCTATACAGGGCTTCCTGATTGTGTTGGTGTGCTGTTGTACGGTAAGTTGGTTAAGTATTTATTACTTTAAACAAGAAAAATGTAAATGTAAACTAGCTTCTGCCCGCGACTTCGTCCGCGTAGAATTAGACTTTAGAACTGATGTTAATAGTATATTCTACCATAATTATTAACGCAGCGACTCTAGGCAGCTGCGACCTGTGACATGTTTATCGCTATTCCGCAGGAACTATGCAATTTTCCGGGATAAAAGTAGCCTACCTATGTGTTAATCTAGGGTACCAGCTATCTCCGTTTCAAATTTTACCCAAATCCGTGCTTTCGTTTCAGCGTGAATAAGGAACAAACATACACACTCACATCGTCACATCCATCCATTAATCCATCCATCCTCACAAACTTTCGCATTTATAATATTAGTAAGATAAGATAAATACGTGTATTTTTAATAATAATTATAATAATCAATCTAGGTACGGGCTGAAGTCTTAGAAAAAAACTTACACAAGCAATTCGCGCGCCGTCAGTTCATTAAATTATCAAACATCTCAAACATTAATCAGCCGTAAATTTTTTGTATGGTTCTAAAACTCGTTTTAGTTCCGGAGTGATAGTAAACCTCCATGCTAAATATAACTGGCCGCTTATAAAAATAACGAAATTGGACTCAACTTTTTTAATCGATCGGCTTTTGTTTTTTGCGCGTATAATTAAGCGAATGGAAATTTAATAATTAAAATATTCGGTTTCATTTCATTGATCGATACCTTTTTCGAACAATTGTGGCGTGAATGCAGCTCTCGATTATGAGTAGGAATATAAACTTTTCAAATTCTGAAAGATCGAGTGATTGAACAACTTTTTTTGAATACGCTCAGCTACTTGAGTCTACAAAAATTAAGAGGTTTTTAAACCGAACATGTACGCATATTGCTTGACTTATGTATTATCGTTACAATTGTACATATTTTTACTGTATTGTTTCGTGTAACGTACCTACAATAATTAAGAAATTATGTATTGTAACGTTTCTCACAGACTATGCTCACGGCCATATCAATGTCGGCAATCGCGACGAACGGTGTCGTGCCGGCCGGCGGGTCGTACTTCATGATCGGGCGCTCATTAGGCCCCGAGTGTGGAGGCGCCGTCGGCATGCTTTTCTACACCGGCACCACACTCGCGGCCGCTATGTACATCGTCGGTGCCGTAGAGATTGTGCTGGTAAGTTACTTAATGGCCCCTTAAATCTAGGTATAAACTTATACTTTAATATTATAATATTTTTGAAAAATAAATCATTCTATCTTTATTTATTTCATCAAGACGGTATCGGTTACCTACGTTTAATATAGGTAGTAAGATTTACAGTAGAATGATGCAATGTGTTACTATGATAGTGTGCTGGGTTCCTTTTTCTCTCTCATATAAGTATCTATGATCATTGATAGGAATGGAAGAGAGAATCCATCCTTCAATACAGTGTTACTTGCGTACTTCAAACGATAATACTCTGCTGAAGACACTAGTGAAGGAAAATCAAAACGGTGATGGGTTGCTAGCCGCATCGCCTATAACACTGTTCCTAAGATTTTCTTAAGGCTTTGTGATCCGGGAATGACGCTCATCTATTTACTTTATAAATCTATCTTGAGATATTACATTACTTTTATCGTAGTACGTATTGCCACATATTATATCAGCCGTCAAGCCACGGGTAAGATCTTAACTGCCCATTTTCGTCTTTTACCTACTGCCACGATCAATTTTGCCACATGCTATGTATTTCTAGCACCACGCTGAGTCATCCTATCTATTTTCCAGTTTGTTATCTTAGTGACTGAGCACTATTTTTCGTGTAACGTCTTCATTTTTACTGCCTAAACGTTCACGTAACATATTTGAACGTTTGGCGTGTCTGAACTAGGATTCTCGTCATCCTTCATTATTAAAAGCCCAAAGTGAAAATCAATACGCGGTCTTCCGGAATCCAGCGTTCGACCTTGTCTCTCAGCAAATATGTCTACAAAGAATCTCAATGGAATATAATATAACAAGTAATATGAAACCTTTAGTTTCGTGTGAGGAGGTTCCTTTCATCTTAAGGCCTTAATTCAATAACCGTTATTTTCCGCGCGCGTACAGCCCGCGTCGTGTGCGGAATAACGTAACACGTCCGCAAACTGGCTAACTCCGCGACCCAGTATAAAAGTAATTGTTAACCGTACTCGTGCTCCCAATACCAACGATTTATCAAAAGCTGCCCACTCTTTTGACATCTGTTAGCTTAACTCGATAAAAAGTGGATGCTCTGCTATTTCGCTCATACTGTACACTCCACTGTACTGTATACACCCGTTTACGTAATTATTTAATTGAAGAAAAGAGCATTTATTTTAAGTTTACTATTTATTATTAACACACTAGTATTAGCTTAAATTTGGAACACAGAATTTGTATGTGGATGAAGCGAAAGAGGTATGTCCGGATCGTAACAAGTGGAACAAAGTAGTCTCTACCTACCCCTGTGGGGAAAAAGCGTGACGATATGTATGTGTGTAACACAGAGTGTACCAAATCAGGTCCCGCGGTCGGATTGACCTAAAATTTGTCAGATCTCAGGTCTATGTCCCGTTGCTGAATACAACAGCAAAAAATAATTTAAGGAATTAATCACACCAATCTGACTAGTCCGGTATAAGATCCAATAGACAGTAGGGGAGACCGAGGAGAGTTGAGACAGAGGTGAGTTGATACAAAGCCGATTTATCTGAACTGTGACAGTTTATCGGGCTGGTAACTTCGCTAATTCGTTGCTCTTTCTACACTCTACAGTTTGTGTGAAGTTGTGACCTCGCTAACTGTCATAGATGCAGAGAAAAAGGCTTTGTATCAACTCACCTCTGTCTCAACTTGCCTCGGTCTCCCCTAATCTAAATCAATAACAACTCTATGTGATATCTATCTGCTATTTATTAGCCTGATTAGTCAGTGATCAGTCTCCTCGAGAAATTTCTCCATCAAGTTTAGTAGGTAAAATACATTTTGGAATAACATTACAGGGTATCTAAGCTTCTATATTTACTTTCAGACGTACATGGCACCCTGGCTCTCGATCTTCGGGGACTTCACGAAAGACCCCGATGCAATGTTCAACAACTTCCGAGTGTACGGCACAGGGCTTCTGCTAGTCATGGGCATGGTGGTATTCCTGGGAGTCAAGTTTGTCAACAAGTTCGCGACGGTGGCGCTCGCTTGCGTCATTTTGTCCATCACCGCGGTTTACGTCGGAATATTCGTCAACTTCAACGGGAACGATAAACTACAGTAAGTTGGTACTAGTACCGCTGTAACGACTTTTTCTTCTGAAGTCAATTCAAAGTATTTCAGTGAGTGCATCATTATTTGCTTACCTGGCAATCACTGAGATAATATTTAGAGTAAATTATTTATTTTTAGGATGTGCGTGCTGGGGAAAAGACTGTTAAAAGATATTCATATAAGCAACTGCACGAAAAATCAAACCGGTCCATTGCAACACATATTCTGCCCAAACAAAACATGCGACCCTTACTATTTAGCAAACGAAGTTCACGTGGTTCAAGGCATCAAGGTAAGCAGAAAAGATCGAATAGAAATAAATAAATAAATAAAAATACGTACCTATATCTTAGTGGAAACTGCAAGCGTAATTTATCACAGGGCTTGGCGAGCGGTGTGTTCTTTGACAACTTGCAAGATTCATTCCTTCAACTTGGACAATATATCTCATATGGCAAGGAGCCTGAAGACATCGAACAAATGGAGCGACCGACCTACAACCAAATCTATGCCGATATTTCCACTACTTTTACAATTCTTATTGGGATATTCTTCCCTTCTGTGACAGGTAATTAAGGATACGAGTTGATTAAATGATGCATTGATATTGTTTGTGATATTTTACTTTTTTTATTGATTACAATGATGATTTGTATGATTCTCTATTTATTTGATGCACTCTGCAGCTTGCACATTTGATAGATTTGAAGTATGAAATGCCATTAAAGTCGATTTAAATATGGTAGTTACATGGGGATATTATTCAGGCATAATACAAATTAAGGGCGAATTAGGGTTTCCAGTTACATGTGTTTTTGCAATAAGAGTAATATTGTCCTTGTCTTTGTGCCTTGTATTTGGGTGTTTACGGTAATTTTTTTGTAATTCTTAGTACCTAGCTGTGTTTTGTTTTTTTTTTCTGTTACAAATTAATTTCTACCATCAATTGAGCTTGTAATAGTAGCCCAGCCTAACGTATGTGGTCATAATTTCAGGTATAATGGCGGGTTCTAATCGTTCCGGAGACTTGGCAGACGCTCAAAAGAGTATCCCCATCGGTACCATCTGTGCAATTCTTACCACATCTACCGTCTACCTCTCTAGTGTGCTACTCTTCGCCGGAACTGTCGATAACTTATTATTACGAGACAAGTAAGGTTTCTTGTGATCACACATATCTTTCCTCGGTTCACCTCAAACAAAGTCAGTTATTTTGAAAAAGAAACGTTAACAAGCCAGTCCTTTATTTCTTATTCTCCTTTCATCTTGTCTTGAAGCTTAGAGTTATAAATGGATTTATATTTAATTTTGTTTTCAGATTTGGTCAGTCGATTGGGGGTAAACTAGTGGTAGCGAACATGGCGTGGCCAAACCAATGGGTCATTTTAGTCGGTTCTTTCCTATCGACCCTCGGAGCTGGACTTCAATCACTAACCGGGGCACCTCGTTTACTTCAAGCCATTGCCAAAGATGAAATTATTCCGTTTTTGGCACCTTTTGCCGTCTCATCTAGCAGGGGTGAACCTACAAGGTAATTAAATCTAGTAGAGTTCATGAAAGATCGTTATTTTTTACTTTAATAACAAAAATACTTTGATGCTTTTTAGTTCGAGAGCTTGACTTGAAATCCTTGTTATCGTCTCACAGTATTATTGTTATGTATATTCTTTGTTTTCCAGGGCCCTGCTCCTCACGATGGCAATTTGTCAGTGTGGCATTCTGCTGGGTAACGTCGACATATTGGCACCGCTCCTTTCTATGTTCTTCCTAATGTGCTACGGATTTGTCAATTTGGCCTGCGCTCTACAAACCCTGCTCAAGTCCCCCAACTGGCGACCTCGATTTAAATATTATCACTGGTTTGTATTAACTATTATCATGTTTGATTTTTCTTTCTGTTTAATTTGAACCTTAAGTTTTTAAAGATGGAGTACCTAATCCCCGTGTATGATATAATTTATGTTTATTTCAGGTCTCTGTCCCTTGCCGGTCTGACGCTTTGCATCTCAATTATGTTCATGACGTCGTGGTTCTTTGCCCTTATTGCCATGGGCATGGCCGGTCTTATTTACAAGTATATTGAATACCGCGGGTGAGTAAGAAAAATAAAATAATACCTTATTAGGTTCATCCATACATAATTTGATTTGGCTTAATGATCATTAAAATTGTATTATTTTAGAGCGGAAAAAGAATGGGGTGACGGACTCCGAGGTTTGGCCCTATCAGCTGCTCGTTATTCTTTGATGCGTCTAGAAGAAGGTCCTCCCCATACTAAGAACTGGCGACCCCAAGTGTTAGTGCTTGCAAAATTGAACGACGATCTCTCACTGAAGTACCGAAAAATGCTGTCATTTGCCAGTCAGCTAAAAGCTGGTGAGTGTCTTGTCTATCGGAAAAAACACATAAAATCATTTTTTTGGGTCAGAGGTAACAGAACAATATTTTCCTTTACAGGGAAAGGTCTTACTGTTTGT
This sequence comes from Pandemis corylana, assembly GCA_949127965.1. Classification (NCBI taxonomy): domain Eukaryota; kingdom Metazoa; phylum Arthropoda; class Insecta; order Lepidoptera; family Tortricidae; genus Pandemis; species Pandemis corylana. The sequence continues at coordinate 13,492,175 of OX421851.1, read as the reverse complement.
GTGTCCGTACTTGGAGGGGACTTCACCCGGAGATCAAGTGAAGCGATTGCGGCCCAACAAAACCTTCGGCAGGCCATGGCTGAAGAAAAGGTCAAAGGTTTCGCGGACACCCTCGTCTCGCATAGCATCGCTGATGGACTTAGTCATTTGTAAGTTAAACGTATGTTTTTCTTAACAATTTATTTTTAATTATATAACACACAAATCACGTCTATTATCGTTTACGGGTTAGACTGAGCCTAAGGTAATAAAAGACCTAATGGCCACGTTCAGCATACTTGAAGGAAAGTTTTATGAGTTCGAGCTTATTGCATAATACGGTCGAAGAGATCTATCTATTGGAATTAAACTGCAATGTAACGTACCTAATACTATAAACCTTCAGATATGTATAACGCCACACACTTTTTCTTATTTACTTTTTGCCTCACGTCAGCGCGTGCCTTCGTCATTTTATGTAGCCAAAGCGCGGCTTTATCTCTACTTTCATCGCTGGTTTGGTCATTGCTAAAACTAAATGAAATTAAATGTAATATTACAGCGTTCAAACAAGTGGCCTCGGCGGGCTCAAGCCGAACACGGTACTGGTAGGCTGGCCGTACGGCTGGCGGCAGTCGGAGGACGAGCGCACGTGGCACGTGTTCCTGCACACCGTGCGGACTGTCGCCGCCTCCCGAATGGCCATGCTCGTGCCGAAAGGGATCAACTTCTTTCCGGACTCCACTGAGAAGGTACAAAGAATCCTAACAATTGTCTCAAAAGATAGTGTAGTGTAGGTGACTAAACTTGGACACAGTGCTTGTAGACTGGCCATACGGATGTCGGTGGTCGCAAAACGAACAAAAAATCACACACCTTGGCTAGTTATCCCTTCCTTTACTTTAGTATTTCGTTTTGCCGTCAACAGAGTATTAAAGTAAATACAATACATTATAACTAGTATAATACAATGACTCTTTACCACATAATAAACAACATAGAAAACAGGTAGGTACAATTGGCGGCCTTATCTCTACAGAGCAATCTCTAAATACCCACTATTTTTTTTTGCACTGGGGGTTCATAAATAACTAACCAGCTCAATGCATTTATTCTGTATCAACTTTCCGAAACATGATCATTGTACGCTTCAGGTTGCCGGCAACATCGACATCTGGTGGATTGTGCACGATGGTGGCATGCTGATGCTGCTGCCGTTCCTGCTGAAGCAGCACCGCACTTGGAAGAACTGCAAGATGCGCATCTTCACCGTCGCGCAGATGGAGGACAACTCTATCCAGATGAAGAAAGACCTCAAGATGTTCCTATACCAGCTCCGCCTCGAAGCCGAAGTTGAAGTTGTTGAAATGGTCAGTATTTGTTAAAATATGCCAGATTATTACAGAAAAGCATTTTGACTCACTGAACTGGACAGTTGGGCCAAGATTTAAGGCCATTGTTTTCAATCATTTTTTATTTGTTGTTATATTTTTACAACATCTGGTGATCAGTTAAATGTAAGCCTTTGAAAATTAACTAAAGGCCAAACTAATCTAATTATAATTTGTTACTATTAAGTCTACAATTTCATTTCAGACGGACAGTGACATTTCTGCCTACACGTATGAACGCACCTTGATGATGGAACAACGTAACCAAATGCTAAGAGAACTGAGGCTGAACAAGAAGGAACTAGGAATGGTGAGTTCTGATATATTCCAGCTTCTCACATTTCAACACACATGAGACTACTAGTTTCACTTTCTCACAAATAATAACAGTACCTACCTACTTCAGTGTCCCGCTGTACAAATTCTCGTGGCTTTATAATAAAGTGTGTGTATATAAACATAACTAACATATATTTGTCTGTCGCTGCCGATACAGATGCAAAATATGGTGGACTATGAGCAAAACGCTGAGGAGAAGTTGCCTCTGGTAAACCGAATACTTTAACCCTCGAACGAGTCCACTTTTATTCGCATTTAGATGTGATCCATTATCAACCCTTTGGATTTCAAGTCTCCTTCGTTTTAATTTAGCGTTGTTTAATTTGAAAGCATTTTTGTAGGAGGCCAGTGTGTATTTAATACTATTTTGTCTAAGCTTGACGGTGGTGACTTATTAGATTAGTTTTTTACCTTCTATGTGTAGTTAACATTCACGATACCATCCGTCGTATTTCACTTTCACCCCATGCTATCACTGTGCCTAGCTGTGTCCGACAAGCAGAACTGAGGGACACCAGGCTCTTGATATTCGCTTTAAATGTTATCTTCTATTTTCTTCTTACTTCTTTGTTGAATCCAACAGCATCATCCATTGTTAAAAGGTTCGCTATTTATTTAAGTTCGAATTTCACTGCACCACTCATTTCTATGTTTAGAATATGAAATCCTTTTGCATCCTAAATGTGATGTTTAGCTTTTAATTTCTAGAATACTCAAGCACGATTACTACAGGTGGGGTTTAGCTTTATTTCAGAAGAAAATAGATAGGTACTTAATTATCACTGCACGCCTATAGCTATAGGTAAACAGCTTAAAATATATATACCTACCTTATTTATTAAAATGGTCCTTTCAAAAATTTGCTGATCAACATCGGTTTCATCCTTACGTGACTATAACATAGAGCTAGCAATGCCTTTAGGTACCTTGTTTTGCAGTAAGTACATCGTCGTTGTTGTACAATATTGAAATAGTGCCTACCTACCTACCACATTAATTTAGTTAGGCGTGCAGTTATAAAAGACTCATTATTTCTATTTAGGTACATAAAAATTATGGATAAAGAAACTGTTTATTAAACATCACCGGTCCCCCACAGTTGTTACAATGTTCTTCTCAACTACATAACCACCAAGACCTCTCGTCAACCTCGAGTTATCTAAACTAATCTTATAATCGAAATAACCACTGACTACTTTTAAATCAACTTTGATAGCTCCAATAACTTGAGGATTACTTTAATAGCAGGCGGTTCGTCTGTGCAACAGCCCGCGTGGAGCACACGTGTTTGTTTTTAAAATACCTAAGCATTCATCTTTTTCAAATTAGTTAGAAGTTGCCACACCAACAGTATGCTTGGAAATAAGAGCTACGTTAACTGTAAATAATAACTAGTTAACTAGTGTACTTTTAAAAGAACTCTGGACACGACTATCTACTGATTTCTCGTCAGCTGTTAAATGCGTCCTATTTTAGTCCGATATCAACCAATATTAAGGGCTAATGGTAATGACACCCCTTTTTATGACTAGGAGGCATTATCTCTTCAATGTGATATAGTGAAGGAAACATTTAACTGCTTGCCAAGAAATCGCATTCGGGCAAACTCCTCATAACTAGATAGATATAGAATTATAGACATCGTCAGTTCCAGCGAATTAGTAGTAGATTTCTATAATAGATATTTCAAATATAGGTACAAGCAATAGTGGACCATCACCACGGAGACGTGAAGTCCGCCAGTAAGGTGCGGTTCGCGGAGCCGAACGGCACGGGCACAGAAACGGCGGAGACTGCCGACGACGCGCCCTCGCCTCCGCTCGACGAACTAGAGAAGGACGACAAGGTGAACATAATGATTACGCCTTTGAAACGATGTTGTAGTCACGGAGATTTAAGTGACATTGAACTCGTGTGTTCTAATTCTAATGTCGATGTTGGTTGTTTCTTCGATATTATCGGTGATTCTGCAAAAATTATTTTGATTTTACGGAGTGATTTTAACTTCGGTGTCACTTAATTTTTCTTAACAGACAGTTCTAAGTTAGCAGCGATAGCTGGAATTTCAGATGAAATTGCTTTTAAAGAAATACAATTGACCAGAAAAGATTAATATCTCCATTTCGACGGTTTTTTGTATTCCATGTAGAATTTGCCTGGAAATAATTATTGACAAACCTTTTTTTTATTCATTTCAATCGAAATTCAAACTATCAAAAGAAATTGAAAGAACAGTCTTGTCCTACTTGTTTTAAATTTTAAAACGGTTAGGCATATTTTCTTAAATAATAATGTAAAATCAACTTGATGTTTCCCCTGGTCATTTATTTTTAGTCAATGTGTGCTTAGTAGGTACGATATGGTTTTATACTTACAGCTAGAAACGATGAGATTGAAACATCCCGTCTCTGCTTGAGTTTTCTTCGCTTGAAACTGAAACTATTCTCCATTCGTTGGACACACTACACTTTCGTTTTGACAAAATAATAACTAACTGTACCTACTTTGTTGTATGTAAATTGAAATTCACATCATACACATTATTAACATTTTGTGTTTATTTTAAACACAAACATCGTATAAAATTTGTATTGTTTTTACCAAGGAAAATCATTGAGAATGACGCATTGTCAATTGTGAACGAATGGACTACTAAACTATTATGTTACTATAAAATATTTACTGCATAATGTGAAGCCATATTAGCTACAACTACAATGAGTCGCAAAACTTGAATATTTTCAGTTTCCAGTGAATTCATCCACCTCACACGCTTCATCAATATCGCTATCTGCACCTCGTTGCATCTACTTTGTTTTCGTCTCACATTAATTTAATCATTGACCTGTTTACCTCCCAGAGTCCTAGCGAATCTACACACGGTGGTCATATGTTTGCTAATGTTTTCATTCACGTTAATTTGTTCACTTTAGTTTGTTTCGTTGTCCACATTAGATAAGAGATTGGATGTTTAAATGTCCGTAGTGAGTCGTTTAACAATCGAAATAATATATGACATCCCGTGTTTTATTCGCCTTGAATCCGTCATGTGCAACGCTCGGGTCGTGTATCAAAAACGAAACATTGCGAAAACACAATTGGGGTTAACGTAGGACGACTTCCGAAGTAGTTTGTTGCACATAATCGATTCATTGTGGGACTCGCCCGACGAATCGCCGCAGTGCGAGGGCGCGCCGTCACCGCCGCTGGAGACTCCCGCGCAGGCCAAGCGCGACCCGCCCGAGCCCAACGGCGACCTCACCGCCAAGCCAGCGCCCAACATTACGCCGTGAGTACTTACTTACCTTATTTATCTTAAGGCTAGCGCAGATCCTTGTAAGGTCATTTTGGGCTGCAACCCAGGAACTCGAAGTTGTAAAGCATCCCCTGGGCCCTCACTTCTTCAACTTAAGAGGGGTTTGCTCTTGTCGGTGGAGCAATTTCCATGTGGTCCTTTCCGGGGCCTTTTCTTTGACTTTCTGATACGAACACTGGAAATGTCTATGATTTCAAATATCTCAACACGCAATGAATAAGGGGCTAGTAGGTAGGTACTTATTAGCGGTAGTGGTAGCGGGGCGCGAAAAACTCACGGACCAACCGTTTAATGGTCGAAACTGGTCTCCAAAGCTACTAACATTCCACAAAATAATTCAAACACACTAATCTATTCAGGACCGAACAGAATGAACACGATGACGATTGCGAGCGAGTTACGTAATAAGTCTACTGAATTTGTCTTAAGTACCTACGTACCTACATTGAATCTCGACCCTTAACCTTTTGGAATACAGCTAAAAATTATAAATTCCGCAAAAGTACGAAAGGTACCTACATACGAAGATAAAAATAATTCCAATGCATTGTAACATTTTGACAGCCCATTTTGACCATGATGACAGTTGATATAAATAACGGCCATATATTAGGACCTGTTTCACTATTTTTTATTAAGTTCCTGATATCTTGATGTCCTACAAAATAAAGAAAAATGATACTTATCACAGAGTGATGAAAAAGTCCTAAGGTGTTGCAATGAAATTCAGCAATATGGCTGCACCTCTTACCCACATTATTAAGTATTGCAGCAAATATTGCCTTAACTCTGTCTTAATGTAATGTGAAACTATATTGTGTTATGTGTTTAGTGACGAAGGCACGGTGCGGCGGATGCACACGGCGGTGAAGCTGAACGAGGTGATCGTGTCGCGGTCACACGACTCGCAGCTCGTTATCCTAAACTTACCTGGCCCGCCGCGCGACTCCAAACTCGAGAGAGAGTCCAACTGTGAGTACCCTAAGCCATGTGAAGCGGTAGTGAAATTGTTCTAGCCACTATAGAATGAAGATGCTGTGGGAGCTCACGAGATTGTTACTATTAGAGTCAACTCCTGCCCATATACGTCCCACTGCTCGGCACAGTCCTGGGTATAAATCGGCTAGGGTTGGTATTCTCCTGCGGGCCCAGTGCGAATTAGGAATTTCTCACACGCAACCGGATCACACTCAAAATTCATAGTAAACTACAATTTCAAAGTGGGGAGAGACCACAGTAAAGAGATCTCTATCTATGTGAATATTATGCTTGGTAACGAAATCCGAACACTGATAGCAGCAAGTGGTATTTATTTATGTGTGTTAAAAATCTTCGATGGCGCGATATATAACACAGATCACGTCATCGGTGTTAGCTGGTCGTGAATCGTAGCAGTTTATGTAGTCTATAACTAGGTGGCGCTAGGGTCGCCACAAGTTAATGTTAATGACGGAGGAGCAAGTAAGTAACGGGCGTCGCTGTGTTGCAGACATGGAGTTCCTGGAGGTGCTGACGGAGGGTCTGGAGCGCGTGCTGATGGTGCGCGGCGGCGGGCGCGAGGTCATCACCATCTACTCGTGAACGCCCCGCGCCGCGCCCGCACGACCACACACACGACACCCCGCAGCCTCTCGGACTGCCCGCGCGAGCCGCCGCTCGGCGCGCCCTTATGAAGTCTTTGTGATTCTATCGTAACCTGTTAGTGTTATAGTTTACCTCTGAACGGCCGAGCTCGAGCCGACGTTTGTACGACAATCGCATAATCGCTCTCGTAAGACTGCCGAGACGGACGTTGAATTAGTGACGTTGCGTTTTCGTTTATAAAATATTGTATGTATTTTCTTACGATGATTGAAATTATATAGGAGTTCGTTTATGACTTGTAAATGTTAGATTAGTTCTAAATATTTTGTTGAATTTGTTGCTTAGAGTGATATTTTAAATTTTATTCACTGTTGTATAGATACGTTGTGTATGGAGTATTAATGTACGTATGAATCTAACGAGGAGCCTTATACTGTCGGTCACGGAGTGCTTTGATTAGTTCTAAGTTCGTTCTGTTACATTCGTAGTAGCTAAGCGGTAAGTTAGGTGTCCGCGGACATGCCATACTCGTCTTACTTTGTTAGTTTTACGTATTAGTTGTTACCGTAAGGATAACCTTCAACTTTCTATTATAATGATTGTTTTCTATTTTTTTAATGGTTCGTTTTTCTATCAAAGTTGTATAACATAGATAGTTTATAGACGTATACATTTATTAAAGAATAAACTATGAATATTTTTATCTATTTAAAACGTATTTTGTAAATAATAATTCTGTTCTAAGGTTTTATATCTGCTCAACTTAAAACTTACAGTGGGACTGAAGTATGAAAATGCAATCAATCTACCTTATAAATTCGTATTTCGCAATTTCCGGTCGCGTAGAAATTACTAAAGAATAAAGCTGTCTAGTCACTTTTTGACATTAGTTACCTAAAACAAATGTTAACACAAAACACACCAAATTAATTGCCTCTATACGTATAGAATGTAAACCGAGTTAAGTTTAACTGAAGTAACGTATGGTTTGTCTACGTAGTCGTTTGCATGGGATCCTCCCTGAGGGTTTCGTGGCGAGTAGATTCGTCGCGCGAGTTAGTGATAATATCGCGGGGAGCGCTCATTCCGGCGCGCTGCTCGCGACGCGGCGCCGCGCCGGCGCTAAGCCTCTGCACACGAACAAGTGTGTGGGGCCCGAGCATGCGCGGCGTGCGTCTCGCCTGCGCGTGGCGCGCGCGCGACTGTGCGTCGCACGAGAAGTGTTTCCCGTCGCAATTAACTTTAGTGTCTAAACTTTGGAAACTTGTTACGCACATTCGCGTAGGTAGATGATTTCTTACTGTGATCGTTTGTATGACGTTTTTGTCATCTGAGCTTATAATTATATTTTCATTTATAAACGACGTTCACCTTACGTGATCGATCGCTAAACGAAAATCAATGACATCAAGCGAAATGTACCATCTGTCGATTTTTATTTCATAACACCGCGAACAAAAAAACCGTAGGTATTTCGAATTGGTAATAAAAGATGTTACGCAACTGCCAAATAGGAGTCGATGTCTCGTAATAAAATATCTTAGCCCTTAAGTGATTAGGTACGTATCTAACTACCTAGATTCTAATAAAATGTGTCATGGTTCAAAATTCCATAAAATTATATCGAACGGCAAATATATATAAAATAGTTATAAGAGAATAATGCATTATATCACTTTTATCGATACTAGGTAGAATGCATAGGACATCATAGAGAAACATAAAATATAAATAACTTGACGAGTACCTAACCTTCATCTTTAAACTGCTGCTTGCTACTGAGCCACGTAGGGAACGGGCCCTTGACGCAAACTGTCTCCGGTATAGGTATTGAACCATACCGAAGACATACCTACAATTGACGGATTTAATCACGTCCTTTAATGACTTTAGCCGGATAGTTTCTATACTCTACGGCTACAATTCACACGTACGATTAAACGTGCTTTATTTTGCTGACAAATACCAAAAAAATTAGAGTCGAACTCAAAAACTAGTTTTAGCCAGTTACGCTACTTGGGAAATAGATTTCCATAAACTGGGCCAATTGACCCAGTCAACTGAAGCGGTTCAACTATAAGATTATTTTTTTAATCTTAACCAAAACGTAGCTGCTGCTCTGAAGCCCTGATAGATAACAGAAATATATTTAAATAAAATTAAGAAAATAAAATCTTGAATTGCTATAAAAACATGAGATAAATATTTATTATGTTAAGCTACATACTTTTGTGATTGTGTTCTCTATCACATAGTGATAAAAAGTAAACGAAATAACTTATTTAGCAACACATATCTTCCTCTCAAAATAGACAAACATATTTAAATATATACCCAAATCAGTATAGTATATGTCGGTTAAAATTTAAAAATGTTTATGCCTATTAATAGGTAATGAATGATAAACTCAAACTTAAGTGAAATACCCAATTAATATCTTTATAGATAAATACTTTCGTAACAGATTATAATGTAAACTAAAGATACTTATAAATTATTATTTTTAATTACTTACCTATTATAAATCGAATTTATTATATTAAATTGAATTTAATATCTTCTTCATGATGCCGAATGGTTTATCAGCTTACTCTGCCTCCATGAAGCTTCAACGTAGTAGAACACACCGCATCCTGTCGCCGTAGCACTCTGGGTTTTGTCTCGGAAATAAGGCACTATTATCCCTGTGTCCCGATAAATACTAATGTGCTAGCGCTAAGATGCAGTGCCTCTCCTGTTTGTCACTATCAGGCGACTCGGCAGCTTCTGCCGCTCGTTCCGACTTCGCACTACGCTACAATCACACAGAGTAGACACAATGTAACATGTCGCAATGCAAAGCTACTCGCATTTTCTAGACCTTTAGATACCAGATTGTCGACATTCAAGTTGTAGTAGACTATATAGGAAGAAAAAATAACGAGCGCGAAGATAAAATAAATACCTATGTGCCAAACCTCACATTTTATTGGATGGGAATGATCCAGTGGCAATATTAAACGTAGGATTATCTACCTACTTAAGTAGAGTATACTCGATCTGTAAGGCTAGTTCCAGAAACATTGGAGCAGTCAGTATCATGTCATGTCAATGCTTCAACTGTTCCAACGTTTATGACGCTTCTGCAACTAATGGTAATTGAAGGGGTGATGTCTTAACTTCAAAATTTGGAACGTAACAGACGAAATCGTCTTATGAAATACATCCCAGCCTATCTCTACACGCTAACTTCGTAATTATACCTATATTCACAGAGAATACTGTTTTCATCCGTATTAAGTTGACGATGTTGGCCCTTCAATTACTGCACCAATAGGTTATGGGTAATGTTTACCTATCTAATCATAATAATAGCTTTCAAAGATACATGAGTGTTAGAATTGTCACGGTAACTACATAGACGTATTGTAATTCAAGAGAATGCACATAGTTAGATACCTAATTCAAATAGATTTCAAGTCGTGTTCGTCGTTTCAATCGTACATTTAGCCTTATTCGAAGCCACTAAAATGTAACTCTGTCGAGTGTCAAGTAATTTAATCTTTGTAATATTACCTTATTTAGAATTAGGCTGTGAGTCAGCGTAAACACATTCTTTACAATTTGATATTCAGGCTAGAGTTGCTGTGATACACCAATATGGCTATAAATTTATAGAGTAGTCATTTCTGGCAATGGGTCGATGAAGGCGAAGTCGAGCACCGTAAGACGCCATTGATTTTATCTGTGATCTCTCAGACGTAGTATCCCTATCCCGCGTGTCGCGCAAGCGCCGTGCCGCGTGGCGCGCGCGCGCAGTGTGCGCAGTGCCTTGCGGCGCGCGGCGCTGCGCGGCGACAGGCATCGGCGAGTGTCTAGGCCCATCCTGAACACCCGTGTGCCATTTTGACTATTGGGTTAATAATTTCTCGCCTCATTGTAATTAACTTATTATAAGCATTTTGATCTGGAACGAGTTTTTATTAGAAAAAGAATAATTCGAATTGTAAAAGTTGTTTAAGAAATTATTAAAATATTTAAATAATAATTCTAGTGAATTAGACAGTGAGTAAAGTAAGGAGAAAGTTATAATAAATGTTACGAGTATAATGAAATAAATTAATGACAAAATAAACTTATTGTTTAATATTTTAATTTAACTCCAGTAATGTCACACGATTATTTGAACTTTTATTCTTCATAATACAAAGGCATACATGGTACAAAATAGACTAAGCTTTAGTACTTTAAAACTATTACTAAAGACTAGAAAAATATATAGGCACATATTTATTTTTACTCACTTTTTCTTATTATGTATCCTCTGCATTCAAAATGCATTCTCTGAGATAATTTTCTAAATCACTTTTGTTACGTGATATGTAAAACTGACTAAGAACTGAGTACTTTGCACTAGCAACTTTTATACCCAAAAGCTTGAGATGTTTCTTTTTCATCACCTGTGGTCCAACTAATTGTTTGCTGTGAGAACAAAAATGATCTGGCATGTGGATCAAGAGTGCTGTATTTTCATTCTTACCAGATTTCAATTTCCAATTGAAAGAATCAGTTTCTAATCCCACTGGGTGAAACATGACATCTATCAGATAAGACTCATCAGCATATAAAAAAGGAATCAGCACAGCAATGGACACCTTCTCACTACTACCAGCTACTTTCAATAAACTATCTTTTATCTTCTCTATAACATTTCTTATCCTACCATCCTGTGAAATGGACTTTGACCATTGATCTTTTGGCATAAATGGTCCGACATAATCCTCACATTCCAGCGCTAATGCAGTGTCAATCAAGTGAAGTTTTCTCAGTGTCTCAGGATTATTTATTTTAACTAAATATTCAGCACTGAACAATCTCCTCACAACTTTCATTGGGTACATCCCTACATATAGGTGAGATAAGACGATTGAGCAAACATCATCAGGGATCATTTTCTCAAATTTTTCTATTATTATATCTTCAGCCAAGTTCCAAAACTGTTGGTGATTCTTCGGATTATAACTTAAATAACCAAATGGATAAATAAAAGATTTAAGAAAATTGTTTGGGACCAATTTGCCATTTATCATGAAGTATTTACTACATTCTTCCAAAATGTTTGGGTTATGTATTTGAAACTGCATGCAGTAATTCAAGATACCCACTATTAGTATCTGTGATTCAACTTTGGCACCTTTTAGTTTCATATACTTCTCAACTGCTCTCTCTATGACATCATCAGTATAGTTTAATCTTGTAAACTTTGAAACTATATCCAACAGCATATCTTCCTCCAAGGCATGAAGGTTTGAATAGAACCACCTTCCAACTACAGCAAATGATTGCATGGATAAATACTTTTCCTGCATAATAGTGTTTAATATTTCTTGCATCCCGGAGACTTTGATGATGTGCCACAGGTCTGCCAGTTTCTGTTCCATCAGAGTGAGTATAGTCTTCTTACTTGCCTTCAGGCCGGGTAAGATTTTAAAAATAAGGGCTATGTTAATTCCATTGATTTCATGCTCTCTATCAACAAACCCAACCCAGAGTTTATCCACTGTGTCTGAATATTTTGGGTCTCCATTATTTTCCATAAGAAATAATATAAACTCACACAATTGTTCAACTGACAGCTTATTATCGATCACTCTAAGCAAAAGTTCATCACTAAATTTATATTTGTATGGCTCCATGAATGAAGAATTAGAGTGAAGTATGTTTAGTATTGTCTGTGTGTCTTCAGTCTTCATTACAACCTTCAATAACTTATCTAGGATTGCACCTTTAGCTAGATTAACATGAATTGTAGCTGTCGGAACAAATGGTGTGGGAGGTGGAGATTTTTCTAAATCGTATATACGCTCCATAGCGCCCAGCGCTATGTTGGGGGTTATTCTGGTGCATTTTGATAATAAAGTGAATACATCTCTCAGATGCATACACTGCTGGAACTCTGCTTTGATCAAGTGGTAGTCGTGAGAGTCTTGCGAGCTCTGCTCGCACTCCGTGGGCGGTTTCTCTATTTCTACGAAGTCCTTCATTTTCCTTACTACAACGGGAAGCTCTTGGACATTAAAACCATTCTCTACTAAAATGGTACTATTGGTAAACTCCCCGCTATTCAAAATATCATTATTATCACTGTAGTAGCGTGGGAACAGGCCAAAATTGCTGAACGGCGTGCTAACACTTCCTGAAGATAGTCCACTGTTTCGTAGTTTACTGTAGGACCTCCGCAAAACGAATGGTATCGCCATCTGTTATTTTTTGAATACACGCCACAAACAATAAATTAATTTTAAGAGTAAATCAAACAATAAACTTAAGATGTTGACCTTCACGAAAATATTTTGTCCTATCCCATACCCCGTTTATAATACCAAAACATTCGTTTAGCAGTTTCTACTGTGGACTAAACTGTCAAGTCAATGCCACTTGATGTGACAAGCAGCAGTTGTGTTTTTCTGAAAAGATGAATGTTGCGGGTTACCTCCGCGTGTGATCAAGAGCTGCGGTTCGTTTTTGGATCCGTCCGAGGGGAAGTGCAGTGCTTGTTCCGGTGCACTCTGGGCACCGGTTAATGATTTCCTGGCGGTCTCCGAGGGATATCATTATTCGTTGGCTAAGAGCCCGACAAGGGGGGGGGGGGGGGTTGTCTTATGACCATGTTCTACCGTACAACGTTGCCGACATTTTTGTCACAAGATTTTTGAATACTGTATTTATTACCTTGACATTGGCGAAATCATCGCATGGTCCGATGGGGCCATATTAGAAAAGAAGAAGAAGAAGAATGTTGCGGTTTAGTGATATGACATATGATACACTTGATTCTGTATCTATTTTAATTCATTGCAGCATGGAATGGAAAGTCTTCCACGACGTTATTTTTATCTGTATTTGTACATTTTATTTGTGTTACCTGTGCTGTGGCAGCAGTTGTCATGACTGTCATTTGTCATGTCAGCTGACGATCGACGAACTGACAGGACGTGTTCTCGTGACCGTCTCTCAATATTTTCGGATAATTTACGTTGATATTATAAAAAGTACAGTGCAAAAACTATTTATACGTTAAAAATAAAAACACATGGTTTCAAAGAAGGTGTTCTTGTCTGTTATTACTTGATAAGGTCGGTATTGATTTTAATATATTATTATTACGGTGCCGTTTCAATTGTATCAACTAAAAATAAACGACGGTTGATTATTTTCCGCATTTTGTAATATATATTTTCAATACGTCGGCGACTCACGATGATGCTGTACGTGCTTAGTTGTAATATATCTGGAATCGTTAATTTTTTTTAAAGATTCCGCGTCGTTTTTGAATTTGATAGATCGACAGATTTACGCGGTATACCTACATAAGTTTGAAACTTTCTACTGCATACCATTTATCTAAGTATTACGCATTAAAAATATATATTATATTTTTTCGGTAAATATAAATAAAACGTTTTAATAAATTACTAACACAATTTTATATAAGTAAGTATCACCTGACTTTTTTTACTTTATCTACGTAGGTAATTATTTTGTAAAAAATTTGTTACTAACCTTGACGCTAATAACAAAACTCTCCTTGCGAGTTGTTAACATAATTCAGTTTTATTACAGTCATTCATCAGGTACCATTACAGTTGTGTCATTGCTCATGTAGTTATTATAAACAAACACAGCTACAGTAAAGTACCACTCAGCCTGCTCCGCCAATGGAAACCTACATCACACTTACACAGACAGACATGCTACATTTTACGTGAATAGTTGACCTGCCGTCACACATAACATATGTCAATTAGCACATAGTCAAAGACCTTCAAAGTCAATTTTTAAATTACTCCTTGGAGAGCAAATCACTGTATAAAAACTACAAAATATCACAGAATATTTTTCAATGATTATCTTAGTGATAAGAAGTAATCCACACTTATCTACACTAAGCTTGTGTAATAACATTTCTACATATTACACTATGGGTACCTACTAATCTACAACAGTCATATGATACAGGTACCCCACTTGAAAAGGTATAAGTAGGTATCATATTCCACGACACTAGACAATTACTGCAAAAGTCTGCATAAACATTTGGGTACTTATGTTATGTATGACTAAAATAATTCAGGTCAAATACTTCATTCACAGTTCTCAATGCTACCATGAGAAGGTTATTTTAGTAGTTGGACTTGTTAGTGACATTAGCGTCATTAATTACACGGCTTAACTTTAGATTTGTTCAAGCTTTAGTTACAATTTTATGTGACATTCTGAAATTATCTAGTTGCCCCATCATTCAATGCCAAGTAATCAACTCATCCGTCTACAAACATAACACTACGTAACAAACTAAAAAAATCGTTGTAGGTAGGTTAAGTACCTACCTAGTTATTTAAAGAAGGAATACATTTAGCGATTTCCGCCGCCCATTAAACCCATATCTGAACTTGAATTCTTAGAGTACCAGTCGGCAGTGGGGTAAATCTCTAGTTGGTATAAATGTAGAGCGTTTAGAGGCGTTGGCTGGGTGGTTGGATACAATAAGTAAATCCATAACAGAACCAAGTTAGAAATATACGTAACTGCATGCAAGCGCCATCGTACGCCGCCCGTAGGTTGCGAGCAGGTTATCTGTACATTTAATGGTCATGCGTGAAGCTAATGCGTTCGAATGCGTCCGAACCACAATAGGAGTAAACAAAATCTTGCTACTTGGGAAGTCATAAACCGAAGTAGCACGACGACGAATGAAGAGCGTGTTGACACAATTAAGTGCGTCGCACGAACCCGTTCCTGACAATCAAACAAATGGCTTCGATACTACTATAGCAGTTGCCAATGCTCTTCTATTTGGTTTTCATTGTAGATGGTTCGGCAACTGCGTTGGGGTGTGGCAGGGGTGGGTATGATAGCCCACGACTTTCTGACGGCGCTGGGCACGCTGCCGGAGGAGCAGCACCGGGTCGTGGCTATCGCGGGCAAGGAGCTAGACCGGGCACATCGCCTCGCCACGCTTCACAAGATCGGCACAGCCTATGAAGGCTACGACGCGCTCGCTCGTGACGACTCCATAGGTAATAAAGAACACAATGAAGATAAAGGCTAAGCTGTCTTTTGTTTACACGGACGAATGGACATACCTGCTACGTTTTACGCTCGTTTGTCGATTTTTCATTGCGTAATTAGACCACAAACGTGTTCTGCTGATTTACTTATGGTTGTGTTAATTCTCTTAAAATAAAGTCTAGGCATGTCCTCTTTTTATACACTTTGATTTTATCTAAAATGCTGGGTACAAGTAAGCAAACATACAATATATAGGTATCGAAGGCAAAGCCACAGACTGAGGCTGATTAGACTATTTCGAAGGGCAAAAGTATCTATTTCCAAGCAAAAGTAATTCCAAGTCCAATAAGGCTAAAAATAGATACCACCAGTCCATCACGCACGCAATGTACGCACGGTTAAATCACACGCTAACACTTTACAATATGACATACCAGGGCCATATGCGCTATCACCCGCGGCAATTATTCACAAAATAGATTAAAAGCTGACTTAAGCGGCCAATTAATGCTTATACGCTTTCAATAACAACTTTGAGATACTTAATAAAACCCTTGTTCACAGACATCGTGTTCGTCAGCGTACTGAACTTGCAACACTATGAAATATCCACATTAATGTTAGAGAGCGGTAAGCACGTGTTGTGCGAAAAGCCAATGGGCATGACGCACAAGCAGACCAAGGCTCTGGTGACGCTGGCGCGGGAAAAGAAGCTGTTCCTCCTTGAGGGCATGTGGTCGCGGTTTTTCCCAGCTTACAGCGCTTTAGAGGAGCACATCACATCTGGCGGGCTAGGGGACATATGTCATATCAGCACACAGTTCGGGGTCCAAATTAATGACATTGAAAGGAACTTGTAAGAACCACGCTTTATCTTCATAGGTTCCCGCCGCGAGCATTTACGTGTAATGTTGTTGCACTCTTGCACTTGTTGCGCTTCGGATTTTGGTCATTGCATCTCCGTCGTTCTCATTATTTATTACAAACATTAGAAACAATATATACCTACAGTGCATCTTTTCCGTTCACACAAATACACGAACACCAGCAGTAGATACGTCCGTGGCATGTCCGCCGATTAAAATATTACCCATGCGACGGAATTACGACTTAATACAAGATGGATCTGATTTTAAAAGTATTTTCTATTGATTTACCGTTTTTCCGATTGCTACTTTATCGCTTTTTGTGATAGGAATACTTTATTCACTTTCGACCCTTTTATTAGGTTCATGGTAATCATGTTAATGCTCGCAGTGGTGACCTGTCTCTTATAAATTAAAGGCCATCATTTGGGCTCATACGATAGACTACTGATTATATTGCTACGTAAAAAGCTTAAAAGTAACATCATGTTGACTTAATTAAATTTTTACACCGCATTATACTCTGTTCTTTATTTAGTTAATACGCCTGTTACAAACTTACTTTCATCCTGTATCGCTAGAATTTATCTAAAGTTGATATATTTGAAACGTTAATTATCCAGACTTATCGTAATTTGATTACTTAATTGTGCAATTTGAGTTAGCATGCAACTATTTTATGAAATTGTAAGCATATCATGCCTACTTTGTTGTTTTTATTAAGTCATCCATTTACTAACTAACGCATTATCCGCCTAACTAAACCTAAGGTGCTTACTAATATAACGTACACACAAAAATCGTTCGAAAATATCGTTCGTCTTCATGAAATGATTATATTTCAGAATGAAGGATTTGGGCGGTGGTGCAGTGCTAGATCTCGGGATATATATGCTGCAGATGGTTCAATTCATATACAAAGATGCCCCAACGGACTTGGTGTGCACCGGGCACTTGAGTAAGGCGGGCGTGGACGAGTCCATTTCTTGCGCGCTGAAGTACAAGGACGGACGGACGGCGACGCTCTCCGCACACACCCGCGCTACTATGACCAATAAAGCTGAAATAATAGGAACCAAAGGATCTGTCACCGTAAGTTACAAACTTCTATTCTATTCTATTCTCCCTTAATGGCGGCCGTAAGGCTTGGGCCAATGTCAGTTTAAAAGTTACAAACTTAAAATATGGGGGGGAATTCTGATGGACGTCAGTTACCGACATCAATAGATATAAATACGTGTGACGTTTCATTTTTTTTAGTAAGTAGTAAGTGATCCAACAGACCGTAGTCACCAAGTTGGTAGTCACACTTAACACGCTGCACAGTGCTTGTAAGCAATCGAGGGTCCATTTTTGAACGCGGGGTCGGGTTGTTCACAGTTTACAAACACGCAGTGTGTGTGTATGATAATTGAAACTGTAGGTATAATATTGATTTTACGGTACAAAGTGCCTTAGATACTTTAGCATTTGAATATCTTAATATCTATCGAAGCCGAGCGAAATGTATAGATGAAACATCAATATCGTAATCAAATCACTGTAGCAGTAGCGTGATACGAATGATGACTGATTATTGAAATTGCGCTTCCCAAATACCTAAACTGCGTACTTCACTATGATTATGACAATAGTGACACCTTTATCAGTTGTTAGAAAAACATTTCCTTAATCGTACCTAATAGCGTTACAAATTGTTTGCGGAAAAAACTGGAATGATATAGATAAGCAACGTTAAACTTAAAGTAGAAGTAAGTATAATTAAATCATTTAGTTCTGATTATTATCCATACTAGGTTAGTAATAGTAGTCTTATGAGTTTTAGATTCCGTTAACTTTGACAAAAATCCCAATCCATCTTTTGCTATTCATATGTAATGCTATAAGCAATTTAAAGTAGATAGCGTAGCTTGTTTTGGTTTTGTTTGATTATTTTATTTTCCCCTTTTATTTGACGACCGGATAGCCTAGTGGTTAGTGACCCTGACTATGAAGCTAGAGGTCCTGGGTTCGAATCCCGGTAGGGGCAGACAGTTGTATGATGAATACGAATGCTTGTGCCCGAGTCATGGATGTTGTATGTATTTAAGTATGTATTTATCAACATTATATAAGTATGTTTATCCGTTGCCTAGTACCCATAGTACAAGCTTTGCTTAGTTTGGGGCTGGGTCAATTGGTGTAATTTGTCCCAAGATATTTTTTTTTTATTTTTTTTTATTTATTTATTTATTTGAGGCGAATTTACGGATTATCCACATGTATACATATAAAAAAATTATGTGGATATCCAAGTACGTGTATACCTACTTAATTGGCTTATTTTAATAAGACCATCACTGGCGATATTAAGTATAACAAATTATTAGACGCTGTTAATATTTTTTTAAACTTACATCGCGTGTTTCTTTACATACTTATCTTTGCTCCTTGCTATCGGGATCTAATCTAAATGAAGATTGTGTGATGTATTAAGCGTCTACTGAACTGTTGGACGTACCGGCAACTTTCAAGACCAGACTATCCATTGCTTACCAAATCAACTACGCAGAAGACGTCGACGAGTATTTGCCCAAAACTCATAGCAGTGAAGAATATTCAAAATTGTTTTTTTTTTTAGTTGGATTTCTTCTGGTGCCCCACGATGCTCCGCCTGTCTTCCGCCAACATAACGGAGTGGACGCTTCCCAAAGGACAGTTCAATTTTCACTTCCACAATAGCGCCGGGCTCAGCTACGAAATACAAGAGTGCTACGATTGTATCACTAAGGGTAAATAATTGATTTAACTTTTTTAACCGAAGCTTGAAACTTATCAACAGGCAGATATCAAGGAAAATGGATAGGAAACCAGATCCATTTTTATAATCATAATAGAAAACGGGAGCGGAAACTACCAGTGTAGTCTACTCGCGTTCACGGCCATTGTACTTCAAGTATTGCAACCGAACCGTCAGCGTAGGTTAAAATATGCATTTCATTTTACTCAACAAGATGATTGTGGGAGAAAATCGCGAAATGCTAATGTAATTTGCATTCTTATTTCTTTAGGCCTTAATGCCATGACCGTCTCTGACATAATAGTCAAGTGTAATAATATGTATCTAGACAAAGTTTCAAAAATAAGTACCATACGCTCTTACGCCAGCGTAATAAGGTCGTGGGACATATTTTTGAGAAGTTCCTGTCGATACTTATTTTTGCACTTGACCGTACATGGCACCTTTTTTCACCTGCCAGTTAACGTCGTGATCCTTTCTCTTTGATTAAATTTTTTTTTTCATTCGTGTCCAGTGTCTGAATTGTTTTCTAAAAAGAGTATAGCTACCTACCTACTTTAATTAAGTTGTGTATTTCCATTTCAGGTTTACTAGAAAGTCCAAAATTAACCTTGGATGAGAGCATTCTGCTGGCAAAATTATCAGACACCATGAGAGCTCAGGTCGGAGTGCTAGAAAGTGGACTATAAAGTTACTTGAACAACTTACCTGTAATATCAAATGAGAGTGAACCAGTTTAGGCAAATCTGCTAATAAACAACTGGGCAAGATTGTATTCGATAAGCAATGAATTTTACCTAAGAATTTCCCAACGTCCCCAGTGCACAATAAAGTGAAATAAATAAGTATTTATTCGTAATTGTATTATATTTTCTGGATATAGAAACAGTGGAACAAATTGAATGTGATATTGACCATGTATTTGTAATATTCGTATCCTAGTAGCGTATGACCGTCCGTTAGAAAAGGCATTTTAGTCAGTTAACATTGTAAGTTTAGTGTTTAACCCGCTATTGTTGTAATGAAGCCAGTAAAAAAGCAATAAGTGACAATCCAATGAGCAACTTATTGTTCTTGCGAAGTGCCACATAATATGCTAATCCTAAGTACTTAAAAGTACATATTACCTCAACTAACTGTGATTGTCGTGTCCAGGAGTGAAAATGTATTATACACTAATATTTATTATTAAATGTTGTGAAATGGTTGTTAAAATGTTCGCCTATCTAAATCTTCTTTGTATATCCTGATATCAACTGCAATGATTTTAAATGTCTTTGAAATTGCGATATTTATGCACAAATATATCTTGTGAATTCAGCACTATAAATATTATAACTATATTTGTAACATCTACGTATTTAATAAACAGATTGAATTTACTGTATCTTCGGGTTTCATTTATTTTCGGACGCGTTTAGCGCATTCGCTGCCAGCTGCCAAACGCGAGACTTCTTCAGGTGCAACAGACGCACATGTGCGTTCAAACGCCTATAACAGGGGTTCCCAAAGTGTGCGCCGCGGCGCCCTGGTGCGCCGTAGAAAGTAAAGAGGGGCGCCGTGAGTTCTATCACTATCCGAAACCACAAATATTCGCGGGTACCTATTTGAGCGCTCGCATCGGTAAATAATATAGCAACAATACAACTTAGCTAAGGCAGGGCGCCGTTACAAAATACTAAACTTGTAACTGCGCCGCAGGTTGAAAAAGATTGGGAACCCCTGGCCTATAATATTATGACAGGCGAAAGTCACGAAGGCGCATAAATTCGCCGGTGGCAGTGACCTTAAATCTTAGCCGAATAAAACTAGGTGAAAAATAAAGGGATGTAACCAGATAATCAAAATCATGTTTAGAAGTGATCATTTAATTGCTAAATGTCTGGAAAACGTCGCGCATGATCTTGCAGGCGTCGCGCAGCTGCTGCTCTGTGACGACGAGCGGCGGCGCGAGCCGGATCACCTGCCCGTGCGTGGTCTTGGTCAGCACGCCCGCGTCGCGCAGCCGCAGCACTACGTCGTACGCTGGTATCTCTAAAAAGGAAATTATACTTTTAAGAATAATATACCTAGGTTTGGGACTTTGCGACTATTACGGACGAATGGTGTATCGTCTGGGAGACAACGCCTGTGGCTATGTAAACCGAGCCACATACTCTGCCGCAGGCATGACAAAAGAAGTTTGCGGTGGTTGTTACTGAGCCGCCTTGATGTCGCTTGTCTCTTGTCAGCAATTAACTGTTAGTAGTACCTAAAGTATTACTTACTGTCATTGACGACCATGGCAAACATGAGTCCTCGGCCGCGGACGCTCGTGACAGCATTCTTCGGTATCTTCTCCAATTCTTCACGCAACACGCTCTCCAGCTTAGCTGCATTCTCGCACAACTTCTCTTCCAATAATACCTGCACATTTAATAAGATTCCTAATAAATCTGCTTTGCTTTATAAGCGTCCCAACCTTGATGGATATTGGGAGGCGGTTATGTCAACCTACAGATAACAACAAAAGGAAAACTTATGAACTGGCAATTAGCTTCATAGGGAGCACAGCGCAACTTCTTCACCTCTTTTGAAACGTATTATTTGTGTTTAATTTTGCTGGAATAGGTGCAAATAAAAATACCACTGTACAGATTAAAATTATAAAGGGCGGATTTTTGTGGTTACCTTCATTGCTTCGGTAGCCACCGCGCACGCCAACGGATTACCTCCGTACGTCGAACCATGTGTACCGGGAGTGATCACCTAAAAGCAAATTATTTTATAGGTAGGTAAGTCGAATGAATGCAGTTACCAATTACTTAATATCGCAAGAAAAAATTACACCGCTCGAAGCTGACGTCGAAGGACTATGTAGGTAAAGCGTAAATGAGACTGGCTTTAGACGCAAGTCAATTGAAAATGGCGTCAATAACATGCTGAATAATGATCCAGTAATTCATTTATTTAAAACTATAAAATACCTACACCGATATACCGACCTTCATGTCCTACGAACTAATTAATTCATTGTAATACTAGTACTAATATAGTTTATAACTATTTCTGTAAATAACAATCTACGGATCTGAGACATCCTAAAATAAATTATTTTTATTTATTATTTTATAACCAAAGGTCTTGAGTGTCGAAAGAGTAGGTATTAAGCTGGTACACCCTGGGCAGCAACAGTTAGCAAATTTATTTCCAGAAATGCTGAAGACTACTTACATCCATGACATTGTTGTTAGCAAGTATCGCAGAGACAGGCAGCACACCACCACTTAAAGCCTTGCCTAGGATCAGAATGTCAGGCCGAACACCCTCGTGTTCCACCGCCAATAGCTTGCCAGTACGACCTGGAGGTGAGAAGCAAAAAGAACTTAATTGCTACATATTCTTTTTTTTATACGACGATGAAGGCAAACGAGCAGCGAGGCAAGTGGGTCACCTCATGGTACGTGAACTCC
This sequence comes from Pandemis corylana, assembly GCA_949127965.1. NCBI lineage: Eukaryota > Metazoa > Arthropoda > Insecta > Lepidoptera > Tortricidae > Pandemis > Pandemis corylana. The sequence goes on along the minus strand of OX421851.1, from coordinate 13,469,418 downwards.
ACCGCCCATGGACACTTACGATTCGGAGAGACTTTTGCACAAGGTGCTATTTACTGCCCGCAGTAGTGAAGTGTACATACTGTCATTGAGCTAAGCCTCGGACAGACAGACAGACTTATCGAAATAAGGATTCCATTTTTGTTATTTGTAATAAATATGGAACTCTAAAAAGATCGTAGCTAAAATTTGAAAACAGCTGCATTTGGTAATAACCACCAGAAATCGTAAAATGCAAGCAAAATTATTGAAAGACAACCCTAATACTTCAATGCAATGCATTTCGATCGCATTTTACGATCCATGTAAATTACGCACCCAATCCAGTCTGCACCTCGTCGGCAATCCACAGCACGTTGTGCTTGGTGCAGAGCTCGCGGACCTTGCGGAGGTAGCCGTCGGTTGGGATCACGACGCCCGCCTCGCCCTGGATCGGCTCCACCATGAAAGCCGCCACGTTCGGGTCTTGCAGGGCTTTCTGAAGGCAAAAGCCACGACATACCTAAGCATTTTTGTTCTTACCTAAACAAATATTATACACTCAGGAGCAAGACACTGTCACTTTACATACAGCTTTGCATGGAAAGAGACCTGACATTTTTGTTAATATAAGGAAGTATATTTCACCTTTATCTGAGCAATTTGTACCTTAGATTTTAATTAAAGATTCATTTTTGCTTAAATATAAAGTTTCATTTATTTATTTAAGTTTGTTAAGGTACTAATTAGGGGAGTTGTGTCATGAAAAAGATGGAATTAGATACCTACTATATTTTACAGGATTGTATACCTAATGAAGGTTATCAGGTGGCTCTGCTGGCTTACCTCAAGCGCTGGGATGTCATTGTAGGGGATGAGCTCGAATCCCGGCATGTAGGGCCCGAAGCCCTCGAAGCAGGACGGGTCCGACGACGCCGACACCGCGGACAGCGTGCGCCCCCAGAAGTTGCCCTCCGCGAAGATTATCTGGAACCAATCGACTCCCATATGAATATCAACAGACTAAGTACTAATTGTAGGTATGCTATGTAAATCTTGTTATAATCAGTATGGTTGTCTATGCCCTGGCAAAGCACAGCTCACGTCTTTTAGGTTTTGGGACAAAATCAAATCGTAGGTAGTTACCTAATCCGAATCAAATCTTAGCGCTCGGAAATTTTAGAATAAGTAAGTAGTTCTTGTACTTTTCCTAAAGTTACAGAAACAACAAGCGTCTTTTTTCTTGTGTGAAGATGGTTTTAAGGTAAAACAAATTATAAATCTACATAACCTTTTAAGGTAAGAAAGTGGGTATCGAGGGCAGCGTGATATTTAAAGAAATGAGCAGACCCAGATATAGCAGAATGACAGCTTTCTCCGTAAATTTTTTTGCTCCATTGAGTGCCAAGGGAGCCGCCCTGATTGCAACATTTGCAAATGGATTACTTATTTGCGTAAGGTAGGTAACAAAGTTTATCATATTTAAAATACGGGTATACGGGAATACGTTGAAATATCGGATACCTACAAGGACGTTGCCAAGAGGGGGGCAGGGGGCTGCTGCCCCCCTCCCCTAGAGAATCAAAAAGGTTGCCTATATTTTTGATAATGTTGACATTCAAGTGCCGCTATACCGCTTTACCCACCATACACTATACTTCTACTGGGGAGAGGGCCTTGACCATCGGCTGGCTACGCCCTTGGGTATAGCTATTGCCTCTTTGCAACATTTGTACCTTAGCCTGTTTGCAGGGGATCTTCTTAACGTCGTAGCCCCACTTACGGGCGATCTTGCAGGCGCTCTCACCGCCTTCCACGCCGGTGTTCATGGGCAGCAGACGGTCGAAACCCAGCAACTGGGTCATGAACTTTTCGTACTGGCCGAGCTTGTCCGAATAGAACGCTCTGGAAAAAAAAAATACTCCCACATAAATTAAAACTTGGCGTCAATGTAAAAAAAAGCATAGAATAGAGGTATTCCTTTATTTACGCATTGCTGGACAGCCTATGCGAAAATACTTCCTCTCTTTTGATTTTGCTTGACTTTTTAAGAACATGAAAAGATTACCGTTGTATAAAAAAATAAAAACAACCTTTACCTAAAGCTAAAATGCATTTTAAAATATCAGGTCTACCACTATTTTTATTCAAATTGAACCGTGATTAGGCTTTCGTACCTGGACACGAGTGTGAGCTGGTCTGACTGCTTTTTTAGCGCGTCAATGATTCTCGGGTGGCAGTGCCCCTGGTTCACCGCTGAGTAGGCACTCAGGAAATCGTAATACTTCTTTCCTTCCACGTCCCATACGAAAATGCCTGAAAGATATGAAAGTTTTCATTAATGATCGTATAAAAAATGACCGGCTCGAAGGACCATTTTTTTAAAAGGTGCATTCAATCTCCGGCATAAACTCTAGGCATGAAATAACTTACACCGCTGGTATTTGGAGACGCAGTAATTGAAATATCTCATCGTTCAAAACATATTACTCATTTTCCTGTATAAATATGATGAAATAGGTAACAAGAAAGAAAAACAAGCCATAAGCGTTTCAGGCCACGTGCAGTGTAGGGTTCCATAGTAGTTGCATGTCACGATATATGTGGATATTATGAACATAATGAATTATTCTTCGCTACTACTACGAACATAGTTTACGGTTTCAAGTACATTTTACAAGTTGGTCGACTTTTACTCGTTAAATTGTAAAGCCAACCTTGCTGTGATAGTTTTCCTTTAAACTTCGTTATATATATTACTACCATAATTTTTTCACCTATCTAATACAATCGTTTAGACTGGCAAGAGACACCTTGACTCTAAAAATCATCATCCCTACTTTACGTGCAGCGGAGGTACGTACCCTAAAAAAATATTCAAGAATTTATGTTACCACTTTGTCGGCGTAGTTAAATTACAACTTTCTAGTAGGTACAAAGAATCTCTGAGCTAAGCCGCGAACAGACCGACGGATGGCCAAACATAGCGAACGTTAAGGGTTCCTTGTTGACTACGAAACCCTAAAAATCGGGCTCAATGAAAGGGCTAATAAAACTTAATAAATTAACTTCTCATTACTATTAAATTTAATGGTTCTACTTATACAATGACCAATAAAGATTACCTCTCTAAAATGTTTATGATTTTGTCACGAAAGCAAATAATAAAAACTAGGTAAGCATAGTAATTATTAGACAGCCATACCCTTGCCATATCTACCAGAGAGAATCATGCCTTCAAGCCATTTATGCATACCAACAGATTTTATTAACAGACATAAAGATTATCAGGATTAAAAGTGCGTTACATACGAGCATCAGGATTTTATTTGTCTTAGGCCAGAGTCAACAAATACAGTAATCATATACTTGCTACATGTCTACCTCCTAATCTCGCGTGATCATTGTAAACAGTATTATATGACCACTTCATAAACACTTAAACACCGGATGATAAGAAAATCAGAGTGGTTCAAGATTAGATGAGTTCACGTGCCGCACGTCTGACGAACGAAGAATGGGAAATGACAAGAGATTATTAAATAAACTGTCCTTAAGTGCACCTATCTTAAATTTCTAAATGACACTGATAATTGGAATACATGGAAAAATACGAAAGTAAAGTTATGGCCGGGAATCGAACCCGGATCCTCGTCATTCCGTGACGCGTGCTATACCCTTACACCACCCATAGCAGGTGGGTAAGCCTTCGATTTTTTCTTGTTACCTCAGAATTCCGTCAGTTGTACAGCGATTAGGAAAAATATTTTTTTGTTGGAAAGGGAATACTTCCAGTTTGGTCACATTAGAACCAAACCAGGACTGATGATGAGATCTTGGAGAAACTGAAGGAACTCTTCAAATCTTATAGACATAGCGATAGCGATATAGGTATATTTTAATGTAACTTAAAGCTTCGGATAAGGACGTGATATATGTATGTATGTATGTAAAGCTTCGGAAAGCACTATTTAGTGAATTGGAACTGATCATAAAGACGACTGATGATCATCTGATTCAATAAGTAATTCAGGGATTGCGATTCGATTACTGTAATATGGTTGCTAAGCACGCCTTACTCGTAAAATATATACATTTTCCACATTACCATATTTCTATGGTAAAGTGAAGCAGATGAAGGAAGTACCTACAAAGAGAATTCCTCCGTAGGTAAGTAACTAAAGTTCTTGCATCGGGAAAAGTAATATTTAGTAAAAAGTGATGAACAGTTAGCATTACAGCGCATTACTCGTGGTCCCACTGTTACCAAATTAAATAGCTTGAATAGTTCCAAGCCGAATAGGTACTACGTAGGTAGATAGACTAAATCCACTTCTGCCACACATGCCACACATAAACATAACGATATTATGATGGGAGCGTGGATGGTCGCGCAGGCTGAGGCACCGGCTTCAAATATATTTATAAGTAAACTAGCTGTTGCCCGCGGCTTCGCTCCCATTTTTTTCTTCTAAATTTCAATATTTTCTCACCGTTTAAACCTTCCCTGGGCTTCCACGAATATTTCAAGACTAAAATTAGACAAATCGGTTCAGCCGTTCTCGAGTTTTAGCGAGACTAACGAACAGCAATTCATTTTTATTTATGTAGATAGCGCACACTGAAATATAATTTTAATTTGATTTTATTAAAGTAGCGTAACTAATACAATTTATAATGAAATCTATAGGCGGGTTTAGGCTACGTTTGAAGGCGGCTCTATTTTTTTTAACGTTTTGTATTTAAGAAGACAATTTAAAACAATTTCTAAAATTATTTCGCCAATAGAAAATAATTTCCACACACATGGTAGCTACTTGTTTTTTAATCCCATATTATTTTTACTCGGCATGAACTTTGAATAAGTTTGCTCGGTGCTTGGCCACGAAACATATCGGAGATGCTAAGGTGCGTTAAATCTTAGAACATTTAGAACACACGAAATATTCGAACGCAGTATATAGTAGTGTAGGTACAGAACTGATATGGCAGTTAAGTCATTTTTCTAATTTGGAACATCAATTTGTCTATTCACACACATTACTCACACATAGGTACATCATGTCATTTACTTAAGTTTGTCACCTATCTTACCTACCTTCACCGCGGTTGAGCGCGACAGGAACGGGCGCGTAGTTGCGGCAGCCATGTTTGTCTTCCAGAGCGAAAATCTCCTTAGAGCTCAGATTCTGCGCAGCCATGTTCTGTCAATCAACAAGTGAATTGCATCAACCTCAAGCCTTATCTACATTATAAATAGCCGCCGTTTAAATAGCTTGCAAACAAAATGACAACGGTCAACTATGATAAGATTCATTCACTATTTGAGTTAACTGGAAAAAACCGATTCCAATACGTTGTACGATGCGCCGAATGACCTAACCTTATCACCAGCCAATTCAGTCTGACCCTTTTGATGTAAAAGGATCAGACCAGTTTTATTGTAGGTACAAATACAAGAACAAAGTTGAAACAGACGAACAAATTGGCGCAAAATATATAGGATTATGTATTTTTACATACATACATACATACACAAATCACGGCTTTATCCCTTACGGGGTAGACAGAGCCTAAGGTAACAAGACCTAAAGGCCACGTTTAGCAAGACACTGTGGGAGTATAGGTGGAGTGGAGGTATTTTTACCAGCACAATCACTAAGTACCTTTTCACTGCAAGGTATGTAAGTATTCATCAAGTAGGTATGCATTGTATATATATATATATATATATATATATATATTTTTTTAATAAGTTGGGTACAAAAAAAAATGTGTTGTCTAACCTAACCGATGCCAATTTATTTTATTACACGTCACCATGTAGGTACCTATATTATTTCAGAATATATTAACCCGTTTAAAATTCTCGGGACACGAATGTTCCCTATATTGTGAATTAAAAATAAATATAAAATTATTTGCTGCGTATTTAGTATCGCAATGAATATATATAGAAAAGCTGTATAATTGGTTGGTACAATAGACTGCGTTGATATTTGTACCTGCCCTTTCTTTTTTTACAGAGTTTGGTTTGCTTATACCTAATTTTATTTTGATTTATAAAAGGCCCAAAACTAAAATATTATAATAATTCTTTAAAAAAAATATCCTAGAATCCAATTTTCTAGGGAAGGATCTAAAATAAAATAAAAAACTACTTAAATTTAATACATGAAGTAAAAATAGGAACTCACCGAGGGTGCTATTTCTATCTTGTGTATTGCAAAACTGGAGAAAGTAAATGAACGAATCCTCTTTTATAGGTGCAATTTCTCAGAGATTAGAGTAATTAAGTGGGCAAATATTCAATTAAAATAAGACAAACAAAGGCAATGAACTAATAAATATGTAAGTAATCAATTATTGATGTCGGGGCGTAAACAATTCCATTCACCAGCGCCGCCTCCATTGATTGATTTGAGTTGCTTCAGAAAATTACGAGGACCATCTTTGGTCTTAATAAGGTGTAGAATCCACTAACTACTTGTCTAGTTGCCTCGCACATAAAAATACCGAATGATATAAATTAGATTTAATGATTTTCAACTATGTAAGCTTTGTTACGTTACCTGATTATTATCAAAATAATTAATTAGATGTAGGTAGAGCAATTTTAAAATTAATATTAGAAGATAGATTGGAAGAAAAATACTGTCCAACGTGAGAGGTGTAAGGGCGATGGTAATCACTTTCCATCAGGTGACCCGTCTGCTCGTTTGCCCCCTCTAATGTAAATAAAAATAGCGAATAAGTCGTGTATACTCATAATTACCATTATGTTGAAAATAATGCTCTCTTATAAGTACTTACATACACACACGTAGCCATAAAAAATCGAAATCGAGACTAATAATTTATTTCTTTCAGTGCTACCTACTGTTAACAACATGTCCACTCAATGGATATCGGTAGTAGGTAGGTACCTACCTACCTAATAACCTAATAGCTACTACCAATTGTCTATCAGTGGGTAACCCTACAGAAATATTCTCAGGATAATAAATGGGTAGTTCAATAAAAATAAACAAGCAAGGATATAAAAGTATCCTGAACTTTCACTATTATGTTGCTCCTTTCTTACATCATCAATCTATTATCGAGCATCGAATCACCCATAATTGACTAGGGCTTGTCCGACGTTGTCATAACATAAATCCAGCAAAAAGTTAAGTGGATAACGTGGAAACGCTAGATATCAACCCACAAATGCCTACGGATAATTGTACGCTGTACGAGGATGAATTAGATAACTCATATAACTATAGTAACGAATAAGACAAGAAAAAAGTGTATAGAGATACAGAATGATGAAACAATATTACTTACCTAATAATGAACGAAAACAAGCTATGTGCGATAAAATGTACCTTAATGAAAACAATGCGAGAAGGTGATCAATGAATACATATTCAGTGCATGCTGACCTTTCTTTGATCTTTTATTTCGGTTAAGTTCAAACGATCGTGCAGAATGCGGGAGTCGCAAGAGGTGTGTCCGAGTCCAAAATTAGCCAGCAACTGAACAGTAAATTAACGACGCCGTTCTGGCTCAATTCGTAGGAAAAACACGCAACGGATCGTCGTTTTGATAACTAAATGTTACGTCATACGAATGTCGGTCCCAAGAACCTAGACACACAATTATTATCATCTTCACTTTTCGTACGACGTCTATTTTATTAGTTTTTGTTTGTGGAAGTTTACATGGAAACAATGACGTAAATTATGCACTAAAATAGAATTCGTCTTCGCGTTTTATCGTACGACGTGGCTTATATAAATAATTCATTTATCTATAATAAAGCTCTGTTTATACATTAATCGGTTTGTGAGTTGAGTTTATAGGTACGTAGGTACCATTAAAAATAACTATCAACTTCTTATCAATTGAATGTTCCACAGCAAAATAAAAAGAGCAGTTAAGTTTTTTCTCAAAGCCTCATTCATTAAACATTCAAATAGGTAGGTACCTAAATATTTGAAATGACCGTCTGCCCTCTGATTCAAATTTCCACGCAAAAGTTAAAGGTTTTTTACAACTTCGATTCTAGCACTTGCCGTAACTGTGAAGATGCCGACGTGACGAGAGCTACATTATAAGTAGTACCTATATTAGTTGAGAACGAAACTAAGTAATTTCAGGTACACTTAGTGTACCTATTTAATATGTAGTGTCTTATATTATTTTTGTGGAATTCGTCAAGATAATTATCGCCGAAACCAGTCAACAACTATCTATACGATGGGAGCACAGCTGAATCGTGCTGTGACCTGGAGCCAGACTTTTGAAAGCATATATCTGAAAATATCACTCGAAAGTAGTAAAAAAAGTGTTCTGAATTTGAAATAAGAGATTAGAATCTACTTAGTGAAGTAACTAGTCGAATGTTTTTTTGAGTTGCGATTTTGCTGTAAATAAATTTTTTTATCCATTTTCGAGTGATATGTTTTCAAAAGTCGGGCCCCGCTGTGGGGTTCCCTAATCGAATGTTGTCCGTGATGCGATAGCTGCACTCGAGAGACAATCGTAAGTTGACCCGTTCGCTAGCAAGCATACGGGGTTAGGTGTTTTGGCGTTGGTCGTGCGTTGACGTTGGCAACAAGAATGGGTCAAGTTATGATTGTCATCCAACTGCAGCGATTATGATCACCTCGGTGATCACCTCCCGTTCGAGTTATGGAGAATCACACCCCTGTGTAACGACCCTAGCGCCACCTAGTTATAGACTACATAAACTGCTACGACGCACGAGTAGATGGTGTAGTGCCGGTATGAACATCTACATCATGCTATGGAAGTTTATTTACGCGGAGACATAACTAAATCTCTTCTTTTGGATTTCGGTCCATAATATCTGCCTAGAGTGAGATCTCTTTATTGTGGCCTCACCCCACATCTCTATGCCTACCCGGCTGCCGGTGGAACGTTTAGGCATTTTCAGTATACCTAGACGTTCATTGTTAGCTGAAGGGTGTGTGTGTTACATACATAAATCACATCTTTTTCCCTTACGGGTTAGACAGAGCCTAAGGTAACAGAAGACCTAAAGGCCACGTTTAGCGTTTATCGATTAATATGTAATTGAGGTAATGTTCCGGACATCTTGTAGGTATACTTCGCCTGCCCCTAAGTTTGTCAATCAGTGTGTGGCATATTTAAAATCTCAATCAATGTTGGAGAACTCTTTTTGCAAATATTTTTCCAGTAATTTTATAATTATTTTTACGGTTTTCCCGTTAGAATCAATATCTAAATATTTTTGTTCTGAAACATCTTTGTTTCTTTCTTTGTAGGTATTCTTATAACTATACTTCAGTTTTTTAGCATTAGAAAAAAGGTAAACAATCTTGACACGTATTTTTATTGAAAAACAGTTTGCAATTTAAACACCCTGGAATATCGTGATTTATTTTGTTATGGTTTTAATTTTCCAGTTGCCGATTTTAAAAAGTGTTTTTCGTTAAAAAGTCATGTCAAAATTGTTTACCTTCTTTCTAATCAAAAAAATCAAAGTGGGCCGAAATTACCACTGACCAAAAATATTTCTTAGGCAAAAACGAAGAAAGGAAACGAGTACAACAGTAATTTTAAATAAATAATTTATTCCCTATAATACATCTAACTATCAACAATTTTACAGTAACCAGATAACTAGCTTTCAAATAATAAAAGCTAAGTTCTAAGTAGTGAACGAAATACATTGTATTTTCACTGAAATGAGGTAAAAAGTAAAAACACTAACCCCCTTATTCATAAACGCTCTATATGCTTCTGCTAACTTAGCAATCGTTTGTCCTTGTCTGTGAAAGGTAAATGTCAAAGTGACAGATAAGGACAAACGATTGCTAAGTTAGCAGAAGCCTATAGAGCGTTTATGAATAAGGGGGTATTTTAGTAGCCTTTCTACAGCTTCTTTCCTGGATGATCATCCGGGTGTCCTGTGTGGTAATCACTGTAAGTGGGAAATGTTTCTGCGCCCCTGCGAGGCATGGTCGGAAGCGAGCCTCCTTCTGCCAACCGCTTGGCTTCGATCTTTATTGCGTTTTCCTTCTTAAGCTTAGCCATGGCCAAATTCTGGGCAATTTCGTCTTCTGTTGGAGGATCTGCTCTGTAAAGAACAAACATAGGTACCTGATAAACCACTGTCATATGGTTATAAAAAGCTACCAGTGCCGGAATTTCTATAGAAGCTGAAAAAGTTGAAGCTTAGGGCGGCAAGATTATTTTGCAGAAAAAAAGTAAGGCCGCGGACACGAGTGGGTCGGCGGCGGTAGCGGCGCCGCTGTCGCCATCCGCGCCGGCCCGGGGGGGCCTGCCGCTGCCGCCGCGACTGGTTTCGTGTCCGCCTTCTATACATATCTATAAATATAATAAAAATGTAGAGGTTGAATTTCTGTACATGGAAACAAGGCTAAGTCAGGAGTATGAAGTGAAATAGAACCAAATTCACATTTTATATATTTTTTTGTTTCTCTGTCTAGCTAAGCTACTGAATTATCATTGTTGTCAAACTGATTGGTGATATGGATACAAAACATAAATATTTTAAAAATGGGTTCATCTTATCTACATATTGACATATCCATGTCCCCTGTAAAGTGTCCATAAATCACATGATTTTTGGCCCATACAATTTTACCAATAGAGTAACAATGTCATTTGTATTTGAAGAAACTGAACTCAGAACAATAACTAAAGCATAGAACCCGGACTAAAATAAAAACTAATTATTATAGTGCGTTGCTTCTTATTCCAGTGCACTAAAACAATAAGTTAAAAAGAGACAAAGATGCTATTTGTTCAGTACATGAACATAAAATAAAAATAATATTAATAAATATATGTAAACCTATGGATAAATATAAATAATACAATATAATTAATCTTAATCAATAAAGTTAAATTCATTATTTCTTAACATGTAACTAAACTATCTAAACATAGACTATACTTAAAATGGCAACATTTGGAATTGTAAAAAAGACACAATGTTGTCTATCTTCTCTTCTCTTCAGCCTTCCGATAAGCTGGCTGTACTGAGACTTTGTATTCAATTAATTAATGTTTAACCTTTCAATAAAGTGCTTTAAACAAATTCTCGCATTGTTTCTTACATGCGAAGTGGTCCTTCAAACGAAAAATAAGTATATTCGCGAGTGCAGTGTAAATGTTCGACGGTTAACCGCGTTCGTAAAGCTCCGCGATTTATTTAAATTCATGAGAAATCTATATTTCTCAATCGTAAGGCCGTGCATTACGATATTATAAAGTGGATTGAGTTAATTCCAAGAAGGAGAGAAGTCTACTTTCTCAAATACGTGCAGTGCAAAGCGTGGACGTGCCTACGTGATCGGAGAAAAAAGTTCTCCAATCCTCATCAGGGTTCGACTTTTTAGCTTGAAGTGACTGCCTGCAAGATATTAAGGTCCCCAGGATCATCAGAAACAGAAAGAAGGCGAGAAATACGACCGCATTACAATAGCGGCAATTTCAAAATTCGGCGTCTTCGCAAGTTCGATAAGGATTATATCGGCTAGCAACACATTCGATACCGACGAGCGAAGTGACGGCGGAACAGATTCCGTGCAACGGAACGCAGATTGGAAGCGTTTTTGAACGAGTTCGAGCAATAGTGTCCGAGCTGTCAGATGTCAACGTCAAACGTCAATGTCACATCTGTCACAAGAAGTTCGTATCGAAAATATTTCGCGGTGTTGTGAATAAAAACAAAGTGTTGTGCTGTGAGTTAAATTTAAGTGAGGCTGTTCGGTTAAACGTGTTCTTAAATCGTTCAAAATAGTGCGTAAAGAAATGGCGGAAGCGCTCCCACCGTTGCGTATTAAGCGTGGCCTTCTAAAAGGGACAATCACGCGCATCGAAAACTTTGTCAACGATTCGGTGAGTTTAGAGTCCGCTGGCGCAGCGGACCTAGAGGCGCGAAGGAGTAAACTCGTGAGTACCTTCAAAGATTATGAGGACATTAATGTCGAAATATTGGTGTTAGATTCACAAGATGTGGAAAAAATGGAGGCAATTGAGGCAAAGTACTATAGACTTTTAGCAATCCTAAATGAATCGATTAAAGCGCGTTCTTCCAATGAAAATGTGCAAAGTAATAATAATGTTTCTATGTCAAAGCTTCCAAACATTGAAATCTCAACATTTGATGGGAGAGATTTCACTAAATTTAAACCATTTATGGATCTGTTCACAGCCTTAATTGACAAAAACAAATCATTGTCTGACATTCAGAAACTGTTTTATCTAAGGAAGTATTTGTTAGGAGACGCTTTGTCAGTTATTGTGAATTTACCAATGGTCAATGAGTCTTACCCTGAAGCATTAATCCTTCTTAAGAAACGCTTTGATAATAAAGCTCGATTGATATCCAACCACATCAACCATCTTCTCGACTTACCTCCAATGCAAAAAGGCACAGCCAGCTCCATAAGGGCATTTATCTCCGAAGTGCAGCAACAAATATATGCACTCAAAAATCTTGAACAGCCCACAGAGCAATGGGACATGTTACTCATCTCAATATTGAGCCGCAAGCTAGACTCTTACACATGTAGAGCATATCATCTTGACAGGGAAAACCCTGATAAATTACCTACTATTGCAGAATTCATTTTATTCTTGGAGCGACGCGCCATAGCGTTGGAGGACAGTCCTGCACAAAAAAGTACTTACTATGACAGTACTCGGGGCAAGTCCATTCCATGTAAAGTCAGCAATGCTGTAACAAAAGAAACAACAAAACAAATTGTATGCACGTATTGCACACAAGCACATCCTATATATTTGTGCCCTAAATTCAAAACAGCCTCTATAGCTGAAAAAATGACCTTTGTAAATTCAAATAAACTGTGCAAAACATGCTTAAGAGCACACACAAACAAGTGCAAATACAATTTTAAATGTAAACAATGTCATCAGAGCCATAATTCACTCTTGCATGAAGATGTAAATGAAGAGCAGGTTGTTACATTGCATTCTAACAACCACTCACACAAAAATATATTGCTCCCCACTGTGCAAGTTAAAATAACTGACAAATTTGGTCATAATATTTCTGTAAAGGCATTGCTAGACAGTGGTAGCCAAGCATCAATAATTAAAAGGTCACTTGTTGACCAGTTGCAGTTGAGTCCAACAACAGAAAAAACAAATATTATTGGAATAGGCAATAATAACAATCAGATAAATCAATCTGTCAATGTGTCATTGAACTCACATGTACACAATGTTAAATTTCAGGTAAAATGCCATGTTGTAGACTCAATTACAACAAATTTACCACAAACTTACTTTGATGTCAATGACCTTCAAATACCTACTGGTGTACAGCTGGCAGATGTCAGTTTTAATGTCCCATCTGAGATCCCATTATTGTTAGGTGCGGACTTGTATTTCAAGGCATTGTTGGATGGTCATATTTCATTAAGCAATGGGTTGGTACTTCAAAACACCTTGTTTGGCTATATAGTAGGTGGCTCGATTGTATGCAATAACAGTGGCAACACCATTAATGAAAATAAAAATTTGGTTTCAAATCATGTTATTCAGTGTGAAAGTAGTTTGGATGACATTATGCAACAGTTTTGGCTTACTGAAAAAGTCCCTGAAGTGCCAGACAAGACAAAAAATGATCAATTTCAGGAGACAGAAAAAATTTTCAAAAGTTCAATGAACTTGAAGGATGGTAGGTTTTATGTGGATATGCCTCTGAAGGAGCCAGTAAATGAGATTCAAATTGCAGATTCATTCTCTGCGGCACTTCAGAGATTTTATGCATTGGAAAAAAAGTTTAAATGTCATCCAGATTACTTTGAACAATACAAAAGGTTCATAAATGAATATATATCGCTAGGACATGCTAAAATAGTTGACATAAATGATTATGATGTCTATAATGACCCCGTTTACTTTCTCGCGCATCATGCAGTGCTAAACGATGATAGCAAAACAACAAAGTTGAGAGTAGTGTTTAATGGGAGCATGAAAACGCGAAATGATTTATCACTTAATGACCTCATGTTAAATGGACCTATAGTTCAAAATGAGTTGTTTGATGTGCTTATCACATTCAGGACTTACCGTTACACATTAATGTGTGACATCGAAAAAATGTTTCGACAAGTTTACATAAATAATCATCACAAACCTCTTCAGAACATCTTGTGGCGGGATGATCCAAGCAAACCTATAGTTTGTTTACAGCTGCAAACGGTGACTTATGGTCTGAAAGCATCTACTTACCTAAGTACCAGGTGTTTGCTAGAGTTGGCTCTCCTCTATAAGGACAGTTACCCACTGGCTGCTGATGCTATATTAAAAAATACTTACGTTGATGATGTCATCTGTGGCTCCGACTCCGTAGATCAGCTTCAGGACCTGAAACAGCAACTAATAGATTTATTAAAGTTAGGTAGCTTTACCTTACACAAGTGGTGTTCAAATAATACTGAAATTTTAAAAAATATTGAAGAAAAGCAAAAGTATTTTGAGGAAATAGACTTAAACAAAGATAATATTATAAAAACATTAGGATTAAAATATAATATACTTACCGATGCACTGATGTTCACAAGTCCAAATGTAAGCTTCAAAGCTCTTCGCACTAAAAGGGAAATTTTGAGCTTTATTGGAAAAATGTTTGATCCCTTAGGCTTGGTTGGGCCTATCATTGTGACAGCCAAGCTGTTCATGCAAAATTTATGGAATTTAAAAATTGGTTGGGACACAGTGTTACCACCTAAAGAATTAGACTGTTGGAAAAAATTTTTAGAAAGTTTCAGCAAAATGCAAAAAATTACTATTCCACGGGGTATAGTAGATAGTAGTGCACAAAAAATAGAACTCCTTGGATACTGTGATGCCTCGTTTAAAGCGATAGCCTGCTGTCTCTACTTAAGAGTTATTCACTCAAATGGTAAAATTACTGTAAACTTGTTGTGCTCCAAGTCTCGGGTAGCACCTTTAAATAAGACTCTCACAATACCCAATTTAGAGCTAAATAGTGCTGTCCTTCTCTCACAGCTGGCTCATAGAGTGTATAACACATTGACATCGCGATTCCCTCTTGAGATGATTTTACATTCTGACTCTCAAATAGTTTTAGCTTGGTTGAGTGCTAAGTATATAAAGAAAGGAGCCTATGTCTCCAATAGAGTCAAACAAATTGTTCAACTGACTAAAGATTTTTCTTGGACCTATGTCAAGAGTGCTGATAACCCAGCTGACATACTCTCGAGGGGGACTGCGCCTCATAAGTTGGAGGAGCAGAAAATATGGTGGCATGGGCCAGAATACTTACACACATATGATGGTAGACCTCCCTATACAATACAAATAGATAATCAAGTTGTGGAGGAACCGATTGATGAGATCTGTAATACAGGACATATACAAAAACATACAGACAATGACATTTTTCAAAGATATTCTAATTTTTATAAATTAAAGAGTATTATTGCACTGATTTTGAGATTTAAAAATAATTGCTTAAATGCTAACAATAAAATACATGGTTCTATTACACCTAAAGAATTGCACAAATCCCAGACTTTGATAATACGACACATACAAAATATGCATTTTACTAAAGAAATTGATTCACTTACCTTAAATAAACCTATAAAATCTAACTTGAGTGGTTTACACATCTTCTTGGATCACGATGGCATTCTCAGGGTTGGTGGTCGACTGCACAATGCAACCAATATTTCTTATGCTAAAAAGCATCCTGTAATCCTACCAAAGTCAAATAATTTGACTCAGTTGCTTATACAAACTGAACACTTAAGACTATTACATGCTGGGGCTAAATTAGTTCTCAGTTCTTTGTCGCAGCGTTATTGGGTCGTTGGTGGCATTCGTGAGATAAAGAAGGTAGTGAACAAGTGTATTAGATGCTTTCAGACCAAGGCCGAGGCTGCCACACAGCTTATGGGATCACTACCATCTGATAGGATCACTCCCTCTAGACCCTTTGAGGTTACCGGTATTGACTTCTGTGGGCCATTTGAGATGAAAGTCGCAAGAATTCGTAGGCCATTAGTAACAAAATGTTACATTGCTTTGTTTGTTTGCTTTTCAACGAAGGCAATACATGTAGAGTTGGTCAGTGACCTAACCAGTGAAACTTTTTTAGCGTGTCTTCGCAGATTTATATCTAGGCGGGGAATGCCAATAAGAATTTATTGTGACAATGCACAAACATTTAAAGGTGCTGACAATTATTTAAAGGACTTATACAAACTTCATTCTTCGAAAAGTCATGTTGATGCTGTTGATCATTTTTGCTGTGACAGAATGATACAGTTTAGGTATATACCTAGCTACTCTCCGGAGTTTGGGGGCCTATGGGAGGCAGGAGTCAAAAGTCTAAAATATCACCTTAAAAGGGTAGTTGGAAATGCATGCCTAACATTTGAAGAACTCTATACAGTCATAACTCAAATTGAGTCTATTTTAAATTCAAGACCCCTGCTTCCTATGAGCTCGGATGTATCTGATTTGTCCTATTTAACACCAGGGCATTTTCTTGTCGGTGCTCCATTAACCAGTTTTCCTGAAACAGACCTAACAGACACAAACATCAACCGATTAAAATTTTGGCAAATTTGCATAAAACTTAAACAACAGTTCTGGAAGGTCTGGAGCAGTGATTATTTAACTCAGTTACAAAATAGACCGAAATGGAAAAATGCTTCCACCAACTTAAAAGAAGGAGACTTGGTCATTGTAAGGCAACCCAATGTCCCTTCATTGAACTGGCCCATGGGGCGCATTGTAAAAACCTTTCCTGGTTCTGACAAAAAGGTCAGAGTGGCAGAAATAAGGATGGCAAATAACAAAACTTATACCCGTTCATACAAAAATATTTGCCCATTACCGTTAGATTAGCACATAATGTAAATTAGTTTCAAGTTCATTTAAATAATAATCATTTTACTCTTAGCAGCCTTGCCCGGCCAACTTATGTTCAGTACATGAACATAAAATAAAAATAATATTAATAAATATATGTAAACCTATGGATAAATATAAATAATACAATATAATTAATCTTAATCAATAAAGTTAAATTCATTATTTCTTAACATGTAACTAAACTATCTAAACATAGACTATACTTAAAATGGCAACATTTGGAATTGTAAAAAAGACACAATGTTGTCTATCTTCTCTTCTCTTCAGCCTTCCGATAAGCTGGCTGTACTGAGACTTTGTATTCAATTAATTAATGTTTAACCTTTCAATAAAGTGCTTTAAACAAATTCTCGCATTGTTTCTTACACTATTCACGAGACAGTCGTCTGTCTGTTCCGTACCAGGGTAACCTATACAAAGCGCTTTAAATTATACATGTATATATTTCGCTAGTGTAGGGAACAAACCGTCATTGATTAGTCTTCAATCGATATTTTTTATGGGTATCGGGACGGTCGTGGATATTAATACATATTAAACGGATATCATTATAATGAAAAAAATCTATTATGAAAATCGGCCAAGTGCGAGTCGGACTCGCGCACCGAGAATTCCGTTTCACCGTACAACAAAAACACATTTTTGTCCGTTCGTATTTGAATTGGTTTGTAACAAAACAACGGCAAAAAATCACGTTTGTTGTATGGGACCCGATAAATATTAATTTTAGTTTGATTTAATTGTCTATTTTTAAAGTGAATATGAAACTGAATATTTCAAGCGTCTACCTGTTGCCGCTATTGATATCGAACAAATATCGCAAAAAAAAAAACGTTTGTGGTATGGGAGCCCCCCTTAAATATTCATTTTATTGTTATATTCATATGTGTTTTATTCATAGTATTTTTTGCTATAGCGGCAACAGAAATACATCATCTGTGAAACTTTCAACTGTCGAGCTATCACGGCTCATGAACAACCTGTTGATAGACGGACAGCGAAGTCTTAGTAATAGAATCCCGTTTTTACCTTTTGGATACGGAACCCTAAAAGGAACATTTATGCATACCTATAGATTAGTAAAAACTTGCCAAGTCAAAAAAAAGTGAAATAGTAAAGTTATGGCCAAAGAAAGGGAACAATATGGAACAATAATGGAGTCGGAAAACTGAAAGAATTAAACATATTTAATTATATCTCTAGGGTAGTGGACCCAAAAGATGAACAACACCCAGAAGTTGAACGTTTGGCCTAAAAACTGTAATAATTAAATCGTGGCCCATTTTAGACGCTTGGGAATATTTTTTTATAATGCTATAACACTTAGCCGATGTGAAAAATATAATTTCATAACAATTGTGTCACCCACGCGAATGTGAGCGGTCGCCGCGTCTCGGCTTCCCGACAAAAGTGCCAGTTGTATGGAATCCTTCTTAAGGTAAGACCTTCACATTTTAAGCTTTTAATTGCATATAAAATTGAATAATGCATTGACTAACATTTTTATGCTTGGTATGTATTCTTGACTATGTCTTTAATATTTACGTAAATAAATAAATTTATTTTTTATATTATTTAATGATATAATCGCTGTTCAAGTAATGGTTCCAAAATCAGAGGTATGAGCTAATAGTTGAACGGTGTTCAACTAATGGGCAAAGTGGTATTTTTTCAAATGCATTTATAAAATCGCACGAAAATGATAGATGCACCGTTTATGGCTCAAATTAATTGTATACCTATCGTAGATTTTTTAACTAAAAGTTGAACAAAATATTTTG
The DNA here is from genome assembly GCA_949127965.1 of Pandemis corylana. Lineage (NCBI taxonomy): Eukaryota > Metazoa > Arthropoda > Insecta > Lepidoptera > Tortricidae > Pandemis > Pandemis corylana. The sequence continues at coordinate 13,450,720 of OX421851.1, read as the reverse complement.
TTCCTAAGGGGAAGATTTTTGATATTTTTGTTGTATGGGAATCGCGACTGTTCAACTATTATTTAATGCCCAAAACTTGAACTAAGAAATGTTACTGGTTCAACTTTTGGTTTCTATTCAAGTAGATGAACATTGAATCGATTTAATTAGTTCATCTTTTAGATTTCTTGGCCAAAACTTGAAGTAACAACATTTTGTCGTTCATGTTTTGGGTAGGGTATCTAAGTGAACATTTTCATAAGGTAAAAAAATGCTTTTAGTGTAACTTATAACTATAATTAATTAATTTAGAATATTCAATATAGATACAAAGGTACCCGTGAGATCATAAATTTTATTTGAAATTTTATTTTATATGGCCGCTGGGCCAAATTCGAGCGAAGCAACCGTCAACTTTGCCTATGCTGGCAAAGTTCTAGGTGATCTGATAAATCTACTGATCAAGTAAGATTATACATACATACATAAATCACGTTATCATCCCTTACGGGGTAGACAGAGCCCAAGGTAACAAGACCTAAAGGCCACGAAAAGGTAAGATTATTCTACTGAAAATACATGTCTTGGAACATTTCGTATATAAAAGATCAAAATTAATTTGTGGTTAACCACTAGGTATACGTCGCTTTAGTACTTTCTAGCTATTTTGTACCGAGGAATCGGGCAAAGTTGGACTACGCTATAGCTTGAGTTAAAGGAGTTGAGTGTAGGTTTTTGCTAATTGGTATAAACGCTGGATAGCTTAACCACTTACAGCGGATGTTCAACGTATTTAATGATTTATATAATTTTCATGAATTGATAAGATCCAATATTGTCTTTGATTTCTGCGATATATTTTCATAAAATAAAACCGTCGTTTTAAATTTTATTAGAGACACTTACGTGAAACCTACTTAAAAGAAATCAAAGACAATCATTAGTTATGTTTTGGGTAAGTGCCGTAATATAATAACGTTTTTTTTTATAGGTGGCATCCAAAACTGAAAAAAAGAGAGGCTATATGAACGGGCTAGATTCGAAAAAGCCGTAAAAAGATTCGCAATAATCAAATAAGTTTATCTCAGGCAAGGTCAACCTGCAATGGAGGTAATTCCAAAGAATCTCCAAAGAAATCGCTCGTTCGGTCCTAGATGATTGGGGAATCGGCAGATCCCGAGTACGAGCATACTAACATAACGACGGTGAAGAATAATTTCGGCTTAATGTAAGATTATGAGCTATGGGTTCTCTCAATAGAATTCAAACTACAATAATTAAAATTTGTAAGATCGGATAAGAAGATCTTGCTTCTTCCCCGTCGATAAGCAAGATAGCTTAGATTAACCAAATGATTATGATTATTATTAAAATATTTATTGTAAAGAGGTTTCTACACTTACATAATTTTCGTGAAATGTGTGGCTGGCAACTGTTTGCATCTTGTTTTTGTATTCGACATAAAGCAAGATGCAAATAGTGGCCGGCCACATATTTCACTAAAATGGTGACCCGTTCGGAGCCTCTAAACAGAACGGAACAATAAAGGCTGATTTGTTAAATTTGGATTTTATTTATTACATTTTACAGTATCTCTATAATTATGTAAAAGGCATTAATTTATTTCAGTATAAAATACACTAGGATATTATATATAATTTTTTTTCGTTTATTTCAGAAATACACATAACTACACGTTTATTCGTGTATATTTGTTTAGTGGGCAATGTTCAATTAAGGGCAAAGTTGACCACCTATCCACTATTACTTTACTATCAATATATTAGTTCATCTTTTGGGGTCAATTCGTTCATAAATAGGGCACATCGTTCAACTTTAGGGAAATTTGCCTTATTTTGGCAAACATATTTTTTTTTGTATAGATCCGTTTGTAATATAAGGGTTTGAAGTCGTAAAATGCAAAGTCGACTATGTGCTTAGCGTTATAAAAAAAATTCACTATCATACATGGCTTACAACACTACTAAAAAAGGGTTCAAAGGAGGAGTAGTCGCTTAATCGTTCAACTTTTGGTGACTTCACCCTATATTTACATTTAATATCGATTGACAGTTTAGTCGATATCACAGGCACATCACTAAGATAACCTATACTGTTTTCATATTTTCTTTAAAATAATATGTAAATAGGGATATCTTTGACAAACAGGATTCAATAATGGTGTTATTTTATAGAACACACTCAATATATTTTAATGCGACCCTGAAGCTGATTAAAATCACTTAATGATGATAACTTATAAACGCATTATCATTTTGTTTTCTGGACGCATTAGATTTACATCCTGGCACTGCACAAGACATTTTCTAGTTTCACTAAGTAATTGGCTTTACCAATATTCGTTATTTAATCAATTTTTAACAATAATAAACAAAAAATTCTCCAACAGTTGTCAGTCATTCACGCATCCGAAGCACAATAAGCACATACAGACAAGTTAAGTTGACACTCAACACAAGTCATTGGGCTAAGAAATCTGACTCTTGAAATCGGCATCATATATCGGAACCAAGTGACGTAAAGGAACCAAGTTTGACGTTTGGACAGGTATGAAACAGAAAAGTAAGAAGAAACTGACAAGTTTGTTCTCTTTTTAACTTATCGTTTCAGTACACTGGAATAAGAAGCAACGCACTATAATAATTAGTTTTTATTTTAGTCCGGGTTCTATGCTTTAGTTATTGTTCTGAGAAACTGAATGACTCAAAGGGTCAAGCAGAATACTAGTTTGGCAAACAGAAATTAAGATTGATATTAGTAATAATGTCTGTTCCTTATGTGGTGTAGCATAATAAAGTCTCAATACCTACTTCATTTTGTAGTAAAAAAAAGATAAAGGCATAATAATAATTCTGATAACTTAACCTTTACGCCAGAATTTAAAAAAACCTGTATCTTACCTAGTCCCATTTGTCTCAAATAACAACAATTTCAGAGATTAAGAAACAAATACAAATAGCCATACTGTTTAATTAATGCTTAAAAGTGGGATTTTTGTTTCAGTGAAAGGAAAAAAATATGCTACAGAAGACTGCTTTGTTCAATGGCACCGCCATTAAAAATTAACTTGTATCAGAATAAAAATTAAAAATGCTTGTTAGTCTTGGTCACAAACATGATTTATTTTCATGCTGGTTATGTCAATGTTTCTTACTTTCACTATTAATTGTCAGAAAAATACCTTCAACACAAACACAAGTTCTTGTAGGTCAGAGAAATTTGCTTTCTGTAGTTATTCTAGAACATTAAAATATTTATAAATTGTAGTGTTAATTTAAAATACCTTCTCATTCTCAGCCAAGCTTCCCATTCAGCAGGAATTGGATTTTGAAAATCATGTCCCTTAGGGGGGTCATACCACCTGGTAGCCTTTCTCTTGCCCACACTCGGATCTGCTGGGATCTCGAAATAAAGATTTCCTATGTAATCTTTACCTGAAAATCAAATTAATTATCCTTTAACAGATCAGTATTATATGGATTTTTTTGAAGTTACATTAGCAACAATATTGAAGGAATTAATACAATCAGATGCAGAGACAAAGAATATACAGATATACTAAACTTACCCATTGAATTTCCCTTAATTGGACGCGGTCTAAATGAATTGATGAAATTGCTAAAAACTATGCGCCATACATGCCGATATTGCCCGTTAGACATCTGAAAATGATGTAAAATGGTAAATTTGAAATACAATGTTGAAATTTACTGTTTCTGAAACTACGGCGAGACAAAACAGTTGTAAAATAATAAATGTATTAACATACTGTATCGAACAAACAATTCACTTACTGTTTAATCCTAGTCTAATTTATTTATTTGTAAAAAAAATTGGATAATATCAGCAAAATTTAAAGCGTAATATTTTGATTATTTCCAGAACTCGATCGGACTGACATTGACATATTGACAGATCTCACCTGTCATTACACTCAGAAAAATACTTCTTTTTAATTTGTTGTAGTGGCGTACCTGCTAATTATTCTGTCTTTTTTACAAACGAATAGACGATGGTCCTCATCTTTGTTGCTCTATCTGTTGCCACTTGTAGTACGTAACGACGTTTGACGTTCGTTTGTCTTATCTATGGTTAGTTTAGTTTGCTTGCTTACGAAGTTGCTAGTTGTTATTGTAACATAAATTTTTCTACTAGTTTCCATTCGTAAACCTGTACATTTCAATTTTTATCACAAGGATTCTTAATTACAAACTGCAATCATGGCGAAAATGGCATTTCAGCACCAAGCCGGCACGGCCATGGAGTGTTTAAGTGTGAGTTTTGGGACCACTCCCACTTATTTGTCTATTTTGTAACAAAAGATGGAATTTCAAGTGTTTTTATTTTGTAGATACCTATAACTCTTCAAAAAGAAGCTGGCGTGGATGTAGAAGGACGAGAAGTTATGAAATGTGGCTTTAAAATAGGCGGAGGAATTGACCAAGACTTCCGTAAAAGCCCTCAGGGCTACACTGACAACGTAAGTAATGAATAACCTTAACTGCGAACTGCTCGAAGACGCTCTATAACTTGTAAGTTTTAATATAAATCCGGCCAGTGAGTAAAAAGCATACCGGAATGTCTGGAAGAAAACACTGGCTTAACTAGTCTTATCTACACAAATTGTTTGATACAGCATTTAAGCGTGTAAATGTTTTACAGGGTATTTATGTGACTGAAGTACATGAAGGGAGCCCTGCAGCCAAGTCAGGTCTGAGAATGCATGACAAGATACTACAATGTAATGGCTATGACTTCACGATGGTGACTCACAAAAAAGCAGTCAGTTACATCAAGAAACACCCTGTGCTGAACCTGCTAGTTGCCAGAAAGGGTGTCACATCCACATAACTGTACTCAGTTTATATTATCATTTTAATTGATATTTTGGTAGTTGGAGAAAAGTATTATAAAATAAGTGATTTTATATTGTTATTTATTGTTTATTAACTGCATAAGATTTAGGTTTAAATATTTATGGAAATATTTTTTTACTCTGTATGAATTCAGTACTTGCATATGTTTTGTAAACTTGTTGGGCTGCAGTTATTAGTGTTAATATGTAATTAACAAGTGAGTTACCAGTAACACTTCTTGTATGCCGCAAGTTTGATATTCCTTTCATTTCTTTTCTAGTACCCTAGTCTAGTATTATCAATTATGTCTATTAATGTTGAAAGAATGAACTTGTATTATAAAATTTATTACTTAGTTAACAATTTTCTATCTTGTTATTAATAAGTTGAGTGACAAGTACAACTCATGACACATTATTCTTACAAATTAGGTAGTTAAATTGCTCTATTCTATGTAATGGATTTAGGAAAATGAATGTCCTTTTGCTGTGCAAAGTCTGACAGCCATACTGCAGCATTAAGAAAAAACTTGATTCAGATCGATAAGTGCAACTCAAGACTTGTATTAAACCGGCTAATTGAATAAATAATAGCAATTTACGTTTTTGAATAATACTCATTTAGTATTTTTGTGCATTTATTTATTTATTGTTTTATAGCATGAGCAATTCCTTTGTTCTGGGAATGATTTTTAGACTGATTCAGTGTGATTTATTTTTTATTAACATAAGATCTTGAACATTTATGTATCTGAAATATTCTTTGAACAAGACCAATGTAGCAGCTCAATATTTTGGCATCTAAGATTTCTTAGTAACAATAATACTATGTAACATAATGTAACTGTATTCTATTGAATCATACAATCTCTGATATACTACATCAATGTGAACTGTGCCAAATAGAAAAAATATTGTAATATTTCCTAAAGTAATCAATCACTTTTCCCATTTATACTTTTAATCACATATATTTGCATCTACAATATAGGTTTTAAAAAACAAGTGATGTATACTGTAACAGCTAAGATACCGAATTACATGTTTTAAGTTTTTTACAACTGGCACACCAAAGACTAATGAGAGGATGATATCAAATGGCAAGCTAAATAATGTCTCAGATGAATAGTGACTGTGCTGATCTACAAATCCATGAGAAATAAGGGATGAGCATTATTGAATGACATGTACTTAATTTAAGACTTGTGTATGACTCCAAGAGATGCATTTAGTGCAAGGTTATTATACATATAAGGACTCTATTACATTTTGTTTAAGTTGTACATGAATTTATTGAGATAATAAAAAGTGTTACTAAGAAATAGTTGTGTTTAACTAAAACAAATTTTAATTCATACTTGAAATTTATTAAGTAATTTGGTACTAAGAACAAGGACTATTTATTATAACATGACTCCAAGCAAACTTAACCCTTGACTGGTGGCCAGTCCCACTGACCCTTGGGTGGCTTGCTGACAAGTTCCTCCCAAGGTTTCCAGTTCAACATTTTTCTAGCCAAATTCAATTCATTTTCTGCTTGAATAATAAGTTCCTCGGCTTGACCACAGTTAATTTTCTGTTCCATCTCGTAAACATCCTTTGTCTGAAACATATTTTATTCATACAATTAAAAGCTTTAGTGTGAGGACTTAAGTCATTACCCAGGAAAAACAAAACGCACCTGTGTTAACACAGCCGCCCGTTCTCGGACTATCTGTTCAGTGTACTTTCTGTATACAGAACTTTCAGGCATTCTCTGAAGAGTTCTCAGTATCTTTCCATACAGCGCGCCCAGAGTGTGATGAGGGTTCTGGGCCACAGCCAAGCCAAAAAGCCCTGTAGTCTGTAAATTGTTACAGCATAAGTTCCATTATACTTGAAAATAACATTTAATGTATTATCTTTCTAACATGGGGAGAGCATATTATAATACCTTTTTTATTAAGCCCATTTCGCAGGCACTTGTTAGATAACACCAGATAGATTATATACACAAGACTAGAGGATTTATTTCAATTCTTTATTTGACAGTGACAGTTGTCAGCAGTACAGTACACACACGAATCAAGGAGTATGCATCATACAGCCGCGATTTTCCTGTCCAATATCATTTCTAACAAATTTGACTAAAAATTGACAGTGTTATTTCATGAAACCATAAGAATAAAAGCAAAATGGTTATTTTCATTCATTTTCATCCGTCGTGTATGCCATGTTATACATTAAGAGTAGTTGTATGGTTTTAAACCTTTGGCTTGTCCGTAACGGAAAAAACATTTTTTTATAATGTAATGTACTATATCTGACTTCTATAATTTTAGATAGTCTATGATTTGTGTTTTTATTGTAGAAATATTTCAGTTCATGAGCTGTGTTCGTTCGTTTATTATATTTCTATTACTTAATTACGTGTACAATTGTGTATTTCATTTTATTGTTTAAACACAGAGACTATTTAACGAATCAAACACCTCAACATTGCTGTGCCAGTCGCATCCTTCTCTTCACTTCACCTTTTCGGAAACCTGTCAAAGGAGATTACGCAGACGCACATTGACGATGTAGTTTTTACTCGTGCGAGAAGGACTTATTTTTATAAAATGGAAGTGCTACGTTATTAAACTATTACTCATTGTGATGAAATAGTGCATAAACTCCTTTATTGGTTCATGCCGTACCAGTATCGGCAGTATCTGTCGCGTAGAGTAGGTGGTAGGTATTTATTATTATTACCACTTCAATGGTCATTTCATGTTGCTGTTTTCTGAAAAAATATTGCTATACATAATTAACATTTTTAAAACAAAGTAGCATGTTCTTTATCAAAACAGTTTAAAAATCTGGTATTTTTTTTTAGATTGAATAAAATTGCAGATCTGGCGAGCATGGAAACAGTATCAGTTGGAACTCAAGATGATGGATCTGGAGCGAATCCTAGCAGTGTTAAGAGTGACGATAGCAGCCCCCCACACGAGAGTGGCCGGGGTTCTCCTCCGCCCAACTGTGCAATATGCCTTGGCACCTGCAGGAACAAATGCTTCACAGACTCTTGTCTCCACCAGTTTTGCTTTAAATGTCTTCTAACATGGAGCAAGGTAAGCTTACTTCTGAAACTTGACTACACTTTCACATAGTAAGTGTAAATTGTAGAAATATATTGACTATAGACAAAGGTGGGCACTAACTCATTAATCCGTAAATCGTTAATTAACAAAGTTAACAATCTGCTTAACAGATTAACTTAAAGTTCACTTTAGTTAAATGTTAATGCTCTTACTAACTTCCGTTAAATTGAACTTCCATTCACTTTAGTCCGTAACATTAGTTGTTTTGTTAAATATGTTGTTTAATTAACAATTAACGAAGTTAGCTTTTGCATTAACTGTACCCACATATCTATAGATATCAAGAAGATAAATGTGGGAATATCAATCATCTTTCATCATCTCAAAGAAGTTTGTGTGTTATATTCAGTGTTGCCAGGTCACTTCCCTTGAAAATTACATCGCCATCCCTAAAAAGTTCCATTTTTGGCAGAAAAGTTCCATTTTCATTTAAATCTTGGGGAATTAGTCTGTATTTTTTAGTGTGTAGTTAACCACGTATCTTGATGCCGGGACCTTAAAAGTTCTGAAAAATATACCAAAATACAAAGTTCCTCCCAAGTTCCGCGAGGGTGTCAAAAGTTCCGCAAAACGGAAGAAATGGAACCAAACGGCGACACTGGTTATATTGCAGTTAGCACAGGGGCCTTACCATAATGTCTTAATGCTATTCAATTCAGATTCTAGCTGTTTTAGCTGTCATTTTTCACTCTTCTAGTATGGATCTGACAACAATTAATCCAACTTTGGTTCGGAAGTAAATCACATTGAGATGTCAGGAGATGCCCCTGGACTTTAATGATGTTCCATTATCAAAGGTGTCTGTGGAAAATTGCTAATACAATATTTGAATCACTGAGTGATGCAGTTAGTCTCTGCTGGGCATTGTGGCTGCATACATTTATACCAGCCACAATGTCCAGAACAGCACCGCATGGTGTATAATATTTGTGGTATGTGGGGTGTGGTAATTAATGAATTCTCAAAAAGTAAGTATTGTACTAAGTACTTCTTTTTGAGTCTTTCCCATCTTATATGCCTGTTTACATTAAATTGCACTGTAGTTGTATGAAAGTATCTATCTATAGTAATCATTTTCATACACAGCAATGTAGCTATTGTCACATGTTATCTGCCAAGTGGTGTTTTTTATATTTATTTTTGTGTGCATGCACTCATTCAACTGCTTTGCTATGTCAAAACAATTGTCAGACTGCTATGTTAATTAAATAGGGCAATTGTGTTTGCAAATAAAATTTTATTAGTAATAACTACCTACTACACCAAATCTATGACCCATAGGTAAAGCATGTAAATTGTGATAAATTTGTTTTTAGTGTTGATTCATTATATTATTTAGTTTCCTTATCTTATTTTAATAATCATTTAGAATTTCATTGAGGCTCTCCCAGGAAAAAAAAAATCTCGATTTAGTTGTTAAATCTGGTTTAAAACTTAATAGTTCTATTAGTTCTAAACATTTTGACACTAGCGAGTAAATGGAATTTAACATTAAATCAACTACTAACATTTTCGAGCAAGACTGCCTGAATGTAATAATTTATTAAAACTTGTTAATATCTAGGTTTTCTATCATAAATTGTTAATGGTGACCTTACAGACCTAGTCAAAGGTTATCAAGCAATAAAGGTTATTTCATTGTTAACACATTCTGTAGCAACTGTATATACAGCTAATTAAGTGCTACAAAATTTACCTTTTTTAAGAATAAGAATCAGAATAAGAATATTTATTTGCAAAAATGTCGTGGTGAATACAGATGAAGAAGCGTTTTTAAGCGAGTACGTTTTACTTAAACAAGCATGCAAATATTACTTATAAACTAGGGTTACAAGATCATTATAGCATTTGTAAATACACCATATTAAATCAGATTAAAATATTACATTATGTCAAATTCAGAAGTATATTAGTTATTTAATTATTGTTTTAACAGGTCTAAATGCAAGGCTATTCGTTTATTGGATTTAGATAATTTTTAATGCTGTAATAACACTTATCCAAACAAAAATTACGTAATTTGTATTTATACTCAGGCATGTCAGAATTTCTTATTTCTATGGGTAGATTATTAAACACTCTTATCAACATACATAGAACACTTTTACTAAAAACAAGTTGGTTTTGGAAGGGGTCGAACAAGAGTACATATTCTAGCTATCCTGCCTTTCATATTTTTGTGTTTCCAAGTATTTGATGATCTTGACTGCTACTTACTATATGACGCTGACTGTACCATGAAAACAAGAAAGGGCATAGGATACATCTTGATCTTTTAATTACATTTACATACCTTTAAGGCTGGCAACATACCAGCAGTCCCAATGGTACTGCAGCAATGATCACTACATCAGGTGAATGTCATGACAGGTTTAAGAAAAAATCACGAACATTTTCCATTTGATTGTAATTAACTTGAGATAAATCAATGCCATGGTAGCATAGTGGTTTGACCTGTGACCTCTCAAGCATTCGTGGGTTTGAGCCCGGGCTCACACCTCTGCGATATTACATTTGAAATTTACCATGAGCTTTTCGGTGAAGGGAAACATCGCGAGGAAACCTGCACACGTCTGCAAAGCAAGTGTGTGAAGTTCCCAATCAGCACTGGGCCCAGCTGTGGGACTTATATAGGCTGGAGATGATTATGATGAAATCAATGCAATTGCAATATGTATACAGTGAGTTATCACAGTCAGAATGAGATTAATCATAAATGAATGGTGTTTCAGGTTAAAGCTGAGTGTCCCTTGTGCAAACAAAACTTCAAGTCGATCATACACAATGTGCGTTCCAACCACCAATATGAGGAGTACTTGGTGGAGCAACGGCACACGGAGGGGAGCCCTGAGCAAGCTGGTCTTGATAACCTCACATCTGCAACTCGCAGGTTTAGATACAGGTAATACTATCAAATTCTAGTATGATCATAAATATACTAACTACATTAAGAGTTGACTGTGTTACTAAAATAGCCGAGATGAAATAAAAAAAATGTAAGCTGTTGGTGTGGTTTTCAAAGGCAAAGAAGCATTACTCCTTTCAATTAAAAGTGTGCGTGTGTCTAGGTATAGTCAGGCTCACCATACACGAAAAAGTGTCTAGTCTACCTATCTCGCCCTGACCTACGCGTATATTCCTCTTTATCGTGCGTTGCCGATCTTTTGCTATTCCAAATGTTTGAGAATGATTGTCATACATATTTTATAGTAAACTAGTTGATCCGGCGAACTTCGTACCACCTAACAGCCGATTCTTTAATTATATATATATATATATTTTATTTTTTTCTCTCCGTAAGAACCATCCTCGTACTTCAATGAATATTCTAAAAAAAGAATTAGTGAAATCGGTTCAGCCGCTCTCGAGAGTTGCGCTTAACAACACATTCAGCAATTCATTTTTATATTGTAGAAGATAGATGACTACTATGAAAGCGTAATCAAGGTTTTTGATTTCACATTCATTATATTAGCCATAAACATATTGTTGCCATTCGATTCAAAGGAAAATATAAAAATTTTTTTTGCTCACAACGTCCGAGAAAAACACTATTCGGCTACATGAAACGATCGTGCGACTCGTAAATATAATAGGTCTCGCGCGCGCTCGCACCTCTAACGCATAGTCCTGTGGACCGCAGGACAACTCTGACGCTGCCGCGGCACGAGTCGCTGGCCATCCAGCAGCTGCTGATGCACTACCCGATGGTGGCGGGCGTGCTGCCCGGCGCCCGCGCGCCGCCCGGCGCCCGCGTGCCGCCCGCGCGCCGCCGCCGCCGCGAGCCCGCCGCCTTCCGCCGCACCGTGTACCGCCACAACCTGTGGGCGCGCCCGCTGCCCGACTTCACCGGCCGCTACAGGGACTGCTCGCCAGAGTTCTACAGGTACTCCTTTTTAGACGAGATCATTATGGCTGCCCGGGGGTATGTGAGGCTTACTCCTTATTGCCCTCGATCCGGCGCGATAGGAATGCGGTGAGATGTCACAAAGGTTTCACCACGAGTGCCTTTCCGATGTCACGGCTCCCGCCAGGACCGTCTACAGATAATCCTGTCGCGTGTATGCCCGATAACACAGAGTATCACTGATTTGTGATTGAAATAGCGCCTATGAAGTTTTAAGTTGAGCCGTACTGGTTTTGAACCTTAGAGTAGTAAAATCCTTTAATTCTCGTAAGAACGGCATTTATTTTATTGTCATTAGGTACAACGACTCGCAGATGCATCGGCTGGTCCCGTGGCTGACGAGGGAGCTGCACTATCTGCTGAACGAGAACGTCGGCCATATATCTTACGTGCTGGCTCGCATCCTGGAACTTCTAAAGCAGTACCACATCAACTCGGCCGAGTTCACGGAAGCGATGCAGAGGTACTTCGGCGACCGCACGGAACACTTCCTGCACGAGCTGCACTGCTTCGCGTCCACGCCTTACGACATGACCGGATACGACCGCAACGTCCAATACACGACGGACACGAGAATATCGACCATCGTGAACGAGGTGCTCTCGAGCTCGGACTCGGAGGCGAGCGTGGACTCGGACATCGTGATGGTGTCCTCGTCGGGCCCCACGTCCCCGCCGGCCGGGCCGTCGCGCCTGCCCGTGCCCGTGTACCCGCACAACTACATCCCGCCGCCGCCCGCCGACAACGTCATCCCCATCGAGACCATCTCCCACTCGGGCTCCGACGACGACGACGACGAGGTCATGGTCGTCGGCTACATCAAGCCGCCGCAGGACCGCACGCCCGAGGTCGTCGACCTGCTCGGCTCCGACAGCGACGTGATCGTGCAGGACTCGGTGCCGGCCGAGCCCTCGGCCGCGTCCGCCTCCGCCCCCGCCCCCGCCCCCGCGCCGCTCGTGCGGCTCAGCCTGAAGCGCGCGCGGCGCTCGGCCGGCTCGGACAGCGACAGCTCGTACTGCCCGCCCACACCCCCGCGCGCGCGCCGCCGCCGCCGCCGCTCGTCGTCGGGCGCCCGGGCCGCCTCGCCCGCCTCGCCCGCCTCGCCGCCCTCGCCCGCCTCCACGGCCAGCTCGCGCGCCGCCGCCGAGCCCGCGCCCGCGCCCGCCGCGCAGCACCCCGCCGCCAGCGCCAGCGCCAGCACCAGCGACGAGGCCACCGACGACGAGCGCCGCCGGAGGACGCCCAAGAAGTCCCGGAGAAAAACTACCAGGCAGCACGTCGAGAAGGACAAGAGGAGGAGTAAAAAGGCCGCGTCCCGCTCGCACAAGAACAGGAGGACGAGAATGACGCAGGCCGAGAACACCAAACGGAGCAAACGCAAATCTCATTCCGGAAAAGGCGTCAAGAGCTCGAAGCGGAGCGAGAGCGACGGCGCGGCCCCGGAGCGGGCGGCGGCGGCGGCCGAGCCCGGGCCCAGCACGTCGGGCGCCGAGCGCGAGCGCCGGCGCCGCCGCCCCAGCCGCGACAACAAAAGACTGAAAAGTGTGGTGAACGTGATGGCTCAGAAAAACTCGAGCGATTCCAGTTCGAGCGGGAATTCGAATCTGCTGAACATCCTGAGCAGCGCCATCCTGAAGCCGAACTCGTCTGTGCTGGCTTACAACAGCGACAGCGGGTCCGGAGCGGGCTCGGAGCGGCGCTGCGGCGCCACGCGCGCGCTGCTGCAGCAGGCCGACGCCTGCCTGGCGCTGCGGCCCGCGTCCGAGTCCACGTCCGCGTCCGCGCCCGCCGCCGGCTCCTCGGACTCTGAGGACGACCTGCCGCTCAACCTCTCCGTACATAAGACTTACACGACGCTCTGAACGCTCGCCACCTATTATTGTGATAAATTTATAACTTAAGTACCGCGACCCGCGCGTGAATCTCGTCGATTCGGGGAGATTCGGACGCTTCGTCCTGGCGTCGTATTCTTGAATAACCACGATGGCTTATTAGGACTCCTTAATCATCGAGTCATCACTTTGTGTTGATTGGGATCGTTTATGTAGATATTTATATCTATTGCTGTGAATTGTATGAATTTGCTGTAAATCTTGAATCTTGGGTTAATCTTTCTATGCAGCTGACTGTACAACTAACAGAATCAAAATGCTTTCTACTGCCGCTCTTCCTGAACAAGTGTTCTACTGATCGTAAGAACTCAATTTGTTTCTTGTAAATATTGATGATTCATAATAGTCATAATGCTCACCTTGGTTTCGAATGACCACACAGTTAGGGATCTACCAGACTTACTTATTGATGCTCTGATCATGTGAGAAGCCATTAATCCAAGAAATGCTTCAATACATTTTAATTATGGTTTAGAAAAGAAGTAAAATAGTAAAATATGTAAGAAAAACCTTTTGCATACATACATACATATATCACGTCTTTATACCTTACGGGGTAGACTGAGCCTAAGGTAACAAAACCTTAAGGCCACGTTTAGCATGATTAAGGGCATATAGGTGGAAAGGGAAATCAAAATAGTGATGAGTTGCTAGCTGCATCGCCTATAACATGACTCCTAAGACTTTCGCCCATTCCCTCGATGGGCTTTTGCCATATGCGCGGGAAGAGAAACAACTGGTAAATTCTATGTTTTTTCTTTACTCCCAGACCAGCATGGAAGAAAAACCTTTTGGTTCCTGTTAATATGGAGGTTTGACAGCATTGTTTGCATTTTAAAAACGATTTCTCATGGTAAATAACTTGTTTATCCATAATTCATTAATAGATCTCTTATACAATATATATTTCGTCCACAGCACTGTCTTGATAACCAAGATACTACTGTGGCGATAATATTGACGTATACATGATAAGGAAAACATCGTGAGGAAAAAAAGTAATTCAATGGCGAGTGTGTAGTTCCCAATCTGTACTGCGTCGCGTGAGAACTATAGCCTCAATCGCAAGCCATTTCGTTCTGGGAAGAGGCTTGTGCCCAGCAGTTGGATGGTACATATGGGAACTATAGCTCAAGCTCTCTTTCTGAGAGATCTATGTCCAGCGGTGGGACGTATGTAGGCTGAAGATGGATTCATATTCTTGCAAGATTGTGTGGATCCATAAAGGTACGTTAGTGAGTGTGAGAACCATCGAAGTTTCTTGAATTCATCAGTTCTTTGCAACAAATGTATGTCTGATTGAATTGTACGTATTATGCGAGGACGGCTGTCGTAAGGGATCACGGCACATTCGAAATCCTGTTACAAGGTTGAAATATATCTACTTATACTACCGAATTATCAATTTTCCGTGCATATTTTTTTCTATCTCGCCCAAGACTTCCTTGTTTCTGTATTAAAACATTTTGATTTTGCTTGTGATACGGGTATTTAAATAGATTATTTGGTAACAGAACTGCATTCTTATATTAAGGTTTAATTTATAATCAGGATTGAACATTGTATGTAATTTTAGCATAAAAATAAATGTACAATAGAGAATTCAGCAAATTAACGACTTTTATTGAGAGCCTAGTTTTTTTTAATCATAACATGGGATCAGGTTACATTGCAATAAAATAAAATATTTTAGATGAGGTATATTTGTATTGTATTTCACTTCATTTAAACTCTTACAAATCAACAACTAATCATTAAAACTAAGTAGAAGTCGTTTAATAATGGCGGTCTTAAAGACAAATTCTATAAAACCTGATATCAATTAAAATTATGGCGAAACTATGTTCTATTTACCCCTGTCAATAATCCTAAAGTTCTTATAATACTTCAAGGTAAACATTACTAGAGCGTGTGGTTGGCTTCTGCGATGTTCAACGAGGATCAGAAGACTGAAAATGACTACATAATTATAGCCTAGAAAATCCCACTCAGTTTTAGTTTTATCTGTTTTAATAGCTATTCCTAGAGACAGCATTTAAACTCCCTCAAGAACCTACGCGCTTATTGAAGCCAAATCTGACAGTACTTCAATGCGCTATTGATGACCACTCCGAATCCAGAAATATTATATTCCGTCTCACAAGCCTTTACCCTCCCCCCTCCTCCCTGGACGGCACTGTCTTAAATACAATAAAACACACAGCCCTGGAAGCTACTAACCTACAGCGTCTTAACTACGTATTGCAGTTGCTCATAAGGCCGTAAGCTTTGAAAACCCTGTTTTCTTGTTATTGCATCGCTAATAAAGCAAATATGTAACTTACATATTATTAGTACTTACTTAACTAGCATCTACAACTCCCAAAGCACTTACACTAGGCCAACTTTAATTTTGGATAACAACGATTACGTTAATTTGTACGTATTTAATTGTAATAGAATAATGAGTGATGATGGTGACACTTCTCTGATTAAAAAAACAGGCAGTACGATATAGAGACCTAACCTTGAATAACTTTAAAGGTATAGCTCTTGTAACTCACAATGGCGAGTGAGCTATGTACTCGTAGGTATGTGTTGGACACATATCCGCATACTTGTGCAGTGTGCTTGAGAGATAAAGCGGGAAAGAGTGTTCACCACAAATAAAGCTCGCTCGCCATCGTGAATTACGAAGACCTATAAGTCTTGTTGAATTAATTAACATAGCCACCACCTAGATCCACGCGTCTCGTTCTATCGCGGGCGTTATGAGACCTCTGTAACTCGCGGTTGCGTATCCAACATTATGACAATTAGACTATCTGAGGTTGCCTCATCATCACATATCATCAACTCGATTATTTTTTGCAAATTTAGCTCCATCAGTACTATCGATGATTCTTAGGAAGGCGCTAATTAATTATTCATAGTAACTGTACGACTGATATGATATATGCCATTTTAGTGGTCAATCACTGCAAGCATAGGTAATGATCATAATGGATTTAATTAAATTGGTTTTATGACTGCTGTAAATTTCATTAAACCAATAAAATAGATACTTTTACATAGATACGACCTGAGTGGTAGCAATGATGCCTCGTTCGTTGTTTTAACAAGCCCTATAAGAATACTGCTCAAAAAATCTAAGAAGCCAAGTATTTTAAACAAAATCTAAGCAATAACTATAGGCCACAGGGTGTAAGGCAAGTTTAAGTCTCATCAGATTTATCTACTAAATTGGTGTTTGAGCAACATAAATGGTAGTTTTGTTTAATTTCATCCTATACGTATAAAAATATGTATTTGTAAAATTTGTCTATTCATTTACACCTGCAGGTTGTTGAGGCACTTCGCTTAATAAAGTATTTTCCCATTATTTATTACACATGTAGAAGCATGAAAATGTGAGCGTATTTGCGTTTTGACCCCAAGTAATATGAATAGACCATGTACCCTTCAAAAAGGTTCAAAATTAAAATATATTATACTCAAATCTGAATGCATTATACATGTAAAATTCTAAAAATTCATCATTCATAATAATGCCTACTCTATTTACATAGACAGCTGCTGCCTTACGTTCTGAGGGACCAGTGCTATACATTTGTCAACCAACCATGTTTTCATATACGATATTATTATTATTAATTAATATATGCTGTTCAAAACGTGATGTTGATTTTGAATTTCTGTCAATGTATATTAGCACACAAATCAGTATTAATTAGTTCGCGAGGTTTTTCCCCGCGATAGCTCATTGACGCATATATGAAATAAATTTAGTTAATACCTCAGATCAAATAAAAAGTAAAGATAGAGCGCTGCAAACAACGAAGTGAAGCCGGTCAAACTGCACCAATCCGTGTGCTTACACAGTGACACGCACACACTTGCTACCAAACTATACCAAAACCTTATTATTTGAGCTACGCATTCCCGTGGAGCACAACGTATTTTAAATTGGACTAATATCAGTAATAATGCCAAATTGCGTAGTGAAAGGGTGTAAAAACTATTCGTCCAAAAATAAAAAGCAGGATGGAATCACTTATCACACGTTAGTAAACTCGTAAACCAATATTTTCAATAAAAATCGAAATAATTTTTGCTTCTGACAAAACGTCAACAATAGTGTTGCCATTATAATATTTTAGTTACCCTATTATTCACCCAATGGTGAATGCAGCCTCTGTAATACAACCTTTTCTTTTTCATTTTAAATTCTATTCTTTATTAGCACGGCTTAAAACGTGAGAAAGTGACACGCAACCTAAAATACATACTACTTTATGTATTTTTTCAGATTTCCAAACCCATTATTATTATATATTTTTGCAGTATCGGGGTATTACTAATTTTTATGGCAACACCGGCCTACGCACACATGTTTATAAAACCGGCTTCACTCGGCTGTTCACCGCGCTCTATCTTTACTTTTTATTTGATCTGAGGTTAATACTTGTAATTTTT
Organism: Pandemis corylana; assembly: GCA_949127965.1. Classification (NCBI taxonomy): domain Eukaryota; kingdom Metazoa; phylum Arthropoda; class Insecta; order Lepidoptera; family Tortricidae; genus Pandemis; species Pandemis corylana. The sequence goes on along the minus strand of OX421851.1, from coordinate 13,432,486 downwards.
GCCACAAAAATGTTTTCCTGTTTGGCTGGGTTGCAAATGTACAGAAACGACCAAAGAAATTACACAATAATATAAAACAAATGTTTTGAAACAAACGTATCTGAGCTGCAAAATTACGAAGGATTTACTTCGACCACCGTGTTCATGTGTTGTGGGTGAGGTTTGAACTCGACTACTTCTGTCCACACCAGATCTGTAAAAAATGACGCTTGTTCAATAGGTGTTACGAAAGTAGAATAAAAACTTTATAGAATCAGGCGTTACTTTGCACCAGTACGTATAAGACGTTTACGGTGCCGTTTACGCAACAAAATGTATGAAGATACGGTGGGAGAACGTGACGCATGCGACACGTCACTGCGTATACGCAGCGGTGTGGTCGCTCCTTTAAAATAAAAGGATGAACTAAAACTAACTCCAGAGTGTGGCTGTTTTGCATGACTTGACAGCACTATGTCGCGGAGTTAGTAAGTAAAGTTATCCTTTTTTTACGTAAAATAATCAAGATTCACAATCACAACGTGTTCAAAAATTACGTATCGCTATTGAGTATACTTCAGCTACACGACATTGAGTTGAGTTGACGCGAAGTAGACAAAAACAGTCACATATGTTCCTGTACGCGACGTATTTATTACTGAAACGACTTATATGCAACACTAACTTGCGGCTGCGGCTTCGCCCCCGTTACGATACTCCCCATCCCGTTGGAATCTAGCCAAATCAGTTATTCTTACGTTAGAAACACTAAAAAAAATCTTCAGCATAAACCGCTTTCTAAACAGATAATATATGACTGTTCGTTGATTGTGAAAATATTTTGGAAGTATAGATTTCCGTCGTGTCGTTTTTATAAACTGGAATGTGGTGCGGTGCGATATGTATTACGCTCTTATCGTCAAATCAAACGGTCACGCGCCGTATACCTAATTGCAAGGAATATATTGATTTTTAAGCCGGCAGTTAGGTTAAATGCTTTTTAACGTTGTCCAGATAAGTTATCTATATGGAATAATTTATTGCGATTCGAAAATAACACTTGTGTTTGTCCCTGTCACAAATAACGATAAGTCGGTATATATAGCTACGCCATTCTTTTAATACAAGCTTTTTTGCAGACTTGCATTGCCATCTATCCTGCATAATTTTGTATTACAAATCAATCCGACCACTGAATGTAGGTTAAATTTGACTTGCGAGATTTGACCCTAAAAACATATTGCACAAAGCAATACGTAGGATAGATAACGACGCAAGTACAGTCAACAAAAGCTGTCAGCAAAAAAGTTTGCACTAAACCAAATGTTATTGCTGTTACCTTTCCACTTGTCGACGGGCAGGTCCATGTCCTCGAAGCTCTGGTCGTAGGGCGCCGAAACCGGCTCGTCGGTCGGGTCGGCGTACTGCGCCAGATACTCGTGAGCAAGCGCCTGCTCCGCTGTGATACGCCTGCAATGCACCACGTCAAAATATGTAATGCACAATAGTATACATAATATTATATTTTTTGTTATAGGCGATGCCGCTAGCAACCCATCACTATTTTGATTCCTAAACGTGGCTCTTAGATCTTGTTACCTTAGGCTATGTAAAGGATATAGACGTTATTTGTGTATGTTTTTTTTTAATATTCTTCTAGCTCTCGCTCATCAGCCTTGAGTAATTTTTTCCAGCCAGTGTATGTAAAAAAACTCAAATATAGACTCCGACTTGTGATTTACAAGGTTGATTTCCCATGGTATAATAATACATCCTTGTATTCTAATCTAACTAGAAAATCAACCTTGTAAATTACACACAGAATGGACATTAGAAAATAATGCTATTGTGGTCCGACACGATAGGCATGCCATATTGATCCATGGTGCCACTCAAAGCTGATAGAATTGCTTCCATGTTCTTCTGTCGACAGTTTCGTAAAACATTTAAGAGTTAAAATAAATATAGGCGAGAGCATTCAAATACTCGACGATTCTTTCTGAAATAAAGAATCCACCCATCCACCCATTTCCATGGAAATACCACTGACGAACCAATAAACAGTTTAGATTTTTAAAATAGATCATAATCATCTTCATTCCATCGTGCTTCCACTCGCCGCGACCTACTACTAATAGCCAGCTCATGCCCATAGATTGAAATTCCCTTTCAACAGAGCGCTGCCATTGTTTTGGGACGACCTTATTTTTCTAACTTCAGGCGGATACCATAGCAAAGCCTGTTTGGGTATATGGCCATCAGTTCTCCTCAATATACATTAAATAGAGCATAAGCCCTAACCAGCGCTACTTCCTATGAAATATTTCCGTCGGAATAGGCTTCTGTCCAGTCAAGTCTCTACAGATTTTAGATAGATAGTCTTAGAAATTCGTCTTGGCCATTAATCGTTGGCAACATACGAGTAGAGACTCACTTGTGACAAGTACGGTTAGAAATAGTCGAGTGAGACGTCTCGCTTACGTCAAGAAACTAGCCCAGTAGCCCGCTTAATATTTTCGTTGAATCACAAATATTATAAATAAAGATGCCCGCCGTGCTAGGCGCTGAGCTCGAACTGATAGGAGTAACATTGGGAGGACATCTCCACGCCTAGTTAGTGCAACTGCAGACTAAACATGCAGATTTTCGCCACTTTCCTCAGGCTGTCCTTCACCGATGATCATCTTTATATAATTCTTACTTTCATCAATATTCTCACGTATTTGTTACCAAATCCAATCAGTTCACTTAGTGGAGCTTGGTTGCAAGTGTGTGCGTGTGTGTACTTATAGGTACTATACGCAGGCAATGTACGCTTTGCCGTTCGCGAAACTCGGTCTTTTTATTATGGTCTGAGACGGTAGGCATAGTAGAAATGTATAGTAATATTTGCATAGTTGTTGTACCTATCATAGAGCAAGTACGTAAATTAGATACTCGTGACCGCCTGCTTGCTACGCGAAATCACGATTTCATTGTCGTAAGCGCGGAACATAGATCAGTCGTCTATTGACTTAGCCATGCCTCGGACACATAATATCAACTGAACAGCGTAACTGATATCTGTAATAAGCTTTGATGTTGTTTATTTTTCAACTACGTTTAATCTGTGTATAGTAGATAGCTACAGTTGATTAAAAATACATTCAGGAATTATAACTTCCATTAACGCTTTAAGTGAACACAAGATTAGCAACAATTTCATAAATTATTTCCACAAAAATATACACTTTACTTGCTGAAGCGCATTGTAAAAATTGCTTAGCGAATATGAAGCCTGTTTTATCACAAACCTCCTCTAGCCAGCTATGTATTTGAAATAGTCACAATCACTTGTCGCCTGCCACATATAAAATAGGTACCTATGAAAATAGGCCTGGTAGTATTTACTTGTCAGAGTCCAGTTCCAGCATGAGCTCCAGCAGGTTGATGGCGAGCGGGTTGGCGCCGCGGAACACGTCGCGGAAGTCGCGCCGCTTCAGAGTCGGCAGCGACTGGATGTAGTTGCGAGCCTGCCACAACAAAATTATTAGAAAGGACACACTTAAGAGAGTAGGTACGCCAGCTGGCAACGTCGCATTTTTGTTGCTTTTTTACGATTATTTCGCAAAAATTGAATGAAATTGTCTGTTCTGTTCTTCGTTTTTAGTGTAAGTATCAATGTGTCCAATGCAATAATTAATCGTGATGGATTTTTATTTTCTTATTAAACGATATATATTCTTTTATCCCTTTAATACGAAAACAATTTTCGATATAAAAATACATATTTTAAACATACCTAATCCTCAAGTAAAAAAATTTGTTCATGACAAATTTAATATTTAAACTATCATATAATGGTCAATTTAAATAATATATACATAAATGATACCTCTTTTTAAAGGCATTTTCTGAGAAAACTGCAGTTTTAATAAAAACATTGTAAAAAAACAAAACAATATGATTTTCAGCATCTTCTTGCACCAAAACCATAAGAGATATCGCTTTCGTGTGTAGTGCAGATTTATAGTATATTGTACACTAGCTGTTGCCCCCGGCTTCGCTCCCGTTTTTTTCTTCTAAACTTTAAGATTTTCTCACCGTTTAAACCTTCCCTGGGCTTCCACGAATATTTCAAGACTAAAATTAGACAAATCGGTTCAGCCGTTCTCGAGTTTTAGCGAGACTAACGAACAGCAATTCATTTTTATTTATGTAGATTATTTCATTCATACACACTTTTCCTGTATCACGAAGTTTTATCAAAAACTTCCAAAAACCGCGTTTCGGGACACTTTGGGGGGCGTGTTGAAATCTTTATACTATAAGATTCACCAACATGGCAACACAAAAACAACTGCATTTATAAACAGGCGAAACTACACAAACATTGATGATTCAACTCACAAACATTAAGTATATACAGTGGACGTAAGACTTGTTTTGATTTACACAGGTGAATAAAGAGGTACAAAATCCTATGATTTCAAGTTATACTCCAATCTTGTTAATGTTAATAGATTATCTCTGGTAAATAATTTAGCCAGGTTGTAATTGGCAACCATTAGTTTTAAAGCAATGCTATAAATAAAAAATAGTCTGTAAAATAAAAGCCGGCGTCATTCGCTATGATGTTCCCCAGTTAGTGCTATTGCTCTTACCTCTTCACTTATTATTTTGTCAATTGTCTCTTGATCAGGCTTTCCGCATAAAAACAATATCCTTGTGAGATGATCAATATCTGAACGCACAAATGTTAAGGTTACGCAAGCACCAAACGTACACAAGCCATGTATAGACAATACAAACCGTGGAGTTTAAGCGTTAATGAGAAGCTATTATGTTACGTCTGCTAATGCATACATTCCTAACAGGTATACAAGCCTGATTACAATGAATAAATAATCAATTATACTTAGTCCTGTCACTTAGTATGAGAGGGGGTTCCCGTTAAATCAACTACTTACAGACTCAGAGGATATTTTCTGCATGAATTCCTGAGCGGGTGTTCCAAGCACTTCCATGATCAAGTTTAACTGATGAATATCTGTTGTCCCATTAAGGTTGAAGTCCGAAGACAGAACATTCAGTACATGCAACATTTTATACACAAAATAACTATTCTATAATTTGGAATAAACAAAGGGGACACTCATGATAGTTTAAATGGTAGAACTGAGTACAATACCATGCAATATTTGTAAAATTATTTAACTTTATTGTTCATGGGACAGTGAATAACTGCTGAGCATTATGCGGGAATATTATGAATTGACTGTCTGTATGTACTCATTTAATGACAGTGTCAATGAGTCATTAAATGCTGCAAAAGAATATTAATGCAAGCTTGAACCTAAAGAACATTTAATACAACAACTAAAACAAAATAAATTGAGCAGCAAAAGGATACGGTCGGAACCAGGAAATAGGGTTCTGCCTGTCAGCAATTCTGCCATGATACAGCCCACGGACCAGATATCAACAGTTTGGTTGTAATGCATCCAGTTCAGCATAATTTCAGGGGCTCTGTACCACCTACACAGAAAAATAACTTACTTAGCGATAGGTTATAGAAAATAGTAAGTTTTTGTCTACAAAACTTTAACACTGTTGAAGCTCTCAAGAGAAAGTGGAGTTAAGTTATACACACATTAAGTCAGATTTATATTGAATATTTTTAAGAAAATTTATAATCATTTACCTTGTAGCCACATAGCCTGTCATTTCTATTTCCGTTGGCCTGGCTAGACCAAAGTCTAGAATTTTCAGCTCACAATCTTCATTCACGGCAATGTTTGATGGTTTCAAGTCCTTTGAATTAAAAGGTCAAAAAATCCTCAGTAAACTGCTAACTTTTCTGTCCATGACTTCTACAGCTAAATCTAACATTAATACATAGCTAGTCTGTTCTAGTACATGCATGCAACTCACAGGTAGATCTTTAATAGTCAGTAGATCTTTTTTCGAACTGCTGTATCTATACTTATAGCATGGGCTGGTATACAGTCACAATCTTTAATTTGGGACCCACTTAAGGTTGAATATCTGTCATGTCATCAAATCAGTTTTTTTACATAGTGGGTCTGAAATTAATGATCATGATATGAAGCACGCATCACAGAATAGTGAAGAACTAAGTTTGATTCCTGGGCCCAGTCTTATTTTTCTGTTGTTTTTTGTACTTTCGTTAACAAAACTAACAGAAAGTGCATCAAATTACCCATATAATCAGAAAATAAATCTCCAATGTTGTGAGATCCATTGTGGGTATGAACTTTATGATAGAAATGAATTATTAAAATGCAATTTGAAATAACTTACCCTGTGAATAATTCCAGCAGAGTGAATATACTTAAGCCCACGGAGAATCTGATAAACCAGAAACTGAACATGGTCATCAGAAAGCTTCTGCGTGCGCACAATGTTGTTCAAGTCAGCTCCCATCAAGTGAGTGACCAAATAAACTTGTTGGAACTCCTCCAGAGACTTTTCTGGGCTGAATACATCCAGCAAACCTATCAAAGGAAATATTTGATTTGCATGTCAACAGAAAAATTAAGGTCATGATCTTTCCAGATAATGATAACCTAATAATATAGATTGAGTGACTGTGTTATAGGTATGATTGACCACAAATGTTGGTAAATTTGTATGAGATTCACAGATGATCCATTAAAGGTGGTGCTGTTCAAACAGGATTTACAACACGACTAAAATATAAATTCATTTCAAATTTAAACTACATATATATACTTTCAACATGAAACTACCGTGAGACTTAATCATTATTACACATAAACGGATAACTCACGTATAAAAAGTCGAGTGATGCTCGACATGTTTCGGACTATTTCGTAGTCCTTCTTCCTGGAGCGCTCGCCCCGGCGGCAGTGAAACGAACACTGCGCGCCAGCGCTCTGTTCGCGCGGCTGCTCGACGCAACTGACAGCGGCGCACAACTACCCTCGTTTTCGTTTGCTCCAGGAAGAAGGACTACGAAATAGTCCGAAACATGTCGAGCATCACTCGACTTTTTATACGTGAGTTATCGTTTATGTGTAATACATATATATACTTAGTTATATTGCAGTACACACTATATGCTGGAGGTTTCTTAGTATAATGTCTAGTATATTTCCTCACTAACAGTATATAACTCTTACTCTTTCATGAAGACTTTTGGATGTGCAGACTATTGAGCCTTCATTAGGTAAAGATACACTAAATCGATAATTAAATCCTAAACTATCATCATTTTATTTATTTTTTTAATTTTATGATTTCTTAATATGAATAAGTAATCAAAAATGTTGAACACTCACTAGAGTATTCCATAATAGATTCTTACCAATAACATTTTCATGGTTCATGTGCTTTAACATGCGCAGTTCACGGTAGGTCCGCTTGGCATGTACTGCCGACTGAAAAGGCCGGGCCAACTTCTTGATGGCCACTTTCATGTTATGCAGACTGTCTATCGCAGAACTGCAAACAAATTTGACAAGTTCAAGAGTATACACAAATGTTTAACATAATAACTGCATAAATTAAGCTATTTTCTCAATAATCTCTTAAAAAATGTGAACACATATTAACTTAAGTTTGATTACAATCAATATTGCATTTAGAACAGCCATTGTTTTCAAGATTGTTACTAAGTTTATAGAAAAATGAGACAAAGGACAAATAAACCAATGAACTATTATTCATGTGGGCAGTAAGGTTATTTGTTGTGGTTGAGCCATGAGCTCATAAACAACATTGTGAAAGGGACAGACCCACCTTTTAACAAAAACTTGAAACAGACCAACATAAATACATTAAACTACAAACAACTAAACCCGTTTCGCCCACGCAGTAGCATTGCTCTGATTTGCATTCGAATATCATACTTCCACATATTTTCACCTAATATGAATGCACTGCCTGATTAAAAATACTTACTGGCATGGTGCCTGACACTTTTTCTAAACAAATACGTACCAAACTTGACCGTAAGCGCCGGATCCTACGGGTGTAAGCATTTGATATCTCTCCGGCACAATCCATTCTGTCTTGTTGATTTCCACTTTGTAATATTTAGGCATATTTATTCCTTATTTAATTTCCTTCTCACAGTTCCTAAAAAAACGAGCTGAATTTAATAGAACCGCAGGACCGATAGCTATCTCACTAATTTAGTTCACAATCACGTAGGAAATTGAAACTTTGGCATTTGGCAGTGCCGCGAGAGCGAGAATAGGATGTCTATTTCTACATTTGGAAATTATTTGATAAAAAAATATATAGTATGTGTTTGATTAATCAAGTGTATTTATTATTTTTGTTCCTATTTTCTGATAAATTAAGAAATATAATTTATTTAAAACATAATTTACTCACGAATTTGTAATTCATTTGTTCTCGTTTAGTTTTAATAAATATTTCTTCCGTAAAACGTAACGTTTAGGCGTGATAATAATCTAAAGCGGGCCATTCGTTTACGTGACAAGACGTGACATAAATAAAGCGGGCCACAACCTCGTATAATAATCAACATAATTACATTATTAGTTTGTAGTCAACTAGAACTTAACCTGCTCGAAAGAACGTGTTTTTATGTATTCTGTCATCAAAACCGCGATTTCTTCTTCTTTATTTTTTTCTTCATACCATCTCGAATTAGAATCAACCCACAATAACTCTGCAATGAACTGACAACACACAACAGTTGAAATAAAACAAAAGTTGCAAAGATAGAAATAAAAATAAAAACTTTCAAGCTGAGCTGACTGACGTCTATAACGTCAATGTCACAGCCACATTCATTCAGTTTTTCATGGTATTAGCAAGGAATTCGTTTACTTGAGTTGAATAAATTGTACTTTAACTGCGAACCAAGTAACAACAATTTAGAAAAATGGCGCAAACCGCTGGCGTAAAGCCCATGGCCATTGCTGGCAGGGCAGTATCAGAAAGAGAAAGATGTTTAGGAATGACCGACGCTGAAAGAGCTTGGCGTAAACAGTGGCTTAAGGATCAGGTTTTGGCCTCGAACGAGCCCGTGCACGTTGAAGCAAACTGGAGAGAACGTACCAACCCTATTCGTAGATTCTACCGTGCACCTCTTGATAAAATCTTTACAGGCCTCTCTGGTACACTGGTAAGGTTACATAACAAAAATAACCTACATTATGATCACAATAATAAACTTCTTAATGGCTATTGACCATTTCAGGGTATCGAAAGAGCTGCAAATTACAGATACATTACTGGAAAACTGGGATTAATAGCATTGGGAATCCTTAGTACTCACTACTACTTCAAATACAATGGAAATGTGAGTTGAAATGATCTTAATCAATATACCGCAACATTTTGTACGTTTAATACCATATTAATTTACATGTAATGTGATTTTCAGGACTGGACCAAGAAAGGAGGTTGGAGAGTTCTGAAAAGCAAGCCTTTGGTTCTGCCAGGACATGAGAGATTCCCATACAAATCTGAGCGCACTCAACCATCAGACTATGCTGAAAGGGGTTTCAAGAAAGCCACCATTTAAACTCAAGTGTCTCGGATTCACATCAATTAAATTAAACCCTGCATAGTTTGATACAAATGAGTGTACAGTTAATATTGCAATTTAATTTAACATCTGTTTAAAATAAACTAGTAGTTTTTAAAGCAAATTGACTTTATATATTATGGGTGGTTTTAATTGAAAGAGTTTTTATTTTTAAGCAAAGTGTATTCCTTCTGAATTAAATGCATGTAGTATCTTCATAAAGTCATCAATGTCCATTGTCCTGGCTCTCATCTGGGCTGCTTCAGCATTGGTTAGAACCTCTTCAACTTTCTGCTTTATGTCAAAGCTTTCTGGAATTTCCTGTCAATATAAGAATAGTTTTTAGAATTTCAGTTTCAAAATTATTTCTTGTTTTAACATAATTTTTAGGTACTTAGGAAGTTTATTTACAGTTTTTAAAAGTAATTAACAGGAGTGGGACTTATCTAATACAGTATGTATATGATGTTTCACTAGTTTAAACATTATCTTAAAAAATAAACTATTTTTATTATGAATTGAATATGAAGGACTATATTACCTTATTGTGTAGAGAGCAATGCACTCTATAATTTTTATCTAAGACCGCAATTGCAGATGCATGTTTGAAACCCGCTAGCAGTGTTTTGTTTTTTCTAACAAATGCTATCCTTGTCAATCCATCCCATTCCACAAAGTTAATTGGTGGGGGTGGATTCCTGGGCTCTATCCGCACAACACTAGATTCCACTTTTGGAGGGGGTCTGAAATTATTTTTTCCAACCTGAAATAAGGTTATTAGTAAATAACTAATTGACATAATATTTTATCATCACCCACATAGCTGGAGAACATCATGACTTGTTACTATAGTAGTATATAAAAGAAATTGACAGTGACATCAGCATCTATCCAAATGGCATGATTTCATGCTGAACTAGTAAACTAGTCATACATTCATATCAATATCAACTTTATAAATTACCTTCATAAGCATATCAACACGAGCCAGTAACTGTGTGTTTATAGACAATCTGCAGTATAGTTTATCTCCTGGTTTGGCAACAAGTCTCTGTGCAAACTCCTGTTGGAACATGAGCACTGCACATCGAAAGAAAGGCCTATGCAGTAGCAGCTTGAATACTAATGGGGAACTGATCTGGTAAGGGATGTTAGCCACACATATATCGAAGAAAGGTAGTTCTGTCTTCAGAACATCTCCTACAAGTATCTGTAGTTTTGCTTGGTAAGGTGTGCCTTGAACACGTTTCTGCAATTCAGCTACCAGTCTGGAAATAATGCATTGGAAAGTCAAACAAATAAATGTGTACATTTGCAGACACTAACTTCGTATGGGGTACCATTGTGTTACCTAGTATCTATTTCACAGGCTACCACTTTCTTCACTCTATCCAGTAATTTGACGGTCATGTTGCCTGTACCAGGACCTATCTCAAGAGCAACATCTGTAGGACGCAAGCCAGATTTATCCAACATAGATGTTATAATAAGGGGATTTTTCAGGATGTGTTGACCGAAGTCTTTGTTGAACTGGATCCCTGAAAACAAGAAACTTAAGTAAATATCGATAGTTCCATAAAGATTAACTATGGTATTTATAAAGTACAAAATAAATTTATTTTAGCACAAAACAAAAACAAATTTTTAACCTCTACTGCAAAATTACATCCTCCACCATTAAATGGACTTTAAGTTAACTAAAAATTCCGTTGTTGTGTTAACTAACCTTGCTTAGCAATTTCATTGTGTACTCTAGTTTTCTTTTCTGCTTTTATTTTAGGCATTTTTAGTTGCACGAGCACGTGAAACTAAAATTAACACGAATTCGGGATTTATAGTCTAAGAAATCTGTCACTGTCATCCATGACAATGTCAAGGAAGAAGGAAGTGTCTATTGCATTTCATTTCGTTTCACGTTCGTATTGCCAAATCGTACAGGCTCAGGAAACATTTTTTTGTCAAAATAATTCGAAATTACTTAAAACTACCTGTAAAAATCACCGTTATTATATAGGTAAGATTATTTTCATTGTTTGAACATTGTTGTAAAATGTTTTTTTTAGAATAACTAAAGAAAATGACTATTGCTTGTAATGAAATGTAATGAGCCCATGAGCCTAAAAGAAGTCAGTATTATTCATTCAGATCAAATTCAGATGTTCACTACATTATTTTAAATTTTCAATTAACTTCTGTACAGTTCATCAATATTTTTTCTTATTATTAAAATTTCGTTACTTAATATCTTAAGAAAAGAAAAAAATTCTTTACGCGTCGTCACAAATAAAATCGATAATCACTTTTTTCGTCTGGCAAGTCGTAAAATTTTTGGCATGGTTGATCTTTACGGGACCGAGTGAAATAAAACCGATTTGTGGAATTATTATGAAAATGGAGTGGAAACCTGAACAAGACGGACTAAGACAAATATTAACACTTCTCAAGGAGTCTCAATCACCAGATACAGCAACACAAAGGGCGGTTCAACAAGTATCCTTTTTAATGAGTAGCATGTCGATGCTCTTAACGGCGTGCATATTTTTTGTATCTGTAACCGCTTTACTCTTTATTTATACTCACGAGACTCTCTTACTTTCCACTTTTCGATTTAACACATATTTCTTGCCTCATGTACGACTGCAGCAAAAGCGTCTCACAGCTTCATCATAAATCGATTTTCCGACATGACAGTCATTGACAGCATTCGATTTTGTACAATAATTTTCTTGACCCTTTATTATCTCAGAAATTGGAAGAATTGAACAAGTATCCCGACTTCAACAACTATTTGATATTCGTTTTAACTAAATTAGTAACCGAAGAGGAGCCTACAAGGTCACTTAGTGGTTTGATTTTGAAAAACAATGTGAAGGCCCACTATACTAGCTTTTTCCCTGAGGTAGCAGAGTTTATCAAGCGAGAATGTTTGTCTGCGGTGGGAGACCCATCTCCTTTGATCCGTGCGACTGTGGGTATCATCATCACCACCATCGCCAGCAAGGGTGAACTCACCTCATGGCCAGAACTCTTGCCTGCGTTGTGTAACATGCTTGACTCACAGGATTACAATGTTTGTGAGGTAAGAATAAAACTGACCTGCAGTGCTGTTTACTGTTTGGATGATGATATGTTTGCTAAGTTTTGTCTCTTTCCAGGGTGCATTTGGAGCACTACAGAAAATATGCGAAGATACTGCTGAGCTTCTGGACAGTGATGCATTAAATAGGCCTTTGAATGTTTTAATTCCAAAATTCCTTCAGTTTTTCAAACATTCTTCACCAAAAATAAGATGTCATGCCATTGCTTGCGTGAACTATTTCATCGTGAGCAGGACACAGGCTTTGATGGCTCACATAGATTCATTTATTGAAGTAAGTACATACAATGTACAATGTAAAAATATTCTTTAGGGCACATTGATACACGATTCAACACTTATTGTATTTTTGAAGAATGTATAACAATGTGCCATATAGAGATGTAGCACGTTGACACAAATGCGCCTGAGCTGCTGATGGGTGTCATACTGTATCTTGTGATCTATAACTTTTTGAGGCTAAGGGGCACAAGTACATAATCCAGCCTGAGTAAAACATTTAAAATATGTGTTTGTTTATGCTCTTGCAGTTTTATTTGGAAGATTAATAGATAGATTAATAGAATCCTTATTTTGTAGAAATAGTCCGTTCGGTCCGTTTACTATTATATTACAATTCCCAAAAGAGATTACCATATTTCCATGCAACATATTTAAAGTTTCTTTTATTTCACAGAACTTATTCCATCTAGCAGCCGATGAAGATCCAGATGTGCGGAAAAATGTCTGCCATGCCCTGGTCTTGCTGTTAGAAGTAAGGCTGGACAGGCTGATACCCCAGCTGCCTAATATCATCGAGGTAAGCCTAAATTGTTCTTTATTAATATAGGCCTGCCGCCCGATTCTGTTTCTGCTTGTAACAAGTATAATAATTTAGAAGGTTGAATTAAGGTGCTTATCAGATAGTTTACTGTATTGTGTTTTAATCTGCATCACAAGCATAAAAGCGATTTTCCATATTCAAGAAGGAACTTCAGTTGTAACAATAAAAATATTTCCATTAGGATGTATGTGTGTGTAAGTAAAGCAATGGTAGCCTAGTGGTTTGACCTGTGGCCTCTCAAGCAGAGGGTCGTGGGTTCGAATCCTGGGCTTGCACCTCTGAGTTTTTAGGAATTTATGTGCAACCTGCACACATCTGAGAAGCAATTAAATGGTGTGTCTGAAGTTCCCAATCCGCACTGGGCCCACATGGGAACTAAAGCCCAAACCCTCCAATAAATGGAGGAGGCCTATGCCATGAGGCACGCCGAAATACGCGATAACTTATAAAAAAAAAATACTACACAATGTACTGAAATTGTAGCGAATTCGGAATAAAAATTATGTGTGTGTAAGGTTTCAATAAAGACTTGTATCTGTCTAGTACATGCTGGTTCGCACACAAGACCCAGAAGAAGGTGTGGCCTTGGAGGCCTGCGAATTCTGGCTGTCACTCGCTGAGCAGAATGTCTGCAGAGAGGTTAGTGTTCCTTCATAACTATAATTATTATTAAGAACTAGTAAGAAATGCTACATGTTCTCTCTACTGAAGAGGATACTGTGTGTACCTTGTGTGTGCAAATTAGATATTATTTCTTATATTAAAGATTACTCTTCCCTAAGTGTTAGCACTCTATTTTTGATGAATTTATTTAATGTACAGATATGAACCTTCTACTGATTTATTATATGAATAGTTAAAGATATGTGATAAAAATTTAGTTTGGCAAATGTTCATTGGTTGACTAACTCCATCCTACAAATATTATAAACGCAAAAGTTTGTAAGTATGGATGGATGTTTGTTACTCTTTCACGACAGAATGGCTGGACAGATCTGGATGAAATTTGGTACATAGATAGATTATGGACTGGAATACCACATAAGGCTACTTTTTATCCCGGAAAATTGCGTAGTTCCTGCGGGATAGCAATAAACGAATTCTATGCACTATCAAATCGATCAAGAATTTTTATTTCTTGATTTTTATGTTTACTTTTACGGTTTTACTTCACTCCACTTTTTGGATTTTTCTGTGTTCTAATTTTCACTGACATGTAGATTTTTTTTTAAATTCTATGCAGACAAAGTTGCAGGCAACAGCTAGTTATTAATAGGTGTAGTTGGTGACACTGAGATCCTTCCTTACTCTGCATTAGAATTAGAACATGAAGTAGTAAACAGTCTCATACAACCTAATGTAAAATAAGGCCCTAAGGACCATCCTGCACAGAACTAATAATCAAAGGAATGGAAATGTCACAAAAGCTAATAATATGTTGGACTAACTCAAATCATGTAGATAAACATCACAATTAAGAGCATTGTTTGTATAATACATTTACTTTACATGTAGTTACAATACTTTGATGGATGGAGGATCACAAAGATGGGTCTTAAAGGAAAATCACTATCATTCAGATAAGATGTATCATCAAAGAACATCTCTGTAGTGATAACATAGGTTGTTTATCATCAGTGTACCAAGTGGCATATCATCATTATTTAGCGGAAGTTGCTATACTATGCTGTTTACTAAAGTTGCAATCAAAACTATTTGCACTTTCTGGGAAAAGCGCTGCATCGTAGTAGTCATTGTGATTAGTTAAAATAATACATTTTGCCCATTGCGCGCCGTCGCTATAGTGCGTTTGGCCTAAAGGTTAAGGCAATCACTTAATACTATGGCCTGCTAAGGGCTATCTAATATTGTGATATTTATATTAATCATGTTTTCTAGTCTAGTGTGTTGACGCAGGGAATACATGTTTATAATTCCTAAATTCTGTTATGTCAGTCTCTATTTCGCCAACGCTACGATTGTCGGTGACAAGAGACAATTAGCTTACAAACTCGACAAGAATCGACGCTGGTTGGCTTCATATTGGCTACGCATTGTATTTGGAATTGTCACTTGTCGCGGACAGTCGTAGCATTGGTGAAATTAGTTTGTTTTCGTATCCCTATTCATACACGTCTGAACTAAATATACAAAACAACTTAACAATCTATCTATTATATAATACGCGAGGCCGATTTTTGTACAAGCCATCAGATCTACAGTTATGGTCCGATTTTGATAAATTATATGTCATTAGATTCGTCTCATGCTGGAGAGTTGCAAACTGCTCTTCGTTTTTAGATTTTAACGAAAAACCACTAAAAAATTAATTTTAATGAACTACTGTGCGCTACCCGACCAGCCAGTATAATGTGACCCGTGTCATGTGTTTTGACGTGAGATGACACAATAAAAATAACATGTATTGGACTGAAACATGTTGTAAGTTGTTCAGCATGAGAAAATATCTGTTTTGAGTCGACCAGATTTTATCCGCAACACTTACGTATTAAGATAATTATACAAAATACAAAAAATATTTTACGATTTCTTTGTTTACAATGAATGACTTGCGTCAACTTTTAATTTATTTTTTATTGGGCTCTATTATGTCAAAATTTATTTGCCATGTTTGTTTATTTCAAAAAAGTATTTTATGCTTGTATTGATAAATGTTGAACATTTAACGACTCATTCCAGTCGGATGTTCTAATCCTTCCCCAACCTGGTGTAAATAACTTTAACTGTGTGGGATATCCCAGGTAAGCAAAGACAAAATATAGAATTTACCAGTAGCAGCTCTTCCCGCGCAGATGGTAAAAGCCCATAGAGGGAACAGGCAAAAATCTTAGGTTCATGTTATAGGCGATGCAGCTAGCAAGAGCAACCCATCACTATTCTGATTCCCTCACCTATACGCCCACAATCACGCTAAACGTGGCCTCTTGATGTTAATTTAGGCTCTGTCTGCCCCGTAAGGGAAGACATGATTAGTGTATGTGTGGCGTGGCAGGTGCTGGGCCCGCGGCTGCCGGCGCTGCTGCCGGTGCTGGTGCGCGGCATGCGCTACTCGGAGATGGACGTGATCCTGCTGCGCGGCGACCGCGACGACGACGCCGACGACGCCGAGCCTGACCGCGAGTCCGACATACGCCCGAGGTTCCACAAGCCTCGCTCGCACACCATCAAACACAACGGTATGCTTACGATACGACGAATACCGATACCTAGTTAAGTTTTCTAGTCAGTATCATTCTGAGGGATGTTATGTCTGTACCAGTGGTCTGAAGGCAGAATATTATTTGACACTTCCCTTTTGTTTATAGACGAAATTGCTTTAAATTTGCGACAATTTCGTATGAGAAATTTCAGTTCTTTACCCTTGTAAGCCAAATGTGAAATTGAGTGGTGTATGGGGTGGGGTCAAAAGAGAGATCTTCGCGAAGCCGAACACTGATGACGTCACGGGCGTTCGCCCGTGGGTCGTGGCAGTTATGTAGTTGATGACTAGATGGCGTTACGGTCGCTACCGATGTATTGTTGGAGTTGTGTATAATTGAAAATGAAAGCATTTTCGTAATTAAGTACTATGTTATAATTTTTATTTTACTACCGCGTCTGTTTAGCGGGAGCTGGAGACAGCAACATGTCAGGCGGCGGCGAGTCTGAAGACGAAGACGAGGGCGGTGCCGACGCTGACGACGGCTCTCTTTCCGACTGGAATCTGCGCAAGTGTAGCGCTGCGGCCCTGGACGTGCTAGCCAACGTGTTTGGCGCGGATCTGCTTCCCGTACTTTTCCCCATACTGAAGGAGACGCTGTTCCACGACGATTGGGTCATTAAGGTCAGTGACTACTTTAAAAGCGCTTTCATACAGATCAGCGAGTTTTCGGTGCAGTAAGCATTAAATAAATGTCGTGACGATTTCTTTTTCGGCTGCCTACGCCACGTACGGCTACGGAATTTCGCAGCATAAAGCCGAATTTGGGAAACCATTATTCAGTAGAGCCTTTACATGTCGAGACGCGGTTCATCGTCACGTTTGAACTTCTAAATGTTTTCCACGCTAGCGAATAAAACGAGCGTTTGCGCGCCGATTTCCAATGCTAAGTAAGCCTTTTAAAGCTAGTCCAGTGACAAATGTTTGTTTTTCAGGAGAGTGGCATTCTAGCCCTGGGTGCGGTGGCAGATGGTTGCATGGGCGGCATGGTGCCGCACCTGCCCGACCTGGTGCCATACCTGGTGTGCTGCCTGGCGGAGCGCAAGGCGCTCGTGCGCGCCATCACCTGCTGGACGCTCTCGCGCTACTCGCACTGGGTCGTCAGCCAGTCTCACGACCTGTATCTGCGACCCGTCATGACCGAGGTGAGCTGCTACACTAGCGGATACGTGGGAAGTATGGTGCCCGCATGGAAGGGAAAAAACATGTGAAATGTCTGTCTCGATTACTATCAAAACCGCTGACTCTTAAACGCAAGCTGATAGCTAAACACCGTAAAATCTTGCCAATTAGATAGAGCGAAACGGCTCAGTTTAATTGATTTTTCCTCAAAACAAATCTTTAAAAAAACTTTTTCAGTTTTTATTTCAAGTTGAGCTTTGAAGGATGACTAGCCTTAAAATAATACTTGTGCACCAATGTTGATACGCTATAACGGTTTGCTCATGTTTCCGTATGTTTTACAGTTATTGAAACGGGTGCTGGACAACAATAAGCGGGTGCAGGAAGCGGCTTGTTCAGCATTCGCGACTCTCGAGGAGGAAGCGTGCACGGAACTCGTCCCCTACCTTGGCTACATCCTGCAAACCCTCGTCTACGCCTTTAGCAAATATCAGCACAAGAACCTGCTCATATTGTACGACGCCATTGGCACGCTTGCCGACTCAGTCGGGCATCATTTGAACAAACCCGAGTACATCAATCTCCTGATGCCACCGCTCATTAACAAATGGAATGTACTGAAGGATGAAGATAAAGACCTGTTTCCATTGCTAGAGGTTTGTTAGCCACTGAATGTTGCACTTTACGGTATCAAATGAACAAATATTTAATTAATATTTATACTTTCAGTGTTTATCATCAGTGGCCACAGCCTTACAGTCTGGGTTCTTACCCTATTGCGAACCAGTTTTCAGGAGATGCGTATCTTTAATAGAACAGACATTGAATCAGAACATCGTAAGTGACGACATTTTAAGGCATCCAAGTTGAATACAGGTTCCTTTGTTAATTCTAGCTGTTTATTTCAGGCTAACAGTCAAAGTCCAGAGCAGTTTGAAGCCCCAGATAAAGATTTCATGATAGTTGCTTTGGATCTCCTGAGTGGTTTGGCCGAGGGCTTGGACGGGCACATAGACCACTTGGTCTTAAACTCGAACCTCATGCAACTGCTCTACCAATGCATGCAGGATCCGATGCCCGAGGTATATCTTGTATGTAACTTATGCTTTTTATTTGTCTTGGGACACTGAGCATAGGGCAATAACTCTTAAAGGTAATCAATTGTGCCCCAGGACTTTTCGCAATGATTTAAATTATTTCTATTATATATATTTTTCATATCGAAACTGCATCATTCTACCATTTTAATTAATTTTGTTGGTGGCGTAGTTATCGCATCGTACTTTAAAGTTGCTAGTGGTCAGTTTCGTTTATTTAACATAACATTATCTCATTTTTAAGTAATTCTAACTCATTTATTATTGTACTAACCACTTCATGGGTGATGGGATTAATTGGTTATATCTGGTTGGCACTATTATTGAGTTTCTGGTTCGTCGCAGGTCCGTCAGTCCTCGTTCGCGCTGCTCGGAGACTTGACTAAGGCGTGTTTCCAACACGTGCACCCATATATACCGGAATTCCTGCCCATACTTGGAATGAATCTTAATCCTGAACTTATATCTGTTTGCAATAATGCTACATGGGCCATCGGTGAAATTAGTATCAAATTAGGTAAGTAATGATTCTCCTTTTTTCAGATATTTATTTTGCCTTAAAAAGCTCTCAAGTTTTGTTTTAAACAAGCATCTGGAAATATGTTGATTTATTAATGTTCTCCAACGTGTTACAGGAGCGGAAACATCAAAATATATTCCACTTGTACTAAACCATTTAGTCGACATTATCAATAGGCCTAACACACCAAAAACACTCTTGGAGAACACAGGTGAGTAACGTTTTACCGTTCACGCTATTTGTATTGAATTATGTAATATTTAAAGTTGAACACTAAACCAGAAGTCAATGATTTGACTAACATGTTTTGCAGTTTGAGACATTATATGGTGGCAGATATGCTATGCTGTGAATATTTGGACTGTGTATTTCGCGTCACTGCTTCATATTGATTTCCCATAACGTTCATGAAATCATCTTCCTTTCTTGTTCATATTATTGTGGTAGTGGTTTCTGCCAACACTTGAGAATGTCGCTTATTTGAAATTTGTTTGGCAGGACACACTGTACCGACTATACTGAATGCTCCCTAACTGTTTACTAAAGTGTTATGTTTGCAATTTACCCAGTTTTATTTAAATCGTATGTTACATTACATATACATATTATATTATATTAATCAAAATGAATATATTGTGAATAACTTTCAACAATTTTATACTTAAGAATATATAATTTTTTACAAATTATTGGCTAGCGGTGAAAAAGTGACGCATGAATTATACTCTGTATAGCCTAAAATTGAATAATCTGGGCCCTTCGCTTATTACTTTTGGTTTGGGGGGGTGATGTAAATAGCGTGTATCACAGAAGTAGTGCCAAACACTAAAGTGTGCGCCTGGCTTGGAAAGATGGCCTGGCATTGAGAAGGCAGTCTGGTATATACTTCCAAATAAATTATTCATTCGAAACCTATCGCAGCTAAGTTTACTGGGCCATCTTTGAACTAAAAAGCAAATAGGTATTTAATTTATAGATTTACTAGTATAAAATTGTTTCACGTTTTTTCTATTTGTGACACTGATTTGTTGCTGTTGGATTATGTAATTTAAGTATGTTTTGGATGGTTTGTTGATTTGTTTTCTTGGTTTTGTTCTCGGTATGTCGTGTCGTGACTCGTGGCGCGTGTAGCGATTACTATCGGTCGGCTAGGTTATGTGTGCCCACACGACGTCGCACCCGTATTACATCAATTTGTACGCCAGTGGTCTGTAGTATTTTTTTTATTATTACTTTATATTATTATTACGATTACGTTAAATATCAAATAAGTTATTAATCCCATATTATTTCGATTGTGGATGGTGTTTGTTCATAGCTTGTTACTGTTATTCTTTTACACGATTTTTAACTTTAACAATGTGTTGTTCTGGTTTATGTTAAAGCAGGCATGATACTAACGAACTTACGGGTTGTAAGGCCACACTTGAGATCTCACTGAGTTTGGGGTGGTATTTGTTTCTTATTTTCAGTGCTGTACTTTATATGTGTTGAACACCATCCGCTTTCTAAAATATATAAACAGCTAATATTCTATCGCCCAATACTGCAAGACGATCATAACGTTTCCTACCTAAGATAATAATTTACAGGTATGTTGCGACTGACGGCAGATTAATTGCACATTGCTTCTGTTGTGTTGTACATTAATTAAGTTAATGCTTGTCTTGCAGTATGGAATTTTCATAAACCAGTTTCATAATGATATTGTTTTGTGTGCAAGTCACTTCCATTATTATACTTCACTTCAAAAATAACAGCATTATAGAATCTTAGTACAACGTTCCTTTATTACTGATCGCTTTCCTGATTCCTGCCATACACACCATTAGCGGTTTGGTTGATATTTCGAACTGTGTACAGTCACGTACAGTTAAGTGTCCATTGTTTATTGAATACATCTAAAGAAAGTTTATTTGATACTCAAAGAACTGCTGTAGGTTGATTCACGTTACACCATGCTGAAGCCGGGCCGTGCCACCAACGGGGCGCAGTCACGGTACTCACGGTCGGTTTATATGAACTAACACTGGTTCACTCCATTAGTTCATACAAAAGTTTATAATATTATAAACCTTGATGTTTTGACTGTGGCATGGCCCGGGTACAGTATAATGTGATTCAATCTTTGGTGTTCGTGATTGTACGGCTCCTTTTTTATATATAATATCAGGCTATGGTCCTTCGTTGTACGTTATTCGTAGCGTTAACGTTGGCGTAAACGTTTTTGCTTATATTTTGCCATACGAACGTTTGTAAAACAGACAACACTGACTAGGAAGGACATCGGCAATTTAGTATAACAAAATATCCCTGACTTAGGCTGTCGCGAATAGCGTTAGCCGGATAACCATAGCCCGAACCACTCGTAATCAAATCGAAATATCGGCTAAGATCAATTACTAGCTAGTCGAAATTTTGGTTGCAATGAAAATTTTCGCGCAGGTGTTCGTCGTTGCGAAATATTCGGGACAACGACGAGAAGGATTCAGCTTTCCGCGGCATCTGCCAGATGATCCAGGTGAACCCCGGCGGCGTAGTGCCAGACTTCATGTTTTTCTGCGACGCGGTGGCTTCTTGGTCGAACCCTAAGGACGATCTGAAGGAGATGTTCACCAAGATCCTGCACGGGTTCAAGAACCAAGTGGGCGAGGACAACTGGCGCCGTTTCACCGACCAGTTCCCCGTGCAGCTCAGCGCGAGGCTCACGGCCATGTGCGGAATATAAACCAGCCGCCGACGCATATGGTGAGTAGGCTTTCTTTTATTTTAACTAAACTCTTACATTTCCTGTACAATAACAATTAAGACGAGAAATATTCAGTGCTCTTAAGTTTTTTTGTACTAGCAATAAGCACATGGCTTCGCACGGGTACAAGTAACGTCTGAGTTTGTCTAATTCACTTTTCTCCCGATTACTTTTTTCTAATAAACTTACCGAGACGGTGATAAAACTAAATACGTTATTTTTTTTCGGAATTCAAAATTATGTATTTTTTATTCCATGATAACCTGTAAAATTTGGACAGTAAATAAATACAAAAATAAATGTACCTATGGTTGTATATTTCGTATTTTCCCTCACGGTATCTGTCTTTTTACATCCAAGGCTGCAAATCAAATGTACATGTGCAAATACTAGTCCTAGGCATGTGTGTGAAGATGTTTGCAAGTATATTTTGTGAACGTGTATAGGAAGACAATGAGTAGATTATTTAAGAAACATTTGTATACTTCACATCGTGTCGAGGGGATACGCGAAGACTGCCCTTATTCCTGCAGTGGCGACTGGCTCAGCTGGTAACAAAATGTAAAGTAGGTTGTGTGGTTTGTTGCAGGGGAACCAATGTCAACACGGGTCGGGACGACATTGCGGGTGGCTGCGCACGCGCCCCCGGAGCATAGGGACGCGCCACGCACCTCGCCGCCGCCGCTGCGCTCTTCGTGCCAACTGACCGCATCGCCACTACACGATATTATGCCGCCATGTCTATGTCACATGAATCAAACTTAATTTCTCTCATTGTACCTGAATAATATCTCCTTGGTTACACAGTTTCGTTGGCGTTGTCGTTATCCGCCCGTCGGGGCGCGCAAAGTGGTGGGTGGGTGGAGAGGTGTGTACTGTGTATGTATATGGGGTGCTAGGCTTACTGTTTTCGTACCGTGTAATAGTAAATGTCGCACGTTGCATGCTTACGTGCCATTACGTTAACGGAAAATGTTCACTCATTGGCAGATCCGTAGTATTTACTCGCCAGATTGTCTCATCTAGATAGATGTGGTTTGAAATATAGCATGAACATTAGTAGTAGTTTATAGCCTCTAATTCTAAAGATGATGGGATAAATATTGTAATTTCTATGGTTTGATGAATTATTTCAAGTCTCCATTTGAAATTGGTTACTAATTATTTGCAAGCTTTTGCGGAATAACAGTATTTGACGATTCAAAGAGTAAATTTAATTTTGAGATATATTTTTAGAGTCTGTGCATCGAATCTATGTCATCGTGTAATCGTTGTCAGAGATCGATTATGTGTTTGAGCTGTTTGTAATATACTGTCTGTAAAACAATCACCTCTGTTTTGTACAAATCAACGAGGGTCGTGGAATGGGCAAGCAACAAGCTTGTCCTCTCGTCTTTCGCCTGGATTCAGTTTCGGATAGTCTTTGTAATATTATGATTGATTGATCGATTTGAGGTTAGGTCGACTGAAGCCATTCAATGCTCAAGAAAACTGATTGCACTAATTGTGTTTAAAAAACATACTAACAATATAAAAAGAATGCTTGTTTGAATCGGTTCACGAAAAATAAATACATAATTCCATCGTTTATTTTTCTTACTTTTGTCATATAACTTTATTTTTGAAATATTTGTCTGTTTTCGGTACAACATTCGATATCATGTGGTAGTGTTAAAATTGATGTGTTAACATTAGCATTTTAATACATATTATAAATTACAAGACTTAGTGAAATCGAGAATTTATGTCAACTGTGATTTGTGACTGGTTTATTTTGACTAATATTTGTGTACGATTATATGTCTGTGTCAATGTAGATATGATATACGGCTTTGATAGAGTTTATGACTGCTAGATTTCTGCTATATAGTATACCAAATAGTATTTTTACGTTGTATATTGTTTTAATGGATTTGCTTGTTCGAGTTGCCCTGGCTGGTCGAGGTGCACGGTCGCGACGCCCCCAACCCCGGCCCGTAACCGTCACGTAACCGTCACGCGTCCGTCTCGCGTCCGTCACGCGCCCGACCCGCGAACAACTAGGGCACACTCAAACGACTCGATGCATGATACAAATTGCTATTTATGTGTATATGAAATGAAAAATATTATTATGTATATGTAAATACACGATACGATGTATTATTATTATTGTATGCAAGTAAAATTGTTATTTTTGTTTTTTAAAAGCTGAAAAGTCTGACTTTAAAACACTCGTTATATTATCCATTAGTTTTTGTTTTCAGATGTATCGGGATCTGAAATCTGATAGTTGTAATAATTATTAGTGTATTCATTATTGTCGCGATCGAAGCGGTAAATGCGCAAAGAATTATATACTAAGGGTATTTCGGGGGTAGAGAAAATTGTCACATTCCGAAGGAATTAAAATTGTATTATTTTGGGCATCGCCACAAATTATCTTTGGAATTCACTTTTTCAGTGTCGTATACTATTTTTGTTGCATGTACTAAATTATATATTTAAGTATCCTCTAGCGAGTCCCTGGGTCCCGCGTCCTCGCCAGTTCCTATCCCTCGTCCCGTCTAGTCCCAGACTCCCAGTCCCGTCTGTGCCAACGAAGCCCGGCGCGCGAGCGTCGCGGGTGTGAATCGCCACTAGGAGTAGCAAATCGGTAGCTTCATTCACATCTCGGTACCCGTAGGAACATAAATTACAGTAGGAACCGCTGCCTCACACTTCAATTTGAGGAACATTGTTTATTTTTAAGTGGAATACATGTCTATCAATGTTACGGGTGACCTCGTAATTTATTATTAAGGTTAGTAGATTTTATCGTCGAGAACTTTATTGTGTAGTAGTTTGTTTTATTTTCTAAAAAGAAACCGTGATAATAGTTGGTAAAGTGATTGTATGCATGTGTGTGTGAGCGAGCGGCATTCGTAAGGCACTCCTTTCCTCGGGGCGTAGGTATTATAATACATAGTCGTATCGTACGGACGAACGTTTGTGATGCATTGTCGATAGATATATTTTATAAGTTGTTTGCGACGCATATAGTTACATATTACGTTGTGCATTGTATCATGTGTATGTAACGTATTATATTATGTAATATGTATGTGTATTTTATAATGTTATTTATTGAAAGCAATAGGTAATCGTCTTGTCGAAATTCATTCATCAACACAAAATATAATTTATAAAAAAAGTATATTATCTATTTCATTTCACTTAACGTGTCTCGGATCATCGTATTTTTCAAATATTGAGAGTTAATTGCAATTATTTTTGCTTCCTACGATGGTTGTATTTCGTCGACTTGATTATATTCCTTATAAATATGTGTATTGTATGAACACTCGCATTATGTTCTTGGTCATTTTGGAACATTTTTATATTTATTTTATTTCTTCATTGTTGGATTATAATTATTTAGGAACTTCTTACCACAAAACATTGTTCATTCGATACTAATCATTGTAATACAAAGTTTATAGATCAACTGTATGATATAAATGCAATATTGTACTGGTAAATTATTACATTTCTTAAATCATCAAATATAAAATTTTGAATTGCAGTATAATTGTTTACAATTTTTGCAATTCTGTTTACATCGATTTGTTGTATGTCTTGTAAGTGAAGTGAGTACAGAAATATAATTATAACAGTTAATAGTATAGTCTGGGAGGCCTAAATATAGGCACCTATTTGTTTAATAAATTAAAGACAAAATCGTAAAATTGAATGTATAATTAATTGGCACATTTGTCTGTACTCGCTTTGCCTCCTCATTGTAACTTTTGTGTCAGCAACAGTGCAGTTTACCTTTTAAGTTCAGGTTGTAAAACAAAGACCTCAATATAGACAGACATATTTTACCATAAAATTCGTTAAATAAAGCACTCATTGTTCGGAAAAGTAACACATTTTTTATTTATTGTATCATATTCATAAATTTCTTCTGAAACCCAATATAGTAGATTGTCCCTAGTGTCTAGTCTAGGTAACCAATTCTTGCTTTTAATGCAGTGATGTAATTACTATGTTAGTAACAACAGTAGTTCAATGTTTGCTTCATGACATATCATGTTTGAGATTCGAGCAGTTACTATAGCCTAAATCTAACAACAGTATATCATAGCGGCGAAAATGTCGAAACAAAGTTTTATGTCTAAGACTTGAGAACGTCTACCGATAGTTAAGTTCATTATGTGATCTATTGACTGCTACTAGTAGTTAGGTACGCGATACGTGGAGAGCCTGGCGAACAGAAGCAATAAATACGTTATCTTGGACTGGGTGATATATCATAGGTGTGAAGAATATTGAGAAAATAAAAACACTAATGCACTATGATGTTTCAAGAATGAATGTTTTAGTACTACAGAGTGAAATTTGTTGAAAATATTCTCAAGAAAATTTGCGATTTCCATGCACTGTTCAAATTAAATCACGAAGTCAATGTATGGAAACGGCAAATTTGATCCGACAAATTTCAACAAATGGGTCAATGCATTATACCTACTGTCCAGCATATTCATGCATGATACACCAATTTCGTATCACGAATTACGTTTCAACCTGTGTAATAATTTAATAACCTAGGTATCCAGTAACAAATCACTTGTTATTTAAAAGACAATACTAAGAAATATAGTTTATTATATTAAATTGCATGCATTTTGTTTTATCAAAAACAATTAAAATTAACGTAATAGTGTCGGCATGTTTCGTTAATAGTATGCTAACGATAAAAAGTGCTAAACTCTGATTATGAACCGACTTTGACACTTAAATAATCCCTAACAATTGAAAAGAACAATGTTGAATTTCAGTTGTGATTAACCCGCACGATTGTCTAAGCTGGGTTTGAAAACGATAACCTCTTATGATCGCTAATCATTTTTAATGTAGTTAAATACGACTAACGAAATATATATTAAACGAGGGCGCCACTTCCTAACCGTCATATTTTAACGTAAAATGTTTATTGAAGGCAACGTTTTATTTTTTCTTTTATCTGTTCTATTCCTTGCTACGAGATGAACAAATTAGTCGTGTGCGTGAGATTTTCAGTGGCCCCAAATAGGGGTTACGAATAAATCCAAATGATCATCCACTTTTATTGGACACCAATAATGGATTCGATGGAGAAAGAGATTTTCGGTCGCTGTGGCTGCGTCGGTAGGGGCGCGTAGTTGGTGAGCAGCGCGGCCAGCAGGTGCCGGCACAAGATGGCGGCGGGCGGGGGCGCCGGCGCCGGCACGCCGCGCTCCAGCTCCGCGTCGGCGAAGGCGCGCCGGCGCCGGACGCGCTCACTCCACGCCGGGTCGCTGTCCGGCTGGAGATCTGTTTGTGGTACAATTGGTAATCTTTAGCCAGGGGACCCAAAGAGACTAGAATTATCAACCTAGTGCTACCTACTTATTATACATTTTGTTCGGATCAACGACGCCAAAGCGACATGCTAAAGGGTTTGAGTATTATTCCTTCGAGGGGTTGGACGATAGTATATGCCCTAAAAAAATCAAAAATTAGCTTCGCATTATATGAACTGGAGAGAACCGGTATTTTTTTGCGCCCTATTCAGTTGGGTTGCAACTTTGCTCTACCATGTGTTGAAATTCATGCAACAGAAGCAGAGTGGCGACTTTGAAACAAATAACTCATTCAAAAATATATGTTTTTGGCACCCGCGGAGCTATCATTCAACGAAACGGAAAGACATGTTTACCATCAACACACGTAACCCGACACCCCGACAAAGAGCCGCCTCCGCACTCACTTGTAAAACAATCTTCACATTTTTTTAAAGCCCATAAAAATAGTTGAAAGAGATTTTAGGTTTTTTCTAATAGACAGTGAAATGTTACCGAGTGTTGGATGACAGCTTTTGTTCTGTAATGAAGCGGGGACATTTCACGCGTCGTTCAAGTTTTTATTGAGCTACGGTGCTCTATTTTTAATTGTTGAAGAGTATCTTTTTACATCTTAACACGAGCAACTTTTAGTAGACAATAAAATGTTTGAACACATCACATTTGTTTAATACTTAGGAGCCGATTGCGCACAAGGGCGCCGCCAGAATTAGATAGATACTTTCATGTTAGATCTTCGTGGTGCATCTTCTATTACCTACAAGATTATACCCGAAGCACAAATACAAAGACAAAAAATATTTGTCCCAAACAGAACTCACCAAAGTTTTTATTTTGTAAGAAATAGGTAGAAAAAACACGCCGGGTGGTGTATTTTTTTACTATCGGTGTCCATTTTGTTAAATAGGTACGCCACCGGCCCTATGCGCTACGCCTTTCAAAATATACAATTTTAACTCTCTCCATCTTCCAACGTAAATATTTGTTCAGCTAATTCGCATTTAGCGTTTCACGGGTGAGAAACGAAACACTCGACAGTGTCGAGTCGATTACAACAATAACAACGTGAGAGTGGTCCGTGCGAGTCACCCCGCTTCTAAATATGCACAAACATTTAATTTTATATATTTAGGTGGCGATGGTGTTCGAGCTTACACGAAGGTATTCTTCACAAAAATTACTTCAACAAACTTAACAATGCAATAGTTACAATTGGCAAAGAAATAAATATTTAGAAAGGAGGTTGATCGCTAGCCTACACTTATGAGTACTCCGAACCGAACCAATCCTGCACTCTGCACCTTATAGGCAAACGTTAATAAAGGTCCAAAAATGTTTAGTTTAAACATACTTTTGCAGGTGTAGGTGGTATAGTCAGCAGCAAAAGTAAATGAGCGGTTGTAGTACTCAAAATTATCTAAATTCGACTATACTGCCAGAGTATAAAACGATGTGTACATCATTTTGAGCTCCACCTACACCCACTTTACTCTGGGGTCGATGGAGGGTAAACTGTTACATGCAACTTATTGTGTGTGGCAAGCGGTCGATTTGCTCGCTGAGCGGAACTGCTAGAGGTACAGTAAGGGAAATGTACGTGAATACAATTCCCTAATTCGTTTTATACCTAACTGTACATACAGCTGTCATTAAAATTTAGTTGAGGGTGCAACTGACCATATTGCGGCAGTGGCAGCGCCCGCGACATCTGCATGCAGCGCAGCCGCGCGCGGTAGGCGCGCTTGCGGGCAGCCAGTGCGGCCGCCTCGCCTCCTCGCGCCTCGCCGCTGCCCGCGCCTTGCTGCCGCCGAAGTGCTACCTACAAACACCATCGTAACGTTCAACTGGAAAGCGCTAACCGTATGCTTTGTTGTTAGTCGAAAGAATTATAAGTCCAGTTAATACCTAGTTAGGCATAGAATTGCAAAAAAAAAACCTGCACGTTTCATTAGGTACATTGTGGCATCACGACGTACCTTTGGTCCAAGAGCTAGTAGACATTTTTAGTAGGTATTTGGGGCAACGTAATATACATGCATAAATAACGTCACGCCTTTACCCCTTAGGACTGGGCAGAGACTAATACTTTGTTCCACTTAAAATCCTGACGTACATCTTTCGCTTCATCCACTTTCATCAATCTCTTCATACATGCTCGTCGGGTACTCTCGACCTTAAACGTAATTATCTTAACAACAATGTATAAACTTGTACAATACTTCAAGAAATCTACGTATAAAATCATAGATCTAGCTGCAAGACACTCTTAAAGGGTCTGCCAGGCTCTCAGAATACTTCCGTATAGAGCTAGGTGAAATAAGCGATACAGGATGATATAAGTTTCAGCTAAGTAACTTTCGATTGTAAGTAAATATATGTATAATCCTATCTTACAGTTTATTCTTATTACAGCGCTACGCTAAGCACGACGCGGCTTCTACAGGAATCTTTAAAAAGTCAAAGCAGTGGATGCTTCAATATAACTTACCTGAGCAGCCATAACCCTTTGACGCTCCAGCACCAGCAGACAGCCAGGACAGCGACAGTCCCGCCAGCGGCACAGCCGCTTGTGTCCCTTCAGACACGAAATCACACCGTGGTTCCTGCATCGCGCGCACTTCGGCGTACGCAGAGCCTTCCTACCACTATCAACTTCATCACTCATTCTTAGTACGCACAAATTAAAACACTGAAAACAATACACAAGTCATCGCGCTGAAATATCTTTTCAGGGATTGACGGCCGTAAAGCCGGTTTCAAGTTTAAAACGCGCGGCCGCCGCCGCTCGCCCCGCCTCCGAACGGCCGCTATTGGTCGAGCCGAGTGGGCGGTAACGATACGCAACCTTCACTATTGCACTTTTTTCTTAGTCATTGATACATTTCATGGGAAAAACATTTATTTTGTAACTAGAAAAAAATGGCGAAATTTACCGATTATTCAGTTACTTTTTTGATCAATTACGGGACATGCTATTAAGGCCCGCCACTAATGTGTATTTTGAGTTACCTACTTGTCTTTGCGACTTTTGTTAAGGTCCGTAGTATTACGTAAGTACCTTCGTTGTATTGTTAATATACGTGGGGTACTTGTGGAAGTTAGGTAGGTACGTAGAAAAGGCAATAATGTAAACGATACTCAATCTCGGCCTGCGATTGCCAATTATCTCTCTGATTTCACTCGCCGCTGTCCACTGCTACTATCGATTACCATCGAGATAATGTTTCATATTTCTTTATAAAAGTTGCTATTTCGTTGTTTATTTGTAATTGGTCGTAGGTATGGTGGACGTAGAAAATTACTCGTGATCTTGTCATCCCGCATTCTGAGGGCATCTCTCTCAGAAGGCCTCGTCTTTTATGTCGCTACTCTTTTGACAGAAAGGCCGTTGTGTTCGTTGAATCTTTATGATCGTGACTACTATCTTGTGAAAATAGTGTGGTGGTATCACCCTTGTCCTCCACACCATAGTGCTGTGGTCAGGAGTTCGCAGTTGGAAATAGAGAGCGCTGCTGCCCACTCCCACATCAGGATTCTTTTAATCGTCTTTTATGACTCCAAAGGAAAATCCAAAAATTTCAAAGTTCCAAAATTGTTTAAGGCACGTTACGGTCAGTTTATATTAGAGATTTTTTTCCTTTAATCCTTGTTATTTTAATGGAACATGCATTATAAATAACTAGCTTCTGCCCGCGACTTAGTCTGCGTAGAATTATACATAAAAATGAAAACCTTCCTCTTGAATCACTCTATCTATTAAAAAAAACCGCATCAAAATCCGTTGTGTAGTTTTGAAGATATAAACATACATAGTGATATAGGGACAGAGAAAGCGACTGTTTTATACTATGTAGTGATAAATTAGCTATGTATGAAAAAATACCTTGCGGTTATCGCTACAGAGCAGCAGTAACTACCACTACCATCTCCATTGGCCTTGTAGCATGATTGTTTTACCCCTTATTTGCCCCTACCGTTAGGTGGTATATACCTCTATATTCAAAACCCGAAGCCCCATTCTTTCATAGAAAGCAAATTCACTTTATTTCACCCGCTTGTGTTTTAAAATGCAACACTAACAACTGTTAAAAACGCTTACTCGCATCATAAGTCCTTATAAGATGTAGAAGACAATCATTCCTGTGTTTTCAGCGAGACACGGTTGCTTTGCGTTAATTTCGCGGATGAATGGGCACTTGTGACGAGCAACCCGCGTTTAGTTTGATGACTCGATGCAACGGATCGACTTTCAGGCACAGAAGCTGTTGTTTTCATGAACAATGGCACCATCTAAACTTATAATCAAACCAGTACAAAACCGATTACAGTTAGGTAATTATGTAGGTACTGATCACTTACGTTAAGTTACACTTTATTCAATTTTAATAATTTATTGCTACATAATAAAGAACAAAGTCCTCCGCCGCGTCTATCTGTTCGCGATAAATTCATAACTACTTAACGGATTTTCACGCGGCTTTTATAAATTAGATAGTGATTTACGAGGAAGGTTAGATATATAATTAACAAAGGTTTTGTGTACATTGGTTGAAATTGAAATATAAATTAAGCGGACGAAATCGCGGGCGACAGCTAGTACCCAATATAATAAATACATACATATATCACGTCTTTATCCCTTACGGGGTAGACAGGGCCTAAGGTAAAAAAATCCTTAAGGCCACGTTTAGCATATAATAAAATAATTCATTAATGGTTAGATAGGTATTAGAAAGTCTTTTTAAAACCGCGATAATAAAACAAGGGAAGTCAGTTATGCTATCTAGGTACAGGATTGATGAATAAAGTTTAAATATCATAAAACAATTTCACGTTAAATTTGTATTGTTGAACTCTATTCGGTTTTCAACTTTAACAACATGTTATTAAAATTGTGTACCTATACAATGCAGTTGTCAGATTAAATTGTTTATAAATAAGAACCTTATTTATATGTCGCTAAACTTGAAAACCGCATGGGATTTAACTTTTTAGCCGCCGAAAAGAGTAATACCGAACATGCCATGTATCGCTGAGTGTCAAAAAATATATGGCATATTGTCTTATTTAGAAGACTTCGGCGAAATGAGCTGAATATTTTGTGTCTTATATTTAAGACCACGGCGCCTAAGGTTTAACGAAATGTCATGGGAAAACTTTATTCACTACACCTGTACACCTGTGGAGCATACGGCGTAGGTTGCTGAGATTTAAACAAAACAAGAGGGTTGCCGTGACGTCTTAATGCGATTCAATTCCGATTCAGTTTAGGTTCTGTCAGACCCATACTAAAAATGAAAGCTAAAACCTGAACTGAGTCGGAATTGAATCACATTAAGACGTCACTGTAAGGGCTCTAATCCAAAGTGATTTTACAAACATTATATTAAGATTTTAATTAAAATAATAAATTACAATAAAAACTCCTTCTCGGAAACATACCGTTTCTTTTCAAAGCATTCGTGCAACCATTTCTCTGAGACAACCAAACCTCTAAACAATCTTTTCGCGTCTATAATGTCGTCGTCCTTCGCGTCCTCCGGTAACACTATATGGGACAAATTGGAGGAGCTTTTTTCGCATAAACTAGCTCCGTACATCTTTGCCTGAACGGACCGTATGGTGTCCTTACTCGTAAAATGTATGAAACAACTCCGAAGGAATGAGTACGGGTTGTTATCACCGAACAGTTTCATGTCTAGGTTTAGCATCTCCTGTGTAGTTAGAAATATTTGCGGCTCCTGTAAAATTAATTAACACATGACAAAAGTAGAACATATAGGTGTATTCTATAGTCTACCAAGGAATTCCTTTACCACCATAAGGTACAATGTAATTTTAAGGCTTAAGATCAAAGAATATTTTTATTTTCAAGTAAATGTGACGATCACCATTTTTTTATGGTGTAATATAGTAGTGTTGTCTACGCATCGCCTGGCCGCTCCGGCTACGGGTGGCAACACTGGGCGCGACGAGCGCCCTCTACACTTTTTCTCTCTCAACTCGGCTCGCGCACGCGACGCTTTTGCTCCGTTTAATTATGTTTGTTAATTTGTCTATAAGACATTAAACCAGTAAATATACAGTGTCAGCATTTTATTAATCACTGCATTAGGGCTAGAACCCTACAATGGTCCTTCGAGCCGGATTATTAAAAAAAAAATCGCAAACTTAATTTTTGCTTTTTCAATCGTACGTTGATTGAATTTTCAGCTCTCACGGTGAAAAAAAATACACTACCGCCTAGTTGCCAATAAGCTTAAAAACATGCCGATTTATTGACAATTTAAAAGTAGTAATTACCTTTTGAATTTAAATTCAAAATTCGCGGGCAATAGCTAGTTTTAAATAAACCTATGTATGTCGTAAGAAACGGCAAAGAATTTACTTGGTGGACTATCCAAAACTTATCAAACTTACGTTCACTTCATCCATTTTGGCAAAACAAGCCCTCAACAGTTCTTCGTTAGTGAAATTTTGGTAGCTGTCGCCGAAACGATCGTAGTCCCTGCTGAGAGCCAACTTAGTTTTCTTGTTGGTCGAGATCATGTCTATCGGGGAGAGTGAACAGATCGTGTCGGATGGCGGTAGCGAGCGCAGCCAGGCGGTCGAGACTATGTTCACTTCTTGAGCGCTGATGTAGCTGCTCACTCGAAAGTTGGGGCGGCCGGCCACACAGCACCAGGTTTCCGCACCTGGAATATTACTCTAGTTGGGCGCTCCAAGCTGGCTCAGAGAGTAGCACTTAACCGATAAGTCTGCAGTACCTAGATGACCGAGCTCATCGACCGACCGAAATCATCCAGCCAACCAGCGCATGAACTCCGAAAAAAACAATTTTACCCCGAGGGGGTAATTACCCCCAGGTTAGGAACCTAGGCAGTAGTGGGACGTTTCTATGCTGGAGACGAGATGAGATATGTTTATTTCAGAACTCTATATTTTTTTTAACTCACCAACGTTCTCAACATGCTTCCCGCCATGCGACTCCACTATGCTGATCAGCTCCGCTTTCTTGCAATCCTCGACATCAGACAGGATACATATCTCGCGTCCCTGCAACGCTTTGGACACAATCTCGACTCCACCGGCCGGCTTCGTACGGAACTGGTCCGCTACCTTGAGAACCTTGGCGGTTCGCTTCCTCCGTACTCTCACTTCGCTGTCAACCTGGCTTTGGTCGACTGTGGTCGTGCTCAGTTTTACTACTGGGCCTTTATCCTGAGAATGATTAAGATTTATGGTGAACCCGGTGTGGGATGGCGCAGCGCAAGACGAATGGGCTTTTCGCGTCAGATAGGAACGAAAGGCGGGTTTGTGGTACGGAAGTAAGTTTTTTTTAAGTATAAAGAAGGCACCTAGAAAAATACACCTAAAGTTGTATAGGAAACTAAATTAATAAAAATAAGGTTTACAGAGACTGGGTAAAAATGTGCCTCTTCAGGTGAGGATTGGATACTTACACAAATATATTTGGGTGGATCAACTTTTTCTTGTCCCTCGTTGCCACGGTTACGATCTCCTCGGTCAATCTTTCTTTAAACCCTAAATGTATAGGTTCAAAATTTGCCAAAAATGTATTTTTGCGATAATTTTAACCTTCCATAAAAACGGAAAAAAACAAACGACCAACTAACTTGATTTTTAATTCCATTGCAGAAGGATTTACTTTGAGTCAAATGTTGGTCATGTATAGACGACGTTGACGTGCGAGCCTTGTCATTGATTGTCACGCGACTGAATGACTAGGGCGGTTAAGATTAACAATGAAGTTCAACGTAACGTAGGCAGGCATAAGTATGACGGAAAATGGTTGTGTATCATATTAGTAAGTACGATAGCTACTTACAGCGACAAGGGCCTGGAAGTCTCGCAACGTCATGACGTCATCGACGGGCTTGTCGTGGCGGATCCGAGTGACACGCGCGAACCTCAGCGTGTACGCCGTTCCGAAGTCCGTACTGCGGATTAACTCTGTCGCACGGACCTAAAGCAAAACACACTGGTGTGACGAGAGAAAACGACGAACGAGACGAAGGTGTACGCTAAACCCGTAATACTAGGATTGCAGATGCGTCGCCAGCCTAGAGGACTAAGGCAGAATACCTCATGTGCCGATAATTTCACCGGCTGTCTTACTCTCCACGTCGGAACACAACAGCGAAAGCACTGCTGCTTTACGGCAGGATTAGTGAGTAACACAGTGGTAGCGATCCGGACGGACCTTGCACGAAGTCGTACCACCCGCATATCTGTTTAAAAAAAAACAACAATTTCAGCATATTGTAGATCTGTGTAATCTACTAAAAGCAAGCTCACCTGTAACACTATGGAATGTTCTGGAAGCACCCAGAAGTCTGGCAGGTCCTTGTTGAAGTAGAGGCAGGCGGGGGGCGGGGCGCGCCGCCGCGGCACCCAGTGCTGCTCCAACGCCTCGCACACGTCAGCGCGCTCGTCGTCGCTCAGACCGTTCGCCACCCGACCAACTGACACCCAGCGGTGAGGTTTCAGACCTGTTGGGGACGACTACCATTACATATTTCTTACCAGCTGTTTATGAATCAAAATTTGTTTAACGGACGCTTCCAACCAATTGAAACAAAACTTAGACAAATTATACCTATACTGAACCTTTCCCGTGAATTTCTCCTATCTATTGGTGAAAACCGAATGAAAATCCGTTCGGTTAGTTTTGATTTTATTGTTGACAGACTGGCAGCTATGTAGTGATACGCTTGCTATTAAAGCTGACCTTGGAGCTTTGATAGGTTCTTACCAGCTACAGCTATCGTGAAACAACTTTATCATGCGCTGAGGCCTACAAAAGCGAAATTAATGAAAGCAGAGCTCAAGCTAAAACTTTGTGTCTTCATCCAGAGTGAGCCTCACGTTCATGACAGGCATTAAATTTGATTTAACTTTGTTTACTTAAACACAACTTTTTTAATAGACTTTCCATAGTAGGTACTCCTAGGACCATAAAAATCAACAACCAACTTCCTACGAGAAACCATCCAGATTTAATAAAAGTATCGCGGAATATTTTGACATCTAGATCTTATTGTCTCGCAAAAAACATTGTACAAGCTTAAAAAAAAGCTAACTTAATTTTACCACGATCACGTCGGCCATTGTCCGTACCTCAATTGTTACCCGCTAAAATATCCCGATTAATTTTTACGTCAACGAATACACAAAAAGAAATGGTGAAACAAAAGATACAGTTTGACAACAAATATAATGCGCATCGGCAGTATTCGTTTGCGCAGAGAAGCGCAGACCAGTTTCCGATGGTAGCCGAACGTGTAAATAATCTATATTGAACTTTATTTGCAAGCGCAACTGGCAGAGTATTGCTTGCTTTGCATTCTTAGCTCTGTCCCGCTTACACGATTTTGCCATTGTTGGTACGAAATCGATCGACCAATAACAGCGCCAGAGTTTCCCGCGCTACTAAAATTGGTCTACTGCGCAGGTACATTGTGGAGCATTATTTTTGTTGTCAAACTGTACTTGGATATCGCTATTTCTCACCCGGCGCGGCGGCTTCTGCGCAGGCAACGAGGAAGCTCTTGGCGCGCCCGTGGCTCTTGTCCTCGGCCTCATCCGCCCCTATTATCACCAGATCCAGGTCGCTCATAGTGCTGTCTGTATACTGTTCACAAAAAAATATCAACTGACTTCCCGGCGTCTACTGTGGCCACAGAAAGAAAACTGACCCAATAGCTAAAATAAGTCCAGGTAATGCCTAATGGCTGGTTTACAGCGAATTGTTAAACGACACAAAATTTGAACGTCCTGTAATAAATAAGCAGTATAGAGATACTTGTGTTTCATACAGCTTTACTTTCACTTCACTAGAATGTAAAAGTTAAAATACGAGGTTCCAAATCCTGTGCTCGTACAGAATATCAAGCCAAATCCTTCAAAAAGTTGTATAACTCTTGAGTGTAAGTAGGTTATTTAATGCGTACATTAGATACAAATAATAATTCCTCCATTCAAGCTTTTTTTATAACTGAATACGACATTTAATTTATCTGTCATCGCAGTATCTTAGTCCATAAAACAATAACAAAAATAATATAAAATTTATATGAGAAGTAACAGGTTCTTGGCATCAGCTACACAATAAAATGTTGTCACTTTTGTATGATTTACGACTTACGACTAGGTATCTTGAAATTTTTTATACAAACAGTTGAAATATAATTAGGTTCCATCGTATCGCATTAAAAAGTTCACAAAATTATTTAAGTTTATGGGTCAACGACTTTTTAGAACGAGTCAGTGTT
Source organism: Pandemis corylana (assembly GCA_949127965.1). NCBI lineage: Eukaryota > Metazoa > Arthropoda > Insecta > Lepidoptera > Tortricidae > Pandemis > Pandemis corylana. The sequence goes on along the minus strand of OX421851.1, from coordinate 13,394,710 downwards.
AATGACCAAAAGCTGGTAATAAATAAAACTACTTGTCGTAGAGGTACCGTGAGTGGACGACGTAGAGACAGAGAACAAGAGACTAATTTTCAGTTCAAACCGCAAACTACCTACTGTTACAACCTACATGAAGCGCTGGACGTAGAACAATACCGGCTGGCGCGAAACCTTCAAATTTAAAATGACCTGTCATATTTTCTTTACTTTTCCAATTTTCCTTGTCAATGTACCAATTCTGCGTGAAGAACATGAATTATATTTATTTATGAGTTGATTAGGTGTTTCTCTAAAGCATCATCAATATCAGCCATCTAGTCAACATTTGGTGACCCCGCCTTTTATTGAACAACAAGCGACGCGTGTGGATCCTTGGAAACAAGCGGAATTCCCGAGTCAGAACAACACGAGAGCATCCTGCATGGGCACAGAGATTACAAGGAAACCCTATAGTGTAGTGTTTGAGTAACGTAAATTACCAACTCACGACGAATTTCATGGTTGCCTCAATCCTGCTCAGCATAAGGTTGTATTTTTCTATAATTGTGCTAAGACTGCTTTAATTGTAGTTTTATTCAGTATTCAAACACAATGAATACTGATTATTACGTCCATACAAAAATAGTCAACAAAGTTGCGTAAAATATCGCATTATTTTTTGTTACGAAATTTCTTAGGATAACAATTTGACAAGGCATACATAGCAATCCAGATTGGTAATTCAATCCAGATTGCGCATTATTTGAAGCATATTATAGTTTCGTTAAAATTTCAGGAAATAATCTATACTTATACTGCCGTCGAGATTCTGCCGGAGAGAGGAGTGTAAGCTGACGTTCTACATTAATTTTGCGCGTCGTCGCGAGGACATCAGCGCTGCATGCAGCTCTCCTATTTGCCACTTGCTTGGAAACGGTGGCCTGCACGGTTTGAATTTTAATTTATTTTCAGCATAGTCTGTTCAGCTCATTTATGCCTGAAATCTAGTATGCGGATGTATGTACCTGCATTATTTTAGTCAAAATGTCCGAAGAATTAAAACCTTTAGTCCGTAAACGCGGTACTATAAAGGCGAAAGTTACTTTGTATGGAAAATATATTGATACAATACAGACGATTTCAACTGAGAACTTTACTAAGGTTTTAGTCGGTGAACTTCAGTTGAAACTAAGTCGTTTTCAAGAGTTATTATCTCAATTTGATGAGGTTCAAACAGAAATCGAAAATTTAGATGACGTCAACTTGGCTGATCAGCTTCTAGAACGTGAGCAAGTTGAGGATTCTATCATTAAGTTAATTTCATTGTCACAATTGATACTAGAGTTGCACCAACCAGCAAATGATACTAAATATGCCACCGCTGCTTCTGGGGCCGGAGGTTCAGCGCATTCGAATGGCAGTTCACAGACGGCTGTTAACTGTCAAATTCGGCTTCCTGCAATAAAATTACCTACCTTTGACGGCAATTATTCGAAATGGATGGAATATCGTGATACATTTGATTCACTGATAAACAAGAACGAGTCCATCCCTACAATAAACAAATTTCATTATTTGCGTGCGTCTTTGGAGGGTGGAGCAGCGATTGTCATAAAATCCATTGAGTTTACTAGCGCCAATTACTCAATCGCATGGGACTTACTATGCGAGCGCTACAACAACGAAAGAATTCTGATCAACAACCACGTTAAGTCATTGTTCAACTTTGAGCCTATTACTAGGGAATCTCATAAGGCCCTTAGGTATATGATCGACTTTTATTCAAAAAATTTGCGTGCTTTGCACACTCTTAAAGAACCCACAGACAGTTGGGATACATTAGTGATATACATGATGGTGTCAAAACTAGATGGCGCCACTAGTAGGATGTGGGAAGAACACAAAAATACACTTAAGGTTTCACCCAAGCTTAATGATTTCTTAACGTATCTTCGTAATCGTGCGGATGTCTTAGAAACTATACAGTACAGTGCTTCCACACAAAAACATGATAAACCTACTTATCAATCTAAAGAAAATAAAAACATAAAAACACTGCTTGGTTCAAGTGGTACTAAAAACACACCCAGTGCTAATAATGACGTCAAAAATACAAAAATAACTTGTGCATTTTGCAAAGAAAATCATTTTAATTATGAGTGCGAAAATTTTAAGGAAATGTCAGTGGATCGCAGGCAAAATGAAGTGTCAAAACATAATTTATGCAAGAATTGTCTGCGCCCTGGCCATCAATACTATCGTTGCCGCTTAGGCCCATGTAAAACCTGTCATAAAAAACACAATACACTACTACACGTTGACATAAGTGACAGCAGTGCTACAGAGTCGTCTGAAAACATAAATGTTAGCACCATGACTACTGCAATGCCGACATCCAACCCTGGTTACGTCCTTTTATGTACAGCCGAAGTGAAGTTGGTGAATCCTGTAACCAAGGAAACACATACTACGAAGGCTCTATTGGATCTAGGTAGTCAGTCTTCGTATATATCTACAACAATGCAACGAAGATTGAACCTTACTTACGAAGAAACAGATCCAAACAACATTACCGGGTTAAATAATTGCGTAATTGGTAGTACTTCAAAACGCTGTAGTGTTCTTGTGCAATCTAGATCCGGCAAATTCGAATTGGGTCTTTCATGTCTAGTCATGCCACAGATAACACGGCCTACGCCTAGTCTAAAAATTGACACATCGCGTCTTAATCTTCCCGAGTCAATTGAATTAGCAGACCCTAGCTTCTATGTTCCATCTGAAATTCATTTACTATTGGGATTAGATGTGTTCTGGGATATTGTGGGATGCAAGAAAATCAAACTAGGCAAAAATAGACCATGTCTTAAAGAATCGGAGCTAGGTTGGCTTGTGTCTGGTCCGACAGGTCAGGGCTCAAGCTCTTCTACTCGATGCAATTTCTCTCAAGAGATCAAAGATAGTCTTACCAAATTTTGGGAGCTAGAAGACATTCCCAACTCGCCTCCTGAGTCAAAGCTGTCAAAGGAGGAGGAGTATTGTGAGACTCACTTTAAAGAAAATACAGTGCGGCTTGATGATGGACGATTCTGTGTTAAGCTTCCACTCCGTGAGGCCCCGGAGGAGGCCTTAGGCGACTCATATTATATTGCAAGGAGGCGTTTCTTTAGTCTTGAAAAGAAACTTAACAAAGCTGGCATGAAAGATGACTATGCTGCCTTTCTTAAAGAGTACGAGAGCTTAGGGCACCTGACCGAGACGGAGCGTCCAGCCTTTGGGTATTTTATCCCGCACCATTGTGTAATTCGAGAAAATAGCGAGACGACGCGCTTGCGAGTTGTTTTCGACGCGTCTTGCAAAACGTCAACAAATAAATCATTAAATGATATACAAATGGTAGGGCCTGTAGTCCAAGACGATTTGCTGTCAATATTGCTAAGGTTTAGGCAAAATACTTATGTTGTGACGGGGGACATAGAAAAGATGTACCGCCAAATTATGGTGGACGAGTCTCAGCGTCACCTTCAATTGATTTTGTGGAGGGACGAGGAGAGTCAGCCACTCAAAATCCTTAAGTTAAATACAGTGACTTACGGTACGTCCTCTGCCCCCTATCTAAGTACAAGATGTTTAGTGCAAGTTGCTAATGAATGCAGTGATGAAGCAGTTGCTAATATTATAAGACATGATTTTTATGTTGATGACCTGAATACCGGGTCTGATTCAAAATCTGACTTAGCTTCGACTATTAAAGGTGTTATTGGCGAACTGTCTCGTGCGGGTTTTCCATTACGGAAGTTTCGTACAAATGCTATCGATATATTCGACAACATTGATACAGTCCAAAGCAACCCACAAGACTTCAGCAAGCAGTCAACAGTGCTAGGATTAAAATGGTCACCTACACATGATACACTACAGTTTTCTTCAGAATTTGAAGATGTTCAAAGGGTGACAAAGCGCAATATTCTGTCTAGCTCATGCAAAATATTTGACCCGCTCGGTCTTCTGTCTGCTTGCACGATTTTCCACAAAATAGTTTTACAACGGTTATGGTTAAGTAAACTAGATTGGGACGACTTAGTACCCGAAGATCTTGAGATTTCATGGCGTGAGTTTGTTAGGGAATCAAGTCATTTTGCGAATTTAAATGTTCCACGACATGCTCTCTGTCATACACCTGAAACGATTGAAATACACACATTTACGGACGCTTCCAAGGATGCTTATGGAGCGTGCCTGTACATGAAATCAATTGACAAACAAGGCGATATATGTGTTCGCCTTCTGTGCGCTAAGGCAAGAGTGGCTCCAATAAAACCTGAAATGACAATTCCTCGCTTAGAATTGCTAGGAGCTTTATTAGGAGCTCGATTACATGGCAAAGTTACAAAGGCTTTACGAGTGACGGTTATCAGATCCACATTTTGGTCTGACAGCACAATTGTCTTAGGCTGGCTTCATACACAACCGAAAACACTAAAAACCTTCGTATGTAATCGAATAGACCAGATTCGTGAATTATCGGATCCAAATGCATGGCGTCACGTGCCAACAGATTTGAACCCAGCAGATCTGGCTTCAAGGGGGGTCGCGCCTCAACAATTACTCACCAGTGCTTTGTGGTGGGAGGGACCCTGCTTCCTTAAAAGACCAGAGACTGAGTGGCCTTCAGCCAAACATATTGACGCCCCATTACCAGAAATTAAATCGTTCATGACTGTTCAATGTGAATCCAGTGATATCCCGTTCAATAAGTATTCTAAATTGCAAACTTTACAAAGGGTATTCGCATTCGTACTACGTTTCTTAAACAACTGCAATAAAAATAAGACAAGATTAACCGGTGATCTTAGTGTCTCCGAATTGCAAGCAAGTTTGACTGAATTAGCGACTATAGCTCAAAGAGAATCTTTTGATAAAGATATTCATTCTCTTAAGGCAACTAAGGAGCTCAACCGAAAATCGAGATTGTTAGGATTAAATCCATTTCTTGATGAAAATGACATATTGCGTGTTGGTGGTCGAATCGATAATGCTCTACACTGTCCTTACGAACAACGACATCCAATTCTTATTGACAGCAAGCATTTATTCACCAAGCTATTATTTGAAAGGGAGCATATTAGGTTATTGCACGCGGGTGTTCAATTGTTGTTAAGTTCTGTGCGAGAGCGTTTTTGGCCAATTGGTGGAAGGAACTTAGCAGCCAAGGTTGTAAATAAATGTATGAGGTGTCAGCGATTTAAGCTGAACCCAATACAACCAATTATGGGCAACTTACCGCCACTTCGTGTGACTCCTGCTCTACCCTTCACAAACTGTGGGACTGATTTTGCAGGCCCATTCCTTATTGCAAACAAGAAGGGTCGTGGGGCCAAAATATCTAAATGCTACCTTTGTGTGTTTGTGTGCTTCTCTACAAAGGCTGTCCATCTCGAATTAGTCAGCGACCTAAGTTCAAATGCTTTTATCATGTGTTTGCGTAGATTTATTGCTAGACGTGGTAAACCTCTCAATATCTATTGTGACAATGGAAAGAACTTCGTAGGCGCTAAAAATGAGTTGAACAGAATGCTACAAACGTGTAAACGGCAAATAGGAGAATTCGCATCTAATGAGGAACTGACGTTTCACTTTTCACCTGTTTACGCTCCAAACTTCGGTGGACTCTGGGAGGCAGCTGTAAAATCAGCAAAATATCATCTAAAACGCATTGCTGCCAACACTAGTCTGACATTTGAGGAGTTAAGTTCCCTTTTTGCGCAAATTGAGGCAATCATGAATTCGCGTCCTCTGACACCGTTGTCTGAGGATCCATCGGAACTAGCTCCACTCACGCCTGGGCACTTCCTTGTCGGGCGACCATTGACGTCCCTGCCATCACCCGAAGTCAAGTCAATGACGGTCAACAGATATCAGCTCGTGCAACGGCTCAAACAAAACTTCTGGACTCGATGGACTAAGGACTACCTCGCCACTCTCCAGCAACGTGTGAAGTGGAAAACCAATAAAGGATTCGTAAAAATAAACGACATGGTTCTAGTTAAGGATGACCAACTGCCGCCGATGAAATGGCTACTAGGACGCATTGTCAAGGTGTATTATGGCGATGATGGCGTCGGCAGAGTCGTCGACATAAGAACGAAGAACGGCATCATTAAACGAGCCGTCTCAAGGCTTTCAGCACTTGAAGGATTGCTCCCATAGAGTCTTGATAGCTAGGCTTTCAAGGGGGGCAGAATGTTACAACCTACATGAAGCGCTGGACGTAGAACAATACCGGCTGGCGCGAAACCTTCAAATTTAAAATGACCTGTCATATTTTCTTTACTTTTCCAATTTTCCTTGTCAATGTACCAATTCTGCGTGAAGAACATGAATTATATTTATTTATGAGTTGATTAGGTGTTTCTCTAAAGCATCATCAATATCAGCCATCTAGTCAACACCTACGTATAGTTCTAAAATATTTTTACTTAACGGTCGCTGGAGGAAATAATTTTATAACAATTTGGGGATCAAATAAAGTGTAGGTACTATCGAACAAAGTGATTTCTGACTCACTGAGGAACCCTTTCACAGTAAACGTCATAGTGACGTTATATTGAATTGACAAAGCAAATTATGTGATTTTTACCGTGGGAACGTTCTATGGTGGGTCAGATATTAAGTTATTCGATAGTACATTAAAAGGTCATGAAATTCTCTTACCTCGCCTTTAATTTTGTACCAGCCAGCGTTTCGTTCATTGGGAATGTATAAAGATTCAGCAGCCTTTACGACGATACCCTCCTCTTCATTCTCAATGGACTTGTTTAGTGCTTGTAATATATGGGAACTGAAAATTAAAAATGTAATTAAAACAATCTTGTTACCTACTTAAAACCATCATTGTTTAATTTTAAAATAACTTATTTTAGTCTATCTAAAGTAGGTAAGAAATTAAGAAGAAGAGACTTTGATGCAATACGCTGTAGGTACGGTGTTCGGTGTGGAATTTTCCGAACTTTCACAATTATTGCATTATTAATATATTATATAATATGCATAATTAGTGCATTTATTTAGGTACCTTTTTTGTATTTCATTTATTGTTACTAAAGCATCGGCAGCTACTTGTCTGTAGCATACATCACAGATGCACACAATTCGAAGTAGGTAAAGTAGGCTAGGCAACGATGATATAAAATCATTCAAGGATCCAAACCACTCACCTATTCTTGACAACGCTTCGTTTGCTCCTCATTATAACCCCGGGCACATCAGTGACGATAGAGTCGAGCAGCTTGAGCCGCTCGCTCAGCGGTGCGCCGCCCGCGTCCGCCGGGCCCGCCAGCACGGCGCCGTTGTAGAACAGCACGTCGAACACGCAGTAACACGGCCGGAAATGCGAGTTGGACGTTATCTTTTTAACGTCAAATGCCACGGCTTAAAAAATATATAAAAGTATATTGTTTCAATAACTAAGTTTAAATCTATAAAACATGAGAGCAGTGAGCACGCAATTCTGAACAACTTGGCAAGAGGTCGCTCCAAATTATACACACTGAAACCGGAAAGCTTTTAGAAGACGGCAAAAAATTACTTAGCTAAAAGCAAACATAGATGAATGGCGGTTTAACAAGGCTAAGAAACCGGCGTGTCGAAAGAGTGAGGGCCCCACTGGTGCGTCACGTATACGCATCTTCAGAGCATTAAAGGCAATTATTACCGTAGAAAATGCTCTGAACATACTCTAAACATGCATACAATGCGTTGATCTGTTGAGACGACGCGACGCAAGGAAAGGACGCAACGCAAACTAAATGAATCATAATACCAAAATAGTAAAGGCAAGTATCACCTTTGCTGCTAAACTTCAGGTTTTGCTTATGCCAGCCCATCATTTCTCCATCCAGAATGACGTTTTCGACGGTCGGGCTGAAGCAATCCTTCAGGAAAGGAGTCAGCAGGCCAGATGCATACGTTTTACCGTAATTATCCGAGTATGGATGACCTTTTCTAGAAAAGTACTCGAAGACTCCATTTTCCATATGCATCTGAAAATTTATTTTGTGTTTAGTAATGGTGGATGGTGGCTCAACTATAGAATACTAGCAGTTGCCCGCAACTCCGTCTGCGAAGAATTCGCTTATCGGTATCCCGCGGAAACTATGCTATTTTCCGGGATAAAAACTATCCTATGGTCTTCTTTGGGACTGAAACTATCTCTGTACCAAACTTCATAAAAATCGGATCAATGGTTTAGGCGTGAAAGCGTAACATACAGACAAAAGTTACTTTCGCTTTTATAATATGACTAGCTTCTGCCCGCGACTTCGTCTGCGTACTAAACATATAAACCTTCCTCTCGAATCACTCTATTAAAAAAAACCGCATCAAAATCCGTTGCGTTGTTTTAAAGATCTAAGCATACATAGGGACAGAGAAACACACAGGCAGCGGAAAGCGACTTTGTTTTATACTATGTAGTGAAGTAGGGATATAGGTCTTTGGGGAGTAGCTACTTCGCTACACTTGGTTTAAGATTTAGTCGCTCAATGAGTTTTATATGCTTTTTAGTTTTACAGATACCTGCCATTAGAATTAGGCAGGTACTTTAACATACCATTAGGCCAGCCTACCACCATTTAGATAGGTATTGCACAAAAACCTCCCTGTACATTAGTGCTAGCGGTACCCCAAAATTCAGTAAAAAGCTGCAAATGGTGTCGAAAGCATGAAAATCGGAACGATTGATCTTTAGGCCACAATCATTAATTTGACCCATAACACGAAAAAACAAACAAAAAAGGAGTGGAGTTAAGACGTCACCTTTTTTTTGCATGGGAAAAAAATAAGATTTGTTCTGTAACCTATCGTGTGTATATCATATCATTATATTTCAGTCACTCGATTTAAATTAAAATTTGGGCTCCTCCAGATATGATACGGTTGATTCATTATTTGTAAAATTTACCTAAAATGATACGTACACACGGCAATATAATCAGGTAAGCACCTACGCACGCTCGCGCCGTATCTATCCTGCTTACCGAATAGCTTTGCTGTGTGTACCTAATAGCCTCATATCCAACCCCAAGAAAGCAATTTTTAAAATATTTACATTTTTTATTTTTTTATACTGACAATGTCAGTTTGTAGGTACCTGGAACCTCTCGCCATCGAACTTCTCTTCGATGTAATAGCTCTGGTCGGCGGGCAGCAGCGCAGCGCGCGTGACCTCGAGCCTCGCGGACAGCATGGGTCGCACCATGCGGAACAGGCGCACGAGCAGTTGGGGACGCGTGTTGCGATCCTTCAGCTCTTTGCACATCTTAGAAAATTCATCTATTTTTTTATTACAAGCGTTTGCTATTCTGGTCAAATATCTGGCAATTAGTCCCACTTCTAGTGGACGGATTGACTTGAAACTTGGTAAACAAAAAGTACTTAATGAACAAAAATGGATGTGCTTAACTTTATAGACGGTTTCTATTATTTTTATTTTTGTGGATGAAGAGATTGAGGATGTACGTCATAGAAATAGAGTTTTCCCCGAGTTGTGCAGATGTTCGGGCATACCGTCAATGTTATAAGGTAAATACAACTCTTCAACAACGCCTCTGTATTGAACACCACAAACATAATAGGTAGTTAAACAGAAAAAGTACTACTGACCAGTATTTCAGTTGAGAATATTTACAATTTTAGTAATGGCCTTATAGTCTGAGAAGTACATTTAAAAAAAAAATTGTCAACGATTTGAATATTAACGCTAAATTGCATTACGTTGCATATTGACAACCACTTCTCCGCAGAATAATCGGAAATTGTTACCTCGGCAAGATTGCTGCAGCTATCGTAGTATTCGGGAGCTTGAGGATGGAACGCCGCTAGTATCCGGTGCATGCTCATGCCTAACTTCAGATCCTTTAGTATTATCCTGAGAAACCACTTCATATGCTCGGCGGTCACGTTCCGCATCATGTGTCCGAAGGCGTCATCTAAAATGGCTAAAAAGAGACTTTAGGTTTGAATAAAGTCCTTTGAAAGGCTTTCTGTTCTTACTCATATTTTTTTTATAGAATGTACCAGCTGCTTCTCTTCCCACGCAGATAGTAAAAGCCCAACGAGGGAATTGATTCCCCTTTCCATTTCCATCTACTTATTACGCCCACGATCACGTTAAACGTGGTCTTTAAGTCTTGAATCTTGTTACCCCACTACTACTACCACCACCTCTGTCTACCCCGGTAGTGATTAAGACGTGATTAATACGTATGTATGAATGTAACTTTAACTTTACAAATAAACGATAGGGAAAATACATGATATACAAATACTCACGTCCTTTTTCACCATGCGCTGTAGCAATTTTATCTAAAACATCATTGACATCCTGAATGGTAAAGGAGCTAGACTTCTGCGACATTCTGTTCTTTATCTCGAAATAAGCTACGCCAGCGAAATCGCTTTCCTGTGTATTCACTGATCTGTATTCAGTCAACCTCTTAGCAGCAGAAGTACTCGGATTAAGAGCCAATACCTTTACTAATAGAGCACCTAGTTTAGGCGCTTTCATGTTATAGGGGCCTCTCTCGCGGTCGTATTCTGGCAAGAGCAGCCTCATGATAGGGAAAAAGCTGCAGTCCTGAAAACAAGCTACCGTAAGGACGCAGCCTCAATGCAGTGCTCGCTACATGCAGTCTCGGAACAAATAAAAAGTAAAGGTAGAATTCTGTGTACACATAGGTAACTGAGACCGGTAAAACTATGCATCGTCATGTAAAAATAAATTCTCACTTATATTTAGTGTAATATTTTGAAAAGAAACCGGCCAAGTGCGAGTCGGACTCGCGCATCGAGGGCTCTGTGTTAGCAGAAACCTACTTCTAAGCAAAATGTAGGCAGTATGAGGTCATTTTATATTGGTTGCTGCACAGACAGACAGACATAAAAAAATAGATTTCAGATCCATTTCGTTATAGGCCGACCGCTTAAAGGGGCGCAAGGTTGGACGACAAAGGGGACCGAGAGCGGTGCGGGCGGGTAGTGCGCTCGCGCCCCTGTACAGTTTGACAACAAATATAATGCGCATCGGCAGTATTCGTTTGCGCAGAGAAGCGCAGACCAGTTTCCGATGGTAGCCGAACGTGTAAATAATCTATATTGAACTTTATTTGCAAGCGCAACTGGCAGAGTATTGCTTGCTTTGCATTCTTAGCTCTGTCCCGCTTACACGATTTTGCCATTGTTGGTACGAAATCGATCGACCAATAACAGCGCCAGAGTTTCCCGCGCTACTAAAATTGGTCTACTGCGCAGGTACATTGTGGAGCATTATTTTTGTTGTCAAACTGTACCTGCGCGGACGAGGAGTCGTTTAAGCGGTCGGTCTATAGATGTGCTATAAGTGCTACTTTCATACCAAATTTAAAATTTCTAGAACAACTGGAAGTACCCCTTATTTTTTGGGAGCACGGCAACTAGTAGGTAATTCGGAAACACTGAGGACAGTGAGACACCTGATGACTGTATCTTTGGATTAAGTTAACTTAGAAAATTGATGTTTTACAACTCTAAATGGCAGCCGACCTAAGTATTTGATATTAATTTCAACTTTATACCTCTACGCGATTCTTAGAAAAAGCATCTTGACAGACAGACAATAAAGGACGGACAATAAAATAATCCTATAAGGGTTCCGTTTTTCCTTTTTAGGCACGGAACCCTAAAAAGAATGACCGACTGCTGTATCTCTTTCAAAGGAAATTCTGTTTCCGCCGTTGCCGAAGTTTTAGGGCTTGTTTATATCCTTTTCAGTTAAATGTTTTGCAATCTGGTTTTATTTTAGTTCATTATGTTATGAGATTGTGCCACATCAAGTTTAGGCTCGGCGCATTTCAGACGAAGCCGTGGCGGCTCTTCAAGAAGCATGTAATTATGTTATTTCATTGTCAAAAACGTATTGTGCAGTTTACCTTAGTCCCGTCAACTTTTCCAGCATTCAATCTGAAGTCGTCAATGAATCGTGTTAGTATCTTGTCTTGCTCCATTCTGTCCTTTTTCTTTTTGTATATACGGTCCAAAACTTCACAGAGATCCCCAAACAGAACCGAGTTAGCCGGGACAACCTCATTTGTAGCCATTTTTTTTTTGTATATTCGTTCCCACTCCTTAATGTCCTACCCTACAATCAATATTATTTACTTGGTCATTTGTATTTCTTTTTCTTTATGGCTATTAGAAACAAAACGACTAAAGTGAATAAAATAAGTTGAGTCTTGTTTGTGGACTTTCGTAAATATATTCAGGAGCAAAGAAATTGGATCACTTCCTGTAGAAAGTTGTATGAAAAGTGACCCGGTTTCTTGGCTCCCGAGTATATTAAAAAAGTAAATCGTTTACACAGTTAAATAAGTAAAACTCAAATTTTGTAATGTAACCTTGGTGCAAAAAGATTCTTCTTCCATTAGTATTATGCATTTCATTCATCATACGTCTAAAGTAATTAGTGGTCATTGTTAAAATAAAAATGCTCCATTAAAATTAACTCAATTTATTTATATTATATAACAATATATTTATACAAGTACTTCTTTGCAATAAGTGGAGAATGATCTTTATACAATATATACAAATTAAAGGCAATTTCTCTCGTCAAATCCATGACGCCATGTTTCTCGCATCTTGTAACAGGTGGGCACTCCAGTGCCCTTTCATAATATTCAATTGCTAAATTGTTTATGCTTAACATTTGGTATGCTCTACCGATATTGTAATTAGCTTCCTGATCAAACTTTCTCATGTGCTGGTAGGTGATCAAATAGGACATCCCTTGTAGTATTAAATTGTGATGTTTATCCATTGTCCTCTGTGCTGCCATTATTATCAAGGTAATTCCTATCAGAAAAGCAGACAAAGGCTCTCGACACTGATCATGGTACTCTATAAAATATTTCAGTGCCACAATATACCTGCCTGAAGTAAGAAAATTATTACCTAGGAACAAATTCTTTACAATGTTAGGTTCTCTTTGGAACAGTCGCGACAAAAATTTCACATGTGTATTTTCATCAATTGAATTTATCACTAGATCTAATATGTTCCAACATTTGTTGCTGGGGTACTTGATACAGAAGTCCCTGATGAAACTGAAGGCATTCTGATGGTCATTATTCAGCAGGCAAGCCTGTAAACAATAAAACTCTATATCTAATCTGTTTGGTGCCAGACTTTTAGACATGAGAGAGCCAAATGACAGTCTTTGCATGGCACAATATTGTTTGTGTTCACAGGCTATCCCTAGTAATTCTTGAAAAAGACTCCATTCTTCTTTTGGAGTGAGTTTGAATGTCTCTTCTTCATCAAAATGTAGATCATCTTCATTGTATTGGTTCTCTCCTCGCATATTTCTAAATTCATGAATAAGATCAACTCCTCCCTTAGTTTTACGAGCAATCTTCAATTCTTCACTATGCCTATACCTCACAAAGGATTTAGAAAGCAAAGCTTCTCCTATTTCCAAATACTTCAGTATTTTGTTGTATTTCTTCAGAGCACAGCATTGCTCAAACAGAAGACTGGCACTGACTACAAATTTATAATCTTGTTGTAAAATGTCAAGAGCTTCATCAATACTTCCTTTGGCCTCTAGAATCCTAAACATCTTTCTGCGGGCCTCTGCATGCTGAGGTGCATGTTTTAAAACTTTATAATAAGAATCTATGGCCTCATTTTCTCTGCCTAAATTGAAAAGGCACTCTGCATGTTTGAGCCAGACGGCACCAAGATCAAAGCTAGCGTTCTTGACAAGTGGTTCCAGGAGCTCCAGAGCCAACTTGTGTTGCCCGACTGAGGAAAGAGCTTCCTCTATATCCATATAAAGATCACCCGCTTTCTCTACATCATTGGCCATGAATTCTTTTAGTAGTGTTTCAACTAAGCTAGTAGCTTCCAAGTGAATAAAACATACCAGCAGCTTGCTCTTTAAATCTATGGGCAAATTATTTGGTAGTGCACAATTTATATAATTTGTTTGCTCCTCTAATATGTTATCAGAATTTTGAACTGTTTGAATTTCTGCTTCTATTTCTACTCCAGCATTGGCCACAAAGACATCTATGCAGGTTTGATATTGTTTCTGGGAAATGAGCAATTCCAAAAAAATATTAGTGTCTTCTATAGTAAACAAAGTTGGGCACTTTTTGTATGCTGTTGCCAACACATCCAAGGCATGCTCCAGTTCACTGCTGTTGTGGTATAGAGTTGCAGCCATTTTAGCATACTTCATGATAGTTTCCCCTTCATTAGGAGGTAATGAAGCAGCTATCTTGTGGTAGCATTTTACACGGGTAATGCTCAAAGTATGTATAGGATACTTTGCCTCTTCAAGTGTTGTGAGAAGTTCTAGCCTTTTCATGTGTGTATCAAGATTGTGAGGCTCAGCTTTTATAGCCTGGGTAAAACAAATCATCTCCTGTCTCACATCATTCCTTTGTTTAGAAAGAGCTGCAAGTCGGAGCCACTCATTGGCATCAGAAGGACTCAAATGAGCAGCCAACAGTGAAAACTGCATGGACTTTTCTGGGTCATTTTCATATATCTGTGCTAATGTTTGATAAGGCTCTGGAGCAGTAGGGACTTGTTTTATAATTTCATGACACATTTTTTCAGCGGTTTCCTTGTCTCCTCTAACAAATCGCAAATTGGCTTCTCCCATTAGTCCTAGGAGAGCCGTTGAGAGCCGCGTATATTTTCTGCGCCTTGTTAGCCCTTTCTCCGCAAGTTGCACGGATTGCCGAGGCTCGTTGTCACTCTTTTTCAAGTCTACATCTTCTTCATCATCGTGCTCGTACCACTCGCTAGAATACTCGGCAAACGACAATTCACCGCTCAAGAATTTGTTTGTTAATTCCTTCTCTAAATCCATTTTTTCAATAGAAGGTCCAGGCCTAAGGTTAGCCATTTTAAATAACCATACAATTGAGACTAGTTACACATAAATCGGTAAATCACTTACTTAATTTAAGCTTCGATTGGAAGCTCTCGTCGAATCGGACAGAGCGATACACATATAATGCAGTGTACAAAATGAACAAACAGACAAAATTAATACTCGGAATGAATAATTAAAATCAATAATTAAAATTAACATACGCCGACATGCTGTGTTTTGCAATCCACGGAACAACACAACAACACAATAAGGTACTCTATCTGTGTTGGCTGTGAATCAGACGGACACGGACACGGACTATGTGTGTGAAGTATTTGAATTTGACATTGACATGACAGTGACAGTGAGATCATAATGATTTTTTTTTTTGGAGAATATGGCTTGGTAGCTGGACCTTTAAGCCAGAGATCATAATGATCGTCCACAGGACGTTGCGTCTACCTGCATAACCGTTTGATAAAAGAAAACATTTGTTCTTTATAAAAAAATACAACTTAGTAATGTCAGTGGCATAATGAATGCAATACAATACAATAACTCTTTATTGAATTTGAACACCAAATATAACAACCATCCTTTTCACTCTGCTGTAAAACGCTATTAGTGTGAACGGAACGGCACTGCAGATTTCTGCTGTGTTTACCGATATTCCGCATAAACTTTTGAATATTCTGTTTTTTTTTAATCTACTCAAAATTTTACCGAAATTCAAATCAGGTAGATTTCTAGAATTGTCTGAAATAAATAAGTAGATCAATAGATTATTTCCAAATCAGGTAGATCTACTGCAATCTAGATCTGGCATCACTGTGTGACAGTGACAACTAGCTGTCTGGCGTAAAATTTCGTTTTCATTCAATCCATTTTGTTTATTTACTAAATAAATCGGTATTGACATAACACTTAAATTTGAAACTGTTTTCTATAATATCGTAAGTTCCTTCTCTATACATTCACACTTTTGCCTTGTAAATTTTGGTCTTTGTTAAATATATAAAATATCTTAAACAGCTGTGAGGAAAAACATTAGCGATTTAACTATCATTAACATGGAACATAATGGATATGCAAGTGCTTTGTTCTTCATGCAATTTATGAGACTTATATTGCAAGCTTAACGTAGGTAACAAAGACGTAACTATATGTTAATTTATAATCCTTGAATGCTGCTTGAACCGACCACTTCCATAAAAAGACATTCACCTAGAAAGTGAAACGCCAGTCATTCTGGTCATTATTTTCAAACGAGCGACTAATTAGTGTAACTTATGTTATAGGTGAGGTGAGAAGTTCAAATTTAAAATGTGTGATACCCTGGAATACTTGAAGGAACAATTGACAGACATTGAAAATGAGTGCCTCAGCCCATGTACAGAGTTCAATATTGCTTATGAACCAGCAAAACCCGAGTTGGAGAATTTGCCTGTTGAGGTAATTGATACAATCAAGAAAAATAAACTGATGCTCAACTGTCATAATTTAGTCTATGAACTTAAAAAAAGTGTTTATATAATTGCATGGCCTAAAAGGTTTTTTTTGCAGGTATTTTTAAGAATTTGCTCGTATCTTGAAGCAGATTATTTGATACAAACTGTAGCCAAAGTTTGTACAAGATTCGAATCAATATTAGCTGATGTTCATATGTGGAAAAGTTGGATTTATAGTAAACTAGATGGTGGCTGCTATCCCCCTTTGCCTAATTTGAAAGTATATGATGAGCTTGATGTTGACTGGGTCGACTTGTCACTAGAAGTGGCTAAGGAGAAGAGAAAATGGGACAATGCAGAAAAAAGCATGAGGCACATTGTTGTGAAGGATGTCCATTATGCATCAGTGGATACGGTGCTGTTGGTTAATGTAAGTGTTGTGCTTCCATTGTGGCCATCTCTTGGTACAGTGTTAAGGTTCATTAAAATATAAAGCTTACCTACCTACCTACCCTCCTATAATGCCCACAATCATGCTAAACATGGCCTTTAGGCCTTGTCACCTTAGGCTTTGTCTACCCCATAAGGGATAAAGATGTGATTTATGTATGTATGTAAAATATAAAGAATATACCGATTAATTTCTACTGTACAAGTACTTCATTATACTGTATTGTATGTCCAAAAATGTGCAAACCTTAAACTTTTTTAATTGTAATCAATGTTGTGAATACATATAATACAAGAACATCACTCTTAGATGAGACAGGCCCTAAATATAATATTGAAAAGCTCTCCTTGATTAAACTTCATATTTTTCAGGGTGGTGAATACTGCATCTCTGGAGGCAGAGACCGTGGTATGGCGCTTTGGAATGTATTGGATATAAAACCCAACCATGATAGTAACAATCAGACAACATTTGCCGATATCAAGCCCAACCATATAAGGTCTGATGCCCATGCAGGCTGGGTGTGGGACCTGGCTGCAGACCGAGTGGACAATGCTTCAATAGTCTACTCTGCATCCTGGGATAACACGGTCAAGGCTTGGGATTTACGAACTGGATTCACCTGTGTAGAAACCTTTCAGTAAGTTTGTTGTTAAGTCAATATAATTGTCTTCTAGGCTTAACCTGAATTAATGAACAAACCCTTAAAAAAAGAAGTTACAAGAACAAGGTTAATAACTATTAAAAGATTTTGCTTATAATTTTAAAAAGTAAAACTAAACTATTTCTCATCTTAAACAAATCACTGCTCAGCATTTACTTAATTATTAAAACACTCACAAACAATCATGAGAGGAGGCGAAATAGTTTAGCACTTCTCTTCTTCTTTACTAATACCACATGTCTCTTTAATTTACAGGTGTAGAATATCTGCTCTCTCTGTGGTATCCTGTGACAATTTAGTCATGGCAGGATTGTACTCCAAAAAGATACTCTCATTTGATCTCCGCACAGGACCAGCCCCTATTAGTTCATACCAACCGCATAGGGGACCTGTATTGGCCCTGGACTCATACAATAATAAGGTTGCATCTGTCAGTGAAGACAAAACTCTGGCTGTGTGGGACAGAGTGGCTGGAAAAACCTTAGTGACTGACGTGAAAATGCCGACTGAGAAAGCATTCCCTGTTTGTGTCAGTTGGAGCCAATCAGCCTTATACATTGGGGACTCCAAAGGAGCCCTTCACCTTATCCATCCAGAAGAACATAAATACCTGAAGACTCACAGGATGTGGTCGGAACCTTTTAATGACCCTCCCTGCAAAATTACTGGCTGTTTGCAAACCAATGGAAGTTTAGTATTGTGTTCGGACAGAGGCGAAATTAAGTTTATGTACAATAGTTACCCTCCGCGAAAATACGCCTCGGTGAATTCGACGACGTTTGATGTAACACAGGTATTTTTTTTTACTGTTATAGTATAATAAAGAAATTATTACGGGTTTTTTAAATGAGTCAGCTTAAACGAATTTTATGTATGTTTCAGTTGCGGTATCTAAACGGCATTCTATGTATCGGGACGTGTGATTCAGCATTGGAGTTTTGGGTGCCTAACGAACAATGCCCTGACGCGGTATGTTGAGCGAAATTGCTTTTCCAAATGGATCATTGGCTTTAATGCTAAACAGATCCCCAATTTTAAGACTTTTTTTAAAAACTACAAATTAAACGATTTAACTTATGATTATTTGTCGCAATGATCCGACTCGTTTCGATCTTTTAGAAGATCTTCAAGGGTGAGTGCGTTCTCGACAGATTTGTAGTTTTTATGATTCATGTCTCACGAGATTTTAAATACTAAATGCTATGACAATTTTTATAAGAATCAATACCAATGTTAACTATTTTATGAATTACTAATACAATGTTGCATGTTTTTTATTGTTAAGGGCATTTTTACCGAATTAAATCTTATTACATTTTAATTTTGACCTCATAAAAGTGGTGACGATTATTGTAGCGATTCAATCTGTTGCGAAGATTTATCGAACTTAGGTATTTCAAATCATTCAGATAGTCTATTATTCAATGTTCAATAACCGGCACGAAACCAGCTGCACAGACACTAGGCAAGGCTCTTAAGGGTCGTTTACCCCTCTGTTAAGTTCTTGAAACCTTATGTGTCAGATATCTATGAGGTCTCGGTTTATTCCTTCAAAACACGTCACGTCAAAAATGTGCCAATTTTTTTTACGATTCAGTTGAAATTTATGCGAATACCTACGCGTAGGTAACTTACGTAAAGTGCCTATGTGGCAAAAATAACAGTATACTGCTACCAAGCTTATCATTATCCTAAATGTAATGGCAACTAATGAAAGTTAAAATAATACACAAGTTACCAGTGTTCCAGTGTTAAATACTTGGTAACCCTTTATTGCAATACCTACCTACGATTACGACAATTCTGAAGAAGATACTGGAATTGCAAAGCAAATGGTAATGCCATCTTAATCCAAGTGAACCGAATGATTCAACCTCGAACCTGTATTGGACGTTTCATTTACTTGATTTCTAGTATGAAGGGTTGTGAAGTGTTGAAAGTGGGTACAATTTACATAATTTCTGGCCAATCATGTAAACTCGAGGACTTTAATTGTTGAACATAGATTCATGTAATGCTGCCATACTGAAACAACTGCTTCTAGTGATTATAAAAATGATGACAAGTTATCAAGGATTGGCAATATCGGTACGGCAGCGTTCCACAGTGGCACAAAAAAAATAATGAAGTCCTTGAGCGTACCATACGTGCTGCTTTATTATTTACATAGAATTAGAAATTATTTTGTACCAGTTGGTGAGTTGATGATTTTTTATCAAATAAAACACCCAGTAGTTAGGTACCATAAAATTGTGCTCATAAATCGACGATGTCAGTAAATTGTGCAATAACTTAGCTAACAGTGTTGCCGCGTGCAGATGTATAATGCGGTAATATTTAATTCGAATCTTCATTTTGTTGTTACTATCAGTATTCTACTTGTTTTCTGTATTTGTCACGTACAAAGTACATGCACTATACTATAGCACTTTATTACAATTTAATAAGGTGCAAAAATGTAGACAAACATATCTTTGTACTCGACTGTACTTGCGTATGTCTGAAACTCCACGTGTTTATTATTATATAATGGAAGTACAACCATAGATAGAGAGTAGAAATTGAATGAAGGCGACTATGTAATTAATTATGCGTGATTAAATAAGGTCACAATTCTGTTTGAACCTTTTTGGTTCCTCTCGTCTTTCGTCAGTTTTGTATTCTTTGATATTGGACTTTAATTTATTGCGTGTAACCTTTTGTTTAATAGTTTCTTTAGTCGTTATAAAGTATGAGCCACATATGGAGTGAATGGTCATAAATTTAATTTTTTATTTCACGTCTGTACGGACTCTATGAAGTGTAACTAAGCAATCAGTCCGTTTTTGTCAAAATTATGATCTGTAACCTATGTGGTTATACTAAACAAGTTCACTTTGTTATGTTTAAACTGTAAAATTTTAATTAGAACCCTATTGTGAAACACTAACTTCGTTTACTTATTGGGAGCAGTCAAAAAACGACTCGGCACTATCAGATTATCAGACGACCTGATTTTGTACAGGAAACATTGGCATTGTTCATTTTTTTTAAACTGTGCTTTTAACACCTTTATTTGATAAAATGAACTATTTCAAGCAACTAATTTGAATATTATGCTTTTACGTAGCTTTGTTAATTAATAATAAATATTTTTTCGCTGTTTGATAATTTGTGAATTTAGACAGAATCCCAATCGCCTTAGTTCGGCTGGCTATAAAAAAAAACGGCCTTGTCTATGGTTTTGTTAGATTTGACAGTGACACGTGACAGTTGTCATAGCCAAACTTTTTTTTTCATTTTTGTGGCAAACATTCGATGCTGGATTCTGTCTAAAAACCCGGTCGTTCGGTCAAACAAAGGTTCAAAGTACTTTTACAAAAATATCTGCAATCATAAAGTATTTTTGAAATCGGACAAGATAAATCGGATAATTGATGGTTTTCCTCGAAATGGTTTTCGAATTGGAGCATACTAAAAAAAATGAACAATGCCAATTGTCAGATTGTGCAATAAAAGCACGTCGTCCATTTCTTGCTTGCTATTTTCTTAGAATTTCCTGGAAAAAATCCAAAATGGCTTTTTATGAAAATAAAATTTTGCTATTTTGTTGGCGTTACATCTCCCCGGGATCTCAAGAGGCAGAGGTATATAAGGTTCCGAAGTTGGTGTTTATGGTTCGTTGACACAATTAATGTTAAGTTTCACATTGTGGTAAAATTAATATTTGAGATGTATTTATAAGTTGTTTTTATTGCGTGATCTCGAACTTGTTGCGGCTTGATCTTTGAGCAATGAAATAAAATTATTATTTAAAATTCTATTTTCTGCTCATTGCCTGATCTCTATTTAATAAAGACTTCCGTGGCCCTAGCACACTATGCATTTATATAAAGCATAATATATCACTTTCGCACGTGTTTGTTAATTAGAAAGTGATAGTTGCATAATGACCGCAACCAAATCTAGCATGCTAGGCCCACTGTTATTATTTTGAATCGTCGATATATAAAATTAAAGCTAATAGGGTACTTGAACAATGTTTGGATTTTAACGGTAGATACTAAAACATTATAACGGTATAACTTTATTTTAAAATAATAAAACCTTCCATGTTTTTTATAAGCTTTTATAATGCATTTAAATAAAAGCCGAATTATCAGCTTGTATTTTATTTCGACGAAAGAGGCGTCCGTCCACTGTAGTCTGCTTTGCTTGACCTTGGTGAATACGACCAGAGAAAAGTCAACAAACTGGTCAGTGGTGGATGTACCAGTAGGCTGAAACCTAGAGAGGCAAATTTCGGAGGCCGGCAAATTTTTCCCAAATTTTTTTTTGTCTAACAACTAAGTAAAAAAAGGCCTTAGGTATACTTATGTAAGAAAAAATTATAGGGTTTGGCGGCAAATGAGTAAATCCGTTACTGTGTTTAGTCCTTAAAGATTAACAATTTTAATTACATAACGACTGCGGAACCCTCCGTTACGTAGGTATGCGTAATCAAACACACTTGGGCCTTAGCCAATTTTTCAAATATGCATGCCACTTTGTAAAACTGCCCATAGGTAAACATGTTCTGTCTGTTATTGTTAAATTGTAAATGGAGGGCCTTTATCAGGGGCATAAGTAAACCGCTGTATCAGCTGTAGGTATCATACCTGGCTTTTGATTAAGAGGGGCTCAACGTGTGTACTTAAACGAAATAGATTATCTACCCCCGTGGCATATAAAAAGTTTGGTAGAAGGGCACCCTCAATAAATTTTGATCCCTCGAGTAAATTTGGTATATAGTAGCTAACATCGTATGTTTTGTGATACCTGTTATGATTATGATTTGGTTGGCCAACTTTAGATTGGGCTTAGCCTACTTTTGGAACCTTTATGAATTTAATATAAAATATCTTTGTAGTTTTTACAATAGTTTTCTGTAATGTGCAAAAATTTTAATTATTAAACATTTCACTTTAGTATAACTGCTCAAAGCATTTCAATGAGAAAATTGAAATTTTATTGAAACCTACTTGAATAAAAATGATTTCAATTTATTTAACTCTGTTTGGGTTTAATAAATACTCTTCGTAATTTTGATAGATTTATAAAAATAGAATTATAATTAAATTTCTTTGTATAATTCATGACAACATTTATTTGAAAAAATCACATAACGAAAATATTTTTGTGATGGCAACACCAGTATCCCGTCATGGCTGAAATGTTGACGAACTGTCAAATTTAGTGAAATTTTCTTATTTTCGCCATGACCAGTAATTTGTGAGTTGTGGTTTTCTAATGGATAGTGTTGATTATTTTTTTATAAATAAATAATTGTAATTTTTCACGATGAACGGGTTAAGTTTCAGTGAACTCTGTTGCCTGTTTTGTTGTCCGCCATGTCCGGGGAAAATCGCTGCTAAGCTCGCATTCCTACCTCCAGAACCCACGTATGCATTCACACCCGACGAGACTGGATCCAAATTCGCGCTGACTCTGACTGAACGTGCAGAATGGCAATACACGGAGCGAGAAAAGGAGAACATCGAGGGCTTTTATTCGAGAACGTCTCGAGGCAACCGCATCGCTTGCCTCTTTGTTCGGTGCAGCCCTAACGCGCGATTCACGATATTGTTCTCGCACGGGAACGCCGTAGATCTGGGACAAATGAGTAGTTTTTATTTAGGGTTAGGCACTAGGATAAATTGTAATATATTCAGTTACGACTACTCCGGGTACGGCGTTAGCGGCGGGAAGCCGTCAGAAAAGAATCTGTACGCGGATATCGACGCAGCATGGCAAGCACTGCGCACACGGTACGGAATCAGCCCCGAGAACATCATCTTGTATGGGCAGAGCATCGGCACCGTGCCCACAGTGGACCTGGCGGCGCGCTACGAGGTGGGCGCCGTGGTGCTGCACTCGCCGCTCATGTCCGGCATGCGCGTCGCCTTCCCCAACACCAAGCGCACCTGGTTCTTCGACGCCTTCCCCAGGTCAGTACCCCACCGGGACGCAGATCTTGGCCCACCTGTGCAGTACACCTGACCCACTTCAGCTCCCAAACAAACAAAGTTATCATGTTATGAGTAACCATCCAGTGTACTACTGTGATGTATGACTAATCCTTTATCTCACTTAAGTAATGAATAATAATTGAACATAGCATTCATATGAATATAAGCAGACAGGTATTAAACTGTTTCTGCCATTGTTATTGTTGTGAGAAATATTTATTGTTCAAACCACAAAAAATATCCTATTTATTCCACTTCTCATCATACCTATAGTTTGAAATGTATGTAACTTATTGTTCAAATAAAATGCAGGAAACAACATGATAATGATAAAACAATCACAGTATCCTTCCATATTGTCAGAGAACATTGACTTGAATCAGTTAAACATAATTACTATTTACCCATTCAAAATGGAGCTGTAACCCCGTTCCTTCATTTATAATGTACATAAATTTTCTAAATAGAAAGACAACTGAGTCATGCTCTATCTGATATCAGTATTATTGGTTCATTGTACTTGAAACTACCATTTGTCATTTCTACCTCATACATACATAAATCATGTATTTATCCCTTATGGGGTAGACAGAGCCTAAGGTAAGAAGACCTAAAGGCCACATTTAGCATGATTGTGGGTGTATAGGTGGAAAGGGGAATCAAAATAGTGATGGGTTGCTAGCCGCGTCGCTTATAACATGGTTCCTAAGATTTTTGCCCATTCCCTCAATGGGCTTTTACCATCTACGCGGGAAGAGAAACAACTGGTACATTCTATGATTTCTACCTCATTGTTTTATTTAATGCTACTTGTATTAGGCCAGTAGGTGGGACACATAGTATTCATAGTATTATGTAGAATTGTAGAACAATGTTATAATGGAAGATAGGAGAGTGTCAACATTCCAAAGAGCCTTATCCCCTGATGTGTAATTGTGATTAAAAGATAACACTATCAGTGTTAATGTTTGATTCCCACTTTAATTAGCTAGCGCTTTGTTATTTGCAAAGAAAATACATCTATTTACTATTAAGCAGGTATTTGCAGAGTTAAAACCTGTGGTTGTTTTTTCCAAACGGTATCCTCTATGTTGCAAATGCTATCTGCAAATTAAATTTAAAACAAATGGTAAAGGACTTGATGTCATGTACATCTATAGGTCCTAGTGGTCCTACACAAAATTTTGTTTGCGTATTTATTATGAACCCATATATTTTTGACTCAGGTATGGTACCTGGGAATCAATTTTTGAAAGCAAATCACTCAAAATTACCATTTATGAGTTATATAGAAAAAAAATGTATGTAGTTAAGGGTTTAAGTACAACATAAACTAATTGATTCCTTTGTGAATTAAGCTTTACACTTTTATTCCATTGCAATAAGGGTGAAAAAGTTGTTACACAATAGAATCAATTAACTTTTGTTTGAATTAAAGCTCTTAACTTTGGTAATTCACAACATTTCAATTTTAAATAATTACTAAAGTACCGACAACCATTTCGAGCTTTGTGTTTAAGTATTCCATTCCATATTTTTTTGATTTTTTTTATTACTTATTTAACGTAATATTCACAAAAATCTTCAAAAAATCCGAAGTAAGGCATCGTCGTAGTATACCTTTGCCTTCCTAATTATTTATGAATAAAAATGTCAATGTCAAAAAGGTGTCAATGTCAAATATCAGTGTTGTTTGCCGATCGATGTTGTTTGTGCGTTTTGTTTTGAAAAAGCATTGTTATATTTATTAAATTGATTTGATGAAAGTTTCGGGCGGTTATGCCATGGCAGACAGCCGAAACCTTCCCAAGGTGGATTATAATGATGTTGTTGCAATACATGCGTGAAAACGACTCGTTTAACGTTGCCGAAATCCGGGGAGCTAAGGTTTTGTTGTCATCAGGGGATGCTTACGTTGAAACTTCTGTAGGCTATGTGGAAGTAAACGAGAGAATGCTGTGTGTTTTATCAAGGGCAGAGTAACTCCTGAGCACCGAGTTCGTACTAAAATGTACTCTGTTGTCGCTAGCATTAACGAGGCAGAAGAAACTATATTGGATGTGAAATGTGAAGACTGTGCTGCAAGTCAGGGTGGATGCAAACATTCAATTCGTTTTATTATCTGGCTTATTTTGTTGTCAATTATTTCCAATTCAGTCCAGAAAATGCGAATAATTAAAATCCAATAAAAACCAATATCAAATCACCAAACGTCAATCAAAAATTCAAAATGACAACCCGTTGTGACAACCAGTAGACAATGTAGACATCAATCTTATCTTATTTTTTTATGACCCAGGCAAAGGTAATGTGTAGATTCAACCTTACAAGCGTTTTTGAAATTTTCGAGATTTCAATATTATTTTTGACTAACTTAGAATACAAATTTCGCGAAAAGAAAAAATATGGGTCTCCTAGTTTTCAAAATACTATTTATTGAGCATAAGAAAACACAAGGTAAAAAAATTGAAATGTTGTGAATTTTTTCTTGAAAATTACTGAAAGTGGTGCAAAGTCATGCTGAATTTGAAATATGGATAGAGTAGAAGAAAATTACAGCTCTAATTAATGTTGTCAAGTTGTCCAAAATTTCTAATGAGCTGCTGTTTTGTAGTAATACATAGATTTCTTCCACTTTAGTGATTTTTTTTTTAAATTGGGCCCCTGGCCAATATTTAGCCCAAATGAAGAAAATGTGAGCTTGATGACTCCATGCCCTTAACTTTGTGTCCACAGGAAAGGAAACTTTGTTTCTTATTCAGTGTATGACCTGACTACCTACTTCTATATAGTTCAATTGCAAAGAACAATGGCTACAGAAGGAAAACAACAATGGTCAAAACACTATATTTGCATTCTCTCAGTAGCCTTATGGCTAAAATATACAAAATATTTTATTTTTTTATATTTGCCTTATTTGGTTTGAAGCATAAAGTTTATATCTATCTATCTTCTAAAAATAAAATATGCAATTGGCCAGGCTCATTTATAATGGAAACATCAAATGATGTTGTGTCATGGTCATGCCCTATAAGCCTTGTGATTGTGATTGTGAACATGTACTGCCTGCATTATAAACATGTATTGTATACTTTCACTATGTAATTGCTTGAAGCCCTAGATAGTCATTGGGTCACATAAGTGTGTTGCTATTGCCTACTTACTCTGCCCAGTTACATCACAAGCCTGTTTGTGTATGTAAATACCTGTAGCTGCATTGGAAATTGAAAATATTAGAATAGTGTAGTGTATAATGTAGTTTTCTGGTTAATATTCAAAATCTTTTATTATCAACTAGCTTTTGCCCGCGACTTCGTCCGCGCAGATAACGTCAGGTCAGAGTGACGACATACCCCATACATCCACTCATGTCTCCAAGTATATGGTTTTTATTGCCTATCCCGTGGGAAATTCTGAAAATCCCTTCTTAGAGCACTTACATGATCCTCTAGGAATATTATCTACTAATTATCGTCTTAATTATTTACCTCGTATTTTTATCCCATGGGAAATTTGAAAAATTTCTTTGTAGTGCACCTTTATACTAATCAAGGAATAATATGTAGGTATGTCAAATGTAATGTAGCTTTATTGGTACAACATTTTGGGATTTTCCAATCCCGCGGGAAAATCGGGATAAAATTATCCTATATCCGTCTCCTGGTTCTAAGCTACCTCCCCACCAATTTTCAGCCAAATCGGTTCAGCCGTTCTCGAGTTATAAATAGTGTAACTAACACGACTTTCTTTTATAAATATAGATAAGGAGGTTTTGATTTTCCTCTATATTTATTGCCTAACAAGCCTGTCCAACCCAACCAAAGGTGTATTGTACATATTATTAGAATTTAATATCTTATACCTACTAGGTAAATTCAATTACCTAATTAATTAATTACCTAATTTAATTAATAATATTATTGAATTCAAATTCAAATCCCACCCAATACATAAATGGAAAAAGATGGAAGTTCTTGTGGCATAGGCAACTGTCAAAGTGATTTGTATAAAGATAGCTTAAAAATATGAGGGTTAGTATTGCAAAGTATTTTAAATAAATATTGCTTGGCTTGCTTGCTTGATCCATTTATTTAACTATATTTAATAAATATAGTTAAATAAATGGATCACTCAATATATCAAAGTCAAGTGTGTTCAACATATTTCAGACTTGTTTATGAGATTTGTTTATTTTACTATGTTCAAATCTCACGGTACTTTTATGTTTGTATTAAGTAGTTGTTAGATTCCAAGTATTAATCCTTTTACATGCCGCAGTGATAGATTTAGTCATGATGAGATCTGTACCAGTAATTAGTACTGACCTTATACTCTCAAAGTAAAATTTTTAAGTTTGTATCACAAAACATTACTCAAGAAGTCTCAGGTAAAAGAAAAATGGCTAGTGTTTCTAAGTTTAAACTGACTATAGCTATAGCCTAACTAAAATGATATAATATAACTTTTAAAGGGCGTATTCGAAAATATTGAAAGACACTGGTCTAGCTCACACAACTAGTCAAACTAGTATTACCGAAACCGCATTGCATTCTTACTAACTGGCCACAGACTAACACTTTTTCACACTAAAATGAGTAGGTATAAACACCTTTCTATCTATAATAAGCCTAATTTGTTTCAGCATTGACAAAATTCCAAAAGTGACCTCTCCAGTTCTGGTCATCCACGGAACGGAGGATGAGGTGATCGACTTCTCCCATGGTCTGGCCATTTACGAGCGCTGCCCTCGTGCCGTCGAGCCTTTGTGGGTCGAGGTAATTGGCCTTATTTTAATAATGTAGTAAGTTTACAAACAAAACTTTATCATGTGCGCACAGATAAGACGCTATCTTTAGATCTAAGCACGTATTGAAATACCTGAAAGAGCCGTTCATGAATGATGCCTTAACAATTGGTGTAGGTGTGTAAACACTATAGATAACACTGTTCCAAAAGTTCTGATGCAGGGTGCTGTATACTTACTTGGGTTCTACAGAACTCTATTGTTCTGTTGGCACATTTTCAGCAGGTTCCGTAAATATATAACGGTTTTACGGTGCGTTAAACCGCGAAAGATCCCATTAAGCTGAACTCAATGAAGATCTCAAGGTAGGTTATACTATACTGCAAATGCAATATGGGACTTATTTTTAATAAGACGAATATTCCAGTGGGATAACAGCAGCAACTTTCAAGTTCAAACATCATATCAAGTTGCTCTGATTCCATCAATGTTCTATATTTGACAAGAGTATTTTTTTATTTACAGGGTGCTGGCCATAATGACGTTGAACTCTTCAACCAATATTTGGAGAGACTGAAACGATTTGTTTCTGTAGAGTTGCTCAACTGACAAAGACTGCCGGCCTCGGGCCAGACAATTCAAGGTAAGAATAAACCATGCTTATAAGAGAAAAAATCCTCTACAATTCGTAATATGTATTGGTACAGTGGTGTAAAAAGTCGTAATACTAGATAACTCTCGTAACGGTGCTTGTTTCTGGACAAGGCACAAAATAATGCTGTATTAGTTTTCTTTGCATAATGCTGCTCCCAGGATTGTCGGTATACGCTTATTTTTTATGGGTGTTACAGGTGATGACCAAAATCCCGCTTCGACACTGAGCTCCGGCACAACGAGTTCCGCCACCGAGAGACTCCTCTAGCTAGTGGGGGCCGGGCCCAGCCGGGCCGGCCCCGCAAAAAATTCCGTGAACATTAATGGCTCCGCCAGCCCTCACCGGAGGGACACCGAAAAAACGATAGACAATAACGGCGATTCGGGCTCCGGCCGCCCGAAGAGCCCCAAGCCGGTCGCGCACAACATCAGCATCAACGTAACGGACACAGACTCGCCGGTGTGCGTGCGCCGGCGTATCCACCTGCGCTCGCTCAGCGACGTGACGCCCGCCAGTCGCGCCCTGCTGCCGCGCGCGCGCTCGCACTCGGAGCGGCCGCGCGCCTCCCCCGCGCCCTCCCCCGCGCACGTGCCCGCGCCGCCCTCCCCCGCGGCGCGCGCGCGCAGCGAACGCTCCTCCCCCGACGCGCCGCCCGAGCCGCGCGTGCCGCAGCCGCGCGCGCGCCACGCCGCCACCGTGCTCGGCAACCCGTGGCGCAAGATGAGCGAGCTCGAGCTCGACAAGGCTGGCAAGCGCGCGCGCGCCCTCGTCGCCGTCTCCTTCGACAGCGGCAGCCGCGCCGCCGACCCCTGGGTCAAGAACCCGTCGCTCCGGGCCGGTGGCGACGTGCAGCGCGGCCGCGCCGCCTCGAGGGGGGACCTCGCCGCGCAGGATGGCTCCGCCGACCTCGACCCCAAGCGGGATCCCTTGTTCCGGCGCGGCAAGCTGGAGAGGAGATCCCCCGTCGTGTGCGAGTCGTGCGGCAACGAGAGCTGCGAGTGCTGGCGGCCGCGTAGCCCGGGCTGCCCGCGCACGCCGCGGCTGGCGCGCGGCGCGGCGTCGCTAGGCGCGGCGAGCGCGGCGTGCACGTGCGAGGCGCGCTCACCGCGGCCGTCGCCGGCGCGCCTGCCGCCGCAGCGGGCCGCGCCTCCGCCGGAGGCCGAGCGCCCGCGCCGCCTGTACAAGTCGGCGTCGCAGAAGGCGATCGCGCCGGCGCCGGAACCCGAGGCTCCCCAGCCGGCGGACCCGTTGCTGGAGACCACGTGCTGAGCCTCGGGGCCCGCGCGACGCCCGCGGACGGATGAGCATTTCGTGTTGTGTAACGGTATGTGTGTTGTCCCTTATTGATGTATGATTATTATTAGTACCAATTTTTGTATCCCCCTTAGTTTTAAGGTTTCAAAATTATAATTGTATCATATTCGATTTGTACGAAGACGATAGTAGTATGTTTTCATAAATATTATTGTTATTGTGTACTTTGGGAGGTTGTGCGTAAATACGAAGCCGTGATTTAAATGAGGCGTCTTAAAATGTATAAGTTTTTGTTTGCAGCCATAAAATACTTAAGGAAGAATATCATCCAGTTCGTGTAGTAACTATAGTGATACCTTCTCATGTAGTTCCTATGATTTGTCACTACACTGTGCACTATCATTTTCAACAAACAGAACGCACAATGTAGTTGTTAACTTTTGTTTTCATATTCCCTGGAAGTTTGTACTCTGACTTAATTCTTCCAAATGTTGTATATAGCTCTAGATAATACGAAATAACTCAGTATTTAAAGTTGTTACCATGATCCAATAATGCATTATAACGGAACCATATTGGGAAAATTGTAATTAATTATGCATGCTATGTAATTATTTGACCATCATATCCATACATTCCGTGGTTAAATTCTTTGGAGTAAATTACGGTCCGTTTACGATAACAATAATGCGGTAATGTCACATTCATAATCTCAATTAAACAAATATTTTATCTCATCCACTGTTTTATTGTTGAGTTTCCAACTCATGCATTTAATTATTAATTTATCACCACAACAGCATTAACCATATATTATCACTAAGATACCATGAAAACTTAAATAATCGTTGAACAAAATCATTAAGGCATGTTTAAGACATATTCAAGTTTTTTGTGTTTAGACCATTCATGTTGTGTTCATATAGGTAGGTACACCTTTTCAACAGTCGTCGCTCCACCTGCCTAGTTCACCTGGGTAGACCACGCACGAGCACTTTTTCTTGCCGATGGTCCATCTCAGTACACCTAGGTGAACCACGGGCACTTTTTCTTGCCGGTGGCCGTGGCCCACCTACAGTTTGTCTACCTGGCTTTTTCTGGGTATTTTGCCCTTCGGTCAAATGAAGATAGTATCTTCAAGATACCTAACTAAACTAACTATTTTTGTATTAAAATAATAATCAGTGATTCGAAATAATGGCAGCATTCACATGGAATTAATTTGAGGTGGACCATGGCTCATAGTTATTTGCCCGTGGTTCACCTAGGCGTACTGAGGTGGACCATCGGCAAGAAAAAGTGCCCGTTGTCCACCCAGGTGAACTAGACAGATGGACCACAACCGATGACCGCTTTTCAATCGACTCTGCTGCATAATGACTAGGGCTCGACTAAATAATTCGTCCAATTACGTAGTAAATAAAAGTAAAAGAAAATCTACCACCGAGAACTACCAAGACAAAAAGTTTGCTATTTGTCATCAGACTACGACGAAGCCCAAAACAAAGGTTATGTTTTTCAATAATCTATGTAGGTATGTTCAGTTATATGTTCCTGGTTACATCCTAAACAGATTGGACGATTTAGAAAAATTATGTCTACTTATCTTTGGATCCGTCTACGCCGCGGCAAAGAAGATAAACTTTAATGATAATAACTTGGACTGACCGGACCTCGTGAGTAAATTATTGTTAAGTTAGACGCACTCATTCGCTTCATGCAATTTTCGGCCGTACGCACAAACATGCTTGCTAAAAATAGGTGTTATTTTATAAATGCCCCAGATATGCCCTAACATAGGTACAGTACTTAAAGTCACCTTTAGAACTAAGGGCAACAAGGAGGGGGGATACTCACTCAAGAGAATTTTCATTTTAATATAATTATCTTGACCCGAGAGCGAGCCTGAATTACCTACTAGGTATATCAGAGGTGGGGTGGTTTCATGGTCATGCAAACAAATAAATCCTTACCCCGGCTTCCCTTCCCATGCCGCAACATATATCTAGGAAACAAAAAGCTGCTTGGCTTGGACAAATGTAAATGCCGGACGTTCTTATAGATTGGTAATATACCTACCTAGTACCTACTTCGATTTGTAATATTTTTTGCTTTTACCTTGAAAGACCAATACAATAAATAGGTACCTTCTTAAAAATTACTCAAAAAATTGCTTTATGTCAATAGATACAACTACCCGGACTTTACGTTTATAGTTACCCTATTTCAATATAACTTGCCTTCAGATATGAGGATATTGAGGATGCACCAATCTGAGTTGGACGCACTTTCTTACGAGACTGCCCAAAGGATTGTATTGTTGGCCCTGGAGCAGATTATGGCTACGGCCTGCGACCGCAGCTGGACAAAGACTACAAAGAGCTTAGAAATATATGTTATCAACAGAAACTTAATATTAGTTATTGTGTATGAATCTTTCGACTCTATGCCTTTCCGAAACTAGGGTTGATCATGATCAGCTCCAAAGGCGTAAAGCTGTGTTCTGTACAAGGTAACAAAAAAGATGCCATCAGACATTGTGGGGTACAAACGGGATAAAATAGTCGCACTGCACTTGTTTTTAAGGTTTAAAATGTAAAAAATTAGAGGTAAATTCTAAAAAAAACAGTAATCATTGCTGTAGGAAGAAGACATTGAGTTGAGCCTTTGAATTGTACAGTCTTGGCTAAATTAAATATACAGTTCTGTTAGAGGTAAAAAGATAGTTACAGCTCAAGTCTCGAAAACATGCATCTCTACATTTATTCTGTTGCAATTGGGACCGTGCGCGACGACAGCGCCACGTGATAGGCGGCCATTATGGCTAATATTGTCACCGCTGTCAAACAAGAAGTAAGTAAATATTGTGAAAAATATTAATGAAATCTTGTGTTATTTTACTATATTACACAATTTTGGACAATGGTAGTCAGTAACATTATTGCCAATAACATTAAAATTGTTGTTTTCAGTGAAAATTTTAGAGGTTAGGTAACTTATTTTTTTTCTTACGGCAAATATCCACTTATTTCTTTGGTCTCGTTTCCACCATGGTCTTGGAAATTGGTAAAATTTACAGTCGCTATTCTTCTTGGTGTTATTACAATTCACAACAACACATCTTACCAGGACCATATTTTTATCTCCAAAACGATTAGAAAATGTTTACTGCAATATGGATTTGACAGCTCAAGTCAGCGACAAAAATGACAATTTTAGCCGTAGCGAGCGCTGTGATCGTTTAGGCTACCCCCTCCACCCGCTTTGCACTCTGCCAATAGAGTTATTGTTGAATGTCGGTAAAAGTAAACATGATGCAGTGTACTGTTATAATTTACTTTTTAATTTTGTTACTCTGTGGTTACATTTTATTTCTTAGAAAATAAAACAATGCATTTAAAGCCATATTTTTATTAATAAAATGTAGTCTATTTACACCCACCTCTAATGATTTCCCCATGTATTTATAGAATTATTTCTAGAAATTATAGGTTTCAAGTTAAATCAAAAGCTTAATCATACAAATGTGAGACGAGCTTGTAAACTTTTAAATAACACTAAAACAATTTGAATAATTATAATGTTACTTTTACTGTAACAGAACAGGATTATACATACATTTACACCTTTAATAAATTAAAGTGCACATAATCTTTTACTATATTTTAATCTCCCTTAAAAATCCCTATTTATACCTAGTACCTAATATTTTAACTTTGGTGAATTATAGCCTGGACACCACCACAACCACAACCCTTCCAGAAAACCTTCAACATTTTGAGAATTGCCTACATACTAAAGAAAATTACCCTTTTAATACCACTTTAGGTTTAATAAAATCAGAAACCATTTCAGCTACTCTCTCTGACGACTTTAAAACAAAGGTATGGTCAATACTGACTTGCTTCATTTTCATTTCTGGTTGGAATTGTTTTAAGTCATCCATATAGACCAAAGGTGCCCAACCATCTCTATCACTGTAAATAACATTGGTTAAATGCTTTATATTTCCCAAAGCCTCAGTATTCAGTGAAACCACCTGGTCCATTTCATCATAGGCCATATACAAAACTTTTTCTCCAACCTTTGGTCTGAGGTATTTTAGTATTCTCTCAGAATAATGAGGTGGCAATGAGTTAAATTTCAAATAAGCACTGATCAAAAATTGCTTCAAGAATTGAGGCAGACTATGAACCAGGGTAAATAGTAAGATGGCAATTACATGTAACCTTCTTACAATATTATTTAAATATTTGCCATTTTCTGTGACAGCCATCCTCTGAACTGTTGGGAACAATAGATTGATAGATGCCACTTTTTCCAATAATTCCTTTTGCTGATGTAGTGCTTCCACAATCAGCCATGCTCCTATAGAGTGGCCAATTAAATGTATTTTGCTATTCTTATCAATTTTATTACTGATAAGGTCCAATTTATGTTTAACTTGACCTTCTAGGTTGAATAAATGCTCCTGTTTTTCTAGTGCATTTGATTTTTCCTCAGGTACTTCAATATGCCCAGCTTGTCCTAAAAATAATAAAAGTTAAGTTAAGTTTTGTTGGCCCTGATCCACCATGACCCCAAATCTATACATTGTCACGAAAAACCTGTTTGTGAAATATGTAAATGGTAAACAAACCTTGTAGCTAGTTACATTAAGTTCATGTAGTAGAGAATAAAATTAACAAGCAAACATGTTTTTTATTTTATTAACGAGCTAAGTACTTCCAGATTACCATGGATATGTCTTTTTTGTCAAGTATTTAACTTACCTGTGACACAAATTGGTAGACCGGTACTTTTGTGTAATTCTTCTGCAAATTCCACATAAAAGTCTGGAATTCCCGGATTACCACTTATACATATTATTACATCTGAACCTTTGGAATCAAATGGATTACCCCAAGTCAATAAATTTGTTTGAATATTATTGAGTATCATGTACACACTTTCCATCTCGAACGTAAAGTTTTAGTACTTAATGGAGCGGAGCAGGAACTTGGTAAGTTTCGGAGTAAAGTGTGAAAAGTTAGACCCTTTGGATAACAGGCTTAGATATCGTATCGCTTTAGTCACTTATTGAATTAGATATAAACAAAACGTGAAAAATTATTTCATTTTCTTTATACACCTCAAGATATGATTGAAATATTTGCTTTCACTACCTATTTCCTATTTGTTTTTATTGACTAGACTACAGTAAAATAAAATTACATACATGACAGACGCAACCACCAGAGGGTGAACTAAACGCAACTGAGACTGACTTCACTGAGTGCACAGAACTGTCCTACTATATCTCTCTAATCTGTGGAACTGTCAGACACGTACATGTGTCAGACTGACTCTCTCACGCTCTAATACTGGCGACGCAGCCATGTGTATATTTACACAAATACCATTTCGAGCAGTTCGAGCTACTTGTGACCCCTTCACAATTCGAAACCTATTTAACCTACATACATGAAATTTGGTACATTTATTAGACCCCTAAGTTTGTTTATGATCTAGAAAAGTTGATCTAGAAACTTGATATTTGGCATCAAGGTAGCCTATCAGGTGTATTTACTTATGAAACTCTAAAAACGGAAAAATATTTATTTTAAAGTTATAATAAGAAGCAAATATCGGAATTGAGGTTTTGATCAGGTTTGCTATTCACCGCTAGATGACGCTAGCAGTATGAGTATAGGCATAGGTAAGTAATTGTTACTGTTTTAAAGCCTAATAATCGCCAAAATAGTCTATCATGATAGCAATATATTTGTATATAATAATACAAAGGTATCGGCATTTTTAGACTGCCCCACAGAATTACATATCCAAAACCTAACCCAATATAATGACTTTGAAACTTTATATTTGCCATCATGATAAACTATTTTGGCGATTATTAGACAAATAAAGGAAAGAAAATTATAACTGAAAATTATTGATGTATTTAACACCCAATAGAACTTACTTTCAACACAAGACGCAATAATGTTTACTTTATTAATTGTTAGATATAATTAATTTAAACAAACATATTTACAAGATCTAAAAGTTGATACATAAAAAACAGAAAAGAAAACCTAAAACTACATCTAATCCTAAATACCTATATTTACAAATAATACAAATATCGCCCATATCGTTGCCACTGGCCAAAGTGCGCATAATGCTGGCTGCATTTCCTCGTTGGATAGCTATACCCACAGAGCAAAAACAAAGTTGTTTTTGCTCTGTGGGTCGAAGACCCCCCCCCCCCCCCCGCCCCTGTCGGGCTCTTAGCCAACGGTCAATAATATCCCTCAGAAACTGCCAGGAAATCATTAGCCGTTGCCCAGGGTGCACCGGACCAAGCACTGCTCTTCCCCCCGGACGGATCCAAAAACGAACCGCAGCTCTTGACCACACGTGGAGGTAACCCGACTCGCACCCGTATAATAATATTACTTAGAACCTTATCATTTGAAATAAAAAAAAAACATTCATGTCAAGTCAAAGGCAATTGTATTGTAGACCTAGACGTCAAAATGTATTATGACAAAATACTAAAAGTGCTCCTCTTTTTCGAAGGCCTATTTTTTTATACATAATATAGTTAACCCTTCCAGTTCGGCTGACGACAACTTGTTTTGTGCACGTAGATTTCCATTAGGTATTACAATATTATAAATTGAATCGATTAATGTGTTGCTGGGCGCAAAACAGGTTGGACCCGTTTGGTTTTTTTTTTTATTGTTTGTCGAAGTGTCAAATAGGTACTTTTTTTATTATAACTATAATTCTTAAGAAGCCGATCTTTTTTGAATTGTAGATTATTAGGATACCAGTAACTCCATTCCGACCACAAAGTACCTTTCACCGCGGAACGTCACATACTGTATGGCCTTTGTTTCCTTGGCTTTTCCTTAGAAAAACAAATAAAATATAAATAAACAACACGCATTCTGTCGATGTCAGTATTGTCAATTTGTCATTCACGGGCGTTAATGTTCATAGATTCAAAAGTATGCATACGGAACGTCAATTCAATTCAATTTTTGGGATAATATGGCCCCATCGATCAGTGCGATGATTCCGCCAATGTCGAGGTTGGATAAGACACTGCCAGGTGACTTCTTTGGTCTTGTGCGGTTAAGTTGTCCGTGTTCGGTAGAATACCAGCCACAACCAGACTAAAGCAAAGCCAAAACAAACTACTACCACTACCACCACTACGAAACAACTAGCTACTAGGTTATATTATAATACTATTTGACGTTTAGTGACGAATAGACAAATGAGAATGCTGACATTACGAACTATTGGAGGGACTTTTAAAATTTATCTACAATCTGATGTTATTTTTGGATAAGAATGAATCTAATATACAGCAAAAATGGGAGAAAACCAGGGTTAGTAGGTAATTAATATTAATAGGTCTACTAATATTAGGTGGCAGTATGTCGTATATAGGAACAGATATTTTGGGACATTCCAAAAATATGTGCTCCAAGGTGCCTTCGGCCATTCCGCATTCACATATTGAGTTATCTTTAATTCTTAATTTTGCTAGGAATACAGGAGAGCAGAAGTGACCAAGTCGTAGCCTTATTATTGTAGAAGTGTTTACTTTACTGAAATTTCTATTTTTAAAAAACCATGGTCTTGAAGGGAGGTCGGGTTGCAAGCAACCGTAGTGTCTACCCTTGGTCTGTTGGGAGGTGTTCCATAGGGAACTCCACTTTTCGTTTAGCTGTGGACGGACAACAGATTTTAAATCCCTACTGAAACATTTGTGGTAGGCGTCGGTTCCCAGTTGAATAGCATCCTTCGCGTATTGGTCGACTGCTTCGTTGCCCGTTATGCCGCAATGACTAGGTATCCAAGCAAGGGCTACTTGTATGTTGTTCCGATGACAGTCTCTTAATTTTTCCTTAATCTTCAGCGTGAGATAAAAGTTGTCTTTGGAGTGAAAAGGCAATTTCTCCAGGTCCAGCAAGCAGCTCAGAGAGTCAGATAAGATGATGGACTTATTGAGTTGGTGGGATCTTACATAGGATACCGCTTCATACAAAGCCACTGCCTCCCCAGTAAACACAGAATACTGAGCTGGGCACTTGAAACTTAAAATGGTTTGTCGAGTAGGAATCCAGACCGCGGCCCCAACATTTAGATCCTTGGAGGTTTTAGAAGCGTCAGTATATATTTTGATCCATCCATTCCATTTACTATCCATGATTGCATTGAACTCAGCGTTTGCGTTAGGAGATTTTTTTTGTATTCCCAAGTTAAAGACTATGTTAGGTTGATAAATTAAGGTTTCATAATCGAAACAAAAAATGGGACTCTTACTGAAATGGAAAAGGGGAATCGATTTGAATTTATTAAAAGCTTCAATAAGAGGGGGCAGATCTTTGTGTGACCAGTAGTTAGAGGAAGTTGAGAGGACAGATAAAGCTTTGCATTTTTTGTTGATAGGGTGAGAAGGGAATTGGGAAACATTTAGCAAGAACCTGTCTGCAAGATATTGTCTTCGAAGAAATAATGGGGGATCTAAGCATTCCACTTGTAGAGCATTTATCGGGGAGGATTTCATAGCGCCGGTTATAATTCGCAAACCTCTGGCTTGAATTCTGTCCAGTTTAACAAGAGCAAGTTTGCTGCAAGGCTCCAAGATGAAGCTGCCATAATCAAAATGACTCCGTACTATGGCATTATATAGCATTTTTTGGCTATATGGGTGGCTTCCCCATCTAACACCGGAAAGGGACCG
The DNA here is from genome assembly GCA_949127965.1 of Pandemis corylana. Classification (NCBI taxonomy): domain Eukaryota; kingdom Metazoa; phylum Arthropoda; class Insecta; order Lepidoptera; family Tortricidae; genus Pandemis; species Pandemis corylana. Next base: position 13,355,868 of record OX421851.1, on the reverse strand, counting down.
CATTACATTTAGACTTTTCTCACATTTACTTATTATGTAATTCAAGTGATGTGTTCCTGTCATTTTTGAGTCGAGATAAATGCCAAGAAATTTGACTTTGTCTAGAGTAGTGATATGTTGGTTATCGACGGTGATAGACAAAGGCGGGATGGATCTTTTACGAGAGAAAACAACTGCATTACACTTAGGGACTGACAGCGTAAGGTTATGATTGTTTAACCATTCATTTAGATATGTAAGGGCTGAATTTAAACTGGAAGAGCAGGCTTCCAGTGAAGGGGATTTACTGTACAGGACTATATCGTCCGCATACTGTAGAACATTACAGAAACTATTAACCGAAAGCTCTAGGTCATACGTATAAAGGTTGTACAGCAGCGGGGAAAGGACCGAGCCCTGGGGCAGGCCCTTCCAAACCTGTCGAGCAGGGGACAAGGTGTTATTTGCTCGGACACATATAAATCGAGCCATGTATAAGTTACATACGATGTTTGTCAGTCTCATCGGAATACTCAGATGGAGCATTTTCTGCCTGAGTATGGAGAGACTGACGTTATCGTATGCGGACGATACGTCTAGAAATACTCCTACTAAATTTTCGTTATTGCTAAAAGCAATACGTATGTCCGTTGTCAATATGCTAAGGCTATCTATAGTTCCCATCCCCCTACGGAAACCAAACTGAGATCTTCCCAGGATGCCACGATTTTCCAAAATCCACTCTAGTCGATTTTTAACTAAATGTTCCATGACCTTTGAAAGGACTGAAGAAAGCGCTATTGGACGATAAGAGGACGGATCTCTAGGATCTTTACCTGGTTTCAGGATGGGGATGACTATCTGTGTTTTCCAGGAATCAGGAACTGCACCCGTAATGAAGACCTGGTTAATTAGTTTAAGGAAGAACACTTTAACAGCCGGAGAAGAATTAATTAAAAAGGAATAAGGGATACCGTCGATCCCCGGAGAAGAATCTTTAAGGTGATCCAAGGCGCACAAAAGCTCACAGAAAGAGAAAGGTTCGTCCATTCTGTCCATAGAAGGAAGAGATGGAGGAGTTGGAGTGGGAAATAGGTCTTGAGCTGGAACGAAGGGAGGAGACAACTTGTCAATAAACTCTGGTAACCATGAGTCTGTGTTATTGGATGTTAGAACGGTATCCAAGGTCGTACCTCGTCGAAAAGCTTTCACTCTTCTCCAAACTAGGGCTACCGGAGATCTGGGAGACAATGATTCACAGAACTTTGACCAGCCTTGAGTTTTTTTTTTTTTAAGTAACCTTTTCGATTTTGCCAAGGTCTTTTTGAAAGAAATATAGTTGTCCATGGTAAGATTAGCTGCGTATATTGATTCAGCACGATTTCGCTCATGTATGATCTTAGTGCAATCTGAATCCCACCAGGGAGGCGAGGGAATTTTTTGGCGGGCAGTATTTTTATGGGGGATGGCTGAATCAGCCGCTTTAATAATCATATTAACGAATTTTGGATATAATTCCAGGAAATTATCTCTACAAGGCTCCTCTAGACTACTAATCTCAACGTCCAGATTATATGAGAATTTACCCCAGTTCGCCTGTGCCGTTCTATATTTTAAAAGGGGAGGGGAGATTGAAGGAGTAGGGGAGGAGTTTAGTAAGATGGAGAGGATAGGGAAATGATCACTACCATAAGAATGATCTACCACTTTCCAATTAAAAGAGGCTACTAAGTTTGATGAAACAAGGGTCAGGTCTAATGCGCTTGGACTTTGAAGTGGGAACACCCTTCTCGTGGGAGAGCCGTCATTAAGTACACATAAGTTTAAGTCATCAAGGATATCCAACAATGCAGAAGAGTTGGAATCGCAAGTGGGAGAGCCCCATAAGGTATGTTTACAGTTAAAGTCGCCTAATATTATGTAGGGACCTGGAATATTAGAAAGGATAGAGTTTAATTCTGAAAGTAATACCAAATTTGGATGAGGAATGTATATTGAGACAAATGAAAAATTCAATAACTTTACTGCGACAATATTGAAATCAGGGCTATGGTTAGGAATGGGAATGAGATCGTATACAAAGGATCGATTAACGAGAAGGGCGCAACCTGCATACCCATCGTCTCTATCATCCCGAAGGCATGAATAACCCGGGATCCTAAAAGAGGAACCAGGCTTTAACCACGTCTCAGCGATGGCAAAGGCGACAGGTTTAAATTTATTCACAAGGTGAATAAGGTCAGATTTCTTATTTCTAGCACTCTGTATGTTCCATTGAAGGACACTCTGGTCCATTATGTCTGGCAATAAGGGGAAGAATTGATTGTAGTTGAGATAGGACATTGTTCGGTAGTGCATCGCTGAATTTACAAATCATATTTACCAAAAGACCGGTGAGTAGCTCTAATAAATTATCATTTGGCGAAACAGGGCTAGCGGGGTTGATGTTAAGAACAGATCCGTTAGGCAAAGAAGGTGGAGGGTCTCTGACAATTTGTTGATGAGCATATTTATCATACATTTTCCCAGGAGAGTGGGCTTGACGGGTTTGTCTTCGTCCAGATTGGACAATTTTCTTATAAGACCTCTGCGTGGGGTGGGAGGCTTCTTCAATGTAGTTTGGAGGGGGGGTTGCATAACTTTGGTGGGGAGAGGAGAGGTAAGCAGAGGGGGATGATATGGGAGGGGGGGTCTCAAAGAGTTTTTGAGAGATCTCAGCATAACTGGTCCTAACTGGGCGGAATCGTTGAGCCGCCTCAAGATATCCTATATTTTCCTCGGACATAACTAATTTAATAGCTTTTTGACGGCTATGCTCAGGGCACTTTTGATCAGTCGCTTTGTGTGGTCCAGAACAGAATACGCAGCTTATTTTGTCGAGCGGTACTGAGCATGATTCGCCTGTGTGTTGCTGGGAACAAATATAGCAGCATGGCTTAGACCTGCATCTTATTGCTATATGACCGAATTTGCAGCAGTTCCTGCACTGAATGGTCGGGAGTTCATATACTGACACAGGTATGGAGGTGTTATAAATGTAAATCTTCTCTGGAAGAGACTGCGAGTGGAACGTGAGAACTACTGTGTTTGAGGGTATCCATTCCGGAGCCTGACCTTCCCTGCGAGCCTTTCTAAACAATCTACGAGCTTTTATAATTTGGCCAACCGATTTACCATGGCTTGCAGGGAATTCAACCCCAGAAACCAACTCCTCCAAAGACCATTCAGTCGGGATGTTCCTTACAACACCCATTCTAGACACCTGATATCTCGGAATAGATGCAACTAATTTGTTTGTTTCTAATACCTCTGAACCGTTGAAGTTGTTTGCTTCTTTTGCGGATTTGAAACAAATAGAAATTTTATTCCGCCCTAAAGATTTTATCGAGCCTTCCAAAATGCCTTTGACATTATGCTTATGAAGCATTTGAGCTACCTTTAAGACCCGCAACGATAAGCCGGCAGATGGGTCTGGTTCAACTCGGCTAACGTGAACTACAAAGGGACCGTTATCGGCGTCAGAATATTTCAAATCCGGGTCGTCCGCGCCATAACCAGGAGCGACATACATATTTTGGATTGACTCTCCAGGAGATCGGGTTTTTTTATTTTGCGAATGCTCATTATTGTTATCAGTAACAATTTCAGGCGGGATTGTTCGCTTTTTAGAAGAATATTGTGGATCAATACTCATTTGAGAATCTTGGGATAAGGGTAGAAACGAACAATCCGACGCGGCTGAATTTTGCGTAAACATACCCTCGTTTAAAATAGCATTCGACAATGACCCTCCCCTATCGGGAGGATCTTTGTCCCCCATGCTTAAAGTTGTAAAAACTTACCAGCCACTTCTCTACCTACTTAGCAATTAGTATTAATCTAAACCACCACCAATGTTAGCAAATACTACCAAGGTATTGAACAGAACGCAGTTCTTTGAAGGAAATTACTCCGGGGCACGTGTGTACACCAACACAACGGCGAGCGGAATCCGTTGGCCAAGTTGACTCGACTGTCACCCATACGGAACGTCAAAGTGACATCCCGAATGTCGTATGACATTTCTTGTGAGCCCCCGCTCTGGCACACCTCACCCCTCTGTCGCCCCTAACCGTTTCTTTTGATTTTGACAGAAGCAGGAAAATTTCCATTACAGTTTTCGTGTCGAGTGAGTAAAGTGTTTGCGTCGATTCATTTCCGTACCTTTGTTTCTCCACCAAAACTGTAATTTCGAGCTTACTTCCAATTTTGTTCATCAAAATGAGTCGTAAGTGTTGTTTACCGGCATGTAAAAGTGAAGGAAAGGACATTAAATTGCACAAGATGCCAATTAACAATAACAAGCTTTCGCAGTGGATGAAAGTTTTGTCTCAAGTTCCATTTGCAACTTTTGAAAGTTTGAACCGCAAGGAAATTGGTAGGCTGTTTGTTTGCCACAAGCATTTCGAAGCCAAATTTATAACTGAGAACATGCGATTGATAAATAGTGCTTGTCCAACTCTATTCACACCTGAAGAAATTTCAAGCGGAATACCGTCGAGAACTTATGAAGCTATTGGTATGTAACCCATTGTATTGTGGTATTGCATAACTTTTTACTTTATAATAAAATATGTAAATAGCCCTTTTAGAAAGAATTTCCTTCCTTATCTGAATTTTATTAATGTAGCTATTTTATTTTTGGCACAGATTTTATTATTTGTTTTGTTTTTTCTATTCTATTTATATTTTTTTTTTCAGAAACCATGGCATACAACAGAAGTAATGACCATACCTATACTAGGAAGCCTCATTACGATCACACATATGTGAAGAGCAGACCGGAATCACCAAATATTTTAAGAAAAGGTTTGTACTAAAGCTTTATTTATAATATATTCAAATCACGTCTATATCGATTACGGAATAGACGGAGCCTAAGTCTGCAAGCACAAGTCCTAAAGGCCACGTTTGCCATCTATAAAATATGAGCATAATTATGGGTGTGTGATTATTACATATTAAACTGTCTGAGGCCACTTATCAACATCACTGGATTTAAACTGTGAATGTACATATAGTAGGGCTGGCTCATTTATATATTAGATGCTTAGCTGCAGGCTTAGGAATGTATACACAAGCCAATATTTCCTTCAGCAAATATTAATTAATGAACATGTATACAAATATTTTGTTTATGGGCCTTGGATGTTTCATATAAGTATGTCGGAATCGTTGCAAGTAGAACAAAGTAGTCTGCTTACCCCTATGGGAAAGAGGCATGACTGTGTGTATCTTAATATAAGTAGGTACCTATCTACATTTTACATACAGAATACAGCCCAGCAAGAAATTCCATTCCCACACCATGGTTTAATGATATAAATGCGAAAGTTTGTGAGGATGGATGTATGTATGTTTGTTACTCTTTTATGCCAGAACGGAAGAACAGAACTGGATCATTTTGGCACAGAAATAGATTATAGTCTGAAATAACATATGGCTACTTTTTATTTTATCCCGTAAAATTGCGTAGTTCCCATGGGATGCTATAAATGAATTATTTGCAGCCAAAGTCACGGGCAACACCTGGTCTTTTAGAACATTAAAAAATACTCTTACCTAATGAAACCTTCACTGTAGACTTGGTTTTCTGTGTATCCTTTTATCTTTTATTTTTGTCTTAATTAATTGGTTTATTCAAAACTATCATCAAATCATCATTTACAACTTAAAAGTTAATATGAAAATGAATTTCTGAAGTAGGGACAGTCGTAAAAAATGGTAAATGGCTTGTTTGATTATACATGCTAGCTGTTTCGTCGCCCGCGTGCAATACCGAATGGTATCCTATGCGCGCCCTCTGCGCAGGAGCCGACCGGCCAAGGGTACAATGACTTGAATTAGGTATGAGTAGCTCGATTTGCCGCCCCCTGGACGTGCCGCCCGTGTGCGGTGCACACTTTGCACGCCCGCTTGCGGCGGCCCTCATGCCTTGCTTAGTTTGCTACTTCAATTTGTGTCAAAATGTCCTGTGATCTTTATTTTCTTATTCAGCTCTACAGTAAAATATATAAAACCTTTTATTTAAAATAATAAGTATTAACATTTTGTTTCTTTGATATTTCAGATGCTGCAACCATTACTGGCAATACTAATCTGATGGGCAATCCAGACAATCCCGGAACTAATACTGAGACTCCTGGTAAATAATTTAAAGTATTTCTTAACATTCAATGGTAGGTCCACTGGTAAAGTACAGTCAGACCTGGCCTCAAGATTTGGTCATATGTCATATTATTTCAGGAACATCTACAGCTCATATTGAATGTGCATTGGATCTCGAATTGTCACATGTCGCTGACAATTATTGTTGAGTTAGTGAAATAGGGGCCAGGTAGATCGAAATTATTTTATGTTACCACAACGCGTCGAAACTTTCCGGCCTGCTAACTTCTATGGGTGGAGTAGATGTAAGCATGTATCACGGATTGAATAGGATCCTAGTTAGATTCCCGGGGTCATAGCTTTACTTTTAAGATTTGTCTGTGTACCTAATACACACACACACACACACACACACACACACACACACACACACACACCTAAGGTAACAAGACCCAAAGGCCACGTTTAACATGATTGTGGGTGGGCATATAGGTGGAAAGGGGAATCAAAATAAAGATGCTAGCCGCATCGCCTATACTGCCTATAGCATGATTCCTACGATTTTCGCCCATTCCCTCGATGGGCTTTTACCATCTGCGCGGGAAGAGAAGCAACTGGTACAATGACATACTATGTTTTTATTGTTTGTATATTATTGTTTATAAATTTTCCGATTCAATGTTTGTTAACTTTCAAATCTTGCTAAGTACTCAACTTTAACCAACTTCTTGTGGTTGGATTGACTTGAATTGGTACTCATATGTGAAATAAATGAAAGCACGTAAGTAAAGTCAGCCACATGTTAAGGCCAAGCAACCTTATGCGTTTCTGGCACTACTCGATAAGCTTTATCTGATGTACTTATCGTATGCTACCTGATGAGGTAATTTTCACCCAAGAAAGTGACCACTTTTTCGCTCGCTGTGCATAAAGCTCCAAGTTACGCTCAGGTCTAGGTCATAAATAGCTTTTGACAAAGATCACCTTAGGTAGCTCACATGTTGCTACCTCATGAGGAAGGGTTCAATACGGTCCCCTCTTAGGCCAGGAAACGTATGTCGCATGATATACGAGGTTTCAAACGACTTTCAATATTTTTTTTATCTGGACTAGGAAAAAAGTATGTATTAAAATAGGTTCAATGTGTAGTTTTATTTAGATAATTGTGTGCAATATATGTGTGTAGTAACAGCTATCTTAAATTTGTACATGGCATTCTTGTAAAATTGTATTATTATTATTATTATTATTATTTAAAATAATACACTAGCAGCTCTTTGAGCTGATACGTATTACTTAGTTTATTGTAAGAAATTTTGCAATTAAATAAATACTGAATGCAATACAACACCTATTTAATCGTTGTACATAAGCTAGAATTGGTAAAAAAACAAACAACGACTTGTATATACAGGGTGGCCCAAAGACTGATGTCTAAAAAAAAAATTTAGATGCCTCACATCCGGGGCTATCCGAATATACCCGTATAATATGTATGTTGGCCGATTTTTTGTTGTTTTCGAGTAATTAATTTTTAAAGATTTTTTCAAGAATTTTCGGGCCGAGCAGTTTATCATCATGTAACTTTTTTGGTTACGTTTTTCTGAGTGTTTTTTTTTAAGACATTATCCTCACAAACTGCACTTTCACACGTAAAATAATCAGCTTCCCAACCAAGTTTTACCTTTGAGCAAATCGAAGTTTGATTTTGTAATTAAAAAAAAAACTAAAGATCTCAGAATTCAAAGACCATAAGTAATTTTAAAAACTCCGCCAGTCTCTAAACTTGCAGAATAATACAAAAAAGTGACACTTAATAGGTCATATTTTGCTGGATTTGACTTTCAAACGTACTAAGGCAGAATGTTAATCGTAACGAAAGCAGAAGTAATATTAGTTATTTCACAATAAAAGACGTGATTCCTTTCTTAAGACAAAAGAAGAACAAATTTATTTGTTCATAAAAAGTATCACATGGCTTTATTGATAGCCAGTACCAAATTAGGCATGTTACAAATCTTTATCCTAAAATGTGTAGGTATATTAGTGTGTGTGCGTACCGAATAATTAGCATGTTGATGATGATTAATTCGAATGAGTAAATATCCGAGTCTCACAATTGTTTTTTATTTAAACTAATATGATTTTCCTTATTTCCAGAAATTCTGCCACAAGCTGGTTCTGGGGCTCAAACTCCGAAAAAAATATGCCGCAGGAGACTCATCCAGAGCTTTAACTCTCTGACGCCAAAGTGCAAAATGCTGTACACACATTATAAAAAAGCAAGAAAGCAATTAGACTTTAGATGTCGTGCCAAAATGGCTACACAACTTTCTAAAGAGGAATCCTTCAATAATTTAACGAAAGATATGAACTCGACATCTAGAAAGTTTTTATGGATGCAAGTTAAATTGTGTACGAAAAGTAAAAAAGGCAGACGATTTACAACCGACGAAAAATTAATCGCTCTTTCAATTATGAAGCAGAGTCCAAAATGTTATAGATTTTTGCAAAGAATCTTTATTTTGCCATCAAAAACGACGCTCAATAAGCTGATAGAAAATCTAAACATAGAAGCAGGCGTCAATTCTCAAATTTTTAACGTCCTTAAACAAGAGGTATTTTTTTTCTTTTAGCAATATTATTACTCTACATTGTTTAGCTACAAGATGAATTTGTATTTTTATTTATTATAAACTGACCAGCGATTGACCTCAATCTCACCTGATGGTAAGTGCAGATGAGGCCGAAGATGTAGCTCACAGGTTCAGTAACAGCCTATTCACTCTGGATTTGAATAGTCCTAAGTTATATTTGTAAACAGGAACCAAGTTTTCTTACTATCAGGACGAAATTAAAGTAAGCTATGCATGCGTTGTAGTAATTAGTTGATTAGTATGTATAATGTAAGCCAAAGAAGTATGTCAGAATAGTAGCAAGTGGAACAAAGTAGTCTCTGCCTACCCCTATGGGAAAGAGGAGTGACGGTATGTACGTATGTATGTGATATAGTAAAACCGCATAAGAATCCTTCATTTTATTGCAACATTTGATGATATTGTTAGAAGAGAATAAGTTGTAATCCTACTAATATTATAAATGCGAAAGTTTGTGAGGATGTATGGATGTTTGTTACTCTTTCACGCCAAAACGGCTGAACAGATCTAGATGAAATTAACAAAGATCTACCTACATTTTGTTCTTTAAAATTGCGTAATTCCCGCGGTGCTGCAATAAACTAAGTCTTGGTAGATGAAATTAAGGACAACAGAGCGACTAATATATACAAATACGACTACTAAACGTATCAAAAACTAAAGACCCGTTGAATCCGAAGAGGACCTGTGGACAATTCTGAAACTTATGTTTTAGGTTCTATAGTCAAAATACCATCTGCAAATATGATGTTGATGGAACGATAACAATGTTATACCCATTCTTTATTTACAGGTCAGGGATTGGAATGAACACAAAAAAATGTGCACCATAATATTCGACGAAATGTCGTTGGAGACGGGGATAACATACACAAAAAAAAAAGACAAAATAAATGGGTTTGTGGAACTGACGCAAAAGACTGCCAACTTTGCTGACCATGCCTTAACATTCATGATAAAAGGTGCTATTCATAAGTGGCAGCAACCTATAGCCTTTTACTTTTCCGAAGGAGCAGCTTCTGGCCAACAAGTGAAAGCCATTTTAAAGCAAATAGTCAAAGCAGTCAGTGACACCGGCCTGACGCCAATTGCTTTGGTAAGCGATCAAGGTGCATCATTTCAAAATGCCCTAAAAAGCCTTCAGGAAGACACAAGAAGATTTCAAATCTTAGCAGGAGAGGAAACAGGTCCGATTCTGATTTAATGAAATTTGTATTAGTAATAACTAGTTCTAACCGGGGAGTTGCCCCGTGGAAGTCCCCTGTAGGATAGTTTAATAAAGACTTGCTGGAAAAAAAAACTCCAATTTAAAGCTTAAACCAGGTTAAACGACTTAATCTAAATTTAGTTTTTCCAACAATTGATTGAATTGTGCGTTACTTTGTGGAGGTCCGTATTAATGAAAAAAAACATTGCTACCGCGCTTTGGTATCGTTTGTTCATTACTTTTTTCTGGCAAGTTGATATATAGTATACTAGCGACCCGCCCCGGCTTCGTACGGTATATTATGCATGTATTATACATATAAACCTTCCTCTTGAATCACTCTATCTTTTAAAAAACCCGCATCAAAATCCGTTGTGTAGTTTTGAAGATATAAGCATACATACGGATTTGGGGACAGAAAAAGCGACTTTGTTTTATACTATGTAGTGATTATGTCTGTCGAATAAGTTTTTAGCTTCAATTGTTTATTAGACTGTGCGCTGTTTATCAGTCCGTCATGTTACTGCTTTATGGATATTGTTTTAAGGAATTCGAGTTAAAGTGAATGTTTGCTCGCAGATAATGAGTAAAAAAAGTACTAACAGAACTTTTCTTAACTGTACTTATATTGTCACCGATCCCACTATGTATACAAAATATCAAGTAAATCCGACTAATGAAGGTGATGTTGACTAGCAAGATAATCCTTACACGCATTGCAAGCTAAAAATATAATACTTTTAATGTGTAATGTAGTATAACCAAAACCCATTTGGGGACAATACTTACGTGGCGTTGTAATAAGTATTGAATATTGTCAGCAATCCATTCACCGCAACATAAAAGTAAAGTGTTTAAAATTACAAGTAAAATTTAGTTTCATTAAGTAATACAAATGATAATGACAATGAGATTCATCTAAATTATTTTCAGATGGTGCCATTCATTTAAACGGCCACGTAATAAGCGTGATTTATGACCCGCCCCACCTTATTAAGGGGGTCAGAAACAACTTTTTAACGAAAGACGTTATCATGGGCGGAGGAGAACGGGCCACTTGGAAGGACATTGTGGATGTGTACACAACAGATTGCCGACATGCTCAAGCACGTCTGTTACATAAGCTGAATGATGAGCATGTAATACCAGACAAAATAAAAAAAATGAAGGTGTGTTTTAAACAATATACCGCCTATTGTATACTTTATTATTTGTTTCTGTACTGATTTGTGGTGTTCAATAACGAGTATTTGTATTGTATTGTATACCGCGTCTTAAAATTAATCTGGAAGACTTCAGCAGGTAGTTCGTTAGTTTAACTGAACACCCCTCTTAAGTGTTTCCCATTATTATTTTACATACATGTGTTCGCTACTTATAATAAAAAAAAACAAAGTATGTTTGAATAAAGTGAGTGATATATTCGTCACTACATAATACATAACCATAATGGTTAACGATCAACCATTAATATATTGTGAGTATTGTCAAGCGCTATTTATCGGTTTATCCTGATTTATATGGTAGTTCTGAATAAGAAATTGGTTCCAATAATATATGAATGGTTTACCTTTTCTTAGTTGTATTAAGAATTATGATAGCTTATCATATCCAAAAACAACGCATTATTTATCTCCGTCATCTAATTATAAATGCAATTACAAGTGTTTCATTATTATATGTATAGTGTATCAAATATAACGACTAACAGGCACATAACAAGACAATATTATAGAGACTGAAGAGAGAGCACTTTGACATAATCAAAATGACATAATAGCTTGGTGTGATAACAGAAATTTAAATTTATTACAGGTCAGGAACTGCGTCAGAGTTTTTAGTAAAACAGTAGCTGCGGCTTTGTCCTATACAGCATCGTTTTGTAAGTATTTTATTTTTAATAGAAAACTGACTATTTAACTGCTTTTTATCATATGATGATAATATCTTACAACAAAAAACAAGTGGAACAAAGTAGTATCTGCCTACCCCTGTGGGAAAGAGGCGTGACGGTTTGTATGTATGTAAAAACAAATAATTCTTAGTTATTAATAATCTTAAGTGGCTTTATATATGTTGGCCAGCTGATAACTTTTACATCACAGCCATTAGTCCTCATGATAGTAATAAAAAAACACACCTATCGCTTCACCCCTGAGGAAAAATTAAAATGAAAAGAAGGCTTGGCTAGTTCAAAATGAGTTCAAACAATAACACATGAAACATACCTAGCCCATAGGAATTTATTGAAATCACTTCTTACTAAATGCACCTCCACTCTGCCTCTACCTACTATACTTCAGCGATATGACTCAAACCAATTTTCAGGTCGGTAGCTCCAGTGGTTTAGGATGTACGTTGTCTGTTAGTGACGGTATTGTTTTATATGTAAATGAACCTGTATTGTTTTTTTTTCTAGCTCATTACGTCGATGGGAAGCCAGTTAGCAAAACCCTCGAAAATACCGCAAAGCTGGTGTCGTTTTTGGATGACCTTTTCGATAGTGTCAACGGCGCAAGCTTGTGCCACAAGGACACAAAAGGAAAGCACCTGCGAAAAGCAGTTACCGAAGACTCGGCCCACCATACATTTTGGAATGAAGCAGTTAATAAAATAAACAGCATACAATTTATTGACCAAAATGGTAAACTTACATCGGTGCCAACTTTGAAAAATTGGATAACCACATTAAATAGCTACCGAAGATTGTGGCAATATCTTAAAAACAAAAATGTTAAAGTCATGAGGCCTAGATACTATAACTCAGACTCTGTAGAAAACTTTTTTGGGCGAGTGCGCGCTTACAACTCTAGAAACAATGATCCGAGCTGCCATGCCTTTGTTAGCACGTTCAAATCGTTACTTGTAACAAGTTTTATAAAGTTCCACCAAAAAAGTTTTAACTGCGAAGATGACGCGGGTTCGCATTTAGTAAAAATGCAGTCATTATTTAAGCAATTTGAATATGACTTAACCGAAAATCAAAATGAATTAAATAATGCGACTCAGTCGGTTGATATTGTGATAAGCAATGAAATAGCGAATGAAAACATTCAAGTCCAAGCAGCACGGGAACGTCTGAATGTACATTCACGAGCATACACCGTTGGATGGGTTACCAGAAAAATTTTAACTAAATTAAACTGTAGAAAATGTGCAGATGATTTCACTGTAAATGAAGACTCGACAACGCATAAATGGATATCGCAGAGAGAGTATAACACAATAAAATTAAGAAAACTATCCTATCCATCGGAACATGCCGTGAGACATTTTGGAAATATTTTGACTGCATCAAATGAATTTCTAGAACAAAATGCTCACAAAATCTCGATACTAAGACGAATAAAAGATAATGTATTGGAGAAGTATACATTTGATTTTATCAAATGTGAAAGACACCGTGATACTGCGCTTGAATGTTTTCTCACGATCTCAATTAAGTTGTGCATATTTAATTGGTGTAACACGATTAACAAAATATTACGAGGCACTGATGTTGCACGTTTGGTAGAATCCAATTTGCCATATATGCAAGCGCAAGCTTTTCGAAAATATAAGAAACGATTTAAAAATAAACGTTTGATTAAATAAATAAAGCTTTTAATTTTACCTATTTTACATGTATTGTTTGTGTGCATTATCAAGTTTATTTGATTATATACCTTAAGAATGTCAACACGATCGTTATCCTGAACGGACTACCACGACCACTATATTTCATCAGTGTAGCGAGTTAAGAAGTACAGATGTTATGTAAAATTTTAAATTCGAATTGTAATTTAATTATTGTATTATAAAGTAAATATTCTCTTCATTTTTAACACTAACTTAGCTATTTTTTGGATTTAAATTGAAGAGAAAATTTATTACATATCTTCATTTTAAATCTACTTAGTGTGAGTTGCACCAAGTTACTTTAACGATAACTTAACCGTAACGACCGATTTTTACGTATAGGTTTTGTGTCATAATATGTTAAAATCATTGGTTATGGTTAACGTTATTGTTAAACTAACTTGGCGCAACTCGCAATTTCAATATAATTGCAAGTCGAATTCAAATTTTCCCGCCATCCAAAAGCCTTCAAATTTTGAATATTGTCCGTATTCCCGCCTTTTTCACTGAATCTGCTTGGCTGTTTTGAACCATTACTGCTCACGCTTGACGAGAAAATTTTAAAAAAAAAGGAGCTGTCATGTGACAAAAGGCATCTTAAGTCTGCAACAAATGTTCGAGAGATGGCAGTCTGATACGTAGTATCTCCTTAGTAGTCTGTGTTGTCATTCTTTCTCATTCTGTGGTGAAGTTCAGTTCAGTTCAGTTTCATTGTAATTTTATTAATCTCGGAGCCTTTTTTATTCGATTATAATTATTAAACAGACAATTGAGTCGGACTGATCAGTAATAACATTGTTTAGAGCTCTGTTTGACGTTGTTTATTTATCTTAACATATTAAAATTCAATTTGTTTCAAAATGAAGAAATACAATAATAAAAGCACACTCAAAGAAATACGGGATTGTTTAGACAGTGACGATGAATTGCCAAGTAAGTGCGTTGCATTTAAAATAAGATAACAAACATTATACCTAAATACCACATGATTCACGTGTTATTTTTCTTGTTTCCTTCAAGAATGCTACTATAGTATATTACGTATCTGCACCGTTTTAAAACCACGGTTTTTGCTTTATTACATCACTTGGTTAAGATTGAAATTTTAAAACATTGACTGGTAAATTAGTCGAACAAACTTATTTAAGTAATTTGTTTTAAATGACATTAGACAGGTACTTAATAATTGACTATAATCATTAATTATCAAAAATCTATTGTTTTACGTTCAAAGGGGATTCGAGGTCTTTTTAACACACTCTGTGTATGCATAGAGTAGGGTTCTTTATAAAGAGATCCACAGACCCTTTTAGAGTTGGTAACACGTGTGCAAGGGCCCATAGCAGCTCAGTGAACTCCTGACATATTTTTTTTAAAGTGTGTATCTAATTAATCGTAAAAAAACGAAATAATCGGGGAAAATCGTAGGAATTGTGTTATAGACGATGAAGCTAGCAACCCATCACTATTTTGATTCCTCTTTCCACCTGTAGACCCACAATTATGCTAAATGTGGCCTTTAGGTCTTGTTACCTTAGGCTCTATCTACCCCATAAGGGATACAGATGTGATTTATGTATGTATGTACTGTATCTATTTACTTAAATAATGCCTATATATGATTTTTCCTGTCCTGCATTCAAGATATAGTAACTAGCTTGGAACTGCATTTATACTGTATAACACTGTATATTATCTATTGCTGTTGCTCGGTACTTCACTGCTGTTCCAGTTGTTTTTCTTTTCAAAATATTGTTTCATAAAACCTCACAATAAACAAAAAAAAACTAATTTGGTGCAGTCATTCTCATGTTAATTTTAAAATATTTGTATCATTGCAGTGACTTACACGGAAAAACCGGAATTACCAGCTTACCTTGATGATAGCAGATTTGATGAAATCGGAGATTTGATTGAATTTCCTTGGCTTAATCTTAATACCAGTCAACCCAATGTATATCAACAAACACAGGATCAAGAAGACAGCACCACAGCATCAATTCAAACAGCGTCTGAGACCGTCAAAAAGAATATTGCACCATCAATACTGACCACTGATAAAGAACCTATGACAAAAAGAGGTATATTTGAAGAATGGATAAGCACCACAAATCATACTGCTCTACAGACCAACGAAACAGGAACTAAACACTTAACATTTCCACTCACAACACATGGACATATCATGATAAATAAAGGATTCTTGGATGAGCATGAGCAAGACATTTCCTCAGAATCAAAACAAGCTGCCCAAGATTCCAGCAAAAGGGAAGATATACCCTTGATATTTCCACCAAGCATTCATAGAAGAACCTTGATAAAACGGGGAATATTGAAAGAACAAGATATTACATGCATGAAAAGTTTTGCTGCACAAACCACAGATGAATCAGCCTTACTTTGGTTCATTGATTTCTTAATTAATAAGGATTTGCAGTCAGAATATAAGTTTCTGAAAAGTTGTCTAGTTGTGAGCCAAAATATTTCTGAAAATTCTATTGAAATGTACTTAGAAACAGTTCCCAAGAGTTCAAGTATTAAATTTGACTTACTTGTTATATAATTATTAAGAAAAATAATCAACTGATCTAAGATAAAAAGTGTTGAATTGAATGTTACCCAATATAAATTTGGATCAATTTATTTACATACATACATTTAATTATACATTTTTTTTGCTATGAAAATGTAAAATCAATTAAATAAAATATAAATATATTATACTTAACATTTTTTTTGTTACTATAGTTTTGTATTTGCATATTCACTGAAAAAAGGTTCGACAAAATTTCCTTCTTAGCATCATTTGTTTTAATGAAATTTTACAGATCTAAAGGTGGATTTAGACACATAGTATCTCTTAGTAGTCTGTGATTTAGACCAAACGAGCATTCGCGAATTTGTACGAAAAGCGACCCGTTATTTTTGCTTGACACAATAAATTTGGCAGAGGGGACAGAATGAACATTCGCTCGTTTGGTCTAAAACAACTTAACGCGTATTGACGACAGCAAGGCTTTTCCAGTTTATAAAAAGTACTATGTAGGGAGGATGACGACTCCCGACCTGACTGAAGTGAAGTCAAAGAGTATTATAATATGACAATGTGTAGGTAAGTAAAGTTACGCGTCGTTTGACGTCCCGTAAACACACCCTTTTCATGTCGCTCCCATACCTCAGGAAAAGACCAGACTCTGCGTTAGGCCTTTACGTATCAGACAAGCTGTATGGACATTAAACCCACTGTCTTTCCTGTGAGGACGATGAAAATAAATAATTAATCTATTGTAATAATGTTATTCGTATATAGTATATCCACAACGAAGTTAAAGGGGGGTCGAAAATGGCCTGAACTGCTTCGAGAAAAGGATGGTACGGCCGTGCTGCTTTTTTTGCTCAACTTGGCGGGGGCACTACCGTGCCCCCAGATCACTTAAGTCTATTCTTTTATCTCGGATATTAAATTGACAAGTACAAATGTCAAGTTGTCGAATAATGATACCAGCTTTAATTGTTTAGTGGTGTACTCGAAACTATCGACAATGTTTGTGGCCTGGATACGAGTGGTTTGGCCATGTTATATTTTAAGAAGAAAAAAAAACATAATCAAGCAAAGAAATTTAAAGTTGTATTAGTTCATTACACTTACTTTATTGACTATAAAGCATTTTTAAATTAAAGTACCAAAAAAAAATAAACATAAGTACCCAATTTCTCCTTCCCTAGTTATATTGAGATTGAAATTAATATTTATACATTTTAAAGGATAACTTACAAAAATCTGTACTAAATTTTATTTATCGGTAATTTTCGACAGTGATGGCACATCACTATTTTTGTATTGCAAAAACCATGCAACACAGGTAATGTCATTTTAGTATCCGATATAAAAGATACGAATAGTTTTTTTCAGCTACTGGACTGGAATGAATTTTAATTTAATTTCGGGACCATTAAACTGACCATATATTTGTACTTATTTATAACTTTAGTTCCTTGACGTTGACTCACAAAATAGTTATAAATTACCTTAACATCGAAAGGAACGGAAAAAAAGTTTGTTGACTGTGTTGCAGTATTGGGGTTATGGTCATGTGGTATCTTTAATAAGTGCCAAATATGGATGAAATTATTGAAAGACTGGAAGTTGTATTTAAGAGTGTAGAAGATGTTTCCGATCCTAGTAGTATCGATAAGGTATTGATGGTCCTAGATGAGGCGCGCATGGCAGACGATTATTATATGGAGGTAACTGTCGAATCTGTTATATTATAATAGAAACTTCTTTTAAATTCTAGTTTTGTAAATATTTTCTTTATTTTAGGTCTTAGTGGAAAAACTGAAGTCAGAAACCATAGACTGGCCTCAACCATGGTACCAAAAGTCCACCTGCTTAACAAGGAAACCAAAGATGCCAGCAGATGAGTCCGAGACATATGATACAGGTTCCTTTACACAAAAAGAATATAAAAGAGTGGAAAAAAACTGGAAAAAATTTGTAAAGGTAAGTTTTATGGAGGTGTGATGAGGACATTTGCAACCAAAATTGTATGAATTAAAGTGTACTTTTAAATATTTATTTAAATTTTATTTAGTGTAATATTTAATTTGTGAATTAAAAATTTTGGGCTACTTATTGATATGTTAAACTTTTACACATTTGTT
Organism: Pandemis corylana; assembly: GCA_949127965.1. Classification (NCBI taxonomy): domain Eukaryota; kingdom Metazoa; phylum Arthropoda; class Insecta; order Lepidoptera; family Tortricidae; genus Pandemis; species Pandemis corylana. The sequence goes on along the minus strand of OX421851.1, from coordinate 13,337,595 downwards.
TATCTTTTAGGAATTTGAAGTACCAAACACTCCAGTATGTTTGGCCCGTTGGAGGAACAGGAGTAAATCAAGAAATGCTATGAAATCTGTAGAGGAATTTGTTCGATGTTTTGTTACAGCATACTTGGCCCGGGGTCTGAAGAGGGACCTTTATCAAGTTAATAGACACTTTTTACAAACCTATGCTTACCCAATGAAGCTCAAACATTATACTCCACTGGAACTCAAAATCATGGAGGTTTGTTTTTATCACAACCCTGCAAATGCAGTTCAGCTTCTGTCTTCAGTACTTGGCCGAGAGCCTAGAGGCATATACAAAAGATTGTTTAGACATTATAATGGTGAGTATTTGTGTACCATGCTAAAAATATACAATAATACTAGCTGTTGCCCGTGGCTTTGCTCCCGTTTTTTTTTTCTTCTAAATTTCAATATGAAAAATATATTGTAGCCGATTCTCAGACCTACTGAATACGCATATAAAATTTGGTAATAATCGGTAAAGCCGTTTCGGAGGAGTACGGGAACGAACATTGTGACACGAGAATTTTATATATAAGATATGATTAATTAATCAAAGGTATTATGATTCAAAGGTATATATATATAGTGTTATATCTCCATTATGTCAGTAGAATAATACCTACTGTATTAAAAGTCAATTGTCTTTTAACCCTTAATTTAACTGCCTATAGTGGACATGTTCTAAGAATATCTTTTTTTACTTTTTATTAGGTAACCTATAATTTTTAGGACTAAAATGACGATGAGGCTTTGAACCATGAATTTTTGAAAATTATGTCAAAATAAGAGAAGAAGTTTTTTAACAATTCAAAAAAGAGTATTTGAACATGTGACTTGGTAACATTTGCTTATACACACAATGACTTAATCGGTGATCAGGTACACATTTGTCTGATTTAGTCATTGAAAGAGGTCACGTCAAAATTGCTGTTACATCGAACCAAGCTCTTTTTTTCCATAATAATTTTAATTCTGAGTTATTTTTAGAGCAATTTTTATTCTCACCCAATTTATGGTTTATTCTATGAACCTACCTCTTTTGTCGGGTTACCTCCCAGAAGTAACCCGACTCGCACCCTAGCTTCTTCCTCTTTTTCGATATGGCCCTATCGATCGATGCGATTTCGCCAGTGTCAAAGTAATAATACAGTATTCAAACCCCCCCACCCGTCAGGCTCTTAGCCAACGGATAACGATATCCCTCAGAATCTGCCAGGAAATCATTAACCGATGCCCAGGGTGCACCGGACCAAGCACTGCTCTTCCCCTCGGACGGATCCAAAAACGAACCGCAGCTCTTGACCACACGCGGAGGTGACCCGACTCGCACCCCCCACCCTAGCTTGATAGTTAACTTTTGAGTAATAAGTTGTCACTGTCAAACCCAACAAAGTTGTGATTATTGACGCAAGATCTAAGGTTAGGTGCATTTTGTCACGGTGGCAGTCGGATCTCTGTTTTTATCTTTGCAAAGACAGAGATCCCACTACGACCATGACAAAATGTTTCCCGTGCGTGCCTAGTCTAAGGGTTACGGGGAATTCCCCACCCATACCCATCCATACCCATACCCATAGGTAGGTAGGTGACCTGCTATGAGTGGTGTAGTGGTATAGCACGCGTCACGGAATGACGAGGATCCGGGTTCGATTCCCGGCCATAGCTTTACTTTTCGGATTTTTCTGTGTTCAAATTTTCACTGACATTTAGAAATTTAATTTCCCCATAGGTATCCATTGCGCTTCAATAATTAATGTAGGACGACCATATATCCAGTTGTTATTGGTTTTAACAATATCATAATCATAATTAATTAAACAGTGAGATAATCGCGTAAGATCTCACCTATTAAATTAAATTTTGACTGGTTTTCAATATTTTTCAACTCCTGATCACTGATTAAAAATCATCGTGTATATATATAAAAAAAAAGAATTGCAAACATTTGTCATACTTATTATTATTTGGTCTATATAGTTGGGTCTGTGTGATATAATCATGTTGATTTATTATTATAGGTGAACCTGAGAAAAAGAGACTGAAATGGACATTACAATTAGCAACAAAACTTTTGACTGGTTTGATACGTCATTCTGGTCGTTCCTTACAGGAATTAAAGAACAATAAAATTGATAGGTCTGTTTGGATTAAACTTGAAGAGGAAATAGATCAGAAATATTGTTATTTGCAAGCATTTTGGTATAGGAAGCTCCATGTTCAAATATTTACTCAATGTACTGTGAAGACTAAAACACTGCGGAGTATTATTTGTAAGCAGTAAGTTTCAATTTTTTATTTTATTTTACTGGCTCATATTTTAGGAAATGGTAAGGCTGGCCGCAGACGCACGGAATCCTGATTCGGTTTCCTGATCGGGAATTCAGATTCGTGAAAACCGAATGCAAACCTTTCATACAAAATGTTTAACAAAGCGCACACGTTTCTTAAAGTTTCCGAACGGAAAATTTAAGAAACGTGTGCGCTTTGTTAAACATTTTGTATGAAAGGTTTGCATTCGGTTTTCACGAATCTGAATTCCCGATCAGGAAACCGAATCAGGATTCCGTGCGTCTGCGGCCAGCCTAATAATGACATGTCAACCTTTTATTCCATTTCATCTCCTATCCTGTGTTGAAGAAAGACCATTTGTATAAATTTATTGCAGAAGTGAGTATTTTTTGACTCTATTAAATAAGCTATTATTTTTGATTGTCTTTCAGATTAAAAAGATCATCATACAAAATATGGAGTGATATTCGTTGGAGAGATCTGGTACAGAAGTTTCCCGATGGCATTACTGCTGAATTTGTGCATAAAATAGCAAGCTATTTATTTCGAAAAATTCCTGAATATTTAACAACTCCTTTGCCAGAACTTGTAGCTAAGGCCATAGAAAGCAATAAGATGAAGAAAATCAACAGACGTCTGAAATGTGTGGAATTTGATGCTGAAGGAAATCTTAAATATGTACGATATGAACAAGATTTGAAAGCTGTTATGTCAGACAAAAATAAATGTGAGGTGTGATCTATATTTGTAGACTATCCTTTGCTTACCCATGAAATCTAAAGAAATAATAGTACATTGTGCACCGAGGGCGGTAAGAAGGGGATTGCTATCCCGACGCCGAAGGCGGTGGGCTTTTAATGACTCGAGTTTGTAATCCCCTTAATGCCAGTGATACACACATTAAAAAAAATAGTCAAAAAACAAGCTTAAAACCACAAAATTATCCGTAAATGACACCCATCAACATTTCTGTGCCAATAGTGTCAAAATATCATCCGCCATCTTGGATCAAAAAAATTATGCCAAATTCAGGTTCAAAACCGCCAAATTACTCGAAAACGTCACCCATCAACATTTTTTGTGTCAATAGTGTCAAAATATGTATGTCCGCCATTTTGGATCCTAAACAGTAAATGTCTAATTGAAAATTGTATAAAATTGGTTCGTAGCCATTTTTTGAAGATATTAAATAAACCTGGCTGATTTGAAACCTTAGTCTGAAATGACTTACAAATGAGTTCTTAATTTTAAAACTAAATTCTGAAAATCAATACAATACTTAGTTATTTGTGTCACGAGGGAGCAAAATGATGTGTTTACGGCGAGGTCGCTACATTGAATCTAAAATGTAGCGAAGGAGGCTACAATAGTATCCTGAGCGTAGCGAGGGATTCTAAATTAGACTCCAGAGCGTAATGAGGGATTCAAGTGTTAACGCCCAAGATGAAAATCATTTTGCTCCCGAGTGGCTCATACAACTTTCCACACCGAACATTAAAAAACTTGAAAAATAATTATAAGTATAATTAAAGAGCTACCAGCATAGGCAATGGCGTTGTTACAATTATACATACGTACGTACATACATAAATCACGTCTTTATCCCTTTCCATGTGTCTTCCATGCTGGTCTGGGAGCAAAGAAAAAACATAGAATGTACGAGCTGCTTCTCTACCCGCGCAGATGGTAAAAGCCCATCGAGGGAATGGGCGATTATAATAGGAATCATGTTATAGTATAGATAGGCGATGAGGCTAGCAACCCATCATTATTTTGATTCTATTTTCCACCTATACGCCCACAATCTTGCTAAATGTGGCCTGTAGGTACCTGTTACCTTAGGCTCTGTCTACCCCGTAAGGGATAAAGACGTGATTTGTGTGTGTGTGTGTGTGTGTGTTATCCCTTTCGGGGTAGACAGACCCTAAGGTGACAAGATCTAAAGACCACGTTTAGCATGATTGTGGGCGTATGGATGGAAAGGGGAATCAAAACAGTGACGGGTTGCTGCCACATCGCCTATATAACATGATCCCTAAGATTTTCGCCCAATCCCTACAATTATCAACTTCAAAAAATTGCATTTGCAAAAAAACACTTCGAAAAGCCGTGAACAGAAAAGTTGCACTTTGATCTTGTAATCTTAACAGTTTTACATGAAAGTATAATATTAGCAAGCCAATTACTTGCCCAAAAACTTGCAAGCTGCTGGCCTGTGTATTCCCGTTACACGTAATGTTATGCCATGGTTGTGCACCAAAGTTATGCCGGATCCACAGAGATATCTCTGTCTCACTCTAACATTATGACTGCGTCCTGTGAGCTTGCCGAAGTTTATCAAACGTGTGATCCGATTTTGTAATAATCTAATATATAAAATTCTCGTGTCACACTTTTAGTTGCCATACTCCTCCCTCAGACTCCTCCGAAACGGCTTGACCGATTCTTACCAAATTTTATATGCGTATTCAGTAGGTCTGAGAATCGGCCAACATCTATTTTTCATATTGAAATTTAGAAGAAAAAAAAAACGGGAGCGAAGCCGCGGGCAACAGCTAGTCTTATATATAAAATTCTCGTGTCACAATGTTCGTTCCCGTACTCCTCCGAAATGGCTTGACCGATTCTTACCAAATTTTATATGCGTATTCAGTAGGTCTGAGAATCGGCTACTATCTATTTTTCATATTGAAATTTAGAAGAAAAAAATAACGGGAGCGAAGCCGCGGGCAACAGCTAGTAATATAATAATATATTCTCTGATGTATAGGTGAGTGCTACTTATTGACATATCTGTGACAGCATTGCCAATTTACGGCCTATTCCCCAATTCTAGAAAATTTCAAGTCCAGTAGGGATTTTGTGGGGTAAATAGAAGGATTTCAGTATCCCAATGTTAAATTTTATCAATACTTTGATAGTGACGTGATTTGGAGATTAGAATTTACTGAACCAGGTGTTAATTTTCGGAGGATTAATGAACACATATTAATAAACCAAGAAAATAAAGTTGGAAGTTTTAGGCCGTTAATTACTAAATACTTTTAAGATGTCCTCATTGCAGAAACCATCGTCATCAGTCCAATGAAAATTAAGCATAATATTTGAAAATATTATACAAAAGCATCTTTCTTTTCGTAGAAACGAGAAACGACTGGGCGGTAGTCGAGGATTTTTTTCTATTTTTTCTCGGGAATCTGAAAGATCGGCGTTGGCAACCCGGATCTGTAGTAGCTTTTGCTGTTGCTGTATCTCTTTCTCTTAGTACCTAGTCTGTGGCTTTTGCAAGAGTGCTTCATAATTTTGACATTCGTTCGTATTTATCAATACAAAATTTTAATTTTTAATTTTAACAAGATCATTCGTATCTAAGAGTATTTTTTAGTATAATGTTGGTAATAGTTTAGATTATGGTTCTAAGTCGACATTGTCGAAAGTAATATATATCATGGGATGAATTTATGCTGTGAAAGTGCAATGTTTGAGGTTAGTCTAGTAATACCTAGTCTTGGTTTTTCATTCTGGTTTTTCTTCTTTTAATTTTATTACAAATACCTTTCATTTCATTTATAGAGTAAGACTCCAAGTCAATTTAGTTTTCTGATTGTGTAGTATTCTCAACTGGTACCTTACATAAATTTTTTGTTTTATTTATTTTTTTATTGAAAAAACAAAGATCATGGAAAACCAGTTCTTTAGGAATTAAAGGTAAACTGGATGTAGACATTCCTTATTTACATAAGTAAAAAACAAAAAAAAAAATTGCATATACTGTAGTCTTATCTGGCTGTGAGACCCGCAAAAGATTCCTTCAATTATGCTTTAAAAATACAAAAATCCTTTCGTTATTTCAGATGGAATAAAAAAAAACATTAATAATGTTTGCATCCTGTGACCGCACTCCTTCAAAAAAGACCTTTCAAAAGCCAAACATTCTTAGGCGAAAGCCAAAAGTGACATCTGTAAGAGCTGGCACATGCAAACCTTCAGGAGTGCAACCAGTACCTAACACAAGCACGGCCAGCATTAAGTGTCCAGAGCTAGAAAGAGATAAGACTGAGAAAAATATTGTTATAAGAAGGCCACCCCAGAGGCTACAGTTAGATATCAATGTAGAACAGAATGTGGCTTCTACATTTAACACTATATCATTTGTGGAGGAGAGTAATCTCAGTGGTAAGTTGGCCATGATGTACTTAATAACATGTGTTTTGAAATAGATGGCTTGAGACTGTGGGTGCTGGCAATTACAATATTGATAATTACAATACAACAATAATTACAATATCGGTTTGCTTGATATAAATCAATGATAAAAAGTATTATGTTTTCCTTATAGATTCAGAACATACCACTTGTCAGAATGCAGTTAATGTGGAAGCATTTTTAAATAATAGTCAGTCATCTGAGGTATGTTTGAACAAATTTTTATAGCTGGCTGAAAGTAAATGTACACCTGTGCAATACAGCTGTCCAGCTGTAGTTGGAAAGCTGTGCCCCTTTGCAATATGCATGCTAGTGGAAATTGTGATGGTGTACAGCTTTTAATGTTGTCTCCTTTTTAATACAGTTTTATTTTGATTGCAGTTTAAAGCTCAAAATGAATCTACAAACATTAAAATAGCAAGTGATTCTGAACAGAAATGGCACATTGATTTTATAAATGACACTGATAAAATGATAATTGAACCATGTAAGTTTAAATACTCATGATACATATAACTATTGGTGGCTTTAGGCAATATTTCCACTAAATATTGGTGATTTTAATTTGAAATTGCAAATTCTGATATTTCTAAAGCACAGACAAGTATTCAAAGTATTTGACTAGGCAGATACTTATAAAATTATACATATGTTTGTGTATTTATAGATTTTTTCAAATTGTTTAGATGCTTTTTTTATAGTTGTTAAACATAAATTTATGTGTACTCTAGTTGAGGCGTCGCAACTGTCGCTGGAAGAGAAAGCTAATTCAGTAGCCAAACAACTGAGCTCATTTGTAACTTCAACATCTTGTCAGGAAGAAACTGCAAATGCTACAGCAGTGGTTAGTCACGAGGAGGTCCCCATAGAACAGTACATAGCTAGAGCCGCCAAATTTAAGGTAATACACTGGAGATAGTCTCTTAATTACCATCTTAATTAATTTATAAGCAGCTAAATACACATGTACCATGATGTTAATCTAAAGTGATGAATTACTTCATTGTTTTACGTTTTGAAAAAAGGGCAGGTCAGGAGTACCTGAAACTGACGAGCATGTATGAAGAGATTGATGAATGTGAATGAAGCGAAAGAGGTATGTATGGAAAAGAGGCGTGACTGTATGTATGTATGTATGTGTATGTATGTGTGTTTACCTTTTCTATATTTTGTGAACTTTCTCAATGTACATTTCTCTTGTATTGTTTGCTGCATGGTGTTCAGTAAGGACACATTTTATTGTAGTGTAATAAAATAACATTACAGTGCGATGCCCCAGACTGCGACAAAAAATTTCTAACTGAGCAAAAACTGAAAAGGCACAAAAATATTCACAACAAAACGCCTAGGCACACTACAGTGGAATGTCCTGTAAAAAAAACTGATGAAGACGGAGTGGAAAAATCATGTGGACGGATATTCCATGTGAGAGAGGAACTTGCAAAGCATTTGAATGAGGATCATACTTTGGATGATGCACCACATAGGTACGTTTTAAGTTTGATAAGTTAGCTCTCGTTGAATAGTAGCATAAACGACTTTCTTGTGAAAATAATATGGTGGTACTCAGAATTATGAATTCCACAAAAAAATTACTCGGCCCACACTCGCATCTGCTCCCATAGTTGTCTTTTACACCCACAGAAGAGTTGGAATTTTAGAGCTCGTTATTAGTTCTATGGGCGACATCGATCGCCTCCTTTGACTTGGCGCGCTGGCATCTCGCCGTGATCGATTCAGTCATCGGCTTTTAATTCAGCAGACAGATAGTGTTTTGTTTATTTTTGATTGATCGTATCGTGCAGATGCGAGGAGTGCGGGCGACGGTTCTTCTGGGCGTCGGGTCTGCGTGCACACGGGCGCGCGCACTGGTCGCGGCTGGCGCGCGCGCCGCTGGCCTGCGGCTGGCCGGGCTGCGGCCGCGCCTTCCGCCAGCCCTGCCGTCTGCGCGAGCACGCGCGCGCGCACACCGGCGACAAGCCCTACCCCTGCCGATACCCGGTCAGTGCTCGACGCCGTATCACCGGTTGCCCCTGCGCCGATCGCGGAATCAAACATAATGATGAATAAATCTTTACAGGGGTGTTCAATCGAACCGACCCGACCACCTGCTAAAATATTCTAGAATAATTCTTAGACACCTTGTATAATCCCTATACTATATCGTTCAGAACTGCGGCTGGTCATTCCGCACGGCCAGCAAGCTGATGCGGCACGCGCGGCGCCACACAGGCGAGCGAAGGCACCTGTGCGCGTGCGGGCGCGCCTTCCTGCGCCGCGAGCACCTGCGCGAGCACCAGGCGCGCCACGCGCCGCACCCCCGGGAGCGTCACCACTGCACGCACACCGGTACCACACGCCACACACACGCCACACAGATACACGCCACAGAGAGTAGTCACAATAGTCAATTTTTGCGAGTGGCAGTCGTAACCATAACATGCCTAAAAATCTTAATTTCTGTTTCAGGATGCACACAATCGTTCAACAACATGAGTTCGCTGTACCTCCACATGAAAAAAGTACACAAGGCGGAGGAAGAAAAAGTTGTACCAAAAGCAGAAGTCACGGAAGTGTCCACCTTCGCTCTGACTGACCTAGAGAATAATATGTTTATGGTTTGTATTTCTATTAGTAGTGGACGCTGTACGAAATCAATTTCGGTCCAAAATCGCAAATCATTACAGGATCGTTGTTTGGTAGAAAGATTAAAGTTCATTTAATTTTCACAGGTAAGTTTCGTGCCGGAGGCCGAGAGTGCGGCGGCCATGGGCGGGCGCGAGGGCCACGCGGCGCGCACGCACTGCACGTGGCCGCTGGCGCCGCGCGCCGCCGCCTACGACGACGCCGGCGTGCTGGAGGACGCACGTGTAAGTCCCGCGCTCTGCATGCCAATAGCATAGAGGAACTAATCGAGTGGAAATGTTAAGAAGCAAATCGCAAAAGAAGAATTGTTCCCACCTGATATAATTTTATTTTCTTTATTCTAATTGTGTATATTCAAGAAACAATCTATTGCAAAAGTTCAAGGAATTGATTTTCTTTTTTTTATTACGATGTGGTATTTATATTTATCTAATTAGATAACTTTTGATGCAGGTGGAACAGTCGGAGAGTTCCGAGAGCAATATTTACACGGTGCGGAGCGACCTCTTCCTGCACGGAAATCTGTTGCACAACGAGGACAGCCAGTGAGTGTCTTTTAAACATCCTTATTTAGCTTTACTTGTAGCTTGTAGTGTTTTAGTTCTCTGGCCACAAAAACTCATTAACCTTTTCACCGCCAAGCAGCTCTAGTGTCACTTGTAACTGTCAACTTTATATTGTCAGATTAAAGTGCATTTTACACAGCATGAACTGACTTCATATCAAGTCAATGGCGGAGAAAATGTTAACGTTTGAATATTTTGGATATGCTTCTGATGTATTCTGAGTATATCAGCATTTTTTTTCCCTGTCTTCCTTTGTCAACCTCGGACGCCTGTGCGCCTTTAAAATATCACCTGCTTATTTGTGTTATTTTTCTGATATTTCTGGTTTCGTTGGATTACCTGCGAAATGATTATTGATTTGATTACTTAGATAACGATTACTTGTGTTTGTTTTTTCCGCGAACACCTTTCATATGAATAGTTTTTTTCTATCAGTTCAATGATTGGTTTTTTGTGTTGTCAGGCAGATGGGATCCGCGGGCACTCTGGCAGGGTCTGCGGGCGCGGCGGGCGCGCCGCCCGCGTCGCCGCCGCACGCCGACTTGCCGCTGCTGGACACACATTCCACCATCGACCTCATGCAGGTACGGTTACCCCCAGACGTTACCTGCTTTCATGAAAACCAGTTCCACTTGCTTTGTTCCTTAGGTGTTACCGTGCCATAAAATTTGGCATTTGTGGTATTTGATGTGATCCTGAAGCTTGCTTATTTGATTAAAGTCGGTTCGTAGACTAAAAATATATGTTCCTATTAAAAGGATTCTAGAACTTGTGACGTGGATAAGCCAATAAAAGTATAAAACGGTGGCTGCTCTTCGTCTTAGCGTGCTAAACGTCTTAATACTCTTCACCCATAAAGCTCCCGCAAGAGGGGAACGTCCTCGGGAAATTTGAAATGAAATATCTGTCGGTCGAGTCATGAGATTCTTTCAGTTTGATTACATTATATCTTAGACGAGTCTTATTAATAGGAGGAGTTAATGTATACCGACGCGGCGGTCGACGAGTCATCCTTCCAGGTCCTTTTGCTGAGTGGCGAAGAACTAGCCTAATGAAAAAGAGCTTCGTTAATATTATTTGAGACGCTTAAAGATTGTAGTGTTTCTCAAATACAGTAACTGTATACTATATGAATAGATTATGCATGGATTATGCTGTAGCAATATTTGGTGGCGTATTTCAGAAGTTTGTATTCGTCTTTTGAACTAAATTTAAGCGTTTTATGTCACTAGAAGTGATAGTGAGTTTCCTTTCTTATTGTAAATCTATTGTCATCGATAAAAGACGCGTGTAACCAAAAAAACTATCTTTAGAGTGACTGTTTAGCAATGCTAGGGTGAGATGTCTTTCATTAAGCCAATGTGTTAGCAGGGTTTTAATTAGTTCCACTTTTTACTTTAGTTTTAATAGTACTTGTCTAAGGTTATTGAGTATTGTAACGACCGAACTTGTAACGTTGTAATCTTACCTTTAAGTGTTGATTGTTACTTGGACAAAATATTTGGAAGAGAATGACTAGCAAAATTTATATGAGCACAGTACAAAGATTGTGCATATACCATGATATTTTGTGTGCAATACTTCAATATTAATATTTGTCAATATTTAATCAGTCAATTTGAAAAGTAAGATATGTAATTTAGTCGTGTATATACTACTTATTTACGAAAACTAGCTCGCACCCGAGGTTCGACCCCGCTGCAGAATTGCCCATCCTGTGGGAATTTTGTAAAATCCGTCCTTATTCCTTGTCTACATCATAACTCTATGCCGGAAATCAGCTTTCTAGGTCCAAGGATTTGGGCTGGGCGTTGATGAGTCATTCAGTCAGTGAGGACTGTCCTTTTAAATAGATTTAAAAAAAATCTCAATCTTAAACTAGTTCAAAGTAAGTTTTTGCGATTATTGAATCAGGTAAATTTTTTGACAAATGTTGAGTCGGGCCGCATTTGTATTGTATACTGAAGAACTGGTAAACTGCAGACTAGACGAGTACTAATGCAGTTTCTTTACCCCTGGATTATAGCATTTATTATTATGACTGAGTATCAGTATAAATGTGTCAGCTTAAACTGGCGCTCGCGGATGGTAAGGGAAGTGGGTCAGGTCCTCAGAAACATTGAACAGATTAAATCTGCATGTCATGGTCAATGATTTAATTAATACATTTTAATGTGAATTCAAGTTGAACTTGATCAGAACAAAATATTGTTCAGAGGAGAGAATATTATTAATAAGAATGAAATGATCTCTAGAATTGCCTTTTATGTATAGGTTTCTATGAATATGCCATTGTAGAATAATTGTGACTTGTGATAGGACTCAGACGTACCTACAATGGAAGGTTCGAGAAGAGAACGTAACACGATACTACAGTCATCACTTTTTGATAACTTTACGAAAAGCTTGCGACGTCACACGAATTGCTTACAATTACAAAATAAAGTTTGTCTAAAAGTGTTAATAATTAGGGCATGGTACATCGCCGCTAGATTAAGTGTTTGTTGCATGTAAGTATAGATTACTGTGAGAGTTTTTAATCTAGGTTTTTTTGGATTTTGTGATAGAAAACTGTTAATAGATGTCACTGCTAGTATCACTTTAAATCTTTTGAGTTTTCTATATCGATTACTTTTAGCATGGCTTCGTCAAAACCTCGCAAGATCCAAATGTGATAGACCCGGGCGTGGTTTGGTATGTTTATTTATAATGTAATTTATGCTGGCCAACGCCATGTTAAATTGTGGAAAAAGATGATAATAAAGTGACGTCTGTTGATTGTTGACGGTCATAAATCCTTAATCCGGTCGTGACATCAGACTGTCTCCTTGTTGATGTAAGTCCTATCAAATGAAACAACTGAGGATCGCGAAGTGTGGCTGAAGTTTAATTGTGAAAATGTAAATTTGAATTCGTGTATTTTAACAAAAAATATTGAGTCACAATGTCTGTAATGGTTGTAATACTTTCAGTTTGAAGGCAGTCTAGTCTGTCACGTCTCGGACGGTCGGAAGTGAGACATCTCAAAATCGTAAGCCCGGTGACGCGTAGACTGTACTAGAATGATATAGGTTTAATTATATTGCTATTAAGTTACGTAATAACATCTAGCTATTATACATACAATGTTGTAAATAAGATAATATATTTTTGGATTTATTGAAAAACAATAAGTAAGAGTAATAACGCTTATTTTTTGAGACTGTTGTCCAAATTATAATCATGATAGCATTTTTTTGTTAAAATTATACTAACTTTTGATGTAGATGATATCGTATTACAAAATTGTTTTTATTTCTTTATTTCGGTTGTTGCTGTTTTGTTTTGTTTGTAACACTTTGGTACTAATAAGTGAAAGTCGATAACGTCCGCACTGTACATACAAACTAAGTCACACCTAATTCATCACATATCAATTTTAGTTTGTTTTTTAATTGTACTTTATTTAGCTGCCTTGTGTTAAACATGAAGATTTTGCTATATTATAATAATAAATGTTTCCGATTTATGAACTATGTTTATTGATGCAAAAACGACCCTTCACGTACCTAAAATAGACTTAGTTAACACTTAACTCCTATTTGAAAAATAAATAATCATTCTAAAAAAATATCCGGTAATAATGTTCTAGCGATCACATGAATCAATTGTCATGATTAGTTGGTCCAGGCATACTGACCACAGTTTCACTGATCCACAGCAGATCATATTACACTATCAATGTATCGTGATCTCAAGACCTACTAAAATTGTGGATGTTCCTTCTTTCAATAGACCATTAAGTAAACGAAAAATCACTAATGGTCACCAGCATGGCTTTGGGTTTAGTAGCAGTAGGTACCACCTGATCCGGTCAGGAAGAGGTATTGCGCTCAATATTGTTTGTTTTCGCTCCTTTTTTACTGAGAATGCGGAATCACGATGCGTATTGATAGCGTAATGGTAATTCACGCCCTGTCGTGCGTATGGGGTAAGTCGTGGGTGTGTCTCCGGAATAAGATGGCGGAGAGTTTGTTGCGGCCAAGCGCGATCGCCCAGACTAGCGTGTGCACTAGGAGGACGCCTAGTAACGAGCCCCCTGCGACGGCGCCCGCGACTGCTGGTTCGTTCCAGTTTAATACCGGGTAGATGTATGGCTGGCCAAATCTGGAATTAACATAATACTTGCTTAAAGCCGGTACTCATCTGCGTGCTGCAACCGTAACTGTTGCACGTGAACAAAAATAGTAGATTGTACAACAAGAATATAAAATAAGCCTTTTTACCCCGAGACGTTCATATAGCGTCAAGGGGAAAATGGGTTTAATGCTCGAGTTTTACTTCTGCTTTTCACTTCGATTGCAAGGAAACAAGAGGATTTTCATGAAATTTGGTACGAAGGGGGGTTTCGGGGGCGTTAAATCAATCTAGCTAGGTTTCATTTATAGAAAACTTACCAAAAACAAAAATACCGAGCTAAGTACTAACCTACTGTCGATTGATTTGCCAAATTTTCAACCACATCACAAAAAATTCAGCTAGTTCTGACATAGTTCTGACCAATAATTAGTCTCCCGTTAAAACATTCGCTTGTGATATTTGACTATAGTCAGTGATCCTTAATGCAAAATTACAAAATAAATATTTTTTTTTATGTACAAAATGTTTTGATTAAATTAAGATATAACTAACCTTATCTCGTAAAAAACGTGTCTATTAAATGAAGGTGTATTGGGTATGTGGCTGTAAAGCCTAGTTGTCTGTGACTTAAAAAAAATAACTTTATGCACGTGAGGCGTGAGGATAACAAGCAATTTTATGCAGCATTCTCGGATTCTCTCGACATAATTAACAACTTTATGAGCACGAGAAGTGAAAATCCTGTTGTGGACGTGGCTCGCAAGCCTACTGCGAACGGCTTTAATAATCACACAATTAAACTGCTTATTTGTCTTGGAGCAAAAATGCAACGGCTGTAAGAAGAAATTATTTTTTCCTTGCGAAATTGTTGCCACTTGCTATATTCAAGCGATTAACGTCAAAATGCCCCAGTTGCGTACGCGCTCTCATTGAGTTTGAGTATCCACTCTTTTAAGTAGAAGGCTGCTGCAAATACTTAGTGACTGACATGAGTCAGTGTAACTCAACATGTGGCTGGTGTGGCTGCGAGAATTCAAGTTGATCAAGAGATATCTGAAGACGAATATAGCAAAGAAAAGCTTGAAAATGCTTCTGAGACTATTATTTCATTCTCAATGACTCCTAGGTATAAGTACTTACTGCTATAATGGCGACGAAACGTATTCTCTACGTTTATCCGTGGCTATCAACAAATAGGTAGTTACGACAATAAATAAATATGATTATTAATAAGTACGAAATAATATCTACGCAAGTCATTGGAGTTGTTATCAATGGCAATGTCCACTTTTACGATGGCATGAGTAAACGTGAAATAATTGAGTGAGCCGCGTTTCATGCATGTCCCAGCGCGACGGAGTGGGTAGGTACTGAAAATACAAATAAACTGAACTCTATAACAGGGAGTAATTTACTGTTTACTGAGTACCCAGTAGACTGTGCAATGTACCAATTACGTAATCAGTATTGTTCATTATTACATTTCTGCACAAATATATAACATTGGTATTTCAGTTTTCTGTCTTGCCCCGATCGACAGGACCAATTATAACGATTTCAGTGGAGGTATTAACAGTGGCGGATTTACCAGAAGGCTGAGTAGGCTCGAGCCTAGGGCGGCAGATTTTGGGGGCGGCAAATTTGGGGAACGAGCTTTATCGAACTCTGGAAGATTCGAACGAGGAATCTTGGAAATAATTATTTTGAAAATCAGCATGCTCTTTTGAAGAAATATTTGTTTGGAAAGGCTGTTGCATTTAAACAGTACCTATAAAGATCAAGCAGCATTCGGTTTTCTAGAAACAAAGCTTCTTCAATTTACCTGCATGGTACTATAGCACAAATGGATTCCTGATCTGCGCAGATGGTAAAAACCCATCGAGAGAACGGGCAAAAATCTTAAGAAACATGTTATAGTCAATGTGGCTAGCAACTCATCACTATTTTTGATTCCCCTTTCCACCTATACGCCCACAATCATGCTAATCGTGACCTTTAGTCTTGATCATAGGTATGTCTACCCCGTAAGGGATACAGACGTGATTTGTGTATGTATGTGTATGTACAGGTCGATCACATAACCTTACCCTTACCTTACCTTAACCTTACCCCGAGCGTGCCGTACCTACTTATTCCAATTCTAGTTAGTTTAAAAAATAAAATACATAGGTAAGTAGGTATAGCTCCGTTCATTGGGAGATAACAAACTCAAATGAAATTAAATGAAACTCTTAAATAAAATTTCGAGTAATATTTCGAACAATTTGGCGTTCTCAGCCTTGAGAACTAAAAATTAATATCTCATTAGTTAGGAATTTCAGCGGATACATTGCTGTCCACACCGGATCACAGTAGCGTGATATAAATACTGCTACAAAACAGCAGCACCAGTAAAATGGTAGCGATCCTGACGACCTTTTTGTAAGGTAAATAAATGGCTAGAGGTATCTAGTGTTGACCTACCCATTGGTCCCGCCTGTCGCGTGGTAGATCCCGCTGAAAGAGACATACACGGCGGCCAGCAGTAAGGGCTGATACGCGTGAACCAAGCGCACCGGAGTGCGGGCGACGAGCAGCTCGCCCATGCTGATGACTGAGTTGAAGCCGTGTACCGCGACGTCTAACCAGAAGGCCGCTGTCGTGGCGTATACCATCGTATCTGCGAAAGGTGCATGATGCAGACCTTATAAACATCTTTGATTCTTAATTGTAACTGCAATGCAACTAACTATGTGAGTTGCAAACAATTTCAAATAGTTGGAATGTTCTCGGGAATTTCCGGAATATTTCACAAGAAATAGGGACGTATTGGAAATGGAGAATTTTAACTAACATAGGAAATTTTAAGAATTTTCTTTAACATCGCATTTTGAATTTTGGAGCACTTATCTATACTAATATTATAAAGATGAAAAATTTGATTGTTTGTTTGTTTGCATTGAATAGGCTCCGAAACTACTGGACAGATTTCAAAAATTCTTTTGCCGTTAGAAAGCTACATTATCACTGAGTGACATAGGCTACTCTTTACCGCGGGAAAATACCTTTTCCTACGGGAAAATTAATTTACCGCGGGTGAAGCTGCGGACGGAAGGCTAGTATAATATAAATCCCAATATGTGCGACATGCCAAGGACCAATCTGAAAAGTTCTGGTAGGAACTGTAAATGATACTGGCACCTCAGCCAACGAGGCCATAGACTCGATAGAAAAGTGATTTAATTTCTGTTTAATGGCGTATGATTTTTTTAGTATTTTCCAGCAGTTGGCAGGTAAGTAGTCTGGCTAACGTAATAGTTAGGGAGCTGGCGAGCATTTCGGTATATGATTTGCACACGTTTCACGTCGAGGTGGAGTGCAGTTTAAATCATTACGAATCGATTTGGTTCAATCAATTAAGGTCCTATGTCGCTGCGTTTTCGCGTTATAGCGGATTGAAGTTGCTTAAAAAAATGGGGGTATTAAGTCATTTGCACACGTCTGCCTCTGGAGTTCATTGGTCACAATCATGTTGAAAACGAAGAAAATCGAAGAGGCAGACATTCAGGACTCTGCATTATCATGGGACGGAGTTATAAAAATGTAAAAAAAAAAAACTCTACTAAGTCATTTGCACACGGTTCTCATTGCGCCCATTCGATTCACCATGACTCCGTGGATTCGAAAAAAAATGAGGCAGACACTTTGCTCACTGATTTTCAGCTGTATAACTGTTTGAAATTCACGGAATCAAGGGACAGCAGGCAAAGCTATTCGGTAAGCAGGATAGATACGGCGCGAGCGTGCGTAGGTGCTTACCTTATTATATTGCCGTGTGTACCTATTGCATGGGATTATTGTTATTGTTTAGTTTTATTCTCATAATTTTGTTTAATATTATTCTCTAAACTCACGGTAACGATTAAACTTCTGGAGCTGAAATCTATGCAAAAAAAAATCAATTCAATTCAGAAAACAAATCAAACGGTCTGCCTTTGGAATATCAGAGGCCTGAACGTCTGCCTTATCGATTTTCTTGGTTTTCATAAGGAATTCAAACATCAGTCCAAGAGGCAGACGTGTGCGCATAATATAGCACACCTTTTTTTTTTTTACATTTTTGAAACGCTGTAAGTTTACAACGCAGCGCCATCATGGTGGCAGACTATTTTTCCGTGGTTCTTCTCATTGTTTTTGATCGAACGATACCAATCTGCCAAGTGTGCACTTCATATACATTTTTTAAAATCATAAAAATAAATTAAAAAATTAAATACTAAAAAAGTCAGAGCCCTGGATGTCTGCCTTTTCGATTTTTTGTGTTTCCAGGATGACTGTGATCATCAGCCCCAGAGGCAGACGTGTGCGCATAATATAGCACACCTTTTTTTTTTTACATTTTTGAAACGCTGTAAATTTACAACGCAGCGCAACCATGGTGGCAGACTAGGTCCTTGATGTTTCTTAGGGCATAAATATCACTATTAATAACGTCTGCCTTGTGTGCTGATCATATAGAAATTTTGCTCGCCAACTCCCTAACTATAAGTGGAGACTGGAATCGCGGGGTAAAAAATCCTTGTGTTGTAACATATAAACATTGTGCCCAAATACTGGATTGTTCGTTTATACGGTTTTTAATACCAATAATATCTATCGTATTATTAATATATGAATTTAGGGTATTCGCGCACAATATAATAATAATACATCACAAAACACATATTTTTTTAATTTGCCGCCCGATTCCAAGCCAAGACGCAACTTTTGTTAGCCAGACTCTACTTGATTTCTTTCGGCATAAATTACCTGCCTAACAAAGTTTCCTGACAATACGTACTAGCATCGTAGAGTAGAGTCCAATATAGCACCGTGATAGCGATGGCGATGGTTTGTGTCACGTTGAATACTATCCAGAAAAGACCCACGTACCACGGAGTTTTCTCGTAGTCGGCTGAAATGACGTACGCGTTGATAAAGCAGACATAGTTTTCAATATCATAATTAGAAAATGACATCAATATGCTTTTTACACATTTTACACATTTACGTGAATTTTAAGAGCTAGGTATACGACACGTCCAAGGACCGGCCCATCACAGACAAAGCACGTGCAGGTTTGTCAGACCTTTGTTAGAAGGCGGTGGCACGAGCTTATGGATTATTGGATTTAAACATTCAATGCTTACTGCCGTGCTCACTGCAGAGGTCAGAACGTGCTAACTGCGGTTTGTATCCCTGTTTAGTAGGCCTCTTAGTACGTTAGGTAGGTACTTTATTTTATGCGTATGAACGAGTTAGTAGTGACCGCAGGTGTTACATCGGTGCTCTGTACTTGATGGTTATAATTAGTATGGTACGGTGTCGTGGGTAAAATAAGACCTATAAATATGTAGATAATGTATTTACTTTATCTAATATGGTAGGTATATGTAGGGGTAGGTGCCGAGATTTGCGTTGCCCAATGACTAACTTTAATGTTAAACATTGCTCTTTATCCACTAATTAATAATTAATCCTTTTATTTTTGTTTTTTTTTTGTTTTGATGTTTTTTATGGTTGTTAGTGGTTATAAATATTTTTTCTTTCTTTTATTTATTTATTTCTTTCTTTATCTTATTAAAATAACTAACTTACCTAAGTGAATCTTTTTATAAAGCATAATCAGTTCTTTATTTTGATTGAATCGACATTGAAAATAGATTATGTTTGCGTGCATAGCGTTAAGAGTAGGTATAGTGTGTAGTAATGTGCATGCGGTCATAAGTCATAACAATAGACGATGCAATTGAACCACTTGTCTTCAAGTGATTATTGTTTGTTTCTTATATCTTGACATGGTTTGTTGTGATAACGAAGCCCGCTAATTGTTTTTGCCAATGTAAAATACCGGCATCAAAGATTCCGAACATTGCTAATCCTGGCTTAAATCCCCCAATCAGAGGATAAGATAAGTATCCGTGTATCTACTAACTACACTTTTAATTTTAACACGTGAAATGAGCCATATTTAAGTAAATCTAAATACCAACCCTTAAGCCTGCGCTTAACCGCTCTAGGGTTAAAAATTAAGTCGTTAAACCTGAGTTAAAGCTGTCATTCCCACACATTTTGACTCTACTTAATTCTGAGTTATTAGTTAACTCGGAGTCATATAGTAAACCCTAGTCCGCGAAAACCTGCTTCACATAGTAGTATTCTTTTACTTAAACTGGAAAGGACGCGTAAAATTTATCTGCCGCGTTATGCCGCGGAGAGCACAATAATATCTAGTGTTAAATGCAGGATCATCAACAGAGGCGCAGATGAAGTTCTTGTTTTTAGTAAACCCTTATAATCTAGGTATTATCTTCACTTATAGTCAAATCCTGTATCTCGATTCATACCCACTGGACGGAAGTGGACTTACTGGAAGTGGACCTGAATTAGCACAAGTTTAGAGACCCGATTACCTACGATTACGTTAAACAATACGAAGCTCATATACCTTCAATCTAAGTCAATATTTTGGTGTTTAATGAGTTGTATTGTTAGTGAACGGTGTTATTTTCGGTACGTTTGTGACTTGTCTATTTTCATAGTTTGAAATGACTCGTTATTTTTGCAAGTCAATAGTTTTATAAATATTAGGTAAATGAAATACGACTACGCGCCCGATTTTTGAACGTAGGTACAATTATGATAATCCCGCTCGAAAGTAGTAAAAAATTGTACTGAATTCGAAATACGAGTAGCTTAGAAGAAAATCCCAGTCCTAATTGATCTTATCAACTAGCCGAAAATTTAATTTCAGGTCCCAACTTTAGAGTGTTGTGCTTTCAAAAATCGGGCCCCTGTGGAAGTAAAAATGCAGCTGCAAAGCATTTTATAGCCCCAGCTGAGACGGACACCCAGCACTCGCGCTTCGCGGTCATTCAGTCAAAATAATAGCGTGGTTGTCTTATTTTGATCTTCTTTGTTTATGTAGGTACTATTTCTTTGTTCTACTCTACTTACCAGGCATTTTATACGCAACCATTGCCGATACAAAGAGGCCGCTCACCGCCATCGCACTGACCATCACCAGACCCCAATTAGTGAGGTAGATCAGCCACAGCTCACTGAGTCCGCCCTGGCCGCTGGTCAGCGACCACACCAGAAACCCTACCGACGCTGCCGCCAGCACTAGCCGGAAGAACAACAGCGGCAGCGGAGACCCTCCACGCTGCCATGCTGACGTATAAAAATCGCTCAATCTCTCATGCGACAACACCCAAAAATCAGAACGGGAAATTCGCATTCGCTTAAACATTTTTAGTTAACTTGCTAGTAGGTACAAGAAACTAGAATAGTAAGATACCGGTGGTTGTTATCGGTCTATTTCGCAACGATCTCGGCGGGAGAGTGAGCGTCTCAAGAGCTGTACCTGCTTATCGATGTCGGTATCATTATCATTTTAATAATCCCAGTTTTATTGCTATAAGCAGATCATAAACGTATAAAGGAAGACACGTAACGATTTTTCATAATTTTCATGGGGATTACGAGTGTCAAATATTAGATAAAAGTAATTGATCTTCGGTCGTGGGGGTTTTTGAGTTCCGCGAGATCAAAAATTAAGTTGTTTAAAGAAAGTGAAGCGGTGATGAAATACAACATACATACATACACAAATCACGTCCTTATCCCTTACGGGGTAGACAGAGCCTAAGGTGACAAAACCTACAGGCCACGTTTAGCAAGTTTGTGGGCGTATATAGATGGAAAATGGAATCAAAATAGTGATGGATTGCTAGACGCATGAAATATGCATTAAGTTATTTTCATTATTAGCTAACTTAACGAATGATCTCTAAACTCAATTTTAGTTTTGTAGCTGTCTACGTATTTCGAGAACATTTTTTTATTGGACTAGTTTATTTGATTAGATATTATACTACTTGATGTATTTAATGTAATTTTGATAACATATTTTAATCGATAAAGAGTAATATTTTATAGTATAGCGTGGCAGTTGGCGTCTTCACCCTTGTTGTTAGCATCCCTTAAATTAAGCATGATAGAGTCGAATCCTTGCGGTAATTGCTGCACTTTAATTAGTGGGCCCAAGGTTAAGCGGGATACTAGAGCTGGGGAAGCATATACTATCGATATCTATAGTAAATGTTTAATCGTAGCGTGGCATAGTGAATAGCGATTACTTTTGCGAAAAGAAGACGTAAGTATAAAATCTTAATTCTAGAAACTAAAAAATAATTTATGTATTATATTCGGTAAAGTTATGTATTGTGGCTCTCAGTAGGTAGTTGTAATTTTTTAAACTCACTCGTCCGTCCCTAATATGATACTCCTCTCATCCACTCAAAGGTTGCTGGAAGAGATCTCTTAAAGAGATAAGTTCGCCTTTGTGCCATGTATCTGAGTGTTTGTCAATTGTATTCGTTTTATGTTTCTTTGCACGATAAAGAGTTTACTACAGCCATACATACAATATCATTTGCATCTTCATAACAGAAACAAATATAAACAGGCTTGAAAATATTCAAATCATTTTTAAAAGTGAAATTTATAACATTGAAGAAATTTGCGCCCTTTAAAACGCCGCCATTGAGCGCGCGCTTTTGATGACGTCATTTGTCATAGCGCGTGTTTGTTTACGCTAATATTATAAAGGAAAAATGAGTATTTTTTTGTATTTTGAGAGAGAGAGAGAGAGAGAGAGAAACATTTATTTACACACATTCGATACACGTTGATATATAATAGGAAGAAATACAAAATACTTAGCAATAGTACCGATATGGTGTAAAATGGGCCCCACTCAGCATAATGTTGCATAATTTTTTATTTTTGTTATTGATTCACCCAAAAATACTGGATATATTTTAATAATTCTTTCGCCATTAGAATGCTACATTATCTCCATTAACATAGGCTACAGAATATTTTCTAAAAGTTAGGGATCCGTATGAAAACTTCGATAATGTAACCCAAAGTGTGATAAAAATACCGAAAAAATCCTTATATTGTGTACGGCTGCAGAAACTGTTGATACTATAGCAACAGACACTATACTACAGGTTTACAGAAGACATCAATATCGGGTGGTAGGGCCTTGTGCAAGGTCCGTCCGGATCGCTACCACCATCTTACTCGCTAATCCTGCCGCTAAGTAGCAGTGCTCGCACTGCTGTGTTCCGGTGTGGAGAGTAAGACAGCCGGGGAAATTACGGGCACAAGAGGCATTTCATCTTAGTCCTCTAGGTTGGCAACGCATCTGCAATCCCTCCGGGGTTGCGGGTGTCTATGGGCAGTGGTGATCACTTACCATCAGGTGACCCACTTGCTCGTTTGCCTTCCTATTCATAAAAAAAAAACTACAAAAAAGTCCGCAATACGTTTAACTATTACAGTTATGTTACAATAACTACCTTTTCAAAATGTTAATTTATAATCTCTCTATGTAAATAACCAGTATAAAATTACCTCACGCTGCGTAAATTTTGCTTAGAACCAGGACTACTAAAAATGGATTTTATATTCGCTGGCCGAATTTGTATAGAAACCTCAGTGCGCGAGTCAGACTCGCACTTGACCAGTTTTTTTACTAAACCCCGAAACAAAAGTAAAGTTTTTGGCATAAATTTCTTTGTAAAATACTATATCCAGCCGTGCGAAGCCAGGGCGGGTGGCTAGTTTACTCTACGCATTTCAGTTAGGTACCTACTTCATACACATTTTCAGTTTTCTTTGCTATACACACAGGTTTTAACCAGTAGAAAATTCAGTTTAAAACTAACCTAACCTAGTTTATAATAGTTTAGTAAAACTTTCTTTACAACTGACCCATCGAGGAACCTCTTCACATAAAACCGTCATAGTGACATCGCATTACTTAACAAGGAAAATCGTTACGACACTTAATATAAAAAGGTTCCATGGTGAGTTAGGAATTAAATTCCTTGACTGTTACCTACCTGTAGCCGCTCTTTGTCCTTCGTGATACAATTGACTGGACTACGGAAAGTATTTTTTTTTCCTTGGTACGGTTGACCAGAATATAGAAGAAACACATTTTCTCTAGAACAGTTTAATCGAACTATCGAAAAGTATTTTTTTACCTGGCACAGTCATAGTAAAAGAAATGAAATTTTTCGTTTAATTGTACCACCTACCTATCACCTATTAGTTCACGTGACACTTACTGGGGCCTTACCATAGAGCAAAAACAAAGAGGAGGTGTGGTAATAAGATTTCCCTATGAAACATCGCGTGACATTTTGCGGGGTGAGGGGTTGTGGAACTCCGCCCACTTTTCAATTTTCCATCCGTCGGTTAGTAGCAAAACCACTCGCCTACCTAGTTCAGCTATCTCACACTAGATGTCAATCAGTGTAAAAGTAATGGGACGTACTCAGAACTTTGAGTTTCAAAAAGTTTGTGTAATAAATGAATAAAATAAGGGTAACCATTTTTACTGATTTAGATGTATATTGTACTTATGTAAAATAATAGACAAATTATTATAACGAACATAATTTTATTTACAATATTCAATTACCTGCGAAAATAAAGGCATATTATTCAAATTAGTTGCTTGAAATAGTCCATTTTATCAAAGAAAGGTGTTTAAAGCACAGCTTAAAAAAAATGAACAAAGCCAATTATGTTAATATGGATAAAATGTTTATTTAATATTCTAAGTTCTTTCAATTCATGAACAGTCACGGAGAATAATATGTATACAACTCAGAACTTTGTTACTTCAAAATATTTGCTATTAAAATGTATTGTTATTTCATTACTGACCATAGCCGTGCGTTATTCGGTAAAATTATTTGATTCTAATTACGGCTCTGGATATTTTTGACGTTGAAAATAGTTGTTCTAATTGACGATAGATGGCGGCCTGTTCACAATATATTTATAAAACTACTAAAGTACTGTTTTGGCGACTAAAAAGTATTTAGGACTAAATGTATACTTTAGTTTTCAGTATACACGTATGATTATTACAATATACTAATGCGGAACTTTACGTACTTATATTTTTAATTCACAAAAGTTACGCCACCTAGTGTCGAGAAGTATAATTTATACTTGAAAGCCGAAAATTTTCTAGAATTATTTTAATAATTACGTATAAAATTACTTACAAATGAAATGTGATACCATTCATAGCATCAGAACGTCTGTCTGAATAACTTTGACACGATAAAACACAACACTTTCATCCTTTTCTTCTTAAAACCGCGAAAACACACCGATAATGCGAGTCTCGATACAATGTGCACCTGACGAACGCTGACAACATACTGACTAAGCCCCGCCCACAATGATGACGTCAGGACCTAGTTGAAAATCACAGTGCACAGTTGCTTAGGCCAGCTCCTCTTTGTTTTTGCTCTGTGGGCCTTACCATGACGTCTTAATGCGATTCAATTCCTATTCAGCTCAGGTTTTAGCTGTTATATTTAGTATGGATCTGACAGCGAGCGAACCTAACCTGAAATCGGAATTGAATCGCATCCAGACGCCATGGTAACCCTCCTGATAATAATTATCATTATAACTGAAAGAATTACACTATCGTCTTAGGTTTAGTCCCTTTAAAAATATACTCGGGAGGAAAGAAACCGGGTCACTTTTCATACAACTTTCTACGGGAAGTGAACCGATTTCTCTGCTCCCGAGTATAGTTGTAAGTGTGTAAATAAATAAATAAATATATTTCTGTCGGAAATAAATAAGTAGTTAGGGTAGAGCAATTGAAACGATCAATGTGAAGTAATTATCCATCACAGCGTTTATTAAAAATAATATTTACAGTAACTTAAATTACACTGGTGCCTTAAAATTATTATATACATGTATGCAATCATTACGGTATAAAATACAATATACGGAATGATATTTTTATAATGCCTCTTTGCTGAATCTCAACGTGGCTTATAATATGTTAAGCCAAACGTGAGATTGTTAAATTGACACATTTCCCATTTTTGTCATAGCAGAAGCTCTATCGCATATATGTTCTTAAGAACATTTTATACAAGTACGTCGTGGGTGGGTTAATATTGAGTGCTTAATATTCTTGAACTATTTTTGTTCATATCAGTATACCAGGGATCAGAACCTCGGTGCCATCTAGGTCTATCTTAATTCCCCGATTCTGTAGAACTTACGTCCATAGAATCTCAGGATACAAATTTGATCCCGATGACAAGTCGGTGCCCGTTGTTTCAAACAGGCCGTGGTGGTAAAATAAAATAAGTGGGTAAGTATCTTATTATGTTGTAAGTACCAGTATTATTATTAAGGTTGTATTTTTGACAATGCATAACTTTTTGCGTTAGCGATGTAGACGAGATCAAACTCATCACACCTTGGTTGAAAGAGAGATGTGATCGGAGATATAGTAATAGTCTTTAGGTAACAGAATTTCCTCCTTGCTGTTCCAGCTTCTTCCTCCAAGTTCTATCATGACTCCTTTACTATGACTTCTATCCGTCAGTGGAATTCCCTTCCTGTAGACCTAAGACGAGCTAAAACTCTACCTACTTTTAAAAACCAATTCAAACCACACGTTTTGTTACTAATTGAACCCACTTCCGTATTTAGTCCCGTTTCTATTTTTTTTTGCTTCTGATCAAATCCTTTTCCGTTATTATGGCCTTCTTAGATATATTATACATATATTAGGTACTTATACTTTTTTTCGTTATTACATTCTCATATATATTTTATCTTAAGTATTATACAATAGTTGTATGTGTGTAGGTATGTGTGTATGTAATGTGTGTATTGTTATTTTATTTTATTTATTACATTTATGTTAGTAAGTATTGTCGTTTTTATTATCCCTGCCTTTTTCCTGTCTCTTTGTTTCCGCCACCTACTTAAACCGTCTCCAACTTATTTCTTTGTCTTATTGGTTGTCTGGTTGAGATCGCTATTAAGCGATAAGACCGCCTATTGTCTACTTATTTGCTTCTGTATTGTTTTGTACTGATGTGTGGTGTATTTGTATT
Source organism: Pandemis corylana (assembly GCA_949127965.1). Taxonomy (NCBI): domain Eukaryota; kingdom Metazoa; phylum Arthropoda; class Insecta; order Lepidoptera; family Tortricidae; genus Pandemis; species Pandemis corylana. The sequence goes on along the minus strand of OX421851.1, from coordinate 13,310,756 downwards.
GGATTGTATTGTGTTATACTGAATATTTGAACAGAGCTTATCCCATTTTTGAAAAACAATGCCAGTTGTATAGTATACAATATTATCTGCTTTGTTTCTTATTATATAAACCAAGTACTTAAGAAAATAATTGAATGTACCCCTTGTTTATAGCTTCTACTGACGTCCGACATGCAAGAGAAACGTGATGCGTACAAAAAGACTGCGCTCAGTGTAAATAGTTGGTTTCAAAATCTTCAAAGTTTTGACACAAACAACGTCTCGAATCTCCGGGTAAACGTATCAACTACTATGGAAACATTGACAGCGCCACCAGCACGGCACGTGACAGTAACAAAATGATCTCGTCACTTCAACGGTAACGCGTTCAACACGTTCTTAGCGATTGCGACGAAAAACTTACACTAAGCACCAAAAAGAAGTTCAAACCCATTTTTTGCAAATACATAAAGAAGTGATTGTTGAACTATAAACTACCTTAAACTGTTCAAACGATTCTAGAGAGCATGTCGGTGTCTGGTGGTGTGTAGGGTAAGTCATGGCTGGTGGTCCGGATGAACGAGCCCGTCACCTTGTCCCGGCAGAGGGCCAGTCCCCAGAGAGCTGTGCAGATCACCAGCAGGCCAGCCGTGCTCGCTGCCACCAGTGCGGTGGTCTGGCCAGGTTGTTGCCAGTTGAGAACCTCGTAGATAAAAGGATTTCCATTTCTGAAATTGAGAGTTAGCACTGATGAAATAACAAAGAACCATAGCTAATAAGCTGTTTTGAATTTTGATTGTATACTGATCTGCTCTTCTTTAGTGGTAGGAGAGTACTATTGACCCATGGTGTAACGCGTCTGTTTACCTGATGTTTAGATTTAATTACATCAACATGGTCACTATTCATTTGTAAACACATTACATTGTAGTTTTTTGAACGCCATGTCATGTCACACTAGATAAAAATCTGTTTCGACCATGTTGAAGAGCCAGAAATCAGCTGCTAAAGTAAAACCATGTATTCAAGGCTAACGTACAGTCAAAAATTCATGACATGACGAAATATGTTAACGAACGTATGCGCAACATCATCAGCTATATTAGGATCAGTCAGAGTTACTCACCCATCAGTGCCACCGGAGGCGTAGTATATCCCGGTAAATGCCGCATACCAGAGGCCCAAGCCCATCGGCTGGTAGACGTGAAAGAAGCGCACCGGAGTCCGTGACACCATCAGCTCCACCAGCACTAGAGCTGAGTTGAAGCCGTGCGTGATCATGTCCAGCCAAAACGCACTATTTCGCGTTTCATACACACCTGGACAAAGGCATTAGTTTAGTTTGCAGTTGAATATATCGTGCCATTGCTAACAGAAAGATTATTCCATCATATGCGTTGTAAAGCTGGATTTCGGTGTAAAGCAGGACTATGGATTCGTGGTAGAGTTACGCTTGAGCATCGAATATCAGCCCAATTTACCTCTGGGTTTAAGTACTAAAACCTGATTATGTGTAATGCTCATCAGGGTCAAAGGTTTGAAGTAATAAACGCAAATATAAAACATTTGTTTTATTGGTAAAGAGTAGGATTTTTACATTAGGCATAGGCTATGCAAGCGCTGTAATCGTATATGTAGAGCTAGAGACAGTTGAAATAATGTAAGGATTAACAGTGCGGCTGGGAAACAATAGTGCTTAGCATTACTTGCTTAGAGAAACTATTACTAGCAAATAGCTTACAAGCAGTGATGCTAAACAGCGATACTACAGTATTTTGAAGACAGACAGAGTTGAAATTGGTGAGAATAATCCGCCTGTTGTGAAAGCGTTCTAACAGAGTTTAGCTATTGTTCTAGAGACCAAAACGCATATTTACTTGAGTCAAACAGCAGTATCCAATACAGCAAGGTGATGAGAAGAGCTATCGGAACCGCGATGTTGAATAGCAGCCAGTACATGCTCACGTACCACGGCGGGATTCCCTCTTCTGTGAATTAAACAAAATGACATCAGTATTTTCAATCAATGACACGATTCGCAGAAATATGTTGCCCCACTTGGAAACACTGACTTAGCGTTTAATCGCTCCAGCTCAAAAGAAGACCCGACCAGTGTAAAGTGTCATCACCGTCATGTTTCAAGATCGCGAAAAAACCAAATTCTTCTTCGTCATTCAGCGTTAACGTTTAAATGCGCACTGTCCGCGAGAAAGCAGAATGAAAGTCCATATTGTATGTCGGTTTTGAGCAGACCTGACCTAACACTATCCTTAAATAGTTGCTGCAAGCTGCACGTGACTTAACCGGTTAACCAGTGCTGGAGTATGGCACGAGTTTAAGACATTTGGAAGAAGGTCAATAACAACATTTCGTCGGTATTCGTCCCACTTTGGTATGTCGCGTCGATCAAGACACGACGTTACGTCACATATTCACCCACAACATTGCAAAAATGTCGGTCGTAGGTGCAATCCCTCACCTCGCCGCATAGTAAGAGGTAAGAAAAGTATGTGCATGTCGATAGCGTGTTAACAGTGGAGTAGATACGTGACGTGCGTGGCACGTGTCTTGCCGTTGCGAAAGGACGACTCAGTATGTATAATGTACTCTGGGACGACTCATGCTAGCGTGACCAATATTTCTCTGGTCTGGGTCCCTACAGGGCTAGGTAGTATAGGTTTTCGGGCTGGCTGGTAAGGGGCTACTCTCAAAGTTCATAAATCGAACGTTCGTTCGATTTGACGTTTGATTGTTTTTCAAGAACTCGGAGACGGGCTTCAGACCATCTTAGACCGTGAACAAAATCACAACCCGTGTTATGTAATTGTTGCATTCCTAATAACTGAATAAAACAGAGTTTTATGTTTCAAATGCCTTTTTAATAATCGGCCCTCAGCCACCAATTTGGAGGAAATCTATAACGAACCTCGTACAGATAAAAGTGCCTCCTCAAGCCAGCTCTACAGTACCGACCACCTACAGCTGTCAATGGAAAGTGACCTGTCATTTTTTCTTGTGATAAATGCTTATAATAAATATTTATATTTATATGCTAAATGGGGCCTTAAGGTTTTGTTACCTTAGGCTCTGTCTACCCCATAAGGGATAAAGACGTGATACACATTATGTACATATGTAATAAATATTTTATTCGTAAAAAAATATGCCGAGTAAAAAGAAATTTTTATTATTTAATTGGGAATACAAAAAAAAGTAAATATGGCTGTCAGAGGTCTGTCTCATGGCTGTCAGCCAAAAAAAAAAGAGAGTGAAGCTACAGCGTCGGCGAACTCGGACAAGGTCATCTAGTGAAGCCTGTCGGACCCCGGGTCGCTGTCGTAACCGTTAGATAATGTCTCGTTCATTAGTAAACATCGCCAAATTGACTAATCTCCTTTTATCGAATAAATGATGACTGAAGATGGTAAGTGTCGCGTTTAACATACCTACGTAGTATATTTACGGTATGACGGGTGTTAATTCGATTAAAATAGTTTACAACAGAATTTCTCCGATAAATATCAGTGATGAGTATCATTACATTAAATACACGAACTCTTGGGTGTGCGAATATCATAGACGTAAATTATCTTGATCTTATGTATTATTGAAACCGAAGAATAGACAAAGGGACTGATGAGGTAATGGAAGTAATTAATGACAGCCTGTAATTGGGTCTAATGCTACAATTATGAGACTATTAATGTCGGAAAATTGACAGTGATAGGTACTTAGGTAGTTAAGGTACGTATGTTAACCTTCACAAAGGAAATACGTGTGATTCGAGTTATGAGGAAGTTGATAATTTGAAATCCGTAGCAAAATGAGATGTGCGACAAACATGCGATTTCAGTAATTTCAACCTTTGCTATGAATCTACAAACTCTACATTTAAATATCTGCTTACAAAACCATTCAGATCATTCAAATTGAAAAATTTCATGTTTTAACACAAAAATGATGCAATATCGAAGATTCGGTATCGTTTCTAAACTAAATACAAAACGAATAACCTGAGTGATACCAAATAATATTAAAATTCCCGAAATGATGTGCTCACCAGGTATCTTTTTCCAGACAGCGCAGAGCGACACAATGGTACCGCTGATGGTCATGGCTGCGATCAGGAGCAGCCCCCAGTTGGTGAGGAAGAGCAGCCAGTAGGGGTTGGGCGCCTCCGTCACCGCCCACACCAGGATGGCCAGCGCCGTCGCGCACAGCGCCAGCCGCACCACCAGCAACGGCAGCGGCGACTCCCCGCGCTGCCATGACGACGCGTAGAAGTCACTTAATTTCTCATGCGACGACACCCACAAATCCGACACGGAAAAGTTCTTCCTAAAATATTTCACCATTTTACCGACGTTGGTTTACAAATCACTTCATTTTTAAACTAGATTTTTATACAACTAACAACTACACTCTAAATGAATCATTATGGCGTGGACAGCCCGAGATCCAGAGAATATCAGATAAGGTATCCGAGATAGCAGAATTTCGCAACTCAAATAAACAAATCGAGAGGGTTTGCGTGAGAGCCGTTATCGATCTGTTGGTGTTTTATCACTCGCGCGCATTCCAGTTAAGTTTTAAACTCGCAGATTTCGTTGGTCAAATAACACTCGATTGGTACTGACCCTCCGGTGCGTGAAGTATGGTTAGAATACAAGGATTGCGTGACAAAGGATGAGGTTTTTAAACAAATCGTTTTGTATATGAAAACGTAGGAAACAGATGTTTATAAGCGGTGGCGGCGGTGGCGCGGCGCAGCGCGGCGACGGACGCGGGCGCAGGCGCGGACTGGCGCGGCGCGCGCGCCGCTGCTGCGTTGCACAAGCACCCTCAAACCTGACTTTTATGTAACCGTATTTACTCACAACACCGGGCTCTTTTAGGAATTAACATTTTACGGGACCTCATTCATGTTATCCATTCAGTTTTTTCTTATTCATTAGGTACCTCCGGATTAGTGTCTAAATGTAGGTTCGGTATACTTAGTACAATTCCGAAATGCTACACGGATTGATAACATCCGTTCAGATTACTCTTGATGTTAAATATTTTGACATACACGGCATTTATGGATGACGAAGGTATAACTTGTTACTAAATATAGTCGCAATTTATGTCCTTGGGCTGCTCACGTATTTTTTGTTTTGGTATTGAAAGCAGTCTACGTTCTTTTTCGGGAAATACTAAGTGCTCACTAGGAATTCGTTTCTATATTTACCCACAAATATATACTAAATTGTAGTATGGTCACACATTCTTTACTATTGTGAGTACTAATCCTAGGCCATACCTACACAAAAAGATGAAATTGGTACAAAAAAAATAAATGTAAATGTCCTAAATACATGGCATGCATGCTGCATGCATCAACATGATTTCAATTGTTTCTAGAACAATTCTGATTTAGGTAATTATAAATATTTCTGTGAGTATCTTAATAGCTACTGAATAAAAAAAAATTGTTAATGTCGACATAAATAGACCAAATGACCAAAGTGACTAATACAAACGACTTTCAATTCAACTTTATATGTTTATAGCTCTACCATAGAGATAAAGTTGAGAAAGTTGGTTTTTACATAATATGAATGTTTATTGTGTGGATAGTAAATGGTAATAAGGTGATTGGTCATGGTGAGAAGGCTAAAAATAATGAGATTATAATTTAAACCAAGGTATAATTAAATGCAGAAAATGATATCAGAAGCAGTAAAAATGGCACTTATTTAAATTAAATAGCTCTGTTATATTTTCCTTGATATCTTCGACATAATGTCATCCTTTAACGCAAAGGACACCAAATATCATCAATCCATCATCATTATATAGGTATTTAATTCGATGCCACTATCAAATCCTCCTTCAATGAAATCAGAAAATCAGAAAACTTTCTATACGAAGCCTTATTAACGTCACACCGTACCTATTACCCAAAATGACATTCCAACTATCAGATCTGATCCCTAAAAGCTACTTTGCTTGAATTTTTAAACTATTTGACAGACAAGCCTGTCCGCGGCGCCACATTAGTATCGTAGATTTCATCTACCTACTACTTATATTTCCCTCTATAGGCTGGACCTGCGTTTGTACCCAAAGTTAAAGCTGACCATAATCGAAAAGGGATGGTTATTTTTAAACAACTAACTGCGGTGGGACGGTGTGCTTTTAGAGCTTCACCGGGTATACGGGACGAGCAGCCTAAGGCGAGGAACAAACGGAGCGGTGAGGTGCTGCCTGCCGCTGCTCTCCGTTTGTTTTATCATCATCATAAATCACGTGTTTATTCCTTTGAAGTAGACAGAGCCTAAGGTAACAAGGCCCGTAGGTTACCTTTAACGTGATTGTGGGTGTATAGGTAGATGGTCTGTTTGTTCCCTTCGGTTAGTCGTTCGCAAATTACCTAATTAGTATAACTAACCTGTTCCAGGAAGCACATATCGAGCAGACTTTGAATTTACGGCACGAAGAGGAAGACGTCGAAGAATTGGCGCTTTAAATTATGGAATTTATGATATATTGTGGAAACGTTGCATAGAGTCGAGTTGAATACCTAGCTTACTACGGTAAGACTGGAATGAGAAGACTATAGTGTTCTTGAACTTCAATAGCCAATAATAAATTCAATATGATTGGTTCTTACCACTTGTAATCGCTGAGACTCAGATACATGGTGCTAGTTTAAAAATACCAGTGATTAATTTAATTATTATTGTAATATTAGTATAAGTATTATAACGATACGGCTTTACTTTTATTCTAAAGCATACAGCTTTACTTATGTCTGTCATTGTGGCATTTCATAGATTAACGCAGTGCTTAACAAAGAGGGTTCAGTCGTTTTTTTTAAAAAACAACATAAATGGATTGATGTTGTATGTATTTATCTACATTATATAAGTATGTTTATCCGTTGCCTGGTAGGTACCCATAGCACAAGCTTTGCTTAGTTTGGGGCTGGGTCAATTGGTGTAATTTGTCCCAAGATATTCATTTATTTATTATTTATTAAATGGCTACTTACTGAACAAGCGGTCTCTTTTATTTTATTTTGTAATTTCTGAGACTCGATAATTTTAAGTAAGCATGAAGTAAAAATATTTATTTTTTATTTACATGTAATACAACTGGGATGAGTCGGTATTATATTGTTATTAGTGCCATAGATACATGTTATCCATGTAGGGTTTTGCAATGTCTTAAACCTAAAAAATGTATCTATTCACAAGAGATTAGTCACGCTTAAATATGATGAATGTAACTGATCATTAGAGATTAATATCTTTATTGTTTCATCCTTAATTAGAGCCTAAAAGTCGGACCTAAGCACTTACATCAGTAGGTACCGACATTTTATGATCAGGATTAAGAAAAAACAACCTCCGCTAAACAATTCATTTATTCCAAAAATAAAATAACGTATACATGCAATTCACAAACACGTACAAAACAGCTTAATTTATTTAATTCTAATCACAACTACCAGCATATTGAGCCTTAAAGCGTCTCTACATAAGGTCAAACTTAGCAAAAGTTAATTAAATTATTTATAAAGTTGAGGGTAGCGTTGGTATTCACAGCAAATTATTTTTAAGGTCACTATTTTAAGCACATTTAGATGTCACCGATGTTAAATTTAAGGTTGACACCAATCGCTGGTATGCCTTCGGTGAAATGAAATATTAACTATAAGAGCAACCTACATATACGCTCTAACACAGTGCCGGCGTTACGGTCACTGACACCCCGCGCCAGAATATTGTGGCGCCCACTTAAGGAAACCAAAATTGAGTAAAAGATTGGCGGGGGCCCCTTGAAATTTGGCGCCCTGGGCCGTCACCCCATCCCATCACGACCTCCCTAGCGCCGGTACTGCTCTAACAGGTTTGCAAAAGCATTTATAAAATGCCGTTTAAGGTCTAGCTAGACGGCTGGTTACGTGTTTTACCAAAGCAAGAAACGCACCACTCCTCAGATTAGAAGAGCTTTGAAGCATTCGTTTCGCGCAACAAGTACCCAATCGGCTCACTGCACGTTAACGAAGTTACTTTTAGCTGAATTCTTAGCCAAAGAAGGTCAGGCTACTACTGTCATGCGCTACCCCAACGTACTGACCATTTTAACTTGTTAACTGTAACTGTCGCGTAGGCATCACGGTCTGGGCCTCGCTGGGCCTCTGTCTGAGCGGGACCCCTTCTTCCACGTGAACCGTGACCGAGTCGTGGAAGAGTCGCAAAGCCAGAGCGTTGCGGCCGACGGCCAGGCCCATCACCACGAAGTGTAGCACGACCAGCATGAGCCCCGTCAGCGCCACCACGCCGATGGCCGGCCCCGGCGATGACCAGTCTATCACAGGGTAGATGTACTTGTTGCCTTTGCTGTCAATGAAAGTTGTACACGTTTATTTGCATAGTGGTGTCTATCGTCTTTCAAAAAAAAGTTAAAAGCGCCTTCAAAAAAGTAACCGCAAAAAGGTGTAAGTGCGGATGTTTTTGATTATTTTATTGAACTGAGCTAGTTGGATAAAACGTATATATATAATGGGCAAAATAAAAGAATATATCCACGAAAACAAAATATAGGAATGAGGCAGCTTATACTACGCCTTACTGTATGCAGCGGTTGCATGTGCACTTCAGCAAGTAAAGTAAACGAGTAGAGTTAGGGACACAGGTGAGGCGTGGCTTAAAGCGGCCTCAGTTTGCCTTTAACAGAACATCATTTCTACTTTAACTATTTGGTCTGACATTTGAAAGTACGAGTACCCATAAGAGTACGTTAAGTTTTTATAAGTCGAGTGAGCCGTCCAATAACAATAGAATCTCACCAATTTATCAATTGGCGTTCAAGAGAGGGTATTGGTTACTATAAGCAGTAAGGATTTAAATGAAACTTACGCATCTGTACCGCCAGCTGCATAGTAAATAACCCCGAAGATCACATAGACGAAGGCGAACTGCAGGGGCTGGTAGATGTGCCACATCCGCGAAGGCTGGGAGGCGCTGATGAGCAGGCCGAACATCACCACTGAGTTCAGTCCGTGGATGGCTACGTCTAGAATGGGGTCCAACTCTTCTTCTACAGCCGCTATAAATAAAACATTAAAATATAAAAAATAAGGTCGTCTGGTAGAAATCGACTTCAAGCAATAAGGCTGCCTACTTCTTACCCGAAAACTCTGCATTTGTTTTCTGTATTGTTTAATAAAGATGTGATGTTCAATAAAGAACCATTGTACTATAATTGTAAAAATAACGGTGCCTGCAGCTTTTACTTGCGCAATGCATATGAACAGAATATTGAAGCATCACTTAAAAAAATGCACACGCTTATATTTACTACATTTAGTTTATAACATAATAAAATCCTATCAATTTTCAGTTGATATTAGGAAATTATAAAAAAGAACAAATTAACGGTAAAAGAAATAATTGAAAATTATGTACTCACATCCGTAAAGTACCGTCCAGTAAAAGATCGTGATGAGGAAAGCGACGGGAATGGCCGTGTTGTACAGTATCCAATATGTTTTCACGTACCATGGGAGAAGGAACTCGCCGCCTGATAACACATAATTCAGCATTGTTTTACTTACAATCAAATATCGACAACAGATTAATAACTCAACATTGATATTTTATGTCAACAAACTTTAATAGGACGATTACAGGGGGGTTACGTTACCATGTAGTCTTAATGAGATTTAATTCTGATTCAGTTTAGGTTCGCTCACTGTCAGATCCATACTGGAAATGACAGCTAAAACTTGAACTGAGTCGGAATTGAGTCGCATTAAGACGTCATGGTAAGGCTCCAGGACTTTGAAACTAACACAAACAACATTGTTTAAAAATATGAAGTAAAGGTCACTTACTTATGGGTCCATAGAAATAACAGCGCACGGAAACAGCAAGCGCAAATCCTGTGGCGAAGGTGTTTATCGTGATACCCCAATGCGTGAGGTAGATGAACCAGTATCCCGCGTTAGTAGAGCCTATAATGTATAAGATCAGTGACGAGAGTACAATTGCGAGTGAGGCTAGAAAGAGAAATGCTCGCCAGATCAAAAGCGGCACCGCGGACCGAGTCGTTTGCCAAACGCTTAGGTAAAAGTCCGATGGCTTGGGATGCGCGAGCACCAGCATTTGCACCTTCGCCTCCTCTTTAAAGTACGTTTTTATGGCACTCATCGTGTCAAACTTTAAGGTTACGCGATACTAACATTTGATGTTAAATTTGACACTCCCAAGCCGACTTATCTTTTACTACGAATCGATATGATACCGCGATTACCGGCCCGTTATCGGGTAGACTCACTTCCAACAATCAGTGCCAAAGCAACTCAATGCAGGTGTCTCGGTCAGTACATGTTCGTAAGTTGTCGGTACGTTCCGTTCCAATACCTACGAAGCCGTGTACAGGAATTTATTCGTACATGTATGTCTAGGTTATCTAGGTGTAAGTGTTTATTTTAAGTATAATCGCTACGAAACAGTACGCGTATAACGACTTTGAATTGGACGAGAATTATCCAGGCAGTAAAAGCGAATTGAAAATCAAACGAGAGAAAACAAAAACATGTCTAACCAAATAACCTTTATCATTTTTTATCCAATATTAAACAAATTTTGGGATCACCTTGAAAGTATTTTTCTATTCGATCAAAATTAGACTAATCTCTGAGTTACAAGTATTCCGAACAAGCTTTTGAATATATAGAGTTACAATAAACAACTACATTAATCTGTGTAACATAAATAATACAATTGAGTACTTATTTAATAATTTATTACATACATACATACACATATCACGTCTATATCCTTTACGGGGTAGACAGAGCCTTTGGTAAAAGAAAAGAGAATCAATCGTATAAAATAATTTATTATTTATTACTAATTGGCATGTTTTGTACGTTTAAAATAATTCCTTACAACATCCGTATAATAAATGCGATTCACATACAATTCCGACGTAACGACGGAAATCGTAATGTTTGGTTGGATAATTACATGGCATTTAGTGTATCAGCCACAGCTTGCTTATATATACTTAAGTCTGATTCTCTGCACCAAACTCTATACAATATTTTCAAGCACATCGAACACTTTTGGTAAATGCTGCTAAATTATCAATAATTTTAAATCATCGTGAAATTGAGAATGAATTCTCTTTCCGGTAACGTCGGCTAAAGTAGTTCCTACAGAGGACCATCAAGTCTACCAGCACGTGCAGTAAGATGATTCCGACAGCCACGAGCACCACCATGATGCTGGTGGCGCCGGGGTTGGACCAGTCCAACATCGGATAGATCCATACGTTTCCAAAGCTGAAAACAAAAAAGCAAAATATCAAGTAAAGCATCTAAATTAAGAACAAAGCAGTTTAAGCATTGTGGTTGCCATCAGAAAGCTTAAAAGTTCTTGGCCAGATAGAATAGAATGCATATTTGTTTTCAAATTCAAATTTATACTCGCTCACTTGCAAAATTAATGTGTATGAGAGCGTTAACAAAGCCATGGGATACATCACGATCCTGGAAATGCTTTGGTGTGCATAAGGATGGTGTGAGGTATTGAGTCAACTGGTTAACGTTCATCCCATTCATCCAAGAATTGACTTTGATATTTATCACTTACGGATCAAGCCCTCCAGCGAAGTAGTAGATCAAGCAGAAGACCAGGTACAATACTCCGAAGATGAGCGCATGGTAGAAGTGGAGAAGACGCGTAGGATGCCGCGTCGTGAAGACCAGACCCAGCATCACGACGGAGTTCACGGCGTGCAAGAACACGTCCAGCGTCGGATCAATTCCCATGAACTCCTCTGGAGGAAATGTTGAATTTTTAATCACATTCATTGACACAATTGAATTTAATAAACCGACTGGTCGTTACGGGTCCGAGGTTATACGACCCAAACAAATAAAAAAATGTTTGATCTTAAGTTCTCTATTATGTAGGTAAGCTCTATTTTTTTACTATCTATTTTCCTTTTTCCATCTATACGCCCATAATCTTGCTAAACATGGCCTGTACTCCTGTAGGTCTTGTCACCTTAAACTCTGTCTAGCCCGTAAGGGTGATTGTGACGTGATTTATTTATGTATGCTATTTTTTTAACTGCTATCCATGTAACGCCTAGTGCGCCTTTTACTTCTTCTTTTTTTTGACTAAATTAAATTGTATTGAAATCAGATCCTCAGGTACATAGCGCTTGGAAAAGCGTCGATTGAATATAGTGGGCGAGGTACTACTAAATAGGACACCTGATTAGGTTGTGGTTATTGTGGTTATACTTACATAGAAATATTTTTAAACTTTCTAGGTACGTCATGTTATAAAATTTATCAGTTCTAAATTATTTGTTGTCATAGCCTCATTAAAGCAGACGTTAAATTGATAATTTAATTAATAGTTGAGATATGCGTGACATTCTCTATGCATCTGTCCGTCAAAACCACTGCGCTTGAGTGCTGTTCTACAAATTTTTGGTGATAACGATGCGGATGCTGATATAGAATTAGATAACTTTTTTCTAAAAACAAAAATATTAACCGACTTCAAAATAAAATAAAATGGTCATTGTTGAACTGATTTTGATGAATTAAGCAGAAACATAGGTAATTTATCAAATCGGTTTGTAAATGACGGAGTAACGAGGTAACAAACTTTAAAAAATTCAACCAGTCGGAGAACTTCCCACTTTTTTGAAATTGTATGATCGAATTGTACCTATACGAATGATTAGGCGGGTCACCTTATGGAAAGGCTTTACATAATAGATATGAAATATACCTATTCATGGAAGAATTCAATTGTAATCAGTCATTGTTTTTCACGTTAGTAAAATTATTTTAGCACTCTCATAGGCACAAATCATGAAACTTTCCGAGTATATAGGAGTAGGTAGTTAACAGTGATAAAACGGCAAACACAATTTTGTGTTAGTCATCACCGTGAAAATTACGATAAAAAGGATTAAATTAGTCATGTTTGCTTTATACATATTCTTTTACCTCAATAATGTAAAATTTAAATCATACATTGACTAATTCATTACTAAATGTTCACTTACTGCGAAAAATTAAATTGATTTAGTTATTAATCGAGTTACTAAGCTTTGAACCAGGTTAAGCTACTTAATCGAGATGTAATTTTTCCTGCAAGACGGCCTCAGTATACCCACCTGAACCACTTATAAAGGTCCAGTAAAAAATGGTGATCAGAAACGCAACGGGCACTGACGCGTTGTACAGGAACCAGTAGACTTTGAAGTACCATGGCAGGCCGAAAGTAGAATCTGAAATAGATATGCAGGCTGATGTTTTCACGGTCCTCTGTTTTTTTACAAGTAACTCTTCTTAAAAATAAACATTAGCCGGCAGCAAAGTAATTTTACGTCGACTATTGTATGTATGTAGTAAGCTTAGATCTTTTAAATTACGCCACGGATTTTAATGCAATTTTCATGAATGAAGTGGTGAAACTGTAAGAGTTCCTTATTAACCGAAGTTAGGTAGGAGTGAGATTGACATCCATGACAATTAATCGATGTATTTGAATATAGAGAAAATCCAGATGGCCACTCCCGGCGTTTGCCGCGTATTATAAAATAATAAATGAAGAAAAGTTTCGTGATTGAAAGTTTGTAGTTACTGGGGTTGCCTTGTCCTTATCCCTTTAACCCTTCTAAATGGTACGTACCTACCTAACTATTTCGATATGTTAGGACTTCCATATACAATTCATAATCAAAGGAATGATGAATAAAAAGCAGGTCTTTCACCACAAAACTTTATCTACTTTAAGTAGAGTTGTCAATTCTTACCTATAGGTCCTCGTAAGTATACTCTCAGCGATATTCCAAAAGCAATTGCCGTGGTAAGAGTATTCGCGACAACGCCCCAGTGCGTGAGGTAGATCCACCAGAAGCCGAAGCCGTTGAGCACGTCAGCCAGGATAATCATTGACGCTATTATGGTAGCCAAGCTGACTCCGAACAGGAGCCCTCGTACAAACAGGAGGGGTAAACACGATCTGTTCTTCTGCCAGCACGACAAATAAAAGTCCGGCACACTATCATGTTCTAAATTAAACATGGACACTTGCAGTTCGTTTTTGAAATACTTTTTCGCACCCATTTTGCACTTTTTTTTTAAATATAATTTATTATTAACAAAATTAGTCACAGACAGGCGGCGTCGTGTACAATTGATTAGTTTATAAATTATCTGCGATTATATTTGCGTGTCTCCGATCGCATCGCGCCGGCTTTTGTATTGCGGTTTTAGCCAAGAGCGATAGGTAGGTACTCGTAGCTCGAGTGCCCAGGTACGCACTGATAATCAGATAAGAACAGAGAAGTAAATAGATCCTATGATACGGATCGAACAGATTCTGATTTAAAGCACGTATGAAGTTTTGCTTGATGATGCGTGAATAAGCATAGATACCTGGGTACCTGTCTATCGACATTTGAATGGCTAGCAAACTGATGGAGCGAAGTTATGAATTAGCCATTATGGTAGTGGATGTACGACTAATTAATGAATAATATACGCATCTACGTTAATATTAAATTTGAGTACAATAGCACTACTGTTATGTTTCAGACATTTTTAATACATGGGACACGAAAACGAAATAAAGAAACATAAAATTCAAAAAAATTAATATCCAAACCAATGTAGGTACTTCGAAGAACAAAAAACATATTGAAACTGAGATTCCTTTATAATTAGTTAAATCGCTTTAGTGTAGAACCAATCGTAGGTAGCCCTTGTACCTATATGAACTAAAATGCAATATCACCTTATTTTGTCAAATTCCAACTTATTTAATTAAGTTTAGTAGGTAGATGTGTAAGTTACTAAGAACCTGCACATAAAACTTTTATTCAATAGTCCAGTACCTAAGTCATATTTTCTCTCTCCTGTCGTTAAATATATGCATCAGCATCATAGAAGACGTTTGCCGCAGGAATACCTAATAATCCCGTTCAATTGGTCAAACCCAACGATCTATTAGATAAATACCTACGACTTAAAATACATTCTGAATAAGAAACAATAATAATTTAACGTGAAGCCAAATTGTCTACAACAATTTTGAAGCGGTACAAGTTAAATCACGACCGAATATTTTACAAATTATTGTTTGAACCCACTATTTTATTAACTACCTATAGACACACAGTTAGCGTCCATGTCTTCACACAGTTTCTTGTCCATTTGCACACACACACGTACAGTTTGTTTTACATACACTGTCTACAAACACAATACTTTATGGATAGAAAAATATAGGTAAAGGTGAAGGTAACTAGCCTATCGCTAGAGTAACGTGCCCCGCGGTGGCATGACAACTGACGCGGGCGCAGGGCCGGGGAAGCGGGGGGGAGTCCGTCAGGCACGTTTTGTGATTAGGGGTCGCTGACTGGGGTTGCCAACTTGGGCCTTCTCTAAAAGGGTGATTTTGATGGTTTTTGTGGTTTACGGATTTTTTGTGATGACTTTTTTGTACCTTTGTATTTAGAAATTATGTAGTTTTAATAAAAAAAATTTTTTTCTTTTAAACCGAGAATGGCGAGTGTGCCGGCAAAGAAAGCCGGTTCTACGGCTAAAATCGGAGTCGCATTGGGGTTTCCAACTCTAAAAATATTATAACATTTGCTCTTTATTGCGAGACCTCTCGGATTCTCCGAGATTGTTAAAATGTTAACCCTTTTAAATTTTTAACTTTATTTTATTTACTTGTTGTTATACACACCGAAAGTTTGCGATATTAAACATATTTACTATAGTGGCAGCCAGTTTTGTTTCTTAGACTCCTAAAATGTTGCCAAACTAAATAACCTCGGTTAGAATTGAGGGTTGAGCTTGAGACCTATCGGACAACGGGTCCACTTTCTTTGACATTACCTACCTTCGTTCAACGATCTCACCGTCTAAAGGAAGATGGGCCCAGCGTATCTACGGGCCTTTCTTGGAGCAGCCCCGGCGGAAGCTGGGTCCACCATGGGGGCATTTGTGGTGAAATCTTTGTGGCATCCCGCACAGCGTCCCAATCTCACCGGATTGAGGGCATCGCCGGGGAGGTTTTAGTTTGGGTATACCCCTTTAGTCCCACATACCCCTAGGCATCCCCGTGCTTTGGACAAAGATTTCCACTTGGTTAAAAAAAAACACTTTCAAATGCTATTTCTCGAGTGATGTGATTTCAAAATCGACCCACTGATTAATCACTTACATTTATTATTATTATTTATGACAATCATTATAAAGGTGTTTTCGACGATATATTTTACTCTTGTGCGTGATCAGTTGAATGCTATTCCATATTTTACAAGGACACTGCCTGAATTCTATGAATAATTGATTGATAATTTGCTGAGCATAAAATAAAGTCGCTTTCCGCTGTCTGTTTGTATGTCTGTCCCAGTGTATGCTAAGATCTTTAAAACTGTTTTGGATTTGGATTTTTATAAGTTTTTTAATAGATAGAGTGATTCAAGAGGAAGGTTTAAACTTAAGGTCTTTTACTTAAGTTTTTCCCCTATAGGTACCTACCTAATTGTTTTTTTTTTCATTTTATAAATATTACGAGTAATATCAGTACAGACAGACAGTTTAATGTATGTCAAGTTAAATCGGCTATTTATCGGCTATAGGCGCTATAGCGAATAGAAATATGTATTCACGCGATGCGCAAATTTCTTGTGGTTTACCTGTTTGACGTAAAACGAACCTTCCGAACCCGTCGTGTTTTCTTCGTCAGCTTACCGCTTCGTATACCTACTTAAGTGTGGCCACGTTGACCACGGAAATGATTAAGGTAGCGTGTTGATAAAAATCATCAGAATGGAATAGAATACGTCACGTGACGTCATATGTAAATGGAAATAATTAGATAAATAATATGTTTTTATTTCAAGAATTTGATAAACATAACAACCGAACCACAGATAAAGATAAGACGTATGTAACATAGGTAGAATTCCTAACATTAAATACATATCAAAGTCTAATTTACACGAATTTAATTCACTTACTAATCAACTCATAATCTCGATTTGTATTCGCGATTTAGCCATTTAATTAGTGAATTCAGTTTAATCACATTTTCATGTAAGGTATAATAAAGTAAAACGTCCCTATGCCTATTTATTATTTAATAAGTTACCCATTTTAAGGTGTCCATTAAACCAACTCTTAATAATAGTATTTTAGTGTTTCAGATCTTATAAAACAAGATTTAGCCACATGTTTTAGTCACAGCACACAGAAGAGCAAATTCTATGTTACGTTACTATCAGCGTAAGAAATCATTATTTATCGAAAATCTAAAATCACAGTGGGCTTTCTTACTCTATCACAGTCTTCAATGCATAGGTTTAAATTAATCTTATACTAAGTATTCGTGCCGCTGTCGTTTAGGTTCTTTACAAAAGCCATCCTCAAGGTCGTAAACTCGCAATTGTTTCTTAAATCACCCGACTTTCTATTTTATATGCTTCATTCAACAGGAGTTGAAATATTTCGCGACGAATTAGACTCTTCTAAATATTCATTTGCTTTGATCAATTATAAGAGGTATTGGTGTCGTCCTGTGAACTGGCACGTTTAGCTCATATAAAGAAGAACGTTAGCGTCTTAAAATATAAGTCATGGATGGGCATGGCAGGGGGGTCAAACAATATTATCATATCTCGGTTAGAGTTAAAAGATAACTAAAGACAACAAGACCATGACACATTGGAAGCCCTCAGGCTTATTTAGGTTTAAATATTGTACTAAGTATAAGTAAAGCACATATTAGCACGACAAGCATTTAAATCATATTTGGTTTCGCTTATTTGATTTGCGAATGTACACGATGGTTTAACCACATAAGTCACTCATGGAATCTCGTACGCGTTGTTATAACTTATCACTGTTACGGAAATATTCATTCTCAAGCCTTGAATCCATCATTGTAGACACCGGTAGAGTCTCTGAAATATTTTCGAGCGATCATATCGCGCACCGTGGCGATTCCCACAGTCAGGATGTGCATCAGGGCGAGGAATAGCGCTGTCAGCGTTATCACCACCATGGTTTGCTGCGGCTTGGACCAATCTATCACCGGGTAGATGAACGGGTTACCCCACCTGAAAAAGAACACCATTGTAGAGCGAAATGTCCAAATTACGGATAATCTTGAAAACATTTCTGAGTTAAGGTAAATTAGTGCCAACCGCATGACGCTTACGCCACAATTCAACTTGACACATTTAAATATTTTTCAATCGAAATACATAACGTCTGCGGTTAATTGCCAACATTTTATTGTATGATAATTTTAATTTAATAATACTTTATCCTTGGTAGTGACGCGTTTGATCATCAGACATTGAACATTTCAAAATATTATTCATGCGGTGCATCAGGTCATTGTTAGAACTTCCATAAAAAGTGTGAAGATCCATATGCGGATAAGCCGCATCGGCAATTTACTTGGAATTTACATTTTGTCAATGGTCATTATCGACATTGATGCTAAATTTAATGAACCTCGACAAAGCCCTCCGATGAGTGGTTGTTGCGAAAGATAATCGCTATCGTATCTGAGACCTTAACGTGAAGGCAGATCTACGTGATTTAAGCGTGCGCAAATATAGTCAAGGTTTATTTTGTCGGTTACCTATTCAGTTAGATTATGCTTCATATTGAAAGGTAAATAAATATTTCGTCAGATATACCTAAGTATAAGTGGGTAATCTGATATTATTTGTATAATTATTAGAACGAGATAAGTGTAAATATATCGGAAGATGAATTCAAACCTGGTGACGCCAATGTAAGAGCAATGAGCATGGTTAAATATTATGACCGCTTGAACCGTGTCATTGCCATACAGTCACCTCAAAAATACCATATTTTCGTTGACAAATACCAATCATAATTATCTTATTTTAACTATGATCTGACAGCACATCCCTTTTTTTTTGAAATTTGTTACAAATTACTACCTGCTGAACGGATTTACGCCATTGTTGCAAGGTGGTGCTGTATCACCTACCTAGGTAAGCTAGCGTGAAGCCTCTACATGATGTTGGCAGTGAGTTGAGGCCGTGCAGCATCATGCTCAGGACTGACGTTAAAGCTCAATTCACCACCCTGTCTGTTGCTGGTGTTGTGTCACTTACGGATCCAGTCCACCGACGCTGTAGTATCCCACCGAGAAGAGCAGGTAAGCCAGCGCAAAGTACAGCGGCTGCATGATGTGTAGCAGCCGCGATGGGTGCGCGGACGCCAGCAGCTCCGTCAGCATCACCAGTGAGTTGACGCCGTGCAGCATCACGTCCAGGACTGGGTTCGGTGCGTAGTTCACTACTCTGTCAGTTGCTGTAAGTTCAGGGTAGGTCATTGAATTTATTACGCATGATTTATATTTTTTTTTATCATGCGACGTATATACGCCGTTAATGGCTCACTGATTCGGTAACGGCCATACATATATACATACCGTCACGCCTCTTTCCCTCAAGAGTAGGCAGAGCCTACTTTGTTCCACTTGCGACTACGATCCTGACATATCTCATTCGCTTCATCCACATTCAGCAGTTTCTAATTTTCTAATTTCCTGTCAGTTGTTCAAAGATTAACTGGTAGAGATTCTTTGAGCGATTTGTGCTTTAACAGCCAATCTCACTTACTATTATTATTTCTTTGTAATGATAATTTGCGATGATCTTTTATAATTACAATCTTAAAGTAAGTCGTAATCTTTAAGTCAGTGTTCGTGAATAAGGGAATACTTTATGCCGCCATAAACTAGAAATTAAAATACCTACCTATATATACAATGACTTGAGTTAGTGTTATTACTTACATGTCTTTAATATTCCCCAGTAGAAAACGGTGATCAGAAAGGCGACGGGGATGGTGATGTTGTACAACACCCAGTAAGTCTTCACGTACCAGGGTAGACCGAATGTTGCGTCTGGAAGTTTACAGGGGCGTCTTTTATTGGGGACCCTGGGCGTTTTAAGATAATGGGGCCTCAATTATTGTGACTCACAAATACAGTCAACAAAGTTTACCTATTCAACTGTTATTTTTTTATAAACGTGCGACACATTTATTTACAAACATGGAAAAACTCTTCTCAGCTTCCACATATTAATAAATCAACATCTTTTAAACTCTGTAAGAGTAAACCAAGTAAAGCAACGAAATAAGCCAACGCCATTTACGTATTAAATACAATCATGATTAGGTACATATTCCCATTTACTTTTTTAAAAATAAAATCATGTTTTATTCACTATGACATGCAATGATTTTACTATGGATGTCGATCGTAATATATGTCATTAA
Source organism: Pandemis corylana (assembly GCA_949127965.1). NCBI lineage: Eukaryota > Metazoa > Arthropoda > Insecta > Lepidoptera > Tortricidae > Pandemis > Pandemis corylana. The sequence continues at coordinate 13,290,403 of OX421851.1, read as the reverse complement.
AGTTTCCATAAATCTAAAGGAATAGTTCAGTGCAGCATTAAATTAAAATAATCGCCTACAAAAGCGTCTTTGGTTCATTAGTCGTTATACATTTATAATGATTTACTATCTACTCGAACGATTTACTTAAGGAATAAGAGAGTTACAACAACGAATGGATATTGAGGAAAAACGAGAGTCATCTTCATTAATGTGTATAAGGGCATACATTATGCAAGGCATACTAACAATAATCAAATTATCATATCACTATTTCAAAACAAAAAATCTAGCACACGTCACAGTTACGGCCAGTAGATTTAAAGCTGTCACAACCGTGACATTCGTGACAGTACATACAAAGGTCTCTGTGTCAGATAGATTAATCATGTAAGGCAGGGAAGCCTCCGTAGAGGCAATGAGAGCTCTGGCCCAAGTGGCACAAGGCTGAGAGACCACGGGACGTGATCCGAAGACGTGCCTCGCTCCTTACATCATTTATGTTATGGCTGTCGGTAAACAATAAAACAAAATAACAGCCGCAGATGGGTATCAAGTGAAGAGTTTATGGTGTTTGCGGAGTATTTTGCGAATTACGTAAACCATTTTCATACATGAATGAGTAATGTCATAAACCCTTGTTTCCATGCAAAGCAAGTCTACTTTGCCATTGTAACAATAATACCTACTTATGAATTATCTTGGCAATTCATAAAATGAATCATTGTTGCCGCTTATCTACCGATATCAATAATGCACTATTCAGGATATAGTCCTTTGATTTCATGCCAATTGAGATTTGGTGTAAGTCGTGATTTCATGTAGGCAAAGAATACTGCATACCAATAGGTTCGTCAAAGTAAACGCAGGCTGAAACGGCAACCGACGAACCGGTGGTCAAGACGATTAGGAGTAACGCCCAGTGTGTTAAATATATGAACCAGAAGCCGACCGAAATTTCCAATGTCATGGGCGTCACGACAATGGAAGTGACTAACGTGGCCAAGGAATAGAGGAAGAGGAAGCAGCGCAGAGAGAGCAGCGGGACGGCCGACCGACTGCTTTGCCAACAGCTCACGTAGAAGTCAGACGGCGACGTGTGTCCTAAACCAAACATTCGCCAATGACATTGACTTTTAAAACATTCCGAGCTCGGCATTGTCCTGCTAGGCGGCACTAACACACATCACATTCAGTCCATATCACGATCGAATTTATCACTTTAATTAGCTTAGTACTCAATAATCTCTTAAGCCATGACGAGTCTCAAGATAATAGTAATGATCTAGTACTTTGTTACACTACTACCATTTTAATCGAGACACATGACTGATTTCCGTTGCCATCAGTTTAGCACTGAAGACATTGAGTGTTGAGTGCACTGAGGCGTGAACTACCCAAAATTTGAGATAGTACTGAACTAGTTTCTTGTTAATCAAGGTCTTGCGACACTAACTTTACCCGTTGCCAGGCAAATAGGTGTTAAACGGTCTGTTTGGTTCAACGGACTTAAAAAATAATAGTTGTTTGTAAACACATATAGCATCTTGCTTAAACCTGACGGCATATTCCAACTCGTAAAATTTGCTGAAATATTTTTTTAGTGCTTAGCGTAAGTAATGTGTCAAAAGATAAATATTTTCCAAGATTAACTTTATGGTACTGGGAAAACCTCTACAAATCCGAGAAAAATAACTCCATAAGTTGACGTCATTAACTTGTATTCGTAAATGGCAGTTTCTGCAAGTCTCGTGATTAACTCGTTGAACAGGTGTAAACCAGTATCAAATACCCTTCAAATTTATATACCTAGACATTTACTCCGCCATAATTAAAGGACTATATCGGACATACGGTTGATTAAAATAAATACCGTTTGACATTCGCGCTTGGAGTGCTGGCTTTATACGGGCAATTCTTAGGTTGAGCTAAACACTTGCCCAAAGTAGTTATATGGCAAAAACGTGCTTCTAAAATGTGCCAGTATTCGCAACGCTGCGATTTACGGCCCTTTAAATAAAACATGAAAATGCAACTAACGTCAGAAATTCTTGACCTAAAATAATAAATATCTTGATATTCTAACTCGACAGGTGTGCTAGCTTTTTAAATTATAGGTACCATGTAAATTTAGCAATCTCAGTTTGGGAATTTTCTGCACGTGACGAACTCAGAGTAGCTCATGGCTAAACGATTTTTCGTACATACGATAAAAAAAAACTTTTTTGTTTATCCCCAAAAGTAAAATTTAGCTTGGTTAAAATACAGTAGACTAATCTCTACCCCTTTAATAGTCTCGAATGATACAATCACATTATCAGAACAGTGCTCAATCTTGCAGCCGAGATCGGGCGCGTCTATTTGTGTAAATTAGAATAATGTGACAGCAGCCAGATGCGTGTTGTGCACACATGATTTCGCATATATCATGTTCATGTAGTTGGCTATCAATACATCGTTTTGTGAAGATTATAGAAAAATGTAAGCGAGTAAATGTTGAAAGTTTGACGTCAATGAGAATTAACATATTTATGTTAATTCTAGTATGCACAAGAGGCGGCTGACAGATAAAAACTTTAATCTGTTTCTGCTTGATTTGGTTCTACAAATTTTGCAGCAAATATAGTTACATCATCTATAGAGATACAAAATTAAAACTTACCCGGTAGTCCTCCGTTATGTTTTCTGATGGTCACGATGACACCAAATAACGACTCTACCATGATCAAAAGTAATCCCCAGTGTGTCATATACAAGAAAAACATCTCTGGTGGACCCCAGAAGCCGGCTCCAGACCAGCCTATAATTAGGAGAGACCAGAGAAGTATCGGTATTCTCCAGTATAGTGGCGACGCTCGCCCTCGCCATGGCTTTGCGAAAAGTTCCGAAGTCTCGTCGCCCTTCCTCAGTGCTCCCATGCAGCAGGCCGCGTTATGTTTCCAGGTCCATTGAGTCATTTTGTCTTTGGTTGGTACTTGCCGTTTCAATGACAGTTATTAGCAGCAACCTCGGTCAGCCTGCAAACACGTGTTAATTGAGCTCTTAGAAAACAAACAATCCAAGGCAACCCTTTGTACTTTTTAATTACAAATTCATTAGGATTTTGCGGTTGTTTGAAATGAAATGAAATAAAATAATTTATTTTGCTTTAGACATGGTAAAAAAGTGGTAAAAGTGAGTGATTCTCTCTTATAAACTTAAAATCAATGTATCCATTGAATATAAGCTTATAAATCAGTAAATATCCAATCTAACTAAAAATATTAATGTATTTAGTGTTAATGTCCAGCGACACGTCTAACCAAATAAATTGGCATGCAAACATTACCTTATTTTCTAAAGTGGATTATGTACTTTGAATTACTAGCACATCTTATAGAGTTTCTACTATTATTGAACAATAAATTGAAATATTAATGGTTGAAAAAGTTTTCTCGTTTGAAACAAAATTAAGTAAGCGACCGGCGCGACTAAATAGTTTGGCTAATCATACCCTTTCATTAGCCAAGTAGGTTGCATCTCGCATTGCTCATCGGTCACTGACTGTCAAATGACTTAGTCAAAGCAGTTCATTGAATGGCCGCGAGTAGAATTAGCGAGTTCATATTCGACCCTCACATGCGCCTGCACCGGTCAAGTACAAACAAACGAGTGCCTCCTGTTTACCTTAGCGATTCTGATGAATGATACGGTGAGTATGAACTTGCGGTTGCCCAAAAAAATTACCATTAAATGTTCGGTAAGCCTCATTGACCAATGGGAAATCATTAGCATAATGTTATATCAGTAAAATAGTTATGTGCGGTGTGGGTAATTGTACGCCAAGCCAAGGTCAAGGTTTCGTTACGCACATAACTGTAGTTAAATATTTACATTGTGCAAATAGAGTGACTCTGTGTGTGATTTTTAACATTTATCCAAGGTGTGAAACAGATAAATTTCTCATAATCGAACTAGCTACAGCCATAGCTGGATATTATGTAAGTACCTACCTGAAATTAAACGTACTTGTAGGTAGTCATGCCTCAAAAATACTAGTATATATATGTTTAATGTTGCTTTAAATAGTCTACAAGCAGATACAACCCTTGTGTTGATTATTAGATGATATTTGATATTTTCATTTTTTTATTATTCATGGAAACCATCCAACTCCAGTAAAACCTGTTTTTGTATGCCAAAATCGTAATTATAATCGTTTAGCTAATTAGCACACGTAATCCAATACATCTATCACTCTACTCTGGCTGTGCAGCTGATTACCATAATCGTACTAGTCTAGCCAAAGGGCGATCTTTGTTTGTTGGCCATTTTCGATGATGTCTTTAAAGACCATATCGATAGAGAAGTTCAATGGAGATTAGGTTAATATGTCAAAAGTTAACAATCGAGTTACTAGATCTTCGAGAATTAAGCCTCTGGTCCCGCGGTCTAATCTGGTCAAGTCAAAATCTTTAAGATATTTTATGATTTTTTTGACATGACTTTCAAACGTATAACATGATAAACATAAAGCCGGGCTTAAGTCAGTTGGTCCAGTGGCAGTAAAAAAATTGACTTGCGGTATACTAAAATTAAATAAGGAATCTACGTAGAAATAACTGAACCTTGGTAGAAAAGTATTTTATCAATACGCCGCATCGGACGCTTGCGACAGCCTCTGTTGCCCTTACAAAGTCATTCCCACGTTTGTTTTTGTTGTTGTTAAGTAATTGCCATAGCATGTGCGGTGTACCGCGAACAATAAAAGTTACACAAAATGTGCACAATCATTAATTGACTCCATTACTAGGGCCGTGCCTAATCTGATGGGCATTTCGTGTCTATATACTGCAACGCCGTTGAAGCAGTATTATTTAAATATAAGGTTGGTATATTTCAAGGTTCGTGTAGAAACTGAGGAAAACGTTCTATCATGAGGTCGATAGGATGTGGCTGCAAAACGTTTCACATCCGCTCCTTTTCAGGGTCCCGTTAAATAATACTAGGTACTTACCATATTGTTACGAGTGCAATTACATAAGCATAACTGTAATTTTATTTCAGTTCGCAAAAAGAAGCGCAATTATGTTTCTAAGTATAGTTAAGAGGCCAACACGAACTTTTCTTTCCTAAGTAAAATAAGATATTTGTGAACAATAAAGTCATAGACTTAACACTGTTAAGGTATTGTACATATATTAGAGGTAGGTCGCAGCCGAGATCATTGCTTAGACTGTGGGACTGACGACTGTGAGGAATCCTGTCCAACCCTACATCATGAGTTGCAAAATATGCGGTGGTCTTTTTCAAAGCCTCAGTAGGAGATAAATACTACTTATAAGAAAATACCCCTGTCACTTGAGTTTCATCAGTAAAATAACAATACAAAATTTGTGAGTATTTTTAACTGAACGCTCAATGTACTAATAGTACCTACTTATTATCATCTAAAGAGTATTTGCATTTTCAACATGAAACTACCGTGAGACTTAATCATCATTACACATAAACGGATAACTCACGTATAAAAACAACACATCATAACATAACATATCATAATATAACATGTCGAGCATCACTCGACTTTTTATACGTGAGTTATCCGTTTATGTGTAATGAGTATTTGCATTATTAAAAAAAAGAATGATTCAGATAAGAATAGATAGAGATAAATAGGCTAAGTAAGTGTATTTTTGATTCCCCTTCCACCCCACCCACAATAAGTAAACTAGGTCTTTAGGTCTTGTTATCTTAGGCTCTGTCTACCCCGTAAGGGATAAAGACGTGATTTATGTATGTATGTATAAAGTGTAATTTATTTAATTTCGCCTTATTTTATTTGAAGCATATTTAATTTAAGTAGCGTTGAAAACATCATTTTCTTTCAGAGAGAAAAATATCAGGACGCTGTTTTAATGAATACGTTTAATTTTTATTTTAAATAATTATCGTAAACAATAAAACATACTTTATTGGGTTTATTAATATTCGAGTTAGTTTTAGTAGTATAAACTAAGTAAACGACTTACATAGGTATCCAAACAAAGTCCAAGTAACTGGTTTTGGGAACAGGATTCCAAATGAATTATTCAGAAAAACTAGTAGTAAACACAATAAATAAACACTGTAAGCAAGTTTGACGTCATACGGAATCTTTATGTAAGTAGGTACCTATTGTGAACGCTATTGAACAGTCTTTTTTGTGATTGTGATTATGGAGTTAAGTAAGTATACTTTACAAAACTTTGTCTCAAGTTCTCAGTAAAAAACTGAATCTAGACACGTAGTAGTGCGTTTACCTGCTATGGGTGGTGTAGGGGTATAGCACGCGTCACGGAATGACGAGGATCCCGGGTTTGATTCCCGGCCACAGCTTTACTTTTCGGATTTTTCTATGTGTTCTAATTTTCAGTGTCGGTTAGAAACGTAGTGGCGTGTCAAGCCAAAGTGCTTTTTTATTGTGCCAGTACATATTTTACAAAAACTCATCCACATCAGCTTTAGACTACAGGCCCACGTACAAACAATGTGGGTCATATGAACCACCAGGTGACGTATATAGGACGATATAAGAGCATAAAATAATAAGATTCAGCACTATGCCGTCACTTGTAAGCTGTCCAACTGGGTGCTGGTGAGAATTCAAAAGTGCAACCCTCGATTTTTTCCCCTTGTCGCATGATTTTTGTACGGCGTTGCGGAATAATGGATTAGAAGCTGTATTGAAACAGTATGAAACTGATGCCGTACAAATGGTGCGCCACAAAGTCGGTAATTTTTTTTGATTTTCTGACCATTTCCAGGGTAAATTTGGTCATTTGATTCTGTACGGCATCAGTTTCATACTGTTTCAATACAGCTTCTAATCCATTATTCCGCAACGCCGTACAAAAATCACGCGACAAGGGGAAAAAATCGAGGGTTGCACTTTTGAATTCTCACCAGCACCCAGTTGGACAGCTTACAAGTGACGGCATAGTGCTGAATCTTATTATTTTATGCTCTTATATCGTCCTATATACGTCACCTGGTGGTTCATATGACCCACATTTTTTGTACGTGGGCCTGTAGTCTACTTGTTTAAGCTTACATATTTAAGTCTTGAAGCTTCCGTATCATAATCATTTTGGTGCTTAGTAAATAATACGGAAATGATTGATCCATCTGTCTTCTGTGTTACTATTCACGTATCATTTTAATCGCACCTATGAATAATACGAGGTCTTCTATTTAAAGCTCGCTATAGGTCAACACAGTACAATCATACTTTGTAAGCGGACAGACAAATTAATTACAATGATTGATATATTATGTAATGATATTTGGTTTTTCATGTCGTCACAATATTCAATATTCTAGTCGTTCTATTTTGATTAATTTTTACACCTATACGCCTACAATCATGCTAAACGTGGCCTTTAGGTTTTGTTACTTCAGGCTCAGTCTACCCCGTAAGGGATATAGACGTGATTTGTGTATGTGTGCTAGGAAAAAACTTGCCTCGTCTTTCAAATGCAATGGACATGACACAGTTCTAATGCTCTAATAATGCAAAATTACAATTACGGGTTTCGTTATCGATAATTATTTAAATGTCGAGAGTGAAATTAATTTTCAGCAGTTATGATTCCTTAAATGTGTGCCAAATTTCCAGACTAGTAATTATAGTCATGGAGGTAGGCTCCCTGTTCAGTGGACTTATAAGCCCCATTTTATTCCCTATCCCGTGAAAATTTTGAAAAATCCCTTCTTAGTACAACTTTATGATACTGAAGCAATATTTATTTGCGTTGCGACTCTAGGCAGCTGCAACTTTTGACATATTTATCGCTATCCCGCGGGAACTATGCAATTTTCCGGGATAAAAAGTAGCCTATAACCTGGCCGGTGATTTTCTTAACAGATTAGTAAAGTTTGTATCAACACCCGTTCTGCCGTTCTCACGTGATGTGCTCGCAAATATACAGGCAAACAGATAAACAGACAAAAATTCTAAAAACTGTTGGCACGTGTTCTGTTATCGATACTAAGTATGCCCAGCAAATTTTTTTTTAATATCTTCCTTGAACAGACTTTCGACCCTCTTCAGTTTTATTATATGTAGGTATAGATATACCTATAAGATGAAATTTTTCTATTAAGTATTAAATAAAACTCAAGTGCCACTTAAATAAGCAGTTGGTAATTCAATTTAGCAAATACAATGTACAGTGATGTTAGTAAAAAGTATTAAAAAAAAATTACATCGAAAATTGTTACATCCTATTCTTGTTATTTGTGCGGGTTAACGTTTATTTTTTTTACCATTTAAGTTTAATTTCATTGTTTAAGTTATGTCTAAGTCAAATGAATCGAGAAAATAATAAAGATATCAAAGCCGGGATTAATTTGATTGCTCGCCCCGGATTAGTGTATTGTTAAGCACGCCCGCGTCACGATATATTGAAGATCTGGTTTCGATCCCCAGCCCCAGCTTTATTGTTCTGCTGTTTGCTGTATTCCTGTCTCAGTGCAAATTAAAAAAAGACTTTTAATTATAATATCTCAAATAAAAACAAATTAAACTATACCTTAATCGATTTCGTAATTTTCTTTTCTTTCGTAAGAACACAAATCACTTAAGTTATCCCGTGCACTGAACTGTCATTTTCACGCAAGCGTACTTTTGTTATTGTGGCGCGCAGCACGCATGCGCGTAGGGCGGCGCGCAACTGAGCGCGGATGATTTGATTTGTGCGCGGATGCTGCGCGCGCGCCGCAAACTCAAGGTGATACTGATACCGTAAGACCGCTTCACGCGTCGCCTATGCTTGCGATGCCATTTTTTGCGTAAAAATCAAAAGCATAACCGCTAAACTCATTACTATTGCTCGGTAATCGTTATGAAGTGGGTTAGTAGTAATTGTTTAGATTATCTCCGAGTTGGGTTGCGTTGAGATGAGTGACGGCGCTGTTGCGTCTTCTAGGGGCTTAGAAATGGTTAAGGTTTAGATTGTTTAGTAAGTTTTTCTTGAGTAACAAAAAATATATTAAGCACCTAGACAATTTTAACTTTTTAGTCTTAATCATTACTAAAATCTCACGTTTTTCCGTCGTTTAATCACATGTGCATTTAACAGATGACTTAGCGCAAGAAGTCACTAATTTACTACCTGTCTATTTAGTATTATTCGGCTGTGGCATTATTTTAACAATTAATACTGTCCCCAGTCAATTAGGAACTACTTTCGTGTACTAGTTAAGTCGACACAACAATGTAAGGAAAATGAATAACACGATGAAATGACCTTATAACATAGTTCTATAAACTTTACAGCGTTACCCAAATAAATCCAACAATACTCGTAGAGTAAAAAGTAAAAAAAAATCTTGTTGGGGAACTAAAACCATTTTCAATGTTGTAGAATTAATATTGATTAAAATCATGTCGGAAACAGTATTGGCATTACCAATTGGAAGAGGATAAACCAACCGGTTTTATGTTACGCTAATAAACACCTGTAACGACAAACGACTGAGTGAATAACAAATTGTTAGGTATTTAAAAATTAAAAAATACATTTTTAGTAGGTATCCTGTTTGGTCACAGTGTTAATTTTAATTGACACGTTTTTGGCGACTTCGCCTGCTCAGAATTAGTTTTTAATGTTTGTGTAACTATATGTACTTAAGCATTGTTTCTATAATTTCTGTGCTAAATAAAAAATAATTCACGAATGTCCACCTTCAACATGCTAATGTTACATAATCTCTGTTAATAAAAATTTACATCAACAAAAATAATGCACAAAAAACATACATACGAAAAACTGTTACCTTGTTACTCCGCTACCACAAACTAACTAACTTAAGGTAACTAAGGTACCTAACCGTTTTTTGCTCGTTGAAATGGACCTCCGCAAAGTAACGCCTGATCGATAAATTTATCAACCATTCGATTTTTTTGCAAATGTATGTACGCAGGTCCCTTCAAATCGAAATTCGCAAATAATATTCTGAAAACAGCTAGGTAGTAATGAAGTAATCTTGTTGAGAATAGTGTTAGATTAGACAATTACAAAACATGAAGCAACGTGTTGATGTCTGATTACAATGACACGATTAATTACTTATTAATTAAGTAAGTAGGTAACTAGGTACTAGTAGGTTTGATACGTGATATGGTACCCATATTATAGCGATACTAAGTTTGCTTTATATGCATGGTGGCAAGCATGTACCATTGGATAAAGAAAAGTTTATTAAAAAAAGGTTCTAGCAAGGATTGTATAGCAAGCACTAAATGTAGTCTGGAATTAATGTTCTCAAACTAGAAAAGTGACTCACCCGAGGGGGTAATAAGGGGGAGGGCGAGGCAACCATCGCTGTAGACTTCGTTGGGGGAAGGCGGGGTTCAATACCCTCCAAAATCGAACAAGGGGGCCGTCTGAAAGCTTTCCAGTTCATCTACTAGGTCCTACTTATAACATCAGAATATTTACACATAGGTACTTAAGGTGAGTAATTTATACATATTATAAGTATTAACATCACGTCCTGGGTCTTCTTAATGTTTCATCTAAATTTATAAAAAATATGTATAGACACTAATTTTCTTAAATAATTACTTATATTGTGTAAAAGTTATAAAAAAATTTGCTAAATGTGACCTGTAGGTCTTGTTACCTTAGGCTCTGTCTACCCCGTAAGGGATAAAGACGTGATTTGTGTATTATAAAAAAATATTACGTGAAAAATTGTGATTGTGTAAGTACATGGTATGTCTGTCTGCCTGTATGTTTGTAACTATTTAACGCTAAAACGGTTGGACTGGATATAATGATAAATGAAAATGAGATGAAATTTGGTATGCAAGTAGCTGGATATCTGGAATTCTACTAATATTATAAATGCGAAAGCTTGAGAGGATGGATGAATGTGACGATGTGAGTGTGTATATTTGTTCCTTCTTCACGCTGCAACGACTGGACGGATTTGGATAAAATTTGAAATGGAGATAGCTGGCACCCCAGATCGACACATACGCTACTTTTTATCCCGGAAAATTTCAAAGTTGCCGCGGGATAATAACACATAAAGCTATGTATCTACTTGTTCTTCATGCGACGTTAATTAAATTACTAAGTATGTAACTTTCGGGAAGTTACTTACATACATGATTTTTTGTAAATTCCCATGGGAATACAGTAATATACCGAAATTTCAGCTGCTGGATCTAGTCTACATCTAATAATTAATATTCATGGTAAAAAGTTAAAATTAATTAATTATGAACATTTTGGGACCCGAACCCCAGAAATGCCCCCTCTGGCTACGCCAGTGACACGAAGCACCTGCCTTACGGCGGGTTTAGACCTAACGAGCGAATGATTGGAATGGTTCTGTACACACAACAAATTGACCAGAGTGGGGGATAGAATGAGCATTCACTTGTTTGGTCTAAACCCGCCGTTACAAAATTTAAAGCGCCTAAAACAAACATAATCGCAAACAGTTTTCTAAAATAACAATTGCAAATCATTCACTAGAAGCAATTTAGAACCACCGTACAATTATTCTGGGGTGGTGTACTTTCCTGTCTCATTTAATTCTAAACGTCAAAAGAACTAGTTTTAATATTCACGAATCTATACGGCACGATAACCTTAAAAAGTTATTCACCCACGTGACGCAAGGCACCGGCCCGCCGCACCGCACACTACGTTCGCTACTACTTCGGTGAATGAAACTAAGGATGAAGGAAACTCTAGCTAGACTACGGACTAGGTATGTACAGTCGAACCATTTGATTCCTGGCCCATCGCCGAGTGTTTTTTGTCAGGCAATGTCATGGTGATGGGTCACGATTCAGTTGGTTCGATTGTACATTCAACAACTTTAATTGTTGCGCATACATGGAACGTTGTCATAGTGATGTGATTGCTTTTAACCTTTAATTTGACATAATTACAAAAAAATCACGGTTCAAGCCTCATCGTATTTTTAGAGTCCAAAAAATTCTGTTAAAAGAAAATACAAAAAGGTATTCCTAGAACTGGTCCAATATACATATACTACCTATACATTGCCAAGTTAAGGGTCCACCTTAAATCACGTTGCTAAAGTTTGGCAATGCCAATATGACAGTGTTCCATAGTGGCTCAACCATTTAAGTTGTTGACCGTAGGTACAGTCAAGTGTAATAATATGTATCTAGTCAAAGTTTCAAAAGTAAGTACCATACGCTCTTACACCGGCGTAATAAGGTCGTGGGACATATTTTTGAGAAGTTCGTATCCATACTTATTTTTGCCCTTGACCATACATAATAGTTATCTGATCCAGGCGGTCAAAACTGGAACTACGAAAACATTGACAGCGGCAACATTAGCTTTACTTACGATACGAGCATCCAACAGGTAGCGCCGCCGTTACTGGGTCACGTAAGTTTGTGGCCTACTCACGCTAATAGTCGTTAATTTGAGTGGGAGAAGGACGGTATCAAACGAATTTATAATTTCAGAGTAACCCGCCCTGGCCCTATAATCTACTCTGAAGTTATAAATTCGAAGTTTATATCAGTGACAGCTCCAGTAGGCACATATCCACGTTCCGAAAAGGTCACCTTGTAGAAACTTGGCTGGAACTTGAGTATATATAATTTTATATTGATAGTAACGGATAGTTCGGTGGTTTTCAAGGTATTGTCAATACAACATCAAGACGTCAAGATAATGTCGATAATAGTAGGTATACTAAGGTGCTGCAAGGTGACCTTTATCAAGACGTTGGAACAACACAGTGTGGCAGACGTTTATTCAGCCATAGTTCAGCGCTATCATGCTATTTGAGTCGCGAGTAAAACGATTCTTGTAACAGTGTCTTGAATTTTTTGTTGGTTGGCCATTGAAGTGAAATCTATTGGTGTAGCTATACATATAGATGAACTTGGGGCATTCAGTAGAAAATTCAGGGTGGTGGCCTGATTTTGGCACCCGGGAGAGTCTGCATAGGAATCGACATTTATTTATTTATTTATTCATTGTCAAATCATGTACAGTCAAGTGTAATAATATGTATCGAGACAATGATTCAAAAATAAGTACCATACGCTCTTACACCGGCGTAATAAGGTCGTGGGACATATTTTTGAGAAGTTCCTATCAATACTTATTTTTGCACTTGACCGTACATACATATAAAGATGTTAACATTGTTCTAAGTCAGTCACTTTCGATGTTACTGTGTAGATTGTTATATTATATGAGATCTTAGGAGTATTTGCCAAGTTTGAGTACCTACACGATTACTCAGGGTTAAAATTCAAAGACTGGTTTGCTAAATTATATTTATTAATATCTTGATCACCATCATAATTAGGTAATTAACAATAATAGGACACATCGATCATATACATACTTAGAAGACAACAAATGAGCATTTCATTATATTTAATTGAATGCGTTAAATAAAAAGAGTTCCTTTAACACATTACTACCTCCCCATCTACAGCCAGCATCGTATCTAGTTTGTGGCATCCAAAGTAGCCATATATATAGTTATACATACCGATACCGAAGTAACAAGGACGTGTAACGAACTATTTGGCTACTTTGGATGCTACAAACTATATGACGCTGACTGTACCAACTCTGAGATTCACCGATACGGTCAAAAATTATTGTTTTGCGTCATTGCTTATCGTTATTTTCACAGCAGTGCCTACGATTTTCTAAGGGTAGGCACATTTAATTCATATAAAACTAAATATTCTACATCGTAATAAATAATTAAATAAGACCTTTCATTTATTATTATCCGTCTTATGGCATCAGAAGCTTATGCTAAGTTTCATAACTAACAATGCGTAACTAATACCATTGTACTATGAGTACCTACCTATAGGTTCTAATAACCTATTCGAGAGTTGATCTTGTTCAATACCAGGAATACGTTATATATTTAGTTAAAAAGCTGCAACAGTCAAGTTATTCCATATTATCTACAGAAATAGCTTCTTTTTTCATTTTTGCGCATTGCATGTGAATGTTAGAACGAGTTTTATTGATTTAAAAACTATACGGAGTTAACGTGTCACGGCAAAAATGCAGAAGTTAGATTAAATTGCGCGACATAGGTAGGTACAGTTGTCGGCAATCCAACAAAAGATCAGCTCTTAATCACAATATTTATCACAAATCGATTACATTTTATGAATAACAAGATAATTATTATATACCACGAGTAGATGCACGCACAACATTGTATAGATCTACAACGGTTTATTGCTATTAGTTCTTTCTCAAGTTCGTATTTCAATCTTATGTACTCAATTGAATGAATTTATTAGGTACTATCAAATGAATCAAGAATTTACACTTCTTGATTTTTTATGTTTACTTTTACGGTTTTACCGTTAGAAATGAATTTTCAAAACGACACTGAAAATTAGAACGCAGAAAAATCCGAAAAGTAAAGCTACGGCCGGGATTCGAACCCGGATCCTCGTCATTGCGTGGCGTTGCGAGACTGCCGGCCAAACAAAGTGTCTACTGGTGGACGGACGAAATAGCCACCCTCCGTACTGCCAGTAACCAGGCGCGCCGTGCGTACACACGATGTAGGCGAAGACAGCTGCATCCGCCTGAGGAGGAAGAAAGCCTTCATGCTGCCTTGAAGGAGGCCAAAGAGGCCCTAAAACTGGCTATCGCCAAGGCCAAAGACGAGGCCTACAAAGAGTTCATCGCCACTCTGGATAGGAATCCATGGGGGCGACCATACAAAATATATACCTACCCCTACACCACCCATAGCAGGTACCGAGGCATTACCATTATTTTTCTATGTGTTCTAATTTTCAGTGTTATTAGAAATTTGAATTTATTAGTACCTACAACGATCAGTAGAGGTATTTTCCATATGAGAAACAATGTGACACTGTGAAGCCATAATTAAATACGAACTTGAAAGACAACTGCACTAGTCAACTGGTATCTGGTATGGTGTATCTACTGATAATTTGACACATGAAATTTGCAGTTTTAATACACATAATAACTTAGGAACTACACATTATTATTATTATGTCTTTCATAAAGATATTGAAGTTAACATAATCTAACAATTAAATACGGTATGTATTAAATCACTGAATAGGTATTTCACTATTTTTAACTTATAGTAAAAGCCATTCCAAATATGTTAATTGAATAAGGTACGGGTAACCTACAATATACTTAACTTATTAGTAATAATTGCCTTTGGTCAGCTTTCTGGGAATAGTAATTTAAGTAGGTACGAGGAATTTGGCCGATGGTGTTGGTAAAACAAAGAAATGCCAGGTTTGATATTTAAATTGAAAATGAAGTACGCCTTTTCATTTCGCAAGTTAAAAGAAACGAGAAAAGAAGTTGACAAACGGTGGTTGCTGGCAGAGAGTGTATTAACATGAAGTAGCACCCACTGGAATAGGAATACTGATTTCAAATCAAAATCTGCTGCGAACGAATGTCAATCCCAACCAAATGTCATTCGATCATAATCGCCGTCGATGACGGCAAAAATGTTGGCGTTATCCACTAAAGCAGTGGTTTTAACCTTTTTGCCTCGAACCAAAGTATAAATAAATTTGATGTCCAGTGATAATAAAATAATTGGGTCATCTTGCTAAAAATTAAACTTAGCAGCCATTATAAAATATTAACTTTGGAGAATTCCCGCGACCATCCCAATACCGCCCGCGACCCGAGGTTTAGAAACACTGCACTAAAGGGTTAATATCGTGCTACAAAGCATCCCTGTATAACACTGCGACGTGAGGAACGTGCTAGTCTAGCTTGGTGCGCCCTCAGTGGTGGGGCAGCGCGACGCGGTCGTGCGGCGCGCGGCGCAGGCGCGAGGCCAGCCGCGCGCGCAGCCCCGCCAGGCACGTCATCAGCGCGTGCGCGAACACCATCACCACCGCGCACAGCGCTACGAAGCCGAACGCTGACGCTGTAATGGGATATGGTTGCTTTCATTTTAGTATTATACATACTTAATTATTTGTCTTTATAGCCGTGCAAGAGAATCAAGACACATTATTTTATAAGTACTGAACTATAAGCGACTGCGATGCAACTTCGTTTGCGAAGAATTCATTCATCGTTATCCTGCAGAAACTAAGCAATTTTTTGGGTCAAAATGTAATCTATGTCCTTCCCAGAAACTAGAACCTTCCGCATACCAGATTTCACTATCGGTTCAGCGGTTTAAGAGTGGAAGTGGTAACAGACATAAACAGACAAGCATTAAGACGATGTTACTTTCGCATTTATATTATAAGTAGGGATACGTCTGCATTTACCTGCCTGCGCGAGTGTGCCATACTACTTCATTCTAAGACCTTGTCACTTGTCGGATCTATTTTGTGTCGCAGGCATATCAGTCATTTTTTCAAAACGACATCGGGTCAGTGTGACCAGCGTCATATAAAATGTTTAACCATTAGAGCACCCGATATGAGGCAGAGAGCGGTTTGGGTTAGCGGCGCGTTTAGTTACCAGGTTTGTTCCAGTCCAGCGCGGGGTAGATGGCGGCGAGCCCGAGCCGGTCGGTGCCACCAGCGGCCCAGTACAACGCACTGAACAGCCCGTAGGCCAGCCCCGCGCTGGCGCCGTACAGCGCGTGCGCTGCACGCACCGGGTGTGACGTCACCGCCAGCTCCACCACCATCACCAGCGAGTTGCCGCCGTGCACCAACAGATTCAGCGCGTTGATCTCGTGGAGCTCTGGTGAAACAAGATTTTTTTATACGACAAGGAAGGCAAACAAGTGGGTCAGCTTATGGTATGCGCGCACCACCATATACGGACACCCGCAACACCACAGGATTCTCATGTGTCAGTAATTTCACCAGCTATGTTATCCTCCACCGGTAGTGGTAACGGTAACGAAGTCCTACCAACCCTGGGAGTGATTTTACAAAGGAAGAAACCAATAAAAATATGCTCAAGCTTTGAGTCAAACCATTTGACTTCTAGCTCGAGGATATTGCTCCTTTTTGTAAGGCTTCGGACCTCAAATTTGAAATTTATCGTTTGTCTCTATGTATAATTCATTTTCTTCCACCGGCGCTGCCAAAAAAGTTTGCAAATGTATTTAGCTCTATCAGATAGTAGGTGTTGTTCCATAAATTGATAAGCGTTTTACGCAACTTAAGGAAACATTTCAATGTTTTTAATAATTGAAGTCCTATTCAAATCGTGAGAGCAATATTCCACCTTTTGTAAGATATAGGCATCCTTACTCGGGTCATGGACCAGCGTCCAGTAGACGAGTGTGATGACGAGCGCGAGGTCCGTAGCGACGGTGTGTGCGAGCCAGTAGGCGCGGCACAGCAGCGGGGTGCGCGGGCGCCGGCCGCTCGTCGCGCTCTCCCACGCTTCAACGAAGTAATGTTACCAGTTACAAAAAAGTAATATCAGTGTGAGTTCCATCAAGTTACTTTAACAATAACAATTGCCATAACCAAAAAATTTGGCATAATATTTCATAGATTTTCTGTTAAATGTACGTCAAAATCATCGGTTATGGTTGTTGTTAAACTTCGTGCAACTCACTCTTAATAGCACGTAGATTCGACGACCGTATATATAGTGATACACGACCCTGACTATGAATCTTGAGGTCCCGGATTCGAATCCCTGTATGTTGAATACGAATGTCTGTACCCAACCTAAATCATAAATGTTACATATAAGTACGGGTCAATCTATATAAATAATAAGTTATGTTGATTGGTTGCTAAATCCATAGTACAAGTTTGTTTAAGTAGTTTAGGATTGGGGAAGTTTGGACCTGCCGAGAGGCACAATAAGCTATACGGCGAAGTGAGATGTGTATGTTGTTATTTCCAAGTAAAATCTCGTGATTCAATGGCTAAGTCAATCACAACAGGTATGAGTTCGGATCTGGCAGAAATCAAAGCTTTGATTCCACATAGAAGACAAGAAGGATCGGTCCGAAATAAAAAAAATGCCGAGAAAAGCCAACACAGAAACTGTCATGCAGAAATTTAATTTAACAACGGCCATGAACGAACTTGTAAATCAATCATTGGCACAATAATCAAACGTATGGCCATCTGATCAGAAAAGTTCTACTCAAATCTATATTCCATAAATATCTGTCACAATGTCAATTGAGTTTAGTGGGTACGATCTGCCAAGTATCGAACGGTTAGGCTAGAAACAGATGGGAACGGAGGCGGGAATGAGGAACCAATAAGGATAATTAAAACCGCAGCCCAGTTTCATTCGCTTCATTGACGCGAAATTGTATCAATCAGCCGCGACTAGGGTTACCATAAGTCAGGACTTGTTCAGACATGCCAGGATATTTAAGATTCTAGTCAGACTATTTTGGAAATGTCCGTTTTTTTATATTTTGAAAAACAACGTGTTAACTAATCGATGATCATAGTCATCAAACTCAGGGTAAGTAGTATTTTTTTCCATCCCCATTTCAAATATAACACAGTTCTCCACTTTCGAATCTGGGGGCACGGTGGTGCCCCCGCCAAGTCGAGCGCGAAGCAAACACTGCCGTACCATCCTTTACTGGAACCATTTCGCCGCACTTTCAGGCCCCTATTTGAGAACCACTGGATAAGACCAGAACGCAGAAATTTTCGTCATCCAGTATGCTATAATCACATACTTAAAAAATTTCAAGTCTGTAGGTCATTTAGTTCCAAAGTTAAGCGAAAGCAAAGTTTCGCATTTATGACACTCCGTCACTCTCTCACTCACTCATGATCATCAAAATAGAACTAGTACTTCCCATAAACTCAGAGAGCTGAAATTTGGTACAGAGTTAGGGTTTAATGGCCACATAAAGGGAAAACTATAAAAACTAGGACAATCGAAGATCTGGAGTACCTGGTGACCCTGATTAGAAAACACAAGAGCCCAACCAAACTATTAGAGATCGACATATACCGTCTTTACAAAAAATATTCAATATGGTGGGCCGCTTCATTTGATGTTTGAAAAAAAATACACCTCAAAAGAAAAAAAAAAAGGTGGCTCCATGACACCATTGCACCAATCTGTCGCCAGAACCGCTACCCATTGACGATGGAAAATGAACCTGGTTTTGTACCCTTGTGTACCCTTCAACGGCCAAGTCACACAACATTAACTATAATAATAAAGAAATCGCAGTAAGCAACCTTAGACTTGGAACCACTTTGTCTAGATTTCATTACTTTTTAGAGATAAACAAGGAGCTCCATCGCGACTTGGCTAGTTTTTTACAGAATGTTTTTGGTGGGATGATATTTACAGATATACATAATATTTATTTTAATAGGTATACAAACTTTTCTGCTGAACGTATTTTTTGTTGACGTAATATACCAAATTTCAAGTCAATCCGACGTTTGAAAATGGGTAAAATATTACTTGTAGCATTTGACCCAAAACCTCACACTGCAAGTTAAATAATTGCTTGTAAAGGTAGCCCTAGTCGCTACCCGCGGTCCCGGTCCCCTAGCGGCAAAGAGCGCGGCGCCCGCGGCTCTCGACCTCCCGCACGACGGATGCCAGCGGAAATAACAATCGATACGTCCTCGCAACAATTAACTTACCGGGCTTGTTTGGAAGCTACAAGTACGATAACCAATACCGATGTAACCAAACAATGTATTTAAAGTAAAAGATAGGTCCGGGTAAAGATTAGTTACAGAGAAACACTCTGAACTCTTCGAACTTCGAAAACTATTTGAAAACAATTTATTCAGCGTCAATTATTTTAAATCAATTAATAAAATATCTGCGGACCAAGCCCGTCTTACATCGTATAGGATACCAAAGGCGTTTGGGGTTGCAAAAGAAGAAAGAACCGTTCTTGTTAGAAACAATTTAGATACCTACACCAATTTTGTTAAATTAGACTAAGCTAAGCCTTACTCTGAGTAGGGTGCGTATTTGGATACACATAAATTAGGTAGGTATATTTAAATACTTAGGACGCAGAAACAAATAGTGCTTAGAAATATTTTCAATGCCTGTGCTTACTTCAAACATGTATTAATCTACTCTGATTAAAGGCGGTTGAGCCATTAGTCATTCTTGGTAGTGCAAAACAAAAACGCAACGGCATTTTCAACAAATAAATTGAAGCTAGAATACTAGAGTATCACAACAAGCGACGAATTACGTGATATATTACGTGACGTAGTAAATTTAAAACACGTGTCACAATGTTCACATGTAGCAAAATTAGAAGCGCGTTGTCCGTTTGATTTTACGACTCGCCGGCCTTATGATTCAGTCGCACTAATAAATTGTTATTCGCATGAGATGTATCTCGGGAAGCGTTTAGTGCTCTAATAGGTAACCCACGCGAGTCTTGACATTGCCTCGGCCATAAAGTGCGATTAACGTTCCTAGAGAGTACGATTATTCACTTGTCACGCTATACCCGTTTATATATACAAACCTATGCATGGTGGTATGTTCACACACAGTCAATGAATGAGTGCTCCGAACTTAAGCTGCAATTTTGTGGCGTTATGGTTTATGGTCAGGATAATCTGTCGTGGTTATCAAGTACTATAAAAATTCGAACCAAATACGGCAGTTAATCGTGTGATCAGTTAGACTGTGAAACGGGATAACTTTGACGTAAGTATTTAATATAATTAATTATTTTATTTATTTATTTTTAGGTACACAATAATTTGTCACATACTATAACAAACTTATAGGCTACAGATAACAAAGGGAAAATAATGTATTTAAATGAACTAGGAAATACGTATTCCTGTGTCTCAGGTGTAAGTATAAGGATTAAGGACTTACAAAACAAATTATAAATTAATCACATGCTAAAAATAACTAAATTATAAAATCGATATCCCCCATACCTACAAAGCGAGTTCCGCGAGTTGTCAACATGTATACGAAAAGAAGATCAAAATATCCACTTGAAGTAGGAAACGCAAAAGTATAACAAGTTTTTATTTAAAAGAAACGGTTATATCCTACATGGCTGAGCTCTACGCACAGCTTCCATGAACTTTCCGACTTTTATGAACTCAAACTCTCATAGTCACTGTTCTTTGGTAAAATTCAGTAGTACTTACGCAGGTTGAATATCCTTTCTGCTCGGTAGCGGTGCACCACGGCCAGCGCCAAGCCGCACTGCAGCGCGATCACCATGAAGCCCCAATTGGTGAAGTATATGAACCATTTCATATGGTTCAGCTCCACGGGCGGACCTTCATAGTGTTTTGGTAGCCGCTGGCACGCAAAGCTTGCTATGCCAACTGACACTACGCCGATGAAAAGGAGCCACCTGAAAAACACAATAAAGACGGTTTGACAAGTGTAGGGCTATTTTTAATACGAATTTAGGCGGCAAATGAGCAGATGGGTCACCTGACGGTATGTGAGCACGCACCAGCACCCATTGCATATTGCAGGTTTTTTTCTGTTGTCACGTAGGGCAATCAAACGTGGAAATGCTTAATATATCCTATGGGTTCAAATAAAAAGTAAAGACGGAATTCTGTGAACGGTAAAGTAAGGTCAATTTAAACTACGCCTCACCGTGTGCATATAATGGCACGCACACAAGTGCAACCAAATTTCGCTAAGCAAGTTAGTTGAGTAACTTACACGCGCACCAGGTAAGGCATATTTTAAGCCTTTTACCTTTTCTTCGGGTTGTTTACTTGGGACTGTCTCATACTGTCCCAGTCTTAGGTCCCAGTTAAAGGAAACAGACTGAATGTTTTACTCATAGTGCGTTGTTTTGCTTAGTACGCTTAGATCTCCATATTTGCATGTACTAATACAATACGTTACCACCTCCTAAACACAGTTTAAGTACCACGCCTAGCTGTATCGTAACTACAGCCATCTAAATCTACTTAAGTAGGTAGGAAAGGTACTGAACATTTTAAGCTGAAAACGTCAAGTTGACTAAGAAATATGCCGCGTGTGCCGTGGGGACAAACTGCGGCATAATTTATAGCACACAATGGTGACATGATACTCGGCTTAAGCTCGTGTCTGCAAAAACAACCTCACTCTGAGCCGAGAAAAAGGTATTTGATAATAATTATTATTATGTAGGTACTCAGACTTTTTTTTCGATTTTATAAAACCCATGGCGAACAGGTAAAATGTAATGCTTCTGGATGCAGAGAGCCTTGTCACATGATTTGACTATGATTACGTGTTGGTTTATCTACACGATGGTAAATGTTAGAAGTGGGCACTGGGCAGCATTTCTGGTTTTCGGTTTACACGGGTGAAACCACTTTTTCTGTCAGCAGTTATATTTTAAAAACAGAAAAAGTCTGTTCAACAAATTGAAATAAGCGCTTAGCTGATGCCTGCCCATTAATTTTAGATATTTACTCAGTTTGGTTGCCTTGTAGCATTTGTTCAAAGGACGTACCATACCTACAGCAATTCAATACAGGGACCAAGGGTCTTCAAAAGATATCGCAACTAACAAAGAACTCGTTCGTTTGTGCTTAGCTGTGATATATTAGGTTACTTTCCGTTGACGGTAGCTTTCCTTTGATAGAGACGGTAAAATAGGGCACGAACTTTATTAACGACAGGAGGCTACTAAAACAAAGCTGCTGCAAATAAGTAAACACACTTATGTCTACCTCATCCCAACTGAAATTGCCTCAATGAAGGCTAGCGCGTATAAATTCCACTAAAGGCGCCTATGTAACGTGAGGTACAAAAAATGAGAAAATCGTAGGTAGCAAAAGTTGCACTTTTTGGTTTTATATTAATATTGATTTCCCTTAGGGTTGCCAACAGTCTTGATTTCCCAGGACATGTCCTGATTTTTGGGGAATAGTTTTTAAGAGTCGCAGGTGGTAGGATCCCGTGCACAGTCCTTTCGGATCGCTAACACCGTCTTACTCGCTCATCACGGCGTGGAGAATAAGACAGCCGGTGAGATTACTGGCGCATGAGGTACCTATTTCATCTCAGTCTTCTATACAGGCTGGAAAGTGGTAACGTACGAATCTGCAATTCACAAGTTCGTGGGTGGTGGTGTTTACTTACCGTCAGATGAGGTACCGTAAACCGGGGGTGCTATGTCGGAAACCTCCTCGAGAGCTCTAGCGTTACAGTTCCCTTCTATCATGGGCTTTGGCCCCATGGGGGGGGGGGGGGGAAGGGTAACGCTTAGGCCGGTGCACCCTGGGCAACAACGGCTGATTAAACCACTCGTGGATTAGTTAGCTGGTGGCAAATATCCGACCTGGGGGGGTGGGGGGGATAGGGCGGGGCGAATTATTATGTATAAGTATTTATTTTTTGGCGAGGGCTGGGGCGAAAGCCCCTTTTTATCAAGGGAGGGATCGAGTTTAGGCGGGGAAAGGCGGGCGGTTGCTGACGGGAAGCTGCTCTGCATCTGCGGCCGAGTAGCCACTGGTGCAGGTCGGGGGGCCGGTGCCAGATGGTGAAAGGAGGCGTAGCTCTGCACCAGGCCTGAAGGCACCAAACGCCTTTTGGGAGGGAAGGGGAGCCTTGGGGAGACGAGGGACAGAAGCGTTGGGTACTGTCGGGCCGAGCTGAGCTGCCTACTGAGTAGCCCCTCCCGCCGAGCTGGTCACTCGGCCTGGAGCTGGCGAAAAGTAGGTATTGCTTTGCGGTTAGTTACCGGCAGGCCTTTCGTTCTCTGAGGGGGGGGAGCCTAGGGGGGGACGGGGCGGGCGGTAGCTGACGGGGAGCTGCTCTGCATCTTTTTTTTTTTTTTTTTTTTATGTGAATAGGAAGGCAAACGAGCAAGTGGGTCACCTGATGGTAAGTGATCACCACTGCCCATAGACACCCGCAACCCCGGAGGGATTGCAGATGCGTTGCCAACCTAGAGGACTAAGATGAAATGCCTCTTGTGCCCGTAATTTACCCGGCTGTCTTACTCTCCACACCGGAACACAGCAGTGCAAGCTCTGCTACTTAGCGGCAGGATTAGCGAGTAAGATGGTGGTAGCGATCCGGACGGACCTTGCACAAGGCCCTACCACCCGCAAATCGGCATCTGCGGCCGAGTAGCCACTGGCGGTGCCAGGAGGTGAAAGGTAGCGCAGCTCTGCACCAAACCTGGAGGCGCCAAACGCCTCGTACGGGGAGGGACAGGGGCGAGTCCAACCTTGTACCTGCTGTTCGCCCCGGGCGGGGAACGGAAGGGCGAGCCTCATGCTGGCGGCGGGCGAAAGCCTGCCGTCGAAGCGGTGCGTTCCGCAAGGGACGCGATCGCGGAGCGGAGTGACCTCGGTCATTATCGGTCGGCACGTAACCTGGTCCGTAGGGCCGGGACCGTGGGCCGCCTCGTCTTTATCAAGATAAGGGGGCCGCGAGGAGAAAACCTCTATAAAAATCCGGAGGAGCGACGTGACCTCGGTCACGGTCGGACGCCACGTAAACCTGGTCCGCAGGGCCGGGACCGTGGGCCGCCTCGTCTTTTTCAAGATAGGGGGGCCGCGAGGAGTAAACCTCTATAAAAATCAACAGGGCGGCGTGATCTCGGTCATGTCGGCCGTCACGTAACCCCGGCCCGCAGGCGCTGGGAACGTGGGCCGCTGAGGGGGCTACGAGGAGTTAACCTCTTTAAAAAAACAGACGGTCACCGGCGGGGGAGGGCGGGGAATCCGGAACCCGCATTCAACGGTGCCGTCGCCACCTGCCCCATCCCGGGGCGGCCAGTGGACGTTGCGGTGATCACCGTGTGCGCCCGCAACGCCCGCAGTTCAAGGCCTGGAGGGAACGTGTGTGTTTTTAGGCGGTAGGCCTCTCCCCTTCTTCCATAGGGAAGGCAGCGGCGAGATGGAGAGCCCGTCATACCTCCGTTCGTATGCTGCCCCGAGCGCGGAGATGCATAAGGCGCATTTTCCACACGTTAAAAAAAAAAAAAAAAAAGGTACCGTAAACCGGGCTGAAATTGATCATTTTGGGGTTACTTTAATAGTTTTAAAATTGTTATAAAATCGATATTATCCACATACGGTGAATATTTGGCATGTAAGCGAAAAAAAGATCGTTGAAGACATCGATTGGACGCAGTAAATGCAAATAATAATGAATGACTTCGTCATTACAACTACTTTTTAAAGTCGCCCCGAAAATCAAAGTCAATCCGGTTTACGGTACTTGCTGGTTTTCCTTCCTTGTCGTATAAAAAAATGGGTTTCTTCCATGCTGGTCTGGGAGTAAAGAAAAAAACATAGAATTTACCAGTTGCTTCTCTTCCCGCGCAGATGGTAAAAGCCCATCGAGCTGTGATATGTATGTATGTATCTTATGGTTGCCAACAGGCTTGTTTCTCGTTTTTACGAGGAGACGAGGGTTTCCAAAGCGCACTGATAAGGTCATGTGCATTACCTGTATATGAGGTAGGCGATGGGCGGCCGCTGCTGCGCCTGCCACTGGCAGCACCCGAACTGGTGCGCGGGCGCATGCTCGAGGCTGAGCGCGCGCCGGCTCGCCGCCCACACGCGGCCCAGCATCGCCGGCTTGCACGTTTTCTTCTGCATCGCTATCGCGAAACGGACTGGTGTTACGTTACAAGTGTATCTATAAGGTGTCCTACAATTATTCTGAAATATTGCAGCAGGTGGTTGGGTTACTTCAATTGGATAATATAAATAAATAAATGACTGTAATGAGTGTAAATATTTTGACGCCGTATACTTTGAACAGCGACCGATGTATGGACACATTTGTCAACCACGATTAGGAAAGCCTAATAGTTATTTTCACACCTCTCATTCAGAAAAGTAAGTTTAGCTATGTCGAGAGGGATCAAAGTGCAACTTTTCTGTTCAAGGCTTTTCTGAGTGTTTTTTCGCAAATGCAATTTTTTGAAGTTGAAAATTGTAAAACCACACCATTTTCTATGCTGGTAGCTTTTTAATCATATTTAGAATTCTTTTTTCAAGATTTTTAATGTTCGGTGTGAAAAGTTGTATCAAACTTGGGAGCAAAATGATTTTCGTCTTGGGCGTTAACACTTGAATCCCTCATTATGCTCTGGATTCTATTCTTTCATTAGCTCCCTTGTGACACAAATAACTATTGTTTTGGGGCCCCATTACTGACCATTTTTTGTCACATTTCCGAGCAGTGGCGTGAAAATTAAATTAACAGAGACTTATTTAACGTTCATTTAAATGCGCTTGGAAAATTATGAGTTGTGACATTTCAGATATTGTTTGTTATTATTATAATTCATGTTAACATACATACATACATAAATCACGACTTTATCCCTTACGGGGTAGACAGAGCCTAGGGTAACAAGACCCAAAGGCCCCGCTTAGCATGATAGTAGGTGTAAAAGCGAATCAAAATAATGATGGGTTGCAAGTGCATCGCCAATTGGTTCCTAAGATTTTCGCCCATCCATGATTTTCATCCATATTAATCTAGCTAGAAATCCACCAAGCAGGGTGATCAGCAAATACTAGAAGAAATACATCAATATTGTGTCGTAAACGCTGAACCTCGACCCTCCCATTAACAAGTTTAAAATGACATGAAGAAATTAGCTTTAATAATGTCCAATTAGAGTCCTAGCTCATTTCATTTGAAGTACATTCGGCGCAGTGGTATCGATTTACTAAGTACCATTAAGTTCAAATGTCAACGGTACCAATTAACTGATCAATACTCTTCAATCGGGATGCATCGAAATGGCTTTTTATGGCGTCAGTTTATTACAATTTATGCTTCACAAGAATTCTTACTATATCCTATTCTATCTTAGTTCTCTTATCGCTGCAGTATTCCAACGTGGGAAGTAAAACAACCGTTGAAATTACCGGCACATGAGGTATTAAGGTCTGACGACACCGGCGCGTAAAAGATGCAATGTGCTTTTCGGCAACAAAATGTATGAAAAAACGATGAAAAAAACGTGACGCCTACGTCACGTCACTGCGTAAACGCGGCGGCGTGGTTTCTCCTTTATATCTTAGCCTTCTAGACTGCCAACGTTGCGTGTGTCCATTTAAGTATTTCTGTAATGTATGTAGATAGCTGAATCTCGGGAATAATACATAGGCTACTTTTTGTCTCTAAATGCATAGCTAGCGTTAGAGCGTTAGATAAACGAATTCTTCACCAATGACGAAGTTACGGACAACTAGTAATAACTATAAATTAAAAGGTTTCCGTGCGTGTTTGTGTGTATGTTTGTCCCTGCTCTTTCACGCTAATATTTGAAATGACTTCGATGAAATTTGGCACAAGATGGCTTATAATCCGGATTAACACACAAGATACTTTAATAATTCTTCTCGCTCCAAGTTGTATGAAACATCCAGTGAAATCCGATTACTCCTGTTCACTGGTTTATTATTCATGAGTAATAAACCCGTATGAATATACGTACATAGGCAACCGACGTTAAGTAACTATTATATTTGTTGCGGACGTATGCACTCCCGTAGCGCCCTACAACAGTGCCAAATTAGGGAATCCGTGTGGTTTTTATTGGGTATGCCTGACGCCTCGGGAGAGCTCCAAATACCCATGGTAATCCCGTACCGGGCCGGATGCATAAGGCGCATTTCCCACACCATAAAAAAAGGTACTTATAATATATGTATGTATGTATGTATAACTCTTTATTGTACATAAAACACATTAATTTTACAGGTAATGAGATAAACAGATGTACAAAAGCGAACTTATCCCTTAAAGGGATCTCTTCCAGCTAACCTTCGAACGATTGATCGTGCCGTGACGAGCAAAAATAAACGGTCACTTCCCATACAAAGTTGTAAGAAGAGTGACCCGTTATTTTTGCTCGTCAGTATATATTAGTACACAAGGCACCATTCAGCCAAATGATCCTGTGTAAATCCTCTCACCAGACTTCCTTGGCAATCATAGGCATGGCAAAACTTTTGTAAAACAGGTACCGTGAAAGTATTTCATAGAACCTATAACTATAATCATGCTAAACGTGGCCTTTAGGTCTTTGTTACGTTGGGATACAGACGTGATTTATGTATGTATGTATAAGTTAGGATTCAAATACTTCGCCTTACAACTAAAAAAATATGTCCATCACTACATAGTATAAAACAAAGTCGCTTTCTCTGTCCCCATGTCCCTATGTCCCTGTGTATGCTTATATCTTCAAAACTACACAACGGATTTTGATGCGGTTTTTTTTAATAGATAGAGTGATTCAAGAGGAAGGTTTTTATGTATAATTCTACGCAGACGAAGTCGCGGGCAGAAGCTAGTCTATCATAAAATAACAATTGAGTAGAGTAGATACGAGTAAGAATAATAAATAAACAAATAAATAAATAATATAATTATATTGTAACGACAAAAGGACCTATAAATATGTATTGAAACCTGTTGTTGAAGTGAACAACGAAGGGTAAAAGAACAAATAAACTTAACATAAAGATACCTTAGTCCTACTCTATGAAGAATTTGAATCGCATCGAAAAATATTATACTACTGTATTGTAAAGTTTAGTAATTACTTTAAAAAACCTTTCTACAAGAACTCTGTACCTACTGGATACAAGTGATGTTTGAATGTGTTTCATCTAATCACCATTTTTAAAAATAATGTGAATTATTCTACTTTTTTTAAGAAATTGCCTAATTTTGCTGTGCACATTCGAAAACACATACGGCGATTTGAGTTCACTGGAAGAAACTGTTTAGATATACAATGAAAAAAAGAGAGACGTTAAATTCATTTCATCGCGTCCAAGGTTTATTATTCGAGGCGTTTGTCTGTATTCGTTCCTGATATAGCTAAATAAATTATATAGAATCAAGAACTTATTAATAAAATATTATATAGACTCTTGCGTTTAAAAACCTCTGATTCATTTATTATTTAAATACGAGCGAAAGAAACTGGTTCATAACATAACAGTAGACACTACGTTGCGTGAGTGCTTCATAATATAAAATTATGAATACTCTGTAATCAATCGGCGGAATTGCCATTATGGTATCGCTTATGAATTCTCAACAAGCAGCAATGATTTTAATTAGCGCTCTTATACCTAAACTCCTACACGAGATAAAAACAGTCTTTTTACGTGTTATCATTTAACTTGAAATTTTCGTATTTACGTAAGTTCGTTAGTAAAGGGAATTAAATTTTCCGGGATAAAAAGTAGTACAATCTAATTTTCGCATTTGTAATATTAGTAGGATAGAAAAATGTTAACGATTTTTGTTACAAAAACCTTATTTCGGTTTTCCAGTGATTGTGTGGCTCCGTCATTATGTTAGAACTTTGCGGGTGAACGCTTTGCACGCGATCAATAAAGGGGGTTCATAGTAATTAAGCGTCCATAACACCAGGGCTTGCCAAACTCAAGAGCATAACTTTATTGTGGAGACGTTCACAATCATTATTTAATACCGCTAGGTACTAAGCATGAAAGGGACAGAGAATTTGTCTTCTATTTTTTTTTGTTCGAAAGTAAACCGATCTGAATACTGCTTTCTACTTATAAATAAGAAACATAATATAGGTTTTTGCTAAATATCTAAATGCTTCAGTCATTTTTGATATTCGAACTGTTTTTTAAATAGATAGGTATACATAATATTAAAAAGACCTTGCAATAGAAACAAGGATTTATTAAAAAAATACTATCTATCTATCTAATCAGCTCACATCCACCCACTGCTTGAGTAAATGCCTGCTTTATATCCACGTCACCTTGCCCGGTCCTGTGCCAGTCTCATCCACAGTTTTCCAGCCGAATGACAGATATCATAAAAATACAACTTACAAAAATCTAGTGTACAGTAATAGACGGTTATCTATACATATAAAATATCCCATACGTAAAAAATTCCTCGCGGCACCCCTTTTGTCTCTATCCTTCGGGGGAGGAGATCAAGATTCAGTGTTGTAACGGCATTTTTTCGTCATTATCCTCTCAGTAAATGTTGTTACAAGAGATGATGTTGAGAATTAAGTTTTAGTAAAAATTAATGTAACGTGTAATAATCATAAGAGGATAATGACACTAATGCATTGACGTTTGATGCGAGCTGTCAAACCATTGGAATATTCACAATCACAAGGCTTCACCTCGCACAGCTTGAGAACCCCTGAGTTACGACTTGTCGTGCGATGCGATACGATAACAGCGGACGTCTGTACCTCACGCCCACAATCGCTCGACAATGATCTTTTTCAGTGACGAGACGAGACGTATAAATCTAAATTAATGCCTTCCTCTTTACTGATAATAGAACCCCTTTGAAATAGACTGCTGTTTAACATGAAAAGACACGCGTTGAACTCGGACGTGGCCATTGGCCAATGTAGTCAGTTACAAGTAGATATACAAGAGAAGTGGAAATATTATAATCCCTTATAAGATAAACAAATGGTACAAATTACGTACTATTGCGACATTATGCAGTTTTTCTCAAGATGTTTTTATAAATAAAGCATAATATAATTATTAATTGCCATTAAGTAAATGATTACCTTCAAAAGCTTCGTTCATACGTCATAGAGATAACACTGCGCATTAAACGGTATATGGGGCAGTAAATGTAATGGGGTCAATGCCAGTAAAACATCACTTGTGCAAATTCAAAAACAGTTGACATAACACTGAGCCACTGCCCACACCGGCTGTTTTGGTCTTATCGTGTTTTGCATAATAGTATACCTGAGATTAATCATTCGACATTGTTATGGTTACGAATTCACTAACACGTGCGTATATATTTAAAATTAATTTTATGGGTTTAGGCTACCATTAGGCAGACGCAGCAATTTTTGGTGATTAACTGTGTCAGTGAACAGGGGGGTAATTTTTGAAATCACATCTGTGAAAATACCGTTCGAAGGGGGTATAAATTTGTGTCATTTATAACACAATGATGATTTAGCGAATTTTTTGGTCGTATTGGGAATTCAAAATTGTTTACCACTTCCAATGGTATTTTCACAATGTGATTTAAAAAATTAGACCTAGGTCCCTACTGTACTAGTCTATACCATATGTAACGTATAATATAACAATATAGTATGTACAGTCAAGTGTAATAATATGTATCTAAACAAAGTTTCAAAAATAAGTACCATACGCTCTTACGCCAGCGTAATAAGGTTGTGGGACATATTTTTGAGAAGTTCCTATCGATACTTATTTTTGCACTTGACCGTACCTATGCAAGATTTTTTTATATATTTGTGTAGATATTTGAATGCAGAGACAACAAAGAGTATTACTATCTCATCTCTCTCATCATCCAAAACATATATTTCAAAAACTCGACAACAAAAACTTTCGAACTGGGCTCGACAAGTTGCTGCGTGTCTCCACCATAAATAAATGGTGTCGTAAACACACCGAAATATGATTTTTAGTGCGACAGTGAAATTCAATCTCCGCAAGTAATTCGTACGCGAATTCCTCTGACAGGTGTCATATCATGCTGAGTAAAGTGATGGAGTGGTAAACAAAAGACGTTGAGCATTGTTGCCTTCTTGCATCAATTTTATTGTTTGCGCCTTCGATGTAATCTGGGTATTTGGTAGTCAAGTTAAGCGATTTTCAGGGACGGTAGAGGGGTTCAATAAAGCCACCGGGTCCCTTTGTGTCCCATAATGGTCATAACTATTCGTTAGTCAAATGTTTTTCAAAACTCTTGAAATCATTAATTTTTCAGGAATTTTGGAAATGTCATCTCATCGGAATGCAGTAGATTGGTTAGGTTACTTTATTATCAAGCACCTGGATGATCGAGCTTGGCTGAGTATTTTTTTTGTTATGTTTTCTAAAAAATAAATCTAGCTGGATTGATTTATCGCCTCCGAAACCCCCTGCGCACTAAACTTCATGAAAATCGTTGGCGCCGTTTCCGAGATTCAGATTATATTATTCATGACTAAAGACAATTAGGTATGTCAAACTTTACATTCGGAACTACAATTTTAAGTGACATAACATATAGGCCAGGGTCGATAATTTTTGAGACAAAATAAAATTATAGTAGGATGAAACCCATCAGGAAAGGTAGAGAATATTACAAAAATGAAAGGAAAAATAAATTACGGTCGATCTGAGGTCGGGAAGGGGGGAGGGGGGAGTTTTTAAGGGTGAAAAACGGTTTATCTCGATTTCCGGCAAAACTACAAGTCTTATGAAAAAAAGTTAAATCGCAAAGTTGTAGGTAATAAAAAGGTCTACAACTTTTGTTTTTACACTTTTTTCACATAACCTCAAAATTTATGAGAAAAATTCAAATAACCAAGTTTTTGGTTTTTTATTTTTATCTTTTGCAAAAATAATTATTTTTTCACGAAACTTGGTGAAAACTTACCTTTTTATGTCCCGAACATACAGTAATTTTTTTGATTTAAAAGATTAATTTTTTCACCTTATTTTGACTTAATATCGAAAAAGCACCCTAATTTTCAATCGAAAATTCTCACGTCAAAATATCAGCTTTTTTAAAAAAGTCGGTGCCTGTTTTGTTCGTTGAAATCTCTACTTTCTGATGGTATAAATATATATATATATTACTATGGTAAATGTTCTCAAAAAATGCAAATAAACGAAAAGAACATTATGTTCAATTTTGAGCTATTTATTAAAATTAAAACTTTAATTATTCGTTAAACGTAAGATTTCATGTTACATTAGTAAACAAAAAAAATTACGAATCCATAAAACATAAAGATTGCAAAAAACATTCGAAAATTGTTTTTTTAATATTTAAAAAAAATGGATTTGAAGGGGATTTCATCTAAAAAATGTGACTGCTGCGTTTTTTTTTTAGTAATAAAGTTGATTTATTAAATTTTAATTACATTTATGTCATAGAAAATCTCATAATATATAAATATACATGTAAATCGTACTATTGAATTTCGATACTTTATACTGGTTACGTTATTCATTATAATTTTCTTAAATACAATAATCTTGTCATTTATAAATACCTTGTCTTGCATTCTAATCACTTCTCTGTTAGTTTTTGTCTCTATGATGGCATTTCTTCATCGTTAGATTCGAACACACATCTTTTGCCGTACTTTGTTCGGGGTGGACGCAATATCAGATCATTCGTAAATTTTATTTGCGTATGAATTTTTTTATATAACACTGAATTAAAATGCAGGTGTTGTATGTATACGATTGTATTGTATTTAATAACTTTGTTTTTTTGTATATTTTGTGAGAGGAAATAAGATAGTTGTACTGAAACAGTGTTTTTATTAATTTGTTTTGAGCTATTTGTAATGGTTTGAGGTTAGTCTTGGCGGCTGTACCCCAATACCCCAAACTTCGATAAGGTAGTCTAGGTGAGGTTTTACTAGCGCATTAGGTATATCTATAACCGCACGTGTACCGCACTTGTTGGGGAAGAAATCTAGCAATACCACGGAGTGCTCCTGTCAAAGAGGTAATAAGTCATTTATTCTTGAAGGATTATATTCTGTTATTTTTTTTTATATTTTTTATTTTTTTGCTAAAAATATAATTGTGCTACTAAAGTTTTCGAGTAATTAAAGTGTAAATTTTAATAAATAGCTCAAAATTGAACAATGATGCAAAAAAAAAATTAGCATTCGAGTTTTTTTCGTTTATCTGCATTTTCTGAGAACATTTATCATAGTAATGTACATATTTTTTTATACCATCAGAAAGTAGAAATTTCAGCGAACAAAACAGGCACCGACTTTTTTAAAAAAGCAGATATTTTGACGTGAGAATTTTCGATTGAAAATTAGGGTGCTTTTTCGATATTAAG
The DNA here is from genome assembly GCA_949127965.1 of Pandemis corylana. Classification (NCBI taxonomy): domain Eukaryota; kingdom Metazoa; phylum Arthropoda; class Insecta; order Lepidoptera; family Tortricidae; genus Pandemis; species Pandemis corylana. Next base: position 13,256,663 of record OX421851.1, on the reverse strand, counting down.
TCCAAATAAGGTGAAAAAATTAATCTTTTAAATCAAAAAAATTACTGTATGTTCGGGACATAAAAAGGTAAGTTTTCACCAAGTTTCGTGAAAAAATAATTATTTTTGCAAAAGATAAAAATAAAAAACCAAAAACTTGGTTATTTGAATTTTTCTCATAAATTTTGAGGTTATGTGAAAAAAGTGTGAAAACAAAAGTTGTAGACCTTTTTATTACCTACAACTTTGCGATTTAACTTTTTTTCATAAAACTTGTAGTTTCGCCGGAAATCGAGATAAACCGTTTTTCAAACTTAAAAACTCCCCCCTCCCCCCTTCCCGACCTCAGATCGACCGTAATTTATTTTTCCTTTCATTTTTGTAATATTCTCTACCTTTCCTGATGGGTTTCATCCTACTATAATTTTATTTTACTTTTTATTATTTTCAAAGGTATCGACCCTGGCCTAATATAGCCACATACATATATATTTTTTGGTACTCTAATTTAAAAATGATTAAGGCCGGGGCCGCACTGGTAACGCGATGGCGACTAAATCAAACGTCGTTCGAGTTATGTGAGCGGCCGCATTGATTAAACGACCATCAATGCGGCCGCTTACATAATTCGAACGATGTTTGATTTAGTCGCCATCGCTGTCGCTTTGCCATCGCATTACCAGTGCGGCCCCGGCCTTATAGTCAGCATAATAAGTTAGTGTAATAAGATATAATAAACCATATACCCAGTCAATAATTACGCTAAAAACGTCAGACCTTCCTTTTAATCAATGCAGCGTCAAAATGGTCATAATAGTTGTCCGCGTTGCCCAGACAGCCCACTTATTATGAAAACGGTTACCGCACTTGTGTAATTAACTTTATCCTCTGCCTAATCAACTCTTTGTGGGTTGTATATTAAGAGGCATAATGTAAATTGTAAGCAAAGTCTCGGAACTAAAAGTTGGTATGCAATAGCTAGAACTAAATGAATGCATCGCTGTCAGACAGACGGTTCAAGTGGGGGTCAATGTTTAAATCAGCGATTAATTGACGCTTAGGCTAAGGACACACCGCAGACGTCACGCATAGAAACAACTATTCGTTTCCTTGTGGCATAGATGAAATAACTAAATATACTCGGGAGCAAAGAAACCGGGTCACTTTTAATACAACTTTCTATGGGAAGTGACCCGGTTTCTTTGCTCCCGAGCATAGATTGGTAAGGGGGCGTCCATTAATTACGTGAGGCATTTTTAAGGATTTTTTGACCCCCCCTCCCCCCTTGGTGAGATGTCATAAGATTTTTCTCGACCCCCTCCCCCCTACGTCAATCTCACGTGAGATTTTTCAAAACTTGTACTTTGGGTATAAAAGTATTGGATTTATTAAAAAAACTACACAATTTCAATAGGTTTTTTATTTTCATTCAACTTTAATTTAACTTAATTTTCACGCAGTTTTACACCATTTTCTGCTAAAAAAAATTACGTGATATTTGCCAAGACCCCCCTCTCCCCCAAGTGAGATTTAGTAAGATTCGGCTCGACCCCCTCCCCCCCTAAATACCTCACGTAATTAATGGACACCCCCTAACACGAGCTATCATTTACACCATACTAACATAAAATTTTCGAGATTGTTTATCCCTTTTATCTGCTAAAATACCAATTAAGATAAATATTAGGATTTTAATTACATATTTACTTTTTGTTTTGATTAAAATGAAGTGAGTTCATTCACTATACTAACTATCCATATCGATCACAATAACTGCTTGGCCAATTGTAGTGACCTGCTTGACCTTTGGCCGGCCAATCAGAGTGCAGCAGTCGGCACAGTGGTTTGGCGAATTACTTTTTCATATAAATTGTATGACATTGCTACTCTATCAGTTATCTTCTCTATGCCTTGTGGTTTTCAAGACGTATCGTGTGCCACTGAGTCCGCGGCTACTGAGATACGCGTCGTCTGACCAGTTTCATCCAGTATCGCGTATCTTGTCGAGTAGCGTGTGATTGCTAGTGTGTACTCAGCCTTACGTTCGAGACGAGCCCCCGACAGCTGACGACTTGACTAAAGCTGATCAATTGATACGTTTGGGGCCAAAAACAAACAAGTCAAGCTATCAATTGATAGCCACCTGCGACGGTTACTCCGAGCCGACAAGAGCAGACAGTTATGATTTTTATGATCTTCTGCAACCTTTAAGGCGATTTATTGATTGCTGATGAAGAGTTTCTCCACTTTGCGCAGTTATTTAAAGTAGTTGCCACTTTGGTACTATTCTTGTTACGTAATTTTAATCTCAAGAATGATGATGATGTTACAAAAATGTTTACGAAATTTTCATACAACATTATTTATAATTAATAACATATATTATTAGCATTATGCCCCCATGCTGCTCTGGGCGCAAAGAAAAAAACATAGAGTGAACCCGCTGCGTTTCTTCCCGCGCAGTTGGTAAAAGCCCATCGAAGGAAAATGGGTGAAAATCTTAGGAATTATGTTATAGGCAATACGGCTAGCAACCCAGCACTATTTGGATTCCCCTTTCCATCTATACCCCCGCAATCATGCTCAACGTGACTTTTAGGTCTTGTTATCTTAGGCTCTGTCTATCCCGTAAGGGATATAGACGTCATTTTTGTAATTTTAGCATTGGCTGACCGAGCTATCATGCTTTTTCCGAGTTGATGACACTCGGCTAGATAAACTTTTTGACCTAGGTAGATAGTAAATTCCGTCAAAATCGTTGAAACCGTTTTTGATATAGACAATCAAATATCGCACGTTTAATGAAGGATTAGCTTTTACAATACTAGAGATTTTTCGAACAATTAACGGTTTATAAGTCCCTTTAATTTAGGTTAGCTTGCGATTCCGGGGATCTTCAATATCAGCGCATTCTTGCCCGTAGCGCCCGGAATTGGTATTGCTAATTACATCAGCATATTGGATTACATGTATCTTCTCCATATGCTGAAGACCACTATGCTACCCACCACCACCACTAAAAAACTAACTTTTTAATTGGTCTTATTATTATTATTTAAAATAATACACTAGCACTAGCAGCTCTTTGAGCTGATACGTGTATATCTATCACTGCACTTGTGTTCTCTGACTTTTTAAATGAATGTCTAGTCTATCTAAAACTGTTGACTGAAGGTGCAAGGTTGTATTGTATTGCACTTATCACAAGTTCGGATCTCAAATTCCCTGAAAATTAAGTCGAGCTCTCGCATTTTGAGCATTTTGCTTTTTTAGCACATTTACCGCATTCTGCATGCCGCAAATCATAGCATTTAATACCGACTCTTGGACGTCTACTGTACCATTTCCGCCTATGTTTGTAAAAATAATCACTTTGAATTTTATCGATTTTTCACGGGAAATGTACCTATTCGTATGCAACTTGCATAGGGCAAGGCTTAAATGGCTTGTCTATTTTTCGCAAATATTGAACGATGTCTCGATTTTGTCTAATCATTAGGTACCTACACGAGTAATGTTTACAAGAGTATGAAATGTAATTCATTCTTTTGTGATCTAGTTTTTCAATTCAGACTCTGACATTGAGTCTCGCTCTAGTGTATCATGACGTTATCAAGATCTCGTGGCAGTCAACAATTATTGTCATGTGAAACTGCACCATTTTTTATTGTGATGTCCATGGTAACAATGACAACAAACGATCGTGTGTTCAAGGGCACTAGCGATAGTGGCGGTACGTAATGTGCACAGCGGCTTTTATTCTAGTTTCCTGCAACAATGTTGTTCAAAAACCGCGTGGTGATTACATAAGACCGTCTGCTAGCTGTCTGGGTTAATAATTATGGGTTACAGTCATGTCTTATCGACGTTATTTATTTCTACTAGATAATTTATGCAGTTTTAAATAAAAAAAAACAATTAATTAATTCTTCAATGCTGGTCTACTCCCAAGTAAAGAAAAAACAGAATGTACCCGGTGCTTTTCTTCCCGCGCAGTTAGTAAAAGCCCATCGAGGGAAAATAGGTAAAAATTTTAGGAATAATGTTATAGGCGTTGCGGCTAGCAACCCATCATTATTTCGATTCCCCTTTCCACCTATATAGGTTATTTGGTGGTTATTTTGTAGTAGGACCATTTTTTTAAACAATCGATGGACTTTAATTAAGTCATGGACTGTGGATATTGTATTTTTTGTAAAATGAACTTAATGAAATTGAGCTAATGAAATGAAATGATGAAATGAAATGAAATGAAATGAATGAAATGAATGAAATGAAATGAAATGATTTATTCCAGACTTGCATCCATATATAGAATTTATTATGGCATTCACGCTTTTAAGTGCAATTTAAACGAAAACTTAAAGTTAATTCTTTTTTTACTAAATACATTCGAATTTCTTGAACTTGCCTTTACTTCACTTGTGGCTGCGAGCTCCAAGCACGTGGCAACACTCAAGCGCCGCACTCAATCACAATTAGTAGGTACGTCGGGCACAACATGCACGGCGGGCAAATTTTACAGCTGTCTAATGAACGGTCAAAACGCTCACCGCACATCGGGTAATTGACAAAACAGGCAATGTATATTAGAAAATTGTGGCTAGGCCGTTGGTTGACTGATTCGCCGCCGCGCTTCGAACCGTCAGGGAGCATCGACATTCTTTTTAATTATTTCAAGTACTTTTTGGCGACAATTAATTGAACAATAGTTTTTTAAAAGCGATTGGAGATACAGTTGGCTGTGTGTGGTTCTATGATTTAACCTCGACCGTGAAAATTGCTGCACTCGAGCGAAAATCATAACTTGCTATCCTGCTTCGATAAAAAAAATATTATTGACAAACACGTGCACACGAAATATTCTACCGAGTGACCTAGTCTTGATTATGTTATTTAACATTGGGTGTTTTTTTGGCCTGGAAAAAGTTTTAATAAGCGTATATCGATATGGTATTTATCTACAATAAATAAAATAATGTAAACAATGTGCCTAGTTGTTTACATTGGCAGGTGAACTACTTATTAGAAATATTAAAAATAACGCGACCGTTTTAGATATCTAGTTATCTTCCATGTAGGTACTTTTAGACGACAAAACAAGAGTCTGAGTTAAATATTATAAACATTCATTTATTTCCCATAATTTTGGTAAAATTATTAGAAAAACTTACTCAAATCCAATATGGGTAGCTTCATGCCTCCGACAATATCCAAGCAGCAAAATTAACAGTTTATAACATAAACAAGATCACTACTTTAATTTTCTGCCTATATTATAACTGTATTCCTGGTAATCTTACATGTATGACTATTTTGTGGCTGTATTTCGTCCGTAATTCGCGTATATTGGGATGTTTTGACAGGAGGGAATGTGAACGAGCGATGTGCGCATGCCCGCGCGGCCTTCACACTGCGCTGCGGTTCGGGTCGGCGTCGTTGGGGATACCATGGCGATCCGCAGATCCACGATCTTACAAAACGCGGAAACACCTTATTACGTTCATTACACGGCAGATTTACAATAAGCCGGGGACGATTTATTACAAGTCAGTATAACCAATAGATAACCGTTGAGTTAGAATTATTAAATGTCGTGATATATTTTAATAATAATAGCAAGTTACAATTTTAAACCTCTGAAATAGTATGTGTGATTGGTTTTGTTGTGGTTTTTATGTTTCAGTTACCGATTTTTAAAAAGTGTTTTTCAGGAAAGAGACATGTCAAGATCTTTGTTTAAATGTGAAAAAACCAAAGTAGGTGTAGGTATTTATTGCCCTTTTTTGCTAAAGTAATTTTTTATCTGATTTTTGCTATGTTACGATTACAATACAATGCCATTACCCGATAATTAAGTCTTTGTATTATATTTAGGTATATGCAAATCTGATGGCAGTAGCACCCTAATCATTGTTTTAAATAGTTTTCAATTACCTACTTACATTTAAAAAAGAAACAATGGTCTCATCTGCATAGTAATTTTTAAGTAATTTTTCGCATTTTAGTGTTCACGACCATATAAATGACCAGCTTCAGTTAATTACACATAAACGGATAACCACGGTAGTTTCATGTTGAAAGCTTCAGTTAATTTCAAAATTTAGCGGCATAATACTATTTTTAAATAATCTTTGAAAAAGGGATTCTTACAGTCGCGTATCGTGATTAACCACTACAGGGTTGCCGATTGGTTTAAATAATGATCTAATTATTGTATAAAAAAACCCACTGCTAAAATATTAGAAAGATAGAAGGCGAAATATGCTGTGCACCTGATTGGAAAGAAAATAGAAGGAAGAAGAGGCAGAGGAATGCCGAGACGTGGGTTTATGGATCAAGCAAAGGAGAAGGTTATTAATGTAGGTAATGTACCTACTCGTAGTGTCGTATCAGGAGCTCAAAACAATGGCAGAAAAAAAGATCTGAATGTCGATTACTCCACCGACAAGAGCTGGCTCTTAAATTTATGATGTTGACTAAGATACTGCAACGCTGAATTAATATCTAAAAATCAGTCCTTACAGTCTGCTTAACTGACGAACTTTTTTTTCTTTGAAACTCTTTTCAATTCTGTGAGCTGAACTACCTATCATGAAAGTTTTCGATTCAGTAGCGAGTACGACTGAGAGAAGACTTTTGGTTCATCAAAAAATAGAGAGCCTTTAAGATACTGTTTTGTACTGATTTTGTGCAGTTTTTTTAAACATACACGGGTAGAAAATGAGATTTTTTATGACTCGTTTAAAAGAAATATTTCATCGAAATCTTATCAGTACTATGAGCATTCATGCAGCAAAGCGGACGAATCTGACTGAGTGCGATCGTTACAATTACAAAGCCACTATTATACTTTCATGCCAGTTGACACTTAAATCGTTTTTCTGTTACATAATACAATCATAACCATAACATAGTAATTAAAAATAGTGGCACAGTGAGCTGTAGACTTCGCGAGCCTGCCTTTTCAACAGATTCACATGTGCCCGTTTTTCACCCGTTGGCTCTACAATTTTGAAAAAAATCCAAATACTGAATCCACTAAAATAATTCCATGTAACCAACGCATCAGAGTACAAAATTTGGTTAAGAAATTCGACCTGTATAGTAGAACAGGCAGTAGGAAATACGAAATCACTTTTACTCAAGCTGAAAGGGAGATGATTCGCTCGCGCTTTGCTCTCCACTCGGTCAATGAATATGAGAAAAATAGTTAAAGGATTCAAGCGTGCGCCCACAGCTGTGCGATCAGCGTCAATATAATGGCTGCGTCCTCAAACCTCGATTAGAACTAATTCATACGTAAGTGGCTGTTCCGCGTTTGCCCGCCGCTCCCGGCAATCACAGCTGATCACTACATTTTTAGCCGTTTGTAGCACAATTAGAAGCCACTCGTCGTACTTAAACACAAACAAATGGGATCCTAATTTAAAGCAATTGGCCGCTCCGCACCGAATCGACAGGCAATTTACCGAAGAGTCTCAATGAAAAAAATGTCCGATGACATTGCGCTAAAGTCTCATGACTCTAATGCTAATAGGTAATAAGCGTAGCAGCCGTAGTAATACGTACACAAGCAGTGAAAATGCACGTGTTTGTCTACCTACACTGTTCAAAATACAGCCAGAGGGACGGACTTATTGATAAGGTCCTTGAAAATTGTTAGGTATTTAGTCAAATAGTAGTCAAAATAGTTGACGTTTCTGTAGGAAAATCACATTTAAACGAACCAACTTTTTATGTTTCTTTATTTAGGGTTCTGTACCTCAAAAGGAAAAAAAGGAATTTGTTCGCTTTACCACATGCAAAAATAACTGATTTGACAACCGGATAGCCTAGTGACCGTGACTATTAAAGCAAGAGATCCCGGGTTCGAATCCCGGGAGTGGCAGCACATGTATAATGAATATGAATGTTTAGACTGAGTCATGGATGTTCTACGTAAATTTATTGATTTATGATGTATTTATTATATGTATTCTGGTTGGTGGTTGTTTAGTATGTATGTATTTACCATAGCATAAGCTTTGCTTAGATTGGGACTAGACCAATTGGTGTATATTTTCCCGTGATATTTATTGATTTATTATCTTATTTCTAAAAATACCTTTTAAGAGGATGTTTGTATGTACCTACAAAATAAAATGGTTTATTGTTCTTATTATAAATGAAATTGGTGGTTCCAGATTTTTTCCGTTAAGTACGTGTTTTGTGACGCTTTGCTTCTTATCAAATGATAATTCTATGACAACGGAAAGAACCCTACTAAAGGTTTTGAATCCCACGGTTTTTGTTTGAATATACACAAAAGTATGTACCTTCATGATCTCGCATGGACCTACGTTACATCAATTTCGACTTCATGCCGCCACGCGTTCCTGAGAAAAAGGATCTTGACTGAAAAATAAGAACCGAAGTAAACCTATAAGGGCTTTCTTTTTGAGCATTCAAGGATTAAATTCAAACACTGTCATACTTGACACCAACTTTATAACTTTAAATCTCAACAGGAGCTTTTATATTGACCGTATGTATTAGCTAATAAATTTCTCTTATTCATATTCATATAGGTACCTATTTACTACGTATCAAATGAATTGAGAATTTTACTTCGCAATTATTGTTTCTTTTTACGGTTAAACCCTTTAGAAACTAAGGACATTTCTAATCGATAATGAAAACCAGAAGAGATGGAGAAATCCGAAAAGTAAAGCTATGGCCGGGAACCGAACTCGGATCCTCATCAATCTGTGTGCGTGCTTTTACCCCTACACCACCCACAGCAATCATCATAGGGTAAAATAACGCATCATGGATGGATGAGGATTCGGATTCGATTCCCGGCCTTAGCTTTACTTTTCGGATTTTCCATGTGTTCTGATTGTGTGTCGTTTAAAAGCTTAGAGGGCTGGACGGAGTACCTTATGTGCCAGTCATTACATTACACCGTGGTATCAAGACATCCTCACCTCAGACCTCAGACCTCAGTGCCTCAAGTCGAAAGTATTCGACCAGTGTGTGTTACCAGTGATGACTTACGGCACTGAAACGTGGTCCCTCACTATGGGAACAAGCTCAAAGTAGCCCAACGAGCTATGGAGAGGGCTATGCTGGGAGTCTCTCTGCGAGATCGAATCAGAAATGAGGAGATCCGTAGAAGAACCAAAGTTACCGACATAACACATAAACGGATAACTCACGTATAAAAAGTCGAGTGATGCTCGACATGTTTCGGACTATTTCGTAGTCCTTTTTCCAAGAGCGCTCGCCCCGGCGGCAGCGACACGAACACGGCGCGCCAGCGCCGAGCTGCCGCCGGGGCGAGCGCTCTTGGAAAAAGGACTACGAAATAGTCCGAAACATGTCGAGCATCACTCGACGTTTTATACGTGAGTTATCCGTTTATGTGTAATAATGATTAAGTCTCACGGTAGTTTCATGTTGAAAGTTACCGACATAGCCCAGCGGATTAGCAAGTTGAAATGGCAGTGGGCAGGGCACATAGCACGGAGGACGGATGACCGATGGGGTCGAAAGGTCCTCGAGTGGAGACCACGTACCGGCAAGCGCAGCGTGGGCCGTCCACCCACAAGGTGGACCGATGACCTTATTAAGATCGGAGGATCGCGCCGGATGCAAGCCGCTTCCAACCGGTCTTATTGGAGGTCTAAAGGAGAGGCCTATGTCCAGCAGTGGACTTGTAATGGCTGAGATGATGATGATGATGATCAAGACATCTATAGTGCGTATACTTTGCATGAACTAATTCATAGCCGACCGGGTCCGGAACCGGGTTTAGTTTATGCAAACCGGCCGTGACCGAGCCCCGCCGGAGGCACGGCACGGCAGCGGTACAGTGCGGAGTGTGTACCAACCTTTATGACTTGGAAATAGCGTGTCTAGCGCCCATGTGATTTTCTTATTATACAATACAATACAACGAATAAAAAATTTACTTTATAAATATATATGTTTTTCATGCAACCCTCCCTCCACTGCTGCCAATAAAACACATATAAATCCCACAAACTTAATTATCCCATACACCACACAAACACTGACGCGTTTCGATCCCTCTACGGGATCATTATCAAAGTTTAATGAACACCACTGTTACACATTCAAAACCCTTTTTTGAACATCAAAACTCTTTATTGAACATCACAAATCAGTACAAAACAATACAGAAACAACGAACAAGGTAGACAATTGGCGGTCTTATCGCTTGATAGCGAAGAAAATAAGAGGAGGGAATAATGTAGCTTTGATCAGATTTAATAGCGTCTCATAGCTAATCTGTACTTTTTGTTTTATATTTTGAATGAAATTAAAAGAAGTCAGCAAACCGTAATAAAAATGCGCCTGACGCACTGGGTATATTTGTAAAATCGGAAAAACGCGTTTTCCCAGAAATAAGACATGTGGCTAGATCGATTTCTCGCACCAGAAATCCCTGTATACCTTTCATAGAAATCGTTGGGATCGTTTCCGAGATCTCCTAAAATAACAAATACCTATTGCTCGCTTGGGGTAACTAACGGGGTACTTTCCATACAAATTTGTATGAAACGCGACCTGTTATTTTTGCTCGTCAATATAATATAAAATAGGACAGATGCTCAACAGTACCTAAGTTTCATCATTTCGTAAGTGAAGATTCTGCGATGATTGAATCATTCACTTTTAATGGAACTATATTTTTATCTATTTACTATGTTCGATATAAGCTGGACGAAGTTTACATCCTACTAATATTATAAATGTGAATGTAAGTTTGTTTGTTACGGTTTCACGCGAAAACTACTCAACCAATCATCATGAAATTTTGTACACATGTTCTTGGAGGTATTAGAAGTAACATAGGATACTTTTTATTAAAAAAAATATTTTTTATGTCGTCACTCTGACGTTATCGTCGCGGGCAAAAGCCAGTAATATATATTTTTATATATTGGGGGTGCAAAAATATACTTTGAATTTTTATTCAGTTCTAGCAAAACTCTCAGACGGTATATTATGTAAAACTACTTAAGTAGCAAACCTAAAAACGACAGAAATAAAAGTGCGTGTTTATTTACTTATGCACTTGAATTAAAAACGCCGGTAAATTGAACGGTTTTCTTCATGCAATTAAGACTCAGCTCAAGTAGCAAAATGTGATTAAAACGATAAAAAAAACGCGTTATTGTTACGTACTTACTCACGTTTCACCAAAATCATTGCATAAACGGCGAAGCAGGTGACCAGGTAAAACAATACTGCACACAATGCCATAGTTATGAACACATCGATCTGACTGTCGACACCCGTCCACCATTCGATACTGATTGGCATGTGCCTCAATACTCAACTAAACATTTCGTATAAGATGTTCCTTCTATATAAATTTAATAATAAACAGTGCAATTGTATTGGCTACGTACCTGAGTCTACTGTCATCATAGGAACTAGTACCACATGTTTGCACATCGCTGCTTTTTTTATTTCGCGCTCCTGTCGGTTCGGAGTGAGCGTGCAGGTGGCGCGCGGCCGAGTGGCTCGTATTGGCGCGGTGCGGCCTGGTAGTGGTGGCCTGGTAGCGGCCGCGGGCTCACTGGCCGTCGCCGCGCCGCCTCACGCCATAGCCTGCTCACGAATCGCCGGCACCCACGAGCCGCTAGCTTCCCGCCATCTGCTACGAGAAACGATCGATATAATAAGCGGCAGCGCTACGACTTGATACGACTTTAATATTGAATTCCGATTTTAATTCCACCGTGTAGCGTCAAAGAGAAACATAGAACTATTATTTAAAATAATGCAAAAATTGGAGTAAGTTACAAAGAAGGAAATTAGGTTAAGTTTGATAAAAATTCAAAAATTCAAAATTGTTTATTTGTAAGAATACGGTATATGTACAGTACAGTGGTCTTAAGTGGTATAAGTAGTCCCTGTATTCAGCCTGCAAGCAAGCGTACAAATATTTTAAAATATAAACTAATTAATTAATTCGGGTAGGCATTTAATTTACAATAAAATGGTCAATAATATCAATAATAATGAAATAATAACATTCCTAGATAATAATTATGTCAACTTAATCCAATCAATGTACAATGTCAATGATGTCTATAATTTAAGTAGTCCTTGACACTGTAGAAACATTTCTCCAATAACCATCTCGTCAAATTACGTTTGAACATCTTTCCCGACAACTTTTTTTTTTCATTTGGAACTTATTCACATTCAACTGCAGTATAAAGTTTTAATATTGAGCGTGGTTAAGCATGTGTAGTATTTAGTGTAGGAACTAAAAAAAATATGGTGTTTTCTTGCAGATTGATTACAGTATTTAGACATTAAAGTGTCACTAGTATTTAGCTTTATTTTATTTACCTACTGAAGACGATCGGTCTAGAATAAATCGTTTCTATAAATTGATTCTAGAGTGGAAGCAGAATTGTCAGACTTCATTGAGTGCTATTTAAATACTACAATAAGTCACCTTCAATAAATGTGTACAATTGTAGAACGGAAAAACTTCCTACAAGGGAGGTATGAAAACACGATTTTCACAAAACTGACATTGTTTAGATCACATGTAGCTTTTTAAAAAAAATTGCACGGTGGTGTTCAAATGTTCATTACGGCCACGCTAATACGGTAGGGTGGGTAATATTAAATTGCGGTGTGGATTGGAGAGAGCCGGTCGTCAGCTGTCTCGCACCCCTGCCCTAATCACCATTATTACGCCACATTCTACCTGGGAGCTGGGAGTTTCCATTTATCAATGGCGTTGCTACGTACCTACATGATTCATGACAATAGATATTGGATACCGCGTCAATGCCGTCAATGGGACTTTAAACGTTCTACTTATAATCGCGCCAATCGATAGTCGACGATCGACAATCGATCGAGTTGCCGCAATAAGAAGTCTTTTTAGGATTCCGTGGGAAAACTGGCAAAACAGAACCCTTCTTAGTTTCGCTATGTCCATCCGTAGGTAGGTATATCTGTCTGTCTGCGGGAATTCTGCATGGGTGTAATGATACTAATACGTTAAGGAGGACGGGATGATGAATGCTAATCAGGACGACCAATTGGTAGAATAAAATGAAAAAATAGGGTAGCTTACACGTAAAGTCGAGATTCATTTGTTATTGGTGTGCTTTGAAAGGTCTTTCAAAAATATTGCAGGTTTGCGAAAACCATATCTTGATTCAGGGACCAGTTCGCGACATACCTACTAAGTTTTAAACTGCTTTTTTTGCTGTTACCCCTTTGCCAGCTAAATGCCAGCTAAATGGTTGTTCTTGAGTATGTGAAAAAACTCACGAATAATATTATATTTACAACGAATTCAAATGGAAAAATATCACAGTTATTTAAGCTTTACAAAAAATAACCAACCAAACGTAAATATATCGAAAATTTGACGGATATAGTACCGTACCAACCCTCCGCCGCGCGTATCCCGACACGCACTTGGGCGGTCTTTTGCACGAGTAGATTGCGAAAGGTAAAATCTTACGGTAGCAAAGGTATAGGTAAACCAAAAGAAATTGCCGCTACGTGGATTGAGAACAGACGACATTCCGAACGTCGTCGGTAACCTACCTATTTTTATGTTTGTTTGGCTCTCTTTTTAAATATACCTACCTTTTAAATGTACCTATAGGTGACCGCAAGTAGAGAAATTATCGCTGGTGGAAATTACACGACATCGATACACAAAATACATAGTTTATATTAAAAAATCCACTCGAACGCTGTAGCTTCCCTATTCCCACACACACACACCCACACACACACACAAATCACGTCTATATCCCTTACGGGGTAGACAGAGCCTGAGGTAACAAGACTTAAGGCCACGTTATTACGTTTCTAAAGGCATGTAACAGATGCCGGACAGACGGAGCAACGAACTGACAGAGGAGCTTTTATAACTAGACCCTTTGGGCACTGAAACCTAATTAGGATGTGCCCAAAATACCCACTCATCTGCGGTATTCCTCTTCACCTTTATCGACCTCTTGGACATTCGTGAATGTATACCTAAACACACAAAAGTAGACATTTTGAATTGAGCTATAGAGAGCCGGCCATACGGAAATTTTCTCATATTAATTTCTTCAAGAACGTTTCACATTCCTCTGTGGCTCGACAAAGTAACATTATGTTGTCAATAGCGACAACGCTAGGAGGACAGAATGAAATGGTATGGGATTGACAGAGGATTGAGATAAGCCAACGGAATAACACGTGATCTAGCGTAACGTTAACGTTCATACTATCACTTAACTTAAGTAACTGTCTATAATTATTGTGTGTGTAAAGTGTGCATTACAGAGAAGGATTGCAACTTATTAAAATTGTAAATGTTGTATTATTTAATTTTTAGATTTATAATATTTATGTTATATTTAGGCTTTGGTCGTCGTTAGCTTACGTAAATATAACATCATTCAAACACTTTTAATTCAGTCATGAAATTTATTTCACCGATACCCATTTTTTTTTCCATGAATAAATAACATAATTTCTATCTGAGCTATAAAAGATCTTACGATGTAATATTAAACTGAACGGGACATCAAAACGTTGAATTCGATCTCATAAACTTATAATTCATGAGCGTCAGGGAAGTTTTAAGTGTCTGTCGGAGATGTTAGGAGTCCATAAAAGTCGCCTTTATATCCGAGTTTCAGCAAACGCCTTGTTAGGAAAGAAGCTGGTAGTTTTTACGCTGTTTAAAAGTTCCACCTGCAATTACTTGAAAATGGAAGGCCAAAGAAACATAATAAGCAATTACTTAAAATTGAATTAAGACAGAACCATTTTTCGAAAGGAGTGTACATGTAGGTAGGGTAGCTAGCTAGGAGTTATCGATTTTGTACGACATTTTACATTTTACATTGTACAAATACCTACCTACTAATCATAAGAAAATAGGGGCCCTTGAGTTTTAACGGTAGGTAAAATGAAACAAATACAAGTATATTTCTCTATTTCAGGGTTTTGTTTGTTTGCCTCTAGCAACATTAGGCTTTGTGGAGAGATATACACTATGTTAATTCTCACTCTCTAAACCAGAATAGAAAGCATTTCAACAAGGATATAATAAAGGAATGATTTTCTCATAATGTGTTATTGTATGACGAATATCTTTCCATAATATAATACCAACAATATCTAACAGCCTCTATGCTAACATATATTTAATTTTGGTTGTAATAGAAACACGGTAACATATAAAACTCTAAAATATACTAAAAACAATATACCTAATACAGCGTGGTCTGCTGTGGGATGGCAGATATTTTAGAAAGAACCTTCAGGAAATACAATCAGGTGTAATTTTCACAAAACAAAACCTTAGATGTTCTTTTGTTTCCTTTTATTCAAAAGTAACTCCTCTGTTTCTTCATCTGCCCATTCCCCACCCTTTAATCAGAAGGCCTTTGGGGGGGGGGGGGGGGGGGGGGAGGCAACCCTTCCCCGGGATTCAGTTACAGCTCCAAGAATCTTTCATATCTGCACCCAACTTTTACGGGGCCGAGGGAAGTAATTTGATTGAATGCTTCTTTGTGTTACCTACTTATTGGGTTATTGTACCTACTCCATAATCAAGATCAAAGGAAACGTGAGTCGTACAATAAATGAAAGTACATTTTTTTTACGAAAGCCAAATGGTGAGCCTGCAATTTTTTTCTGGCTTTATGTAATACGAGTGGTGAATCTAAACCTACATGCACAGCGATTCCGCGCAATTTTTGTTATTATAATAAGGTATCCGGTCACTCACGTCTTAGTAGCAGACACAGGCCCATTAATGAATGGTGAATGGTTGGCTTTCCGTTCGAGCTTACCTTGATGAAGAATCACGGATTAGTACAACCACTAGACTTTGCTTTCTTTGGATAGTTTGTCAATTTGTTAACTGACGTTCCTGTAACAAAATAAACAGGACTTGCGTACTAAGAGTTTCGTATCACTGCACCAAAAAAACATTGCTTGTGTGGGGATACGCCCCTACTCCGTTTTGTTTACTTTATTGTGAGTACTAAATAATGGTAAGTAATACACGCTGTGAAAAAAAAAACAAAATTCTAACTTCTGCCATTGTTATTATCAAGCAAAAATGGGGAAAATATCCATTTTTGTACCCCATTTACAATTTAATTCAATTTTATATGTATTATTTGTTGTTATCCATAGCAGCCATGGTGATGCACACTTAATGAACATTCTAGAACCCTAAACTATGATAGACGGAGGGACAGACGGACAGTAGCGGCTTAGCTGCACACATTTTGTGGGCACGGAACCCTGAAAGAAATAGGAATATAAATTAAGTTTCAATTTTACGCAGAATGTGTTCCATTTAGATTCAGGAGATAAAAATTGTGAAGGAAATAAAAACACATACACCGAGAGGCTGCGCAGTTGCGATTACATAATATTATCATTATATGGATACTGAGTAGGAGTATCAGGTGAAGTTCTTATAAGAATGAAACACGAGCTTCGCATCTAAGTATCCAAAGGCAACTTTTGATGCCCAATAAGTATATCATTCAAAATATAAGCCGGGAATGCCAATTTCGCAGATCTTTAAAATAACAAAAGGTGACAAATACAAAAAATGGGCGTCAGGAAGTATCTAAGTAAGTAATTTGGCGTAAGAAGTACAAACAAGCACGTTTTATTAGCCACGAGTAGGTACCTATGTTATAGGAAGTTTAGATCTTTTTTGGAAAATTGGTATTTACTGAATAGATCGAATAGAAAGCCTCAAGAATGCTTTGATCTTATCGTAATTTTAAAGTCCTACTAAAAATTCTACGTAAATAAAAATCCAAAAAGATATTCTTAGACCGTGTGTAATGTAGTGGCCATTGTAAAATTAAGGGGCAGAAGCGGAGCGTATTTATCATCTCTTAAGTTTTTTCATAAAATTCATCAAAAACACGAGATTGCAGTTACGATACTTGCGACGTTCGACAAGGTTTTATAGAATACCTATAAAAAACCTTTTACTTACCCGAGCCTCTTCTACGGGAACTGTAATTAACTTTGTATTCTATTAACTGACGTAATCACTTTGACATCCACGGAAGGCCCTGCCAGCGTTATTAAAGTCATTTTATTGAGCGACAAAATAGTTAATCTGCGCAAGCGGGGCGGGAAATGGATCTCTGACGCCTCTTTCTACACAAACAGCGATTGTTATTTCGAGCCCTTTAATCATCGAGGGCGTAATGCGCTAATTGAGAGATATTATTTTACAACATTGTGCTCCTTTCGAAGCTTTTACAGGGAAATAAAAGATACAGTTACTTCTTTTTCGAGTAAGTGGATAGTTCATTCGTCATTGTAAGAAAAACTCTCTGAAAAAAAAAGGAATCATGTGAGGACATAGATTAGTAGGTATAAATTAACTACATTAGATCGGCGCTGAAATAACTAAAACGAGACCAAATAATTTGGCAGCTGGTGGTGCGTGTTAAAGATAAAGAGGTAAATATTACTCCTTTCAATTAATATGAGTGTCACTGGGTTCACTTGAACCCACAGCGTGTAAGAAAAATTGTCTCTTCTGTATAGGTAGGTATAGGTACGCGTATTCCTTCACGTTTGTCTTGCGTTGTCGAGCTATTACTATATGTTCTATATATATGTGTGAAGAGCAAACACGTATCGTTATGTACGAGTTTAATGAATTCGCTGTCAATGACTCAAAATAATAATGTCTACAAATAACGTGCGTAGTAGATGCGCTTAATTGTTATTATTCGCATAGTTCAAGATGGTGGAGGGCGGCAATGTCTCGTCAGGGCGGCGCCGCGCCCGCCTTCACGGCCCTGTTAACCTCTCGTGGACATTCACGATATAAGTACAGTGCGATAGTATTTAAAAAGATCTTCAGGCCTGTCTTGCTGTTTCAGTCACTTTTATGGGTTTGATACTTGATTCGGCCGATGATACCTTAAGCCCGAATGTCGTTCTACGAGGTCTTAAAGGCCTTACCGTGACGTCTTAATGCGATTTAATTCAGAAAAGTTGGATCGAGTGCTGTCAGATCAAAGTGTCAAAATATCAGCTAAGGAATCGGGATTGAATCTCCCGATAGATACAAACAGAAACAGAAGTAGCCCAAGAACTCACAGGTAGGTACCACTATCTCGCCAATTTTGCCAAGTTATTTCTCAAATGCACAATTTAGTACATAATAGAGGTAAGAGTAAACTTACTTCAAAAGAAACTAAAAACCGAAAATAACTAAAATTTGCAGATGCACAAAATACCTACATACTTACTTACCTACATACTTGGTTAGGTTTTGGTATCATAAACTCCTTACCTACTGTTCTGTTTGGATTGAAGTTTATTCCTCGGCGCAATCTAATTTAATATTTACTTCGGTTATTTTCGTATTTTTTTTAAGTCTGTTAAATTCGATATTGGAAATAAGAAATAAGAAACGTTTATTGTATAAAACCGTGTACAATTGTGATAACATGATTTTTATGTTTCAACAGTTTATCCATTTCGGACGTACAATATTTAGATTTATTATTATAAATTATTAGGTAATATCTTTATTTTAATAATTTGTATAAAAGTATTCATTCAAGTTATAAAAGCACATTGAAAGTAAAAAATCCTTTAGTTTATTTTTAAATTTATTACATCTAAAGATTTTATATATTCGGGCAAATGATTATAAATCTTTATACCGTTTACATAGGCGCTCTTTTTAAGAATATAGCTAGAAGGTCGGACTGTACACATATCATATTTATATTGTGATCGTAAGTTTTCCTTTAAGTCGCTTTTCTGTAAAATACTCATTATGTTGTTTAACAAAGAGGCAAATTTCAAGTATAGGATGGATTCGATGTAAGTACGATTTTTTAAGCTTCGTTTTTGAAGTCAGTTTTTTAGTGAATGTTCTCTATTTTTAATTGCTTTTACATGTTGGGCTGCTCTTTCTTGCCAAAATTAATTTATAAATTTAATGGTTACCAGCAGTTATCTGCCGAGGAGTTCGTGATTAACAAAATCATATATTATATTCAGATGAACTGGGGGGTTACCATGACGTCTTAACGTGATTCAATTCCGATTAAGTTTAGCTTCGCTCGCTGAGTTCGCTTGATCCATATTAAAAATGGCGGCTAAAACTTTTCATCTTCATCATCATCATCATCTCAGCCATTACAAGTCCACTGCTGAACATAAGCCTCTCCTTTAGACCTCCAATAAGACCGGTTGGAAGCGGCTTGCATCCAGCGCGATCCTCCGATCTTAATGAGGTCATCGGTCCACCTTGTGGGTGGACGTCCCACGCTGCGC
This sequence comes from Pandemis corylana, assembly GCA_949127965.1. Taxonomy (NCBI): domain Eukaryota; kingdom Metazoa; phylum Arthropoda; class Insecta; order Lepidoptera; family Tortricidae; genus Pandemis; species Pandemis corylana. Next base: position 13,237,340 of record OX421851.1, on the reverse strand, counting down.
TTGCCGGTACGTGGTCTCCACTCGAGGACCTTTCGACTCCATCGGTCATCCGTCCTCCGTGCTATGTGCCCTGCCCACTGCCATTTTAACTTGCTAATCCGCTGGGCTATGTCGGTAACTTTGGTTCTTCTACGGATCTCCTCATTTCTGATGCTAAAACTTTTACTGAGTTGGAATTGAATCGCATTACGACGTTATGGTAAGGCCCCTGAAATGAGTAAATAGATTCCCCAAAAACCTCGTATTTATCTACGCGGTAGGTGTATAGCATCAAAGAGTTTCAGTAGCCACCCCTGAGGCCATATTGACTGACGCCCTCGGAATCACTAAACGCTTTCATCATTTTTAGAGTACTGTCTCTCAAAAAGAAAGAACGGTACCATTAATAGATCACTTTTTTCCCCGTCGGTCCGTCTGTCTGTCAAGACTCTTTTTTTTCTCAGAAACGCGTAGAGGTTATTTATATAGTTGAAACTAATACATACCAAATACTTAGACCTGCGCCGTTTATTGGAGCTGTAAAAAATCAACCGTCTAATCTAAATGAACTCAATTAAAAGATACAGCCATTAGAAAAGGTGTTTCCATACAAATTAAAGGTGTTACATTACCGTGCTGGATGTTTACTTGCTGAATTTGTATGGAACACTCGGTACGCGAATTCGACTATCACCTGACCGGTTTTTTTTCTAGCGAATTGAATTCCGTATGAGGATGGAAAGATATGGTGTGAGTGATGGCGTCAGCACTTGCGTGGTGGATAATACCCGTTGACTCTGATATGCATCATCACCTACCGCACACTACGTTAGTTATATACAAATTAGGAAAGTTAACACCTGCGTTAACACAGTTTTTCTTGAGTGCCATAACTTTACAGACTTAGGGCCTGTTTCACCACTCTCTGTAAAGTTCCGGTTATCTTAAGTGTCGGTTATCTATGATGTCGTCTCTGTCTGTTTCGTAGTAGTAGAGATGGAGTCATAGATAACTGACACTTAGTGTGTATGTATGTATGTAAACTCTTTATTGTGCAAAATAAACAAGACAAAATACAATTGACAAACCTGAGATACATGCACAAAGGCGGACTTATCCCTTTAAGATATCTCTTCCAGTCAACCTTTGAGTGGATGAAAGGAGTATTATATTAGGGATGGACGAGTGAGTTTAAAAATTGCAAACACTGAGAGCCACAATACATAACTTTACCGAATATAATACATAAACTCCTAAAACCTACCAGTCAATAAACTACTTTATACTACCTATAATATATATCAATAAAATATACTACATAAAATAAATAAAGAGCACAATAAACAAAGGAATATTTACCATTGATTTAAGAAGATAACCGAAACTTTACAGAGAGTGGTGAGACAGGCCCTTAATGTAACGTAGACTTCCATGTAAATTTATATCAGAAAGAAACCAATAATGTTCATGTTCGCTATCTCGAGAGACGGCAGGCGTCACGTCGAAATAAAAAAACTGGCGCACGTTGCTTAATGCTACGTGAGGCCATCATCTTTAAAAGTTAGCGCCAAGCACTTCGGAGCCGTAAGTGACAGTAAGTGATTTAGACGGGAAACACCGCCATCAACGTTTTCCTCTGACTTACCTCGCCGTATTCCCGCACTCAACTCCGCCGAGCAATTTCACGTAGCAATTTTCTTTTGTGTCGTGAGTTTCGTAGGCGCGGCATTTGCAGCCGGTCTCTCCAATTATTTCGGTCAATAAATACTTTGTAAGGTGGATTTATGTGTCCACAGTCCACACACAAACATTGATTTTTTTTGTAGGATAAGGTAGGATTCCCATTATTTGTCCGACATGTTTTATATAAAGTTATAGTGGTTTATATAAAGTGAGGAATTATATTAAAAACCGCTGCGCTGGGGCCCGATTTTTTAAAGCACATGTGTAAATACCATTCGAAAGTTGTGAAAAATCGTGCCGAATTTGAAATAGAAATACCTTAGCAGAAAATTATAGCTCTAATTAATCTTGTGAGTATATAGTTAAAAATCTGAATCGAGATTCTGAGTTTTTAGGATATGAACAGAATTTTACCACTTTCGAATGGTATTTTCGAGTGATGCGATTTTGTATCCTCTAGCAAAAGTTTAGTTTACGTAGTAATAGTACCCGGTTTGGTTTCCTAAGATTCTGTAATTAAACCTAAGGCCTCTGGCATGGCATCTCTATTCACGTTAAATATCAAACGCGTTTGATATTGCACTAGACAATAAAGTTCGATGGTGAAAATTAACTAAGAAAACTAAATCAAATTTGCTCCTCGTTATAATTTGCATTTTCCTTAACAATCCCGTCGTATCCGGCTTCTCTCTAATTGTCTGATCGCATCAGCCGTCGGCGAATAATCTCATTTGCCAACAAGATTCAATTTTCCTAAGATATTTTCCTGCTAAGTAATAGTTCAGATATATGTAATCTAACCGCTTACTGGCCTAGTAAGAGGCAATCAAGTCAATTAGTAATAATCGAAACAATACAAAAAATGCTTAAAAGAAGTATCCTCCGCATTATGGCGGATAAAATATTACGCACTAATTAAATACCTAATGAAATGAAATATACTTCGTCGATCGTCACTTACATAAATACACCCGTAACTCACATACCGCTATATCCGGAGAATAACGTTGAATGTTTAATAGAATTAGCAGTACGAAGTGACGGTACCTACGCGAAGTCATGTATTATTTAAGCCCTGGAGCAGAGCCTGCCAGCTCCACATCAACTGGCCCTGAAATAATAATGCGTCCGAAACAGCCGCAGGCAACTCGGCCATCACGATTACTGATTACGACTTAGGACCCCAAAGTTGAGAATGTATTACAAAGGGTCTTAGTTAACAGTTTGAAGCCCGGGGATAATAAAGCTCGAAGGATTTGCATAGCAGAGCCGAAAGGACGCTTAAAGTCTTAAACGGCCATTTGTCGACGTACACTAAGTAAGCGATCGTGTGATTGTATATTTTAATTGTAATTACTAATAAGTAAAAATAAATAAGACAACGAACTTTAGTTGAAATGGACAGATGCAACAAGTACAGTAAGAATTTCATGATAATTTTGAAACGATTGTAGACAACAAGCGGCTAAGTTAATAGTACCTTTGCCTTTGTGTATGGTATACCAAATAGGAAAGTGCATAGAGACGATTGGATATTAATGGCAATCAGACCAGTATCCGTAAGAGTTGATCATCCGGCAACGAGAGCTTAAAGAAGAGAGGCGAGCGGACAGGCGGCGCGAGGTTGCCCGACCTAGTTCGTGGTCGCTCGATGCCGCCCGCCCGCGCGCCCGGACCAGAATAGACGCAGCACGTGCGTCCGCCGCGACACACGCGTCCCGGCCACCGGCCCAACCGGCGTCAATAACACCCGAAAACCTACCAAACTAACACCGACAACCGCGTTGTGATCCTTTGTGAAGCTAAACTACGACCAACCGCCGTCGACTACGCCAGTGCAGGCTCCTAAGAGTCCCAAGTGTTGGCGACAAAGTTTTGTTGTAAACTATTAATAACCTCGTGTTGGGGGAAATATTCAGTGACTGTTTACCGCGCGTGTGTCGCTATTGTAATCGTGCTCGTTATCTCGTACCAGTGAAAGCTTTCAGCGTATGCATACGTAGTGGTTATATTTTTGTCGTACCTAAATGTTAAAAACTGTAAATAGAGTATTTTAGAGAGCAGAGTTGTGGAATAAATAATGTATGTTGTGATGGTAACCTTTAGCCTTATACGAAAGTAAAACAAAGTAGCGTAACTAAGTGCCTTATATCGAAATATCCCGCCACGAGAGGTGCGCCGGAGTGACTCACCATGCGGTTGGTGCTGTGCGCGTTGCTGCTGATGCTGCCGCCGCCGGCGCCGGCCTGGCGGTCCGACACGTAAGGAAGTGCACCACAAACTACTCACTCTTTATACTTTTTGTAATCACAACTAGGTTACCTATTTTAAACTCGTTCAGTCGGAGGTTAAGCCTAGAAATCTTTCGAGAATAGAACTTTTAGCCAGATGTTCCTTGAAGAATCTGAAAACAAATTACACCATGCATCATTTGCCTATTTCCTTCATAGTTAACGCGTTGAACGCGTTCTCTTCAATTTAATCCATATCGCGTGTAATGTTTATTTGCGCGCCCTTTCGAATAGTCCCAAGACTCCGCATATTTATCTTTTACTGCGTATACCAACCTACTCGTATTTCTTATTCATTCCGAGTGGCGATGGCGACCCCACGTCCTTGCGTACAGTACGCCCAATATTATAGTGGCTTTCGTGCCTATATTTTTATCATGTGTCGTATGTGCTATCAATGTACCTACCTACGTACCTACTCACTGAAAATAACTGTTCCTTAATTAAACTTCGGAATCTCGGTAAATAACGCTTTGATTAAACAATGGAAATTTCGCGATTGATATTTAACCAATCAAACTACGGCGTTTCTGTTTCGTACACGTTTCGTTGTGTCCTCTATCTTTATCTGATTAAGTTTATTTCACTTTTACCATTGTTGGTGTTTAAAAAAAACTCGTGAATTTAGACACGTTCGTTAATATTTATTAAAAATAACCTCTTTATAATGATTACGATATAAGTTCACGTTAATTACAAGCCAACATCGGAGTTTATTTAATGGCAAATAATTTCGTTTGATTTTCACTATGTACTTGATTTCCATGTTGTTTATTAACTGGTGTTCAATAACGAGTCATTGTATTGTATTGTAAACAAAAGACTAAAAAAACAAAAACTTTAAATCAAAACGACTTTTAAAACTTTACGATCCATTATAAGTACCTAAGTTTTTTTAGAGGCTCTAATGCTGTCAAAATTAATGATGTCTCAATAAGTGCGCACCCTCTAACAAATGACCAAATTTAGGAATTACTATATTAAAAGTTTGCCTTATCGCTCTTAAATGCATGTGAGTGTTACCTTAATTTACAGAGACATCATATCGAAGCTGATAGACCATTTTCTTCTTCTGCGTAATGCACGTAGATAAAGTTCAGGTATAAGATAAGGCATCCATAGACATGTGTTCAAGGGCAAGAGCCCAAATATAGATGTTTCTTACCCTAATACATATTAGTATACTACGTGGCCCGAGCGCAGACTAGGAGATTCGTATATGTAGTTCTACATGGATTCGTGTTTAATCTGATATTAACATTCACCCTTTCCTTGTTACCTACCATAATCGATGGAATAAGTTAAACCCGACATTACGTAACTTTGGGAAAGTACAGTGGTGTTGTTATAGGGACTTACTGATTTTACGAAATGTTTTTTGTTGCTATTTTTAGCGGTCATTAACGGATAGAAATTAAGTGCTCTGCAAATGCATAACGAATATCTTTATTTGTCAAAATAAAAAGTTATTCGAAGTTGCAATAAAAAGAATAAAGATTCTGACAAACTAAGGACCCTTTTGCGATTATGGTAAAAAAATTGACTTCTGATTAGAAATGAAATAGGAATGAATTAGAAGTATTTCATTGAGCTAAAAGTTATCGCCGAACAGAAGATAATACGAGATATTTAATATAAACTAATAAGAAGTATTTGGGGACTATCTACTTTTGACAAAAGTTATTGTAATTTGTAGCAGCGCTTGACAAGCCCGTTTACTTGCTACGGCGTAGCGGTGCTACACCCGAGGTCACCAATACGTATAAACCACAAAATCTCAAAACTGTGAACACATGCCTTATTGCTGCAGCAAAAAGGTTGATGTAAACGTATTTTAACAATTTTCTGTGAATATTATATTTGAATTTTTTGTGACTTAAAATGTGAATTAAACCCCCCCCCCCCCCCACGCTTGATCGAGTATAATCATACGTAAACTGAAAAATAATTCAATTTTATGGCAAAAATCCCTTACACCATTTTGGAAAAGAGCCGATATTCTGCAAACTGCTGGACCGATTTTTACCAAACATGGCTAAGAACACCCGCAAGGAAACTGGGTTTCAAATGAAAAATCCCGCATCGCATAATGCCACAGGCAGATGACACACCCACACACACACATATATAGAGAGAGAGAGAGAGAGAGTGAGACATCGACGTCGAACTTATATTATAACACCCCTCTTTTGGGTCTGGGGTTAATAAGTAACTAGCTGTCAATTTTACTTGCAGAGTGAAAGCGTGGGGCCGAGCCCTGGGCGAGGAGCTGTGGGGTCTCAAGGTGTCCCTCACGAAATCTGATCAAATAAAAGCCGTAAGTAATGAACATATAAATTCCATTATCTGTTATACATTATCACGAAATGCCAAATTTTGCACAATTTGTTTAATCAGGCGTTACTTTGTCACTACCACAAGGCTGTAATGTGTGGTAGAGTAGTAGCATAAATGTTTTTTTGTGCATCAAATTTCATCAAAATGCGTTGCGTAGTTTTAAAGATATAAGAATACATAGGGAAAGACAGCGGAAAACGACTTTGTTTTATACTATGTAGTGATACCTCTTTCCGATTTTTTTTTATTTACTTTCATTTTAAAATTTGAAATGTGATAGGTAAATAACAAATACTCCCGTATAAAAGAGTAGAAATTAAATAAAGACGGCACTTTCTACGTAACTGGTACAAAGTACAATTATATGGCAAATATATTTTAAGAAATAGGTACCTATGTACCTACACTGACGATTAGAAGTAACGAGTCACTCATACAAATTTGTATGTCAATCAGTACATTTACTGTTCCTCTTCCATTAGTTTTCTACCTACGTGAGGCATGAGCTACTGATGAGTTAAACCTAATTATTCAAAAACTTACCTCATCAATTTTCATTTACACGTCTAATTAATGTACCTACATTATACCGTTTATGATTAATCTTAGGGTGGCACTCCACTTGGCGTTGCGTGTTCGCGTCGCGCTATTGGCATCTTCGTCGCATACGCTAGAAACAATATAGTGCATCCCCTTCACTCACGCAAATATGTATTTGGATAAATACGCCAAGTGGAGTGCCACCCTAACGCTGCCGTACTCGTAACGCTTCGCTATTCAAGTTCAGGCAGGCATTCGTTTTATGTAACTTGCATCTGCTAAAAATACCTATCCGCCAAAAAACTACCCTTATTCCAAGAAGTAGCTTCAATGTTAACATTTATATTAATCCGATACAATATTAAAACAAATTTCATAGCATTTTTCTGAATAATTCTAAATTTTCTAATGAATCAATTTTTTAAAGATGAGTAGTTATTTGCTGGGTATTTTAAGAAGGCACATTGAAATTTGATATAATCTACTCACGTATTAATGGATGGTTTCAGTTTTTACACTGTACCTATGGTCAAGTGCAAAAATAAGTATCGATACGAACTTCTCAAAAATATGTCCCGCGACCTTATTACGCTGGTGTAAAAGCGTATAGTACTTACTTATTTTTACTAGATACATATTATTTTACTTGACTGTACATAGTATAGTTTTTAACGTGATAGGCGGGAAAGGAGCATGCGGATTACCTGATAGAAAGCAAAGCCGGCGCTCTATTGTCTTCGAATCAGCCAACCAAAAAGTTTTAATGTTTGTATCCACCAAGTGCACCTACGTCATGGAGGCAGAGCGGCTAAATTCATTGCACATGAGTGATTTAAACGATGCTCTTTGATATCTATCATACCGGCTCCGTTCATTTTGATTAAAAATAAAGAATATATCATATTTAGATGTGTATCTAATACATAAGCAATGAAGAAACACGCCTGAAATCAGTTATCCTAACGATGTATATCTATATCGTGTTATTGGATCCAAAATTGTATATGCCTTACGGTTATACCGTAGGAAATGATATTTCGAAACTGCACTGAAAAGTAGAATGCGTTGTCACCTCTCGGAATATCAAGTGCCTATGAATGGAGCGATTTACTTTAGTGTCACAGCTTGAGATGACATTTTCCGGCGAAGGAGGATATGATAAAAAGTTGTTTTTCCATCAGATTGCTTCTTTTTCGGTTGATTTTCCCTTTGATTTTCCGGGTCAGAGGGGAACCGGCGGGGAAGCCGGTGTAACTGCCTATTAACGATAGTAAATGGTGCTACTGAATTCGTCTACCTAATGCTTACTTTTCTAATTCTGGATTAGTCGTCGGTAAATTTCACCACCAATGTTTGGTTAGGGCATGTAGTGATTGGTAAGGCAAATAACCTGTACGATGTTATGTTTATTGTTTAGTGTGTCTATCGGCCGCTAGGTGCCGCTGTACCGTGTGGTCACAATCGTAACGGTATGCTCCCGTGGAATGTATATAAGAGCTGTTAATTTAAATAAATTTGTCATTCATCCAAAGACCGTTGTATCATTTGCATCGACGGTCAACATGGTCCTTCGAGCCGGATCTCCAGTAAACTGGAGTGACGAAGGGTTAAGCCAATTTCTCGGAGCCATCAAGCGGCAGTTCGAGCTGCGGCAGCCGGACTTGCAGACGGAGCCACGGGACACGGCGACGTAGGGGCCTGAGGAAGCGGCTGCTAATACCTTCCGCGGCGAGGAAGGAGGAAGAGGGAGACGGAGCGGGAGAGTGCGCGCGCAGAGGATAAAAGTTGTGAGGTATAGCGCGGGAAGGAAAGCTGTAAGTGTCAATTAACTTTGTACCTTAGTGTTGTGGATAGAAGAGTCGGAATTCAGTGTAGAAGTAAACTCAAGCAAAATTGAACCTTGTGTAAAATAGTGGAAAGACTTAGAAAATTAGTAAGAAAAATAGACTTGTAAATATTTCGCAGCAAAAGTGGTTTAAACGGGGAATCCACGCCCGTTTTACGTCAGAGTCTAAAAAGTCAAACACTTGTAAAATTTTGAGAATAATTTTGGGACTTGGGAAATTTTCGACTGATTGAAATTTAATTTGAGGTTTGGTTACAAGATGTCTATTAAAATGGAAGTACTAATTAAGATGCAAATAGAAGTATGCGATCGAATTACCAAGGATTTTAAAAACTATAAAAAGTCACCGAAAGAACGAATCACCAAACCTTACATTGAAATCAGACTTCAACGTTTGGAAGAACTGTGGAAGAAGTTCTGTGCAGGTCATGATCGTCTTATAGAGTTGCATTCTGAGGAGTATGATTCGAGCATTTACGCGGAAAAAGAGGTTTTTGATGTGACAAGTGAAATTTATATGGACTACAAAGAAAAACTATTGACGGCTGTCGAGATGTTTAGTGGTGTGTTTATGACCAAGGATTCAAAAGACGAATGTTTTAATTCTAGACATGTGGGTGTTAAACTGCCAAAGATTGTTATTCCAAATTTTTCGGGGAACTATTCGGAATGGGTAACATTTAAAGACTTGTTTGAATCGTTGGTACATAATAATGGTTCAATTACAGATGTGGAAAAACTGCACTATTTAAAGGGATATCTGACTGGCGAAGCGGAACTGTTACTTCGTCAGATACCAATTTCGAATGTAAATTACAATAAATGTTGGGAACTTCTAAAGCAGCGTTATGACAACAAGAGATTCATATGTAATACGATTTTAAAACGGCTTTTAAGTCAGAAAGGTGCGACTGTAGAATCCTCAACATTTTTAAAGCAACTTATTGATACAAGCTCTGATTGTTTAAGCGCTCTAGGTAATATAGGCATAGATGTGAGCACATGGGATACTATCATAGTACATTTACTTACTCTCAAGTTAGATCAGGAAACTCGAAAGCAATGGGAGTTGAGTGCAATCGGAGACATAGACAACAATAAATTTCCAACTTTTCAAGAATTTAAAGATTTTATAACAAAAAGGTTCAGAGCTTTAGAGTTCGTGGAGACTAAGAAACCAGCAGCAACCAATCAGAACCCTCGGGTATTGCACGTCATCCACGGCACTCAATGTCCTTGTTGCTCAGAGATGCATAAAATTGTATATTGTAAGGAGTTTGCCAATTATAATGTAAGCGCTCGCCGAACTTTCGTTCAGGAGAAAGGGTTATGTTTTAACTGTTTAGGTGGCAATCATTCGGCCAGGTTCTGTCAGAATTCAACTACATGCAGGATTTGCAAGCGCTGCCACCATACCTTATTACACCCTAAGGATAATACGCAGGTAGCTAGAACAGGCAATGTTAGGATGAGCAATTCGGATACAGTTCAGGCAAGGGAAACTGAAACGGTTAATAACTGTTTAGCGATGGGAACGGGACAAGTCTTACTTCCGACTGCGCTAGTTAAGGTAAAGGCTAAAAATGGAAATTCTGTGACGATTCGATCCTTGTTAGACCAAGGGTCGCAGACATCCTTTATAACGGAGGCTCTCACGCAACGTTTAGGGTTGAAAAAGAAACCACTCAATGGGAACATTTCTGGTCTTGGTGGAAATAATAATCTTATATCAAAGGCTATGGTTGAACTAAATCTGCAGTCTTTGGTATATCCAGAGACTAACATCTCTGTGAAGGCTTATGTGTTGGAAACGATCACGGCATCACTTCCAACGACGAGGGTTGAGGATCTAAACGGTCTAGAGGCAAAGAATTTAATGTTGGCAGATCCGAATTATCACACACCCGATAAAATTGACGTTTTGTTAGGTGCTGAGGTGTTTGGTCAGGTAGTTCTGGATGGTGTCAAGAAGGATACACAAGGGAAACTTGTGGCTCAATCTACAAAATTGGGATGGGTAATTTCAGGACTTGTTTGTGCAAATAAAGACAGGTTAAGTAATGCGGTATCATTACACTCACAAGTTAAGTTAAGCAGGAACAATAAATCTCAAAAGTCTGATAGTGTGATACAAAATTGGCGTAGTGGTTGTGACCACTATTTTAGGCGTAATTGGGTTTGGTTTCGGCAATCTTGTGCTCCTGTATGATTTTTTAATTGGATCGTGGTTGTATAAATGTAACTAAAGTGACATTAAAATTGTATTGTATTTGTGTATAATTCAAGGTTTTCTCATGGTGGGCGGTACTATTATTATTATGGACATAGCTGTCCATGGTGGGCGGTATGTACGATGTTATGTTTATTGTTTAGTGTGTCTATCGGTCGCTAGGTGCCGCTGTACCGTGTGGTCGCAATCGTAACGGTATGCTCCCGTGGAATGTATATAAGAGCTGTTAATTTAAATAAATTTGTCATTCATCCAAAGACCGTTGTATCATTTGCATCGACGGTCAACATTAATTAATTACAAATAATGACTTTACTCACGATAATGATTTATGTATTACGTATTTTTAAAATATTAAAAGCACCAAACTTTAAAATAATGAGCGTAACTGTGCTGTTTATAATCTTAAATAAAATAAATGTCTAGACTAGTAACACATTTAAATACAAACTTCTTGTGTTAACTTAAAATTATAGACATCCACTTATGATTTCAAACAGCAGCAAATCCCTTAGCTTTAAATTCCGGGCCACCAGCATGTGCATCCGCGGCACACGACATAAATTTCGATTCCAGCGGCGATGCGTCACCAGTCACCAGTCACCACCCTGAACGCAACAAATCCCATACTATAGACCGACCGCTTATCTATGTACATATCTTCTTCTATTTCTGTAATGTTTTTACTTCTTTTGCTCAATAAATATTTTTGTTTGACTTAAGAACTGAAAAAAAAAACCCTTAACTTTGTAATTTTTGAAAGGGGCCGTCCATTAATCACGTGAGGCTTGAAAGGGGGAGGGAGGGGTTTGACAAAAATCACGAAATGTCACAAGGGGGGAGGGGGGGGGGTGTAGTAAGATATCACGTGTATTTATTTTTTCATTATTTTTTCAAACGCTCGATTTTTAAATTACAGTTACATGTATTATAGTAAAATGACACAAAAATATATCATGACATATACGATACCAAATTAATATATAAATTCAACATGCGCGCTTGCGCGCGCAAGACAATTCTAGTTCTAAAAAATTTAAGATTTTTTGTAGATACGAAAAATACACGTGATGTTGGATGGGGGGTGGGGGGGTAGTCTTAAACCTCACCATGTATTACCAAGGGGGAGGGGGGGTTAAAAAATGGTTAAAAAAAGATCACGTGATTAATGGACGGCCCCAAAGCAAGTTACTCGGTTTTTCAAGAACGTCACTCGAAAGTACCGCTCAAAGGTAGCAGAAAGTTGCATTGAATTTAAAATAAGAGTAGTAGAAGAATACTACAGCTCTCATTGATTTATTCACCTGCTCGAAAATATAATTTGAACTCTACTATATATTGTAGTAATAAACAGATGTTTACGAAATTCGAATGGTATTTTCAAAAATCAGTCCCCGTTTAGTAAATAGTTTATGGTCGATTAGGTGAGGTCGTGGCGGCGTGGAGTAAATACGTATCGAGTCTCTAGCGGATATTAATGAAGAGCTTGAAGAAGGTGTGGCAGGACGGTCGGCAAGTGAGATTGATCGGATTTTTGTTTCTGGTCCTCCCGTCACGACGGGACAATAAGAATGATCCGTAGGACATTTTCGAGTAGGTATTAGAGTCTTATGCCTTGTACCAACTATTATTGTTTTTATATTAAATTCTTACGTGCAGTGAACAAGGGTCACCGACATAGCTAAGCGAATTAGCTCGTTGAAGTGGCAATGGGTAGGACATACATCACGGAGAACAGATGGGTTTGGGGCCGAAAGGTTCTCGAGGGGAGACCGCGGATTGGCAAGCGCGGCGTAGGACATCCATTGACGAGGTGGACGGATGACCTGGTTAAAGTAGCGGGTTCACGTAGGATGCAAGCCGCTTCCAACAGAGGCAATTGGAAGTGTATGAATGAGGCCTATGTCCAACAGAGGACGTCCTATGGCTGATATGATGATGATGATGTGCCATACTATCCTGGATAATTTTTTGCACCTCACCACTCTAACCCAATTATCAATATTGCATTGTTGTTACGAATGTGACTATAAAGTAATAACTTATGCTTAGCTACCTTTGTACGCTGTACATGTTAGTAAATTAGATAGTACAGTTTTTTTGCAACTTGAGAAAATATAACCCGTGTGCTCATTGCTCACAATTTTGCATTACGCGGTGTTTTAGTACGTTCAATGTTCGAGTAGGTTCCCTATTTTGAAAACAGTCAATATATTTACGCGGACAAGCAGCTGAAAAGTTTACCATGGAGAAACGTGACGAATATCGATTACCTAGAGGTATATGCGTGACTGAGTACAATTTCGACTGTTTACTTTCCGGAACACGTTTTTTACCGTGTTGCCTAGAAACAAATTCTCTTAGACTTTATGTCTAATATTTCGGATGCGCAATCGTGGATGGAACGGAGAGAGGCACGGGCGTAGAAATGAGACAAGCAACTCTGGTCTAATACATAGTATATTGTCGTTCGTAGGTAAGGAAAAAGACTTACATTTTGTATAAAATAAAATAGACAGCGTCCGGCCGGGTCGGTGTACAAATCGAGAAGAAGGCTAGGTAGCCATAGTCAACGCAGTGTTGCTCTATGTCATTGGTATTGTCAAATACTTAAGGGATACTTTCACTATCCAACACTTCCCCTTATACATTATAGTATTTATACAATACAAGAGCAATGTATGATTAATACATTTCAGTCAATGTCTACCATGTGACCATAGGCGTTCATACAAAAGATAATGTTCTACTATGTAGAGACAACAGTCGTCAATCAATTGCATACAAATTTAAACAAAAACAAAAGAAAATATCAATCTACTATGTAGAGACAAGTTACATGTATACAATACAAATTATCAGAAGCCTACAGTAAAATGTAGAGTCAGTTTGCAGTCAACTGAATGTTCATACTTTTAATGAAGCTACAATGTTTCTGTGTACACAAAGGTTTAGTCAAAACATCAGCAATCATTTTGTCTGTGGAAAGATACTTTACCATGATAGAGTCACTCTTAATTAAGTCTTTTACAAAGTGATATCTTATATCTATATGCTTTGTTCGTTTGTGACAATATTCTTTACATTGTAAGAGCTTTTGCGCACTCTGATTGTCATTGTAAACAGTACAAGAAGTATTCCCATTTATTAATTCAGTAAGCAAATTCTTCACAAAGCAAATGTCTTTACAAACATCACCTATGGCAAGATACTCAGCCTCTGTACTTGAAAGTGCTATACATCGTTGTTTACGTGATTCCCAGTTCACTGTATTATTACCTAACTTAATGACAAAACCTGTGAATGACTTGCGATCATTCTGGTCATTTCCCCAGTCGGCATCAGTATATGCACTTAAATCATAATTAACACTTTTTATATAATATAAACAGTAGTTAATTGAACCAGCTAAATACCTAAGAATTCGTTTGGCCGCAATCCAATGGGACTTGTCAAAGTTATTCGAATACTGACTTAATTGACTACACGCAAAGGTTATGTCTGGTCTAGTACAAACAGATAAGTACATGAGACTACCTATAAGTTGTCTATAGTCATAACTCTCATCCTGGATATGGGCACTTTCATTTTTAGGTACAGTCAGCTTGCTATTGAGAACCATAGGTGTAGCTACAGGTTTACAATTCTGCATATTAAATCTTATTAATAATTTCTTAATGTACTCAGTCTGATCTAGACACAATGTACCTTTGGACTTATCTCTAGTGACTCTTATGCCAAGACAGTTCTTCAAAGGACCCAAATTTTTAACCTTAAATTCTTTTTCCAAAATATTTAGTAATTTAATTTTAATTGTACTATTTTTAGAATAGAATAAATAGAAATCGTCCACATACAGAGCTATGATGACAAAATCAGTATCAGACTTTTGAGTGTATATACATGGTTCACATAGAGACTGCTTGAAACCGTTATTAATGAGCACTGTGTTTACCTTTTCATTCCACATCTTACTTGCTTGTTTCAAGCCATAAATGCTCCTTTGCAATAGACAAACCTTATCAGAATCTTTATTTAAAAAGCCTTTAGGTTGCTCCATGTATATAACCTCATTGAGACTTCCATTTAAGAATGCAGTTGCTACATCGAGGTGATCTATTTCTAGGTCCATATCATTAGCCAATGAAAATAAGATGCGCATGGATGAATGGCGCACTACAGGAGAAAAAGTATCATTGTAATCTATTCCCTGTTTTTGAGTGAAGCCCTTAGCGACAAGTCTGGCTTTATACTTGTCAAAATTTCCATCAACATCATGCTTTATCTTGTATACCCATTTACACTTAACAATGTTCGTGTTAGTAGGTCTATCCACCAATTTCCATACCTTATTCGAAACCAAACAGTCATACTCATCCTGCATTGCAGCGATCCAATTTTCACAATATGGTGATGCAATGGCATCCTCATATGACAGTGGTTCCTCGAATGAGACATGTTGAGACAACATTGAATAATCATATTCACCATACCTTTTTGGTGGACATCTCACGCGAACAGGACGAACGGACTGTTGACTTGCAGCTTCATTAATAGTTACTACTTCCCCTCCAAGTGACGCCTGGGTAGATGACGTCAGACGCTGCCCGCGTCCATCATCAGCAGACTCGTCGCTGGAGTCAGTTGCATCCTCACTCAGTGTGCTGCCACTGCCATGGTCCTCGCTCCCTCCATCTGGAATGTCAGAAATAATATAATTATCACTTGGAATATCATTATTATCATTATGATTATCATTATCAATTGGCTCAACATGATTATTTGTAAAATTAAAATGATCATTAATTAAATAATATTTATTAATATCATCATTAGGTCCATTATATGAATAAAATTTGTTCTCAATAAATGCCACGCTACGGGATAGAATCACAGTATTTGGACTAGTCGGCTCACTTAGTCTATAGCCTTTACATGTCTCACTATAGCCAACAAAAATTGCAAGTTTTCCTCTGGAATCCAATTTTGTGCGTTTCTGTGAAGGAATTAAAAAGTATGCTATGCAGCCGAAGACACGAAGGTGACTGAGATCAACTGGTGATCCAGTCCAAACTTCCTCAGGCAATGATCCTGCTAAAGCTGCAGTTGGGGAACGGTTTTTTAAGTAAATAGCAGTCATAACTGCCTCTCCCCAATAGCGTCTGCAGAGACCTGCCTCGGCAAGCATGCATCTAACCTTGTTCATCAAAATCCCATTGAGGCGTTCACTAACGCCATTCTGTTGCGGGCAATAAGGGACAGTGCATTGATGAATAATGCCATGTTTCCTTAAATAATCTGAGAAAATTTTATTTACATATTCGCCCCCATTGTCGGACCGTAAAACTTTAATGGGCAAGCCCTTTTGCTTTTCAACAAGTGCTTTAAAAGTAGTGAAATGGTTAATTACCTCTGATTTGTTCTTCATCAGGTAGCCATAAGTCTTCCTAGTGTAATCGTCCGTGAACGTCACTAGATATCTCGCCCCACCCCAGCTTGGCTCCGTCATGGGGCCACAGACGTCGGTGTGGATCAGCTGCAGCGGTCCTTCAGCACGCTTCGCTTGTCCCTTGGGATAAGATGCGGCCGACATCTTCCCCTCAAGACAAGCAGCGCAGTTCTTGATGTCTTCATTCTGAAACATCACACCACATGCAACATCCCGTAAACCTTGCATACCTTTATAGCTAAGGTGACCAAGACGCTTGTGCCATAGCTCTGCGGAAATCCCTGCTGCTACATTGGCCCTCGGTGCTCCCTGGCTAGCTTCCAGGGACAGAGAGTGCTCCTTTGACGAGGACTTATTGACATGGACACATACATTCAGTTTAAACAAACCATTCCAACATACAACACATGCAACCAGGGCGTTAGATTTAATGTCATAAATTTGACAGCCTCTCTTATTAAAAATGACTTTAAAACCAGTATCAATTAATTTAGAAACAGATATCAAGTTGCTAGACAGTTGTGGGACATACATAACATTGGCTAAAGACAGTGGACTCACCTGTTTAGTCAGCTTTAGTTCAACTGACCCCCGACCCTCACAATAGATTTTATTATTATCTGCGACAGTAACAGCTATCCTACATGGTAATATGCTATTGAAGAAACTCTTGTTGTTGACCATGTGGTTGCTGGCACCGCTGTCGAGAAAGAAATCTTGTGACGGCATGTGAGCCATGAACGCAGATGCAAAATTTGACTTTTCAGTCGCAGCTGACTTGTGAGGCCTCTTCTTCATACGCTTCAGCTTGTAACATCTGGACCTTATGTGGCCTGTTCGTTTACAGAAATCACACATAAGGTTATCCATCTTCTTTGCTGCATAAGCAATATTATTGTCCGATAAGGTCTTCCTAGAGTATTCCTGCAATAGTCGTGCCTTCACAACTTCACTTGTAGTCTGGGTAGTCGCTGATGCTGTTGATAATCCGGATACCAGTGGATCATACTCCGACGGCAAGCCACTAAGTAATATTTCGGCCACCTCGGCATCATCAATAGTTCTTCCGATATCGTGAAGCTGCTGCACTAACGTTGTGACTTCTTCAATATAATCTGTCATGCTATTAAAGTCTGTAAATTGAATCCTATGCAGTTTTCTAAGTAAAAGTACTCTTCTGTACAGGCCCTTATCTTCGAACACATCAGAAAGAACCCTCCACGCTGCGGCCGCTGACGTAGCATTCCGTACGTATTGGTAAAGTTCCTTTCTAACAGACAAACAAATTCTTGCTAATGCCCGCTGTCCACGCGCGCCATCAGTATCCGCGCCTGTCACGGCGTCCCACAAACCTTCAATAATTAGCGCGTTCTTTGTGGCGAATTTCCAGGTGTGGTAGTTGGATGTACCATCCAGTTTCTCCAATCCTGCCACGTGTATCGACGCCGAACCATGGGGCTGCGAATGCGGCTGCGGCGCTCCGACGCCGTCCACCATCTTGTTTCAATCAATTGACGACCGAACGCTTATCCAATTAAACCAGTGAAATAATATTCGTTTCTAGTTGCTTGTAAAGCCCGGCACTCAATCTCACGTTCCAAATTAGTTTCGTTGATCGATGCCACGAGACACGTTGTTATTCTGGGCTCCCATAACCTCTTAGACTTTATGTCTAATATTTCGGATGCGCAATCGTGGATGGAACGGAGAGAGGCACGGGCGTAGAAATGAGACAAGCAACTCTGGTCTAATACATAGTATATTGTCGTTCGTAGGTAAGGAAAAAGACTTACATTTTGTATAAAATAAAATAGACAGCGTCCGGCCGGGTCGGTGTACAAATCGAGAAGAAGGCTAGGTAGCCATAGTCAACGCAGTGTTGCTCTATGTCATTGGTATTGTCAAATACTTAAGGGATACTTTCACTATCCAACAAATTCAACATACAGGCGATTTGTTGCTTTCTGAAGCAAGAAAGTTTGCATACTGTATTCATATTCGGTTAAAAATGTCTTCGATTATTTATACTCTTGGTTTCATTATTTAATATTATATTGAGGCTGTTGTTTCAGAAATACAAAGAAATGAATGCAGGCGTAAAAAAGAAAAATGGAAGACAAATATTAAATTCCTCATTAGAGTCTGTTGCGACAATGCTTACAAAAAAAATCAACGCAGTGAAGGTAATCAATCTTATTTTAACGCACCAAGTACAGTCAACAAAGTTAAAAAAAATGCTCGTATAGCCGCCTTGAAATGCGGCCTATTTCCGCCTATAGTTTTCGTAATAAATTGAATTTATTACGCTTCTACACAAATTTCGAATCAAATTACCTTTCGGTGAGCGCTACCTTGCTACCTACTTACTTATATGTTTGAAGTCGGTGCCTCAGCCCGCGCCACCACCCCCGCTCCCATCATAACATCGTTATATGTGGGATGCGTGGCAGAAGTAGACTTGGTCTATCTGCCTATATAGCACCTATTCGGTTGGTACTACTTGAGCTGAGGCACCGACTTCACACACATATAAATAAGCAGGAAGCGCTCACTGAAAGATATTTGAATTTAAAATTTCTGTAGTAACTAGTGTAATTAATACCATCTGGTGTCTTCGTCATCAGTTCCAATTCACCAAATAGTGCTTTCCAAAAGCAAATGGATAACTTACATTAAAGTGTACCTTAATCGCTATCGCCATGCCCATAAAACTTGAAGATTTCCTTCAGTTTCTCCTAAAAAAAATCCAAATCGGTCCACATTATGACGAAGTTCTGAGGTAAAAAAAACAAACTAATTGAGAACCTCCTCCTTTTTCGAAGCCGGTTAAACATGTAGGGGCATGAAGAACCTTGTTGCAATAACGCTGTGGTATTGCAGCTGTTTTCTTGGGTTGTTGTTAATGGTTATCTAATTGCAGTGTATCCACGCGAAGGCTAAGGAGTTAGTGCGGGAGTTTCATATGAACAATGAGACAGTGGAATCCAACTTCACATACTGCTCCGCCAAATATTCCAACTTTACATATGAAGACGGTACCAATTTGACGAGGCCCCAAGATATGACGCCCGCCTTCGTGGAGAGAGAGTACATGCACTACCTTCCGAGCAACCTCGAGAGGGACTCTCACTTTTACAACATAAGCGTCAATACAAACATTAGCTGCGTACATGTCCCCACCAATATATACTTTAAAGGCTAGTTGTCTAATTCAAAACGTTTTATTTTCATTCACTCGATATGACCTGAAATATTTCAAAATCACCAAACATTTTTGTAGAAAACGACACAGCAAGCGCTATAGTGTGGTCAAGAGGCCTTAATGACATCTTCATAAAGAATTACCAAGCCGATCCGTCTCTTTCGTGGCAATACTTCGGCAGCGCGCACGGCATCCTGCGCTTCTATCCCGGAATGCCGTGGAACATGAAGGAAACCGACATCTATGATTGCCGTGTGCAGTCATGGTACATTGAGGCCGCCACTTGCTCTAAAGACGTCATTGTCCTCTTCGACGTCTCCGGTTCAATGACCGGCTTCAAAAACTACGTCGCTCGAACCACCCTGAAGTCACTATTGGCCACCTTATCTAACAATGATTACGTGAATGTGTTTGCCTTCAAAAAAGATACTGAGCCAGTGGTGGATTGCTACACAGAACTGGTACAAGCGACCAAAGAAAATATTGAAACTATATTAAATGCCCTAACACCAACAGATGATGGGAAAAAGCATAAAATTCCATTAGATGGCAACGCTAACCTTACTAAGGCTTACATAAAAGCGTTTGAGACGTTGAAAAAGGTGAGCCGAGTTAATTTTTGATAGACACGTAATTACGCATGTTAACACAATAACGTCATTGATAATTATAGTGAAGTGTGGTTGAAATTATAAGCAAAATTTGAAGGGATTGAGAGCGTTGCCCTGATGCATCAATCTTGCTCACACCTTACTATGCACCATAGAGAAATTAACAAATTGGTATTTTTTTCTACGCTGTTTACCAAGTCGCTTTAGGCGGACCCTCACTAATCAATACCGCGAGTCTCAGGCTTGTTTTTGTACTGCAGAGAAGGAACGACACGAACTGCAACGTCGCCAGCACCGTCGGCTGTAACCAGTTGGTGATGCTGATTACAGACTACGTTCCAGGGAACCTTTCGGAAGTCTTCGACGAGCACAACAGAGAGGTGGTCGATGGCAAAACCTACACACCCGTCAGAGTGTTTACTTATCTTATAGGGAAGGAGGTGACCAATGTAGAAGAGATAACATCAATGGCTTGTAACAATAGAGGTAAGTAATGATACGAACGAATACATTCAACGAGCATGAAATTTGACGCTTACCGTAATTCGGATAAACGAAGGGTTTCGTAGACAAAAATAAGTTGATATGCTATAGACTGACCGCTTAAATGAGTCCTCGCCCGCGCGGCACAGGGGCGCGGGGTAGGACGACGAAGGGGACCGAGAGAGGTGCGGGCGGGTAGTGTATGTATATAGGAAAATTATGACAGTTATGTCCATTTGTGCAAGAATCACAGTCGCCGCTATCTCGGAAACTAAGAAAGAAAGGTCGTAAGGAACTTACTCGCACGTCTATCACCACTTTAAAATCTGCTGTATTTAAAATAAATTAAACCTAGAAAAAAATCATTCGGGCAGGTTACTTCGTGCACATTCACTCTGTGGAGGAGGTGCAGCAACAGGTCTTGAAGTACATTAACGTGATCGCGCGCCCCATGATCCTGGACGGCAGCCCCCCACCACCGACATGGACCCACGCCAATATTGACGCAACGGTACGATAACTAAAAAAAGACAATATTTTTTATTATTCTAGCAAGTAGCGTAATTCATCGGCTCTAGTCGTACTCCTGGGTTACTCTGCTCCTCGATGTAAATATTCATCGCGCTGTCGCAATGTGCGATGTAGATGTCTCTCTTCAGGTCATAACGAGAGAGGAAGTGGGACAAAGATAGCCCTAAGCATGGCGAGTAGCATAACCTGAGACATTGCGAGCCTCTGCCTGTTTTCCTCGCCACTTTCCATGTCACTCGTCAAGTGCGTGGTACTGGCATTAGCTAGAAACGAGACCGCGTATCTAAAGCACGAGCACGAAATTGTATTAGTGTGTTCGTTGCAGGAGGAAACTAAAATTTATAAGAAGCTTAAGGCTGTTCTCTGCTGAATCATCCATAAAACGTAGGGAATGTGCTCTGGAAAATGTAAAATTTTTTTATGAGTATGTACTTACATTCGACATAATTATTAAAGTGATCGGAAGTTTTAATCTTTCAGATATTTTGAGTTTATCTTTTGTAATAATATATGAAAAAGTAACCCCAAGTAAAATTATTTTCTTATTTTTACCAGAGAACCAAAAAATGGGGAGTCAGTGCAGACGTCTCTAAGGTAAGATTTGAATTTTCATCATTGTACCTAACCTAACAAATCATCGTCGTCCGTTCAGGTTTCAAATATAGTTGCCAAAAATCTTTTATTTCATCTGACACTGTCATCCACGCATTATTGGTTCATGCAATGTTCGGCGCAGATCTCTCCACTCTAAAGCACTCCTGACTCATTCTCTTACAGCATAGTGTTGGCATCGCTGTGGCACCCCCATATTTATCGAATCGATAAATGCCTAGCACTATGTTCTACATCGCGCAAAAGTCAATACAGCTTGCAACTGTCTTTCTTTATCTGAGACTAAGGTCGCCAGGCATATTCTCTGGAAAGAGATCTCTCTAATATCGTCCTCCCTAAAATAGCATAACTTTTTCGCGCCACGTTAATAGCATTCCTTGCGGACAAAATACCACCACAAGTAGATACATAAGTATAACCTATGACCCACGTCCGAACGAGACCAAAAACGCCCCATAACATGAATCAGAATTTATATATTTCATATGCACAGTAGAAACCGGTTCGATTCCAAGCTCTCCAAACTCATTTGTGCTTCCAAATCGTTTCAGCACGATGAGGACAAATTGGTGACGTCGGTGGCGATTCCCGCCTTCGACTCCACGTTCAACCAGGATGCCATCTTGATCGGCGTGGCGGGCACCGACGTGCCCATCGACAGCATCGCCAAGCTTGCGCAGCCACACCAGGTTAAGTATTTTGCTGAACGAAAAAAATATCACCAACCAGGTCAAACCTTTAACATTACGGGTAGTAAATATTTCCTACATGGTTTATATTTATTTGTACCTACCTTTAGGGATAGAGACGTGATATATGTGTATGTATGTGTACCTTTAGGCTGAATTCGGGATTAATTTTGCTTTTTTATCTGGTCACAGCTCGGCGTCAATGGTTATTCCTTCATCGTCAGTAATAACGGATACTTGCTATTACATCCACTTCTTAAAACATCCGTAAGTATTCCACAGGGAACTTATACGTTGGGGACCATAGGGATAAGCTCAATGTTCGTCACAAAAGTGTAGTTTTAGGTTAGGATTGTGTTTTACATTGCATTGTGGGGTGTTAGAGTCTTCGATCAACAATACAACTAGATTCACGGTGATAGTTCTGAAAACGGCTCCGAGAAATAAGACCACCAAATAAATTTGTGGCCTTATTTCTGACAGTACGCGCCAACCTCGGCCAACGTGAGGACGTGTCAAAATGCCACAATGTGCGTTCAAAAATTGCAAAAACAGCCACCGAAACACGAAGGTTTCGGAAGGAATATTATCTTTCTTTAAGTAATTACAAGTCAGTATTTCATAAAGTACGTAATAATTTGCAGTTTACATTTTAAAATCAATAATTTATTGTTTGGCCAATGTTGGCCCACCATCTTGACAATTATCGGTGGTTTTAGAACAAGAAATTCATGGAGTAGTTCTCGTTTTAAAATAAAATATATATTGTTATGTATTTCGTTCAACTGAATATATAAATCCCGTTTTTTTCCTTATCCCGTGGGAATTTCCAAAAATCACTAAGACATTATTTTACTATTATAATCACCTTATGCCAAATTTGAAGAGTCTAGTTATTATAGTTACTGAGATAGCGTCACTCGGAATCGAATATATAAGTCCCGTTTTTTCCTTATCCCGTGGGAATTTCCAAAAATCCTTCCTTAGTGGATGCCTGCATTGTATAAGGTATCTATGTGCAAAATTTCAAGTCTCTAAGTCTAGTGGTTTGGGCTGTGCGTTGATATATAGTTAAGTCAGTCAGTCAGGACTTTGAATTTTATTAGCTTATAGTAAATTTCAAATAAAATTTTGCACATAAATTCGGAAAAACTCAGGAGGTGCGAGGCCTGGTTTGAAACCACGACTTTCTGCTTGAGAGGCGGTAGGTCGAACAACTAGGCTACTACGGCTGTTGCCTGGCTGGGCCTGCGTGGGAACTATGGCCCAATCCCTCTCGTTGTTAAAGGAAGCCTGTGCCCAGCAGTGGAACGTAGATAGGCTTAATTATTTAAATTCATGTTAATATTTGTATTTGTAAATATCTGACAAATAAAAAAATTCTGAGTTATATTCTTAATTGCGACTCCATTATTACCCTGTTCCTCAAATAGCATGACATCTTTTTGAAACGAAGGTAGTTCTTTTGTTTATCGAACGCTTTCGCTCGTCTTGTGACGAAACGTCGTACGTATTATATACAATTATAATTATTTGGATCTTTGTTGCTTAGACTTAAGGTTTATTTTACGTTCATAAAGAAGGTAAAACAGATATAGCTATAAGCATAAGCAACAAGGCCACTTTTTCGCTTTGATTTTGTATGGGACCGTGAATCTAGTTGTATTGTTGATCGAAGGTTAGAGTACAATAAAGTCTATGGTGTAATAGTCTAGTTTGTTTATGGTTTTGTCATTTGTTTTATTCTGGTTACTAATATGGCTCTCTATAAAATGTGTCGTGCTATTGTGTTCTTCTCTCAATAAAGCAGCCAAACTGCGTTACAATCTGTTTCATTACTAAATATTAACATGGGGCCGTGAAGCCAAAGATTTAATTGATCGAACCCCGCTATACATTTAATGCAATTCAATCTTTCCGCTTGCACGAGTAAACTGGGCTTTACTTTTAGGGATTAACTTCAGACTTAGATAAAACTAACATACCTATCTATATATATATAATTCAAAGGTGACTGACTGACTGACTGACTGACTGACATAGTGATCTATCAACGCACAGCCCAAACCACTGGACGGATCGGGCTGAAATTTGGCATGCAGGTAGATGTTATGACGTAGGCATCCGCTAAGAAAGGATTTTTGGAAATTCCCACGGGATAAGGAGAAAACGGGAATTAAATATGCACAGCCCAAACCACTGGACGGATCGGGCTGAAATTTGGCATGCAGGTAGATGTTATGACGTAGGCATCCGCTAAGAAAGGATTTTTGGAAATTCCCACGGGATAAGGAGAAAACGGGAATTATATATGCACAGCCTAAACCACTAGACGGATCGGGCTGAAATTTGGCATGCAGGTAGATGTTATGACGTAGGCATCCGCTAAGAAAGGATTTTTGGAAATTCCCACGGGATAAGGAGAAAACGGGAATTATATATTCGATTCCGTGTGACGCTATCTCAGTAACTATAATAACTAGGCTCTTCAAATTTGATACAAAAGTTGGTGATTACAAAACTAAGAAACTAATTTCAGGATTTTTGGAAATTCCCACGGGATAAGGAAAAAAACAGGATTTATATATTCAGTTTAACGAAATCCTATGAATTATAATTACTAGACTCTTCAAATTTGGCATAGAAGTAGGTGATTATAATAGTAAAATAAAGTTCTAATGCTTTTTGGAAATTCCCGCGGGATAAAAACGGGATTTATGTATTCAGTTCTACGGGATCGATTTTTCGTTTTACTGGTCGTATAAAATTGAAATTTGGCCTTCAATTTCCCTTGGGGAGTGTAGGGGAGCGCTACAAAAGGATTTCCCGAAATTCCCACGGGAACGGGAAAAACGGGACTTTTCGTTTTCTGGTTGCAGAAAGCTGAAATTCGGCATGTAGGTTGCTTCGGGAGTGTAGAGGAGCATTAAGAGAGTACTTTCCAAAATTCCCACGGGAACGGGAAAAAAACAGGATTTTACGTTTTACTGGTCGTAGAAAGCTGAAATTTGGCAAGTGGGTTCCTTGGGGAGTGTAGCGGAGCATTATGAGATAATTTCCCAAAATTCTTCTTCTTCGTTCCCGTAAGATATTCGGGAAATGCTTTATTTGGCGAAATTCTTACGGAAACGGGAAAAACGAAAAGCGGGGGAAAGTTGAAATTTGTCACGTAGGTTTATTCGGGAGTGTAGGGGAACACTAAGAAAGGATTTTCCGAAACGCCCACAGGGACGGGAAAAAACCGGATTTTACGTTTCCAGACAAAACAGCGGAAGAAAGAGACTTAACATTTATAACGTGTGTTTCTTTAAAGGCTTTAAGTGTACTCCGAAAGCACTTCCCAAAATGTCCACGGGAACGGGAAAAAACTTATTTTTTCATTTTACATCTTAGCGCGTACGATGTCGCGGGCAAAAGCTATTTAGGATGTATTTTAGGACAGCCCTATAGGTTAGGTTAGGTTTGTTTTATAAAAATCCTGCAATATTTACAGGTTCAGAAAAATTAAGGCATCGGGGCAATGCGGGGGCTGGCTTGCATGCTTGCTTGAGTCCTTGCTTTGCATGCTTGATTGCATACTTGCTTTCATGCATGCTTGCATGCTTGCTTGCATGGGTGCTTACTTGCATGCATGCTTGCTTGCACGCTTGCTTGCATGCATGCTTGCATGCTTGCTTGCATGGGTGCTTACTTGCATGCATGCTTGCTTGCACACTTGCTTGCATGCTTGCTTGCCTGCTTGCATGCCTGCTTGCATGCATGCTTGCATGCTTGCTTGCAGGGTGCTTACTTGCATGCATGCTTGCTTGCACGCTTGCTTGCATGCTTGCTTGCCTGCTTGCATGCCTGCTTACATGCCTGCTTGCATGCCTGCTTGCATGCCTGCTTGCATGCCTGCTTGCATGCCTGCTTGCATGCCTGCTTGCATGCCTGCTTGCATGCCTGCTTGCATGCCTGCTTGCATGCCTGCTTGCATACTTACATGCTTGAAGGCTTGCATGCCTGCTTGCATACTTGCATGTATGCTTGAAAGCTTGCAGGTTTGGTTGCTCGCTTGCTTAATTGCTAGGTTCTTTGAAATGCTCATGGTTCACGCGTGCGAAGCCGCGGGCAAAAGCTAGTGTATTATATTATTCGTGTTCCAGATAAACGGGGAGCTTCAAGAGAACTACAACAGCGTGGATTTTGTGGAAGTGGAACAAGTAGACGATGGAAAGGGCCCGCGTGACCTGGGAGACAAGATCAAGTGGCTGCGGCAGAACCTGACTGACGGAGAGGATGGGAACATGACGGACGTCGAAGTGCTCTTTCACTACGACGAAATGAGGTAACATCACATCACAATTAGAGACCCTAGCCGAACATACTAGCAACGTTTGTGGTTATTATTAACATCCCATAAACATTCCATATTTTCATCCATGCTGGTCGGGAAGTAAAGAAAAAACATAGAATGTACCAATTGTTTCTCTTCCCGCGCAGATGGTAAAATCCCATCGAGGGAATGGGCAAAAATCTTGGGAATCGTGTTATAGGCGATGCGGCTAGCAACCCATCACTATTTTACTATTTTGATTCCCCCTTCCCACCTATACGCCCACAATCATACTAAACGCGGCCTTTAGGTCTTGGTACCTTAGGCTCTGTCTACCCCGTAAGGGATAAAGATGTGATTTATGTATGTATGTATGTATATATGCATAAACTGTTAAACTGTTTCTTATTTCTTTACATAAACAGAATATATGTGCCTAGTAGACATAGGTATAACAATTGCTAAATTTCGAAAAAAAGTGTAAGTATGGGATCTGTTTTTTATGTAACATAATTAAGCGTTTTGTCAGAAAGAGATAATAATAATAATTCTACGTCCGTAATAAAACCAGTAGGTGTACTCAAAACTTATTTAAAAATTCGAAGTTCGTTTTGTACTTATCGTTCTGCTCACACTAATAGTCATTAAGAGAGAGTAAAGGAGACGGTGTGTCACAAACACAGAATTTCAGAGTACTTAGCACCTCAGGAGTGCTAGGCTCACAGAAACTATTGATCAGTGAAGGCCAGGTATATAAAATACAATTCTAAATTTGATCTTGATCCTATTGATACTTGAGGATTTTTTACCACTCTTTCAATACATAATCAATGAAGATATTTATACGTTCAAGATCGACCTATTTTTCGCAGGAGGATATCTCGCGTTAAGCACGACTATTATTTTCGCGGCTTGAACGAAACACCGTTCTCGATGGGAATCTCTTTGCCCAAGGGCTACGGAGATACGGAACTGATGCTTAATGACAACCCCCTTGAAGCGACGCAAGGAAAATCTCTCACAGGCATAAACGTGACCGATTATTTCAAATATAACTACAGGGTTCATCCCGATTGGTAAGTTAAATTTATGGCGTCACCAAACTAAGAGTGGGTAGGTATCTTACTTAATTAATTATCGAAATCAGTTTAAAACTTTAAGGTAGGCCTCAAAGGGCTGAGCTTTTGGAAGGACCACCATTTTGTTAGAAGAATGTGCCAAAAGAAACAACTCTTAGAAGAGAAAAGAAATAGTTTAATGTTTCCATTTTCTAGGGTATATTGCAAGTACCATTACCTGGAGGGGCACGAGTCAGGAGATCCTGAAATAGAAATTTGGAAATTCCTGGTCAATATATCGAAAAACCAAACCGATATTTCAAAGAAACAGTATTTGAAGGAAGCTTCAGAAACCTTTTCTGAAGAAAGTAAGTATTTCGTTGCTTCGGTGGAAAATATGGGTGTTTTGAGCCTGAGGCTTTGGTCTGATAATGTGTGTTACGGAATCGTATAACACAATAGTACCACTATAACACTTAATCGGCCATTTCTAAGATACCGACCATGCACTTGTTAAACGTTGGATGTAGGCTCTTTTTTGTTTAAATGTTGGCACTTTTAAGATCCCATAACGATCTACAGCTCTGGGGCAGTTTTAACCGTAGTGAAGGTAATTGGCATTGTTCATTTTTTTTAAGCTGTGCTTTTAACACCTTTATTTGATAAAATGAACTATTTCAAGCAACTAATTTGAATATTATGCTTTTACGTAGCTTTGTTAATGAATAATAAATATTTTTTCGCTGTTTGATAATTCGTGAATTTAGACGGAATCCCAATCGCCTTCGTTCGGCTGGCTATAAAAAAAAAACGGCTTTGTCTATGGTTTTGTAGATTTGACAGTGACACGTGACAGTTGCCGTAGCCAAACTTTTTTTTTTTCATTTTTGTGGCAAACATTCGATGCTGGATTCTGTCTAAAAACCCGGTCGTTCGGTCAAACAAAGGTTCAAAGTACTTTTACAAAAATATCTGCAATCATAAAGTATTTTTGAAATCGGACAAGATAAATCAGATAATTGATGGTTTTCCTCGAAATGGTTTTCGAATTGGAACATACTAAAAAAAATGAACAATGCCAATTGTACTGTATTATTCCAGCACATTGCGGAGACGCTAAAAAGAAGCTTGGCAAAGACGACTACTACTGCAACGAGGATCTTGTGAAGCAGCTAGTGTTTGATGCTAAACTCTCAGCGCCTTACTTCCAAGAGTGGACAGATCACACAGCGTACGAAGAGGAACTGGCGAAGAAATACGACGTCAGTGTTCGATTTATTATGACCTCTAGCGGACTCACGAGGTGGCACTACCTGTACGATGATGACAAGAATGAGCAGGTCAACCAGACTGGTTCGCGACTGAAAAATTATGATGGCAAGTGAGTTACAAAGAAAATGA
Organism: Pandemis corylana; assembly: GCA_949127965.1. Taxonomy (NCBI): domain Eukaryota; kingdom Metazoa; phylum Arthropoda; class Insecta; order Lepidoptera; family Tortricidae; genus Pandemis; species Pandemis corylana. Next base: position 13,208,083 of record OX421851.1, on the reverse strand, counting down.
AATTTTATTAAAATAAAATGACCAATTTGTTGGCAGAATAAGCGGAATTATTATTAGCTAGATGACTAGCTGGTAGATAAGCTTACGCTTAGGGAAAATTCCGAAAAGATACCTTTCTCGGAGTTATTGAAGTACTTATCAAAAAATGTACTTATCAAAAAAAATCTGAGTCATGTACTATGCAGGTAGGGGAGTTTTAGGTCAGTTTGTATTATGACAAAGCATTTAAGTTAAGATTTTGAAGAGGCTCGGAAAAAAATATGATCGGTAGAGTTACTATTTGATAAAAATACAACTTTGCTGTTACAGAGTATTTGGAGACCTATATTCAACCACAATAGAAGTAACGCCATACAAAGCAGCAGTCCTCCAAAGTATGATCAACCGCAATTCTCTTGTGGTCGCCACTCCGCTCCCCGTCTTGGACGAGACCATTACCGACCAAGAACCCGTCGTTAAGGATGGTGATATCACCCTCACCGCTAGTTACTCCATTTTCTATAAGGATCGCAATAATGAGACTCCAGCGTCAGTCGTGGGATTCCAATTCTCGTATTCGCACTTTCGAGAGAGATTTCTGGAAATTACCGAGTCTATGGCTGATAATGTAAGTTGAACAAGGGAACTACACTGACGAGCACCAATAACGGGTGTATGAAAAGGACCTGTTATTTTTGCTCGCCAGTATAGCATTATAACATTTGAATACGAGTATATACGTACATTTACAGAACCATTAACATAACTATTAGTTGCATTTTTAACACTGTGTACGGTAATGCTTACTCGAGAGTTGTATCCACTAAAGAACATTAATTCTTAGAGTAATATTTACGTCAAAAACGCATACATAAATTAAAATTCAGGACTTGCCACAAATTCATAAAACAAAGCGAACCATTCTGAACTTCCAGCAAGCAGCAGTGGGATGTTTTGGATAACTTTATATGGTGACGACCTTTCAGTCACGATAGAATCTACAGTCTGTTGTCATTGGAGTTTAATTTAATTTAATATGTTTTTATGTTCTAGTCTTTGTCATGCAACAGTACCGAGTATGATTGTTACGTGATAGATAGTTCTGGTTACACGGTCCTATCAATGGAAAAGACGGAAGTGGGCCAATTCTTCGGCGAGATCCAGCCTCATGTTTTGCAATCCTTTATTGACAAGAAGATATTTGAATACGTGGAAGTGTTTAATTACCAGGCTTTGTGTCCAGAGTCAATGATTATTCAAAAGGCACCGAGCAGCTCGTGGTTGTTAAATACGGTAGGCGTTGTACAAAAAAGTATGGTTTGGATTTGGTAGACTAGTATTATATTTCATCCTTTTATTTGCAGCCGTGGAGCTTAATGAAGTGGTTTCTAACTGAACTGTTATTAATGGTATTTGATATCTACAATTGGAACACATATGCATATGCAAATATTATAGCCGAAGGTACTGTTACACATTACACGAATCAAATGAAAACTTCTTTTTTTACTTCTGTTATCATCCTTTTCCTTTCCACAGATACAGGAGAAGTAATAACCGATGAACCAATAAAGAACGAATCAATAAAGGCAGGAGTAAAAGAAAAAACGTTTTCATGTGATCACTCAATCAAATTATACATATTGAACCAAACGCACTTTTTGAAGACTGTTGAATCTTCACCAATCGTGTACGAAGAGGAATCAGGGCTATGTCATCCTCCTTACTGGGCTTCCTATGTGAAGAATACAAATTTGATGTTGGTAGTAGTGGAGAAACACGACGACTCTTTATTTCCTAAGCCACCTCTGTGTAATATGCCGAATATGACGAAGCCGAAGGCGACCAACGATTCGATTGAAAGACCAGAACCTTGCCACAAGTTGCAGTTGGGAGGGCTGCCAAGACGACGGCTCGAAGGCTGCTTTACCTACCATGAAAACGTAAGGATTTAGAAAATGGATTGATACGTTCAACATGGAACTAAAGCGAGACTCAATCATATCATAGTTACACAAACGGATAACTCACGTATGAAAGTCGAGTGACGCTCGACATGTTTCCGACTAGAGCGTAGTCCTTCCTCTTAATAATAAAAATGACGATGAAAACGAGGGCAGTTGTGTGCCGCTGTCAGTTGCGTCGAGTACTCGCACGAGCAGAGCGCTGGCGCGCAGTGTTGGTTCCGCTGACACCGGGGCGAGCGCTCCAAGAGGAAGGACCACGAACTAGTCCGAAACAAGTCGAGCATCACTCAAGTTTTATACGTGAGTTATCCGTTAGTGTAACTATGAACGGATTGATGCTTTATGGAATCTAAGTATAAATTCTTATTTTCACTTTTTCGTATGTACTGGTAACTACTTACAAATCGGAGAGATTTATATTATATATATATATATATATATATTATATTTATAATACTCAGTCTGTTCATAATGTGGCAGCTTAGTGAAAACTTAAAGAAAGAAAGATTTAATGTTTGTTAAAGGACAGAACCTGGGTCTGCGGACCTGCCCTCATTTTTCTTTTTGTGGTATTGCAGGAGACGTATCTTCCAAGGTCGGCATGTGGGCGTGGTACCACAGCGGTGGCTGACCCGCATGCTATAGCGCTCACGACCCTGCTGGTTGCTGTGACTACAAGATTATAACTGGACGACCGTCTCTAGAAGCTCAAGCTCGCTGTTAGCCTTCTTTGAAAAAGCTACAGGCCAGCATCGCGTAAGCGAGATTATATCTCGCTGAGAAAGCTTTGTCACATCGCGCCATGCCCGCAGTGTAACAAGGCTTTTACTTTTAATGCGTTCACCAATTGTCAGAGGGGTTACGATGACGTCTTAATACATTTCAATTCCGATTCAGTTTAGGTTCGCTCGCTGTCAGATCCATACTAAAAATGACAGCTAAAACCTGAACTGAGTCGGAATTGAATCACATTAAGACGTCATGGTAAGGCCCCAGATGGCGCAAACGCAAATGTGCGTTCAATTTACTGCAAAAGCACTACATCGGCACTTAGCAGAAGTCACTATATACGCGTATATGCGGTCCTGGCAGTGAATGCGTTAAGTAAAAATATCGCTTACGCGTTGCTTTTATATGATGAATGATTTAGATGGAAGCTTTGTCGCTGTGCTCACCCTATTGTCTCAAGGGCCGAAAAAGGCATTAAGCGTCAGTCGAAAAAGTGGCAACCGTGCTGCCTCCTAAACACCAAGCGTGTGACGTCGCGTTTTGTCGCTAAGTAAAAATAAGATTTAAACGAATTGAGAATCTTCTTCTTTGGAAGTCGGTTCAAAAGGGACGCTTTAACTCATACCACTAGTGACTATGATTTGAATGACAAATGGTACTTCACGACCATAAAAAAATGTTATAAATAAAAATATATATAATTTTGAAATAAGGCATATTAAAACAAGATTAAGGTACTTAAAAGTCGTGAGATATTATGGGTTATTCTGATCGTAATACGTTACGAGGAATATATCGTTAAATTTGACAAGAGACGAAATCGTAACCGTGCTACTCGTAGTGGTGTTGGTGCTGATATCAGCCCATTTGTACAGTCGAGGGCATAAATACCGATATAGCCAAACTCGTCAAACATATGTATCACCGACCTTATTGTTTGTGGCATAAAGGTGTTTTAATGTTTTTGACGTCTTGGCTTTACCAATATTTATGCCCTTGACTGTACCTCCCTCTGTTACTTGCGGAATAAATGTTGTTGCATTACGATTTTTATTTATTTTTCCTAACAATTCCATTCCATCAATATACAATTTTACATCAATACCGATTTGTAAGCATTTGGACTTCCACATACCATGTTATTAACGTAAGGCCGGCGCACACGACCAAAAGGTTTAAAAGATGCCACAGTCATTTTAGAATTGACCCCGATAATTTTTTGTAGGCACATTTCAAAAATAAATTACTATTTTCAGAGCTTGTAGTTTCTTAAATATTCGCTTTGTCCAAAATAGTTAGGTACTTACTGAAACCCCTTCATTATTTTTAGCTAGCTCCTGCCCGCGACTTCGTCTGCGTAGAATTATACATATAAACCTTCCTCTTGAATCACTCTTATCTATTAAAAAACTGCATCAAAATCCGTTGCGTAGTTTTAAAGATATAGGGACAGACTGACAGACAGCGGGAAGCGACTTTGTTTTATACTATCTAGTGAAGTGAAGTGAAAATTATCCCGCTGTTGCGTCCTTGCATGTATGAACTATGGAGTGCAAATTTAAAAAAAAATACGTATTTTTTTACTCTGAGATTTTAACTACAGAAATAGGTACATAGCGGTTAACAAAACACCCTTCTACCTTCAAAATGTATTTCACATAACTAAATATTTCTTATATTTTCAGACCATAATGCCTGTGCCAGACCGACAAACAGACAGACGGACGGACAGGATAAAAAGCTTCCGGAAATCAAACACTATATATATATATATCGCTGCTTATAAACAGAAGGGCCACAAATCAAAAACAAGTTTTTTTGGGGAGAGCACAATTAAAATTTTCATTTTATTTTTTAATTGTTTTTTTGCACTCTTACGTCCAATGCTTTTGAGTCATAATACCGTCGATGCGTATTTTAATTCTCTACTTTTTGTTTATTTTAACGTTGAGGTAACTATAACCCAAAGACGCCTAGCAGCACATAAGTCCGTTTAGCATATAAAATTTTCTTCACAAGTAAATAAATAATTTGAATAAAAGGCCACAAGTCGAAAAAATAAAAATGTTTTCTTTAATTTTTTTATCACAACCAAGCTGAATAAACACAATATTATAATTTAAAAAAAGCATGAAAAAAAACTTATCTTTGCAAATTGCTATTTTTTAAATAAATCAAAAACTTAAATTTTAATTATATAAAAAGTGTTTTGGCACCATACAAAATAAATATTTAACAACAATAAATGCTTCTAGAACCTCAACAGGCATAAATAAGTATAGGTAAAACCATAATTATAGCTTTTTATGCAATTGTAATAATATCGTACCTTACTAGTTCTAACAAGAGATCAAAAATTTCACTTATTGTATAATATATTTTTATAATTATGCGATTTCTAAGCAATAATTACTAAATAACTTCTCAATTATTTATTACTAGCTATTGCCTGGGGCTTTGTCCCCACTAGATTTTTTTTCATAATTTTACTACCTACAAACCATGTCCTGGCAATAAAGAACACAACAAAAAAATAATTATTAAATTTGGTGCAGTTGTCCGGAAGTTAAGCGGTAGCTACGTGCATTTCGACGATTCATTTTTATTTATATAGACTAGCTGTTGCCCGCAACTTCGGCCGGGACGAATCAAATATAACCTATGTTCATCAGGGATTATGTAGGATTCTTAAGGTGAAAGAATTTTTCAAATCGGCCCAGTAGTTTCGGAGCATATTCAACGTTATCAAACAAAGAAACAATCAAATCTTTAATTTTTAATATATTTAACAATCTTCTGTACCATCTGAGCTCGCAGATTTGCCAAAATCACTATCAGAATTTGAGCTAGAGTCATCATCAGAATCTTTGATAACTAAGTAAAGACTGAGAATCATGCTTCTGTAAATTGATGAGCGTTTTTTTTCTTTTCTTTGGTATAGGTAAATCTTGATCGGGCTCTTGTATTTGTTGATGGACGGAATTATTGGTTTTAGGTAGAACCATGTTCAAAATTCTGTGTGATCTGGTACTCATTCTGCAAGTGAAAATAAATACTTACACAAACTATAGATAGAGGTAGGCAGAAAAAGACAAGGCAAGAATCGATACAAGTATGTTGCGTTGGTTTTGACATGGAAGAAAGGGTGAAAGATGAAAGAAAAAAGCAAAAATTAATAATAAAGTGAGTAGCATAGTGCCGTTGATTCAGGAGCGTCACAAACCTCTTTCATTTGAATGGTATAAAAGAAATAGAAATTTGCGCTTATAAGAATAGTTAGTTAAAATATAGATAAATAGTAAATGTGTGCTATTTTTATTGCACAACATAAAATACCATAAAATATCATAAAATAAAGGATTCCTGCCAAACAGCAATTCAAAATTGTATCAAAGCCTTTTTTGTCTTGAAAGAAAACATCGCAAAAACAACAATGTTTTGAGCAAAACAGACATTTTACAAAAAAAGTTGTAACAATAATAATATTATTGGATTTTTTTATTACTAAGCGGACACTTTCCGAAACATGGCACCTTTGCTTAAAAAATGATCCTGTCCTTCTTTGTTTTTATAAGCGAGACAAACACTTTTCAAAACGTGGCACCTTAGTCTTATAAATAATTGAGTACTTACTTGTTCTTTATAGGCGAAACGGTTGCATTCCCAAATGTGGCCCTGTTACCCATAAAATTCACAAGCTGAGGTGCGCTCGCGCCGACTGGTAGGGTCGCAACTCAAATAATGGCCGCTTTGCTCTGAACTTAACCATCAATGCGTAAAAATGCCGAAAGGGCGCATGCATAAAATTGCGATTTAGAGACCGATTTTGACCGGTGTCTTTGTGTCATATGAAAATAAGGTTGATTTTGGCCACATTTTTTAAATAAAAGTGATTTTGGACAATTTTGATTTGTGGCCCTTGCGTTTATAAGCAGCGAATTATATATATAACATAACTAGCTTCTGCCCGCGACTTCGTCTGCGTAGAATTATACATATAAACCATCCTCTGTACCTCCTATTATTTTTTCTAGTAATTATTCAGACTTGATTTTATAGGTACTCGAGACAGTTCGGTATCGGTACTATTATTTAGTATTATTGTTAGGTAGGTGTGTCAACAATTTTCAACGCGTGTTTGTGTTGAGTCTACAAGTACTACTTCCCTTTCGACACATACATACTAGCTTTCTACTCTAGGTACTTTTTAGCAAGTTACCATATCATTCTGTATATTTGTTTTAAATGACTTTTTTATTATAAAATACATAATTACCACAATCGTCCTTGCGGCACGGTGACCCAGTGAAATTGTAGGTAAAATCGATGCAGAGTGCAAGAGTAAACACAACTGTCCTTGCGTGTGTGTGTGCTCACAGTACAGTACACAAGCTAGGCGGCAGTCAGGACTGTCTCCCCGTAGCGAGCGACGTGTCCGCTGCGCATGCCCGCATTGCCCGCCCGCACCGGAGCCACGCACGCGCGGTACTGCTCCGAAACGAGAACACGACGAACAAGTGAATAAAATACCAAGAAATATAATCCAACTACAAAAATTACCATGGAAGGATATTGCTGATCGACCTATAGACCCAGGGGCCAAATTAGTTTAAGTGTTACTGATGTGCAAGCTAGTCGGTACGTTTGCGTTGCTGCTGCTCCTCTCGCTTGACTCCAGAGACTGCTCAGCGAGTGTCCAGAATGATAAGATATCTTTCAACAGGCAAGTGACTTGTAATATTAAATTGATCTCCCGAAGTTAGCACGCAGAGTGTTAAAGGGCTATTTTATCTAATTGAATTAAGTGATCGCCAGAATTATTATGATGGTGAAGGCGCTTGCGAAAGAACGCGGGCGGTTCGGAAATACGTAACTTAGAAAGTAATTTCCACTTGGCGATAGCAAATAATAACATCGATGACTACTTGTTTCATAATTCTACATAATTATAGGTACATAGAGAGGTCTATACAAATATTCTTCGTAGAAGATAATTAATTATAGCTAATCAAAACTTTTAAAAGATTGGAGAGGCATATGCCTAACGGTGGACAAATTACACGCAACAGAAACAAACATTTTGTACATACTTAGCTTGGTGAAAATGTAATTGAATTGCACACACCAACATTGACCATGCACATCAGCCAATAGTGCTGATACCGCTGTTGCTATTTTGTTAATAACACCCTTGGTGCTTTTTTCGTTTACTTAGTGTGCAGGGATGGGCCGTCAAGCTTGGAACGGAACTATACCATTTCGGTGAATTTATTACTAGAAAGAAGGAGGTTCAAGACGTAAGTATTACACTAACAGACTAAATATACTGTTCACGTCTAATAATATATTATTTAAGTACTTACCACTTCAATGTTTTTATCTTTCATAGACTGATTCAATAGCAGTAATGTTATATACGATCATACAAATATTTTTGACGTGTCAAGTGCAACCATATTTAATTTTATCGATGCGTCTATACAAAACGTTTAAACTTATATACATGTCATTTTTTAACATTAAAAAGAACGTAAACAGATTTGACATGTCTTTTCATCGTAAAACAGTATTTTAAAAATCAGTAACTGGTTAATATAAAATCGTAATAAAACAAATCACAAGATTCCAGGGATTTTAAATTGTAACTGGCTGCTATTTATTTTTTAAAACTGTTTTTCAATAAAAAAATATGTCAAAATTGTTTACCTTTTTTCTAATGCTAAAAAAACGACGCTGGTCTGAGAGCAAAGAAAAAACATAGAATGTACCAGTTGCTTCTCTTCCCGCGCAGATGGTAAAAACCCATCGAGGGAATGGGCGAAAGTCTTAGGAATCATGTTATAGGCGATGCGGCTAGCAACCCGTCACCATTTTGATTCCCCTTTCCATCCATACGCCCACGATCATGCTAAACGTGGCCTTTAGGTCTTGACACCTTAGGCTCTGTCTACCCCGTAAGGGATAAAGACGTGTTTTATGTATGTATGTATGTGTGTAAAAAAACGACGTATACGAAATAATATTGTCACTGACTGACTGAGCAACAGAACAGACAGTTTGGCAGAATCAAATTTGGCAGACACTTTTCTCCACATACTCGTACTATGGGACCAATTGAATTTAGACCCACTGTTGATAGAACGTTGTTGCAGTAAACTTCTCATTGTAACATTACATAACATCAATTTATTGTAACATCACTATGTCATTTAACGTGCAAGAGGTTACACACACAGTGGTTCAGGAATAAGTTTGTCCGATACCTATCTTTATTATCATAGCATACCGCACTCTCATAAATTTTACATGATATGCTTTGATTTATGTCATTTTGCGTTTCAGAGCTTTAAATCAGCTCAAATTGAATCACGCGATGGCGAAAAATTAGTGCAAAGCATGGCAGACGATATTCGTGCTATGATGGAACTCAAAATCAGCGCCGTCAAGAGGATAGTTGAAGCAGCAGAAAACATGGCGTTCGACAAACAGAGCGAGCCGGTGCCCGAGGACTACCAGTTCTATAACAGCAAGGAGATGGACGAGCCTTACGATGACATTTCCATCACCACGACAGCAGAACCGGATTTCACCCTAGAAAACTGGATCGTCCGGCCACCTACCAAAAGCGCCCATCTGCAACTCAACGCACACTTCTACAACATCCCTGTGAACACTAATTTCAGTAGTGTACATGTGCCCACGAACGTCTACGCTTGGGGTGAGCATAGCATACATTGTATAAAGTTGTGGGAAGAATAATCAGAGTAACATTTGTTTTTGTTTTCAATCAGCGGATGAAGTGATTAAGGGGATCCATTGGTCGGAGGGTCTCGATACACACTTTATCAACAACTACCAAAGCGATCCAACATTATCGTGGCAGTACTTTGGAAGCTCTACAGGATTTATGCGCCACTATCCAGGTTTTTAAAAGTTCTTAAAAAAATACAATATCATCAATTATGTAATTCTAATTACAAATTGTTTAGAATGGTACCTTTTTTGCAAAAATGTCTCGTGTTTTAGCCATGAAATGGAGGGCTGATCCTGTTGATATTTATGATTGCCGTACAAGAGCGTGGTACATGGAAGCAGCTGCCAGTCCAAAAGATGTAGTCATATTGGTCGACCGCAGCGGGTCAATGACCGGTCAGCGAAGAGATATATCCAAACACGTGGTGACCAATATCTTGGATACTTTAGGAAATAATGACTTTGTAAACGTGATGACCTTTGCCGACACCGTGGAAGAAATTGTTCCATGTTTCGAAGACTCTTTGGTTCAGGTACATAATTACCACATAGGTAGCCAAAAAACTTCTTCGACGAAGTATGACATTGCCTCTGTCCATTTGATTATTAATTAACGAATGAGATAGGCATGTTAAGAAGCAAAATTTATGTTCAATTTTAGGCTACCATGGGAAATTTACGAGAGCTGAAGTTAGCTTTGGATAATTTTGAAACAAAGGAGATAGCAAACTTTTCAGCAGCACTGACACGAGCTTTTGAGCTTTTGGAAATATATCGGAATAACAGCGGCGGAGCGAACTGTAACCAGGTAAATGTACAAGACGATCCTTGGCCTACCTGCTTCTGTTACGCTAACGTTTGGAACAACCGTGTGATTTGGTAAATCACGTATATTTTTACAGGCCATAATGCTGGTTACGGACGGAGTTCCATATAACTACAAAGAGTTGTTCGAAAAATACAATTGGAAATATGACACCCCTGTGAGGGTATTCACGTACCTGATAGGGCGTGAGGTAAAGGTAGTACCACTTTCAGGTATTTACTGTGTGTCGTAGTCATTGTGCGACCTGCATAATGTCTTCCCTTGTGCCAGTACAGTGTACACCTTGAATGTGGTACAAACTTTCGTTCTTGTCAACTACTTGTCATCTTCTTACCTTTGCATGTCTTTGTATCCTTACAAACTTCATAACGCTTTTGCTTTTAGTTTAGTGTTTAGTGGTAGATGCATTGGATTGTGTTTTGTTTTTATATTATTGTGTACGGTTGTTGTTGGTGTGGGTAATAACTAAATACAAAATGTATTTTATACGTATTACCTACGTATAAAATTCAACAAAATACTTTATTTGTTCAATGGGCTGGGGTTCGTATTTCGTGACCCATTTTGGCTAACTTTAGCATGTTATACTCATAGCATATTTGAAATGGAATTAATGGCTAATAATTCAAAAAACATGGACGCATTAGATTTATCGGTGCGGTTAACGTACCCAAATATATCTGAGCACGCTTTACCTCAAAACAATACGCTTCGATATAGGTATCTGATGGGGACCGAAATAGCCTGATAGATAACTCGAACCCCCGGGGCAGATTGTCGCAAGGAACTACACGTTGAATTATTGACGGGACCGAAAGCAATGATAGCATTTGGTGACGCGCTTATCTCCTCTGCCAAAAAAAAATTAGAGGCAAAAACTAATGTTTAGTTGTGTGCGTGTTTCACGTTTGTGTTATTGTTTTGTTTTGGTATAAGTTTGTAGGACTAACAAATTTTGATATGAGTGTAGACGGTGCTATAAGTGAATATCTTACCCCCCGTGAAAGTGGCAGATAAAAAGCAATGAACCCATAGGTGACTTTCGTCATAAGTGCTTTGTGGGGCATTTATTTCTTTTAAGCTATAATTAAATTTGATGATACTGCCTGTTGTATAAACCACTTGTTTCCTTTTGTTTTTACACTGACGAGCAAAAATAACGGGTCACTTCCCATAGAAAGTTGTATGAAAAGTGACCCGTTATTTTTGCTCGTGAATATATATAATTTTTATAGCGCCATAGGTCAATTAGTTAATTAATTTACGAGCCTTTTGTTAAATGAACGCCTGATTATGAACACAATGCTGCAGTGGAACATTAACGTCGACTCACTAGCGACACCACACGAAGCACCACCACCGATAGTGCGGCACTTGTTTTGGCGGTGTATTGAACTGTCGAGATTGAAAATAGGTGGCAGACGTGCGGGAGGTGAAGTGGATGGCTTGTGCGAATCGAGGGTTCTACGTGCACCTGAGTACACTAGCTGAGGTGCGCGAGCGCGTGCTCGAGCACGTCAACGTCCTCGCGCGGCCGCTGGTGCTGCAGCGAGAGACGCACCCAGTCGTCTGGACCCCCGTCTATGCTAACATCACTGTAAGTACCCGGCCTATGAATCCCTTGACTAAGCAATGTAACTTCGCACATAAATTCCGAAAAATTCCGAGCCAAGAGGTAATAGCTGAAAACACTAGGAAACCATACATTTCTTTAATTTATAATTAGGTAATAACTCTCCGAACGGCGACTATAGTCAATGAGTAGGTAATATTGCGTTTGCGTCAAATCAACAGGATCCCAAAGTAGCAGATTATTTATGGGAGCAAAGGGAAAGAGCAGAACAGAAAGAACGATTTATGAGCCAAAGACGCGACAAGTCGCACTTCAACTCTGAAAAGGAACAAGAACGGAGATGGCGAATTACTCAAGTAAATTAAACTTTTTATGCCAATTACGAATACGCATCGGAACAAAAGATAGGTAACGGGTGTGTGACATTTCAGATGAAACAGGGTCAGTATAGCGAACTGGGTAACTCTCAGTATCAACTGATGACTTCAGTTTCCATGCCTGTTTACGATCTTCGGCATAACGAGGTGAGTTTGTATCTGTGATATTAATATTTCAATGTTAGATTTTTTTATTACGAATATCGGGTTTGAGTCAGTGATCAAAAATATATGTATATGAACTTAAGTGGTTTCCACTATTACTATCACTAAGTGATTTTTGAAGTATTATCATTTTGGTCCTCTGGCTCAAATACCGGTGAACTGGTCCAAAAAGCTATAATGCTGTATTTTTCCGAATTTCTAAATGACCTTCATGCATGATAAGAAACAAGTGACGTTTCAAAACTCCAGGAGATTGTTTCCAGATTGGTTACATTTCCTTCTAATTGGCCGTAAGATCTGTCTCTTTACCAACTTTTAGCTTTACTATTTCTTCATGTACTTGATGTATTGTCATAACCTGAATACCTTTTAATAATATTCCGTTTTGTTTGATGGTTTCCCCTCAGAACATCACAGAGAATGTACTGATAAATGAAGCTTACTGGGTATCAGTTACGAAAGAGGTACTACACTTAGAAACTTTGATGATTTCATGTAAAATTTTGCAAGATACGAGAAAGTTTTTTATGATTTAGTTTTGGATTCCAGTAACGGTAAAGTCTTATTTGGCCCCGTTAGCGATGCATCTGTCCTCGATAGATGGCGCCGCGGCCGGCGGCTCGCGATCGCGACCGCGACCGCTACATGTGTTGTTCGACCCCTGGCTTACTGTAGATAGTAGTTTTCTACTAGATCGTAGGCGTAGACCACTAGGGTGTTATGATCAACTTTTCTATCAATTATTGACTTAATTATTTCTGTGCAAGAGTTATGATTATATATTACACACACTGTCTAATGAATAAACCGTATTTGTGCCTGATTTAGTGATGTCTTTGTAGAGACATCTTTAATGATTGACTTGTGCTACGAAACGTAAATGTAAATAATTTTAAATGAGTTTGATGCCGCCCGTCATATGACTCGAATGGGGCTTTTGTTACTTGAGTATCTATTCAGTTTAAAGTACTGTTTTCTTCATATTGACAAAACTTTTGAGAACTCAACATTAATTAGTGTAAATATAAGTCTTCTCGTTGATCGAGGAGACCTTTTGATTTTTAGTGCAGGTTGTTACAATGCATTTATCTATGTTATTACATTTTATTGCATTCGTACGTCCACAACCAATCGCAGTCCGTAGAGGAGAACGGCCAAAAGGAGGTAGGCCCACGCTCTCATAGCATTACTATACCAGTGCGGACGGATGAGAGGGATGCACGCGCGGCTCCTATTGGCAGAGCGCTGGCCGCCGCCTGCGCGAGCGCACTGCTCAGTGCTCACTGACACTCCACCCAGAGAGATTCATCTAACCCAAATGCCAATAGGAGCCCAAAACATCATTTTATCAAAATTATTTTTTTACATTGTTAATCAATTTATTGGTACCAAACTACACTTTTCTATGAAATTTATACTTGTTACACATTTCCCTTTCTTACTTTTGCCGCATTAACAATTTAAATAATGTCAACAGATACTGACAAGGATTCAGTTAAAGAAACTTAAAGGTTACTTGTCTACCGGCTACAGAAACGGTAGAGGGATTCTAGTATACAGAGTAGAATTTAAATTACTACGGTTAATTATATTTTTAGTAGATTTTGCTAGAACCTGTAACGATTAACATTGTTAATTAGAGTCCTTAACTATAGTTGTTGCGTACAGATTTGCAGAAAGTGACCTAACGGGGCGTAGATGCTATAAACGGACACTTCATAACTTGCTGCTATTAAGCAAAGTTTAAATATTTTAGTAGAGTAGGTTGAACAGCTAGCAATGCTAAATATGGTGATGTAGCTAGATTAATTTTCAATTATTTACTTAATAAGTATTTGAAATACCGTTTTTATATTTTCATAGAAATTTTTGGTACTTTACTAGATCTAGCGTAAAAAATATTTTTTGATTTTCTACCGAGATGACGTGCGAAACTTAGCGATTGTTATTTCTGCCATTATTACACTATTTAGCTTATTTCATAAAAAAACTTAGTCTGGAAGAATGCATTACTAAGCGTTGATTTGATTTTTCAGATGCGTATTGCTAGATTGTTGGGAGTGGCGGGAACTGATGTGGCTTTGTCAGAAATGCAGGCATTGATGACCCCCTATAAGGTGAGTACTTGTTCTGACTTATTGAACTCTGTACGAAACGAACCGGATGATTCAATTTAATGCTATCCTTATGTGACAGATAGGAGTTAACGGCTACGCGTTTATAGTGACGAACAATGGATACATCTTGATACATCCTGATCTGAGGCCAGTGGTAAGAAATATAATATACAAAACTTTGTACCACAAAATATTGATATCATTACACTCCTCATAAGTCGTTATCTTTTACAGTTCCAGCAAATACTTAAACCAAGTTATAACAGCGTCGATATGATCGAGGTAGAACTATTTGACGATGACAGAGGGCCTCGCAACTTTAGCAAAGAATTAACTGCGGTAACTAGATATTCTATATAAAAACTATGTTACTCTTCAAAATATGAATTTGATTATAACTTTCTTTGTTTTTGCAGTTGCGACAGGAAATAATAGACCAAAAGACGGGGAACAAACTCATGAACGTCAAATACCACATGGATGACATGGTAAACTGTCTTGATTTGACCACTCAATGATACATATTTATTCTGTTCTTTTCACTTCATGTTATTTTCTTTTCATCAAAACGTTTTTAATCAACAATATGGCAACACAGAAAAGGGCGTCCCGGGGCAAGAAACATTACTACTGGACGGGGATAAACGAATCGCCGTTCACGCTGGTGGTGGCCATCCCAGAGAACTACGGGCGCCACCGCATCACCCCGCCGCCTACAGACGACATTCACCGCGTGTCGCTCACAACCAAGAACATATCAGCGCAGCAGTATCTGACTGACAGATGGAGCGTACACCCCGACTGGTGAGAACTGACGGATCTTAACTAATTTAGAAAACTTAAGTCACTGGCTAAGCCTTTAACAGGACTGTAGAGGAAAAAAATTCTAAACGACACTGAAAGTTAGAACACATAGAAAAATCCGAAAAGTAAGCCTGTAGAACTGTAGAGACCTGTATGGCCCGAGGAGACCCTAAAGGGACTCTTTTGTGTGACTAGTCTTGACATACAAAGATAACGGAGAAGAGAAGCTTGAAAACTTAATAGAAAACTGATAAATCCTACTAGGTTCTACGTTATTAGCGGATTCGAAATCGAAACACTTACCAAGCGTAAGATGTTATTATTTTTCCTATTTTTAGGTTATACTGCCGTCATTACGAGCGCTCGTTTTCTTCTCCCGAAGAAGAGTTATCTTACTTCTTGGAGCGCGTGGCGCGACCAGGATGGCGCTGGCCGGCCAAGCCGCGGCCTCCCGAGCACCACAAGAACAAGCCGGCGCACGAACGACACAACGGTAATCCCGAGAAGCACACCCATCCCATGACGAAATAATATTGCAAACATTAACACTAGTCAAAAACACCAAAGCGACTATCCGACGGAACTCCTATTCCTGGATATTTTTGGCCTTTTGGGCTGACGTAAAACTAACATAATACTTCTGTACTACTTTAAATTTTCACAATGCACTGCTAGGCTGCTGTGGTAACTGTTTGAATTGATCATTTGTTCATTGTGTTTTGTATTTATATCATGTCAAGAAAGGGATGTGTTATTCCTATTGAACAGATGCATTTACTTGACAGGAACTTCAGAGGGCCGGGAACGGACAAAAGCTTCAAATAGTACGCCACGCAATGAGTATTATTGTAAGTTGTTACAACCAAACAATGTATTTACCATACCTCATCATTTGCTAAACTGAACCCTTCTGATCAAAGAGGGATTTGGTTTATGTCATTTCGAACATGGAAAATCTTATCTCTTTTAAGATTCAAATCATAAAAAAGGCTGAATTGGACAAATTGAAAAAATTGAGTCAAGTTGTCCAATTGATAATTTTTCGTCTGCTATTAGTGCAACATTTTGGGCAACATCGTTCGGAAGGCACACAAGGAGCAAAGTTGAGGAAATAAATGTCTTTCTTATCTACAACTATATTATACTATGTTTCAGGTGATCATGGTTTAATGCAAGCGCTCCTATACGATGCAAGGAACACGGCATGGTTCAACAAAAGCATTTCAGAGTCAGCGTCTGAAGAGAAGGCGTAAGTATTTTTATCGCAATTGCTTTACTTGCACAGATTAAAATAGTATAAAGAAAAATGTTAAAATCAGTAACGTACCTACTGAACGAAAGAATTTGCACAATTCGTTGTAACCACACCTATTTAAAATATAACTTACACTGCACATCAATTTTATGTTGGTTTCGCCTGGATAGCCCATTGACAAAAGTGATTGGATTATTGCCGAGGTAAAGTACAAAAAGTAAAATAGATATATTCATATTTTATTTGTTTTACCTATCCTTATAGCGTCAATACGACCGTGAAATTCATGCAATTACGACCAATAAACGCAACAAAATATACTTTCCCATCGAAAACTACTTTTAAGTGAGGGGTTTATACTTTCTCCAGCTACGAGTAGATCTCAATAGGTAGTGATATTGTCAAAAAATTAGGGACCACACAGGAAATGGCTCCCTACAATATTAAAAAAAAAGTCGTTTCAAACCATTCCTTAGGGTTTAAAATTTATCGCAATGAGACGAACCGAGTCTCTTCTTTTTTTAAAGACATTTAAAAAGAAAAAAAACCAAACCAAGCGAGTTTATTTTAGACAAACTATAATATTTGTAAATAAAGCAGCTTCACGAAGGATTGTAAGTATTTTTGTGACTTTTATTCGGGTTATTGCAGCTGGGATAGCGTAAGTATGAGGTTGATGTTGATTGAGAAATTTTAATTGAGCAATAATTACTGATTTGGCAATGCACAAATCGTAGATATATTAAATGAAACCAGAATCCATTTTTCCTGACGCACTCTGTCTCACAATCGCTCTCATCGCTTCTTAATGTAAAAAGGCATAGGTTCTGAGATAGAAAGATACGGTGACCTGTGATAGCGTGTTAAACAATATTGCTTCAGGACTTGGATGACTGTAGTATCAATAGGTACCTACTTTTATCATTAAGTTGATCGACTTGAGTTCAGTGAACTGTAAAACTACTTGCAATGCAAATTTGCTATAATTACTTGGTCATGACAAATCCATCCAATGATTTTAAAAGCAGTGTAGATTCCACAGAGGCAATTTCTCATACGAGTACACCGTCGCAGATACCCTAATAGTCAACTGTATGAAATTAAGTAGTTTTCTTCTGGTTGGACTGCAGAGCGGAGTTTATCCAGCGGTTCGGATACATCGTGGCTTTCCTAGCCACGCACAGCGGGCTCACGCGGTGGCAGACACACCCGCCCAAAGAACATGACAGCAGCAACGACAGCAAGTAAGACACTAAGGCATGACGCTTTAGAGACATTTGGTAGTTCGCAAATGTGTGACACATGTACACGAGTACTCGCAAGAAAAAAACCGGCCAAGTGCGAGTCGAACTCGCGCACCGAGGGTTCTGTACAAATTCGACAAATTAATGTAAAATCCAGTGTTAACAAAACCCTGTTCCTAAGCGAAATTTCTTATATAGACCGGCAGACATAAAATATTCCGTTTTTAGTATTTGTTGTTATAACGGCAACGGAAATACGTCATCTGTGAAAATTTCAACTGTCTAGCTTACACGGTTCACGAGATTCAGCCTGGTGACAGACAGATAGACGAAGGACAGTGGAGTTTTAGTAATAGGGTCCCGTTTTTACCCTTTGGGTACGGAAGCCTAAAAAAATGAGCTGACCGTAAACAGTCAAACATAAGTAAGTAGGTACTCTATTGTTCTGAAGCGCCTCGCGGGCCACCTAGCTAGGCAACGCTGGGCCCGCCCACAGTCCCATAACCTCTTTGAATAATCCAGCCCCGTGCCTCAATGGTTATGTTGTGTGCAGGTCAGAGTTCGGCAAGCAATGGCCGCGCGCGATAGACGAGGTGTGGTACCGGCGCGCTGTGGAGCAGCACTACGTGGACCCGCTCAGTTACGTATACAGGTAAACATACACTTTGGGAATACATACATTCATAAATCACGTCTTTACCCTTTATAAGGTAGCCAGAGCCTAAAGTAACATGACCTAAAGCCCACGTTTAGAATATTGTGGGCGTATTAGGTGGAAAGGGGAATCAAAAATAGGGACGGGTTGCTAGCCGCATCGTCTACAACATGATTCCTGAGATTTTTGCCCATTCCCTCGATTTCTGCGGGAAGAGCGTTTGTTCTTTGCTCCCATACCAGCAAGGAAGGGAATTTAAGAATACACACATACAAAGACATTTGTTAAATTCAAAATACAAATTTCATAATGAAAGTGACACGGAAGTATTTGTGACGTATTCTTTACTTCAATTACATAAACTGTTATTGTCAAATATTAAATAACATCGCCAGATTTCATAGCACATCGATCGCATCGATACAATATCACAGTTGTCGGTTATACGGTCTGTTTACCGTCAAACTTATATCATCACCCTAAAGGCACAATGGGATCACCCGGACGCTAACGTCCTTAACCATCTCGGCAGCTTAGGTCCCAATTTATGGCATAGGGGCCATGACTTCCGTAGCTATTACAACTCACTTCGTTAGTCAAGGGTCGTAAGGGACACGGTGATCAAAATTTCCATTAATTGAAACTAGTGCTAGTCTCGAAGTGTATAAACCGTCTAATGGTTTGCGTTCCGTGTACAGCGTGGAGATGAGCACAGACAAGTTCCCTCTGAACGTCAGCGCGGCGATTGTGACGGCCGCGCACGCCGTGTTCCACGGAGACGGCCACCGCAAGGCACCCGCAGCCACCGTCGGCTTCCAGTTCCGCCACGACCGGCTCAGCGAGTGGTTCGACAACATCACCTCATCCGTAAGTTTCAATACAGCATTTCTATGTATAGCGAAGAGAAAGGAGCGGAATGATTTGGATTAGCCGTTCATGCTCTGGGTTTTATGTCACCATTTCTAGTTACTCGTTAATCCTGCCGCCAAACATCAGTACTTGCGCTGTTGTATTCCGGCGTAGAGACAGCTGGTGAAATTACCTACTAGCACACGAGGTATTTCGCCTTAGCTCTCTAAGTAGGCAACGTATCTGTAATTCTTTGGTGTTGCGGGTTGCGTGTCTATGGGTGATGGTGAGTAAAAGCCGTGGTAGCATAGTGGTTTGAACTGTGGCCTCTCAAGCAGAAGGTCGTGGGTTCGAATCCCGTCGCACTTCTGAGTTTTTCGGAATTGATGTGCGAAATTACATTTGAAATTTACCATGAGCTTTTCGGTGAAGGAAAACATCCTTAGGAAACCTGCACACGTTTGGCAAGCAATTCAATGGTGTGTGTGAAGTTCCCAATCCGCACTGGGCCCGCATGGGAACTATAGCCCAAGCCCTCTCGTTCTGAGAGGATGCCTGTGCCCAGCAGTGGGACGTATATAGGCTGGAGATTATGATGATGAATGATGGGTGGTGGTCACTGCTTACTATCAGGTGACGTGCTTGCTTTTTTGCCACCCTATTTCATGAAAAAACACGATCTGTTAAAAGAGTGCTTTGTCAACAGGCGGCTCAACAGGATACGCACAGTTAAAAGCAGCCTTATAAATAAGATTATTAAACTTGTTCCGAGATGAAGAAATTTGCCCCAGCATTGCAACATACAAAATTTGACTCCTTAGCATAGTCTAACGATTTTTATTTTACATTTTCAGTGTGAACACAAAGAAGGGTGTAAGACTTGCGCGTCTGAAACTTGGGACTGCTACTTGGTGGATAACAATGGATGGGTGATAGTCAGCGAAGACGATACACAGACGGGACAGTTCTTCGGCAAGGTAGCTACTTCCAAAAATAATATTGAGACTGATTCATTAAACGAAACGGCATATTAACATGACTAAACAGACCTTCAATCAAATGTTATCGGGCATGCGGCATTGGCAAACACTAGAGGTATAAATAAGATAAGATACCGTAATATTATTGTTTTTTTTTTAATAGATTCGGCCTGACGTCATGTCAATGCTTGTGGAAGAAGAAGTGTACAGGACTATACACATCATGGATTATCAAGCCGTCTGCTTCAGGGATAAGAAAATAACCAACCCCGCCTCTATTCTCCTTACGGTAAGAATTTCAAGTTAGATTACCGTCTTTAAGATCTCAAGTAGATCATTAGGTGATTATTCCACCAGTCCACCAGCAGGCAAATCACTTCAAGCTAACTAAATAAAGAAAAGTAAAAAAACTATAAGAGTCCACATTCATATTTGACCTTAGTGTAGCTACCTTTAGTGTTAAATCTCATGTTTTGCATGTTTGCCTCAAGCTAGGTACCTATTTTAAAACTTAATACGGGTTAAACGGGTTTATTTAATAGGCCGATCCAACTAATAGTTTTTGTCAAACAACCATCTACAGCTCTGTTTCAATATGTAACATATTTATTATTGCTTTCCAGCCTCTAGAGAATCTGCGCCTGATCGTGGCTTGGTTCCTCGCAACGAGTGTCTGGCTCTACAACTCCATAGCAGTAGGTTTAGCGCAGGGTTCCAGTTATTCCTTCGACGACGGTAAGTTACATGACGACTTTAAAATCGGTCGCTATTAAACGGAACCCAACTAGGCATGTGTCGTTAGTCATCGCAATTGTATTGCGATATGAATGCAGTGGGATCCTGATGATAAGTAAACTTTTTCACAGCGATAATGTCGTAGTCACACCTTATGAGCGACGGACGTAATGCTAAGAGCCTGTACAGTCAGAGAGCGATCTGGACTTCCGAGTTCAGCAGTCAGACCGCGGTGGTTGCAGTGTGCGTTATCGTAAAGACTGAACCAGAACTCGGAACTTCAGACCGCGTCTCGGCCTTCTTCCTGTTCTTATGGGCAAATTGGGCACGCCTTCTAGCGACATGTACTTAGTATCGGGAACAAGCTGTTTTCATAGTGCTTGACACTTTACGGTTAACTCGTTCAAGACTGTGTTGCGACTGAAAACTTAAACCAAAAGTCTTGATTGGGCGATTAAGAAATAACCGAATTATTTAGCATTATGTTCTTCTTAAGCTGACGTGAGAGTTGATTTAATTCTCACAAGCGATGTATGTATAATAATTAGTCCTCGATAGCGATACCCGCATCAGTGTAATATTCTGACTCTAAATCGTCAAAAAATCAATTTTTCGTAATTCTACTAACAACATGAAAGAAGTTCAACGATTCATTAGACTATCTGTTATTAAGTTCGTATTAATTACACTTATCGTTCTGTTGAGAATTGAGAATGACAGAAAATGCGATGTTGCTCTTCTGCGTCGTCGGCATGTTCTGTTCAATATGCATGACTACGAAGCACAATGTTACATATACCAGTCCAACGTACAAAGGACACTATGAAATATATCCAATCCAAAGCAACACATGTGTGTCTATATCTGTGCATGAAAAGTTTGGCTATAACAATATATAGATTTCAATAACAAAACACCGAAGGCCATACTGTCTAACGAACTCCGAATCACAATCACATTTACTTTTCAAACATTTAATACCTATTAACTGTTACAAGCACCACACCATTCATGTTCCTTCCTCGAGGTCCATTGCTTCATAGGGTGGCGTGTGCCATCTTCCTTGTCGTGACACTGTATCTTATATACCCCCATCCTTTCAAATAGGCAATGTCAATCTACATGAAATTTGCTTGTCAATTGATTTTTTATCTAGTTTCTTTTTAAAAGTCATCAAAACATTCTCTATTTCTTTCCGTGGAGCGGTAAAGCGGTATAGAATGCGCGATAGACAATATGGCCTCAGGTCGCGAAATTTTGTCGCTATTCGGTAAAAATAGTTCAGACATGTCAACGTAACACGCAAACATCACTGAGAGTTTAGAACCCACATAATTAGGTTTAATGCTGATGTAAGCTGGAACCTCTTACTTCCATCCATAAAGTTACAAACCCGTTATAGAAAACTGTAAGTTTTGTCTGCAAAATACAGCAAGGATGAAACAAGCTTAATAAGCGTTTAAGTCATTTACGTTTATAAATAACGGGTTTAGTATTTCCAGAGGTCGGACCGACCGCAGCCGAATAATCCTCGTAAAATGCAGCAGCATCTTCAGTATTTGTTAATTATTGGGGTCCACAATTAAGCCTTAATAACCGCATGCGTGATCTGGTTAACTTAATTATAATATGATAACGATGCCACACTAAGGCACTATTCTGTGCTTGTTTATTCAGTGCGCTAATAAAGATTGGTCTAACGTCCCCAATCTTAGATGTACAATTCCAAAAAAAGAGGACAGCATACAGCAGTTCAGTTCCCTTTAAACCCAAGTCTGTTGCATGGGTGTTGCTCGCCAGTCAAATAGAAGCGATCTAAAGATCTAGGAAATTCTACACATTTGTTTAGTCACAAAATTTAATACATGGAGTCAACTATTGGATTTAACTTTTAGTTTACAAAAAAGTAGTAACGACTCCATCTTATTTTCAGAGTATGTAACACCCACCGGTGAGTGATAGACCGAGCACAGTAGAACGTGTCGTCCATGGAATTAGACTGCTACTACAATTTTATTATTCCCCGGAATGTGCATGAACCTCGTAGTTATCTTCTCATTGTTTGAGAAAATCCTTCGTTGTCATCAATTTCTATTCAGCCGAAGAGTTTTCAGTCATCGTTTTCATCAAGACTATTATTCAGACTTCAGTTTGCTGATAAAAAATATTGGGATGAATCTTAAAATAGGTTTAAGTATAAACCACTGCCATGTCAACACACTCTCATAGTACGTTAAATACTAATCATTCGCGACAGTTAGGGACATGAAGAGCGGGACGAAAAACATCTGCATGCTGATTAAATTTAATATTGCTTGCGAGTCAGCTTTTTGTGGTCACTAATGAAATGTAAAATACATATTCCAGTAGCAGGCGCGGTAATTTGTCGTGATTTGTGGGATTTAGTTAATTTAAACTGTATTTACGATGCTATATATTTAAGTTACAACTTTTTCCTTGTCTGCTTCAGCCTTTTTTATTTAATCTGACTTATTTTAGTACTCAAATTTTCAATGTACCTATTTATCCTTGATTATGTTTTTATCTCGTTCTATTCTAAATTAAAACGCATGTCCTTCTTGTTTCCATTTTTTTTTCTATTTACATATTGATGTCTTAGGTTGCTCTATCGACTGCATGGGGATCTGGCGTGTACTATCTTCTTCTAATCAAAGTTTGTTTTATACAGTGGCATATAATTACGAGAACGACGAAGAAACGGACGATCCATTCAAGTCACAGGCACCAACGCGAATTACCGAGCGAGACTTCGAGAAGTTGGTGCTGATCAACAGGACGCGTCCGACGCCGTGCGACCGAGAAAAGTTCCTCTACCAACTGGACTATAACAACTTAGACGAGAAGCTAAACAAGCCAGCGAAGGACTGTGAAAGACCTTTCTACGCGCAGCTGGTGAACTACACGAATATGCTGTTGGTAGTGGTGGACGGAAACTGTCCGCGGGAAGACGCGCCAGTACTGTCGGTGGATGCAACTGAGGTGCAGTACAACGAGACACTGCAGTGCCTGAAGCACATTCATCCGCTGTACAGGAAGCAGCCGGTGTCGTGCATACGGAATCATCCAGAAGTGAGTCTTGTTTAAATGATAGAGAAATAAACTCTTCGCAAGGTAGTCATTTTTAGCGCTTTACGAAGTACGCCATAAAAAAATTAAATTCGATGTCAAAACCCAACTATTGACTACCTAACATAATAGAAACATAAGTTTAGTGTGACATCTTCGTACATATATACGAGTAGTAGACCAAATAAGTGCTGGGTAGTTCCTAAACCAGAAAAGAACAACAATACTGATTGTCACACTGACCTTGTAATTGAAAATAGTCTTTAATGTAAGCCGTACCTCAGGGTGGTAAACAAGCTCTTTGGTTGACTATACAATTACATAGAAATCACAAAGAAATTGTCATACCAAAGGTTAAATCCATAGAAGCAGACACAACGGCCAACAATGATAATCCTGATCAAAACTTATTGACTTGGTCATATTTCAGGAGAGCAACATTGACATGTGTGGGCGTGGCAGCATGCCAGGAAGAAGTATGTTCTGGATTCCTTTGACTATGGCGATGGTGGTCAGATATTTGTAAAATGTATCTTGGGTTGGAATGTAAGTATTCTAAATAATGATGTCCAAACAAAGTTTGTATTTTGTATATTATAAAAGTAAATTACAAGACTTGCTTTAAAAAAAATATGGGGCTTTAACAAAACAATGTAATTTCAAATTTGTTTTTACGTTTAGGTAAATTTAATTATAGAATTTGTCTATTTAATATTTTAAGTTTCATCTAATTTACACTGTTTCAACTGCCCTATATTAAAAGACGGGGTGTAAACTAAAACAGCAAGAACTTCCATTTTGTGTTGAAATACACATAATAAAATTATTAATAAACAAAATATCAAACGTTTCTGAACATGCTACATAAATTACAATACACAGCATGTTCACAAATAATCACAATTATTTAAGTTTGAAAGGAAAATAGAACTGGTAGATTAAGAGGTAACAACATGTACATGTCGTTTTCACATATCAGAGATGTGTTTAATCTTATTAGGTATAAGTACTAACAAATTTGTTTTAAATAAATAATAACTATCTACAAGCTCCCAATGTGCCACATGTATTGTGGCTGGCGTTCACGAGTTAGCAAAGAGAATTGGAAGTTAAATACTTTTCTTTTTCTTTATTTTGTGGTGTCTCAGTATGGCAGTATTAGTGTTGGGTAACGGGTTTAGTGAGTGTAAATATAAGTTAGCTAGTTTGTCAACAAATTGGATCAACCCCTTTATGGTTGTTGCTTGAACTCAACCTGCTTACATTATTTGTGTCAATAAGAGCTTACGTTTTGTAGTCTTCAGTAAGTATTAAAGAAGATGAATTGAGTTTAAATTATTCAATGAGTGGTTGGTTGGCATTTAATCCGTCCTGGTTATTCAGTCAAAATTTTTGACGCCCGGGGGACATTTTAGCATCTTATTAATGAAGATTTTTGTACCACTTCATTTAAAAGAATTGCTTGGCTGGATTATAGAAAAGAATTTAGTAAATATTGCTTAGCATAATTGATAACATATAAAAAATTATTACACACTTAAGAAAACTACTTTTTTAGGCATTGTTGAAATTATATGCATATCAATTACTTCCAAGGCAAAATATTGGTGTGCAATAATTATTTATATTATACTTCTTAGGTAACCGTAAAGAGATATTATGTTATTCAATTTATTATAGTTGTGAGTCATATTTCTCTTTGTAAGAATATATTTTAGTCTTAGGTAAAATAAATATTTTGAATCTCAGTCATAAAAATATAAATGTGATCTACTTATTTCTTTTGAAATTAATGTGATTATTCATTTGGTACAAAATAAATATTTGTTGTTTTATGTCAGAGCACTTTTATTTCATTTGTAACATTGCTATCCACTAAATACATGAGATGAATAAATAAATGGTATCTGGTTACTCACACAGTTTTAACTTCTAACTGGTGCCAGCATTTTCATATTTCTTAATGAAGTCTTCAATATCATCCATGACAGTTTGGTACTGGTACTCCCGGAGTAGTGCCTCCTGCAGCTGCTCCAGCTGCTCGCCGCCCTCCAGGAAGGTTTTGAGGCTGTGCACCGTGCCCCCACCAGGCCGGTGCTCTGTCACTCTGTCTTGAGGATAGTTGTATGTTCTGATCTTCTCGTTTCGATTGCTTGAACCAATCTGCAAAAAGTTCATCATGGGTTTTACTTTACACACATGACATGATCACTTTTTTCTTAAAATAACATTAACCAACTTTAAACATAAATAGAATTATATTTTATTAATAATATTAAAAATATATAGATAAAAGGGTTCCATATTGCTAATAGACAACATTAACATTATATACAATATTGAGTCTCAAAATTATTCATTAAAATATCTCCCATTAGAGGACTATGAGGAAGATCCCCTTCTTGATTACCTTGAGTTGGGACTAAATGGTAGACTAAATTATTTTACCTGCGATTTCCTCTCAGCATTGAGCTTCGAAGATTGTTCTTCTATCTGCTTCTGTAGCAGGAGTGATCTTAATTTCTGCATTGCAATCTCTTTGTTCTTGATCTGCGACCTGCCTTCTTGACAGTCGACTACAGTGCCGGTAGGCAGGTGGGTGAGCCGTACAGCGCTATCAGTCGTGTTGACATGCTGCCCACCAGCACCACTAGCTCGTTTTGTTTCTATTGCAATGTCCCGCTCAGGTATATCTAATTCAACTTCAGTGGGCTGTGGTAGCACCGCTACAGACACTGTGCTAGTGTGTATACGGCCTCCTTTTTCAGTTGCAGGGATTCTTTGAACTCTGTGCACACCTGCCTCAACTCTCATTAGCTCTGGTACACCTACACCCGATATCAACATTGAACCTTTCCGTAACCCTCCAATGTCAGATTTTTCAATTGATGCTACATTAACATCCCAGCCCTTGTAATTTGCATATGACTCGTATAGGTCAAAGAGTTCTCGAGCGAATAGCATCGCCTCTTGGCCGCCGGCACCGGCTGTAACTTCTAATAGGACACCACCATCTGACAGATAGGGCTGGAGTAATACCGAGTGTAGGTCACCGTCTATCTGTTTCAACCGTGAAAGATATATTTCGGCCTCCTCTTTTATCATTTTCTTAATCTCATCATCGTCACCTTCTTTTTTGTTGAGTTCTTTGAGCGACTCTATACTGTCGTACAAAGCTATCCTTTGCTCGAGCACGTTTACAATGGGTTTAATAGCTCGAAGCCGTCTCACTTCTTCGTCGGAGCGACGTGTCTTCATGAGGAGGTTCTCATGCTCAACCATCAAATGACTAAGATACTTCTGTACCGCTGGATCAGTTAACTTCACAGTATTTTCGGAAGAATAACATTGGCGGAGTAGGAGAGAATGTCGTTCGAATTTACACAACGATCGCAAGGCAGATACCTTTGAAAGTAACATATTTGTGTTGTGTTAGAATAGAAAAAACGAATTTTCTTAGTTCTTACTATTTGTGCAATAACATTTCGATTTTAAGGTTATTTTTATTGACATGACATGCATGACAGCTGTCAAGTTTTTTTTTTCTTTTAAAATGATTGATTTCGTTATTCGACTGTTCCGGTTTAAAGTTAAAATTAATGTTAAAGAAACGAAAAACAGACAAAATGGAATAAATAAATGCTATAAAACAAGTACAGTTAGTGCCCTCTATTGGTGAGTAGTTAAAACATTTATCTACCTGCCATCTTTGGTCGAATAGCTGTACTGAATGGTTGCCATAAAGACTTAAGCTGCTTCATAAATAATTCAATAGATGGCACTATAATCAAGTTTTTATTACTGCCATCTGTTGGTGAATAGAAACACTATTTTCATTCTTTTATTGCACAACAGATGGCGCATACTTAGCTGACAAATCTTTTTACATTAAAACACCTAGGGTACTTAGAATAGTTAAAGTTAAAATTATTAAATAGTTCGACCGTTTACCACCACACAGGCAATTTTTTATCCAGATTTTCTCACGGAATTACGATTTGCTCGTGTAAAAATTTGAATTTCATACACAATAAAAAACGCGCCTAATTTTTTAAAACCTTTGTGAAAATACACTCGAAAAGGAGAAAAATTGTGTTGAATTTGAAAAGAAAAAAAATATGTTTCTAGTTATAGTTCTAATTAGTCTTGTCAATTTGTCAAAATTTTAAATTACATAAGTTATTCTTCCATGCTGGTCTGGGAGCAAAGAAAAAACATAAAATGTACCAATTGCTTCTCTTCCCGGGCAGATGGTAACTACAAGCCCATCGAGGGATTGGGTGAAAATCTTAGGGATCATGTTATATAGGCGATGTGGCTAGCAACCCATCACTGTTTTGATTCCCATTTCCATCCATACGTCCACAATCATGCCAAACGTGGTCTTTAGGTCTTGTCACCTTAGGCTCTGTCTACCCCGTAAGGGATAAAGACGTGATTTATGTATGTATGTATGTTAAAATGAGCCCGATTTTTAAAAGCTTAAATCAAACGAAAGTATCTAGGCACCTTTCCTAAGGTAAGGAGAATGATTTGTGTAGGTATTGCTGCAAAACTACAGCTGAAATTAAGTTATCAACTAGTTGAATAGATTATTTACTCGTCATTTTATTCTAATCTACTCGTATTTCAAATTCAGCACAATTATTTTTTTCGAGTGGTAGGTAATTGCAGATACTTATTATGCTTACGCGTTTTCAAAAATCAGATCTCAGATAGTGATGGGTCCAACGTATATGGGCTAATCTAAATCATTCTTTTTTAAAAATTCTTTTTTATTATACTTAAGGTAGCATTTACTTTGTAATTTCATCATGGATTGACACTTATCGATAGTCTTCATACAACGTTAACGAAGACCATTGAGAAAACTTCCATGATTCGGAAAAATCCAGTAAATCCAACCGCCAGATCTAACGGTTCATTGAAAAATATTGTGAAAGAGTCACTTTTTAACCGATCGCAGTGTAGGCAACAATAGGTTTTTTTCATTTTGTACAAGTCCTTGTCCCCTGTGTTACATTATAAGTATGTAACCTGCGCTTCCTAGGTATCTTTATCATTCACTATTGTCGATTTCGTCTGCGATTAATAAAATCTGTTTATTTTTATCCTAGTGAATAATGCAATTTTAGATCCAAATCCATCCATCCCTTTATTTGCACGACAGATACACACAGAACAAACATACACACAGACGTACACACACTCAGAAATATCCGTATTTGAAATTTTAGGTCTAGACTCTAGCTGTTGCCCGGGAGTCCGTCCACAATTACTAAATACCTACCTAACACGAAAAGCTATATAAGACTTAAAAACCTTATATAGAGGTCTTTTTTATACATATATAAATGTATTAGCTTAGTAGGTATTTATAATTTCCGAATACATTCCTTATAACTTTAAATCAACCGACTGAAGTATGATTGAAAGCGCATTAGAAGGGTAACGGTTTTCATTGGAACAAAACGAACCCGTAAATAACAACAAAAGACCGACCGTTACGCCATCGACCAACAAATTCGCGCATTGCAACTGCGTGCTTCATTGTCTTCGACGCCGGGCGAAAAGTGGCTGAATTCCACACATTTCCCCGCGATTACCATGCCGACCACAGCTCGCCTATTGATAGAATTATTAGGCCCGACAAAGACTGCTTCCTCTCGCAACCACAAAGTTTCGCGTTATGCGCCGGCGCGTGTATGGAGTTATTAGCGCTAATGACGACGGACAAACGGAGCGCATTGTCGCCGACAAACCGCATTGCTTCCTTTTTCTACGGAGTTTTGGTGGAAGTAATGAGACTCTAGCGATTTTAACTAGGTAATTGCAAGTAAGATTGCATTCATTGGGTGACTTTAAACGCTTCAATTTATAAAGGCAGGTTGTATAGATTGAAATGTTTTGGTCGTATGTCAATATTATTGTAGATACTTGATGTGTTCAATGTGTTCTCTATCTAGTGGTAAGAGTGCCTCAGCTAAGCTACGGACAAACAGACAGACATAGCGAAACTCTACGGGTACTTTTAAGGGAACCCATTTATAATTACACATAAACGGATAACTCACGTATAAAAAGTCGAGTGATGCTCGACATGTTTCGGACTATTTCGTAGAGCATCATTCGACTTTTTATACGTGAGTTATCCGTTTATGTGTAATTATGATTGAGTCTCACGGTAGTTTCATGTTCAAAGGAACCCATTTACTTTAGTAAGGTATTTTTACTTGGCGTAAAGTCCCCGTAAAGTCGGTTACTTAACCGACTCCTGCGTAGGAGTTCGCTTTGGCATGCTCAGTTTCAAAGTAAACCCTGTTGAGCAGCGCAGCTCGCACTCTTTTCGATAAGCTATAAAACAGCCATGTGAGTCTTAAAGTGATTGTAAGTTCGTTAAAAAAGTTAGTACCTAATAAAAATACGCTTTAATCCA
Organism: Pandemis corylana; assembly: GCA_949127965.1. Lineage (NCBI taxonomy): Eukaryota > Metazoa > Arthropoda > Insecta > Lepidoptera > Tortricidae > Pandemis > Pandemis corylana. The sequence continues at coordinate 13,177,552 of OX421851.1, read as the reverse complement.
GCTCCCTAAAATGGTTGTGATCTCTGAACTCAAACTCTCTGAAAAAACGGTTATATGCAATCCGAAACCTGCAGCTTCGCTTACGATCATTCCTCAACCAAGGTTGAGGACATGCCCACATTACCCACAGCGGTGGTTCCGCTTACCGCTAGTGCCTTGGCACAGGCGCACAGGTCGCCACTGCTGCCACTTGACCGCGCCATTCCTCGTCTCTGTCAATAATTAGATACAAGTATTCCGCCCTTTGTGCGAATGCGAGTGTTAGCCACGAAAAATACCGCTCCCGACAAAAAGATACAATGTAAGTTATTCTAACGGGTCATTATTGAAGCTAGGTGCTTATTTGTTGCTTTACAAGAATACGGACGAAACGAAATGAACATTACGAACGTACCACTCGGCACCAGGGAAAGGAAACTGAAAGCTGGCAGCTCATTACTATACACAAGTAAAGCCTTAATTTTCAAGGAAAGGTAGTCGGATTTGACACGAGCAGTGTCACTAATTTTTTTGTACCTACTATGTATAATGCCGTGCCGGCCTGGTTTTAGAATAGGATGGATCTAACTCTTTCGGTGGGAACGTAAAAGGTGACTAAAGATCCTGACGTGAGAAGGCCGCAGCGCTCTCTATTGACAACTACGAACTCCAAATTTCAGTACTGCGGTGTAAAAGGCAAGCACCACTACACTATACTCCCAAGAACGTTGCCATGAAGGTATAGATCGCGACCACTCTTTCAAGAGTGTAACTAATTAGAAGAGAATGGCGTTTGTCCCTAAAGTGTGCTTTGTGAGCCAATCCATTCCTTTGATTACTGTGATAGTTGCTCGTGATGATAACATTAAATATAGATGTGGATTTACCTGACATCGTACCTACTTACACAGTTTAAACGAATACATTTGATGACCAACCGAAGTCCTTGTTACAGCACACGTCGCCAACAGTAGATGGAATCGATACTACCATTAAATTACGCAAGCAGTAAATGACACGATTCCGGAGCGTTTGCACAAACGGCATCGAATTAACTTCATAGCACCCTGTATGCGATAATGGGGAGTAATGCAGCGTAATTACAGGAGCTATGCTGCCACCGGCCGTGTATTAAATTAATGAATAAACTTGTCAGTCACAGTCGCACGCGAAGTAAGTCATCGTCAATTAAAACGTTATGTTACATCTATTATAAACGTGCAACATTATAATTTTATGAGCGTAATCACAAGGCATTTGTTCTTAAAGACTTGGCAGTCCTTAAAGTGAGGTGAGGATACTGTTTTTGCTTTATACGCGTAGTGATACTGGAATAAATCATTGGCACGTACCCACCCACCGCTGGGTACCAGCCACCTCTTTAGGGAGGCAGGTTTGGTTACCTCGAATAATCTCACACCTTTCGCACCGTTTTTTTACAGTTGAAATTTAATGGCTTTATTTTTAAACACTTGATGTTAGATTACTTTGCCATTAAGAATCCATTACAGACGAATACGGACAAATTCATGTTCCGTTCAGTCCGGTCACCGTCACTTATCTCGGAGCTTATGAAAAGGCACTGCAATAAAACTGTCAGTGCACAAAGCTCATGAATTATTTGGTGAAAAGTGGCTAATTGGGTGATTTGCGGGACAAGTGCCGGGGGCTTCGCGCCATTTCCCCGCCGAGAAACATTTGGTTTGTATAGGGCTGCCAATTTCTTCACTTCCTTTGAGTACCCGGATATATTCGAAAACGCACGCAACACGAGTTATAATACAAACCGACTAAGTAGGTATGTAGGTACACATGCTATCAAAAAAATCTAACTCGAGAAAAATAATAGTTTAGGTATCTAAAGCGTCGGCACCTTCGAGCTTGAAGAATGATCAAATCCAAATAAACTCTAATAGTAATAAGGGTCAATATTTTTGGAAGGACATCCCTCGAAAGTGAAATACGAAAAGAATACATAGGTAGAGAAAATTACAGCTCTACTTAATTAAGCTTGTCAGTAGTCGGACATTTAATTTGAGAACTTTGTAACAACACATAATGTAAATATTTTTTATCACTTTCCAATTGAATTTTTAGGTGACGTAATTTCCCGTAATTACACGGATTTCACAGTGAAAAAAACAGTACATAATTAGGTAGGTATATACCATAAAATTTTAAATGCGGGTGGAGTAAAAAAAGTTATTTAATTAGTTTTATTCTTACGTCTAGTCAAAAAAATATCCAAGCGGTAGTCCAGCCCTTGAACCGACGGAGCCGTGCTACATACAGGGTGGCTCTATTGATTCTTGATTCACTATCGCCACTCACGCCGCCATTCCACGAGTGTGTTTATACTGTCGGAGATTGCCGTATTTGGCTTATTGGTAGGTAATTCATAGGCGTTTCAAATAATCGTCGTAAACAAGTGAAAGGGGTTGAATGTTCTAAGGCTCACAAGTCATCAATATCAATGGACGCTACCAGTACCTATGTGTGTTCGTTACCATTTTGTTTGTGGCGATTGCTTAGAAGAAGAAGAATGCAAGAAACGTTTTTTTTTGCATTCTTTCAAGCGTCATGAACATTTATATGTAACTTGTATACAATATAATACAAATACTCTTTATTGACCACCATACATCAGTTTAAAACAATACAGAAACAAAAGGACAAGGTAGATAATAGGCAGTCTTATCGCTTCATAGCGATCTCTACCAGACAACCAATTAAATAAGTCGGAGACAGTTTAAGTAGGTGGCGGAAACAAATAGACAGGAGAAACGCAAGGATAATAAAATAATATAGTAACATAAATATAATACATAGCTTAAGTAAATAAAATAAAATAATACATACATACACACATACCTACACACATAACATTATTATACAATACTCAGATACTTATACAAAACATATATTAGATTAGAATGTAATAACTTTATTGTTTACCCACGTATTGGTGGTTTCTACAACGATATCAATTGAATGAAGCCAATTGAAGCCAAATGTTACTGTGCATATGGCAAATGGGCAAGCGATCACCTGATGGCACGTGAGCATGAGCAGCATCAACACCCGTGGACCTTATTTCACCGGCTCCTAGTCTCCACGCCGCAACACGCCAGTGCGAGCACTGCTGCTTTGTGGCAGGACTAGCGAGTACGATGTTGCTAGCGATCCGGCCGGACTTTGCCCAGGAACTGTACACCTGACACGCAGGAGACTCATTTGGGTTAAGTATAGAGTTGGATATTGTTTAGCGTTAGTTTTATTTTACCTAGCAATCTACAGTGAATGGCGATGGTCGTTGAACTAAGGCGTAAAGTATTGTTATTTACATATTTGTTTCCTCGCGGTTTTAACTTGGGGAAAAAAGAACAATATTTCCCGAATTGACTATTCTGACGTCGAATCTGTGTCGTATTTCACAATAGTGCTTGGGGCTGGTTTTGTGTAGAATTCAGTCTGCAGCATAGTACAAAACATACATCGTTTGCTCGGGGCCGGCGGCAGATTAATGCCGGGCGGGCGGCGGGCCCGCATTAGTTTTGGGCCATTTCCTCTCGAAGTGCTCAGTTTGCCTTGTACGCTCTCTCCCTTCAATGACACCACTTTATAACCATTCTCGCCTAAGCACTTGATGCTGTTCCCTATTCACCTATACAAATCAGAAATAGTGGGAGTGAGACAGGATGAGAGAAAGTTGATTTCTTCTCCAAGTATTGTACTTTCAGTAGTGTAGAGGCCGCACTTAGTGGCTCTTAAATAAATATGGCACGTTTGCGCAATATCAGCGCTAACAGTACTTCACACTTCTCTTTGGCCACGAAGAAATTTATAGCGGTCATATAAAATGAAATACATGCATTGAACTTATTTATGTTCCTACTTAAGTGTTACGTTGGCTTTTATGTAGTTAACGTCTGAAAGCACTCACTTTGGTTACCAAGTATCTGATCGTCTATAAAAAGTAGCCACATACCTACCTATGTTTAGTCTCTGATAAGAGGCAAAAATTGGTTTTTTTTTTTTTTTTTTTTATGTGAATAGGAAGGCAAACTAGCAAGTGGGTCACCTGATGGTAAGTGATCACCACTGCCCATAGACACCCGCAACCCCGGAAGGATTGCAGATGCGTTGCCAACCTAGAGGACTAAGATGAAATGCCTCTTGTGCCCGTAATTTCCCCGGCTGTCTTACTCTCCACACCGGAACACAGCAGTGCAAGCTCTGCTACTTAGCGGCAGGATTAGCGAGTAAGATGGTGGTAGCGATCCGGACGGACCTTGCACAAGGCCCTACCACCCTACCTGTAGAACCTCTACCTGTAGAAGGTTACTACAATCAAATACAATTAAAAAAAAATACTAACTTTTAAGTGGGTACCTACATACTAACTTACTTTCACGTTTAAAGTAACTATTCTACGTTTACATCCTGTGGCCTTAGATCGCAGTCGATTTTATAAGGTCGGTAGTCTGCGTCTGTTTTCTACCCCCGGCGTAAAATCCAGTTGGTGTCCGATATATTTATCGGACTTATTAGCCAAATAGTCTTATTATACCATGGTTAACTGATAGTTTCTGCGTCATTTTTCACCGCGAAGGTTCCCAGAAGAACACACACACACACACACACATATCACGTCTTTATCCCTTACGGGGTAAACAGAGCCTAAGGTAACAGGTACCTACAGGCCACAATTAGCAAGATTGAGGATGTATAGGTGGAAAATGGAATCAAAATAGTGATGGGTTGCTAGCCTCATCGCCTATAACATGAAACATGACAGTTCCCAGAAGAACTGTGAATTAAAATTAGCTTTTTAAGATTAGGCACCTAATTAGGTACTTATTAAATTTAGTCCTATAGCTAAGCAGTTAAGTACGTCCTATGTATGTATAGTCCTATAGCTAGGTAGGTGTTTGATGTACATATATACTTACGTATTAATATTGAGGAACAAGACAATGAAAAAATGTACTTACTTATAGCAGTGTTTTTCAAACTGTGGGTCGCGACCCCCTGGGGGGTCGCAAAGCCTCAACGAGGGGGTCGCGAGAGGTCGCGGAAACTACCTCATCAAAAAAAAAGTTGCTTACTGTGCAAATGCATAGAGGTGTCGTATTAATTGTCCTACTTACTAACACTATTTCTTGTGTGTAACTAACATCTATGGATTTTGTCCGAAATAAATGATTATTATTATTATTCTGTATATTTATTTTTATCTCAAGTTAGGTTTTTACAATATTCATATAAAAAGTAATAAAACAATATTAATACAAAATATAAAAACATTATAAAAACCTAACCCAGGGTGCCGCCGGCAGCGAGGCGAGGCATAAGCTATTATTATTATTATGTATATTTATTTTTATCTCTAGTTAGGCTTTTACAATATTCATATAAAAAGTATTATTATTATTATTATTATTATTATTATTAATTGAATATTTGTAACATAAATAAAATACCTACACGAAGAAGAAGAAATGGGTCGCGAAACATTTTTTTCATACCAGGGGGTCGTATTGTGAAAAAGTTTGAAAAACACTGACTTATAGAAATAAATTTCATCACGAAACTAAGAACAATAGTTCTACACACTGAACCTATTTCAAAAGAATGATAGGTAACGAATTTCAAAAGATTGATTCGTTCTTTAGAAGTTTAATATAAATTCAAATCAATTACTTAACTTGCAATCGCGAGCAAAACACACGATTAATCAAATGTTAACTTGCTACGTCCAATTAATTAATTGAGGATTAAAACGCCGGCTAACGCGCGCGTTACTGTTAGACAATGGGCGCACATTTGACTCACAACAATACGTGTAACCGAATTTGTCTCCCAGCGGGACGTGATTCCATTTATTTATGGCTTACCAAAACATTTACCCTATTACTGCTGTGTTATGGCTGTATTAAAATGTAATAAAATTTATGATGCTTGCAAAAACATTCGTACGGAGCTTACAATCTTCCATCCTGCGCGTGTGGGTCTCATTTTGTTTGCAGGATAGAGCAGGATGACGAACGCAGAGGGCCGACCCCCTCGATTACCGCGCGCGAAGCCGCCGTGACGCCGACTCAGCATATTGCGAAGCCGCGGCGGGGTTCGTGGGGTTGACATTATGCTCGCTGAAGGGGTTCCCTGAATAGCTTCGCGGCAAATTGATTGTGCCCCCGCGCCACGGAACGGAATTTAATGTATGAAAAGATTTCACAAAGCAATTTCATGTCGAGGTTAATTAGCTTTGCCTTCGTTCTGTGTAAAAGCCGTTACATTTGCCGATGAATAGACGAGTAAAAAACAAGTGAGGCTTTAGAGGGGACAATACATTTCTTCTTTTCAAACGTTACATGTATGTTACGAGTGAAAAATGGACTTTGATAATATTTAAAACATTGTCTTGTCTGCATTCCAGACACCGCATGAGGTTTCCATATTATTATTTATTTTATTTTATTACGCAAAGGTCTTTCTGAAATTTCACTGACTTAGACTTTCAAATGCAACCGTACGCACGTCACGTCATAGGTACGCACAAATGTGTGTTGAGTGCTACTCTCCGCTGGAGGTCACTAGTTGTATCAACGAACGAAATGTTATAATATTTAAGTTAGATCTATAAGCATTACAGGATCAATAGCAAAATAGAGGGGTGTTTTAAACATGAAAGTAAGTTGTACAAGTGTGTCTATGACAATGTATATGTCTATTGCATCATAAGCTTGCAAAGAGATTAAAATTATTATTAATAGTTTTTTGTATTTAAAAGTATTTAATAATCTAGTTTCGTCACGTATATTTTACCTATGTTGAAATCAATATGTCGGGAGTTTTCCAACTCGCGACGAGAAAAGACAGTTCCAGGTTCTTTTACGTAGCAGAAATACCACCTCTACTTATGTTACATTTTGTGTTTTATATGATTAAATAAAAGAACATTACGCCACGTAGATAATTACTAAAGACATAGTTACAATGCGAACAAAAACGAATCCAAGAGCCATATCAAATCAAACAAAATTTCATTATCTCATCCATCATGTCAAACTCCAAGCGTTAATCTCAAGAAGCTCATTAGAGGCCGAAGGGCCAGCCAGTTAAGGGCAATCAACGGGCACCACATTAAACCACTTTTCATTAGGACCGATACGAGGCCAGTTATTAAAACAATATTCCATATTAAAGGCGGAAAAACGTAAAAGGCTGTAAACCTTCGAGTTTTGAGGCGGCAGTGTGTCCCGCTCGAGCGCAGCGCGGCGTCCCTGTCTGGCTGCGCCGGCCGGTCTGCCCGCGCGCCGCTCGCGCACAAAGCACAACTAATTATCTTCGACTTAAGGCGGGTTAGCGCGGCTCCGGCGCAAACGCCTCAATCTTGTGTGCATAATATTATAATGTGGTGATCATATGCTTTATACGGTAATGTAGCCTTTGTAAATTTAACCGGGCATTCCTCAAGTAAATAGAGTATAGATTCTGTCCTAATACATAAATATTTAATGTAGAGAAAGATACCTAATCTTGATAAGCCGAGTTATCCTAAAGGTAAGTTAGCAAGTGCGCTGTAGTTAACCGCTCGCGCTGCGGCCGCGGACGCTCCCGCGTGGTTTACGATGCTGTTTAAGTGAAATAAATAAATCACTAGCCCATAGCGCAGGCGCAGCTCTTTGAGCGCAGCGCAGTAATTTTGAGACTTACTTTCGAACAAATTATTATTGATGTACAGTCGGCCCGGGTAGTTTCGATCGTGTAATGGCTCTGCCCGCGCTTCTAACGAGACCATGTTAACTTGGCTAAAATATTGAAGAGTAAATTTCATTTTATTTCTTTTTAGTCAGTAGTTAGACGTTCATTGAGTTGAATAGTTTTCTTAGTTCTTTCTAACAAGGCAATCCTTCGAAAATCTCTCATTTTGCATACCTATTACAACTAGCTATCAAAACTACCTACTTAAGCACATAGACAGGACAATTGCTCAATCGCAACCACTCATGCCCATTACGCCTTACACTCATCAGTTATTTAGCTTTCTACTTTAAATTTCCAATACATAAATATCGGGCATCAACTTTCGTTGCAATTTAAATCTCATTATTCATGAGTATGCGAGTCCACGTGCATATATTGATAATTTAATGCGGCGAGGTGTGATTTTTCACGTTTTCTCCCGAGACGTTAACGTGACCCGGAGCGGGCTCTATTTATGATCGGTGCACCGAAATGGCCGACAAATGGCTGCCAAATGAGAGGCTTCGTTCGCCGGCGCGGCCGCTGCTCCTTTCAACTGCCCGCTTTTGGAGCACGCAGTCGCGGTTCCCTGAGCTGCCTCTGAGTACCTCACCGCTTTTGCCGCGGACACCCGCACAACCATCTATATGGAAACCAGCAATGGATGACTAACCGGTCAAAATAGTCGTGCACGTCCTCTAGTAGAAGCGGCCTGAGGCACTTTTGATTATACGTTGAGAGAGGGCTAATCGCGCTCGACGGGCGAACACCTCGAGATCAAACACGAGGCGCGCCGCCAGATATTTTTGTTTCTATTAAACAACACCCGACGTAATAATGTTTAACAATCGTGCAGCGATAATTCGAACAGAGAAATGTATGGAACCGTATTTTTTTTGATAATTACATTTATTTATTGATGTGAACGCCTATATTATTTGACGAACAAAAGGTCATGGGTATATATATTATACCCATCGAAAAAAATGAAAGTGTTAGGTACATCTTGTAATAACATACTTTAGTTATTTTTCGGTAGGCAAGTAGAGACTGCATAGGAAACAAGCTAGTTGTGTGCGTAATTAAGACCATTAAGTTTATCCAATTAAGAGTGGTTATTACTGATAAAATATCTCGGAGGAGAGTACAATATGCTACAGAGCAGTTCGTTCAACATTTTTGCTCGATCGTACAAAATATTTTATAGTAAACAATAATTTATTGGCTCCACAGACGGCGCAGTGCCGTTGTTTAGATAAGTGGTCCGTCTCAGAGGATCTCGGATTGTTATTAAATATTTGTGTTGCGCCGCGATTAGCACAGCTCACCGGCTAATTTATCGTGCAGCCAACTGCCTTAATGTTGTTTAATAAAGGAGTACTTAAGTACGCACTCGAAAAGTAGCTAGTAGAAATTGAATGTTCCAACGCTAGCAAGTTTACCTTGGATTTAATTAGGAAGTAGGTATTTATGGCCAGTTAGTTTTGTCAGGTTAGCATGAATGGTTGCTGGGAGTTGAGTTGATACATCTACTTATTAGCTATCTGAATTAAATTATAATGAATTTTGTTTATATTTTCGTATTTATTCTATTCCTTCAGTTTCTTCCATGCTGGTCTGGGAGTAAAGAAAAAACGTAGAATGTACCAGTTGCTTCTCTTCCCGCACAGATGGTAAAAGCCCGTCGAGGGAATGGGCGAAAATTTCAGGAATCATGTCATAGGCGATGCGGCTAGCAACCCATCACTATTTTGATTCCCCTTTCCACCTATACGCCCACAATCATGCTAAGCGTGGCCTTAAGGTTTTGTTACTTTAGGATCTGTCTACCCCATAAGGGATAAAGACGTGATATATGTATGTAGAAAAAAAGAACACTTTTATTCATTTCAAACATAAAAAAACTGTTCTAGTATTGTTATTCATTGCGACAAAATACCAAAGTAATAAGCTAGATACTTCTGCTGCACATTAAGTCAATCAAAATGACGAATGTAGATACCTACCAATAATTTAACTCCTAAAACTAGCCACGCCAATTCACACAGGCTAACTCGTTAATCAGCTATGACTGCGAACATTACAAATATCAAAAAATCATTAAAATAAATACTAATTTGTTACTTTACCTACTATAACACTTCTTCATTGTTGACCTACCAACGTAGGTATAACGATTAATAATACATTATAATTTAATATATATTTTAGCCACGATCTAAAAGTCAATTGTCATGAATAGGCAAGATAATATCAATATACGGACATGGTAAGTACCTATTTAAAATTATTTCGGCAACGCTGTGTCACCTTTTTTTAAAGGTTTACTCTACATAAAAGAATATGAATCAAATCTAAATCCTACACTAATTTCAAGCTGTACTTTTACTATAACTCATTGGCACAACCAGCTAACGTTATAAAACACTAATGAGGCAGAATCTCAACACTCGCCTCGCAACTCCGCCGCTAACGCATCAAAAACAAAACACGCTCAAACGATATTAAGTGGTGCGCCGTTCCATTGCGCATGATTTAGCCGCGATCCATATATCTCTCGCGAACCGTGGCATTGTGTTACAATAAATAAAAGCGCTAAACACCAGGCTCATTGTCTATTAAGAATTACTTTTCTCGCGGCGCGCACAATGGTCGGCGGGCTCAAAGCTGTGGGAGATGCTTATCGCGCCGGGTTACATTAATACGCAACGGACACGCCCCGATCACGAAATACTAGATCCGTTTGTGTTATGATACGTTGTGTCGGTGTAAACGTTGTGCTCTTTATTTTCATGCTACGTTAATTTGTGGCTGCCCGGCGCTGCGGTGCGGCCCGCCGGCCGTGGGCTATTCACAACGCTCCTGCATGCTGTCTTTAGATAATTGGAGAGTATACATGTTTTATAATTAAACGTGTTAAATGTAATGTGGCCTTTAGGTTTTGTTACCCTAGGGTATAAGAGAACCTAGGCACTGTTTACCTCTTGAGGGATAAAGAGGTGATTGATATGTATTGTAGTTACATTGTGTTAATTGTAATTTCTCTTCTTGTTTTATTTTAATTTTAACCATCCTATTAACCGTACTTAAGAGAAGAATAGTTGTATTAAACACGACCTAAGAGTTTTCCCCATAAATTAGTGCCTCCTAGCCCGATGAAAAAGTAAGAGAGAAAATGCAGCATCGCGCTTATTTTCCTTCTTTGTCATTCGCCAAATTACCCTTCACAAGTCAGCAGTAATAATCTTATAGGTACGTGTTTTTATTTTTCGACTAGGTTTTCTACTGACTATTAATAAGACCGATTATTTTTTTAACATCCTTGGATCAATCTAAATTTAAAAATATTCAACATCAGATAATGATGATAACATATATTATGCAATGCGGTGCCATGGTTATGCAGATATGAAGTATGATATAAAATCGATACACTTTGCTTCTCGATCGAGTAATCGCGTGAAATTGTGCCGTCGCGACCGTCGCTCGCGCATCGCGTCAATTATTTACATTACCGCCTGAATTGGAAATCGACTGTGTAAGTTAATGCAATATTCTGGATTGACGATTATCTTACATCGAATATTGGACGGTGTTTTGAATCTGTCTCGAACAAATTACGCGGAGTAGAGCGGGGTCAGTTAAATATAATATCAACATGGAGAATACCCGTTATTAAAATTATATCTACCCAAGTAAAATGTGTCGCTCACAAAAGTGGTTAAGAGTTAGTATTGATAAAAACACATTGTAAAATTACAATCCTCTCACAAAATTCATCATAAGTACAAAACTTACATATCGTTAAGTTTTTCTCGTTTGTGATTCAATGCGATATTTTGTAACTGACTTCGCACAAAAGGGATGTTATGCGTGTCCAAACGAAACTGAACCATTTGTGTGTTATGTTGACACATGACCGAACGTTAGCACTATAGGTAATAAAATATATATTTTTTATTTTGTCTTTTTATTTGTGACACATTTTTGTGTTGTGTTTACAATATGTTCAACTGTGTCTAATTTCTCCAACAAACTAGCATGCACTCATAATTTTAGTTATCCAACATACAACTTTCCGGCACGACCTACATCACTCTAAAACTATCTTAGTAAATACAAATGAACAACATGCAAAGTACCGAGGTACTGACAGTATCTTTAGTTCGAGTCTTTCATTCAATGAATGGACATTCAATGAACAGCCAACTGGAAAATTGCAGGTGAATGAAACAAAGAAAAAAACCGTGTACGCTAATAGGAAAGACCATCCAATCATGTTTTTACAGAGTTTTATTGCATAATGGACGGTATTTACAACAATCCCCGATGAGCACGACACCCGCTTCCCAGAATTGGACCCAATAAATTTGTAAACGATACCACAAAACTTCTGTGTGAGGAAAAAATAGGACACTGTATTCTGACGATGTTCTTTTAATCCTCAGCGCTTTAAATTCCATTGCCGTATTTGAGTAGGTTTCCGTGAACCGTTGCTATTATAGTGGCCATTGGATACTGTGTTCTGTAGTAGAGTCTGCAGTACTGTTGTGATTGGGCCAGTGTTAATGGAAACGCACCTGTGCCCGGCAGACGCTTTATGGGTTTATAGCATTACACCTCGGTTTAGGACACTGCACTGATTGCTCCATGAACGCCTCGTAAATGGGACTGTTAATAATCAATAAAAAATGGGTGATATTCATTACAGACAATTTGTAATAACTTTAGGTAACTTCAGGTTTAACACTCTCGTCGCTTAACTTATCTTTACTAGTTTGAATAGCTTCAAAATAAAATTTTATCTGATTAAATAGAAAAAAAATGAGGACACACATTAAAAATGATCCATCATACTTATATTTAACAAATAAATCAACACTTTTCCTTTTAAAAATTAAACGGTGCCAACTACAATTGAAAAATCCTATTATCCGCTTAAACTCAAGGCAAATAAAGGAAAGCGTTTTGTATGTGGCCGCACGATGTCCAGGACAATGGTACAAAGCCTGCGCCGGCGCTGATCTCCGCGTCATTAATAAGGGTTCTTCACACGTGGAGTGTGAACATGACAAATGCCCACAAAGCGGCCGCGCGCTGCGGGGCGTCCGCGGAGCTCCCGATTATCATTTCCACCTTGCCACACAAAGTCAAGATGAATCTTCAAAAGTCTCAAGCTATTCCATTGTAATTTAATTGGCCAGTTAATGTGTGATTTTTCATTATCCTGTATTAAATACCTATTAAATGTTTATTTTGTGTACATGGAGAACTTTTTTCGTCTATCTTTTTGATTGGCAACCCTAACAGCAATCAGATACCGCGTCACACTTATCTAGGTGAAACGATTCAATTGCCAACACATGTCGTGCAAATAACGAGCACCCACACAGGCTCATGCAGGTCTAGTGCCCAGTGTACAAATAACTCTACAATGTCGTGTAGCCCTCACCCGTCCCGGGGCCATTCACTGCAATTATTGTGAGTAGAAAATTAAATTAACACACACGCACGCCGTGTTACTCGGGGGAGGGTAGGGACCAAGATATCCTGAGCTCCGCGGGCCCACGTTGATACCTTCCCGAGGGCCGCTTTACCCAGCAGGAGCGAGGCGGGGAGGGTCAGCCTGTCTGGCCGAGTGGGCAGCCATTTTGCTTCGTCCACTAATTGCAGGTCCCTTCGTAGTTATTTCATCGCTCGCTACGAGGTACGTCTTTCTGTCTGTGCTCATTGCCCTGTGGTTTATACTTTTCGAATTAGCACTCCTATCGTTTCCGTTGTTTTCTGTGGCCTATTGTTATGCCTGGTTGATTACAGGTCGCGACAGTTGTTGTTTGAAACGTACCGCTAACATATGCCTGCAAGATTTACTTACTTACGAGTATATCCCGAAAGCAGTTTTCAATTTAATATTTTATTATGAGTTGTACCTACTCCTAGTTAACTTGTTGACATAAACATTTTCCGTTATTTAAACTCGCTTCTTGTTAGCGAAATCTTAGTCTTCTGTGTAATATTATATATAGTACTTACCAATCGTATCATCTTAAGAATCCTGGATGCCCGGCCAGAAGGTTACCTACCTAAAATTAAGCGTAGCGAAGTAATAAAAAAATTATATCGACTGAGAATCTTCGATGCGTTTTTTAATCGAGACCGTGCTTGATTGGAACCAATCAAATGATGTAATTTATTGCCTGTCTTACATGCCCGATCCTGTTGTCTGTGAGAGTGTCTCACCTTGACCTTGACCTTACGTGGGATGTGGAGGTCGGTAGGATTAATCCTTCGTGACGAATCACGAGTTAGACATGGTGTATACCTACTGATTGGATACCCTATAACTGCCTAATAAAATGCGCGGCCAGCGGCGTGCGATGCCTCCACTTTAACGGGAATAAGCTCGAATTGATTTAAAACTCCGCTTTTAAACGTGACCATCGTGCAGTGTACGTAAACGTTACGATTGGAATACTTTTTACATTTAAGTAAACAGTAAACAACGGCAAGAATGTTGATTAAGCCGATAATAGGGCGCGATGGCGGGCGGCGAGATTGTTGTATAGTTAATCAGCTGTTGCGGTGTCGGAGAAGCCATAACGCGGCGGCTCGGCCGAGATGCGGCAAAATGTGATAGAATTAATTCCCAAATTGCAGGTTCGCCGCACTCCGAGCCGGGCCCGTTTTTTATTATTATTTAGCCTCGCCCGTACTCTGTTATTTGGACATAAATTTGAGGTGTATTGCACCTGCTAACCTCTTTAAATATTTATATTGTTATGAGGCTCGATGACTGTCTCCGTTATTTCAAAAATTCTGACACCGTTTTCTTGTTTACGTAAAATTCCTTGTACCTGCTCAGTTAAATATCAGTAATTGATTTATTATTATATATTTGTTTCACACACGCTGCCATAGGCGAGCACTAAACATAATTTTGTGTCCTACCTATATTTTCTCTTTTGTTTCATTTTGCCCTCACAGTCTGAAGCGTCCAATTAAATATGAATGATAATAAGTATTTATAAATGATAGAGCTAATAAAATGCCCATATTGGTATAATATAATAACGCACGGCGAATAATTTCCTCATAATGTCATTAGTGCGCGTTATATCGACCCCGCCCATGCGTTTTGTAGTATTTCGGCTCGTCCCTTGCTTCCGGTTGCGTTTAGGGGAAACGGGCTCGTTTGTCGACGCGGTATTAATATAAATACACAATTTTACGTAAGTTCTTGTTTACGTCGTACCGCTTGAAGACTTGATGGGTAAATTATAGATGAATATAATGCAGGTATATCTAAAATTGGTTCGCTCGTGTTGCGTGTAATCAAGTACCGTCAAAAGGCGCGTGTCCGCTTATAAACATGAAGAGCCATGTATTTATTAATTCAATACGCATGAAGTTGAAATAACGCAGGTTGTATCAAATGGCAATAGCGGGCGATAGCGGCCGGCGCGGCACGCGACTGAATCTATAAAAATTGTTTCAAATCCGAAACTGACCGGAACAATATCGGCGCGGGCGCAGCGCGGGTAAAGCACGCGTCTCGATTACCACCAAATCGATTCGAACAGCTCATATCGAGCTGCGCGGACTGTTCCTACTATTACAATTAGGTACACTCGTGCCATGAACATTCCACTATTAAATAGAACGTTTTTGTTTAAATCCGAGACGAATCGCTAATTTGAATACTGTTGTTATTCGAGCTCATCTTATTTACCGGTTTTTATGGAGCCTTATCATGCGACGGCAGTACGGAATGTGTTTATTGATTCACGCTCCGTCTTTGAATTTTTCATCCCATTGATTTCACCCTCAATATTCAGAAATAAAATTCGTTTTGATTTCTTCTTTGATTTTTACGCTGCACGCCTGCGCTTGACGTAGCTGTACCGAAACATTCTCATAAAATAAATGAGAAAAAGTTTTCTGAGCCCGTGGGGTAGAAATAGATCTATTCCAGTCTATCAAGCCTGGTCAAAGGAACTCCTGTCAATGCCGTCGATTTTGACTCTACTGTAATTTTAGTGAAATTAAAATATGTTATTTTTGGCTGCTGTATTGAAGGCCCACGTTATTTGTAACTACAGTGACACATTAAATTTTCAATACAAAAAATATTGCGTCCTTGTTACGGTAAAATCGCATTTTTCCAACGCTAGTTTTGCTTCACGGCGCATTACAAAACCATAAAACGGAATGAAATAATGTTTGTTGTGACAGCGCTTCCCGCATGACAAAATAAGCCCATTTATTTCGGACAACAATGCAGTAAACATGGGGCTTAATGTCCGTGTCGTGAAGTTGAATTACCCTTTAATATTTTCTGAATACGTACTGCTACAGTTTTGGAGGTTTTGTAAAGACTAAAAGTACAAAGCGCATGTCATCTCAGTGCAGCGTCTTGCGCGCTATGTCGTAACGTGCTTGTGCACGCGGCCTTACCCGCGAAGAAGGAAGATGTAAGTAGTTTTTAGTGCTCGTCTGTGATAGCTACTTAAAGTATGTCTACTAAATTACAGGTCATATAAGGAAATAATTTGTTTGAATACATTACGACTGCGGCGATAAGTGCATTTTATTTAGCTGATCCAAAGTCATGAAAACTACTATATAAATACTACTTAGGCAAGCTAATATTATCTATGACCGATTTGGATATTAAATGTTAAATTATTGCGTGGTAGAATGCAAGTGTAGAATCGTACCTAATTCTAATAACTGAGATGAATTTGATCCATGTAGGGCATAATTAAACGCAAATGGATCGATAGCCCGTACGCATATTACTCAAACTCGAACTCAAACTCGAACTCAAACTCGAACTCAAACTCGAACTCAAACTCAAACTCGAACTCAAACTCAAACTCAAACTCGAACTCGAACTCAAACTCAAACTCGAACTCAAACTCAAGCTGAAACTCAAACTCAAACTCAAACTCGAACATTTATTTGCTTACCATTCTTTTGATTAATTCCTATTCGCTTAAGCTAGATTAAGCTGTGCGTTGTCATCGCTATGTGCGAGGCGGTCAGATAACTCTGTAACAATTAATTTAACCTACGGATAGATTTACAATCTTACCCATCGGTTAATACAATTGCTAAAATACACTCAACGGCAAAAATATTTGGCCCTCATATCTATGTATGCAATATACCTAGATAGTTTTGTATGGAGACTGGGACTAATTGTATGCTGCTAAGTTTAAACTTTTTTCCATAAAAAAACCGGCACTTTTGTTTCATTTTTTTTTAAATCTCATTTTGGCAAGAAAATTAGGTGACGTCAATTGTCTTTTTTCTTTATTTAGTAAAAGTTATAAAAATAATATCGAGTGTTGTCTCCTGTAACTGGTATACTTAATTGCGGCCATTTTTCATGGCATAAAAAGTTTTGGGTGCCTGTTTTTTGCAAATGGGTTTATATTTACCTATTTAGAAACTTATTTACTGTGTTAAAATTAATCCGGAAACCTTCAGCAGGCGATTAGGTTACTTTGTTGAGGTTAACAAGAGCTTCCTATGCTCGTATAGACTAGTAGACACTTTATACATCTCCATTATAGACTAATATAATTTAAGGCTCAGGGTCAGGGACCTTATACATCCCTTTTATAAATGTATTTAATTTAAGTAGAATTTAAGTATTCTTACTGTATTTTATTATGAAAAAACGACTTTATGCCAAGTTTCTTGCGGCGCTTTCTGCTTGGCAATGATAGTCTATCCAAATGCGCTGGTAGTTTCAAAAAAGACATGTAAAAAAGCCCTTGGCGGCCAACTTGCAAAAATAAAATTTTGATTTTGGTTTTTTCTCGATGTTAAGTTCCTAAGTAGGTATATCTATAACGCAGGAAGAAAAGTATACATCATTTGTTAATAACCATAAAACCTATCCCATAGATAAGTGTCCGTATTCCTCACGGGAGTTCATGGAATAAAGAAAATATTTAAATGCATACGTTGTGATAAAAATAATATAAAAATAGAATACCAGACAGTGCTAATTAAATTAGGATAAGAGTTGTGTTGCATAATCTATATATATAATACGCGAGGCCGATTTTTGTACAAGCCATCAGATCTACAGTCATGGTCCGATTTTGATAAGTTATATGTCATTAGATTCGTCTCATGCTGGAGTGTTGCAAACTGCTCTTAGTTTTTAGATTTTTTTTCGAAAAACCACTAAAAAATTAATTTTAATGAACTACTGTGCGCTACCCGACCAGCCAGTATAATTTGACCCGTGTCATGTGTTTTGACGTGAGATGACACAATATAAATAACATGTATTGGACTGAAACATGTTGTAAGTTGTTCAGCATGAGAAAATATCTGTTTTGAGTCGACCAGATTTTATCCGCAACAGTTACGTATTAAGATAATTATACAAAATACAAAAAAATATTTTACGATTTCTTTGTTTACAATGAATGACTTGCGTCAACTATTAATTTATTTTTTATTGGGCTCTATTATGTCAAAGTTGATTTGCCATGTTTGTTTATTTCAAAAAAGTAATTAATGCTTCAAAGTTTGATATACAAAATCATGAGGTTCTATTAATGTAATACCTAACATTGATCGAAAACGAAATGGAAATGGCATGAGTTTTGACAACAGCGTTAGGTATTTTAGTCACTGATGAGAAAAAAAAGTGGAATTGACAAATGTCTCGATTTCTAGGAATCCGTTTATTTCGCAACTAACGTTTGACAACCTGATTCACTTCACTTTTAAATATTTTGAATGAAGTTAAAGTCACATTAAATCTTCTATAAAAATAAAAATGAATCGCCAGAATGTATGTACCTACGTGCATAACTTTCAAACGACTGCACCGAATTGGCTAATTCTTTTTTAGTTGTGTTTGTTACTGTTCGGACAGTTTGTATAAAATAAAATTTTGAAAAAAATAAATTTCAGCGGGGCGAAGCCCCGGGCAACAGCTAGTAAAAAATGTTTCAGAATATGTTACCTATACATGTATAACGTTACTTATTTTTAGGTTTAGTTTAAGTTTTGCTACGCCCTAGTAGGGTCCATGTTTGTACTGGCTAGAATAACATGAACATCTTGTAAATACCATGGTTGCAATACACGATTGAATAAACGTATGGCGCCAAAGGGTGGCCTAATATTGAACCCAAAACGAGGAAAAACCTTTCCAATAGTGTTAAGTCAGACAAACCCAATCACCTGCTGAAATATCCTTGTAGAAATTACTAAATTTTACAATAAAACACACAATACTGATATAAGTCAGTGCCTTTCACTATCGGCTTGCAAAACAAAATGATTTATAACTCGAAAACTCATTGTTTTCACACGCGAGCTGCGGGAGAGAGACGTAACCCGCATCGCAGGATTTGTCAGCGTGATATACGGCATAAGAGTGGAGCGGAATTGAATTTATTTTGTCGTCCTAATAAATCGGGAGGATGCGGCCGTAAGTCAGGGTTCACCGCAGCCGTAACTCTCGCGCGCGATGTGCCGCGAAATCAATAGAGCTGACACTCGCGCCGGCCGGACCGCTGCCAGGCCGCAGAGGAATCAGCCGCTAGACCGGGAACCAATACGGTATATTTTGACGACCGGATAGCTTAGTGGTTCGCATCCCGGTAGGAGCAGGCACTTGTTACATAAAATTGTGCTTATGTATTTAAGAATAAATTTATCTATTTAAAGTGTGTTTATCATACTTAATAATCGATTATAACTAACAAAATATGGACCAAATGCTGTTGTCTGAAATAAACGATTATTATTATTATTATTTTATCCGTTAGCTATTACTCAAATTTAGTACAAGCTTATACAACTAGATCAATTGGTAGGTATAAATTGACATGCGACATTTATTTATTAAAGTAGTTCTATACTTACCAATTTCATTCTGATACATATTATACTAATTTGACACTTACTTATACCAGGGACGGTGTGGAACTGAGTACCTAACTGTCACCGAAACAATGAAAATGAAAATTTTATTTTTGCAAATTGGCCGCCAAGGGCTCTTTTACATGTCTTTTTGAAACTACCAGCGCATTCGGAACTGAAGCAATTGAAACTATTAGGATTGTCATCATATGTATATAACCTACAAATTTCTTTTGATGATGCTCGTGAACATTATTCATTTGCCACGCAATTACTAAACGCTTAGTGTTGATACCGGTCATGATATTCGCTTGTTCAACTTAGTGTTCTGCTTAACATTTTGCATCTGCCGCGGTGATACAGAGAATATATTTCCACTCTATTGGTTAATTCCTTTATGTGCCAAACTTACTGCTGCGTTTGGAATTGTTCGCTTAGCACGGACGGCACGGGACGCTGTAGGAATCAGGATTTGAAAAAGTAAGAGATATTTCTTGTGGAATAGCTACTTATTTTCAAACGACTCGAAGGTTCTCTAGCAATTGGCGTAAACGTATTGGCGGAGTATGAATGTAATTTATCTAGTAATTGTAAATAGTTAGAATACTAGAATGCATTGTGAATATAAGCGTTTGATTTTTCTGTAGAATAATTACTAATTTTTCACAAAATACCGCGTTCCTGCATTTTATGAGTATCTAACGGCTTTTATTTACATGTAAATCTTTAACGGAACAGGTAATTTTATGCTCTCACACCATTGACGCTAACTAATACCATTTAGCGGACGACATTAGTAATCGGTTTTACCCCGTCAATTAAGTTTTACGTGTTAAAATGAAATACTTGCAATTAAAAGCTGGCAACTTTCTACTTACATAAATAAAGAGTATTTTGGCACCGATTCAATGATACACATAAATCATTATCGGATTACAAGCTGTCAATACTGAGAGGCATTTCGACCGCGAATCGAATAAACTTAATGGAAACACGGCGTGTAATCAAATGGCAAGAACAAGCATTAATTTATTAAGGACGCTGAAATATCACCGCATAAATCGCTATCGCGGCTGTCAGTTTATCGACAATTATTCTTAATTGGATTATGAAAGCGGTGCACGGGGTCTGCCGCGTGGCGCAAGGCATGAGCGCGCGGACACACTCACGTAAGTACTACTCGTGAATGCTTTATTGTAAAAATAAAGACACAGACATTTAATTAATTAATTATTTCAATAGACCGGATTAATCACGTGTCGCAATAAAACTGCGACATATCGTGACGCACTCCTAGATCAAGACTTTGGAATGAATTCAAAATTGTCGGACGATCATTCGATAGGTATTTTAAAACCGCGAGTAATTCGGTCTATTGCATTAATTAATTAATTATATCTCAGTGAGAACTGTAGTTTTTTGAGTTGATGTATTCTTCATTCATTTTCAAGATTTTGGCATAAGTTTGATCGAATGATTTATTAAAATGTATACTTAGAATTAGACAAAGAAAAAATAAAAATCAGAAGTTTTTGTTTAGTTTCCGGTAAAGATACATATAAATCAACAGTCAGGAACTGCATCGATACAGTTAAACAAATATTTAACTTCTTTGCATATTCCTAAACTCATGTTTTCATTTCTCTTTAAACCACTATTTTACAATCATTTTAAATACGCGACTATAAAAGTTAAAAAATCGAACACTCCTAGCTAAGCTAGGCTAGAGCTAAGCCCAAAGTCATGAACAAGTAAAATATTTTAATCTAGAAACTCTTCCTTTTTACAACCCCCTGAATAAGGGTTCACGAATGGTCGGGCCACGCAGTTTGAAAGTCACTGATGAAAAATCGTTTATATCAACTAACGTACCCGCTGGTCTCTCGTGCCGTGTTCCGCCGCCGGTCCGGTCCGGGCGGCTGTCCCGCGGTGACACGGCGGGGCCATCTCATTGGCGCAGGAGAAAGGGGCGTCTCGCCGCGCGCCCGCCTTCATGTCATACTCTAACTTAGACTAATGACATTACCAAAACAAAGTCGCACTTTTGGCTCACTAGCATAGAGCAAACCACCAAATAAATAGACTAGAAATGTAAAAATTATGTGAAATAAAATTAAGCCCAGCCGAAATTGGCGATTACTGCACTCTGATTGGCCAGCCGAAGGCCAAGCAGGTCTCTAGAGTTGATCAAGCAGCTATTATGATCATTCGCATAGTGAATGAAACTAAAATATATTATATTTTTTAATCAAAATTCTAATTACTTAGTGTTAGTGGAAATAAACTGGTGTGTTGCCATAATTGAATAGCCCTTATTGCCACTCTATTAGGTGACTTCCTCTGTGCTCACTAGCGACTCGCTCCGACTTCGCACAGGTTTTTAAACTATACAACAAGGCTTATAACCTTTGCTATTGAAGCATTCTATCTGTTGAAAGCACATTAAAATCCGTATTTTTATACAGCAACGAAGACAGATATATAAGCAAGTGGGTAGCCTGATAGTAAGCAATCATCATTCACTACTGCCTTTGGAGACGACACATAGGTACGCTCGGTCAAATAAATGATCTATCAGTTTTTGATCAACTTTCTATCAAATGAAAATGTCGCTAAAGCGAACTTTCAAGTTGACAGTCCCCGTCTTATCGATGTTGTATTGTATGCGTGCAAAGGATTTTCAGTCTTAGGATGGCAGACCTCATATTTAGTTAATAATTATGTCCTTCTTCCTCTAAACACCTTAAAGTACAGGTACCTACCTAGTAGTTTCTATTAGGGTTGAAAAGGAACTTCGCCTCCGCCTGCGTTACTGCGGAAGTTCCGCAAGAAATCATACCTCCGCCTCCGCCTCCGCAAATTTTGCGGAGTTGTAACGGGTTTTTTTTTTTTTTTTATTGATTTTATTTTTATTTATTTATTTAGAAACAAACAGTCTGTTATAGCTATATGTATTACAATAAAAAATTTGTAAAATCTAGACTTACAGTTTCCTATGGAAAAATATTGAAACCATACATTACTAAGAAGTTTACAAATTTATGTCACAAATCTGATAATCATAGAGAAATAACAACGCGCGACAAGCGACGCTCGACGACGCGACGACTAAGCCGTCCGGCGCGCATTCTTTTAAGTGATCTAGTTAATTAGAACAGTTGAGTTCAATAAACCATTTAAATCACTATTTTTTCCACATCCACTTTGATCTCCGCATCCGCCTCCGTTAAACTCCGCATCCGCGGAGGCGAACCTCATCACGTCTGCATTCGTCTCCGCCTTCGCTAAGATGGCCTCTGTTACAAGTGTTACAGTTACAACCCTAGTTTCTATGAGGTTAAACATAATAAAATATAGCTATTATGACAGTTGAGAACCGTCGGCATCGCTTTGGCCCGCTAATGGGTTATGATTATGACATCCACGGCTGCATGCGACGGCATCAACTCCCGGCTTTATGCTAAACAAACTTATTAAGCAAATGGACGCCAATTGGTGTGTTTAAAGCAAATGGCCGCCGCACGTTTTGTTCGTAGATGCTGTATGCTTAGTGTAAGTTTTGTTCGTAGATGTTGTATGCTTAGTGTAAGTTTTGTTCGTAGATGCTGTATGCTTAGTGTAAGTTTTGTTCGTAGATGCTGTAGGCTTAGTGTAAGTTTTGTTCGTAGATGCTGTATGCTTAGTGTAAGTTTTGTTCGTAGATGCTGTAGGCTTAGTGTAAGTTTTGTTCGTAGATGCTGTATGCTTAGTGTAAGTTTTCGGTCAAAAAATACCTACGTCTCGATTGCGTTTGCGTTAAAATGTCAAATATGAAGAACAGTTTGTTGCAGGTTTGATCCGCTGGTGGCGCTTCCAATTTTCATAGTAATCGAGACGTTTACATGAACGAGTTAGAGACGTGTTTTGTGTGAAAACTTATACTGGAACTAGCGGTTCTGTTGTGCCGTGTCGTGATCTAAACACTACCGTTAAAATAATAATCGGAATGTATGTACTAAGAGCTCTTTTAAAACGCGCTGCAAAAACTTATAATTTAAAAAAATACCCTGTTGCAAAACAAACCGTCTATGCTCGTATGTGTACGCATAAAGTGATAGAGACGAACAATGTTGTCTGAAAAGAGACCCGTTATTTTTGCATGTTAGTATATACCTATCAGAAATGGCATTAATGTATTGCTGTCTGATTCTATCGTTTTTGGAATATACTTTAACTAGCGACCCGCCCCGGCTTCGCACGGTATATTATGCATGTATTATACATATAAACCTTTCTCTTGAATCACTCTATCTATTAAAAAAAAACGCATCAAAATCCGTTGTGTAGTTTTGAAGATATAAGCATACATACGGACATAAGGACAGAAAAAGCGACTTTATTTTATACTATGTAGTGATAATTAGCGTTATTTATAAAGAAATTCAAATTTCGAACATTTTACTGCTGCTATTGTATCAGTTAGCCATTTAATATGGGGACAATTAACGCTCTACAAAGGCCCTGCTCTACTCGTTTTCGTATTCGTATTTAAAATTTATATCAATCAGACTAATAATATGCAAGGGTACGACACTTCCTGTTAAAATTAATATCTTCTTTATTTTTATTCTTAGTAGCAAGTTTATTGTAGTATAGAAATAGTAGGCATTTTATAGCGAGGCCGTACCTTATGCAAATGAGGCGGCTCCGAGCAAAGCGTTGCCTAAATATTAGTTTAATATTTAGAAGATTGTATCACAGCTCGGCGGCTGAGTGGAATAGTGTTGCAGCTCGTTTATTTTACAAACAATTTTGATTTGATACAATTCATGGACCCGATTTTTGAAAGCACATCGTTCGAAATTACTTAATTAGTTAATTAGTTGTGTGTACAAAACTACAGCTCAAATAATTTTTTTGTCTGTTGACTAAACTAATTCGAGCTGTAATTGTCTTCATATCTAAGTACTCGTGTCAAGTTAATCACAATTTTTCACCACTTTCGAGTGATATTTTCACATACCAGGCTTTCAAAATAGGGCCCCTGTTCTATAAGCAATATAGAGTTAGCCCTACGACAGTTGTTATTTCTGAACAATTTGTAGCGAAAACCGCATATTTTTTTCCAGGTAGGTAGGTAGTAGAACCTTGTGTAAGATATAACCGGATTCCTACCACCAACCTACTCGCTAATCCTGCCACCATGCAAACAGAGAGAGAGGGAAAGAGAGAGTGTAAGACAGAGGTTATTTTTCAAAACTTTCCAGTTTTCATTATTTTAATGAATGCTGTTATAGGTAATGCGGCTAGCAACCTAGCAACCCATCACTATTTTGTTTCCTTTTCCGGCTATACACCCTCAATCATGCTAAACGTGACGTGAGTCTTGATACCCTGGGCTCTGTCTACCTCGTAAGGGATAAAGACGTGATTATGTATTAGGATGTTTCTCAAAACATCCACTACGAATTTGAATGCTTCCCCCGTGATCCCCGCCCCTTGGACCGCACTGCCGATTACACTCAAGTAAGACAAGTTACAACCGTTGGCCTACGAGCCGAATAAATTATGTAAATAGTACGAGGCGGGGTCCCGCTTTCTTGTAAATGATTTGGCGTTTTAGGTCCGATCTAATGGTGGTCGGGCCACGCACCGAATCTACATATTAGTGCCACAAATTATTTAATTGCCCTTAACAGCGGCTCGGCTGCACGCGAACCCCGCCTTAATAAACAAAAGGTTTTGTTTGTGTCAACGTGGCTTTGATTATTTTAGCTAATTGCACGAGAATTATGTACGATTTGATGTAGAATAGTCGAGGTTTTATAGTGGTTTCGAACAGTTTAGCTAGATAAAATACAAGAGTTGTTAGATAAGCTTCATGGATGCATCGGTATTTTTGTGTTTTATTAGAAGACTAGCTTCTGCCCGCGACTTCGTCTGCGTATTATACATATAAACCTTCCTCTCGAATCACTATCTATTAAAAAAAACGCATCAAAATCCGTTGCGTAGTTTTAAAGAATTAAGCATACATAGGGATATAGGGACAGAGAAATCGACTTTGCTTTATACTATGTAGTGATTGTTTGATCAACGAAATCTAAGATTTACATTTCCGAGTATACTTAATCTATTAATTTACATAACCCTCAAATAACGTACCTAATCACATGTATGTAAAAAATAGATTGGATATTGAGATGGCACTTCACGCTACTATCGGCATAGGTATGCTACTGTTATTGTTGCTTTAGGATTTTTTTGTGAACATACGCCCATTTCATATACGGGTGTTCATACTTTGACGAAAACCAAAACATCTAAAAAAACAAAATCGTTTAATTGTACCACGAAATCAAGAACCGTGGTGGCACGTCTTTTTAGTTTTAAATATAATGTGAATATCTGTGCTAAGTAAGACAATTGCAATTATATTGAAACATATGTCCGAAGTCATAAATTCAAAAATTCAAAAAATTCAAAATCTATTTTTGCAAATTGGCCGCCAAGGGCTCTTTTACATGTCTTTTTTGAAACTACCAGCGCATTCGGAAAGACCATCATTGCCAAGAAGAATGCGCCGCAAGAAACTTGGCAGAAAGTAAAATAAAATATTATGTGCCTGAATAACTGCTAACCTATTTAGCATCACCGCATTCTCTATCTCATTTGACTCTCTGTTTAAATAAGGTTTAAATTTATAAAAACCTACTTTTGTTTTCGCGGGTTGCGGGTGCGGGGACCTCGGGCAGGGTCCGTCCGAATAGCTTACGTCATAATACTTTAGTCACTATTGGCGCACACATACATGTTCTTAATTCACAACGAAGTCGTGAAAGTAATATAATAATACGATATTTGCTAATTAGCTAATACGGCTGTATAGTAGCGAAAGAAAAGATGTCGAATTTCCAGCCTCCCGTCGACTGCCTAACCTTCACTTTCATCCATTGAAATACTTTTCAATTTTAATGGCGAAATGATTGGCTGCCTCAGTAATGCCATCAAATTTACATTCCTCGAGCAAGAAGTCCTCGCAAACCCGAGGTGGCAACTGGGCGGGCCACCACTTTACGGCGTCACCTCGTTCTCAGATACTGACAAATGGTCCCAAAGGTGGCGGCACCTTTTATCTCCCCTCGTGCGGGTATACACGGAAAAGCTCGACTTTATGCTACCCACTTTGAGTTGATAATACAGCAGCACAATCCAGTGATTAAAGAAATGATAATGCAATAACGAAATTTGGAAATAATCGCAAATAGCTTTTAAATGCGTGAAAGAAATTCCGAATAATATTTTGGTGTGGACGGTCTGGACCACACCAACACGCGACTGGTCGTTTTAGAAACGTTGATTATAAATTTGATTAAGTATATTGTATATTTGCTACACACACACATCAACGGACTTAAAGAGCGTTCAACGTAACCAATTAAAACTTTTAACTAAACGCGAACTCATCATGTAGAGCCAAACAAGTGTTTTCCGCATCCAACTCAGTACCCGATTTAAACGTAACGCGATATCAATTCACCTTTAATCACCCAATGGCTCATTAAACAACTATAGCTTCACATGTGGAAGCATTTACTAATAACAACCGTCCGAGCCTTGTGTAACAACGATATTTGCTAATTCCCATATGGAATTGCGTAAGGCCATTGTCTTAGGGCGATTAATGAAATGGCGATGCATTACATTGATAGTCGGTCGTATGAGCTAATAGTCTCTAATATGATGGACGTAATTACAGACAGGGAAATTGCCTTACAGTAGCCGATGAAGATATAATAACGATTCTTGGAAGTAATGAGGGCGTGCGTGATGCGGCGCGCTGGTGGTCGAGGGGTGGCTTTGCTGTACCTACTTACGATTACAACTGGAGGAAGAAAATTGTACATTATGTACTCGTAACTTGGTGAGCTGAGGCCTCGACTTTAAAAGGGCATTTACTTACCAGTGTGTACGTGTACCGAACGATTTGGCATTGCATATCCTTTGTGACCTTACCGAGCGAAGCTACGGTAAGCTACGACGCCGACCCCACTGACGGGACATAACAATAGGTGAAATCATGAAGCGTGTTGGTAGGTAGGTATAGGTTATCAATCTCAAGAAAAAAGGTAATTTCTAAACAGTCGGGTATTTATGAGTATGGTGAGTAGGACCGCCAGTGAAATTATTGGCATAAGACATTTTTTTTTACGCAGCGGCGATTACTTATCATTCGGTGGCTCGCTTGCCCACTTATCTTCCTTATTGTGTAAAAATAATTAAAATATTGATCACAAAAGTTAAAAACTACCTACCTTATAGAAACTGTTACAACACATGCGATTGATTTCATAACAACGGATTAATCCTCGGCACTTTTACTTTCGTATTGGATTAATTAATAATTTATAGCTGTCTGATTTCCTGTTTCATCGTCATAGTCTCATAGTGAACCTGCAGCGAGATAAATGTATGATGCGGCATGGTAAAGAAAAATACAATATTTAGTTTGCTATAGGTAATCTTTCACGGTTCAATATGAAAATGTTAGATTAATCTAGTTTCTAGGTTTAGCCCGCGACTTCGTCTGCCTCGAATTAGTATTTTGCCTCTGCCTTAAATTATTGAGACACAATGATCCTCATAAATATTGCTTTTAGTTTTAGTTACACAACACGTCACTTTATATTGAAAACACATGTTTTGTTGGACTTTGGGTTGAAACTCAGAAGGCACTATAAAAATTAATCAAAGATTTATATTCAATTTATTATATTTATACGTCAATCCAACTTGTTTATTTAGTCAATAGTGGTTCACATTGAGCAACTCGCCTGCCGACTACTGTCGAATAAATTATTTATCGACGGAATATTCAGAATTTTGTCTGAGTTTGGTGTCACCATACCACGTAGCAGACATTACAAATTACAACACTAATTATTGGCATGAATCAGGAAGCTATTATTAAAATCGTGTGCCACTAGGCAACTTTACGGTAATGTATATTTTCAGGCCGTGCAGTGCATCGCACGCTGACAAATAGAATTACTTATATTAATCGATCGATAATCGATAATCGAAACAAGTTTCCGTAGATTGAGTTGGCTAAATATTTAGCAACAGTCAACCCGTATGCAGTTCTGGCGCTGCTGATGTGTTCGGGCCGGAAAAGTAAGAGAGCCGGTAAATTTACTGGTACGCATTCTATGTTAGCCCTTTGGCTGGCAACACATCTGCAATACTTTACTCTTATGCCACCCCAACGTAGCCTATTTTAATTTTATAAAAATAAATAACATCGCCAACTTTATCCTCAGTAAATCCGTATTTTATTAAACTTTCTTATTTAACGACAATTTTAAAATTGTTTTCACTGTTATTCTGCCAGATTTATGAGCAATATCCTATACACTGTTTAATTGGAGCTACCAAGGTCAGTGAAGTTACACGTATGATTAAGGTCGCATTTACCCCACAACGCGCAATCTCGACGGGCTAATTGGCGTTGAACGGGAACTTGCATTTTAATTGCTGGCAACTCTGGCAAGTAAGTGCCGTTCCGAGAGGCTGTCTCTCAAGGGCCGAGTGTGAGATTGTGTACAGCCATGTTCAAAAATAAAATTTTAAATTTCAACGATTTTGCATTCACGACCTTAACGCAAAGGAGCATGTGTGGGTTATTTACACTTAATTATTTAGTCGCGTTGAATGTTTACGCATATTTATGTTTACACTCAGCAGTTACTTATCAGGTACTTAACTGTATGTTTAATGTTTTAATATGTGGCTAGTGAATACTTTTTATATTCGTTGCAATTGAAAGAAAGGTAAGTTATACGTGGGATAAAAACTCGTAATTACCTAATTAAAAATTGCAAACACTTAAGTACATTTTCAGAATTAATGAAATTACTTGATTGAACTTAATATTTGTTGTATACGTATTATTATTAAATGTTTTTATAAAAGGACACTCCTTAAGAGTACCTACTTATGGCACTGTAAAGATACCAAACATGCTATTTAGGGCGATTTCATTCAATCAAATGTATTGTTATATCTTATGGTACTCAATTTCTATATTAATCTTGTAACTAAGTACGATGAAACATTTACTTTACTAATTATTAAGTAGCGGAGTAGCAAGGTAAATGTTTTTTGTTCATTGAAATCAACCTCCGCAAAGTAACGCATGATTCAATAAAGTGTTACTAAATCAAATACGATGAAACATTTTTAAACGTTGTTATGTTGGTTATTCTGCATTGTGAAAACGGTTCATAGCATATTATCTGTGGCACCGTTTACAGATTAAAAATCGAAAACCGTCCATACTCCCCTTGGTAGCCAGAGCTACCACGAGTAATTTAGAGGTGCACAAAGTGGTAGCTACAGTTACAAAAATCAAGTGATTGGCTAAGTACTTAATATCTGTACGTGACTGTACACGAATACTGGTTAACTGCTAGTTAGTACTAATAAATGTGACTTGCAAGGTGCAGATGGAGAACTAGGCGTGCATCCGAATGTGCCGTGCAGTCACACCCAAAGGTATATGCAAACCTGCGGCAGCTACAACTACAATTTTGTGTTACAAAAATGGCGGAAAATTTCAAAATAGTTGTTTAAAATTCACATAAGGCTAAATTAGGATTCAAAACAGACGAAAGTCGCTATTTTATTTGGCGTTTCCTGATTTTTAAGGGACTTCAAAAGAGGACGATGTTCTGTGTCCCATGGTGTGTTTTTTATGTAGGTTCATATATTAATCAATTTACCTGTCAATTTATCAACCGACTATGAGCTATCTAGGCCAACTTTGGTATGATTTTAAAAAGATGAACAGCCATAAAAGAGTCGTTTGAAGTTGTAACCTGCACATTAAATACATAATTATGTTTTTCATAACTTGTTTGTACACCAACATATTTAGTGAAATATTGAGTGTTGTGAGAGTATTGACCAAACCACTAAGCTATCATTTCATTGATTTACTTGACATGTATATTGGTATCGTCTGTAATCATCAAGTTAATGTAATCTAAACTATACACATAAATATCCTCACGTATCGGACATTCCTATAATAATCCTCTACTTAAACTCGTAAACGCACTTAGAGAAACTAAAAGCATTATGTTTGTGTAATGATTCGCGATTACGAACGATTGCAAATTAATCGCTACGGAACCCATCTAGGCAGCATTTTATGGCCAGAGAATAAAAAGGCTGCAACCACAACGGCGAGGTCCGAAGAATATGTACTCTTGGGAAGCACGCTTAAGACTTGAATTACTACTACTTTTGGCTGTCGAATGGTGGTTTTTGTTCCCAGTATAGAATTTATCTTCAACGATTTATGCGTGGCACTGACAGTACTCATTTGTATCAAAATATTTGCATTTAATAATTACACCTGAGAAAGTAAATGACATATCTACCGGTATGCAAGATAGATCAACATTCATATTCATAGCATCTTTGACTTACAAACAAGAACCCTATCTGTAAAAGTAGTTCCGTTTTACAAGTCGATCCCAAACTGCCCATATATGGTCAGCAGCAGCTTTAGTGACGTAGAGCTCAAGCTCTAATTCTTTTGATGAAGAATCGTGAACACCTAAATCTAAATACTAGACAAGGATCGAATTTTTCAGACCCTTTGAAGTGGCCAGCCTGTCAAACCCTTTAGGTTAATTTACTTTAGTTTTATGACAATACTGAACAATCAACACACACACACACACACATACATAAATCACGTCTTTACCCCTAATAGGGTAGACAGAACCTTTTTTTTTTTTTGCGGCGGAAAAATGCGTTACGCATACGACCGCGCCGTGGGGACGGCGCGGAAGTTATGTGGGACTCTCCTCCCCCCCCCCCCGAGCGGGGGGAAGCGGGAGAGGCTTACCCACTAAAAAACTGCCGGTATTCCCTCTCTACCATTGGAGAGGCGCCGTGGGAGCATATTGGTGTCACCACGCACGCCTCGCCGGCCGCCCCAGCCTAAACGCCGGAGCTCCCGCGCCAAAGAGAGGGGGGCCGGGAATACTTGCCCCCCCCCCCCCTAGACTCGTGGGCCTCTACGCGCTAGCAGGGGATCCCCATCCCCCGCCAGCAGGCACCACTAGGGGAGGGCAGCAGCAAACTGCCGCCGCCTCCTCCCCGTTCGTCTGCGCCGGAGCGGGGGCGCGAGGGGGTCATTCTCGCGCTCCCGCTCCCTCTCCTCCTTCTGCGACATTACTTCTTCGCAGAAGGAGGCGACGGCCTCCCAGGACCCCTCACTCCCGACCATGGCGTACACTATGCCGGGGAGTGAGAGGTCGCCGCCGATAGTCGCCACCAGAGTGCGGCGCTGCTCGGACCAGGCGGGGCACAGCTCCAGCGTGTGCTGTGCCGTGTCCGCCGCCGCGCCGCACTCGTGGCACGACTTTGTCTCCTCCCTACCGACTCGTTTTAGGTACCGCCCGAAGCACCCTTGCCCGGTCAATAACTGTGTGAGTCGGTAGGTGAGGGACCCGTGGGCCCTCCCGAGGGTAGACAGAGCCTAAGCTAACAAGACCTAACCGCCTCGTTTAGCATGGTTGTGGGCGTATAGGTAGAAAGGGGAATCAAAATAGTGATGAGTTGTTAGCCGCATCGCCTATAACATGATTCCTATGCCCTCGATGGGCTTTTACCATTAGCGCGGGAAGAGAAGCAATCGGTACATTCCATGTTTTTCTTTACCTACTCCCAGACCAGCAGAAGAACAATCAACAGTTTAAGTAAACGAGTTATTGTTAAAACAATAGATTTATGGAATATGAAATTATGGCAAACTATAGGGGACCAATTTTGCTCTATTTTTGTTTGAACATTATATTATGTATTCTATCCGATAAATACAAACTACTTAAATCTATCATTACTGCAAGTACCTAGATATACCTAATAATGTCTACAACAGCAATTCGTCGCTTGTCACAAGTGTTGACGCATGCCGAGCCAATGCTTGCCGCGAGCATAATACGTATGCGCAAACGCAGCTTGCCGGCAATTTAAGCCAATCCGCGACGCTATTGCCCGCATACTAGTGCCATTTATCACCGACAAGTAGCTAAATT
This sequence comes from Pandemis corylana, assembly GCA_949127965.1. Classification (NCBI taxonomy): domain Eukaryota; kingdom Metazoa; phylum Arthropoda; class Insecta; order Lepidoptera; family Tortricidae; genus Pandemis; species Pandemis corylana. The sequence goes on along the minus strand of OX421851.1, from coordinate 13,144,835 downwards.
ACGGCTTAGTACCCTGTGACCGTGAGAATAATTTTGAATTTCTAATTAAGATTTGATGACATGTGTGATTTCTTTTGATGCCCATAAACTATAAATAAATAAATAATTAATAAAAATTAACATCAACTATATCCCACACCCTCTCATTCTGAGAGGAGGCCTGTGTCCAGCAGTATGACGTATATAGGCTGGATGATGATGATGATGATGATGATAAACTTTAGGAAAGCAATGTCATAATTTTTTGGAGTTCTACAAGAAGCCACATATTTGGATAAGTACTTTATTTGATACACCGCCTGTCTGAAAGCAATAAAATTATCAATATTCTTAAGCTATAAAAGTCATAGGATGCAATCACTTTAATAGACGCCAAAGCGTGGTTACATGCCATAAAGACGGCTTTGTTTAAATCAGAATGTTTCAACCGCAAAATAAATTAATTAGTCTCGTCAAAACAATTGAATATCTGCTACACGAGCGCAACAAATCGTGACCGCGTGCCGTTGGAAAAAATGCTTTACAGCGCTTGCTTCGATTACACACTGAACGCTGTAATAACGAGTTAATTACGATAGAGTTTCAATGTAGCGACTGATAGTTAGTGATATTGTCTCTGACCAATTTGTCGGTTTGCCTGTTGCTCGCTCGAGCGATGAGATGCAATTTATCTAACGGCTGCGTTCACTTCTCTTTACTTATGAGGGCTTCGGTCATCGTATCTCCATAGCTCAGGTGGAAAACTATTATAGTACCTCTCTTTCCTCCACGTGAATACGGAAACGGCGTAGTGTGGTGCTGCTGCAGTGGGGGCACGCGGTGATATCGCGGTGTCACTCGCACGATTTACCGAATGTTATGGGCCAGTCGCACGAGCCCGCTGTAATTTCTCCGAGCGTAAAGAACGCTCGTTTATCGAAAACACCACGAACAAAAGCGCTTACGCCTCGTCTTAATTATTATGATTAATGACGCGAGGCCGCGGCGCTTTTTTGAACTCACTTTACTGTTGTAATCGAGAAATAAATTAATTTTATTAGTAGTCCTTTCTAATAGAATATGATCGTCAAGGGCTGCCGAGCCTCCCAAACGAGCTACGTTTAGTAGTTTTTTCGGTTCGTTGCTTTTTTACGTATTTTAAGTTTATTATACGTTCCCAATGCCAATCAACATTTGTTTAACTTTTATTTAATTTTTGAATAGGTACAAAAACTATATAAGCAAACATTTTTATTCTGATCACAATTAGGTATTTTTCTGTAACAAACACGCAAAATATGTCATAAGTAGATGTTGTAAATTTATTAACGAAAATAATTAGATCGGCTGCAAAACAAATAGACTGCGCTTCGACTCGTTACCTTTTCAAACATTTTCTCATGTTTCTAAGTCGATCCACGCTGCGTATCTAGGACGAGAGTGGCGAGATGTGAACCTTGCGCGGACGACGCAGGGTCGCGTTCGGCGCGGGCGCAGCCGCCGCGGGCACACGTCGTGGCCGAGCGAGATAATTAGAGGCCGGCTCTGTGGGAGCCATAAAAACGGCAAATTGACCGGCGGGATAACCAGAAAGGCACAATGTGTTAGATAATAATTTCCAAATTACAGGTTATGTTGGTTTGCAGCGAGTATCGACGCGCTCTTTTTTGGACCGGCTGAGGTGCTAAGGGCAGGCTAATTATTATTTGGGTATCAGAGCGAGGATTTTAGTACAGCTGCTACCTGTATAAATATTTATTATTGAAACTTCGAACGCCAATTTTGATAGAATCCAATTTGGGTTGGCTAATTAAATTGGCTATAAATATTAAAACGGGTTATCCGTCGATACCGTCGGCTAGCAGGCAGACGTGTAGGTGTTATGCACTTACTGAACAAGTTTTTATTTATATTTTATTACGATAATAAAGTTATGTCGCATCTTAATAGTAGGTATTTTAGGGTTCTTGTCGAAGCGTTTCATAAATAGAAATAATGGTATTATTGCTACCAGCCCTGTATGCAAAGTGACTAAATAAGTAAATAATAATAAGAGGGTAAGAAATTTCATTATGTGTATTTTCTTCCAGAATCGATTTTGCCATTTTTTGGCCCTCCTGCTACTAAGGTGCCTGTTTTTTTTTGTACCTACATGAATACCTATGAACATAGCTTTTAGTAAATTACGGCACTGACCAGTTGTAAGCCGTTTTGAATCACAATAATCTGCAATAATCTATTTTCAAACAATTCATTTCCTTAGACTGTGATAGGAAAATAAATAGCATCCTTTTAGACATGCTCGTACTTATCAGCTATATTATTTCTAAGCTGCCGTCCTTATGTCATCTATATTCTTTATTTATCAACATGTTGTACGACGGAACCCGGTTAATATCTAACTTTCATTGAATTATTTCTTATTAGGTCTTAATGAATACTAAAGCTATTGATATTGTAATAAGTTCATTTGAAATGTGGAAATATATAGAAGTCGAAGATTAACAGTTACCTATTTTAGCTTCTAAGATGCTACTGTCTTGTGAAATTTCAATATGGTTATAAACTGGGCCGTAACAAAACTTAAAGACGTGTCATATGCTTTGACCCGAGGTCTATATTATAGTACCACTAGAGGCTAGAATGCGAATCGATCGGGGTGATAATATCAACTCCTGCATACTCTCAAGATAATGATCAACGTTTGAATGTGGGTGGTAGGGCCTTGTGCAAGGTCCGTCCGGATCGCTACCACCATCTTACTCGCTAATCCTGCCGCTAAGTAGCAGTGCTTGCACTGCTGTGTTCCGGTGCGGAGAGTAAGACAGCCGGGGAAATTACGGGCACAAGAGGCATTTCATCTTAGTCCTCTAGGTTGGCAACGCATCTGCAATCCCTCCGGGGTTGCGGGTGTCTATGGGCAGTGGTGATCACTTACCATCAGGTGACCCACTTGCTCGTTTGCCTTCCTATTCATATAAAAAAAAAAATGTACGCAGAGGTAATCTGCCCACCCCCCCCCCCCCTCCCACACACACACACACACACACACACACCGGTTGTCAGTCGGCAGACTCGCTTTCCAAACTCATCCTGAAATCAGTAACACTGTATTCCCTATATTGTATTTGTTCAGTTTTCCTAGTCGCCCGTATGTACCTGTAGACGACGCGCCTTTTTAGGCAGCTACATGTTACAACCTTTTTATTATTATTATCCTATTTTGGCTCTGGCCGCAAATAAACTTAATTGCACGCAGCGCTGAAAGGAAGAAAAACAAAAGAAAGTAGTCGTGTCATTGCTCTTGTTAGCGCTGCGTGTTGAATTTTCAATATAATTTAAATTGTTTTATTTTATTATTTTCTACAGTCTACAGTAGGTACCACTCGCGAGGGCTACGACTGGCATTTACATGGTGTACAAAAAATAGAAGTTACATAGGCACCTGATTTAAAGATAACAATAGGTACCTACTTATTTTTGCTTGCTTTACTAAACCCTGTTAAGCTCCCACAACTTTTGAAAAAGGAACGTTAAAAATCATACAAAATTGTTACTATGCAACCACTTCATGTTAAGCGAAGGAAGTGGTGCCTTCTTTTAATTTCCACTGAAAGACTAGTCTACTTCTCCTGTATTTTTTGTCCAGTAAAGTTGTAATCAGCCAAACGACACGGTAAACTCTTCCAATGTGGAACATTTTAGTCAAAGCTTTGAAGTTTTCATAGCACGGCTCCAAACCAACCGGATTATAAAACATACTACTTCAATTCTCAACATTGTTGCAGATCTGATGAGGCTCAATTCAGTATTTATGACATTGTATAAGCAAAACTCGTTTCGATAACGATACTTGTATTATTTTTGTTTGTTTTGCGAATTCTGTGTTCGGAAACACGTTTTATTACTACGAATTCCATATTTTAATATTATTCAGCAAAAAATCTTTGTTGTTCTGTGTTTACCTATTATGTACTTACATCGCTGTGAAAAATATGAGAAGACTGCATGTTATGCTGATCTCATATTGATTTTGGAGATTTCCCTCCTAACTTATGAATGCTTGTTAGTTAACTTCTTTTATTTTCATTTTGACATTCGCTTTTTGCAGATACAGGCAAAACATAATTTAGCTACAACATAGAACGTTAATTTATGAATAGATAGGTAAATTTTCTATTCTTACTAAATTAAAATCGATCTCATACATCAATACACAATCAATCACATACTTAAATATCGTGTTGAATTTGAATATTATTATTTAACTAAATAATAATAATATCGAATTACAAAAAAAAATAAACTATGATAAAATCTAAAAGTTAACTAAATATACAAAACTTAAAACTAAATATTTTTTTTTGTAATTCGATATAAATATTTATTAAATGAATTATTTAAGTCTGCATCCATAATAATATCCAATTTAATATTGTTTTGACAAACTAACAAACCCTAGTTGCGTTTTGTCTTCACTTAATCAAGCTGACGTTAATTTGCCACAAATAACCGAGACAGTCCTCAACCCCGTTCTGCAGGGTGCAGTTTCCTTTGTCATAACGGATGTCACAACATCCCCGGGATCCCCTGTCGTTTGTAGATTTGTAAGACAATCGAGACGGCCGCGAAGCTTCCCTGCCATTGGTCGGCGGGAGAGGGCGGGGCCTCGCGCACGCCTCCGCTACATCCGACTCTCCTAGATTAATGTCTCGTTAGGGAAATCCAATTTTCTCTGAAGATGTCAAGACGCCGAAGTTTACTGATTACTGTTAGTTAGTGCAGCTTACACGCTGTCGTTATCAATAGCTGTAACTATGATCGGTTTCCAACTGAGTTATTTTAGTCGGTTTGGGAAATTGAGTAATGGTAAGTGCCGTGCTAAAGTGAAATCTTCAAATCTGCTGAGGATTATTTGCTCATCAGTTCCTTTCTTTTAAGTTATTTCGGTATTCAATTATGAGCACAACGTATATCTTACTATCTCTATACCGAATGCATAATTTCAACTCATTTATTTAAATATTTTAATTTGAAAAATCGTATTAAATATCATTATGAAATATAATATGTTTTTTTACCTATGGAGTATACTCGTGGAAAGGTTGTCCTAAGGAATGGATTCTGTATTATAAGCACAGCATCATGATAACAGAAGGTGATGATCAAGTAACAAGTAAGTAATTTGAGCCTTACAATATTGTGACTGTACCTACCTAGTCTTGAATGAAATACCCAATGAAATTAACTTGGTAACTAAAATCTGACGAGTAGAATGCCTCCAGGAGAATTCACCAATATAACATAACCTTAGGTTTAGCTAATGTCTTAAATTGGAAGGTAGGTGTACCTATCGTTGTTTTTCAGATTGAAATAATGTATGTATGTATGTATGTATGTATGTATGTATGTATAATCCTTATTGTGCAAAATAAACATAAGACGAATACAATTGACAAACATTGAGACACATGCACAATGGTGCCTCTTATCTTAACATTGGGAATCCTTACAGATACACTTCTACTTGTAAGGATCTTTTGTGCGTCAACTCATCTCCTTATTCCATAGTTTAACAATACTCGTATGGCGCAGTGGTAGTGCCTTGAAATTTCCAGGTTAAATAAAGGTATGATGCCGAACAGTTCTTCATTGTTAATAAAAAAAATATTAACAGTACATTATATACATGTACATACTGTTAATTAATCGTATACTTAGACAGAGACTTTAACAAAACGCTACTATGTTAACATTTGTTTTATTAAATGAACAGGTAAGTACACTAACCACAGTATTTTAGGTGTTCAATTTGTCTCTTTGCTTCGGTGTCGAGACTCTAGGTCTTTGGGGTAAGCGTGCGCTGAAGCTTCACAGAGAGCTCAGTAAAAGATTGAGAGAGGCAACAGGCGACCCTCGCGCCGGCAGCCATCTCGCGCAAAGAATCGCAATCGCAGTTCAGCGCGGGAATGCTGCCTGCGTGATGGGCACGCTGCTAAGAGGCCCACCTCTCTTTTACAATTAATTTTAAAGTTTATTTCGTTATTGTAATTTAATAGTAGTTTTAGTGTTGTATTTACATTTTAACTATCTATTTTTTCATACTTACATGAAAAAAAATATAATTCATTTCTGAAAAAAAAATTGTCTATTAGGTACTAATAAATTTTATATCACTACAGTCAGTATTTCGAAGCCACTCTGAAGTGCAGTATGTTTGCCCACCAATTTCTCGAGCCCTGTCCCAATACGATTGTATTTGTCAATGATAAATGGTCGCGGCGCTTTTCATCTCCTGTAGTCAAAGGTGCCGACGGCTGCACCAGCTGCGTGATTCAAAACCATATGCTCTCAACTCTAGAGTCAAATGTTCCTTGAACACTTATAATTACAACACAGGACTAAATGATATGGTACTAATCAAGCCCGGGAATAAACGCGGATAATGCGGTTTAATATCGTTTGAAAGGAGCCTTTCGGCGGGTAGTCGCATTCACTCATAATGAGTTTATTCAAGGTTTTAATCGAATGAATCGTGGTAAGCAAATAGTATTTGAGATGTGCCGAGTCGTGGAGTCGGCTCGGGCGCAGTGGGGGCTCTACTAGCGATTCGTTTTCAATTTTGTAAGTTGAATGCTTCAACAATAGCATTAGCTGTGAAAAAAACTAATATCTAATATGCGTATACGATCTCGGTTCTCAGGAACATGATTACAATACATACTTCTACATACATATTTAGATATGTAAATACTCGCAATAGGTAGTGTGTTCGTCTTACTTACATACACATACATACACAAATCACGTCTTTATCCCTTACGGGGTAGACAGAGCCTAAGGTAACAAGACCTACAGGCCACGTTTAGCAAGATTGTGAGCTTATAGGTGGAAAATGGAATCAAAATAGTGATGGGTTGCTAGCCGCATCGCCTAAAACATGATTCCTATGATTTACGCCCATTCCCTCGATGGGCTTTTACCATTTGCGCGGAAAGAGAAGCAACTGGTACAATCTATGTTTTTTCTTTGCTCCTAGACCAGCATCGAAGTCTTAGTTCATTTCTGAAATTAAATGATGGCTGGAATATCATACCTTAACCGAATCGTACTTATAACATACCTAATAGATCTTTAAACCTACAGGGTGACCTCAGCCTCTGGACAAATAGTGAAACCCTGGATAAGAGTGATACTCAGAAATATTCTAAAATAGTTATTTGCTTAATTAGACAAGAGAACAAAAAAAAATTTTTCTCACAAATTTAATTTAACCTTTATCGTTAATTAGTATAACATACTGTATTTATTCATCTGTCATTAAACAATGACAACCCGAATGGATTGATTTTAGTGACATTCTTGACGTGACACCATAACATGTGAGATTGAGACTAATGTGTGTGTGCGTGAGTGTGTTGTGGTTAGCTATCTCTAATAATTCAAAAAGTAATTAACTAGGTAGGTACCCGCTACGTGAATCAAACAAAAAATAATCTAAAATACACAAGAAATTTATTTCATCAAATTTTACTTAAATTTTTACATTTTCAAAATGTCTGCCATCTCGTATAATACAAAGGTTTAACCGGCGTCTAATGTTGTTTCTAACGTTACGCAACAAGCTGCCATCTGAACACAGGGATCGTAACTTATCAAATGCGGTTACTATTTTATTTCGCAAATCTTCGATAGTGTCTATTTCTTGGGAGTAAACTTCATCTTTGATAAAACCCCACAAGAAAAAGTCGAGGGGCGTTAAGTCCGGAGATCTTGCTGGCCATCTTTGAGGTCCATAACGTCCGATCCACCTCTCTCCGAACATCTGATCTAGACAGTGTCTTGCCTCCACAACAGAATGTGCCGGTGCTCCATCTAATTGAAACCATACGCGTCGGTAGCTTTCAAGACTGATACTTTATAAGTAATCAGTCACCGGCGCATTTAACAGCTCCAGAAATTTTACACGATTCAGTGTTCCGTCAATAAATACCGGACCAACGATATCATTTTCGTGAATACCGGCCCAGACATTTAAGGTAAACCTGTATTGATGGGCAGATTCACGACATAGGTTTGGGTTTAGGAGACTCCAATAATGATAGTTATGACGATTCCACATACCGTTTCTAGTAAAAGTACTTTCGTCACTCCACAAAACGTCACCTAAGAAACCAGGAGATTGTGCAATTTTCTGTTGCAGCCACCGACAATACGCTACTCTTACAGGTCTGTCACGAGGCAGAAGCGCTTGCACCTTGCAAAATTTAAAGGGGTGCCATTTTTCACCTTTTAAAACTGAGTGAAATGCGTTGCGGTGAACATTAAACAGACGCTCTGCTCGACGTAAACTTGATGTCGGAGTACGTTCAAAGTGCTGAAGAATGTGATATTCTTGCCAAACAGGCAAACGACGCGTTATTACGCCTTCCCGATCAGTGTCTGGGTCCACTCGCCGATTTTCCCTAATTCTTTGAATTGCTCTTGTTATTGTGCGTGGATAAGTCGGGCATCGGTGTGTTTCTCCGTATCTCTCGCGATAAACTCTTAATGCGAGGTTAGCACTTTGATGGCACTCTCCATAAATTAAAATCATGTTTAAGTATTCCTCAGCAGAATAATGATAGGCCATTGTTTAGATATTGTAATTATTTTACAATAAAACTATTCATTACAACTTATGTCAATGTCACACTTAGGTACACTAAATTTATTTTGTTTCATATAATCTGTCATTTAACATGGAGTTCTAGTTCTAATGCAATTTAAAAGAGTTTGCTATCTTCTAAACACTTTCTTAGACCATGCAACTACATACAGGCTGCTCCAAAGTGATAAATTGAAAACCTTTAGTTTTTCGGTAAATACTGGACCAATCGTTATGATACTTTGCAGTCTAGTTTTAAATATCCTACTGAACCAGTAGTATTCGTATTTGTCCAGAGGCTAGGGACACCCTGTATAATAGATAACAGTAGGTAGGCAGTAACTGTTTAATATCTTAACAATCAATTGATAAACTATAATACATACCTAACAGGTAATACGTAGGTACAAAACCAAAAAAATATATCTTAGCATTTTGAACTTGAATGCACCTACAAGTACCTACCCACCTTTTAGTTTTCGATACCACGCAGAATACAATCTATTGTGCGATAAAATATTTTAGTTTTTTAATTTTAACTATTATTTATCATCAACACGTTCCAATCAGTAGGTATACCTAGTTAAGAGCTTCTTTAAAATTATAATGAAAAACGTTACAATTGTTTAATACAAGTCATTCAATGGTAATGATTAGGTGTTATTGAATAGCTGATAGAATAACCTGTCTAAAGTGCTTGAATATTGAAGACAAGATCTTTATTACACATAAAATGCCGTTCAATGAGCATTAGCTGCCACGAGTGAGGCTAAGTCTTTGATCTCTTAATGTCTAACAGCCAAGAAACTTGTACTATATCTAAAATAATTTCTTACCCAACTCACGACTTTGACACATGCAACAATGGTACGAAATCCGTAATCGCGCTGCAAACGACATTTGCGGTTGTTGCAACAATAAATAATTTTAAGTTGAGTTCCGCCATTTCTTTACCAACGATAGACATTAAACAGTACGAGAGTTAATGCATTTAAAATCAATGCAGGAATTGTTGTGGCACAATGGCCGGGTTAGGAGGTGTGCCGCGGGAAACGTCTTCGATTCGGCACGCTCCGCGCGTCGCCGTGACAACGCCACAAAGCGCACACGCACTGTTAGATAAAAGATTAACGACGCAGGACCACCTCGAGTGAGCGCCACTCATTTGTTTCAATAAACTTTCACCGCACGCACGCTCGGTACAATAGTTACACAAAACAATATGGCGAAACCCGTACGCGTATTTTAATTGCAAAGATTGATTAGAAGGTGTGGAAATATTAAAGGCCTGGGCCTTGTTTTAACGAACGTTACTTACATTGCGTAATATTGTTTGAACTCTATTATTTCATTTGATAGTACTTAGGTTATACTTACCTTTCCGAGTCAAATTTTTTGACACATATAGTGCTTAAGTCTAGACAAGATTCACCAGTTTGGAAAGTTTGGAGATTATTTCAGCATAGGTGCTTAAAGTTCGTTGTTCACTGAACAATTTGTTCTTTGTGAATATATATAGCCATTCGGTAGTTATTCTTGCTATTGATTTGTCCTTAATAAAGTAATTTATTGAAACAGGCCTCACTTTGCAGAGGTCCATTTTGATGAGCAAAAAACATTTACCTTGCTACTCCGCTACCACACGTTTTTTGTTCTTCATACAAGAGCAGTGCTAAAAATTCCGAGAAAACAGTAGAGCGCTTGCGCTAGCTCGCTTCAGGTGGTATGACATTTCCAAGCGTCAAAACAGAAACAATAACATGTTGTTCTTGATATGGAAATGTAAAGTTGGAGGTAAATTTATGGCTTGCATTAAAGTTGGAGGCACAATGGTCGGTGCGGTCGCGGGCAATGCGGGTGCGCTCCTTGCACTTTACTGCGACCAATTACTGTTTATCGCTATTTTTACAACCCCCGCTCGCGTATTTAGTAAACATTGTCTCATTTTTGAAAAGGAGAGAAACTGGTATGTGTTTTATAGGTAGTATTTTATGATGGCTTTCGAAGGAATCCGTTTATATTTCGTAATGTTTGAACAGTTTAAATAATATTTGTATTTTGTGTAATATTTACTGTGGTGCTTTTGAGACACTATTAACTTTTACGAATAGGTAGTACTTTGTTTAACAACAGTTGTAACTTTCCATGTATTATTATTACGAGTATTAAGCAAACTGGTAATCTATAACTACAAAAATCTACACGGCAGCAGCTTTTTATTTTTCATTTAGATGACCTTAAAAGCCGCCAAGTTTTACCTTATAGTGTTGGTATGCTACGTCTTTTACTAATTTCAAAAAACATTTGTGCATTACAATACAAGTAACTTCTTCAAAATATTAACCAAACCCGGTTGGTTATGATTAGCATAGGTACTTTTTATCCAGATAAAGTGCAGGTGCTCCGGAAATAGTTTTTTCTGTTCTTAGTTTAAGCTTATTATTAATGATAAATGTTACTAAGCTACTGTTATAATATTTACAATTTGGTAAAAATTAGTGTTATTTCAATTTCCACTGCTAACTTTCTTGATATTTATATACGCTTTGTTTACGGAAACTGTGACCGTTATTTTCCCATACTATAATGCTGAAAAAAGTTCATAGATTTCCATAGGTATTATTTTGGAATGGTAGGTATAAGTATTCGTTCAGGTTTATTTCTCGCAGCAGTTGTAGCATTTTATGCAATAGTTCTTATATTGTATTGTCATCCTTTAATACTTTGTGTCTCCAATAAACTTGCGGTTCCTCACATTTACACGGAGAAAACAATATAAACTGACTTTATTGTCAACTATATCTACCAAGTGGTAATGTTATATAAATGTTTTTAATGTGAACGTTTTGTAGTAATCAACAGACACGCACTCTCACACACAGTTTGTAATTAAAGCTTAATAATAAATCCAGACACAAAAACCAACATGATAAGTTTTACTTAATTACAGCTGTCAGATGGACAGTAAAACGCCGTAAACCGTGTTCTGGATGGGAATATGGGAGTGAGTCAGCCCTGTAATTAGGGCGCGCATCCCACCGCCGCCAAATGGTCTGCCGGCAATCAATTAAAACAATATTTGAAATAGTGCCTTTTAAAAAAATTAAAAGGAAGTGCTCGAGCTATAAACGTTTTGTGTGAATGCCGATAGGATCGGGCCCTTGTCTCACATGCTAGTGCGCTGCGCCGGCGCGTCTGCGTGCGCCGCTACAAAGAGCGCGCTGCGATGAGTTATGACCGGCCGGAGTTACCGTCAAAGCCTCCTTGTTTGAGAGAGCCGAAAGTAATTAACTTCAACTTAGTTCAGATTACGACTATTAAATCTCCGCAATTGATCATTTTTGAATACTTTTAGTATTTTTGGGTCGTAGCGCGTTGTGTACTAGAAGAGGTCTACGCCGTAGGCCGTAGCGCTGGCAGACCTGCGATCGCCACTCTCTAAGTTGTGATTCCATAGGTACATTATTCTTGCTATTAACAGGTACTAGTTACAAAATCATAAGTAGTCTTATTCTTGGTTACTGATTTGCAATGCCAATACCTAGGTGTTATTTTTACCAATCTAGGCTGAAATTAAAATTTACTACCACCAACAGATTGATTAACTTTAAACTAGCTTAAGTGGACCAAGCGTTTCAAAGTTCTAAGTTCGAAATCGCTAGACAACACAACATCAACACTCCAAAATTGAAAATAAAAATTAGTAATGCTTAAAAAAAATACAATGCTTTGATTGGTAACTGTACTTTTTGTTGACTATACTTTTGTATATTGCCATCCAATCTCCATATAAATATGGATATCAAAAATCAAGTCAAACTTTTACACAGCCACACAAAACACAAAACACCACCGCACTGGCTAAATTCGAATAAAGCTGTTATTACTACATGCATGCATGTACTGTAGTGCATCCTGTATTAAACACGTATTTTTTTTTCTTTAGAGCGGCGCGTTACTTAGACAAAGTGCACAAATCTGGAGAATGACTAAAAAAATATTTCAAAATCTATATTCCCGCTTTCCGCCCGCCTCTTGCGCCGCGTTTAAAAGGCACCATTCAAACTGCTAATCGAGTTTGTCGGCCGATGGTATCTCTGAACGCGCGTTAATAATACTAACGCCTCTGCCTCCCCGGTCCATCACGTGTTATGATAGGTACGATATGGTATGATAGATAGTAGATACTGCAGAATTCTGATGACCTTAACAAACGCACCTTACCTTAGAAGGCGTAAGTTTTATCCGGGCTTCTAATGAGCAACTAACGTTTCTACCTATCCGGTCCATCATACGGTATTAGGATGCTTACTCTCATGATAGATATTTGGGAGCAAAATAACAGACACTGGTTTTCGGTGGAAACAAAAGTATAATCAAGGTCATCTTAAAAACCATAAACAATTAGAAAGGTTGTGCAGTCTTGTACAATATATTATGATGAACTGTACAATTCTGATGACCTTCATGACAGCACCCTTACCTCTAGAAGGCGTTGGGAAAGATACCTACCTACCTAGATTTACTAGTAAGGTAGGGATGGTAGGTAAGGTTGTATAGCTATGATGTGGCATAATAGCACTGCAGTAGGTATTATGATGACCTCCGTGAACGCATCTTACCTTAAGGCGTAAGTTTTATTTGAGATTCTAATTAATAATTCTAACGCCTCTGCCTCCCCGGTCTATCACATGGGACGGTATGATAATAACTTAGATGAAAATGATGATGGGAACTTATGATGCATTGCTTAGAATTTTGATGACTTTACGAACGCATTTACCTTAGTAGATGTATAGGACCGATCCGGTTTGTCGAGTGCCTAACGTGAAGGAGATGTTTCACTGGTCTTACTCCACTTCGTTAGCAAAATAATTATGGTGATTATGTAAGACCTATGAATCATCCGCGGCATTAGAAATGAAAAATAAAAATTTAATTGTTTAAAACTTTTTCCTTGAAACCTTCGCCAAATTTATACAACAAAATAATACCTTCGACTATTTATTTTAGCCCGATGAGATTAATCTTTTCTAAAATGGCGATAAATAATGGAAATAACCAAAACAATTTTGGTTTTTGATCGGGATCCAACAAGGTTATTATTGTCGTTTATTGAATCCCCTTGACATAAATATAGGTAGCTACAAACAACTTTTAGTAATTAATGGCTCGGTAATTATACCAAACGAAAGATTGCCTTATCAGAAATATATCATATTGTTTAGACTCGCCAAAACAATGCTTTGGGCAGGTATAAAATACTTCTGTGTTGTGCTACAAAAGAATCCATTTGCTTTGAATGTGAAATAATAGCTATTGTTCTAGGAACCCCAATAAGTAATAGCGGGAAGCTATTTGCGCTTATCGAAGGTATATCGTTGAATATCAATCATAACAATGAAGAAATATTTAACCCACAGATAAACCTGAAAGTAAAGGTCAACTGTATGGTAAAAGGTAGCTAGCCCACAACTCTTAACAAAGACGTGACTTCAAACTTGTATAAATAAATGTGTGTATTTTTTAATTTTGAAGAAGTTGAAGTTACAACAGATATGCATTTCACAACCGCTTTTTTAAGGGGTAAAGCATTATGACACCACTTACAATTAGTCCTGTTACAATACCTGCTACCATCACCTACATATTTAAATACAGTTTGTAATTTTTTTCCCCTCTGAAAGTTTTAGAATTCGATTATTCTGACTGTTTTGAGTGGCATTATACATACAACTGGCAACCCTCGGCGGAAAATTTGAAAGAATATTGAAATTTCAATTGTTTCCATTATTCTTTCAACTTTCCTGCTATTGTTGGGGTTGCGAAGGAAAATAATGGATAGACTGTGTTTCTGCTTATTATTCATTGTCCCGGAGGGTGCCCGAGAGCTTTCTCTGCTCCGTGATTTGGCTCATTTTTTACAGCAACAAAACAAGTAGCGCCTCTCGAAATATTGAGTTTTATGAAAGGAAAGTTATTTTTTGACACGATAATACGCAAAAGCTCTTTGGTTAAAAAACATTTCCTTTCGGCTATTGATCGTGCTTATAGTATGAACGAACTCGCTACCGCAGTGTTTTCTTTCTCTTCAATAAAACTACTCGAGTGAGCAGAGACCGACTGCTCCTATTCAATCACATGAAAGGCTTTAATGAACCTCGCCATATTTTAAATCAAACATCCAATTCAATTCGAACCAAATCGATCTGCTACGCTCATAATCAAAACTTCGTGATGTAACAAAAAACTAATTGACAACAATCAACAACGTTGCAACAAAAAAACTATATTTTCTATCATTGTCATTAATAATGGTTAGAAAAAAGTCATTCACACCTTTGGAGCGCTAACATGACAAATGCGGCGGAGGCGGCGGCACAAAGCCGCGTGCGCGCGCGCCGCAGGGCGTCCCAGCCTAAATATTAATTATCTACAACACAACGAACACCTTTTAAAAGATTATCGCGAGTTTATGTAGCGTAATGTCCATACATCGCGATAGCGCCGCGCCAGTCGCTGGTGGTTGGCTCGTCTCCTGTGTGGCGGCTGGCGGTGCGCCTTGGGTAAACGTATTGCTTACTCATACATACAATACATGTTTATACACTTAAAGATAATAATGACCTGGTACCTAGTGGCAGCTTTATAATATTCGTTTTCGTGTATCTGTCGTGCAGTAGGTTTAATGAGACGTTCCGGGGAATCGAAACCAACCAGACTCTACAGTGTAAAGGTATACACACCTATAAATATAAATATTTACATCCTTAACACTGTTATTGGATTTTCTTATTTTTTATGTACTCGTAGTTTATATTGTAGCGAAATTTGTACTCTGTACTAAGTGCCAATCCAAAATACACTGATGTACTAAAATAACGGGTCACTTTCATAAGAAGTTGTTTGTAGAATGGCAACGGTTAGTGTAATTACATTTTAGCCGCTCTCATTGACCTCGGCTAGTATAACGTAGGTAACATTTTGAAGGGCATAGGGAAATAACATGGTCTATTTTAGTTTAGTCTATTTTATGTCTTATTAATCTTCTGCCGTAACTCTACTACTTACTGCAACTCTACATACATACAAACACATACACAAATCACGTCTTTATCCCTTACGGGGTAGACAGAAACTAAGATAACAAGACCTATAGGCCATGTTTAGCAACACTGTGGGCGTATAGGTGGAAAGTGGAGTCAAAATAGTGATTGGTTGCAAGCCGCATCGCCTATAAAATGATTCCTATGATTTTTACCCATTCCTTTGATGGGCTTTTTACTATATGCGCGGGAAGAGAGCAACGTACAATTAATTTAATTTGCTGTATAAATCTGGCTATTCCTCAAGTCGTATCGTAATAAAAACGTTGCATATAAATCAATTTAGGATGTAGACGACCAACTCGTTATTCTATCTACGTTACCCACAAAAACCGAGTATCTGTACACAATAGAGCGGCGTCCGTTAGTGTAATGATATTTCAGCCGCACTCATTGACCTCGGCTGGCATTACGCATCATTTGGACGTGGAATTAATTAGGTTTGCGGTATAAATCGTGCCGCGGGCGACGGCGCCATGTGCTCGCAGCCACAAAGAATTCTGCTACGGATAATACTGCACTATTATGTATCTGTATCCGGTATGAACTTTGCAATAATAGTGCATGTGTGTGTGTATAGATACTAGGTATACACGTTACGTTTATCGTATGAAGGTATGTATAAACGCCTGGATATTGTTGGCTTTAGTGCAAATGACGCTAAAGATTTTGCGGGCAGTTTATTTGGCCAAACTGGCCATTGGCGCTTTAAAATTTGCTGCAAGGATTTTTATAGAGTTTATTTTTTTATTTTTAAGCCACGTTATTTTTAGCAGCCCATTTTTTCTGTCCGGCATGTTCTCGCGAAATAAGCAACGGCGCAACAAACACTCCACTAACTCTGTATAGTTTACTTTGAATATTGGATTAAAAATTTTAATATTATATTTTATTTTACTTTTAGTTGGCTATACCCAGTAGCTATACTGGGCAAAAGATTGATGTAAACGAAACTCATTAGACATCGCCCCAGGCAAGACATGACAGCTTTTTTACTTGTCTAGCTAGACAATACTTAAGATAATGATGTTAGCTCTGCTCCTCTTTTGAAGAGTGCAGCAACTCATATCATTTAACAAGTAAAAATGCGCTAAATTAAATTAAAAAGAAAAATTCGGGGTAAAAACTCAAAAATTTTGGACGACAATACTTACTAAATAGATACTTAGGAAAAATTCAATGTGGTTACAGTTATACCTAAAACTCAGTGAACTGTGTGAAAAGTGATATTTCAATTTTGTTTTTCGTTCTTGACTGTTCGGGTTACAAAAAATAAATCTCAGCGGCGGATACGCCGTATTTACATAACAACCAGTATTATAATAAAATACAAATCAAATATTATAATTCCCCGTCCAGCGCTGAATGCAACCGGATCGACAACACTCGCCGCCGACCACGTAAGCCTCGACAACTAGTCAAATAAATAACTTCCAACAACAAATAATTCTCATAACTAAACCAACGGGCACTTTCGGGACGGACCGAAACAAATCAAACATAAAATGCGACCAAGTAATAACGTATTTAGGGACTAAGTCGTGTTTCACTAAATGGCGAGCGGACCAAAGGTTCTTTAAATCCCTACGAAGCGATACACATTACCATCTGATGGCGCAAAGTCAATCCTTGCAACGCTGGATAAGAATTAGATTCGATCATCACACGGAACACGTAAAGTTTTATGAGAACATTAAAGGTGGGAAATCCGAAAGGAGTGTTAAAACGCAAGCGAGCAGATGGCGGCGGCGGCCGTTGATACAAACTCAATTATTTACACTCAATAAAAAGGACATTATACGAGCATTAGAAAATAACCTGCAGTCGGAAAGCGCTCGAGACTGGCTGGCTGTTTACGAGATAAGAAATTACCAGGAGGAATAGTTATACCAGTCGCTCCGCCCGCCTACGTTCAAACACATAGGCTTAATACGTTTTTTAACGATTTAACTTAATATTCGAGAAAATAATTCCCGCGAGTTAATTAAGCGGCATTGTAGGCAGTAGACTGTAAGTGTACTTTAAGCGAACCGGCGTTTGCGCCGGCGAGCTTAACTCGCGCTAAACATGCCGCTCGTGACGGCTGTAACACACACTCTTCAACTGCCTGTAACCTACCCACGTATAATGCTGTGATGAACAAGCCTCTTGCCTTTCTTCGTGAACTTTCTCTCACAATGAGGGTTTAAGTAGGAGGTACTTACATAAGTACTGCGTATACCTATGAGTATTATATTAGATACATTTGATTAAGTATTACAACCATCATAACTTTTCGATGGCGAGGAGCTCTCTATATCCTATAGGTTTTCAGTTCTTCTAAGTACTCCATATTTGGTTAAGTAAATGACTTTCTGCCTCATATTAAACCCGAGACCAAAAAAGACTAAAACAATGCGGATTTAAGACTAATCTATTAGTGAGTCACGTTTTATAACTTTAAATAATATTATTATACCTCTACCAAAATCTACTCAAGCATGGATATTTCCTTGACTTACCGTGCTTAATCAGAAATAGCATTTATAGCATCCTGATCCCGTCATGGCAAATATAACAAATGTTGCTTGAAAAAACACAGGTAGACGCAAATATTTGTGAACAATTTGTAGAATTCACACTTAATAACGTTGATTTTTTCTAACGAATGTTTAGGAGCCGTTGGCGGCATCCTCAAAGACCCAATCATTAGGGCGATATGACTATGAGTGAGGTGCTATGATTGCTTCTCTTCTCTGGGATACCGCAACAGGTGACAGCGACCTTTACAAAAAAATGATAAGTAGGTAATCTAAAGTGGTTTTATTGTTTTTTTTTGTACTATATATTACTTTTGTGGTAACCGAATGTTTCTATTTTTATATTAACCAGGTAATTTCATGATAACTTGACTAAAACAAGAAATGCAAGGCCGCATCGAAAGGTAACATATTATTTTTGTTTTTTTTTTCGTATTAATAAATTTTGATTTATTTCGTCTTATTTTTGAACAACAATGAATGAAAGAACAACCATTTACTATTAGTTCGTGTTCCAACATTTATATTAAAAACTATTTTTTATTTACAATTATTCAGTCAGCGTGAAGCGTATCATTTTAGTAGAAGCGCATAGACTGTGACAAACTGCTCACAATGCACTCATTATTGTGGCACACAACATGGTAGTTGCTTGCATAGCGGAGACAAGAACATTATTCATTATGACTTAGAATTCTAATGACTACTACATAAGATTTAAAACACTTTTTGTTTATTTAAACATTTTTACATGTTCTCAATGTCCTGTGCGTCTTCTATTTTTTTAAGTACAAAGCGACTGCTTCTATTTCGTAACCGCAACTAATTATTAATAACTCGTTTTAAAATCGTTGCAAACCAAGTTGTTCCCAAATATTTGTATAAAATACGTAACGTTATGTTCGACTCACATCGATTCCCAGAGCGTTGACCATATAACAATTTTCTTCGGTCTTGAAATGAAACCAATTTAAAGAAAATGTAGTTGGTGTCGGCTGGAAACAATACGATTCGATTTTTTGTCGAATGCCAGAGGCAACGTTTCAGCTTATCTTTTGTTACCCAATTAGGTTTTTCCCATTTGAAAATCAGCTACTAGATGGAGTTATTGTTACTTTTTATTTTCGTAGATAGAAAGGAGCTTTTAGATCTGAGCACTGGTATGTGTTTACGGCTAAAATTAAATAGGTACCGTTTGAATCCTATAAAAATGTTATCTTTAAGCTGGTTTAATTGTTGAACGTTTGATTGGTTTGCCATCCTAATTAAAGTAACAGAAGAGCCAATTTCGAGGCCATTTACCGTACATTAATGCCCAACCACACGTCGTGAGAAGCTCCGCTTACAGTGTAGGTAGGGGAGCGATCTAACAATAATTTCAGGTGCTTAAAAGAAAGCAATTTGATACAAAATCCCTTAAGCGTTGGTGATCGGGTCTGGTTGGGACAATGCGTATTCGGCATACGAAGCACGAGGACGCCTTCGGTCCAGTGTTAACTTAATATCTCTAAATTACATAGTGGACGGATAAGAGACGCTTCTGTCTTCTTGTAGCGCGACCGATTGAATTTAATGGGCCTATTTGCGCAGACGCCGACAATTTAGCGCGACGTGGCTGGCGTACAGATGGATGGAGAGATAATGCTTTAACTAGCTATTACAGTATAGGGATGGATTACCTGTGCCTAAGAGCGGCTGCGTTACCTGCGCATAACAACTGTCTGATATAACAACATCGGGGATTCGGGGTGTTCCCTTATTTTGTAGGCAGAATTTTCATAAAATTTCATTTCAGAGATACTTTTTCAAAGAATATTAGAATATTAAGGAGGATGCTCGCGGTTAGCTTACGATAATAGTCCCGTTAAATTATCATGTGGCGACTTTGAATTTGTATTTAGTATTGATTCACATAATTTTACGGTTTCATAAACAATTTGAGATGTAACTACGTACAGTTGTATGACAAAATAAGAATGCGATATGCTGGTCTGGGAGCAACGAAAAAACATAGAATGTATGTACCAGTTGCTTGTCTACCCGCGCAGATAGTGAAAGCGCATCGAGGGAATGGGCGAAAATCATAGGAATCATGTTTTAGGCGATGAGGCTAGCAACCGATCACTATTTTGATTCCATTTTCCACCTATACGTTCACAATCTTGCTAAATGTGGCCTGTAGGTGTGTGTAAAGTCGTGATCTGTGTATGTATGTATGTATGTATGATAAGCGCAGAGATAAGATATTAAGTAGGACTTTGTATGTTTTATAGCCCTATTCCGGGACACAAATGTGACTCTGCCTTCCTACCTTAACAAACACGCAGCGCAGTGCGACGGCCCATAAGAGGCGAACAAGTGAGGGTAGTTAGCACCCCACGCATTAGATGCGGACGATTTACTCCCAAAGTGCTATAATCCCATACAGGAAATAATGGTACACAACTTACACGAAAATGCCGAACTACTGCGGCGACTGTTGTTGGCACTCTGCTTGGCCGGCCAGGCAGGATGCTGGAGATTATTATTGTACGAGGATTTTGCAGGAATTCTTTGTTAATTAAAGTTTTTATTTAGCTTGAACTGTTAAAATTTCTAAATGTCAGTGAAAATTAGAACACATAGAAAAATCCGAAAAGTAAAGCTATGGCCGGGAATCGAACCCGGATCCTCGTCATTCCGTGACGCGTGCTATACCCCTACACTACCCATAGCTATCATAGCATCTGCTATGGGTGGTGTAGGGGTTGGTATAAAAATTCTTGATTCATTCGATAGTAACTTGAACTGTTTGTTTTTAGAATTCCGTACCCCAAAGGGTAAAATCGGGACCCTATTACTAAGACTTCGCTGCCCGTCCGTCTGTCTATCCGTCTGTGACCAGACTGTATCTCATGATCAGTGACTGGCTACAATTTTGAAATTTTAACAGATGATGTATTTCAACATTATATCTACCTATCGTAACAAAAATACTAAAAACAGAACATTTTTGTGTATCTCAATAGCCAACATAAAATAACCTGACACTGCATACATTTTGCTTAAGAGCAGGGTTCTGCTAACACTGGATTGTATAATAACTTGCCAAATTTGTACGCAACCCTCGGTGCGCGGGTCCGACTCGCACTTAGCCGGTTTTTACATAAATCACGTCTTTTTTCATTACGGGGTAGACAGAGCCGAGGATAACAGGACCTTAAGGCCTCGTTTAGCATGATTGTGGGCTTAAAAGTAGAAAGGGGAATCAAAATCACAAGAGGCGTTTCATCTTAGTCCTCTAGGTTGGCAACGCATCTGCAATCCCTCCGGGGTTGCGGGTGTCTATGGGCAGTGGTGATCACTTACCATCAGGTGACCCACTTGCTCGTTTGCCTTCCTATTCATATAAAAAAAAAAATATATAGTGATGGGTGGTTGCCGCATCGCCTACTACATAATTTCTACGATTTTCGCAAGAAATCTTACAGGTCAAATTTGACCCACTTCTAGTTGTTAGATTGCCTTGAACTTTGTTCGACCCATTACGAATTACTACAATGCAAGTACAGGCAACAACGAAAAACATCAACAAATACCTTGTATGTATTAAAAATGGGATTTTTAACAAGAACTTATAAATTTTACTTTTATTTGTTACCTATTATAAAATCACTTTTAAATTAGAATGTAGACAAGTTCGGACCTTCATACACACCACCCCCGATGATTTCTTTCACCGAAAATCTCGTGATAAATTTGAAATCTAATTTGGCTCAAAGGTGAATTCCGAAAATTCAAAAAACTTGCTCACCTTCGGTTCGACACGTCTAGTAAAAGAAACTGAATCGCGTACCTACCACTGTGGAAACTTTGCACTAAAAATTACACATTTCTTTCCATACACCTGCCAAAGAAATTATGCGAAATTGCTTGAGAAAAGTTTCCACGGTAGTACGTGATTCAGTTTCTTCGACCGTACTTACCAGATACACCCAAAGGGTGGTCCAATTGTCAACCAACAGTCAAGTTTACTGGTAAAAGCAATACGGCAAGCTATCTGTTCCTAACTGACATTAACTTAATAGCTTAGCTTATCTCTTTATGTAGTAACACGTCGTCGATCTTCAGCGGCCGCAGGCGGCTCCTTCGTCGGATACCTTCGCATTTTAGCAGGCCCGGGGCACGGACGCGCTGCCTAGCGATGTCTACGAGCTATTACGATAGAATTATGTGCATGTTTTATTTCGCATTCAAATGTAGGTAGTATCTGGATCGCCTGTTAGCGTCATGGGTTGAACCTTGTGCTACTACAGATTTCTATTACTTTCGTATTTTCAATTTCAGATGTACGGTCAAGGGCATGAATACATGCACGTTACCAAGGCGTCAAAAACATCTATACATCTTTATGACATAAATAATAAGTCCGATCAGACATGATGGCTGTATCGTTATTTATTTTCTCGACTGTACCTAGCTCTGCTTTCGTTCTTTTTCACTCGTTGGTCGATTGCACTTCTTAACTTACGTATTATAAGTTGAATCTGCTAGTCAAATCTGAAGATTCATTTCTAGTGGTCGGATTAACATGAAATTTGGTTCCAGTGGCTAGGTGGCTACTTAGTATGAATGAAATTGCATGTATTATCGAATAATTTGATCCCTGACCCAACGTAGAACGTTCTCACAGTAAACCTAACATGATTTTCCTTATCAATTCAATGTATCGTCACTATGACATTTACAGTGAGTCAGAGATGTTCGATGGTAGGTACAGTTCGCGAAAGTAAAATTAATAAAAACTAAAAAAGCTTAAAATTATTAAAGAATGTTCTTTTTTTTAAATGAAAACACAGTAAGAAAATACCCGTCACCGAAAAAAGCGTGGCTAAAAAATTTTATGATTAAAACTTTTTTTTGAGCGAATTGGTAAAAATAGAGTACCTAATGGAACTAGCGGCGATATGAAACCAAACATTACACCATAGAAAACCTATTACATCGAGTAATTATAAAAGTAATTACAGATAATTGCCCACAGTATCCTTCTTTATTACCTGAGAATCTCAAGATGACCGCTAAATGTATCTATATAGTACCTCTTTTAAAATGATAATCTGCACAAACTTAATTCAATTACCACGCGAATCGCATCGATATTATCACAAACAAATATAGTTAATATCGTTAAGTAACAGAAATAAACTTAACTGTCAAATCGTGAGGAAAACTGCTTATACCTGCGAAACAATTCATTGGTTTATGTGAAGTTCCCAAACCGCACTGAGCCCGCGTGGGAACTATAGCCCAAGCCCTTTCATTCTGAGAGGAGGCCCAGTGCCCAGAATTGGGACGATCATAGGCTGGATTATTTTATGTTATATTAAGTAAAATGGTCGCCTTATTTCACTACAGCGCTGTCAGATGTTGTCAGTTGATATTTAAATTCAAATATTTCTTAAATTTAATTTTAATTTTTAACCCAAGTTTTATTTTATTAAGTTATTTTTAGGTAGCCTTAGTTTATGTTTTAATTAATACTTTTGTAATCATTTACGATTTTTAAACCTTTTATTATAATACTTCAACTTTACCTAGATTCTTAAGTACCAACAATAAATTGTAATACTCAGTATTCACAATACAAAACTGTGCAACCGAGTGTCCGATAAAAGCTCTACAACTTTAAACAACGTTATTACTCTTATTACTAAGTAGGTGGGTAGGTATATTAATTTGGTCACAACTTATATCACATGAAGACAGATCGAGGACCGATGCCTGAGCGCTAGTTGCACCATCGCGAGCTCTAGTTACGACCGCAGCCGCGGCTAATAAGGATCATCTCCCATTATTTCAACTCTCTCCAACCCAGCATCGATAAGTACCCACCTACCTACTTCTTTAATCATTGCAATTTCGAAACAAGCTCAAGCGTTGTCGGTGTCGAATAAATTTTGTATAATGTAAACGTGATAACAATTTAAATTCCTCTGTAAAGGGTCTCGAGCCGACAAAAACAACAAACAAACCGAAAGGAGCGCGATTGGCCTAGCGGCGGAGGGCGGCGCCGCGGCCGCCCCGCCCGCCTCGCGCGGCAGTCTCGCTCGCTCACCCAGTCCATAGCTTCCACTCCGCTGCGAGGGTCGTGTGGCCAGTAACTTTCCAAACTAGTTGACACAAACTATCAAACATTAACGGGAGTGTGCGAAACTATGCCGAGACCCACACGTGAGTCTTACGGAGACCAAAAACCACCGTTCTCATACATAGCTTTGACCGCGATGGCGATCTGGAGCTCGCCGGAGCGCATGCTGCCGCTGTCAGAGATCTACCGGTTCATCACGGACCGGTTCCCGTACTACCGGCGCAACACGCAGCGCTGGCAGAACTCGCTGCGGCACAACCTCTCCTTCAACGACTGCTTCGTAAAGGTGCCGCGCCGGCCAGACCGGCCCGGCAAGGGCGCCTACTGGACACTGCACCCGCAGGCCTTCGACATGTTCGAGAACGGCTCGCTGTTGAGGAGACGCAAGCGGTTCAAGCTGCATAAAGGGGAGAAAGATAGTTTGAATGCAGAGTTGCAAGCGTTGGCCAGTTTTAATAGAGCGTTTCTGGCTCGTCAGGCGGGTGGTCCGCCGGCTCCGAGTATGGGGGGTGAGGGTCTGTATGGGCCGCCGGTAAGCATGTGTTCGAGGGTGAGTCCGGAGCGGCTGGAGGTGCCGGACACGGCGGCGCTTCTGCCGGCGGGGCGTCCGCGACGTGCGTTCACCATCGCAGCGCTGCTGGAGCCCGAACCGCGGCGCTCGCCGTCACCACCGCCAACACGGGCGCCACCGCGTTGCCCGCTGCCGCTGCCGCCGGCGCCCTACCTGCTGGCGGCACAGCGCTACCACGCCGAGCTGCTGGCCGGCCTGCAGCAGTCCTGCCTGCCACCGCTGTGGACATGGCGGGACACTAGCCAGTTCTCACATTACACGCTTAATTCATGAATGGTGAGTGCTGATGATAATTGCACATAATTACATTCTACCTCAGTATCTCATACACATACACACAAATCACGTCTTTATCTCTTACGGGGTAGACAGAGCCTAAGGTAACAAAACCTTAAGGCCACGTTTAGCATGATTAAGGGCGTATAGGTGGAAAATGGAATCAAAATAGTGATGGGTTGCTAGCCTCAATAATTAACTAAATCTAATCGTTAATGAAACCTTAGCCAACTTGGATGACTCAATCGCCAATTTAAGTCTAATATTACGAGCCATTTTTATTAAAAAACACAGAATTTTTCCATTTAAATACCAATTTATTAAGTTGAAGTATTTACTCGTGTTTTTTGCGTTTATTTCAAAATAGTATGCACTGGAGACACCTTCAGCGCTTCAGCGACCAATTAATTAAATGGTTTTCTCAAATTCTCCATAGTAATTTCTTGCGAGGGGGTTTTTATCGGATTAAAATAACAATACGAGATAATAATTAAACTAAAAAACAATTATTTATTCAATCCATACCTACATACCTGTACACAAAGAAAAGCCATGAAGACGGTTAGAAAAAATAACAAAAGGCTGTCGGCGGCCTTTAAATTCATTAAAATGAATATGTCTATTAACGACATAATATTTATTTCAAAGCCTTTCTAAAGTGCACTTTCATATAAAATTGAAAATAAACTCAGTTTAAACTAAAATCTTACCAAATAGAAACAATAGAGCGATTTTTGAACTATCCGATTTTTGTCATAAAGTAAAAGCAAATATACTATTTAAAACAACTAATCTAAATGCTTTTCTTATCTATAGGTGTAAAGATACAGTATCATACATACCCAGATATGGCTCTATTAACAAGTTTTTATTTTTAATTTTTTATACATATGATAGGCTTACGTTTGACTTCAATCTCGCTTGATAGAAGGCGAAGATGAGGCCTAAGATGGAACACGTTTGCCTAGAAGGTGCCTGTTCACTTTGGCCTTAAAGATGTCCAGATTATAGCTATTACTTTATAATCTGTCATATCTAATTGAATCTAAATGGAACTTTGACAATTCCACAAACCAAAAGTGATGTCGTTTGCGGTTTGACGACAGAATTAGTCAAATAGACTGAATAGTCGGAATTGGAACCTCGGGGCAGACTCAAATATCAAGAGATGACAAGTGTAATACAAATGTTTGTAAATAAGTAATGAGTGGGTACGTACCTACATATTTGTCTTATTGCTTAGTTAGGTATGTCATGTACAATATTAATAGCATGTAAATTGTCCCACTACATTTATTTATTACATTTAAATATAAAAAACTAAATGAAGCGTTGATTTATATAAACTAATAATCCGTTCCTTTGTGTAAATTCAATGTTTTCATTCAAATATAAAGATTATTCTTTAATATCATTAAATAATGATTGAAATTGGAATTGATATCATAAATTAAGCTTTAATATAAAGATACACATAAAACGTCGATTTTTTCAATTCAAACGAATCACGACAAACTATCAATTTTCCCAATTGTGAGTGGAAGTAAAATTGCCCAAAACGAGCACTATGACATACCAGTTGCATGCTTCCATGAGCGTTTCATCTGCCTCCTTTAGCATCTGCTAAGATTATTGATTGGGTAACTACGACGATAAAGCAAGCTACAATTTATTCTTTAAAATTGTGATGCCTGAATCCTTCCTGAATATGACATTGCAGTGTTTCAGAGCAAGATTTTAAGATTTTACTCGAAAGTACCAATCCAAAACGGTGAAAAACTGATTGAATTTAAATGTTTAAGTACAAGTACAGTAGAAGAAAATTACGACTCTAGTTAATCCTATCAAGTCGTCCAAAATTTAATTTGAGCTCCAGTTTTATAGCAATACACACAAATTACACAATTATCACTTGCTAATGATATTACACTTTCAAAATCGAACCTCGGATACGAGCCTACTTATATTTTTGTGTTAAAAAATATATTTTTTGTATTACTTAGATTATTCCAAGTGATGAAGTGTTTTTATAAAGCTACATTTAGTAAAAATAAGCTTAAGCTCTTATCACATACTTTTGTTTCTGGGAAAAGCAGCCTTGAGTATGGGCATAGATAATTTCCTTGCGAAACTAGTTGGGAAAGAATTATAAAAAATAGCATTTGATCCCACAATAGGGATCTTTAAGTCCGCAATTTGTACGATTTTAATTATGTATGACTATTAATTAAATTAGTATGTTGCGAAATTGCGAGGTAATTTGTTTTGTCCATGGATATAAAGCTACAAAGTAACGATTGATTCAACTAACTACTTTTGAAACTGATTTTTTCAGCTGTTTTTGGCCCATCGGTAAAAATCACGGAACGAGCGACTAAAACGCACTTAGAACAATCCTTTGATTGATGATTGAATCTTCCGGTTCGCGTCGTCCCTTTTGAATTAAGTACTAATTTGTATAAGACTAGCTAGGTTTTTTTTAAAGTCATTATTTGGACTTTTTACCTACCTAAGACATGCCGGTTCCACTTGAAATGATTAGATTTAGGTCACGCCAAAGCCATAGTCATTTGAATGCCTACATCAGGAAATAGGGCAACATTTTAGTAGTAATTAAGTTACTTGACTGGCCAGATGTAAACGAACTTGAGATTTTTAAATAACGCCGAATTAAATTAGTATCGAGGCAAAGTTTTCACTAAAATCTCTTTTCTTTGTCTGCAGGTAGAACAACTTAGAGTAAGGGAACATCTCAGAGTTAGCTCTATGTAATTATAAGTGAGACGTACAGTCTGTATTAAGGCGGAGGCAAATAAACTTCACCTAAGGGAATATCGAAAAATGAGTAGAATAATTTTTTTTAGGCAAGAACGTTGATCATCGGTTCATTTACCTCAAGTCAAAATACTTGATGTGGTGAGTATTTATTTTTGCAAAACAAACGATTGTTCTAACATAGTCATGATCAAACTAGTACGCCGCGACTTCTTCCTGAAATAACTATGTGGCTTTCCAAGATAAGAAAGGAGTATCCATTTTCTTGCCAACTTTTAGTATTTATAATATTAGCTTATTAATCGATCTCTTTTGTAACTAGATCAACCTACTTTACTAGCCAAGCATAAGGTATGAAAGAACATGCTTAATTTACTGTCCAACGCCTAGCTAGCGTGATGAGCTCTCTTAAGAGGATCTCACAATCAGCAATTCTAAACACCATAACCTTAGGTCCATTAGGAATGTAAACACATGTAAGGAATGTAAGCACAAAACTCGCTGGAAACCTATCAGAATCTGGGAACACGGTAGGGCCCATGACAAGTCGAGCAATTCCCTTTTTCTTTAAGAAGCGGTATTATGTGACGAGCCATATTTTTATTTTATTTTTATTTATTTTTTTAGAAACAAACAGTCTCTTATAGCTACATATACCTATTAGGTACAATTAAATTTTTGTAAAATCTAGACTTACAGTTTCCTATGCAAAAGTATATATTGAAATCATACATACATTAAATACGCAAAAGTAATGAGTTTACAGGTTTAGGTTTTTTACAGAATCAATCCAAAAACGTTGAGTTATAACATTTAAAGTACAGTCTTTTGCGCGCCTATGAGAATGTGTGTGTTGTAATTAAAAAATATTAATTGATTACGATTGATATTACCTAAATAATAAAGTTGTTAAATCGCAACACGCACCACATATTTTGTCTGATAGCATTATTGCAATTTATTGTTTTACCTTTTTCCAGAATGCCGCACCACATTTCAAAATTATTATCAAGAAACCAGTTTATCTGCGAAAATCCACAGACAAAACAAATTAAATACATATAATATAATACATATACATAATACAATATGTTTAATATTTATTAGTTAGTCTCGCTTAAGATATGAACGGTGTCCTGAACTAGTTAACTAGATTGTTGTTTGAAACTGTGATATTTGTGTTAGAACTTAGTTAATATTATTATTTGTAAATAATGTACATATATTAGATTAATGTTCGTTGTAATAATTTATAATAGAAAATGTAATCTCAGGCTAATGAAACGAAATAATAAAGAAATATTGTGTTTACTGTTTTCAATTGTTTTTTTGGATGTAGCTTCCTTACCGAGATGTACGTATTACATCTTAGTAGTAGAGTTAGAGTCATCTTAGTAATAATACAGTGAAAAGACTCATCCGTAGAGACAATAATTTCAAAAAGATTTTATTGAATCATTTCATTGAACTAAAACTATGACTAACTTTGAGGATGATCCCGTAGAGGGATCGAAATGCGTCAGTATTTAGCGCGGTGTAGGGGTTAGTTAAGTTTGTGGGATTTATGTATGTTTTATGTGGCGGTACTGGAGGGAAGAATTGAATGTAAAAACATATATATTACGCACAGGCTTAGCTATCTTGCACGTAAGTAGCGGAGTAGCAAGGAGAATGTTTTTTGGACATTAATCTCATAAAGCTAGTGATAAAGCAGCAATCCGTATTTCAAGAATTGATAGAGCTCTTAAATCACAAACTGATCGAGAGCCACACAAACTTAATATAGATTTCGGGTAAGAAATAGGTAGGTATTGCTTCGGATCCTCAGAACTAAAACTGAAACAATAAAGAGTTTATTAAAAGCGGTAATGGTAGGAAATTAAATAAAAATTAAACATTCCAGGTTTTTTTTTTTTTTTTACCAGATGAATAAAATATTGTTACGTGTAAAGCTTGTTTTACGTTCTAAAAGGCCTAGTATTTACGACGTCAAAATATCGGTAAAATATATAATTATTGTAAAAATTTCTCCCGAATGCAATTTTCTTCTTTCAACACCAATTTAAATTTCGTAATAAGTCTTTAATGCCTACCGTCGGTCAAAACTTGTTAACGAGAGTACTTAAATGTAGGGCTTAAATATGTTCAAAAATTATTAAGAAATTTGAGACAATTTTGATTGGCAAAAATGATCAGTGCTCCTTTTTAAAGTTTCGTAGCCAAAGTGTGCCAACGGAACCCTATTAATGCTAAACCTCTGCAACCTGGCCGACTGTCACAGGGTGACATGTTTTGAAGCGGTTGACTCTTGAAATTTTCACAAAGTATGTATAAATATAAAGATTTAAGTAGAGTTCCATACAATAAACATGTAGAATGGAACCCAGTGAAAAAGAGTTTCTTATTTAAAAAAAAATTGAAAGAGTTGTATTAAAACTTAAACTTAAGTTTAAAATATGGACAGTCGGAGTGATAGGGATTTGATTTGTTTTTAAATGATTGACACTTTTGGAGTTCTTTTTATGATTTTTAACACTGTAGCAAAACTATGACTTAGCGAACTTATATTTTACAAAAGTAATTCAATGTTAGAGCAGAAACCGTGCAACGGTAATAAATCAACAGGAAAAGAACCGAAAATTTAACGAAACAAAATCAGTAGGTAAATAAGTTTAGATTTGAACTTTCAAGTAGGCTATTTAAAGTAAAAATATCGTAGACTCTAATTTTAAAATCATCACAAAGCCTTATATAAAAAACAATATTTTATTTTCCTTATTGTTTTGTTCATACCTAATAAACATTGAAATTAAACACAACTATGAGTATACAATTGTACATTGTTCATTTGGTTTTATCTTGTAAACGCATAAACATTTAATTTTAGATATTTAATTTAGTTTTAGTTTACTTATTTTTTAGCCGGCAGAATGTTGCTTTCAGTCCACTCTACCTATAATTAGGTGCAATCAGGACTCAGTAATGTGATTTTAATCGCGTTAACGATTATGTGCTTTATGAAAGTAACGGGACATTACCGAATTAGTCACACCCACCCCTTCTCCATTTTTATGTGTCGTAATCCAACTTGTTCCATACATTTGCAAGACCATGTTTAATCTTAAAGCCTTTATAATGGCGTTGTAGAGTCAGTATTTAACGGTTAGGCTTTGACCAATGACCGCACAAGATTATTTTATAGTAAAAACGATGTTTCATTCAAATTGTAACGACCGTACCTAATATTAAAACATATATTATTGCGTATTTTTTTACACGGATACGAAGCGCCGACGAAAAAACGTCTCGAAGACTTTGGATAAGTCTAAATTGTCTATTCCCTCTAAAAGCACTTGTTTATTTTCGGAGAATGTATTACATTAATTTGTTAAGTACCTACTTAGTCGTAGAAAAACTATTGTATGCAACGTTGTAAGGGCAAGTCAAAAAAGCTCGTGGCGTATTACTTACGATGTTCGCTATGCTGAAATCGTAACCCACGCCAATCCCCTTTTTTGACCCTTCTAAAACAACTGTTGCATAAAATACTATTTCAATTATCTAACTTCTATGACAAAATTGACAGCGCCACCAGCGGCACGTACCGGCAACCAACTGTAAATAGTATTTGACATTTGAACGCGAACGCTTTCGAAACGTTTGATGCGACAAAAAAAATACGCTAAGAACTCTATGTGCTGATACAAAAGCGAGGCATCTGCTCGACCACAGTACGTGTAAAATTATACGCGCCTATTCCTACACATTTGTATAGTCAGTAGTAAATAGTCAAACAATATTTCATTCATGAGAATTATTTTACTGCAATCTGTAAATTAAATTAGGTACATAGGTTACAATAAACAAGCACTTACGATATCTTAACGTGAAAATACTCGGTTGTGCAAAACGGCAGAGGAATAAAGCAGTCCGTGAGTAAATATCAATAGTTAACATATCAAGCCACGATCGATGCTAACCCTGTTCTCGCATGCAGCCAACGGATGTCGTAAAACATAATTTAATCAAGCCCCACTCGATGCCTAGGTCTTGCGCAACTGTAAACACGACCCTTTGCATCTGATTTAGCTACATAATAGCTATTCAATAGCAACAAAGCTCAGTCCATAAAACATTTGGAGTCATACGTCAGCTATGTCGGCGGGCGGCCGACAAACGATATGTCACGGCACGTAGTACAATGCAAACAGTCGGCGTCTGTGTCGGTGCCTGTGATGCGTTGTGCGAGTGTCACAACAGTCGCGGCCGCGGCGCCGCGAGCGCGACGAATGCGCGACAATGCCGGACCGCCGCTGCTGCGCGATCAAAGCCACGCGGTGGCGACAAAGCCTTTGTCCACACACCGGCCATTTGCGCACCCTCGGCACTGCAGCGCACTTAGATACGGGTACTGCTAGATTTCCTTTGCTAATACCACTAGATCGGCTTAGAATAAGTCTTTAATGAGCTTGATTGTTTTCAATGCCTTTGTCATAAGCTTCAACATCAATACAACAAAATAGTTTATTCTAGGCACAGTTTTCTAATCGCGTATCAATATCGGTCTGCCTCGGGTGCATGATCAAAGTCGTACGGTGCTGAAAAAAACCTTTATCCACACACCAACCTGCGTAAATACGCAGCCTCGGAACTGCTGCGAGAGACTTAGGTACGGCTAGATTTTCTTTTCCAATACTGTATCCGCTTGATTGTTTTCAATTCCTCTTTCATAGGCTTAAACATCAATACAATACAACGAAATAGTTTATTGTTAGGCACAGGAAACAGAGCTTTTGTCTACACACCGGTTTTTTGCCAACCTTCCATGATGCAATGGACTTAAAGCTAGATATTGTTTTGTTCCAAGCCTTATTTGCTTACAATTGGTTTTCAGCTCTATTTTTGATCATTATTTTAATTTGGTAGTTTTGTATCAAACTTCTTACATACTTATTCGACGTGTATTCAAATGCAGAATGCATAATAATGGTAAGGTAACCATGAAAGATTATACATATTGGGACGAGTCGAGTGAAGAATTGCCACACTCTGTTATGAATACAGGTAGAGCCACAATTCAGCGGCATGAAACCATCAACCATCCAACTTCATCACTTTGATAATGATGATGATGATGAATTATTTACATTATTTTTATGCAACCTATAACTACAAAGTCTTCAAACTAAAGTAGGTGTCATAGGCTCTAACAATCAGTCTGAGTGCTAACTCTAAGTCATTTATGACCTATGTGGGTGGAATTTGTACGTGCATATACATAGTTTATTTTAATAGCATAACAACCATGTAATGAGGTATAGTTTTAGAAATACACAGCCAACAAACTTATAAGGTAGACTTGCAGAGGCCAGCCTTATCACAATACCTTCCTGATTAATCTAGAAAATGTTTAATTTTGTATATTTTGTCTGCTAATCTTTAATCGAATAATTTTAATAAAATGTACATACACATACACAAATCACGTCTTTATCCCTTACGGAGTAGACAGAGCCTAAGGCGGTAAGACCTAGACCACGGTTAACAAGATTGTTGTGTTGGTTGTTTTAGTAAAATGTGCTTCATATAAATAAATATCTTCTTTTGCCGCTTGCCTCGTATCTTTTGAAATCTGCACTTTTATGATCATTGTAGGTTGATATTTACCCGCTCCATCACGGCACGGGTCACGGCTCGGATCTCTAGGCGTGCAAGTCACGTTTGATATTGATAGGTTTTGTAACTGATAAATTTTTCACCTCCATAGATGTTATCAGCCCGTAACACAAGTAGTGTAGCACTCGATGGACCCCGGCGCATTGCAAATCGAACTCAATCAGCTGTCAGTTTTATTAATCCACTCTTCATTAGACACCTACCGTCTGATCTGCCGCTTTCAATTGAAACAATATTTTAATGCTTTGCCGCCACACGAATAAAATAAAACGGTAGAACCATAAACATTCCACATTTATATTCGACCTCAGCCGTTCGGGCGGGCGTTGCGTCCCGCTCGCTCCCGTGACGCGCTCTCGTTCTCTCTGCGCCGAATCGTCTGCGGGAACCGTACTCCTCAAGCCCGTTTAAGATCCAGAGAGAGATAAAAATTGTATGGCTCATAATGTTTTAACAGTCTCATCGTTTGAGAGCATCGAGCCGAAGCCCAATTTAATTTTCCTCCTCGGGTTGGTAATAATTGAGTCGATTTGTTCTATGCGCGGGGCCAGGAGCGGGCGACTCGTAAGCGATATAATTAATTCATTCGACTTGCGCATCTGGTGCAATCACATTAAAAGTCACTTTAAATTGATGTATGTACAATTCGGTTGTTATGTATTTCTTTGCTTAAAAGGACGTTACACGGCCTTACAATTCCTGATTTGTTTTTAATTTGAGTAACTGCGTCGTAATTAACAAGATGGCAACCGAGTAAGAGGCAAATAGTAGTCGCCATTTTACTTAAAACGCGTTAAAAATAAAATGTAGCCCAATGCGACAGACTTACGGTAACGGTCTAATTCCTAAAAACAAAGAGCGAGTGTATACAAGTAAACATTGTAATTTAGCAACGTTATTATCTCACAAACAGGCATTGGTCACGGTGGCCGCGACGGCGACCCACCTTCGACATTCAAGGAAACATTTGTCGGCGCGACACAAAGCCTCCGCGTTTACAAATAAATAACTTGGGAACAACAAATATTTTAATAAGCACCTCTAAAGAAATTGTTGTACGGTTAGTTACATGCGAACGACACAGATAGCGTCGCACACGCATACGCCACCTCCTTGCGCGCGTCACTGTACTTCAGTATCAAGGAAAAATGACCACACACTCTAGAAATGTAAGCCTCATCTTCGCATGCCCCGACAAATTTTGAAATAATAATGCGCGCAGACAGCATGACCAATGTCAAAGTGTGGAGCCGACCGGTAAATGTGGATCTTTTTGAAAGTAAGTTTTATGGCGATACTCGAAAGAATCGACGGAAAATTGGAAAAGGTGAGCGTGAAATTCTGGCAGATGTGAGATCGCTCGTAAATCAAAGGGCCGGTGCCTGGTCAAGAAAATAAATAAAACTAATGCATAGGTCGTTGTACTTACTCTACACCTTGACTTGGACAAGTAACACCGGCCATTTAATATATTACACCTAGCCAACTTCTACTTTCGATGTTTAATGTGCATCTCATTTTATTTGTATCAAATAGCTGTGATAGTATAGCAGTGAAACAAAAGGGTTATATGTACTAATGTACTTGTATTCTTTTTTTAAATACTTTTTAAATTCAGTGATATGGTTGATTGTACGTGAAAAAATAACTGCTCTCTATAGGTACAAATACTAAACCCCGCAGACAGCCCGGCGGCCCGCCAGACTTGCGGGCATCGTTTTATATGTACTTACTGCAGCCAGATGAAGCTTGGAAGGTATATTCTAACTAAATTGAAAATCTTAAGTAGAGTTTTAAATATTTGACGTTGGGTCTTAATCTTAACATTGCGGCACTTAATCTATAGCATTATCAACTTAATGATGTAATTTGAAAAATAAAATAAAACTATTTTACGCTATATTATGTGTAACGAGGGTGGGATACTATTAAAACTAGAGTAGCTAGACTGCTACGTCAGCCTACGCCGCTACGCGTCTGCTACGAACGTGTCTACGTCGTAATGAAGTGAAGCGGTGTCACCAAGCAAAGCGAATGCCGAATAGAAGTTTACTGCTGTAACTCTTGAATGAATTTTTGGGTATTTTACTAGTTATGGCAGTTTCAAGTGACACTGGTAAAATATTCTAGTAGGTACATAAGTAATTACCTACCTAAAATAATTAAAAATAATTTAGCTTTTTGTGTTCACATTCACACTTTGTCCAGAGCGCGAACATCCTTTGTTTTTGTATTATTTTCCAAAAAGAACATTACGTACCCAAACCGGCATCGCATAATAGCTTCGCTTACTAATACCGCTCGCAAAATGGTTCGCTTTCATCTCGCTAACTTTTTCGCGTCTTTTTGGCCCCGAATCCATCAATTCTCTTGATGGATGGACCATTGGCTCGGGTTGGCAATCGAAATTCAAATTCGCTAAATCTTCCCACACGGCATCGAAAACAGGTCGGGTCGTTAACAGTGTGCGCGAGCGGCGCGGCGAGCGCTGTGTTTGTGTTTTTTTCTGTTTGCTCTGGAGATATTCGCCCGGGGCGCGGGTGGGGAGCGGAAGGGGGGGGGGGGGAGGGATGCGTCCGCGCAGACGCCCGGGCAGCAGAGGCGTGATTACAGGGCTGTGCACGGCTAATCACTCGCAACACGGCCGGCCGCGCGGCCAGCCTGCACAGGACGAGGAAAGTATCTGTTCCACGAGAACGCATGAAATAGGCACACTGATACAATACGAGATAGTTGGAAATAAAAACTGACGAGCTGTATTTTTGATACATATTTAATTGTTTTTATTTATTCTATGCCAGGTAAAAGATTACTAAGGTCGGCAAACAAAACTTAGATTTACATGCAATAGTGTTAAAATGGGGACACTGACCCTAGGCCCAAGACTTGATGTTGGGCATACAAAATTACTTTATTTTAAGAATAACTTGATAACATGTTTTCCGTCATTTTCTACCCGTGAAGTTGAAACAGCGTAATTAGTTTTATACTAAGCAACAATAGACACAATAGTCTGAATTAATGAAGCGTAGTAAAAAAACAGAAATCTACATAAGTAAAACTTACACGTGGCTAACAATTGAACATGACAATGAAGTGACTCTCACAAAAATCCAAACATATTTTTCACACCGTACAAGCTCGTAGGTACTTTCGTCGTCCCTTCCGCTCAGAGGTCGGCTCATTGTTGTTAATAACAAACAAGGCAAAGTCCGCCGCTAACTACACACGTTTCTCCGACGCGCGTTTTTCATCACCGACACCGCGATAACGCCACGATATGACGCCTGTCCCCTTGAGCGTAGAGCGGCGTAAACGCTGCCCTAAACACAGAAAATTAGGTCCAATGATCGCCTTAACTCGTACGTAAAGTGTAATTTATTTTCCAAACTTAGCCAGTATTATGAATGCAGAGGAAGTATTTGGTTCGTATGCATGCAGGTAATTTGTAGGTTGTAAAGTGTGCACAGGTCCTGTTGTCCTGAGCAAGTGCACGACAAGCCAAGACGTTTACTAAAATCTGGGTAGTCTTAGATGCTTTGAGAAATGTTAATATTTAGTAATGAAACAGATTGTAACGCAGTTTGGCTGCTTTATTAAGAGAAGAACACAATAGCACGACATATTCTTAAGGGAGCCATATATTAGTAACAAGAATAAAACAAATGACAAAACCATAAACAAACTAGACTATTACACCATAGACTTTATTGTACTCTAACAAGAAAAGGTCAGGTCAGGAGTACCCGTAATCGACGAGCATGTTACATACTAGCTTCTGCCCGCAATTCGTCTGCGTAAAATTATACATAAAAACCTTCCTCTTGAATCACTCTATCTATTAAAAAACAGCGCATCAAAATCCGTTGTGTAGTTTTGAAGATATAAGCATACATAGGGACATAGGGACATAGGGACAGAGAAAGCGACTTTGTTTTATACTATGTAGTGATGATGAAGAAATTGATGAATGTGGGTGAAACAAAAGAGGTATGTCAGGATCGAAATGAAACAAAGTAGTCTCTGCCCAAGAGGCGTAACGGTATGCAGGTGTAGAGTTTTATTTCTGTAAAATGAGTGAAAAGCTTAAAAGTCTGCGGTTTGTAGTTTTTTTTTTAAATAACCTATTTGGTGTCCCACTGCTGAGCAAACTGCCTTCCCTACGGTGGCGGTTTGTAATACTGAATATTTTTTCTAAATTATACCTACTGAAAACTACAACACTAAAACATCAGAAAAAATAATCTTTTTCCGGAAATCGAACCCGGTGCATCAGCAATCTGCTTTACCCCTACACCCACCCACAGCGGGTAGGTTCTAGCCTAAAATTCTTCAAAGTGTCGTAACAGTTAAGTATTTCAAATTACTAATCGCATTTTTTCGCCAAGTCCATAGATTTACTTTTCGGATTATTTTACACTAGCTGCTGCCTGCAGAATTACATATAGCCAATGATACTCAATAATAATGTGGCTTGTCATAAATAATACTCAAAACAGGCTTAGAAGATCCAGAGATTTACTACAACCTTACAAACTCACAAATAATACCTTACCTTACCTTTATAATATTAGTATAGATTATGTGTTCTAGTTTTCTTATAGTTTAGGGGCTACTTCGTCTATAAAGAGTTCTTTTATCACTATCCCACGGGAATCGCGCAATTATCCGGGATAAAATGTACTGTGTTATTCCAGACTATAATCTACCTGTGTCAAATTTCATCTAAATCTGTTCAGCCATCCATCTCCAAAATTAGTTTCCCGTTGAATCTTTGTAGACTCAGTAATAACATAAGATACTTACCTTAGATCTCGGGGGATTAGGCACATGGTTTGATCAAATACATTGAACAACCGTTTCATGCGTCGGATAAAACTTATTTGCACACATAATTACGCACTAAAAATAAAATTATAATTGTAACGATGTAACAAACATAAAAATTATTAAAAGTTGTAACCGACCCTTTTGTCGTAAACATACTAAGCACGAATTAGAATCAAAACATAAATATGTAACAACAAAACTACCGTCTGCTGTACGCGGCCCATTATCATTAACCATTCATTAACATAGCCGTAATGCCGATGTATCGCCGCCATCAATTCCTATTCGAACTACTAAAATGTTTAATCAAATCTAATATTCCTTCATTACCCTCCAAATGGTAATTGAAAACATTAGTTGAATTCATTTCTCGTAATTAATTACGTTGATTGTCGTAAGACAAGACAGCACTGAGTTAATTACTTACGTCGTATATCAAAGTCTGTTTTAGTTCACAATTTAAGGCTGAAAAAAAACATAAATTTATTTAATTAATTATATTAATCACGGTCATATTAACCTTCATACGCATGTAGCATAGAGCCCTCTAAATTGATGCTTGGTTTGCTGGTAAGACCAATGTCACTATACAAACTTCGCAACAAACTAGGTGTCGGGCCAATGCTGGAGTATTTGTAATTAAAAAGTTGTAAGTGCTTTTAACGTATTTTTTTTACAGAAATCAAAGTGAGCCCAAGAAACCAAAAGTGTTACCTAAATATCAATTCGTTAAGGTTTTATTTATTGTAAAATTAGCAAAACCAGACATATTAGGAACGTGAGGCCTGTTTAATCTACACCTTGCCTAGCTTCGTGCGCGTCTCCGTAGCTCAACTAGTTTCCACGAAGTTTGGTTACACCCTTATGCACACGGCAAGGCGTGCCTACTTTAAACCGGCCATACGTTGCCATTCGTAATCGTAGAATTCCGTTTACTTTATTAGTCTGAGAGATATTATAGAAACGATGGGTTTGCCGATTATTTTAATTTCATCATTCAACCTGGATGGCACTGGCTACTTTACCACTCTACTATTCTGTAATGTTTCCTTGTAAAATTAAATATGAATGCTTACGTTTAAAAGCTACTTTTAATAAGAAATTAAATGGCTCTAGTTGGTTATACTCGTAGGCCGCGCCGCCGCCCCGAGCCAGTGGCGTCGCGCGTCGCGACGACAGCCTCATGTCGCGGCGACAGGCGTCAGCCACGCTTGTCAAACGTCACTCTAAAGCCACAATATTGGAGCAATTTTAATTCAATCACGTGACATTTTATTTCACAATGCAATCGCTCCGACTCATTACGACTTCATTTTGTTATAACAACAATGCGGCCGCGTTTGCATTCATCCTCCGACGTGACAGCGCCTTTGTCCGGGAATCAATCTTGCGACGGTAATGACGCGAAATCAGTTCCAGTACACAATAAAGAAGTCGTTAATGTTTATTCCTTTTTTCTTAACTGGAAATAAATAATCTTAAAACTTGAAATATTTCAATCGTAATAGAATATTTCTGAGATTGAAAGTAACAGCCCCACGCCGCAAGTTTATGCGGTTTTTCTTGACGTAAGATTGCATAATTTCCGTTAAGGATTTGCGCTTATTTTAATTGACACTGCTGCCAGACGGCTTCCAACTT
The DNA here is from genome assembly GCA_949127965.1 of Pandemis corylana. NCBI lineage: Eukaryota > Metazoa > Arthropoda > Insecta > Lepidoptera > Tortricidae > Pandemis > Pandemis corylana. The sequence continues at coordinate 13,104,685 of OX421851.1, read as the reverse complement.
GACGTAACTTTCCTGTGAACATGAACAGCAAAAACGCTAATAAGTTCAAAGTAGATTTTAATGGAAGTATTTTAACGGGCGGCGCATCGGGTTTTTTGTCGCAACCCTTGCGTTGATCCGACACTTGGGAGCTAATTCGAACTGAGCAAATAGTCGCGGGCGCCTGTTGCTTAAGCACACAGTAATGCGTAAATAAAGACAGGGTGCGAGCTCCGACACTCGCCCATCTATTGGGTAGTTGTTTGCTATCTTTAAGGATAACCAGTCTAACCTGTTCGTCATGTGTCTATTTAAGGCACCCGTCTGACCATTATTTATGGGCATCTATCCAACTTTTTACGTTCATAATTGTAAGTTTGCTGTTTACTAATATTTTAAATTATAAAAGCATTTGCAGCGGTATTATTAATTACTTACTTGTTTTAAATATTGAACACATGTCTATACTTAAATTACCGACCAAACCAAACAACGAAAATGACAACAATACAATTTACAGCGTTGTTGCTAGTTTAGCGTATTACAACTAACCAAAAGAAAAATAAACTGATAAAACTATCGACAGTAAAAGACAATACGTTTACAATTATTCTTCACTGAGGTTTAAAATTTAGTTAATATTAACACAATACGAAAAAATCGATAAACAAAACGAGCGTTAATGATGACCAAATGAATCACTTTTTGTACGGTTAACCAAACATAAATGGGATCACTTCACAATGTAGCTTATTACATCTTCGGAATGCAACAATAACAAACAAAAATGAATTAACAATGGTTCCCTACGTGTCAAGTCCCACACACTCGGCATTACAAACATCACACAAAAAAGAGGTCGCATCCTAAATGCGGCAACAAAAAGTGGCTCATACAAAACGGTACCGGCGGCCTCTTCAAAGTGAGAACAGTCATTTTACACCATCTCCCGCACCGGCCCGCCTCATCTGACCTAATGACAACTGCAATTAATATTTCACGTATATTTATGACACAAATTGGACCGTAATTTTTAGCAAAATGAGTTGTAAATTCAAAAATAATCTGCGAAAATGACATGCTCTTATGGTTGCACTTCACTCCGCCGAACACTGGCCTACCGAAACGAAAGATATTTATTGTGCACTTTATACTTTTTCATGAGTATACAAAACAAGCAATAACAAAAGCATGAACACAAAACATCTAAGTAGTCAAAGCGCAGCACTATGATTGGACACTATGAATTGTTCACACCGAATCATGATGTTTTCGACACGGGGAAAAATCATGGAAGGACTGCCATCTCATAATAAATTACGGCCAAATATCATTGTTGTTGTATTTTCAGCAGCTTTCGACGGAAGGTCTTCCGAGGTTCTTGTTCTCGTTAAGGTAGGAGAGGGCTATTTTTCATTACGCAATCAGCTTCTGCAGTTCCGGCAACGAGTAAGTAATATTTAAATATAATTCTTATGTTACCAGCGTCAATCGATAGCTTGCAGTCCTCGCTTACCTTTAAGAAAGCCACATAGGTATATCTGTTTACCACTTGGTAAAATAAACACCCCTTTAATAAATATTACCCACCGTATCTCAAATATTGACAATGCATTTTATTTTTGCGATTTAATGCATCTAATGTAAAACTTGAATACTAATTTGAGCAGAATTGCATTGTTGTTCGTCCTGTGAAACGCATAAATTTGGTAAAATTTTGTTTACACTTATTAATTACGAAAACAAAGGACTTTGTTTGTAGGTAAGTACTTACTGTAAAAGTTTGTTGACGGAAATGTTTGAGAAGGAATAACGCTTGATCAAGCATGTCATCTTTGCTCCATTGTCTTAAAAGCCGCTATAATACCGGTTATTAGTTACCTGCATTGAATAATGTACTTATCAATACAATCATTTACCTTGAACAGTTATCATTGTGTTATAATTGTCAATGATTTTTTTTATGAGGGAATGGGCGAAAATCTTTGACTCATGTTATAGGCGATGCGGCTAGCAATCCATCACTGTTTTGATTCCCCTTTCTAACTATACTCCCACAATCATGGTTGTCTTCTCTATTTTCGTATCTCTCGCGAGGACTGCGATTAACAATCACTGTTTATTGAAAAAAAAAACATTTTTTCTTCATACAACTTTGTACGGAAAGTGACCTTTAATTTTTGCTCCTCAGTGTATCTCTTAGTGTCAAAGATCGGTAATCAATTTCTGTAGAAAGCACCAATCAAATTCTATTAGCCATTCAACTCCATTATAAACATGTAAGTTAAGCGTAAAGTACCGGAGGGGGCGGTCTCTGCGACACAATCGCCGGAACCGCACCGCGGGGCGCCGAGGGGGTCGCCCATTCACCGGCCGACGGGTACGACACGGCACCGACATCACGCAGACACGACCTACGTGACGACATTGTCTTCAGCCATGTACCAACAGTTTTCTTTAATCCAATGTTTCAGGTAATCGCTCTTGATTTTTTACTTGGATCATAACTTTTCAAAATTTTATTTTATACAAGCCTTGTCCAAACAGTAACAAACACACTAAAAAAGAATTATCCAATTCGGTGCAGTCGTTTGGAAGTTATGCGCGTAAGTACATACATTTCGATGATTCATTTTTATTTATATGGGTATAGATCAGCAAGACTGTACAATCTTTTAAATAAAGAGATGGATATTTACTCATTGACTTATAGGGAGTGTAGAAGTAAAGTTGGTAATTGGTTAAAAAGTAAGAACTACTGTGAGATAGAAGACCTGCTCCAAAACATTTAGAATTTTACCTATTTCAATGTGAATGTCGCGGGGTCTATAATCAATATCTGCACAAATATACCCGCGCATCCCTACACCCACCCACACGCACTCACTCACTCACTCTCGCACACACACGTACACACACACACACGCACACACACACACACACACACACACACACACACACACACACACACACACACACACACACACATTAGTTTTAATTTTAATATTTTGTCACTTTTTCATATAGGTAGTTTAACTCGTAATAAATTATAGTCTTGGGATTTAATGTTGACAGGTACAAAAATGTAATTACCCTTCGCGAAAAAATGGTATCTCTTAGAACAGGTATTCTTATACTTAAAAAGAGGTACCAACCATTTGTTAAAACACTGTACTTTTTGTTACCTGAATAAACTTTATTATTATTATTATTATTATTAGATTAAATTAAATTAAATTAAATTGAGTTTATTTCAGACATTTACATACATAGGCACATAAATCACGTCTTTATCCCTTATGGGGTAGACAGAGCCTAAGGTATCAAGACCTAAAGACCACGTTTAGCATTATTGTGGGCGTATGGATGGAAAGGGGAATCAAAATAGTGATGGGTTGCTAGCCACATCGTGATTCCTAAAATTTTCATCCATTTCAGACATTTATAGTTCATGTTTTGTTAGTTAGTTACAAATCTTGACCTATATCTATGTTAGTACCGAATCCTAATAAATACAAATATAACGTATCATTAAATTAATAATTCATTATTTTTTATTTATTTAATATAATATTTTGTTACAAAATGTTATACTATTTATTATTCACTTTAATGATAATTTCTATTTTATAATATTTTCCATTTGCTGTTAAATTGTATTTACTTATGACGACCCTTGGTGTAGAAAGTATTTTTAGTTTAGTTTACTTGTATTTAATTGTTATTTTAGTTTAATTTTTAGTTGTTGACACTTTTATTTTGAGCTGACGATTTCAATAAAATTTCTTTGACCTTTATTTTTAAGTGCTGATGTAATTTATATTGAATGATCAAATAAACATAAACATAACCCATGAACATTATCTACGCTTAATATCTACGTTTGACTATTTGTTTGAATTGAATAGGCCCCCGAACTACTGAACCGATTTGAGAAATTCTTTCACCATTACAATCCTACATTATCCCTGATGAACTTAGATTATACTTAATTCTGCGCGGGCGAAGTCGCAGGCAACAGCTAGTTTCAAGTAAATTGTTTATTGCAATTATATCCCAAATTTAAGTTGTGTTAACCTCAATAAAATTCATAATAAGAAAAATACTAAACGTTTGCTTTTATTTCTACTAACATGTACTTATTGTATTTTACTTGCAACGTAATTTCTTGGGTCAAATTTTACAAGTCAAATTAAATCTTTAATCCACGTCTAGTGGTCGGACTGACTCGAAATTTGGTAGTATTATGTAAGATGGACGAAAATTCCAGTAGGTACAGTCAGCCAAGCAGCTTATAAATTTAAAATGTATTTGTTACAAAAATATTAAATTACAACTTACTTCTCTTCTTTCTTATAGGTATCTATCAGCAAGTCACACAGGAAGTCCAAAGCCAGTTTTCATTTCAGCCTGGCACTTAGACATTACATTTCGACTAGTGTAATGAACTTGCCATCAAGAACTCGAGTGTAAACCACATTTAAAACGATTAATGCCTGATTGCTCCCGCGCACTGCACACTCAAGCTGTGGAGGTAATTGAAAAGTCACTTTACTGCGTACGTATAGGTTTTCGCAAATAACAGATAAAGTGAAATGATGTTGTAGTTTAAACCAATGGCTGGACAGAACAGTACATACTAAATACGTGCTATTACTACCTAGTACATGTGCACGGTGATGTCTGAGTGTTGTGCATATTTGTGCGTGTGTGTCACAGTGCGATCCACACTAACTGTTTTTGAATAAAAGGTATTTCAACTCGATTTTTACACAGTTTAATAATATGAAGCGGATTTAATAACTATTTAGCAGAAAAGGAGCAGAAAAGTGGGATAGAAGTAAAAATCAAAGCAGCAGCTGACATTGCAATTATAATGAGACACAAACACAGACAGTGACTTAAGAAACACGCATAAAAAAGCAACTTCAAATAATAATAGACAATATCAGAAATATAAAATAGTTAACTATTTACAACGCCAACAGATCCGGTTAGCTTAAAATTTGGTAATGTTTCTATTTTAAGAAAAAAAAACATAGGTATATATATCTACTCTAATTCATTGCGGTATTCCTTCCCCTCTTTCTGCCATTCATACCACCATAAGCGGACGTCGTTAAATACTTTATTTTTGCAGGTATGTATTTATATGGCCCTGAACACATTCACGCTTTAATCATACTTTTATAATTTACCAGCTTCTGCCCGCGAATTCGTCCGCGTAGAATTAGATTTAAGAACGGATGTTGATAGTTATATTCTGTAATAATTCGTTGCGAATCGCAGCTACGACCTTTGACATGTTTATTTATCACTATCCCACGGGAACTATGCAGTTTTCCGAGATGAAAAGTAGCCTATGTGTTAATCTTGGGTAGCAACTATCTCAGTTCCAAATTTTATCCAAATACGTCCCGTCGTTTGTGCGTGAAGAAGTAACAAACATACACACACACACACACTCACAAACTTTCGCCTTTATAACATTAGTGTGATAATATTCACTTTTGAGCTATATACCCTAGTTTCCTTTTATTTACTGAAATTTAATTATAAATAGGTATAAATAAATGTTGCCAAGCGCAAAATTCGACAACGGCTGGACCTATTCATCTAACTATTTATTTAATTTATAATTAATGATATTTTATTGAATCAGGCGTTACTTTGCGGAGGTCCATTTCAATGAACAAAAAAATTTCCTTGCTACTCCGCTACTCACGTGCAAGATAACCAAGCCTGTGTGAAATATATATGTCTTTCATGCAAACTCTCCCTCCACTGCTGCCAATAAAACACGCATAAATCCTACAAACTTAATTATCCCTTACACCACACAAACACTGACGCACATGCAAACCCTTGCTTGGGTTTGCATGTGTAACAGTTGTGTTCATTAAACTTTGATAATGATCCCGTAGAGGGATCGAAACGCGTCAGTTTTAGTGTGGTGTAAGGGATAATTAAGTTTGTGGGATTTATGTGTGTTTTATTGGCAGCAGTGGAGGGAGGGTTTGCATGAAAGACATATATATTTCACACAGGCTTGGTTATCTTGCAAGTGAGTAGCGGAGTAGCAAGGTAAATTTTTTGTTCATTTTATTAATGATATTGTTAAAACCAATAACCACTGAATACATGATCATCCTACCTTTATTATTAACAAGCTTCTGCCCACGACATCGTCTGCGTATTATACATATAGACCTTCCTCTTGAATCACTCAATCTATTAAAAAAACCGCATCAAAATCCGTTGCGTAGTTTTAAAGATGTACGCGTACATAAGGACAGACAGCCAGACAGACAGCGGAAAGCGACTTTGTTTTATACTATGTAGTGAAGTGCAATGGATATCTATGGGGAATTCCCCGTAAACCCTCTGGATTACGCGTACGGGTACCTAACATTTTGTCAGGGTGGCAGTGGGATATCCATCGTTACAAAGATAAAAACAGAGAGATCCGACTGTCACCGTGACTAGGTAAATGTCACCCGAAGCGCACTTAACCTGGGATTTTGCGTCAATATTTAGGATTTTGATGGATTTGACAATGACAAGTTTTTACTCATAAATTAAGCAGGTATCAAGCTTTTGAAAGAGGCTGTACGCTGTTACTTGAAGTCTATGAAGACTAAACCAACTTGGGCTACAATGAATTGGTCTGAAAACTACTCGGAATTAAAATGATCACAGAAATAAAAAGAGTTTGATTCGATGTAACTGTGTCTTTACCGTGACCGCTTTTAACTACCGTAAGGTCGGATAACTTTGATCTAACGATTTGGTCTATATGAAAACCACATACAGAAGGGTTTGGCAAAAACCATAAAAAACGTGAGCTAAGCTACAACCAATCATATGGCAATGTTCCATAATTTGAATGCAATAATAAAGCCTGTACCGAGTTAATTCCAAAGGCCCATAAATAACCCTCCAGGGCCAAAGTAACTCAACTTTACGGCACTGAATTAGAAAAATTGGTACCTAAAATACCGATTATAAACCAAAATATAATAATAAAAATAAATAAATATAAAATTATAAATTTGATTTTGGACGTTCGCCTCGTGCCATTTTACTCACACGAATAGTCATTACTTTGAGAGCGAGAGGGGCGGTACGATACAAATTTCGAATTTCGGAGTAGCCCCTCAGATGTTAAGTTAAGAAGAAGTTTCACGAGCTTTTATGAATAAAGTTTTAAGCACAAAACGTGCGTACGACTGGACCAAATCAGTTTTATTGTTCGTTATTTCTGGAGCAGATTTCTATGCAATAACATTTTGAAGAAAAAAGGAAAAACTGGAACGGGCGTGCAGCCGCGTGTAAAACCTAGTTATACATCCGGCGTAAACTAAAAAATAAGATTGCAATATTCTGCTTAGCATTTGGACATTTAAACAATAAAACCTGCGTACAGATCAACCTTAAGCAATACTTAATGGATATAAAGTACTAAAATTTCAAGAAATCCCTTTTAGGGATAAGTTCGCCTTTGTGCATTTGTGTTGTCCTGTATTGATATTTTTCATGTGTTTTATGTACAATAAAGAGTTATACACCGTGGGAGCGAGTTATGCGACAATTTTTAACCAAAGATTGTAGTGCCTATTTGTACAAAAAGAAGTAGGTAATGTAAATATTGCTGAATAAAGCCAAATTTTCGAGATATTAAATTGTTTCAGTAATTCACAAGTTGATAAATTTCAAGGTTAACACGTTTTTATAATGTGACGTAATCAGGAACACGCACACACACGCAATACATAACAATAACAAACTTACCTGCCATCTGCATAATTTTGAGTAGGTACCTTTAACGTTTTATTAAAAGTTAAGTTTCAACATCAAAAAGTTCATTGGACTTTTTAACCACTTTTTCTGGTTGATAACGTACTGACCGTAGGTAAATCAGATTTAAAATGTCACTAAAAATTAAAAAAATATATAAACTATTGTCACCTAAGTCAAGTTGAATAGCGCTACTCATTTCTAAGGTTTCGTTCACAAAAAAGTACCATCGCTAATTGATTTTTTTGTTACAGAAATTAAGAAAGTCAATGTGATAGCTTTGGACCCATGTTGACATAACATTATTTACTCGTAATAGGTACCACCAGGAATCCATAGTTAAGAATTTTCACATAACTCGTTCCCACGGTGTACATACATACATAAGACTTGCATACGGATAGTAAAATGATGTATGGGTGTTCTTGTAATGGGAATACTTGCGCTCTAAGATCCTGCCTAAAAGTGACCTTCATAAATCTGATAACCAGATGAAAACTGTTTTATATCAAAGACAATGTGTTCCCAAATATATATAAATATGTATGAAATGGATTGTTACCAGGGTACCTATATAAATATGGTCAAGAAGAACGTGAAAAAGCTCAACTCCGATATTATTTTACTTAGTTTCTTTCTAAAACGATTAGATTTGAATGAACATGAAACAGCCTGGTCTGTCGGGTGTGCCGGAGTCGGGATTTGCTTTTTACCGTTCTCAGTAACAAAAGAGATGTATTTAGCTAACAGAAAAATTCATATCACAAACCAAATAATGTACAGGGAAGTCGCCACAATAGGGTTGGCAAATATAACTGGGAATCTATTTCATTTGGCAAGAAGGCCACTGAAATATTGGAAATAAAATTACGGTCTGGGCCATAATTATTGCTTCAGCAATTCATTTGAAATAAAAATAGACAAACAAATCATACAATGTTTTTTTATCAGAAAGTTGTTCTACTGATTTATACTATTGGAATGACACAACCCTGTGTTTTGTGTACGCGTACCAACATATTTGTGATACACAGACGGCTTTCTATTTCCAATTAGGTACTAATTGCAAGCTAATCGTGAAGCTTCAGAGACTTATCTACCTCTTTATTCCTTAAAGTTTTTATTTTATTTAACTTGCGTTTCTCTCTATCACTTTCACATTTGATTTTGCCAGACGCAAACAAATCAAAATCCACTTCTTATATATTTATAAGTTAAAATCTTTAATTTCCGATTACAAACCTCATTTAAATTGCAATACTAGAGCTTTCCAAAAGATACAATGTTGATATTTTATTTCCTAGAACCCTATAAACGTTATCTGGACAGAAATGATTAGCGGGTAGGGTGTCGGCTGAGCTACAAAAACTGCAAATCGAGGGACGAACGGATAGACACAATGTGTTAGATATTAATTTCAAAATTATAGGCTACGGCTCTCTGTGCCAAGGTGTTCGGGCAAAAACACCACCAGAAGTGCCAAGAGAGCCCAATTTGATTACACTCCGTCCGTGTAATAGCCCTCAAACAGCTGCCTCTACAAATATTTATTATGTGCTCAAGCCGATTTTGTTTGAGGAATAAACTTTGTGATTGTATGGAGCGAGCGCACAGAACACGAATGAGTATCGTTATAAAACAACACATGGTTTCTATTATTTTGTGTTTTGATTTCGCTCACATTTCAAACATTAAAAGTTTTTGACTTTTTAATTTAAGAGTTAAATTTTTGAACAAAACATTTTGTATTTTTAATTAAATATTAATGTAATTTGGAATTTTTTAAATAAATATCAAATGAGTAAAGAAAAACAACGATACCTACTAATGTACACGTTAGAAGTAGATAAATAATGCTAAGATTCTAATATGTAACTTTTCCGTTAATTTTTCGATGCATAATTCGATAATATGATATCACTACAATACTACAATATAATAGGTAGGTACCTGCACCTACGTACAATGATCCACAACTGTAAAGTTATGACACAAATTCATCACCAATGCAAGCAACCAATTTATTTTTCCAATAGAATTGTAATAAATGTACTACCAGCTACACAAACGTACATATCCATAACAAATATTGTTTTTCAGAACAATGTAATATACAACAATAGATGTACAAATATTGCTTCAATGACAAGGTAAACCCCGTCACACCTGAAATAGATATTATCGTCATGTACCTATCGACTACAGAACGAAATAAAAGTCTTCAACCACATCTTTCATACAGTCTTAATATGAGTTGGTACTTTTATTTTGACACTAGTTTTTTTATATTTGAATTCAATAAGATGTAATATTACAGCTGTCGATTGTTGCTATTGCATACTTACATACTAATGACTGACGTAAAACTTAAATTATCTTCACCTGAACAAATATCTATTTGTATTTGTTATTCCATTGTCTTGTTGGAAACAACCACAGGGAGGCAAGTCAACTAAACAGGGAGACAATAAACATTATTTAATTATTTTCTTGTTGTAATTTATTTGAGATTTACGCAATGTCCCCAATTTTTAACTACGTGGAATACCCGCTGCAAGTGAATTCCGCTAACTACAGTATAGGTTGTTGGCAACACCAACCACAGTATAGATAGGTTTAAGCATTCATTCATGTAGTTCATTCATTTCCGTGACCGAAAAATAAAACTCACTCTTTCAACTGCAATAATGGCTGTGTTTACTTGCTCCAAAATTTACAAATTCCAAGACGTTCGTCCTTCCACCTAATTTGTACTAGGTAGCGCTTCAATTTACTCGCCTACATAGGTAAATCAATTATCCCATTTTCTAAATGACCTTGATATTCCAGAAATAGAAACGGTTTCGTTTGTTCACACAAGAAATTTAAGAATTTACTAAGACCTTGAAACATAGAGTTTTTTTTTATCTTGAAAAGAAGCTACAGTACGTGTACTTAGCATCTGAAAGCAACAAGAGAAAAATCGTAACAAACTAGTCTGCCAGTTTAGATAGTACGTCCATGGCCAGATGAAAGATGATAATGACGAAAGAAGAAGAACGAAGAAGATGACGGCAACACAAGTTCGAATGTCAAACATCAGTTACGAGAGTATTCGTGTTGATTGTTGTATTAAATATTTGAACCCTGACTTTGTTATGGTGATAAAACTCTTCTATTAACGGCAATAGAAGAGTATTTTATCAAGTTTAATTATATAACAGCGATTTTTACATTTATCGCCGTGATATAGTGACAGTAATTTTTTTATAAATCATTTTGAGCGTATTTGGGACCTTTTAATAAAGAGCCCGGTAGGCAAAAGTTGCAGCAAGCCTTTTAAAAAGGGCTAAAATTATATTCTATTCTATTCTATTCTATTCTATTCTATTCTATTCTTTTAGCCCTTTTTAAAAGGCTTGCTGCAACTTTTGCCTACCGGGCTCTTTATTCTTCAAGACTAGTTCTATGAAGTTTGATAAAACTCTTCGAGCTGACTATCAACGAAAAACCAAAAAGCCTTCGTGAAAATATCGAGACTTAAAAGTTTATCCTCTACGTCTACGGCTAACAAGCCCAATGAACTATAAAAAATAAAAACATACTGGCAATTTTATTGGTATCGGAATCAACAGCTCTATTATTCCGATGCAGACTGTAAAAACAATACACATAATGTTACACAGTGTAACTATGCCACCGAACCTATAACTGCGATTGCATACCATGACATGAAGGCCGAGTTTTAAAAAAGCTATAACTTTGAAAAGGCTCATGCCCCAAAAAACTTCAAGCCTTTAAAAAAGCCTTTTTTTAAGATTTTGATGTTATTAAAATCATTAGATCTAAAAAGAATTAAGTACGGAGCTTGGGTTAAAAGGCTCTTTAAGAACACTATTAGCTGGTGTGATAGTGGTTAGCATTGCATCGTCCTTACCAGGATCTTAATACCAGGTAGGCCTCACCTTTGAGGGGTAAAAATGCGACCAGCTCGTAAAGCAGATCAAGGTAAGCACCGGATTATCTCATAGTTACGATTATTAGGTACGTGGACAGCCGTTCAGAGTTACGATGTAGGAATATTTAAGGATTAGCTGTTTGAAACTGTTTATAATATGCGTTCAGACCTTCACTGCAACTAACGGTTTCATTTAACAAGTGGCACAGATACCGATTGCAAATGTCTATTAAATATGTGTATATTATGAACAATACCTATAAATATAATATGTTATGTCTAACGAATAGTTGATTCTAAGAATTGTATTTGACTTTTTAGATAGCCACACTAAAATCAGTTGTCTAAATCACTTATAAGTTGAGCTAACATGTCTTGATCATTGTTGCAGGAATATTTTGCTCACTAAGATTTTAGAACAATTCAACTAAAATTTTTATGTTGATTTGCAAAGTTAACGTTCCAGCACTTAAAAATGGAACATATCGAAGAAACTGAGAAAAAGAAAATTATTATAAATGTGAGAAGTGAAACAAGTGATTCTGAAGAATTGTAGAAGTTGTTATAAAATTACATTCATTAATTCCTACGAGTAATTACTAGACCAGAGGAATTTAAATAAATTTAATAAAAATATTAGTTAGTAGATTCGCCCTTTATCAATTCAGATATTTCCCTGCATGCAATACAGAAAAACCCTGTTAAAATTGCGCGAAATCCATCCATGTTTCTTGTTAACAACATAAAAAGCATCGCTATGAAATATTTCAGCTTTCTAGGCATGGAAGTAGTTAAAGAATCAGTCAGTCGGTTAGGACTTTTCTTCTTGTATATATTATATAAGACTAGCTGTAATATACAAATTTCATTTGTAGGTGATAATGATGATGATAATGATGATACGTGTACACGGAAATATTGGTGAGTATCATAGTTGTTTTGTCGCAATTAGGCCAGGGATGCAATACGCAGATTTTTTTTGACTAAATATACTGCTCTATGTAATTTATAAACTATTATGACCACGTGAGGAAAAAATATGGTGGCCCCAATTACGTCCCAGTAATTAGTAAGCACTGCATTGACTGACTATCTATAGTGTCTAATATAAGTAAGATTATGAAATGGAAAATTAAATAATTTATTACCTGTGGATGAGGCAAAAATAACTTAAATTAGTTATATTTTCTTTAATTGTAATGACTTCTAACATCAAAATTCAACGACGCCCCAACTATGTGGCAGCGCTTCCTCTGTTCTTCAAAGAATTACCTGCCTATTAAGGCGTTGGTTCCAGTTTCCAGTGACGGTACGAGGTATGTCTAAAGAGGGAGGATGACTCGGCGGAGCAGCGCGGGCCAATATCCAGCGTTATTAGTCCACAATCGAGCCGTCGCACCGCGTTATGCGTGAAACAGACCACCGAACTAGAACCTTTTTTACCAAAACACTTTTTATTCCTCACCAATCGCCCCCCACGATGCCTTACTAAAATCTCTCACATTCCTGTAGGTATTTAAGTACCTACTCCGAACTACTTTATTGATAAAACGGTTGTTATGTTATGAAACAAATGAAACCAATTGTGTACTAATAAGATTTTTCCATTTAATATTCCTATACATTATCTTTAACAATTTAAACAATATTTACAACGATACTATACTTATTTATCAGATTGCTAAACAAGTAAACAATAAAATTATTTTTTAACTAAAATAAATAACATTTCATTTCACATTCAACATTGAGTTTTCGAACATTTAATATGACAGTCTTGTGTTAAAACGAGAAATCTACCTATTAATATTTACAGACAACAGTTCATAATTGAAAATAATAGTTCACGTTACTTTACAACTGAGAATTTTTTTCATAATAATCACCAACAATATGTGCCAGCAATTTCAGAACAAGATTTACTTGCACAAAGGACATGAAAAAAAATCTAAGAATAGGAATTGTATTCGAAAACTCTACAAATCTACCTACCTAAAGATTAAATAAATAGATTTTCTCTATTACTAATGTACACATTTACTAACTATGATCCTATGTAACTATAAGTGAGATCACTGAAACATCAGAATGATAATTTTAATCGGATTATTCGTTTAGCCACGCTTGCCGAGGATACTCTTCACGGTTGGCCGAGCGGTTACAATCGTTTAGGCCTCACTCTGCACACTGCTTCTTTGTGCTGCGCGTAACTATATCCCTATTTAAAACAAAATGATCCAATAAATGCACCCAAATAGCGTTTATTTGGTAGATCAGACCTAATAGTCACATGTAGGAAGATGATGCGATGTCATCACAAAATTACTTGCTTTAATAGTTACACGTGAAGCATTTCTTAGTTAAAACATGTTATTCGTTTTTATTAAAATCCTAAATAGCAGAGCACTCTCCAATCTGCCCGAATATTCGTATGAGTTCAGTACTTACAATCTAGCATTGCACGAAATGTGGCAGGTTGAGGGAGTGCAGTGGTGTCACGCGACGGGCAACGGCGGCGGCGGCAGGTAGCAGGGGCGCAGCGCGTGCGCCGCCGCCTGCAGCAGCTCGGCGTGGTAGCGCTGCGCCGCCAGGATGTACGGCGCCGGCATCGCCAGTTCCAGACGCGGCAGTGCCATCGGCGGCGGCGCCTGCGCCGGCTCCGGCTCCAGCAGGGCGTCTATCGTGAACGCGCGCCGCGGCCTCTGTCGCGGCAGCATGGTGACCGTCGCCGCTTCTGGCAGCTCAGCAGGCTCCGGGCTCAGTTGTGGACATAAAGGAGGGGTATATAGACTGGCACTCGGCAAAGCTGGTGGCGGCGGCGGTGCGCTAGCCTGTCTCGCCAGAAAAGCACGGTTAAAACTTGCCAGAGCGGCCAACTCTGCGTTCAGATTGTCCTTCTCTCCTTTTTGTAACTTGAACCGCTTGCGTCTCCTGAGTAGCGAGCCGTTCTCGAACATGTCGAAGGCCTGCGGGTGCAGCGTCCAGTAGGCGCCCTTGCCGGGTCGGTCCGGCCGGCGCGGCACCTTCACGAAGCAGTCGTTGAAGGAGAGGTTGTGCCGCAGCGAGTTCTGCCAGCGCTGCGTGTTGCGCCGGTAGTACGGGAACCGGTCCGTGATGAACCGGTAGATCTCCGACAGCGGCAGCATGCGCTCCGGCGAGCTCCAGATCGCCATCGCGGTCAGCGAAATGTATGAGTAGGGTGGCTTCTGATCGCCATACGATTCGCGGGAAGGTCGCGGCATGGTCACTTCCACAGATTACAGTTTGAATATGATTTTCAAAATACAAGAATAAATAAACACAAGTGTACGGTCACGTCACTTCGGAGCGAGGTGTGTGAAGGAACTGAGGCGCGGAGAGCTCGCGGCGCGGCCCGCCTGCCGGCTGGCTGCGGCGGAGCGCCCCGGACGGCGCACCGAACCCTGCCCGTGATTGGTCGGCCCGTCAACCAATCGGAAACGTCTGCTTTCAGGTATGATGTCGGCTTTCGCTCCACTAACAAGGAATTTAAATTGATATTATGTTTATATTGCCTCCAAATATCTTTTGTGATGACACCGCTTTTTATTTAGCGTATGTAAATTACGATGATGCAGAAAAAGAGATTTGAATTATACACCAATCCGACGATGAATGAGCAAATTAAAATTTTGGATATTATTATTATAACTCTGAGAAGATTTAAATATGATATACGGAATAGAGAGAACCAAAGATTACTAAATTTGATGCATTTTAATTGTACTATAATCTATCTTGCATACTGTAAGTACTTGGTAATAAAAAAAAAGTCAGTAGGTAGGTTTCTATGTATAATATCAAACGTAATTTGCAAAACCTAGTTAAATGCCTTTTTATGGATTTGTTGAGATTAAACGAGGCTAATTAAAAGTTTACTAGATACCTACTTAAGTGAAATTAACTAAGGGCGCAGTTACAAAATTATTGGAAATCATACCTAATTATAAAAAACTTTTAAAATTCGAGTCTCTACTTACGCCAAGATAATAGGTACCGTTCTTACTTTGCTTTTAAAAACCCATTAGAAAATAATTCCTATCTGTGTATTGGCAATACCAATCTTGGTATAGTTCAATTTTAAGTTTGCGACTACTTAACAATGCTAATTAGGTAGAGTTGTAATTTTCTACACCTTTACAATTAGTTATTTTAAATTCAGCACATTTTTCATCATTTCGAAAATGTACTTTTTCAGGATGTGATGTCAAAAATCGACTCCGTGTCTCAAAACATCAATAGGCCAGCGCAGCTACCCAGTATGTAGAGTAGGGACATCGATAAGAATGATCTATACTTGTTAAAACAACAAAGAAATTGAAGAGTGGCCTGAAATAAAGTGAATCTATTATATTTGTTATACCTATGTGAAAAAATTCTAAAGAAATCAAAATGTAATTGCAAGACTGAACCCCAAAAACAAGCACACTTATTTTTTTTTAACTTAAACACTAATAACGGATCAAACGAAAATGTCGGTTTTACGCACTAATAGAGCTGCGCTGGCGTTTGTCACAGTCGTTTTTGCTGCAGTTCGTTTACCCTTCCGTCATTCACGAATTCGAGAAACGGTACTCGGTAAAAAATAACGATTCGTGACCGATAGGTTTATCTACTCTTCATTTTATTTTGGCTTCATTGAGTTTATATTATTGAGAACTTATTTTCTGAAACTGAGTCTACCATAGTTCGCACCTACGAAGATAAATATTTACAATTGGATTTATACCTAACCGAAAATAATCTGCTAATTATTCTTCCATGCTGGTCTGGGACTAAAGAAAAAACATAGAATGTACCAGTTGCTTGCGTGCAGATGGTAAAATCCCATCGAGGGAATGGGCGAAAGTCTTAGGAATCATGTTTTAGGCGATGCGGCTACCAACCCACCACTATTTAGATTCCACTTTCTCAGTCTTGCTAAACGTGGCCTTTAGGTCTTATTACCTTAAGCTCTGTCTACCCCGTAAGGGATATAGACGTGATTTATGTGCGTGTGCATGTGTGTGTGTGTGTGTGTATAAAAATAATTTCACACAGGTATCTTCCTTATGCTGTGGGACTTTCTAGGAAGGTCGGCTATTATTATTTTCGATATAGCAATATCAGCAATATCTTCTCATATTCAGGGATTGAAAACTGCGAGCAAAATCACACACAACATAATATCCGGAAATTAGCGCAAACAGGTAAAGACATCTGAATAACCATTAAAGTAGGTACAGTCAGCGTCAAATAGTTCGTGACACCCAAAGTGGCCAAAAAGTTAGCAACACGACAAGTATTTCAACTGTACCTAACAATGACGTGTTGCGAACTATTTGGCTACTTTGGGTTACACGAACTATTTGACGCTGACTGTACCTAGAGGTACTTAACGAAACATGATGTGGGTACTCACCCAGAATTGTTCCAGTAGCCTGCTGAAGCTTCAAGTTTTAATTTTACTACCTACTCTAAACCAGCAACGTTGGTCTAACAATCAATCAATCAGTGGTTGGGATTTCACCAATGTTGCTAAGTAGTTCAGACTTGTAAAATTAATTAGGTAGCTAATAACGACCGTCCACACCAGTGCCAGTGCAGTGACGTCTTTTAAGACGTCGACTGTGCGTTTACGCAACAAAATGTATGAAGAAACGGTGAGAGAACGTGACGCATGCGATACGTCACTGCGTATACGCAGCGGCGTGGTCGCTCCTTTAAACGACCTGTTAATTTCCAGTATTAAATGTATTGTCAAGAGTTATACATTCACCTACCTAATAGATAACTATTGAATTGAAGAAATAAACAAAACAGAACATAAAAAAAATAAAAATAAACATAAAAAATACAGTGAGCTTGCGGTACAATACCAAGTTATTAAAATTTGATACCTATTCTTACTATTTTACGTTTTCTCACTAGGTACCTACATGTCACAAAATAGCGGCAATCAAAACGTAGAATTACCTACTTATTAATAAGTACGTTAGGGTAATTTATTTAAGTCTTAGTACTTACTAAAAATACCTACTTAATATGAAATTTCACTTTCATTTTTCCAACTCGTAAAAACATATTTTATTGCAAAGAAAAACTATATAATGAAAGTAAACATTGTGTTGTAATTTCTATGAATGCTATTTTTATTAAATTTTGAACAGAAATAGAACCCTTAGCGCGGACCGAGTCGCACTTGACTGACTTATATGACTACTGCCTGATGATAGCACTGCTTTACTAGGTACTACTGAACAAATTGTTTCCTAACCCATTGTGGAGTCTTGACGTTACATTGTAATGGCAGAGAAAAGTATGACGTTTAATGTGACAACGTTCTACGGTGGGCCAGTAATCAATTTGTTCGTAAGTGTTTGTCCTTGTTCATAATCTTGGTGACAATAATAAGGCGCACCGTTCCTAGTTTGAATCCCCCTGGTTCATGAACCATGGTAGGTGGGTAGATATTTTTGATACCTCGTGATTTTTATTCAATAGACTGCAATTGAAACGTGTTACACAATACTTTAGTAATTGTCTAATTGGTAATCGATTTAACTAACGTTCTTCAACCGTGAGAAATGATCTTGAAATGTAAAAATAATTTACAAAATGTTTGCTAATGACTTAGCTGAGCAAGTAATTCAATTGCATAATTTACCTTACAGTGCTGTAGCTATTTTCCAATTCATCAAGACACGTGTCATGCTTGATTTGGAATGTAATTTAAGAATGGTTTAGAAAACAAATTTCTAAACTAGCATAATATTTTGTAAATGCAACACTCTAAAAGCCACATAGGTAGCTATAATTATAGGTACATACCTAAGTAGTTAGGTAAACATAATCCAACAGTAATATTTAAAATTCTATGAAATCCCTTAAAGGGATAAGTTCGCCTTTATACTGTAGGTACCTAGATACTTATTCTAATGTTAGGCAAATGCTTTTGTTGTTTTTTTTGTACTTACCTACTATAAACTGTTAACTACTATAAAGTGTTGTACATACATTCATAAAAACTTGAAACTGTTACAGCAAAACGTAAGTTTAATCTGCGTCTGACAATAGCAAGTGTCAAAAGTAAAGACTCGTTGTATCTACTCGTTGTCATAATTACATTCCAAAAAACTACTGATGTGTTGCCATTAATATGAAATAGTCTTAACGTAGGTACGTAGGTAAATTTTTAAGGATGTGTACCTACTTGATTGTAAAGTTAAAATTATATTCAACCGCCTGAGAAAACGATCTTATTGAACTAATATTTAATCACACCAATTGATATTTCATTGAATTATAGAAGAACATTTCATATCATAATGGCAATGTGTCAGGTTAATTAATAAGTAAATTTTGATTGGCTACATTTTATGGAACATTACAATGGGGACTATCGTTTCTTTGCTCACCAGTTGGTGCCACTGTCGACTTAGGTCCAGAGGTATAGCTGTCAAAGGCGACTTTATAAGATCGGCGCCGAAACAAAGTTTTAAATTCTTGAATCTCATTATGTTTATTAATTATAAATAACTATCAATGTTGTGCAGTGCCGACAGTTCCATTTTGTTCGAAAAAAAACCCCTTCAAAGCCTTCAGATTCATCGCCAAATATTTGCGATAATTTCACGTAGGAGATCACTTTTCAATTGGTAAATGAAAGAAATAATAATTTATGTCACGAAGCCCGCCAAAACCAGTCAAAAGTGAATATTATTGGACCACACGTGACACTAGCGCCTCTAGTTTCAAATTCACACGCGATAGCCCACATTGTCATCTTTGGTAACTTTTTAGGAATCAAATTTAGACGCAGAGTGTACATAGTTTATCAAGCATTAATAAATAATTAAGGGTTTAGTTTATTACGTAAAATGACATAAATTCGCGCATTTTGGAAGGCAGTACGTTTCTCAGGTTTATTAGTCTCGATTCGAACGAACAAAAAGCTGAAATAAACTAAGACGACGAGCATTGTAATTGGAAATAAATTTATATCGATACGAATATCTCGGTGATTTTCTTTTAAAAATTGCCGTATGACTTAAACTGTAGTGATGTTGTTTTAAATTGGACGTTGTAGTTTCGTGTAAAGCTTTATTTCTCGTCGGAGATTTTCTTCGATGCGTCGTTTCGGAGTGATTCCCGGGCATGCAAGTATAGTCGGAGTGGTGCGAATTGGTCACGGATGGTTATCGAGGACGCAGCCGATAAAGGCTTGTCGATATTTTATTATTACAGGAAGGCGAGGGTAATCATAAACCGACGCTCTGCTTTCGACGAGGGCCTAAGGGACTCATTAAACGCTATATTGATGTTCAATATTAAAACTTGCCGTGAATTTGATTCCTTGCGATTAGTAACGTTTCAAGTTTAGCTAGTCAGTAAAATTGTTGCCCTGATCTTGAGGCTTAGCTTTTATTTTTTGTACTACACCGCATGGCCTGCCTTATGGTAAGCCATTACTATTACCAGGGAACTTGCATGCATGTTGCTGACCCTTTAAAAACCTTAACACTCCTTTTCTCACAGTAAATACAGAAGTGATTGCATGAAATTACTGGGTTTTTGGGAGTTTAATAGTGTAGTACATTCTACTTTCGCCCCATAAAGACTTATTAAGTACCACTGAGCTATCGAGCACATTTTTTTGTCAAAAAAATGCAATACCAATCTTCAAATATACCTGCAATTAACCTACCTATATAGTTCTGCTTTTTTTTAGATGCATCTTTATAATAAAAAATCAATTTTTCATCACACTTGCTCGTAAACGATATCAAGACATACAGGTTCACTTGGCCGTAAAACCCTCGGGCTTTTTTCTTGTCATTGAAACCCTAGGGCGGTAAGTAGCGTCCGCGCCCGCGACGACCGTAGTACGCCCCCCCCCCCCCCCCCCCCCCCGACACCCGCACACCGCCGCCTTTTCGCGGCCCAGCCTGGCCAAACGCCGCGTCTCCGGCACGCGGTTTTTCTGCCCTATAATTTTATTTTTCAACACACTTGCTCGTAAAGTGAGTCTTATTGCACTGCATTTAAGCTCATAATTGAGCATATTACGCACAAGTGCTGTAATATATTACCGCACGAGTGCGGTAATATATATATTTTTTAATCTCAGCAAAAAGTTCAGTTATCTATAGGAACAAGGAATATTTTCGTGAATATTAAACTATTTTAGGGAAAAGATGATAAATAAACATTTAATTTCGACAAATTATTCATTTTTATCTAAAACTGAACATAATTTGCAATCTCAGGCATTGATTAATTATTTTTTATTATAATTTTAATATTAGGCTGTTTAGGAGTCTGTGTCAGTGTCTTCGTCACGCGCGTGCTAAGTGCACAGCGCGCATGCGCGAGTGCTGCGCGCGGATTGGCGCGGAGAAATAATATCTGCCGCCATTTTTCACTGATATTGTTGATTCAGACTTTGTTATTTTATTACTTTAAAAATTACGAGTTCAAGTAATAAAGAAATGTAGTGTCCGTCGCTGGAAATACTAAAATATGTTCGGACAATGTTCGGACAGTTATATCAGTAAGAAATCCAAGGTGTTAATTACCAAATGATAAAGTAAAGTTCTAAAGCAGCTCCAGGTAAGCAATGTCTGGTAACAAAGGTAAACTAAAGTTTTTAAAGTCCTTTTATTAACTAAATTTTATTCATTTTTCCTCGCAAATGTGTTGAAAAACGTCGTATGCGACGCGTGTGCTTTGGTAATTACACATCTCGGCTCTCTTACCCGCGCTCGCTGTCGCTCGCGCGTACAATACGCCTCGTGTGTAATTACCAACATAGCACACTTGTATCATAATGTACTATTATTTACTCGCAAATGTGATGAAAAACATTGTATGTTTCACAGGCGATACGGGAATTACGAACCTTGACTCAGAAAGCCCTCAGTCTTCAACTTCGGGCTTCTATTAGGGCCTCGATCGTAATTTCTTACTTACCGCCCTTAAAACACATTGTACTAATGTTTCACGGGTGGTACGGGAATCACGAACCTCGACTCAGAAAGCACTCAGTCTTCGACTTCGGGCTTCTACTAGAGCCTCGATCGTAATTCCTCACTTACCGCCCTTAATACACAGTGTATTAATGTTTCACGGGCGGTACGGGAATTACGAACCTCGACTCAGAAAGCCCTCAGTCTTCGACTTCGGGCTTCTACTAGAGCCTCGATCGTAATTTCTTACTTACCCCCTTAATACACAATGTACTAATCTGCTGTATGACAGTTAAACTACTACGGCTGTTAATTCTATTAACTGACATAAATGGTTGATAGCATGTATTGCTAAATAAAACTGTTTACAGGAGAAATAATTAACGTGAGCATTGACCTTTATTCATATTCATAACGAACTTTAATTGCAGCCAGGTGTTATATGGCATGACTTAACTTACTGCTTACACCCGACGGCGGTTCTCTTGTATATTACGACCAATAATTACGATGACACTGAAATACAAACAAAGTAAAAATAAAGTAAGAAAAAAACGATCTAATGACATAATCTATCTGCTATTGTTTTGATTCCATTTTCCACCTATACGCCCACAATTTTGCTAAATGTGGCCTGTAGGTCTTGTTACCTTAGGCTCTGTCTACCCCGTAAGGGATAAAGACGTGATTTGTGTATGTGTATGTGTATGTATTGTTTTGACATTATAACGGGTTGATTACGTCTCGCTTATCTTGGTTAAACAATGTGCAGCGTTACAGACCACTTACTTCCCCGTTATGGTCTGCAGCTTACATTTCACACGTACTAAGGACATAAAGCTGACACGCGCAAGACCGTGCAGAATGAACATTCTGTCAGAATAAATGAATAACAAAACAATGACGCGATGCTTTTACCGTTTTATTCCGAGGGACAACACTTCGCTATTAACCACTTATTGGCCTCCGCGAGATTATTAATTCTAACACCGTCCGAGGCGACTTAAAAAAGCTCTCAGAGTGCGTTAAGTCATTACTTGCATATTTTTTGTTGGAAGTAGATCGCATTTTTTCGCGCGCCCTCGAGCCAGAGGGTGATTTATGACAAAAGTTATAAGCGGCATTTTTAATATCAACGAGCCTTTTAAAATTCGGCCCTTTGTAGATGCCGCTCTGAAGATAACCTAATTAACAAACGTTATATATCACTGGGCAGTGGGCGAGCGCAAATACGAGCTTTTATTTATTAACCGGCCACGAAGAGGTGGTTACGTATGCGAGGCTGGCTCCGACTCCGGCGCAGCCTAAGTGCATCTTATCGGAAATCAGCCAATCGACGAGATCACAACTTTCAGTATAAACAGCGGACGATACAAATCAAACCAATGGCCGGTTCATTGCATTCGATACAACATTAATGCTTTCAAAGTTAACCGTATAAAATATTGCACGCGAAAACACGTTTAGGTGTATTCAAATAACCATGAATTCATTAATATTAACTGGGGATTTATCAACACTAAATCTAATTGCACCTTTCTAGCATGATTGTTTTTGTTTGACCACTTTTAATAGTTTAGACTAAATATCATCATTTAGGTATGTAGTTACTTGTTGTAAACTTAATCAACATTACTAAAAACAATTCTACTTTCTCAAAATAAGACAATAGGACTGTATCAAAGATGAAACGACTCACGTAGACATAACGACACGATATTTGTAGGTTGGAGCCAACGATCCTATTACAACTCAAACCGCTTTTCAATCTTGCACATTCGAAACTAGCAATAACAAGTTTTATTTTAATACCTATTAGGTTCCAATTAATATGAGGGATTAAGTTTTACTAAATATTTATTATCGCTAGTTAAAGGCTGGCGGTAAATAGAATCCGATTAATGTTATTGAATTACACATCACGCGGTCGTGACTGGAGATCGAGTTAAGCTGAGGAATACTAAATATTATTGCTTGGGCAACGGCATTGGCTCAAAACTGTGATAGACTTAAGACGTTCTTTAACTTACGCGAAAACCGCACATGTAAAAAAAAATATTTCTTGGATATTTCTTGTCGTATTCTTATTTCCCTTTACTTAGAAGACTTACGATACAACTTTGTTCCATTGCCATCGACAGTGGAACGTCGAAAAATTAAGAGGTGCAAGAGACCCGGCTTCGAAACGTCTGTCTGTTTGAGAGGTCATCAAACCACTTGGCTACCATGTCATAACACATAGCATAGGTACGTAACAGGACAATACATTTTGATTGCTTTTCATATAATTAACATATGCAGCTACAATGAAACGATTTGAGCCATTGTGTACGTATCTATAGGTACATATAAACAAAATTGATTCCGTGCTTCACTTTGTACGGAAGGGTAAGGAACACCAGAAATATTATGAAATGAAATACAAAAGACTTTAAAACGGCGTGGCTCACGTAAGTACTAGAAAGCAAGCAACGCGCATCGATGTTTATGTTAGTTTTCCTTCGGCAGCGACTGTGCAAACGAAGTCACGTCAAGTCGAGGCGAAATCACGATAACGCTACACTACTGGACTCCTACTAAACGTCCCTACACAACCAGTCTAATACAATGTACGTTATCCACTGAAGGCACTGCACCGTAATTTGTGATTTAATTCAGAACTAAACGCGCACTGTATTCTGAACAATTATATTAGGTACTGTCGAAAACTGCGCGTGGTTAGTACCAGCCAAGGGGCTAACGGAAACGGAAGCGCCAGGTTGTGCTGGTAATGAATTTGCGAGGGCGGGCGCCGCCCTAGGAAAATAAATTGCTTCGTAGTTTCCTTGTTTTGTTTTAAAAGCTTTAGTTTGACTTGAACAACTTGTGGGTTACTGGGTAAAAAACGATCGGTAGTCATGATCGGCTGTTAGAACTTCCTACCGTTTCTCGCCCCGGGTTAGAATTTTTTGAAATGTTTATAGAAATAAACGAGGGCGTATTTGTACAATATAAGATTCATGTCTCAGCATTAAATCCATGTCGTAATTACTGTCTAATGAAAAATAATAATATTTTTTATGACCTTGTAGGTCAATTTAATAATTTAATATAGGTATCAGTAAAATGGCAGGGGTTAATTTACTAAGTCCACTGGTTGGTAATCTCAAATACAGGTAATCAAACAATCTTACTTTTAAAGTATATATCTATAACAGTCAAGTCACTGTTGCACTTATTAGTTATTAGAAATAACCAGTACCTAAGTATAATATACTAACTTATGCCCGCGACTTCATCTGCGTTGAATTATTCATATAGGTAACCCTTCCTCTTGAATCACTTCATCTATTAAAAAAAATCGCATCAAAATCCGTTGCGTGTTATAAAGATACATAGAGACAGACAGACAGACAGCGGAAAGCGACTTTGTTTTATACTATGTAGTGAACTTATAGTTTTACAACCAACCAAAATACTGACCCCGTTCCGGAATTCAAGAATAAAACGCGTATTAGTAAATTCGTCTATTACCTACATCTGTTTACAGTAACCATCATAACAAACCGGTCCTAAAACCGAAATCTACATCTACACTAATATTGTAAAGAGGAACGATTTGATTGTTTGTTTGTTTCTAATGAATAGGCGCCGAAACTACTGGACCAATTTGTAAAATTCTTTCACCATCCTGCATTATTCCTGATGAACATAGGCTATATTTAATTCTGCGCGGACGCAGTCGCGGGCAACAACTAGTAAAAAAAAGAAAAGCTGCAGTGTCTGTGAAGTCGGTTTACGGACGTTAGTTTTAGGTGATAACGTCGCAAAGAAACAATGATGAAAACTGCCAGCTCTGACGTCACGCGGAACGAGACAACGTGGCACTTTTTCGTGCGTGCAGCCGGTGTTCATCGATTTATATGACGTTATCGCGTCAATAAAGACGGAGTCCTACGAACGGACAAGTGTGGCCGCGTATACGCACGCACAGTGTGGCGGTAATAGTGTAGCGATGCCTTTGTTTACAAAGGTTCTTTGTTCGTTCAACTTATGATATGACATTGACATAGCGATCTATGTCTTATTTAATAAAGTCTGTATTAAGTTTTGCGGCGGCAGCTCTTCTAAATACAGCGAAACAAATTATATATGTAAAAAAGCGTTCGCAACGCATTATCATTACAAAAAGTCCTCAGGAGGTGTATAAAGTCCGTCTAACTTCTAACATACCTACACAACAAACCTAAAAGCATAACAAAGAAGCAACCGTTAGCCGGCAATTGCACGAAATTCAATTTGTAGACAGCCGGCCGGCGCGTTGACCACAAAAACGCTCACCAAACACAACGCGGGAATAACAATTATTGTGTTGATTACGGCATCGTGAGTCTAATAATTCACTCTAGCTAGACCCTAAACTCTGTAATTACGTGGATGGAAACGTCGGCTCACCGTTTGAGATAAAAATCGGAGTACGGAACCCAAGGGTACTGCAGACTGGACGCGCCTGGCTGCAATTACGCTTCCCTAATACTACAAAACACTCGCTTTATTAACTTCCTTGTCAAGCATACGCTACGCTTTTGGGTACTTCTATTAACGTTTCAACCGCTATCAATATACCCTCGCATTTATTGATATATTGACGAAATTGGCAACATAAGCATCACATATTGATAACGCTAGTAGAATCACCATTTTACCATTAATTGTAGTCATGCTTAGTTAATTAGCTGGTTACCTGCTTATAATATTCTCAGTCATATAGGTATTTATCTTATGGTGCCATCTTGTACTGAAATTTGGCGATCAACATTACAATCCATATATGTATAATTTTGTCGACAGCTACCCTCATTGCTCATCACGAACTGTTAAGGTTTTTCAACCACGTAGTTTTAGGTATCTGTCTAATCTTCCAGTGTCGCTTAATCTTTCTTCGCGTTATTTGCCGAAAATATTAATATTTTGTCGTATCTTGGGACTTATAATGTGCCCCAAATGTTGCAAATAAAGCCCCTTAATCGCACAATTTAAGCCATATATATAGGTACTTAATTTGAATTATAAATTAAATTTTGTGATGAAACATTACCGTTCATTAGTCCGATACTTTAAAGTAGCTAAATTTGTTAAAGAGCTTCCGCAAAATAGTCTACGTAATTAGTGGTGAACTAGTTTTTATGTCATACCTAGTAATTAGGTACCTACCGAACAATTTATCTAAACGTATTAAGGTAGGTAACAATAGTCACAAAAAATAAAAATAAATGTTATTGACTGCTGTTTTCTGGTCCACTTTATTAATCAATCATCAATCGGCTGTCTTACTTTCCACGCTGGAACACAGTAGCACTAGCACTACTGCTTGGCGTCAGGACTAGCGAGTAAGTAGTAACAATCCAGACAGCTCTTGAACGAGGGACTAGCACTTAACTTAACCCTTAAAGTCAGTATAGATCTTACTATTACTTTCGATAGTACTTCATAGCAAATGACAGCTAGTTACTCGTAGTCATTCGTTCACTTATAATCTATTAAATTAAACCGCGACCACATTTGACTGATGGATTGATTAGATTTATTACATGGTTCCGGAATAGCAATAGCAAGGTTTTCTCCGCTAAGTAACAACGGTTCAATTAATTACGTCGAAATGCTTTAGTTCTACCAGTAAGTAAGTAGATACTTAAGCATTTTATTTTAACTAAACTAAGTTGAAACTTCAACGTTCCTTCCTTCCTTCCTTCAGTCCCGTATACTATAGGCACCTACTAAGTCTGAGCCAGCACAGAGTAAACACAAAGAGCTAGTTCATTCCGGCTTGGAGCGGCCGGCGGCGGCTAATGACAGGGCGCCGTACGAACGGCGCTTGCCCTAATTTCACGCGCCCGAACTCTTGCCCAAACATTCCAATTAGAATAATAACCATATTATAGCACGCGTTTGTCTATTTGGATTTCATAATACTACGATATTTCGTTAGATTCGAGGAGATCGGGTAATCTGATTAGAAATAAGCTCGTAGGGTAAACTCGTAAGAGTTCAGGTTGTAAGTATTATGTGTGTTGTCTAAATTCTAAAGTGTGTGCTTATAAAGTGACGTGAATAGGTCAAGAAAAAGTCAAAATATGTTACTGACAATTATAATGTCCTTCAAAAATTGTGCTTTAGTTGTCTTTAGTATACAATAGTAAGTATTTAGTGCCGCATAGTAATCAAACTGGTAGACCTATTTCTATCAGAAAATGTGAAAGATCCGTCCGAATCGCTACTACCATCCTACTCGATAATCCTGCCGCCAAGCAGCGGTGGTTCACATAAGGCGTTGCTAACTTACCTAACTTGCATATTTACCACCCCATTTCATTAATAAAACGGTCTTCTTGGAGAAAAAAATGTTTGGTGTTTCGATTAATAATGATAAAACATTTTATTGAATGCTTCAAGGTGCCATTATTCAGTGATTTATTCATATCCAACGATTGCCTTCCCTTTGTGAGTCGACAATGATTGTTGTTGGGCCGATTCTATTCGCGGCGATCGCCGCATTGTGCACGCTATAGCATTTGTTTCGAGTGTCTTCACCAAAACGCTGGTATTGCCATAAGGAAAATATGTCTTAAATACCTACCCACAAACATTTTAGCACATTCTAGATTATCATCATTCTTTCATCGAAAAAGAGGACAAGTGAATGGCAACTCGCAGAAGATATAAACGAGAAGTGAAACCTACTATTATTTTATATCTTAAATATTATTTTAGAAACAGCCTGCTCTCTCTATTTTTATGACATTTGCTTTAATTTTAAAGATTAAAAGAGTCTGACAACGCTGCCTGTAACTACAGCCAGCGGGCCGTCGCTCGCACCGCTCCTCCATTCTATTCCCTATGAAATGGAGCCAAGATTGATGAGCTTAGACACGACCTGTGACACGCACTACCGAATAGATACCAGCCACGTTACCGAAGCCGTTTGTTTGGAATGCGTTTTATTTCACCCTTTATAATGTACGGTAATTACTCGCTGGTAGCGAACGTGAGCGGTATTTATGTAGAATATCGGTTCGTTTTTGTTTAATGTTTGGGCGCGTTCGTCCGACTAATAGGATTTTTTGTGGATCCAGTTTGTTATGCCGTTGCTGGCATTGCCAGATCGTATTAATATGACGTTAATTTATCTTTAGCTCCCAACCGCCTTTTGATAGTTGTTATGAACATCACTTGGCCAGATCGTATCGATAGATTAGATGCATTAAAATACTTTCATCCATAAATATAAATGCAACTACTTCGTTTCGATATAAATTTGTAACAATCTTTATGGAAACGAAGACGCCTACACGATTTAAACACTAATCGAATTTAAGATGACACGTACCGGTCAATTTAACGCGTTTTTAAAACTTGTTCATTTGTTGCTTAGTATTATGGGCTACTGAGCTTTTGTTCAGGGATTACAAAATCGAAAAAACACGTTTTCTCACAGATGAATCCCAACCAGATCAAATTTTCCCCCCAGCAAATTGCAGTGAAATTATTGGAGTTATTTTTAAAATCTCAAAACTTTTAATAAACTAGCTTCTGCCCGCGACTTCGTCCGCGTAGAATTAGACTTAAGATCTGATGTTGATAGTATATTCTGCAATAATTGGCTAAGTAAAGTTTTTGGAAGAGGTGCAAATTATATTTTTTTTCGATAGTCGACGTCTTAATAATCCAGGAACTGCAGCTCTTTTATTTTTATTCCCTATTATTAATGAGATATAATTTTTTAAATGCTCGATATGACATTTGTGAGATTTAACGGCCGAAAAGCTCTGTTGCCTAGAACTAGCTTGTAATAAAAAAAAACTACGTCAACTGTCACGTTTGACGTTGTCAAAAAATAATACCGCGGTTCTGTTTATTTGCGTTTGCGTGTAATCAGTGTTAGCAGTGTGTTTTTTAATGATATTTCAACGACCTCAGCACAACCCCTGGACTTTCGATATTGCCGCACTTCTCTTCGACCTTTGCACGATATTTGGACTACGATTTCAGCTACTTTCGACGACTTAGGCACTGCTTCTTGGACAACGTTTTTCTGCTTTGCGACGACCCCCGCCTTGACTTTTGGACTGATTTTTATAATACTGAGGCTTCGCTATTGATCACAAAATGAGCGAATTTGTACGAGCGGATTCAAGAAACTTGCCACACATGGATATGTTCATGATAATGGAATATTTCCACACAAACGATAAGCACAATGTTGCTGAAATAAGAGGTGTGAAGACACTCATGTACGTACTGGCGAATTTCACATACATTCTGATGCATATAATAATTAATTATGATTACAAATATTTAACATGTATATACATAGTGTATTGTTGTGCATCAAATTAAATCAAAATCATTTATTTGGTTATAAATAAGCCGGGCACAGGCAGTGGGACATAAATAGGCAGATGATAATGATGAAAGATCTTGTGTTATAATGTTTTCCATTGCATTTTAGGTCATCCAGAGGTGGTTATGTTGATAATGCAGTAGGTTATGTTGAAATTAAAAGAGGGAGCACTGAATGCGTTGTCAGGGCCAAAGTTGTTCCGGAGCACAAAATAAGGATGAAATATTATCTTGTGACTATTCATTTAGAAGAGGCGAATAGTAATATAATTGATGCAACATGTGATGGTTGTCCTGCATCAGCTGGTAAATACTTACACTATAGAGTAAATATTTATGGTTAATGAGGATTATAAATATTTTCATTGATTTGTTTTACTTTCAGGTGGATGTAAACACACATTGGTGGTGTTATATTGGTTACAAAAAAAATCTACAGAACCATCATCTACATCCATAGAATGTTATTGGGCTAAACCACGATTAGCCAGTGAGGGAACACAGCCAATATCCTCCAAGGATATTTTTCCATCCAAGAAAAGAGGAATAGAACTAGGACCAAGAGATCCGGAGAAACTCAATGCATTTTATGAAGAATGTAAGAAAAGAAAAATTGGGGACTCTCTGATTTTGTCATTTTTACCAGATCATGATAATGGTTTGACAAAATGGTGTATATTTGACATGATACTTGATTTTGCAACTAAAACTAATAATCACAGTTTTGAATATTTTAAAAGTAACGTATCTGTGCCTCAATCTGTGCAAAATCAAATAGCAAAAAGCACTAAAAAGCAGGCAGAGTCAAAGTTATGGCATAGCATAAGACAGGGCCGAATAACAGCATCAAAAGTACATGAAGCTTGTCATTGTGACACACCTGATGGCTCTCTTGTGGAACAAATTCTTGGTGGTTACAAGATTTATGATACCAAAGCAATGAAGAGAGGAAAAATATTAGAAAAACCAATAATAAAAGAAGTTGAACGGCTATTGGGGGTCCACATTGAAGAATGTGGATTTCACTTAATTAATTTTTTTAGTGGAGCTTCGCCTGATGGTGTAGCCAATGACTTCATTGTTGAAGTAAAATGCCCTAGCACTGCTAAAACCGTGAAAAACTATCTAGATAAAAATAAAATAAAAGAAAAATTTTTGGCTCAATGCCAGTTCCAAATGCTGGCCACAGGATATAAAAAGTGTGCTTTTTGTGTTGCTGACCCAGATTTCGAACACAACAAAAAAATCGAAATAAAATGGGTTAAGTTTGACGTGGCTTATGCCAACAATTTGTTAGAAAGATCAGAAAAGTTTTGGAAAAATGCGATTTATCCCAAAATTTTACTTAACGCTTTGTCCTAAATATATTGGAGAAAAATCCCATGATAGCCAGACCTTCGTCATAGTATAAAGGAGTTTCTCTATGGATGCCTTTAGCCGTTATACTATACTAGCTGACCCGGTGAATCTGTTCCGCGTTAAATTTGAAAAATTCCAGTGGTTTGGGCTGTGCTATCCTGCGGGAACTATGCAATTTTCCGGGATAAAAACTATCCTATGTTCTTTCCCGGGACTCAAACTATCTGTATACCAAATTTCAACCAAATCGGCCCAGCGGTTTAAGCGTGAAAAGGTAACAGACAGACAGACAGAGTTACTTTCGCATTTATAATATTAGTAAGGATAACAAAGGTCTGACTACCATGGGCTAAATCTGTACTAAGATAGACTAAGTTCCGAAGGATGTTTCATTTTCATAATATGAGGACCCCATTCTGACTTCTGATGTGTGTTATCATGAACCCCAGCTAAAATATGACTTTATGTAGAAGAGGTACAGTCGAAACCTTACTCATACGTCCAAAGAAATCATTGTGTAATTTATGATAAAAATGTTCCACAGAGGTATGCAATTCTGTTTGTTCAACTGTACAGTATTAGGCTCTGTCTACCCCGCAAGGGATAAAGACGTGATTTATGTGTTGTGTATGTGTGTACAGTATGGTGATTTTTTTCTTATATACCACATCAGGTTTCGTTGGATAGGTCTTTCAAAAAGATTTTTGTTAAAAAGTCTATATTTATAACTAATTTGTACATTTTAAAATAAAACAAAGCAAAAATTATTGTATTTTTATTATGTCGCCTTGCAAATTGACTAAAGCACATGCTATAATAACTGCTTCGTCCACATATCTGACATGGTTATGGTTTATAACCGAGTGAGGCTTTAAAAAGGCAAATTCCCTCAATCTCCTTATCACACGTTCCACATGTATCCTCAAGCTGGCAATAATTTTGGTTTGGATCACCTCCTTTTTGGTTGGCGTTTCCTGTGAGGAAACACTTGGGGGCCGAAGTAGTTTCACGTGTCTCTGCGATAGGAGAGTTTCTATGCCTTTGAAGCCTCGATCGGCTAAAACCACAGCCCCCGGAGGAAGAATATCGACAAAGCCACTACATTCAGTAATAGCTTTGTCAGAAATCCTTCCTCCATAACCCTTCGAAATATAACATATGAAGCCATTTGGGCAACATGCAATCAAGTATTTTAATGTGTTGCATGATTTATACTGTGACCATGTCCTTGATTGCATAACAGGATTTGAGGCTTTTTCAATCTGGATCTCGAAACAGTCAAGTATGCATTGTACGTTAGCAAACCTCACTTTAAAAACAGGGGGCAATGTTTTTTTAATCATGATGGATTCTGGCAGGTATATAAACATTTGTAAATAAGTTGCCAGATGCGGTATACAAATTCTTAACAGCTCTTGCAATGTCACTTGACTTAAATGAAAGTGATGACTTATTCTTTGTATTGTGTCATTTTGCTTTAATTTAAATAAGGTGATAATGACATGCAGGGGGCGTAATTTGCATTGTTTGGCTAAAAAAATTATCAACCAAAAATATGACTTAGGAAGACCAAGATACATTTTGGGGTTTTCCTTAATAATTCTTAAGATATGTGTACGTCCTGACATATCATTCCCTTCCTTTACTGTCTCCTTGGTTGAGCTTGACGATGAGGGGCTAGAGGGTTCATATAATGTTGGTGTTGATGAACGACTTGCAGTTGAAGATGATGGCTTGCTTGGCATGATTTTTTCAGCAATAAGTGAGACATTTATATTAGCTGAACAGGCTACACATTTTACTGATGGTTTCACCATAACGGCTTTGTTTGAGTATATGATTTGGGTCTGAGTTGAAGAATCACACTGGAAAAAAAGAATCAAATTAATTTTACAAACTAGCCCTTTATAATAACAACTAGCTTTTATATTGTTTTACACTTTCACAATTTTGACAACTTTTTACTATGTAGGGTTTTATGGTTCCTACCATAGAAAAATTGTTATCGCTCAATCGGTCACTTGATTTTTCTTTTTATACAGGTACATAATTTTACCTTTGAATATGGATTGGTCCCATGTTGCAGTAACTGCTTTGACATAGTAGCCAGATCTTTTGTGTTTTCCAGTGGCTGTTCCGTTAGGCTGCTTTCATCATTCGACATTTCCTAAAAATAAGCACATAATTAAGTACATATGAGCATCCATTTAACACTTAATTTTTTGCCTTAAGAAGACAGGAGAAGATTCACCAAATAAAACAATAGGTGTAGCAATGAACTAAGGTGTAAAAATTGATTTATTTTTAGTAGGTAACTGTACAATAGGCAAGGGATAAATATCCTGTGTTTACGTTCATAATAACACATTGAACATTTATATAAACTTGTTAATTAATATAGTGGAGAAAAATTACAAATTATAAAATAAGACACCTAGCTGATACTTACAATCTCATTGTATGTTTTGGTTAATATCAAGTTTGCAGTATTTTTTAGGCGTAACTTGCCAGATTTACTTTTGTAGCAATCTTCCTCAATCTGTAAATATAAGAAAAGCATTTTACTACATTCAATACTCTTAATTTCTTACAGCGACATTAACTGCAATATACTCACATTGATATGTTCCTCACAGACATACAAGTTCCGTTTCGGACAGTTGATATCTAGAGTTCGGCACCAAGTCGCTTGTAAAGCCTTTGGTAAGCTCAAATACACGGAATTTGGAAAATCCCGTCTATACTTCTTACACGACGGTACAAAGCATTGGAGTACATCCCTGTAATACTTCATTTCCTCTGCAGTGCTTTGGGGATCGACCAAATCCATTATACTCGTGTAGAAGTCCAAAAGTCCAAGAAGCAGTGCCTAAGTCGTCGAAAGTAGCTGAAATCGTAGTCCAAATATCGTGCAAAGGTCGAAGAGAAGTGCGGCAATATCGAAAGTCCAGGGGTTGTGCTGAGGTCGTTGAAATATCATTAAAAAACACACTGCTAACACTGATTACACGCAAACGCAAATAAACAGAACCGCGGTATTATTTTTTGACAACGTCAAACGTGACAGTTGACGTAGTTTTTTTTTATTACAAGCTAGTTCTAGGCAACAGAGCTTTTCGGCCGTTAAATCTCACAAATGTCATATCGAGCATTTAAAAAATTATATCTCATTAATAATAGGGAATAAAAATAAAAGAGCTGCAGTTCCTGGATTATTAAGACGTCGACTATCGAAAAAAAATATAATTTGCACCTCTTCCAAAAACTTTACTTAGCCAATTATTAACGTCGCGACTCTAGCCAGCTACGACCTTTGCAAACTTTCATCACCTATTTTATCCCCTTAGGGGTGGAATTTATATCCCCTTAGAGGTGGAATTTATCAAAATCCGTTCTTAGAGGATGCCTACGTCATAGTAGCTTTATGCATGCAAAGTCTCAACCCGATCGGTTTAAAATTGACAAAGTTTCATACAAACTTTCATTCCCTATTTTATCCCCTTGGGGGTAGAATTGATCAAAATCCTTTCTTAGCGAATGCCTACGTCACAACATCTACCTGCATGAGAAATTTCAGGCCGATCCGTCCAGTGGTTTGGGCTGTGCGTTGATAGATCACTATGTCAGTCAGTCAGTCAGTCACCTTTGAGTTATATATATTTAGATATGTTTACACACTAGGTACACACATTCACATTATTTTACAAAATATTGCTCGTTTATTAATGATTAGTACGCATATATAAACATAATTTAAGAACTGTAGCGTTTGAAAAAATCCATAAATAGGATAGCATTAATTTTACACTTAGGATGTTATCAAGAGTATTCATATGCATGAGGTTCTAAAAATAGCTACCTTTTTATGATTAAATTCATACCTATCGCGTTCACTATATACCAGAATAATCCTTTGACTCTCACGCACTCTATAGGTAAGAATTATTTTTCAACACAAAATTCGAGTTGTTAAGTTGCGTCTTGCTTCTACAAAGTCTTCTAAGCACATACACACATAAGTTGGTCAACAAACCGTACCAAAATTATTATCCAGAACGGCCTATGTCTTTACATAATTGGAGGCAGTTTTATCAGCGACATCAGAGTTTTAATTACATTGTTTGTATAAATTAATTAAAATAATCCACTACAGTCTCACGCGGGCTGCAGCGCTGTTTGTAGCTAGATTATAAATGAAATATTTTCTCACAGAATTTAGGCTCTGCTAAAAACAATAGACCGAAGTACTCACATTCATTTTGTTTAGTTAAACTTCAGAATTTTAATTTAAGTAGCTTAAATTAATATTTCTTTAATGGTTTCCACGAAAGCAAGCCTAATGAATGTTTTGGGGCAGAACCGTAATTCTGGTGCGCTCTATTTTATTTTTTTATTCTTCTACTCCAATTATTCAACTTATGTAAAATAATACTTTCTAGGATCAGATTAGTTACTGCCTACTACATTTATTAGTTGGTAGGGGCCCAAAGAATAAACAAAATATCTTATGTAATCTGAAAACACTAAATGACTAGGTACAATACCTATACTCGAATATAGACTAACAATCCATTTCTGACTCTCCTGCTCGTTTGCCTTCCTTATTGCATAAAAAAAAAATCTTCGGTAGTACCTAATGAAATACGCTAAATCTTGTCTAAGTGACAACTTAAAGGTTCATTCACTTAGTGAGAAAAATTCTCTATCGACACAAAAACGGCGTTCATTGACAAGAACACTCCGGTAGGTCATTTTTCCGGTAAGATCCCGGATCTAATAGCATTAATTACAGTGTCACGGCGGAGGCTCGAGGCCGGGAGGACCCGGGGGACGCACGCTCCTCTTCCAATAAATCAATTTAATCTAATTTAATTTAAGCCGAGCTTCCTCCAGACGTTTTCGTCGAGTCACGCGATGTTATTTCCAGCAATTAGGTTGGTATCGCCTAATTTTTCAGAGAGTGAGTCGAGGCAATTTCTGTCCGCGTTTGGTTTGGACAGGAAGGCGTCTGTAGGAAAGCGTATGAAATGACTGCCAATATTTACTGGTTGAAGAGGCAGTAAGACGATCATGAAGAAATTTGGCTTGGACACAAACTATAAATCTACTTGTAACCTACACTACACTCATACATAACGGTGGCGTTTCAGCTCGGCATGGCTATTAAGGTTCCAAATAAAAGCTTAAAGCTTTGTTATTGACGTTTATTGAAGTATCAGTATGCTTAGTGTTAGTCTTTGGTCAGAAAATACGTCTAGTCTAGAATGCATTTGCGTTAAATTGACAAATACTTTGTGAAAAGTTTGTTGCCGTTTGGACCCGCAAGTGGCGCTGCCAATTTTTCCATAATAATCGAGACGTTTACACACAAGAGGCTCTGCTGATATTTGAAAGCTATCTGCTGATATTAAAAAGTATCGCTCTTTGCAGCCCATGAGTGAACCAGGTGAAAATCGGTAAACAATGTAATAATCATTAAAAGTAGAGTTTTGATTTCGCAGAACATGAAAATACTTAGGTATCGAAATTGCGCTTTTTTAATCTGTCTTAACAATACAATTACAAGAAAAACGTAAAGCAAAAATAAAAATTGGTAGTTTGAAATAGTTGGCGTTCATTGCCGCTGTTGAAACGGTTATGGCAAAGAAATAACAGACTGATGACAATATACACCAATGAACACTCACTTCTTCAAAATTATTAACTTCGACACAACCATTTTCCTCCATCAACCACCGTCCAGTGGATTAAACCACACCTGTACAATCGTAAGTTAATATTTAATTCAATTTATTCCCATCAAATTGAATTTGATCTACTTGTCTGTACAATAGATTACTTTATGTTAACAATAAAGCCGATAGCCGCCGCCGGATGAGGCTGGGAGTGACCACACAGATCGTGAGCAGTCACGTCTCCAATGAGATCGGTGCCGCGATGACACCCTTGAAATGTTTTTAATGGCGTGATTTATAGAGCAAATTAAACATTTGACTTGGCGTGAATGCGACGCTGAGCGGATCCGACACGCACGGACGCTGACACGCTGTGGCTGGAGTACAGCTGAGCGCAACTCCTCGATGCTTCGTGTTTTAATTGTACTATGAGTAAGGCGCGAGCCACACAGAAGAGATATTGGACGAGGACGCATCGCAGACGTGGCGACCCCTTAAATAAAAGCGCCCGCAACGCGTCCTTGCCCCGTCTCTTCTGTCTGTTTTGCTTTGCAGCGCTTCTGTAGGTATATTTTAATTATGAAAATTCGTTACTTAACATTTTTTGATCAATACTTTTAGTTGCTAATATCCGTATTGTAATCAATAAACTGTATCCGTATATAGTATTATTTATAACAAAAGTAATTTAAATCGTAGTGGTATTTTCTTTCGAATCCATCATCAACAAGTTTTGTGACAACACTCTCTGTCTTAAGGTGCGGTCAACCTCGGTCAGCTATTTTCAAAGGTACCTATATTAACCTACTATTATTTATCTTCAATTGTCATTTTATTCATAAAAGATTGCTGTTTTTTTTCTCTATTCTCATAAAGCAGCAAGACTTATGTAGTTATGCAAGTAACGTACCTACGTTCCTTGCTTTAGGCGCCAATAAAATTAAATCATTTTTTTTAATAAACACCTGTGTTTATTGTTATAG
The DNA here is from genome assembly GCA_949127965.1 of Pandemis corylana. NCBI lineage: Eukaryota > Metazoa > Arthropoda > Insecta > Lepidoptera > Tortricidae > Pandemis > Pandemis corylana. Next base: position 13,066,611 of record OX421851.1, on the reverse strand, counting down.
GTGTCAAGTATGCATAAGAGGTATGATAATCTGCGATGTATTTAATTTATAAATCAAGCGTAATTTATCCTATTACTATGAGATATAGGTACGTAATGTAGGTACATGCGAAAGTGCGTGAATAGATAGGTGTTTGTTCTAATTCACCACAGAACGGCAGAAGAAATCTCGATGAAATTTGGTACAGAGATTCATTATAGTCCGGAATAGCACTTAGGTTAGTTTTAATCATAGACATGCATACTCGTAAATGTTGGAAATGGGCGCAGTCCGCGAACCTACCAAATCTGTTTAGCAGAATTGAGTGATGCCGCTGTGTCCGACTGTACTCCCGGTCCTCCATCGCACTGGCAACGGTCGCAGCTGATTAATGCGCCGCTACTGTATTCATCCGGAGGTTTTTTATCGGCGACACCGCGCGTGTCCGTGAGAACCAATTTCCTCCGCAGCCTGAGTCTAGAAAGTATTTAACTTTAAAGAACCTAAATTTTACTTTTTACCCTACCAATTTTATAAGCAAAATTTTTACTACCGTTATCTACAATTTTATTTATTTACTGTTTTTTTTTATCGCCTGACCTATGAAATTTGGCAGGTTAAATTAAATTTAGGGATTTTACTGAATTACCACGAGAGCTCTCAAAAATTCCATGAGATTTGTCGTGATCTTCATTAAACATCGCATTAAAAACATCACATGAAAAACATAGAGTAGGCAGCTGAGATTTCGGGATTAAAACCCCTTCTACCTACTACTAGAAGTTCAAGTCTCATATCAAAATTATGAAGCAGTTATTGCGATGTGGGGAAAGGCCACAGTAGAGAAATATTACCTTTTACGTTATTCCGAAATTGCAGCTATCAGAATACCAAATTTCATTCAAATCTCTCTAGTTGTTTTAGTGGGAAATAAAACTTATACCTATTACACGCGCACACACACACACTTATGATAATAGTGATAGGACAATTTAAAAACTTTTAAGTACGTAGACATTTTATCACCATTTTATTATTAGATTCACTTGGCTCGTATATTCCTATGATCCGCGTACTGACTTTTTTTATAGATGTGTGTATCTATGTAAAATTCAGAACCCAACAATAGTTTAATTCAAGGCCCATCAACATGACTAATTTATAATGAATTACCCAACATTGAATATTTTCACCTCTTATTGTTCTTAAAAACCTGTGGTTGTCATGGATGCACGTTATACTCTTACCGCTGAGCTTTGCCGTATAACATTCGCAACTAGTAAGTCAAGAAGTGCTTGCTGAAAAGAATTGTAGAATATTATAATTATCGTTGGTGCTGGTTAAATCGCCAGTCAATCAAACCATCCAAACCGATTATTAATGTGAACCGCTAGAACTGGTTAACCAGGCGTCAGCATTTAATTGCTTCCTCGGACAGCCACTTATTTGCAGCCATATTGATTGAATTATTACTTCAAATAAAATAAAAATTCTATTCGAAATCAAATTAACTGGGTGCAACTATTTGTATGAATAATTAAATCGAAAATAGACGCCTAAAACTATTTGCCGAGATAAAATTTTATTGCAACAACTTAATTGATTTGCTGAGCTTTCCGTTTTATGTCGTTTCACTGGTCGAATGAGTTTAGGAAGCTTGTCGGTTAACGTAACAGCCTCGTAATAAAAATCGTATTCATTTTATGATGTTCATTTTTAAGACTTATTTGAGATGTTCTTTTCTTCTAGTGAATAGGCAAGTTGGGTATTATTTTGTCATGTGAGTTACTCTATTGAGGCTCATCTCATTACGGTTGGACATTCAATATTTGTTATAGGGTTCCGAGCGCCGCAAGCACCTATTGTGTGGAGTCACCTTTGCGATGCTCCGGCGGCGACCCAGTGCTCTGTGCGCCGCGCCGTCTGGTGTTATTACGTAGAACGAAAACTTTTTTGTTGAGCCCCTTTGTAAGACATGTTGTCATTCACATAGGTATTTTTTACTCTTGGTTTTCGTATTCTCGTTTAATTTGACGCGTCAAGTGAAGACTATTTTGTCCAAAAATATGAACAAACATTTTCTTTTCCAATCAAAATGTTTTGGACATCAAGTAAGTACAGTATTTTCACTCTTTAGTTGACTTTGAGTGTATGGTTTAATCAAACCAACCAAATTTGGGTACTATTCTTTTCTTTATGTTAGCTTTCAATGTCTGATCGTATGTAAGCCACTTAGAATCCTATTCTAATAACATAACTTTTATTCTTGCATCGTTACTTAGTATACAAAACAAATCCCGTAAGTACTTAAGTATCTATAGCTGGCACAGCCGGGTCGGTTGCCTCGCTGACAATGAGCAATTTAACGCGAGTCGTCCGTCACTGCGAGCCGACTCGTGTGATGGCAAACTGCAACCGATACCTCTCTACAGTACCTTTCTACAGAGCCTTTCTGTGTCATTACTTCAGGACAGTAACAAGATATACTCATAAGTATCTACGTGTTTCTCAATCTAAAGTGCATTTAATAGTACTTAAGAGTACTCCGCCTTTTTAAAGACGATGTTAACATTAATCCAGGAAAATTTTGCCAGTGAATGGGTAAATTCGATAAAACACTTGTAAAAGTTATACAGTACCTATTTTTGAAAAAGTGTAACGCGCTAAAGACGTGACGTGACGTCAACTTGAATGAATGATTCCGGTGAAACATCTTCACGTGGTTGTTTATTTGGACTTGCTCAATGACTTGCTAAAATGTCCCGCTTCCTATTACATATTAAAAGAAACTTCACAATGCTTTATACAATAGTTCGTGAACAGTAAACAAAAAGTAGGTATTATTTTGTCATATTAGACCCCATGTTCAGATTCACCACGATAGAATTTCCTAATACCGGATGAAGAATGATTAAAAAATATCATTGAAGTAATCAGTCCCCAGACCACCTACCAATTATTTGTTAAGATATTGTTAGATTTCGTTATCATTTTTCCTACATTTAGGTAGGTAGCTAACTACTTATATTACCTTGTATAAATAGTAAAAATTGGTTTTACTATTGTGCTAGTTAAGTTAAACTTAAACTTTAGGTACATTTATTATCCTACCTTTAGCAACATATTATGGACTTGTTTTGAAATAAATAAATTTCATTTTATTGTTTTTAAATTTGATATTTTTGTTAATGGGTGTTCGAAGGTGTCTGTGTGGGTGTGAACAATAAATATTTTAATTAAGTAAAGCCGTAAAATAGTAAATGAATTATTCAATATAGCAATAATAATCGTAAAACACAGTTTATCACCAACCTACTTGCTTAAGTAGGTAGGTGACAATTTCAGGTACCTACTAGTCAAAAGGACATGACTCTTTCTCAAATAATTTCCTCCCCTCGCCTGAAATAATATCAGATAGAATATCGACACCTCCTAAGTATACTGAGGCAAGTGACCATTTTGACAGTTTCGGTTTTTTACATAATTTTGACTAAAATACTAATATCTACTTGCCACAAAAATTTCATGGTAAAATTCCTGTTTGTTTCGAAAATAAAGTGACGTATATAAATGTATACAACACAATTTTGTAAATCAGTACGTTGTATACTGAGGCAAGTCGCTTGCACCACTGTACGCGGTACAGATATTGTGGAGGGGCGGCATAAGTGTGGTGTAACCTGACGTTGCCTCAGTATACGCGAGAGACCAACGACGCGGCGTACGTCAAATATACCTTTTACGATAGAAATTAAATTATTTTGTCTAAGATACAACCACTTATTTTCTAATGCACTGTGATTTCCGTAAAATTAATGATTATTATACTTGTAACCTTGCAAAATGAAACTTTTCTTGACAAGTTATTCAACTGACCTTAACAAATTGATACAAATTAAAAAAACTGTCTTAATCGTTTCTCTCTTAATTATAATGGCACTAGAATATTTATCATTTTATATCAAAATCACAATTATGAGTAAAAGCCTTTATTCCAAATTGACAAGGTACTATTATTTCTCTTTAGTCATCGTTTTTTGTGACCAACCTGTTGTAAAATTCAGTGTGTTGAGGTGGTATTATACCACTTCGACAAAGATTTATTTATTTATTTATTTATTCATTGTCAAGTCATGTACGGTCAAGTGCAAAAATAAGTATCGATACGAACTTCTCAAAAATATGTCCCACGTCCTTATTACGCCGGTATAAGAGTGTATGGTACTTATTTTTGAAACTTTGACTAGATACATATTATTACACTTGACTGTACATACATATATGAAGATGGTAACGTTGTTCTAAGTCAGTCCACGACGCCCTGCAAGGGCACACAATAGTAGTTAATATCTAAATCTAGGATTGTAATATAACTTCAAAACATGCCTTCAAATTAATTAAGTACATTAAAGCTATACATTGATATTATCAAATTCATTAATGTTATTCTATTCTAGTTATCTATTACAGTTATCATTAATGATCTTAAGATCTTTAAATTTTTGTTTGTCAATTGGCAAACGTTCGTGGTACGCTACTTTAATGTTTCTTAAGCCAATTATGAGGTCATTGTTATGTACTTCCAACAAGCGTACATACATGTACATGAGAAATACAATCCGGTTACGGTTTTGCCCTCCACAATTGTGGTATAATATAATACCATCGCAACACACTGAATTTTACAACAGATTGATCACAAAAAACGATGACTAAAGGAAATAGTACCTTGTCAATTCGGAATAAAGGCACTTACTCGTAATTGTGATTTTGATATTAAATGATAAATATTCTGCGATAATAACTGTAATATTGCGATAAGTAGTTTTGACAATTGAATTTTTACCAAATAAAAATTTGGGAAACAAAATTTGCGATGTGATGCTTTGGGGAACATTCTTTGCCAAACATGAGTAATCCCTCATATTGTAATTTTTAAATAAATCTTTTTTTATTTTAGAAATTATGAATAAAGGTGCAATGATAAATCCTACTAAGGCGTTAAAAATAAGGAATGAATTCTTGCTAATGATAAATCGAACCTTTAGAAGAAGCGACTTAAGTTTTTATATTTTTTATAAGTACCTACTTAATAGTACAGTCTCAATAATTAAGAAAAGAAGACTATTTTGGATAGATTTATGTTGATTTTTAAACTAAAACGAATATTGCTCAAACTGTGGTTGTTGAATAAGTTGCTTTTAGGAATGATGGAACTATGATTAAAAGATTTACGAACATAATAGAAACAGATTTTATTTGAAATTTACGTTTGTTCATAAAAAAAAAACTTTTTTCTATTATCATTAATAAAAATATATATATAATTTCCCGTTTTAAACAGCAAAACATTAAATATGTTTAACAGTATACAGGTGTAAGCGACCTTAATTTAAGCGTATACTGGTGCAAGTGACTAATATGTCGACCAAATAATGATAAAGGGCATTTGAGCATGAGCTAAGTATTTATTTTTAAACAGTATGGATTTATGTAACATATTTATCTAATTATTAAATGAAAAATAGAAAAAAATAACAATGAACTTAGTACGGTGTATACTGGATCAAGGGGTAGTTGCCTCAGTATACCACAAATCAGAACACGTAAAATACGCGTACACTAGTGTATCTACCATTTTCTCAAAAACTAACATTAATTTCAGAATTCCATATATGTAGTCTGAAAAGAGGTACTTTTGTTCCAGCGAATCCAAAGTTTTATGGAATTGACTTTACAGATTAAAAAGTTACAAATGATTTTACCTTTGCACGGCTCTCCTGTAAAATCAAGATTTTGCAGTTGCCTCAGTATACTTAGGAGGTGTCGATATAGAAGAACAACAAGGCACACAAAAACATCTGATGCGAAAAACCCTATTCGTATCTATTGCGTAGCGTTATATGTTTTTGAGCGTTTTGCTCTATTCGATAGATCGTCATGTCCATACGAGTAAACGCTTGCTAAGTTTATGTTAACTTAACGTTCGTTTGTCTTTAACAATATGTAATTTTGCCTCTGCCAGACACAGAATGTACATTTTTCTAATAACTGATAACCTCAGATTCTAATGCAGAAGACAGTCATAATGGGCGTACTACATAATAGTTCAAAATATTATTTACAATTATATTTATATACTTGCCTAATGCAATTTTCGGTGAAACAATTAGCTAGACAAGCTATTTGATCGCCTATAACTTAAGGATTACCTTCCTACCTACCCGTCATAACATTGTCTTTGTATGTTGACTTAATACAACTAAGTATTAAACATTCCGGCTCCTAATATTTTCTCAAAACCTATTAAAATAATTGCTATTACATCAGTCGCCTTCTCAGCCCCATCCTGCCTTAAACTAGTGTGTAATTGGTGACATCAGAGTTAATAAACGATAGCGACCCGAAAGGTGTTCGCCGCGGCCCGCCCGGGGGTAAACGGCACTCAATTTAACCATTTCTCTATATTAATTACCAAAACAGCCCCTAACCAAGCCGTTGCACATAAATAACAAAAAATGACAAGTACCCAACACCCGCCCGTCACGCCGCGTGATTCGACCGATTACATCCATACCCCTCCTTTCTCTAAGCTTAAACGAACTAAAGCAAGGCAATTTATCACGTTTTAACAGTTTAAAATCATGTATACGCCATGCAAAACCCATAAAAACGTAATATTTCATAGTGCGTTGATATATATCACCTGCCGACGCGCGTGTGAACTGCGTTTCGTTAGTTGAGAAAAAGAGAATAGTTTTTATGCAAATTACCTAAAGAGAAATTGCTCCTAGTTATATATCATACAATAAAAATATATGGCATTTATTATGGACCTAGTTGCATCCGTAGTAGCTATAATTGGTTGTTGCACGACGCCTGTTTGTTTCTAGTTCGGTTGAAGCTTTGCTTCTAGTTCCGTAGGTATTTAAGAAGTCGTCGGGAGGTAAGTTTAGCAATCAGTGGTCATAATCACAAGAGGTGAGAGAAATGAGTGACGGGATTTTCCGGTTTATTGTATTGCTTCCATACCAGATAGAAAATAGGAGAGTACATAGTAGGCTAAAAAATATTTAGGTAGGTAGATGTCATTAATAACGTTTATTTAACACAATAATATATTATGTAGTTTATATCAACAACTTTTAACAGAGCCTGTAAAATCCACTTGCGTACATACATACATAAGTACACATACACAAATCACGTCTTTATCCCTTACGGGGTAGACAGAGCCTAAGGTAACAGATATCTACAGGCCACATTTAGCAAGATTGTGGGCGCACAGGTGAAAAATGAACTCAAAATCCACTTTCGTAACATAAACAATGCCATTAAAAGTATATTTTCAAGTTAGAACATATGAAAAAGAGATGGGTAGGTATTGTGCACACTAATTGGAAAGGGCAACGCGAGATGTACAGGCGGATACAAGTAGGGGTACACCAGCCCCGGAAACCAGAGCGACAGAGCCTCCGGCCGGCATTCTAGCGGAGACTTTGTATCCTTGATACTGTCCTCTGCCGACTTTTCCACTTTTATTTCACTTTTTAACAAACTATCTATCATGAAAGAAGTATTCGACCTCATTTTCGGGACCAATTCAGTGAGTTCAGAGACAGTCCGTGATTTCAGCGAGGGAAGCGGCAGAATCCCGCCACGAGACTGATCAAAAATATTTAAATCATAAAGTGTCGCTGCCTCAGCCGTTAAGCTATCCTGCTCTTCCCGATTCAGCTTAAACCGCTTGCGCCTCCTCAACAGCGAGCCGTTCTCGAACATGTCGAAGGCCTGCGGGTGCAGCGTCCAGTAGGCGCCCTTGCCGGGCCGGTCTGGCCGGCGCGGCACCTTCACAAAGCAGTCGTTGAAGGAGAGGTTGTGCCGCAGCGAGTTCTGCCAGCGCTGCGTGTTGCGCCGGTAGTACGGGAACCGGTCCGTGATGAACCGGTAGATCTCCGACAGCAGCAGCATGCGCTCCGGCGAGCTCCAGATCGCCATCGCGGTCAATGAAATGTACGAGTAGGGTGGTTTGTATTCGCCGTAGGATTCGCGCGGCGGCGGCGGCATGGTCGCGCGGTGTGAGCGCGAGGCGTGTCTCCGGGCGGGGCCCGCGCGCCGCCCCAGCGCCCCACGCGGCCCGCGCTCCGTCGCCGCCAGATATGATAACGAGGATGCCACTCGTCGAACAAACCGCATCTCCCTCTTATGTACTATCATTACCGGAGTGATTGACTGCGCAGCGTTAAGTACTTATCTAACAAGCACAGATAAATAGCATTACGAGAATTTGTGTTGGTGCGTAAGTACATACTAATTGGTAGGTATACGTGATTTTATTTCCATTCCCAGCTCTTTATAGAGAAACTTCTATCTAAATGTATCAGAAATGAAACAGACTTATTCTAAAAAAGATGTAACATGTAACTGTTTACTGACTGAAGTGATTTTTCTGAAAGCGATGTTATTTTCATTCGTTTAGTAGTAACTTGCGCCATCTAGTGTCGAGTAGCGGTACTTGTGATACTAAGTTACTTCATGGTAATTTTTATACGTAAATTAAATAAGACGGGGAATAAATAGCATGTACTTATACTAATTTAATTTTTCTAGTCATGTGAATGCAATTTGAGTAACGAATTGACCGTGTTTCGAGTTGAATGGGGCACGGTCTCATCTCTAAATTTTAGGGGGATTCACAGGATCGCAGCCTGGACTTTCTGAAAATTTTCTATTTTCATTAAGTTTGTCATAAACGGCCTCACTCCGGTAACAAAATGAAAATAGTCAGGCTTAATATTTGAGAAGTAATTTATGAAATCTAATTTTTAAGTGAAGGTACTTATGTTTATGACAATTGTTAGAGTAGTTAAGTTTTCGTTTCGTATTATCCAACCCATAGTAATGAAAACAAAAATAGGCGCTGAAATTCGTAAATAAAACTATAAACATTAAATAACAATTTTATTTTAAAAAATATTTTTCACATGATTAAATATACACGACCAACAATTGTACATTTTTATAAATCTCATAGTGCGCGAATTACAGAGGTACTAAAACCTATTTGTTCCTCATTTTTACTATTGATTTACAGCTTCCCAGTGAGCTCGGGAACTGCCTTGAACAAATCCGCGACCAGTCCATAGTCAGATACCTAGAAAAAAAACATTGTGGTAAAAACAATCATGCTAAAAGCAAGTAAGGTTAGCATAGTTTTAATGTGATTAATACCCTCGGTGAACCACCTAACATAGCCCTCTCACTGGCTTGTTTTAAACCAAATTCCATGTTTTGTAACTTTTATATACCTGGAAAATAGGTGCTTCCGGGTCTTTGTTAATGGCGACGATGGTCTTGGAATCCTTCATGCCAGCGAGATGCTGGATTGCCCCACTGATGCCCACGGCGATGTATAGATCCTATACAAAAATACGTTAAACATATTACAGTATCTATAATCAGAATTACGTTTTACAGTACAGTCTGTCAGATATGCCGGTCAGGAAAGCATGCGTAGTTATTTGATTTTTTACTAACCATTGTACAACTTATACTATCCATATACCTTATACCTATAAAATAATACCAATAATGGCAATGAATGATCAAATGGAGGATATTATTAAGTGTAACATGCACCACATACAAAATAAACCTGAACTTTCACATCACTTTCTCGTAGCAAGTCTAAGTCTCACCTATTTCCAAAATTCAAAATGCTATCTAATAATTAAGAACCTATCCACAACATACAAATTTAAGTTATATCAATATTTGTCTTATCTTACAGGCGCGACGATCTTGCCGGTCTGCCCGATCTGCAAGTCGTTGGGCACGAAGCCGGCGTCGACTGCGGCGCGCGACGCTCCCACGGCCGCGTTCAGCTTGTCGGCTAGGTCGTACAACAGCTTGAAGTTGTCGCCCGACTTTAGACCCCGACCTGAAAAGGTGGGCGAGTTAAAATCAGTAATTTAAACGTGTTAGTGTTATTGTGAATGTTGAAGAATGGAATTGAATAATTAAACTTAAGAAAGAGTCATTATTCTGTAGAATATTAAAATAAAGATTAAAAAAACAGGAAATGAATATTGTTTATACAAACAGGAATATTTTGTTTTTTTTCATGGCTTTCATTTTATTAAAAGCTCATTTACGTAATAAACAATAATCTATCTATTTAGAAAAACTGAATTTTAATGTGGAGTTTATAACCACCAAATTTATAATGTTTTAAAAACAATCAAACAGTATAATAATAAAATGATAGGTATTAAATTCTAAATTGATAATAGAGATAGTTAACAGTGGGATAAAATTAGGAAAACAAATGGTACCTCCAGAGACAATATTCTTGGCGCTGGTAAGTTCTGGCCTGTCAGACTTAGAGAGCTCCTGTGAGACCCACTCCACCAGGTCAGACTTGTAGTTCCCTTCGGGAGCCTTTTCTATAGCAGCAGAGCCACCCTCTAGCGGTTCTGGAGCGAAGGCAGTGCCTCGCACAGTGATCACCTTGATAGCATCTTTGGCCTCCAATGTCAGGACAGCATTCCCTATAAGTAAAAGTATGTAAGAAAATGGTATCATGTCAAAACACCCATTTCAAAGTGGCTTGAAGGTATTGTCATATTTCTTTACTATACATAAAAACAATTGATGTTAGCAATTAAAACGGCAAATAAATTTAGGAACTAGCTGTTTATGTAAAAAGTTTACTTTAAACATCTTTGAATTCAGAACAGAAAAAATGTATTTACTTAATGGAAATAATGTACCTGCATAGATGGTTCTCACAAATGTGTTAGCATCTTTTACACCAACAATGTCAGTGATAGGTGACACATCAAGCTTGGCCGCAACCCGTGGAAGGACTGCTTTGCCAATAGCTGTAGCTGGAGCCAGGATATGGGTAAAGTTGAACTGCTTCTGAGTGGCCAGGATCAAAGGTGTCAGAGACTCAGCTGTGAAGCCTTTGAATGCTTCGCTTTCTGCTACAAGGACCTTGGAAACACCACCAGCCTTGGCAATATTTTCTGCTGCCTGTATTCAGAAAGAGGAAATGACTATTTACATTTTATGATAGATATGGAATTGTTAACAGTGAAGTGGGGATATAGAGAAGACGCCATATGGAAGTAATAATTAGTGTTTTCAAGGGCTGTGTTCCAACTAGAATGCCCCCGCCCCCCACCCCCCATAGCTTTGTCCACGTTCTACTGACTATACAAATTTCCAAACATAATTTTTAGCACGCCTTTGCACTGCAAAAGGAACTTTCCTTCCAAATTTCTGCTTTCTAGACTTATTAATTCATGGCTGTGATGAATCAGTCTAGACAAACTTGAGTATAGATAGAAAAAGAGCTAATGTCGACCACATCTAAAAAAAAATACTTACGGGACCGCATTTAGTGCCTGCTACTAGAACTGATATTTCGCCACCAATTTTCTTCGCTGCACTTAAAGCGTTTAGGGTGACGGCCGACAAAGCTTCATTGTTGTGCTCGGCGATGACTAAAGTACTTTGCAATCGCCTCAACTGAAAAAAGTTAAGCAATAATTAAGGACCCCTACTATCAAATTAATCTTTGAACTCTTATCAACATACTACACAGTAGAGTACGTAACTTATAATACAAACTTGTTGCTAACATACCTGTGTCGAATAAAACAAGTGCCTGGCGGAAGGCGAAAACATTTTGCCAGCCAGTAAATGTACAAAAATAAAAAAACAAGTTCAACTATTAATGAAAATTTACTTCTAAAAAGGTTACAATTACAAAGTCCACTTCGGTGCCAACCAGCCCTTTGGTTTGGTAGAAAAAAAAAATGGCCAGGCCAATAAAAAAATCGAGCTGTCAAAATGCGCAGCCGTCATTCAATGAGCTTAAACGGTGTTGTGGTTTTTTTTTTAAAGATTTTAAGGCCTGCCAGGTCCATATTTTGCGTAATGTTGCCTGGAAAAATATTTTTTGACAGATTATTTTTACTTCTAGCGATTACTAGCAAAATAACTTTTATTTTATGTTTTTGCTTCGTTAGGTTGGTTTCTTATTGTCTTGATGCCTTCTTGTTCTTGGTTGGAGTGAGAGAAAAACTGTAACACCTACCTCCACCGATAACTGATATTAAATTAATAAATTGCAATTAACTAATCTGTTTGACGTAAAAGTTTCCTAAGTTAGTCTTTTCCACAGATTAGAGAGATATAGTGTCTTTTCTTGAACTTTAGATATCACACGCGTTATCTGAGCAAGTAAAAACTATCGCGAGTTGTAGGCAATTTAAGTTAAAAGTTTTAACTTAACTTTTAATTAAAAAATGTCGTCTTTGCCGATTGTGTCAATAACAAGAAGGGAGACATTTAGCTCCTGCCACCGTTTACACAGGTAATATTTTGAGTATTCTAATTGTAAGGTGTTTAAATCGCTTTATGTAAACAATTTAACTTAAAATAAATACTTTTTATCCCATTTTGTATTTTATACCGCCGATATACGGTTCAATTCAGTTTAAAAAAATTCGTCCATGTTAACTTTACTCAAATTTGAAATTTGATAACTAGGGAATGTTAAGCAATTGTTTAATTTAATTAAGTATCAAAATACACAGAGTCAGCAAAATAAGTGCAAATTTCATGTACCAGTTGTACCCTATGGCATGCCATATTCCAGTGTGACCTCCCTTATCAAATTGAATTGCTAAATTGTACCTATTATTTTATTTACTTACCCTTTATCTCAAAGACTACTGAGGTGAAAAGGTCATGATTAGATGTTGTGTATTTTTGCAGCCCATTTCTAAGCGATGAAGAGAATGCTAAATTATATGGAAAATGCAACAATCCCAATGGCCATGGACATAACTATGTTGGTAGGTTCATTCACATGCTATTTCTAACAGTTTTTTCTTTGATAGGAAACTTAAGTTAAGAATCCACTCTGGGTAAAAGTCAAGTTTGTTAAATATTGATAAATTTGTAATCCAATCATTAATTGATCCTGGAAATTTGTAACACACAGTCAGCAACTAGCGATTCAAACACAACCACCAAACTACTACATTGAACTACAGGCTGCAGTTTTATTTTGCCTTCATCATTTATGATGTAACTGCATTCCTAAATTACAGTTCTTGTGACTGTGAAGGGCCCTGTTGACGCCCACACTGGCATGGTAATGAACATCCACGATCTGAAGCAGTATATGAAGGAGGCTATCATGGACCCTCTGGACCATAAGAACTTGGATCAGGATGTGCCATACTTCAAGACTGTGGTAAGAAAGTGCCTCTCTACTGAACCTTTTGTGAGTCTTGGCCTCCTCAACAATCTTCCTCTATTTTGATCTATCCTTGGTCATCCTTCTCCAAGATTTTGTCTTGCCTATGCTCCTTAGATCCTCTTCTACATAGTCATTCTAGTCACTACTTCATGGGTACCTAGAGCTCTTGATAGTTCAAAATCACAACCTTAAAAAAAGATATTGAAGTTTGATACCCTAGGCCACCTGTACAAGCTAAATGGTTGTTCATGGATATGTAAAAAAAATCCGGCATTGATAAGTGAATATGTATATAATGAGTTTAAAGGGAAAACTATCAGTAATTGTCGGTCAAAACTTAATGAATTGTCATATATATAAGAATAAAAGTATGTGATAAACCTACATTGGGTGGATTTTTGATTTATAAATAATAATAAGCTAAACTTAAAAACTTATTTTATTCACTAATTGATCACCCAATTAAATTGTCATGAAATAGTGATTATAATTACAAAGTATTACTAAATAGTAACTGATTGCATTGTGAGTGTAATTTCCTAATGTAATTTCTCTTACATTTATTTTCCAGGTTAGTACAACAGAAAACTTGGCCATATATATCTGGGATCACCTACAGAAAGTAATGGATAAGCCAATGTTACTCCATGAAGTGAAAATACTAGAAACTGAGAAGAACCATGTGGTTTACCGAGGAGGGTCGACTTACAGGAAGAAATCTGAGAACTCGAGCCTGCATACAAATAAGCACTGCAATGTCTCCTCTGACTCTGACTGAGCGATTACTTACGTAACAAAAGTACTCGCGTAATACTTATAACTTATAATCTGTATACTTACTTACTTAGTGTAAGTTTTTAGACATACAATACGTTTCGACCGCGTTTGCGTTAAAATGTCAAGTACTAAGAGAGATTACTGTTTGTTGCCATTCTGTTCCGCAACTGGCGCAGTCATTTTGCATAGTAATTGAGACGTTACCGCGAACTAGTTCGAGACGTTTTCCAATTCAAAAACTTACACTAGTCTTGGTTTTTTACTACAAGTAGGTACTGTATTCAGGTTTATAATCATGTCTTATGAAGAAATACTTGCTGTTAATAAAATGTTTCTAAAACACTGTTTTGTTTTAATAAATTGTCTGGAAATACTATTTATAAAAATCTAAATTATCTTATTTAGTGCAGGTTCTGCGGGGCTACTTATTTTTTTGATAGAGTTGCGGGGAAATGTAAAAACCTCATTTTATTAGTTTCAAGCTTCATTTCATGACAAATATGATGAGAATCAAATATGTGAGCTGTAGAGAGACTAAGGGTAAGAAAACAAGTTTAAAATAATAAAGCAAGTCTCTTAACTTAAGCACTTTATTATATCAACTCTTCAAATGCCTCCACCCAGGCATCGAAGAACTCTTTACATCAAATATTGCAACGACCACCACACAAATAAAATAAATAGTACATTTCTATGAACATAATTTTCTAAACCAAAAATGGTACTTATACGTTACATAACATCACAGATTGGCACTAGGTCTTTATAGACATTCGTTAAATATATTCATAAAAAGTAACATTGTACATCCCTACTGTATCAGCTGCAGACTTGCAGAGCTAGTCAGTCAAATGAGGGCATTAACGTTTGGACAACTGAATGTGATCAAAGGTTCGACCCGTAATTATGCTGTATTTTTTTTAAACTTCTGTTAATTGCGAACTGTCGTAACTAGAGCGTCCTCGACGTTATCCGAGTGACCTTTGATAAGTCAACATATCATAAATATCTAAGTGAAAATTAAACTTTTCTACTAGTGTGATGGGGCCTATTTAGGTATACTAAAACATGACTCGCCCAACGTTTTATGTATTGGCTTTGCATACGTGTGTGTCAAACGCAGTACGTACATACCTACTCATTTTAGTGTATTATTATTTTATAATAATTCTTAGATTTCTATCGTTTTAAATTAAGTTTGCCTTTACTCTTTATTAGTCATTAAATATTTATAAATATTTTATAATTTAAATCTTTGTCGTAACAATTAAAACATCCAATTACTTATAAAATACCTACATACAACAATCAGGAATTCTTGGCTTACACTAGTGAATGATTACCCTTCATAAATACTATTAACTTATTTTCATTACATTGACAAAAAATATAAAGCACAGACAGTAAAGTTATGATTTAAAATCTAACTCACATTTTCATATCACATTCAAATTACGGAATACTTGCACATACCATTGAAAGTTTGTGGGAGATTCTTATATAGCTAAATCTTTGTCTTTTTTGCATGGATGCTTAATAGTGATGTAAGGGACGCCCAATTCGAAGTTGTTGCTGGGCCAATACTTGAGCAGGGGTTTCTGTTCGGGTCGCTCATCGGACACGTTGAAGTATGCAAAGAGGACGAGCGAGGTGTAGCTGGCGATGAAGCTGAGGATGTGCCAGACTCCGTGCATGTACGGGAAGTCAATGGAGAGCCAGGCGTCGCAGAAAAGACGGTCGATTATCCAGCAGAACAGGGCCAAGAGCGTCACCGCCATGCTGCGGAGTCCCAGCCTGTATACACGCGCGCATTTTACACTGAAACAAAATAATGAGATGCACTTAAAAAAACCAGCCAAGTGCGAGTCGGAATCGCCGACTCACCAGAGCCCTGCTCCTAAGCAGAATGTATGTAGTGTGTAGTCATTTTATATTGGTTACTTACATAGACAGACATCAAAAATTTATTTGTACCATTAGTGGTGCTCTTTCATACCAAATTTCAAATTTCTAGGACAACTGCAAGTACCCCATAGGTTTTTCGAGCTCGGCAATTTGTATGAAAACACCTTTTCTAATGACTGTATCTTTTGATTAAGTTGACTCAGAGGGCAAATATTTCACAGCTCTAAAGGATCGCAGACTTCAGTATTTGGTATAAATTTCAATTTTATATCTCTACGCGTTTCTGAGAAAGAGGGTCTTGATGGACAGAGACAGACAACGAAGTGATCTTATAAGGGTTCTTTTTTTTGTTTAAAATACGGAACCCCAAAAATTACTGATCTATTGAGTACTTAGGTATCATCGCACAGTAATTAACAATTTATAACCGTCCTAAATTAGTTTCAAAGCGACAATCAAACATAATTAGCGTTAATCCTAAGCAAATTACGACATTCTTAAACCAGCTTACCTTGATAGCTCTTTATACAAGAACGCACTAGCAGGCAACACTAGGCCCATCAAAGCAAAGGCGTTCGCAAAGGGATGCATAACGAGGAACCCGGTCGAGAACACTGAGAAAATGCAGGTGTACAACGAAAGCACCTTTCTGAAAACATGAACAATATTGCTCAGTTAAATGTACCTATATAATGACAGTAATTTCATTGTTTTAGCACATACTACATACGAACATAATGAACTATAGACCGACCGCTTAAATGAGTCCTCACCCGCGCGGCACAGGGGCGCGGGGTAGGACGACAAAGGGGACCGAGAGAGGTGCGAGCGGGTAGTGCGGCTGCCTCCCGCGGTCGTTCCACCCCGCGCCCCTGCACCGCGCGGGTGTGGACTCATAGCGGTCGGTCTATAACGGTGTAAATTTTGCACTGTAAAAGGAAGATATTACTAAAATTAGGTTTACGCCAATCTCATGCCCCACTGCACTCAGATCGCGCACGTACTTTAGGTATATATATATAGGTATGATTCTTCTTAGATTACTCCTAATGTATACGTATACATATTAATATTTCCAGTAGGGTTCCCTCGGGATACCGGTATATGTATACATATCCACCTGCCCTTCTTATGAGACTTCATTTTAATACCTACACGAGTTTCCAATTCTTTGTAAAAATCAGAAGTAATGTTGCATCTTATGACACGGATATGGACAGAGAATAGGTATTTACGTGGGTACTTTTTGTCCCAAGAAAATACAATAGAAGCAATTAGTGATCAATCAATAAAATAAAATAGGTAAACCATCGTACTTAAGTAGGTACAACCTTTTCATATTAAATGCCGCAGTGACTTCCTTGATCAATACAATGATGGCTTTCTAAGACATTTAATCTGGTTTTTTATTTTTAATTCATTTTAAGTAAGTATGTTTCTAACTGGTATTAAATTAATAGTTAAGTCGTAGACGTACCTAATACGATTTTGTTTTGTAAATTGTCTTTCGGCCAAGTTTCTTGCGGCGTATTTCTCTTGGCAATGGCATGTTAAAAATCCCGTCGCGGCCTATTTGCAAAATTAACTTTTGATTTTAATTTTAATTTTGAAGCTTGTACCTACTACGAGTTGCGCGCGCGACGGTTTACTTACACTATGACATATGATGATACCAAGACCAAGGCCAAGAAGTCAATCAGACCCTATTCCAAGCAAAGATCGGAGCTGTGACGGTGGCTGAAAATATGTGATTACGATCACGACCCTATTCTCAAAGGTGTCAGACAGTTAGCATGCTCAGCTCACCCCAATGGAATACTCTTATCATATCGCGACCATACCTAAGCATTCTAAGCAATAATTTGACGAGAATTTTGCGTCTCATTATGAGCCTCGGCAATCAAAAGTAAAGCTAATACAGTTATCGCAGCAATAATAACTGTGTTAATGCAATCCAAGGACTGCAAACATCAATCATTCCATTGTAAATTATCGCCATTCGTAATCAGCTACGACGTTATAGTACCTACATACATAGGAAATATAGGGCCTGCTATTATGTTCTTTGTGGTAAGTCCAAAGATTTCATTTAAAAGTGAGGAAATAGACACGTAAAAATGCAATACACATAACAAATGAAAGATGAATTAGGATTGATTGATGAAAGATGAGCAGCCAGACATTAGCCTACCCTAATGTCTGGCTGCTCAGGGCCTGGACCCAATCGGCCTAAAGCCCTTAAGGGCAATCTGCCACTGCAGATACCATGTCTCTATGTAAGACATACTCCGAAATACCACACAGCTTATAACCAGAGTAAGTATGTCGTAATGCATTGGTTACTTGTAAACAGGTTTTGGGCAACAGTTTATGCTATAGGACAAAGGGTCTGACAATAATGTTGTAAACAAGTACAACAATGTAACTGATGGTGGAGATAATGAATAAAATGTTTTTTATTTTATTTTTTATTTATATAGCCTTTTTATTCCGAATTCGCTACAATTTCATTTTTGTTGTTGTTTCTTTTTATTATTAAATTGTCGCGTAATTCGGCGTGCCTCATGGCATAGGCCTCCTCCGTGTATTGGAGGGTTTGGGCTATAGTTCCCACGCGCGCCCAGTGCGGATTGGGAACTTAACACACACCATTGAATTTCTTCGCAGATGTGTGCAAGGTTTCCTCACGATGTTTTCCTTCACCGAAAAGCTCATGGCAAATTTCAAATATAATTTTCGCACATAAATTCCGAAAAACTCAAGAGGTGCGCGCCCGGGATTTGAACCCACAACACTCTGCTTGAGAGGCCACAGGTCAAACCACTAGGCTACCATGGCTTTTTGAATAAAATGTTATAAAAACAAAATACTATTAAGAAGTGTATGTACATGGAATAATTCTTTGTTATTGACCCTTAAGCCAACTGTTCTAGACACTGTTAGTCATCATTGAGCAACAAAATGGAAATCACAATGAGAGCATGTTGAACAACAGTTTAATTAGTGCAAACACATTTTTTGGCAACTCAACTCATGCAGATGTTAAGAAATAATTATTCCAACTGTCAAGGTTAAAAATAATGCAATAGTCTGTACTTAATGTTTCATTTTATCTACATTGCATTATGTGTAAACTGTTCACTGACCTACTATTGCAATTACCTTTAGGGCCTTCTATTACAATTTATTAATGAGCCGTTTTCAAAAAAAGTGTACATAGGGCTTAATCATTTTTATTCCATTGCAAAAAGGATGAAAAAGCCGTAACACAAAGGAATCAATTAACTTTTGTTTTAATTAAGGCCTTTAACTATGTACATGTGTTTTGAAAATGACTGTAATTACTTATGGTTAAAAAAAATACAACAGTATTTTCTCTTCATACTTCAATTGAACAGTGTTTTATTTATATTAGAACATGCAACTTAAAATAATTTCGAAAACTTTGCAACAGTTATGAAATCAGCACAAATACTTACCTATTCCCATGTATGAATTTGGGAAAATATCTTCTAGGCAGAAACATAGTAAAAGCAGCAACAAACACCCATAGTATTGCCACCTCATCTAACAATTGTCCTGAGATCAAAATGGCTTACATTAATTTTGATCAATTTCAAGATATTGTTATGAGTCACCTTCATAACAAAGGTGCATTGAACTGTAGCCAGAAGTATTATTATTATTAGCATTGAATTCATCATCAATTTATGATTTAAGTAAATTTATTTACAACATGGAACTCACCCACTAGGCTGAGAGTAGCGTGAAAATAGGCTGAACTTAATCCTACCACCATTAACATGATCCATAACAAATTTATAGCAGGGTTAACAAACTTTGCATATTCTTGGAACAAGTGGATTAGGACCGGTGGAAACAGGAAAAACAAGATATTGCTGACCTGTAAACAAAATAAACACGATAATAAAAAACTATACACGTCCAAAACAAAACTGAGGTGTGTATAACAGTTTATATACTTACTGTGTTCACGAATTCTGCTATCATAGGAGAAATAGAGTAATTAGATTCGCACCAATCTACTGGGGAACTGCCCCGCTCCAAATGGGACCACATTTTAATAGTTTAAAATCCTTTGTTTACAAACAAAGAATGACCACTACACTATAAACGGAGAGGCGATAATTTACATTATATTTTGCAGCTTCGAAATAACGTTAAGTCGTAAAAGAACGTTATTAGGTACTGCGATATAAAAGCGATAAACGCTGAAATCAAATTCATTTAATTCACTGCTGTGTATAGAAGCTGCGCACTTTCGGTTTTCACGAAATTATTCCTCGACTCAAGTAACCCAACTGGACCGACTGGCGACTGACTGAAAAGTGACAAGCTGACAAGTGAAGTGAAGTGACAACACAACCAACCAATACACAACACTATTGTGACTGTCATTGTTACTGACAGTGACAGTACTTACAAAAAATATAAACGTCAAACGCTAGCCAGTGTTGCCTATTCACCGAAACATAAAACGCTATTATCAAAACCTTTGAAAATTTAAACAAAATTTTGATTTAGACTAAGTCCTTATTTATCTGAGAAAACAGCAGCCTCAATAACACGAAAACTTAGAAATCCGATTTCTTTGTAAAACATAGGTACTTAGATTAACACAGGTAAACTCCCACTAAAATAGCAAAAAAAGGATGATAAGGGAATTAAAACAACATAAAAATACAACCAATATATAGTCTTGTCATCATCTAAAAATGCAACAAAATTTATGTAATAGCAGTTACATGGCAACATTACTCGAATGACAACATCACACACTGATGAAGCTTTTTTTCGACAAAAGACAAAAGAATTTAGATCCACCCAGTGTTGTTAGCAAGACTGACAAACACTTGCTTGACAAATTCGTATTTTTATATTATAACACTATTATAAAATGTAAACTGAATCTTGCTACTATTATAAATGCGAAAGTTTGATTGGCTAGATGCTTGTTACTCAATCACACGGCAGGTGTACAGATCTGTATGCAACTATGGCCACCAGATTAACTTAGGAAATAAATAATTACTTGATTAAGTAAGTCCCAAGGCTATAGTTATAAGTGAAAATCGCGGAAGTTTAATTCATCATTACGTATATATCTGGATATCACGTACAATTTCAACTTTTTCCATGATTTTAACGTAACTACAATTCTAGTTAAACTCAATATTTACTTATCTATTCATTAAGCAAGAAGTTTTTGTTATGAAAAGCATTGACCGTTCAAATCAAAGATGGTCCAGTTGGTACCTAGCAAGTTGGTACTGATTAGTGTCGGCGGCAAGTTCGTTTTAATTTACTACCAACTTATTAGTGTTATTTACACTTCGGTACTATTGAAAAGTAATGCCATTGGTACGGTAAACGATTTTATTTGCATCAACGCATTACCCTATCGAATTGTTTTTATAAGTTAGGTACTATTAGTTACACTACCTACTACTATTAAGTTCGGAAGGTTCATAGATTGATCCGGTTTGAAAATGTTTTTGTCAGTGTCAGTTGGGACTTTCCTAAGTTTATATTCTGTAAATTTTCAGTTTATAGGTATTCAAAATTAAATAGTGTGTTAGTTACGTCGATGTTTTAAAATGAAACAAGTCTATAGAAGTGCTGCTTCCATGGCTGAAACATCGTATCCCAGTTCCGGTAATAAAGGAGAATATTTAAAATGGTCCTAGTCTGGATCAGAGGCGTTTCAAAGGCTTCCCAAGGGAATTGAATTTTTTCTCGTGACATAGCAATTCCATTATGCTTAATTAGTGTGTATATGTACCTACAATCAGAAGTCTAACTATATTGTTTCATATTTGTATCATCGTACATCTATCATAGAATACCCAATTCTTCCTGGATCCTATTCTAGCGAGACAATGGGGAGACCGGGTGGAGTTTTAATATTTTGTACTTACCTACTTGGCAGGTTATTTTATTGCGGTTTATAACTTTTCTGTATTCTAGATATAGAGTCCGGAGAGTTTGACCTTGCTAATGTTTGGTTGAAAGAAGCCATTTATAAAGAAGTTTTCCGCGGCAAAAAGCTTCGAGAGCGGAAGGCCAGATCGCCGTTCGACACAACTTCTAAATTCTCTCAACCCCCCACTCCGGCCAGGAGTATCAGTAAGGAAAGAAGGTATGTAGCTACTTAACCTCATTCGCTACGTGAACAAAAATACCAACTAGGATATGGTAGATACAGTTGAGAAAACTTTCTTCGGCATCGGTCACATTTGCTGATCCGGAAGAAATAAAACGCTTTCTTATCCTTGCACCACGGAACATGAAATTCTTTGATATGGACCAACCGCTTAAATGAGTCCTCGCCCGGGCGGCACAGGGGCGCGGGGTGGGACGACCGCGGGGATCTCTCTCGGCCCCCGCAATCGTCCCACCCCGCGTCCCTGCACCGCGCAGGCGAGGACTCATTTAAGCGGCGGGTCTATAATTGTGCATATCCCTAGTCAAGATGAGGAAAAGTACCATCGCTGCACGACATGATCGACATTCTGTTCTACTCTCACGCTTATTTCAATTGTCGGTAGAAAACCCTCACGATCGCCAAAATGGAGCAATGGTCTGGAACAGTTGCGCGGGCGTGCCCGTTCTAACTCCCCATTTCTGTCGACTCGCACGAGCTCGACGTTGTCGCGGATAGACAGTAGCTCGACCAGCGCCCGCCGCGGTCGCCCAGTGTGCTCCATGAGGATCAGCGAACTGGCTGTCCCCACTAAACGACAGTGCATCGACACGTGGAGAAACAAATCTCGTGTACTGCCTGGCCAAATGGTAATCACGCGTATGAAAGTCCTCTCTGTTTGAGCTTTGAAATTCTATCTCATACGCTACTGCCATGCTGGTCTGGGAGTAAAGAAAAAACATAGAATGTACGGAGTTGCTTCTCTTCCCGCGCAGATGGTACAAGCTGGGAATGGGCGAAAATTGTAGGAATCATGTTATTGCGGCTAGTGACCCATCACTATTTTGATTGCCCTTTCCACCTATTCGCCCACAATCATGATAAACGAGGCCTTTAGAACTTGTTACCTGCTCTGTATACTCCGTAAGGGATAAAGACGTGATAAATGTATGTATGTATGTATATGCGACTTAATCTCCTACCTTCAGTCAAATAATTCCCCGTCGACTTTTAATTTAACCTCCAAGACGAGCCAGCAAATTCTTACTGACTGACTGAGCTAGTATCGTCTCGGGATTCGTATTCTCATGAACATGAACAGTCTTTTCAAAATCAAGCTTCAGCGACTAATCAATTATCATAGAACAATCTAAAATTGCTTTCTAGGTCAATCGACTGAAGCAGCAAGTTATGGATCAAACACCCATAGTTAAGATTTCCGACGCAGTAAACTGTTTCAGCCAATCCTCCGGTGTTGTGTCTAAGAAAAGGTTACTAGTTTAAAGATTATTTTCCTCTTCTCACATAATTCTGTGCGAATTAATTTAAAGGTTCTATCCGTATAAGTTAGATTGTCTAAAATGTTTCAAATATCTTTAATTTTATTAACTGGACTTGGATTTTTAAGGCCACCAAGGAAAATAAATAAAGAGGCAATGATAAACAGAGACAAAGAAGAAACCCAATACATCAGTACGATTTTTGGACACAAAATAGCACAAAAATTAATACGGCCTGTGAATATAAACCTGAATTCTCAGTAAGAGATGCATTTAATCCTGTAGATACATAATACGATCAACATTTCAAATAATAATTTATAGCATTTATATTTATTTACAGGTTGCAAAACGTATCGTCGATCATAAGTGGCGAAATATGTAACATCTTGCGAGACAAAACAAAATTGAAGACAGACGTTGCAATCCATGAGCGGATGGTGCGAGAGACAGCCGATAAGGTAAATAAACAAAAGTCAGCTACTTGTAGGTAGTACATACATACCCAAATAGGTAGGCATGTAGCTCTATATCTAGATGTTAACAGGAAAATGTTCTGGTACTGAATTCCGTTTAGATTAGACTGTCTTTTTTATAGTAGCTAATGTATAGGTATTTTGAGGTCTGGGTCGTTCGGTTCGGTTTCGCAATATTATAAGATACTTGATTTGATGTATTTAGTTATAAGATATTAAGAACTATAGATACTTTTATTTTTATTGAGTTTAAATTAAGACATTTTCAGGTGACGGTTTGGATTGCTAACATCTTAGAAGAAACTTCTGAAAAACTACTGGAAGAAGATCTAAAAGGTTAATATTCAGTAGTGCATATCGAAAAGTAGGTACCTGTACATTTAGTCGGAAATACAAAAAAGCTCTTTGCTGCTATGAATGAAGAAATGTCAGTTAGTGGCAAAACAATTTTTATTTTAATTTATTTATTTTAATTTTAGTTAAAAAGTTTCACGAAAGAGCTTCTTTCGTAACTGATGGAGATTTGATAACGGTTATCGGAACGATAATGTGCCAAGAAGCAGCAGGTTGATAAATATATTTTTTATTTATTTTACAACAATCATTCAGGGCAATCCCATCTGCAGGTCATTTGACTGATCTCAAGATCGTCGAAGAATTCAAGATCTCGAGTAGGTACATTCATAAGAAAAACATCCTAGTCCTAACTAATATCAAAAATGCGAAAGCGACTTCGTTTGTTACGCTTTCACTGATCGTGATAATATTTGGTATAGAGATAGTTCGAGACCGAGGAAGGACATAGGATGGTTTTCATCCCGGAAAATTGTATAGTTCCCGCGGACGCGCGATAAACGATTTTTCCGCACACGAAGTCGTGGGCAACAGCTAGTCAAAATATTTAAGTATTGCAGTTTACCCGAACTTGTCCAGTATTATTTTTTAATTATTATATATTTTCTAACAGTCAAATATTCGTAATATCGTGTACTTTTGGTGAAAATTAATTCATGAGTAGGTACCTACCCAACTGTGTAAGTTAAGAAAATACATATTTATATACGTATATGTAAATGTTCTTCCTCACAAAATATGTATGTTATGAACAATTTTATTACAAATAAATAACAATTTACAGAGCTCGAGGAACAAGAAGGACCAGCTCTTGATATACTTGACGATTTAGTGGATAACGTAGTGGTAATTTTATAATTATTATTGATTGGACTGAGGATATATTTTATTTAATATTTATACCCGAATTAACATGCTTTGTTATTTCATTTTAGACCGAATGTGCAGGAGCCGAGTCTGATTTGGAAGACAAATTCGATGTTACTAGTAGTATTCAAAAAAGCGCGGATGATGTATCAACAACGGACTACATAAGCGTTTCATCTGGAAATAATGATGACACCGACAATAAAGCGCCCTCGTCTGTGCAAGAGGCTTTAAAAGAAATTTTAGACGATTCGGATAAAAAACAGATGGACGATGAAGAATCTTTAAAGGACCATTTAATGAGGCAATTAAATGAAATTATCGATAGCAACGTAATCGACACACTTAAAAATCATGATATCCTAGAAAAAAATAGCAAAGAATTTGACAAACAGACGGAGTCTCTATCAAATGTGCAAGAAATTAGTCCAGAGTTGGTTTTCCCCTCTTTACCTGATAAGGGCGGCCAGATGGATATAAAATTATTGATAGATAAGGAAGAATATGATCGTGAACAAATTAGTTTAGAAAATGAGCAAAGTTCATTACATGATGCATTAAACCAATTAGACAAGGCTGACAGTGAGCCTGAAAAAGAAGCAAAGTTTGATGATACATTAAATAATGAAAATCATAATGACACAGAAGAAACCAAAGCAAATTCTGACAAAATTGACAAGGATAAATTAGAGGACATTCCTTTTTTACTAGCTGATAACCAAATGGCAAATATTATCGAAGAACAAAAATTAAACATAGATGCAGAGGAAAAATCTAATATACACGAAGAACAAAAATCAAATTTGAGTGCAGAAATATCCGAAGACAGGGATAAAAAAGTACAATTTTCATATGATAACTTTGGTAATATAATTTTATGTATTTTTTTTAATTTGTCGAGTACATTTAAGACTACCTGCCTTTTTGTGTGACTTACTTTGTTACCTTTGCGTAAGTAATCGAAAATTTGTATTTATTTTATTTTCAGGACCATTGACAGAAATGAAGCAATCACACAGGTAGCTACTTACTTTAAAAAAATATTGTGTTCCTTAGCTATATAGAAAATAATTAAAATAATTTGTTTGAATTTTATTACAGCAATGAAAAATTATCAGAAAAAGCCAACTTTAATGCGAAGCATGTTGGTCAATCTAATGATAACATATTTAGTAAGTGCAATTTATCCTCAGTATATTAATAGGTAGGACTAGTTCATAATTTAAATACTTTGAATGTTTTATGTTCTAAAGGAGAAGTTAATGAGCCATGGCCAGAGGACTTGTCGTTTGAAAACTTAACTAAACCCGGCGAGAGCGTAAGCAAGTCAGTAACTTCGCTAGGAAAAATACTTGAATCTGATGAAAGAAACTGGCTTTCACCGGATGAAGAAACATTGTCAAGAAAAGACCAAAATTTCCACCCACATCCAGAAAGCATCGAACAATTTAATAACTTTGGGGTTAATTACGAAGATTTTCTCGGCGATGATGGTGAAAATCGCAATGAGAAACAAAGCACCGTATTAGTTGAAGAATTAGAAGAATGTAATCGTAACGATTTGAACTATGTTGCTAAGCCAAAACATGATTTGGAAGCTGGAATTAAAATAGCGTCAGGAGAAACTGATAGACCTTACGACCCTAAAGAGGTAATAGCAACTATAAATCAAGAACAAAACATCAGTCAAACAACAGATGGCACAGGCATATCAAAATCAAAACCTCATATCAAAGGAAGCGTTGACCAGCAGGAATTAACTGCCCAAATAAAAGGTAATGAATTAGAAGCCTCATTAAATCGGCTAAAACAAGAAATAAGGCGAATGAACATTCAAAATGAGTCGTCAGAACCAAGTCTGGTTTCGGTGATGTTATCGAAATTGCAAAAACATGACGATAAATGGCAAGCCAAAACCTTTGATCGAGAGCAAACGTATTCTGATATATCAAAAACGAACACTGCTGTAAGTGAACGCTCAAAATCCGCTCCGTATCCGCAAAAGAGAAAATTAAACGGTAAAATATATCAAAGACCTTTGAAGCCCGAATCAATGGATGTAAAAAAGTTTGACTACAGTAAGTAAATTATAATACAAAGTAAGTAGGTAGATACCTGCTCGGTAAGCTGGCAATGCGTTTGCAACACCGTGGTGGGTGGTCACTTAGTGCTATGTCCACCACGTAGGTACATCACTAGTATACCACCCTATTCTATTAAAAAAAAACTGTTTCGTTGTTTCTTTTATTTACATAGAGTAATGTACCTACACACATGAACCTACTGTTTTTAACAAAAACCAACCTTCTGTTTGACATATTTCTGAGACTAATTTCATAAAAATGATTGTATCAGATCTTGTATACCTACATACGTATGCACCTTACCTATTTGAAACCTAAGAGAACAATAATTACTTCATTAACAAAATTAGCACTTGTTCCTTCTTGAAGATCTCGAGCAATTTGCTTACATTGGTGTTTGTACTATGTAATTTTTTTACTTCAATTATGTAAATTATTTTTAGGGGTTCATCCAAGTACAGCTCCTGGGTGGATAAGACGAGGCAGAGGACAAGGCGACCTCGGAACTTGCCCCAAGCCACAGGCTTATTCAGGTAATTAATAAACTGCTGATTTCCCAATATTGTATAGTCGAGTACCTACAACATGTGTATACATTTTTGCACTTTATTACTGTGCACAAAAAAACTTGTACTCGACTCTACATAGACAGATAGATGTGAGTATCCCGATTAAAGTGGAGATAGGCCAGCCATATTAGAGGCAGAACAGATGGCAGATGGCGAGTTAAGGTTGCTGAGTGGAGAACCCGAGCAGGAAAACGCAAAGTCGGAAGATAGTGGGAAGCGGCTGGATGCGAATGCATTACTTGGCGTGTTCAAGAAGAGGCCTACTCCCAACAATGGGTGATGTAAGGCTGGAGAAGAAGAAGCAGGGTACATAAATTACCAAACGATTTTGATACAAAATAAAATGTTTTTCAGTTACGAATGGAATGAGAGAACGTGAACTCGAAATTCGGAGACGCTGCAAAGATTTAGACAAAATTCTCATGAACCTTGAGAAATGGAAAACTTGGTTAGAATATATCACAAAATACATCACTTCTTTAAAAGAAAAAGCAGGTAACTCACAATCATTGCCACATTTTGTTATTATTTATTCTCTTATTCATTACTAGGAGTGAAAAAGACAGTGTTGCCACCCAACTGTTGCAAAAGTCGCTAGCATATTTAAAATACATAAGTCTCTAAATTGTAGAAAATATCTTCCAAAAATCGCTAAATGTATGGAACACCAGCCGAAAACAAGTCGCTAACAAAGTCCCAAGTCACTAGACCTAGCAACAAAGTAGTCGCTAAGTTGGCAACACTGGAAAAAAACTCTTCTAAAGCCGGGTATCCACTTTGTTCGCGCTAGAAACGGGAACGTATACCTCACTACCTAGAGCGGTTGAGTTCTTGAACAAAGTGGATGCCAGCTTAATTAGATCTTATTGGTATAGTATACACCGTAAAAATGACTATAAAATAAATCAGGAAAAACTTTGTTCATTTCAGACTTTAACACGCCAAAACCTCGTACAAACAACACTGCTACGTCCGACCGACCGAAACCGTCACGAATTGCAGATAAGGATGTTATGTGGACGAAGTTAAACCATCGTGCTAAAGGAGGTTTGAAATTGTACAAAAACGATGACACCATTAAGTTTAAGGTGACTAGCATTATTATCAAATAGTCATTTCTTAAAAAATAATTGACTAAGACTGACTTACAAACATTCCAGATATCACCTACACCAACGCCCACGAAATACTGTTTTACTTGTGGTAAAAAACAAATGAAGCGTGTTTCACGAAGTCCCACGGGAAAGTGAATGTTGTTGTATACCCAAGAAGATAATTTTGGTTGTAATTTTGTGCCCTAAATAGACGCTTCTTAGACTTGAAAGCTTTCTTATTTACTTAAACTTTTGGATTTATTGTGTGAAGGCTAAAGTGAAACTTGTGCGAGTATTAAGCAGTTGATAAAAACGCTAAATAATTAAGGTGTTGAATTTTGGCAAAACAAACTATTACTCATAAATAATAGAATAAATATTTCAAAATTTATGTTTCACATACGCAGAAAAATAACAAAATCTGTTGTTGACTAAAATAAATTATATTAGATGTCTCAAACGCTCCTACTTACAAATCCATTATTTCTACTTATAGTGTACAATCACTTGATTGAAGTCGTATTTCCTCACATTACAGTCTCTGCTGGCTGCAAATATCCATTTCCCATTGAAAGTAATGTCTCTTATTCCATCACAGTCGGAACCAGTAAGTTGAACCCTTGTAGCACTATGAGCTTCTTGTAAAGACATCACTGTGCAAGTGCCGTCTTGCCTCCCAACAGCAAACATTTGATTGGGTAATGCTGCTAGACTAAGCACTGGACTTGCTGACTCATACAATTCTCCAATTATTTCACCAGTATTTATATTCAGAAGTAAAATCTGTAAAAAACAGAGCTGAATTAAAATATATGTACATACATACCAACCTAACAGTCTGAGTAAAAAATCTCTGATTTACATGGATGGTACAACTCCATTTGTTACTTAAAGAGTTAGAGATTAAAAATTTTGATGCCAAAATTTCTTTATGAGAATGTTTATTGAAACTGAGTGTAGTACTCACACAAACAAGGGGAATAAGTATATATATTATGGCTCGTTACATCACCAGTGGTTAGGGTTAACACATCTGCTCTCGCCAATGGCTCTCACATGACTGTACCCCGTACCCCCACTCCCTTGAACCCGAGACAATATCATCCCTGCTATAGTTCAAAGGCACATACACTACACTGAGGCATAAGTATTCATTCATTAATTACACAATTACCTAAAATAAAAGCCAATTATTTTTTTACTAAACTATGTTTACCTTGCCGTTATGACATCCAACAATCAGGTTCTGATCAAGAACAGTACAAGCATTGCAGGCAGAGTCTAGCTGTTTTTGAAATAGTTCCTCTCTTCTAGCAACATGAGCACAAACCACAAGTCCACTTTCACAGCCAACCACTAGGAGTTTGTTGTTTGTACCCACCTGAAAGCAAGAAAAATAAAAAATAATTAGGCTATTTTAAATATTTCCACTTTAATTTGATTACGAATACCGAAAAATTTTATTAAGAGTTTTTGTCTACACCTGATTAGCTATTTTATTAATTTTATAGGCATAAGTTACCGTGTAAGTGCCACAAAAGTAGAAATACTGTGATTTATCACAAATAGAAGATAATTTACCTCTCTTTCATTTTCAACTGTACTTTCATCTGACGTTATTGTAAGTGCACAGCAGTTTATTTGACCGTGGCCCTCTATGATGTTGTCCAAACAATTTGCCTGACCAATATCCCAAATTTTTGCTGCTCCATCCCTAAAATTCACCAAATAAATAAAAAAGTTCTGTTAGATGTCCATCATAAACAACATAAGACATAATTATCTTATCTCTCCAGCCTATATACATCCTGCTGCTGGGCACAGGTCTCTTCTCAGAAAGGGAGAACTTGACATATAGACAAATAAATTAAGTGTCAATATCTCACTTGCTGACAGAAATAATATTTCTTCCTATATCGATTATACTGATATCTGTTATAGCCATTTGATGGCCTTTCAGAGTAACAGGGTTGGCACCATTCTCTGCTGACCATACTCTGCATGACCCGTCTGCACCTGCTGATATAACTACAACTCCAGAATTGAAGAATTTGCACTTGTAGACTGGGCCACCATGACCTTTTAGGTCTAAAATAATTTCACCTGAAAAAGATACAAACAAATCTGTGTATTAGTACTTTAAAAAAGGCATTAAAAAAAACTTCTTAACATTTTATTGTACTTGCCCTATTTATCTTACCAGTTCTGCTGTCCCATACTAAAAGTTTGTCTCCTTCACAGGAAGATATAGCCAATGCATTTTCGGACCCAGAAGCAGACACAGATAAAACACCTTTATTATGCACTTGGTAAGCCTTAGTAGGCGCGACAAAAGCTACTTTTAAACCAGAACTTGTATGTTTCACTACAAGGTTAAGGTTTCCATGAGACATGTACTGGTAGTTCCCAGTAAAATCAAATTTTATCTTTCCGTCATTATTCATAGATGTTTTAATTTTATCGTGAACACTGTTTTCATGTAAATTTTTTGAAGATATCCAAGCCTCGCTTTTAGGCAATCTGTAAGAAAAAAATAAAGAGAATAAGATAATTTTGTTGTATAAGTATTTAGGCAACTGACCACAACGCATGGGTAAAAAGGGTGTCCTGCGAGCGCAAAGTTTTATACTAACCTTATGACTTCGTTCCAATCACACTGAATAGTAATAACCGGTAATTTTCTGGACATAATTATTATTTTGCAATCTTAAATAAACAAGAAAAGTATTGTTGCTTTTAAGCGGTTAGTTTCCGGTCCGGACACAGCGCAAATATTCCGCACCAATGATCATGGGTTATCAATATTTATTAGAAAGTTTTAAGATGCAAGGAAACAAAATTTATTTATGATTATAAGTTATCAAACGAGCGGATGACTAGTGGAGACGAGAGATGATTTGACTAGAATTTCAAACTGAATTTACATTGACATTGACGTTTGACGTTTTTGACAGTTTAGACACTCAAACTGTTTGAGCTACCATTTAAAAAAGCTGTGTAAATTTTACAATAATATATAATTCTGACTTAATTTTCTTTCTTGTTAGATATTTGATATATCTGTGGAAAATTGAAACGACAGGCAAACGAAAGTGGGCGAATTTGTGTTTGTTTTTATTGTAGAAACATATTAAAAGGATATCGGTCGTGCCTGTGACTTACTTATTAGTAAAGTTATGTCATATAATAGGTTTCATTGCAAAAATGCATTTTTCTATTCCTGATCTGCAGCAGTTCCAAGATGATAGCGGGGTTTCATACACGGTAAGCTGTTTTATTTAGACTGGACTGCGTATCCATCTGTTTGTTTTTCTAGCAGTTTATTTGATAAAGTTTGCTTTCTGTATGATGTTAGTGCATGGTTGGACATATCAATAAGAAAGCGATGTATAAAATTAATGAAAAATGTTCTATTTTAGGGCTACAATATTTACATAGATGGATTTTTACACTGCACAACACGATATAAGCAGCTGCTTTGCCTTCACGAGCAGTTGCAAGCACAAAACCCCTACTTTAAGTTACCACAGTTCCCGCCCAAAAAGTTCTTTTTGACTAGTTCCCAACTAGAGGAAAGGAGAGTCTTATTGGAAAAGTATATTCAACTGGGTAAGTAGAATCAACATAATTGACTTTATGAAGTGTGTTCCATAATTGTTATGAGTATTTTCTTATTGTTAAAGATCATACTTATGGGTCGATGTTTATGACTTCTTTTGAACCTTGAATGTCCTTATTTTCTTCCTTTAGGTATGAAGCATAATGTGATTCATAAGATAAGAACATTATTTAATGAGAATGCTTTCAAGGTATTCCTCTTAACATATTTATTTAAAAGGTCATCTCGTACAATGTTGAAGAGACTGTTTTTGTTTCAGTGGGTCAAAATTCGCTATTGGCGAGTTCAGAGCTTCTGATAACATTCCTATTTTCGGCCCAGCAAGAAACTCATAGTGTAAGAATGCACGAAGTGGACATAGAAATCTCTCTAATGAATGGCTACAGAATACCCCTCTCAGTGTCTTCAACGGACTCATCTGGTACCATATTGGATATAGCCTGTAACTATATAAATTTGCCAAAAGAATTGTCTAAATACTTTTCCCTATATCTCTTCAATTGGAGTTGTGCTAAAGATGGTCAGCCCTCATTGAAAAAACTAGAAGAATTTGAATCTCCATACATATCTCAGAAATATGTTAGGCCGGAAGATAAAATTGTCTTGAGGAAGTGGTAAGAACAAAAAATATATTTTACAGTTAAATGTAGAAATATTTTTATAAATTCAACTTTAACTTAGATACCTCATCCAAAGCAAACAGTAGTCCTATTGCTATGTCTCTATGTCTCACCTTGTATGAATATTTTTAATAAATTTATCTCCCTATTACAGATATTAAACCTTTTCATCTGGATTTACCT
The DNA here is from genome assembly GCA_949127965.1 of Pandemis corylana. Lineage (NCBI taxonomy): Eukaryota > Metazoa > Arthropoda > Insecta > Lepidoptera > Tortricidae > Pandemis > Pandemis corylana. The sequence goes on along the minus strand of OX421851.1, from coordinate 13,033,362 downwards.
CTTTATCAACAAGAAACACATTCTTTTGTGTGATTTTTATATATTTATTGCATGTTTTAAGTTTACTAAGGCTACTAAAACTTCTCTTCAATTTTCAGCTACTGGGACCCATGTTATGATCTTGATTTAATGATAGACAGGGTATCATTGGACCTGCTATACTTGCAGACAATTGAGGAGCTAGATCTAGGCTGGGTGACAGCAGAACCACATATCAAAGACATTCTGAAATCATATGAGGAAAAAAAACAGAAGAGAGAGGTATTTTTTTAAATTAAGTCATTGTCCTGTATTTGCTTCTATAAAGTCTGTAGCGGCTTTCAAAACAAATTATTTTGAAAATTTTTTATCATGAGTTTTTGCTTTATTAATGTCTAGTTGTACACTGAATTCATAAACTTTTGTTATGCTTTACTAGTAGTAGAAACAATAGCATTCATTTGGAGTGCAGAACATTGTTATCTCACTAAGAAAAATAAACAATTTATGCATCTCAATTACTGGTCTCATTATTATTTTCGTGATAACATGCCTAAGAGAGCATCTACTCTAATTAAAGAATGTCTATCATATCTTATAAAGAGACCATATTTTTTGCTCATCTGAGCATGTAAACCTTCTATCTCATACTTGATGACTAAAGTCTGTATTATCATGTAAAACGTCTTAAATGCGTCAGGATCATGATGGGGCGATCGTTCATCATTAATTATTATAATAATTAGTCGAGTAGGCCTCTTATTGATTACCTTGTAATTTTTTTTTTTTTTTTTTTATTGAAATAATTACACAGCATCACAGACAAGCCAAGGCACTGTGAAATTCATACACATACTTTAATTACAGCAGTACAACACTTAGCACAGAAAATAAACAGCATTAACATTTAGAAACAATTAAGTGAAGACGGACGGTCATCCTTCGCCTCACAGAACTTCATACACTCACAGCATATAGTCTTTTCTTTATGTATCTCTTTTCTGTATTGTTGATTGTGTGGTATTCAATAAAGAATCACTGTATTGTATTGTGTGGGTTCAGTACTTAGAGATGGCGCGAACGTTACGGCACTACGGGCGGATCCCAGCGGGCGAGGCCGTGACGGAGGCCCACGTGGCGGCGGGCGGCCGCGTGGCCGTGGCGCTGGCGGGGCGCGAGCTGCTGCTGGCCGCCGCCGGCAGCCCCGCGCAGGAGCAGCGGTACAAGGTCACCAGGATGCGCTGCTGGAGGATCACCACCCTGCATGGGGTATGAACTGTGTCTTGATGTACTTCGTCCCATAGCTAGTCCAATGGTATAACGCGAGGTATAGGGTACATTGGGAGGAGGATGACGGATTAAAAAATATCGTGAGATTTTTGCATAGGTCACTCGAATTTGAATAAGTACTTAACATACATTTAACAATGAGCACCAGACTTGAGTAATAACATAGACCAGGGATTATTAAAGTGGGAGGTGCAATGGGGCGTAGATACTTGCAAAGGGGAGCGTGAGCCCGGCGTACAGTCAGACTTTATTTTAAAATTACCCGCGTTTACGGCATTACATGAAAAATTTAAAACCTTGTAACATAAACTATCTTCGTATCTTTTTAGTAAATAAAGGGGGCGTGGCATCAAATAACTTAGGGAAGCCCTGGCATAGACGATATAGCGGTTCTCTTAATTACATTGTTTTATCGACTTCGTGGACGCCAAATCCTAAGTAGCATGATATTTTATGAATTGCATGTTAAATAATTTGACGTGGGGCGGTAGTTTTCAGAATAGTATGTAACGGGGATTATGAATGACGGCATCAATATCGTAATGTTTAACAGACTTGAAACCCGATACTATCTGTCGTTTATGTGTTTAATGATCTCATCTTGTGATACGACAGTGACGTTAATCATGTGAATCATCTGTTATACACTGAATGCATTTATCTGTTAATTCGTTGAATGAACGTCGATATTAAAACTTGCAGTGAACAATTTTTATGATGTTTGTGACCTATATGTACCACTTCTCGCTCTAGCTAATACTAGTAAAACCAAAGTATTTATTTATTTACTTTAAATTTGAATTTGAGCCAACGCGAAACATGTGACGGTCTGAGAGGGATCCCTTTGCGTGTTCACGTATTGAAATCTACGTTCTGTAGAATTGTTTAAGATTTATAGATTTTTAAAACTACCTACACTGATTGCTCTATTATTTGCGTGGCCATCAGTCATTTTTAACGCAATCACTTGCATCTGTGGAGCCTGAAGAAGTCTCGGACATGTCAGCAGATACGTTAATTTTTGACTGGGATATAATTCTAACTCAATATTTAAACATCCATTTTTCCCTATTACAGGTCGACCAAACAATGTCAAACGGCCATAGGTCTCTGCTGGAAGAGTCCAACAAAAACTATGAGCTGTCGTTTGAATATCTCATTAGCAAAGACAACTTGAAATGGATAACCTTGAGGACGGAACACGCCACCTTCATAAGTGTCTGTTTGCAGGTACTTGTACGACTGTATACTTATCAATCATTGTCACGTCGACTAAACATCAACAGAATCTGATAAAGTTGAAGCGAAAATTGCAAATTCAATGTAAGAACTTTGCGGTTTTGCATGTTGCAAAAGCACAGCTTGCGCAAAGAGCGTGTTGTGCGATAGGTGACTGAAATGCCAAAATAATTATAATGCACAACATACAGTACAGTACATTTTGACGACGCGTTTGGCCTAGTCTAGTTGGTAGTGACCCTGCCTGCGAAGCAAGCGTCCCGGGTTGGAATCCTGGTAAGGGCATATATATTTGTGTGATGAACACGAATATTTGTTCCTGAGTCATGGATGTTTCTATTTAAAGATCTATTTCTCTATATAAGTATGTATATAACTCATAACACGAGCCTTACTAGTGCTTACTTTGGGACTAGGACAATTTGTGTGGATTGTTTCCTTATATTTAATTTATTAGACGGTCAATATTATTGCGATACTGGTATGTCAATACAGGATCGTGGATATCAAAACAACTGGATTCGCTGCGATACGAATCAATATTTCGTGACAAGGGTCGCAATTAGGATGGATCACACTGATAATATTGACCGTCTAACCTATGCCGTAAAATTCGTCTTCTCTGGACGCTTTCAGGTCACTACATGGAAATTCTATTTTCGAAGTTCGTATTTATACTGTCCCTCTCAGTTATTGCATTCAATTCTGGGATCGGTCTGTACTGAGAAAGGATTGGGATCCCGGTACATACAATCCTGGGATTGAGTGCCCTCAAATTAATGACCATTAGTTAGCGGAACGACACAAAACTAAGTTCTATTCCCGTCCTGTTTGCAGTCGATCGTGGACGAGCTGATGCGGCAGAAGGGCGGCGTGGGCGGCGGCGTGCGCGCGCGCCGCACCGCGCTCACCTACCTGCGCCGCGACGGCTCCAGCCATCTCGTCACGCCCTCCTCCTCCAGCGACACGCTCAGCTCCGCAGTTAGTATTATAGTAGACTAGTGATGGGACACGAATACAAAATGAATTATCAAAACTGTGAACGGAAAAAAAATACGAGTTCTAATAATACAATGAATCGAAAATTAATATCACCTGGCAAGAATTGGAAGTGATATGAAAGAATAAACAAATAAATTTTAAAACATAATATGTACCCGCTATTTAGTTTCCCGCGCAAATCAATTTTTGAATGACACAGTTCACGCGTATTCGAATAAATTAGACTGTTCACTCGAATAATTTATAATAACTTAAGATTTATTTATATACTAGCTGACCCGGCGAACTTTGATCCGCCTTAAATTTGAAAAATTCCTTTGTAAGTGCATCTTTATACTAATCAAGGAATAATGTGTAGGCATGCTAAATTTAATGTCTGTAGCTTTATTAGTACAACATTTCGGAATTTTCCAATCCCGTGGGGAAAATCGGGATAAAAAGTATCCTATGTCCGTCTCCTGGTTCTAAGCTACCTCCCTACCAATTTTCAGCCAAATCGGTTAAGCCGTTCTTGAGTTATAATAGTCGCATTTTTATCCCGTGGGAAATTTGAAAAATTCCTTTGTAAGTGCATCTTTATACTAATCAAGGAATAATGTGTAGGCATGCTAAATTAAATGTCTGTAGCTTTATTAGTACAACATTTCGGAATTTTACAATCCCGTGGGGAAAATCGGGATAAAAAGTATCCTATGTCCGTCTCCTGGTCCTAAGCTACCTCCCTACCAATTTTCAGCCAAATCGGTTCAGCCGTTCTCGAGTTATAAATAGTGTAACTAACACAACTTTCTTTTATATATATAGATTTATGTCGTATGGGACGTTATAATGTTAGAGGGAGACGCTCAAAAGTTGCCTCGGAAATAACGCCTCTTGTTATTTAATAGGCTGCAGTATTGCTTGCACAACACTCACTCAGACAAACGCAAACATTGGCCAATGCAGATGTCGACGCGTGTTATGCGTGTGAGGTTGTGCCAAATACAAACTTCATGAATGAAACTGAATTGATAAACTTTTGTAAACAGTTAATTACTAAATTTACTATCTTTACATTTCAGAACGGAGACTCGTACAATTCAGGCAGCTCGAGAGAAATATTTTCAGTCCAGAAATTAACGGAGAAGTTCGCCTCCGTCGCATTTAAGTCTGGAAAAGATTGCGTTGAGAACAATGCATTCGAAGCCATTGGTGATGAAGAGCTTTGAAAGGTTCTAGAGATTAAGTATATAAGTATACGTTATTTACGAATATTAAACTCGAAATTTTGTACATTCTCCAAAGATCACCACCATGTCATTGAGGAAAATTAGTTGCCAATCTCTATAAATAGATGTAAAAAATATACATAATTTTAATTCCATAAATTAGTTATTGTACAGCTATTAAATTAAGCTATACTGTTATTATTGTAATATATGTAAGTTTAATAGGGCTACGAATCGAGTCTATTTTACTCGTCTTGTATACCTTGCCATAATTCACTATTATAGAATCCAAAATCAGCAGACGAGATAAAAATACTATTTTGTGTGGGAAATTGAGATTATGATTGTTCTCATTGCCTTTCCAATCCAATTATGTACTTATGAGCACATGTTTGGCTCGTGAGTAAATCGTGGATTGGCTCTCTACTCCTTTTAAGATTACATGGTTTTGCCATATTTTTGCCATTATACAAGGTTTTTGAGTGGTTGGGTATTTTATGTCTTCTAAATATCACAAATTTAATAAATTTATACATATTATACATGTAACAATCTTTATATGGGTTATGTGTTTACATCGAATATTGCCTAGTCGTTAAAATCTCTATTATTTTATAATATACATCATGGAAAACAGGGGATAAATGGTTTAAGATAATTTGTTATTTCGGGCTAACTGTTTTATTATTAATTGTTCTTTAGACTATGATCTGTTCTTATTACAAATGGTGGTAATGTATTTTAGAAACATAATTTTTACAATCATTTTAATTAAATATTATTTTTTAATAATGGCAGTAACAATCGCAAAATAATGCATTTTATTATATTCGTGCATTCCTTCCAATTCTTCTAACCAAGATAATTGTAATATTAACAATTTGTATAAATGTGTTTAGAGAAATAAGTACCTTCCTCTTAATCAAGTTTCGTAATTTGTTGTATGGACCAAATTTTCGGGTTTTGAATGAAAATAAATTCATATCAATTTTCTAAAAAAAACTTACTAATGTTTCAAAACGAAAAGCTTCTAACATTTTATATTTAAAGACTAGGCGAGTACCGTTGTCCTACATAAGTCTAGAAACTTGCAATGGGAGCTCCATCGCGTTATAAACAAAGTCTACTAGAAGTATGACGTACAATAAACAAGTAGACTCCCAGTCGCTAACAAAAGTTCATCGTGAAGTCGTTCGTGAGAAGTAATGACACGACTCCACGCGCTGGAAACCTATCTCGTAAATGCTCTATAGGCTTCTTCTAACTTAGCAATTGTGTGTCCTTATCTGTCACTTTGACATTTACCTTTCACAGATAAGGACAAACGATTGCTGAGTTAGCAGAAGCTATAGAGCGTTTATGATATAGGGGGTATAATTCTTTATTGTACGGCAATGACTAGAAGCGAAATTCGTGCATATTTCGCCCAACTTACGTTGTTAATTCGATAAGCCATGTTTAGCCAATCCATTAAAAGCTGGTTGTTAAATACAGGGTAGTCTAGCGACTTTTATATTACTTGCCAAGTCTCGGAGAATATTGTCTTAATCACCTTAATATATTAATCATTTATAAGATTTTCAAGGCTTTATTATGATTACTTGCTTCTGACAGACATTCGGAAACTACGGGCATAAACAGAAAGACGTGTATGTCATCCAAATTTTGCTTCAAGTAGCGTTTATTTTGAATGAGTTTGAATGAAGGAAAAGCAGGGCATTCTATTAAACTTTTAAATTTTTACTTTAGAGCACTAATCAAACCTACCATAACTACAGTACGTATTCTGAATGAAATCAAACCACATTCCTAATTACATTTACTATTATAATTTTTCAATGCTTGGCTGTTTGAGTAGTTTTTAACTTTATCTTGTGATTCTTGTGGTCCTCTATAGCCACCTTGGCATTTAGAACTCGACTGATCCGAAATTCTTGTTGGAATGTTTATTATTGTTGTCAATTACCCTGTTATTTCAATAATGAGATTCTTAATTACACAAACGGATAACTCACGTATAAAAATCGAGTAATGCTTGACATGTTTCGGACTAGTTCATAGTCCTTCCTCTTGGAGCGCTCGGCGGCAGCGAAACATGTCGAGCATTACTCGACTTTTATACGTGAGTTATCCATTTGATTGAGTCTCGCGATAGGTTCATGTTGAAAATGAGATTCTTATTTAAGAGGGACCTCATTTGTATTAAATTGTTTAAAGCAATCGCCCCAAGAAGGCCATAAAATAAGCGCAATATTTCGCCATACTTTTATCTCTACTAATTCTTATTTTGTATAAAATATTAATAATAAAATGATTTTATGCACATTGCCCACTTATTTAAGTAAAACCCCAAATAATCACCTAATTTAATTTAATTAAATAATAATCACAAAACAATCAACATGGTATGGGTGTGTTCAATAATTAGCTTCCCAGGCTTCCCTCTCCTTCCGTTCTTTCTCAACTTGTTTGACGATGGGTGTGAGGTAGAGGACATCTTCTTCATACTTGGTCCACTCCTCCTTGGGCAGGATGGACTTCTGGAGCGAGAGTTGCATCGCCCTCACCATGCGGAAGTTTCTCTCGTCTACAATATGCCCAGGCAGGCGGCGCAGAGCCTCCTGCACGTCTGCGGTCTCGTACAGACAGTCGTCGCGCAACAGACCTGCAGCAAACAGTAATTCTGGCTCATGTACGAGAAAATGGTAACAAAAAGCCTTATAAGACCATTCATAAAGTAGGGCTTTCAAAAAAAATGCTGACAAATATTAACTCTTGTTTCAATTTATAGCATTCGTTTCAGTTTGTGGAAAAAGCAATTGGTTGTATAAAAACAATACAATAAAGTGGCTACTGTGGCTCTAATTATCCTATGGGCTGGCTTTACCTAGTGTACCACTTTTAGTAGGTACATCTATATCTTCATCTTAAACATTTGTTTCGTTAGTAAAGTTTAGGTTTAGTTAAGTTTCTTTTGATCTTAAGTAGTAGGACTACACATAGAGGTTTGAAATAGATTACTTATAAGATTTGTTTACGTTAGTTTTTGATTAACTGTTAAGTAATTTGAATAAATTCTTAAACTGATCAGCTTACCGTATTTGTTAAATCCTGAGAGATTATAGGCCCATTTTTTCATGCTGTCTGAAAAGGAAAATAAGGGTTATATTATATAACGAGAAAATACCAATACCATAATATGCCACGTAAACTACATAATAGTAATATAAAATGTACACTGATTCTACTTACTAAAACGAACAGCAGTAGTTCGGAGTGCCATTATTACGGAGGAAATATGATTTTTCTCGAATCAAAATCAAATCACCAAATTAATTTTATAAACGTCAAAGTCAGTCATCTAAAAAAAATTAAAAAGGGACTTGCAAGAGGCGTATTTTTGTACTAATTAACTACAGGTTTTGTCCAAGATAAGCTAATGGACAGTGATAGTGTTTAGGGGTAAAAATATTTCTGCCACGATACACCTAAATACCAGTTCAAACTTTAATTTTTTACAATATTCCAAAAAAATGCTAATAAAAATTGCTTGAATAAGTTAATACTTGCTTTTTTAATTTTTTTCAAATCGAATCTTATAATTCACATTAGGTATTTTGGTTTCGTTTGGACAATTCTCAAAAGCTTAAAATGAACAAGAAAATACCACTACGTCCTTTCATAATGTCCTAGGGATGTGTATTGTAAGTTTATTGCATATATCGAGAAATTTAATTAATATTCGTCTTGAAACAACAAACTTCATCATTAAAGTTTGATTGAATGATTGATTCCTACCGTCGCATTTTTCCGTTAAAATAAGTTTTACTGTTCATATTCTATTAAACTAGCTCACGGTGGCGGCTTCGCCGCTGTTGAACAACTCCCATCCTCGTTAGAAGTTTTAGAACATTCGTTTTGCACAGGAACAATTAATTGACTTGTGTCTTAATTAAGACTAGACACGATGACATCAAATCGACAGTAGCGTCAAATACATTATGTAAAGGTATTAAAATTTTCCAAGTTATTTCGTCAAAAAAATCGTAGCATTAAGCCATTTAATTTTAATTGTATCGATATTCGATGACTGCTGACAGTTGATCAATGTCACACGGTGCATCACTATTCTGTCACACACATTAGGAAAAAAAAATTATGTAAAAAATACTGTATTTGCGATTTTATTCACACAATATTTGTTTAAACAATACAAAGAGATAGAATTTAAAATGGAATTCTATAAATCATAAATTGTAAGTATGATTAGATGTAGAAATTGTAACTAATGGCGTTATCTATTGTTATCAGTCTGATCTCTTTTCGAAGCCAATACGATAAGAATTGGTTGCGCGTGGCTCCTTCGTGCTTCTTATCAAGTTGTTTGCTCGTCTCGAAGTGAACTTAGAGCGCCCTCGCCCGACCTCACAGGCCCGCTTATCAGTATGAATAAAATGAGACGACGGAAGGTAATGAATTCATTTCATATCGTCGCGCGGTCTCGCTCTGTTCTGCTGAAAAGCATTTAATTTCAATACTCGCCCGCCTGTAACCAGTCTGTACGGTCGCATTGTCATTGTTCTCAGTTTCGCGTGTGTAAACTAACTTAATTTTTTCTTTGATCCTGCATCCAAGAGGAGGAATGCCAAGTGACTGTCGTGATTGTCTGGGAATTCGTTTTCGAATTAGCACCCTGCACCAGACCTGGAAGTGGCTGCACCAAACCATCGCCCTTCACGAGTACCTCATCTCCCTCTCAGCGTCTGCTGCTGATGCTCGCTGTGTCAAGCACTAAGTGTTCTCATCAGACTAACCAAACACAATACTAGTGATAAATTTAGAACTATTAAGATACCAACTAAGGTAAATATACGCTTATAAACTGTCCTTATCATTTTCATACAAAAAAGTGTCTGTTTGTGAACTGTTTTTAAAAGTAATAAGTAAAAAGCAATATAATGGCCCAAACAATGTTGAAGAAGATCGCTAGCAGCGCCTGTGTGGTGATTGGCATCACACGCAGGACCAGCTCCCGCAGCCTGGTGACAGGCACTAAGGCTCTGACAGCCCAGAAGGAGCGGGAGCTGCCCGCTGAGAGGGAGGTCACAAAGTCGGTGTTCATGTCGCAGTCCACTGATATCTACACCAACTTGGCTCTTGAAGACTGGATGTATCGCAACATGGACTTTTCTAAGCACCATGTAATGATGGTATGGCGCAACGAGCCCTGTGTGGTCATTGGAAGACATCAGAACCCATGGCTCGAGTCTAATGTGCCACTCTTAAATGAGAAGGACATTGCCCTTGCTCGTCGCAACAGCGGAGGGGGCACCGTTTACCATGACCGAGGCAACCTCAATGTTACTTTCTTCACTCCTCGTGAGAGATATGACAGAAAGTATAATCTGGAGCTCATCAAGAGAGCACTCTACCGAGGGTTTGGGGTCAAAGCCGTCATCAACGAGCGCCAAGACGTTATCGTCAGAGATAAATACAAAGTATCCTTTTCAATAGACAAATCATTACTCATGCTACTTTTCGATAAATCGAGAAGTTTTCCATGAAACTATTTATACAGCTTGGTTCTTTGTGCACAACATGCGTTCATGTTGTATAACTGTGGCGATTTCCTTTAACCAAATTATATATTTCTTTTTATGCACATGTGGTTTGAACTACCTTAATTGCAAAAATCGAGTTGTTTGTAACAAGTTATGATACTTTGCCTTTGTTCATAAGTATTACAAAAATGGATCAGCCTCTCTCATTTTCTTGTACAACACAAATCACAAATTGTATTAAAATTTATTTTTACTTGAAATACATTAGACAGTTTCCTTAACAGTATGTACTAGGTTTCTGGAACGGCTGCTAAACTGGGTCGGCTGTCTGCCTATCATCACTGCACCCTGCTCGTCGATGCCAACAAAACAGATCTCAGCAAGGCCCTGGCTAAACGCGAGGTGAGTCAAAGTCCAACAATGACTGGACCTTTATTCTAATTGTGCTTGACCTTTCATACTTGAACCAGTTTATTTAAAAACAATATTAGGTATATTAAGAGCTAGTTGCTAACAATCTGGTACTTGTATGACGGGCGCTGAGTGAACGAGCCACCTTACAATATTGATTTCGATACATAACCATTCTGCGCAAAACTATGGCTCATTTGTCTGCGGCACGTGTTCAGTCAGCCTGTCTTCCATTTACAGAGGCATTTACCTAGTTAGTAGCTACGCTTGCGTTTATCGCGGACATAATGCAATATCCCATTTGTAACTAGTATTATGTCCAAGTAAGTTGGACGCTTTATGTCTGTGATGAACTCTTACGTGTTCTAATAATTTCAAGAAGAATTAATTTTTTAATGTCTGTAATTTACTTAATATCGACTTAAGTATTTTTTTGCTCTTTGTTTTAACTATTTGTTGATCTTAAACGTTACAATGCACAAAACAACGTTACTTTCGTAATTTCCAAGTTGTGAGGGTCTGTGTTTCATGCACTCAATATGCAATTGAAATCAACTTTCACTGAATATAAATTTTGAATAGAATTGACTTTTAACCTGTTTGGGGTTCTTAGTTATTTATATACCTAAATTATAAATTTTGGAATAATACGTTAAATAATGTATTTAAATTGCATATCGGTGGAATCCTCTGTTCTTGCTTATGTAAGAAACTTGGAGACTTTACATATTCAGCGCGTAATGTCACGATGTCAGTGTGTCCGTGCCACTTGTAAAGAATGATTCACGCGCGGCTGTATAAAGGAATGTAAATAGATTTATTGTTTGTTCAGACCAGTGAAGTTGTAGTCAAATAAGTTAAATCAATTTATAACATGTCTAAGACTATTTAAGCTACGCGACGATCTTATTAATCGACTACAGAACTGGCTGAGTCAATGCTATCTATTTTCCATTTTGAAAGCACGCAATGCTAATTATTCCAGCGAGCATTCTCTACAAGAGCCCTTTATCTCGTTTGCATGTTTGTCTTTTCGCTATCCTATTCTATCCACTTATATTCTCTACCTTCCCAGACTAACTTGTGGATTATGACAGTGTCACTAACAGTAACCGTCCTCTCCCGAATACTGTAGTCTAAGGGGCATATAATTCTATTTAGCATGGCATACAGACGAACGCGACGGCCTCTACACCGTCCCCTGTGGCGAACCTGACAGAGGTCAACAACCGGGTGACCGTAGATGCGCTCCAGACTGCCCTGGGATACGAGTATATGCGCACTCCGGCTGTGACCCTTCAAGATGGCGGTCAGGACATGATCTCGAAGCAACGCGGCTTCCAATTTGTTAACCCTTCGGAGGACTGGTTCCCAGGTGAGTGACCATTAAGTTTGTTATCCTAGTTGTTATGTTGATTGCCATTGTCAATATTTTTTTTATTGATCCTTGTAGAAAATTGCAAAATTTGCTTTGTTACCTAGCCTACCTACTGCTATTCCACACGTAGGCGACTCAAAAAGAGGAAAACAACATTATCTATCGCACAAAAATAATACTTAATTAGTGGTGCAGTGTATTTACGTTTATCTCTTGAATAATAATTCGAATATTATAAAGTTTGATAACGGGCACATAAATACTACGAGATACCCCTTTTTGTGCCCCTTTCTGTAGCTTTAGATAGTGATGTTATTGAACGTAATGTTTCCCCAGGTCTGTCGGAGATAAGGAACGAGCTGCAGAGCTGGGACTGGTGCTACGGGCGGACCCCGGTGTTCACCGTGAGCCGCTCCTTCCCCGTGCCCGAGGAGCTGCTGGCTCCCTCGAAGGTGTACTCGGCCACACAAGAACTCTCCATCAACATGAAGGTGGAAAAAGGCCTCATCAGTGACGTAACCCTGAACATTGCGCCTGGCCTGATCGAGTCCGGGTTCCACGGCGAGGCGTCCGTCATCACGCACCTCATCGGCAAGCGGTTCACCTCCGAGGCCCTCGCTGCCGTGCAGGACGCGATGCTCACGAGGCGGGACAGCGGGGAGAGGAAACTTGACGACAGGGAACAGTTTGTCGCTAAATGTTTCGACCAAGTCGTCAATACCGTCTAAATGTATTAATCCGCGGTTCAATGTTAACATTGATGGACGTACACCATACGCCAGTGTTTTGTATAAATATATGTGTTATCTTTGTAATATTATGTAAATGTAGTAATAATGTAGATATACCTGGTCTCAAGGTTTATTACAACTGTGTTTGTAGATAATGGACAAGGAAAAATGTGCCTTTGAACAATTTGAACTTCTCGTCTAGACACTCCTGCTGCTTCCGTTGATTTAGTTAGTACATATGTAATAGATTTCTCACAATGCCTTCAGCATTTGTACAATGTATTTGTTTTGTTCTACTAATGTCTTCTTCGCTTATTTCGATAGATATTTTTTAAATAGTTTAGTCTAATATTTTTAACACGCGAAACGCACTTCAGTGCAAAGCGCTGCAACAAGAATGCATCATATCATTTGTTTTAATATAATTTATAATTTCATAACTGAATTTATATTCAAGTATTCCTACTTATTGATACATTTAAAGTTACTTTAGCATATATTATGTTTATAACATTTTACCGTTTCATTATTTAACTTGTATAACATGACCTATATTATACATATAACTTTGATAACCATTTCATTGCCCTCGTTTACTTTGCTCGTTGCAAGATCTGCCCCGAATGGGGACTTTTTTGTATGAAATGGAATTATAATTTTAATTAGTTTTACGTTAGATTAAACGCTTATTGTTCTGTATTTCAGGATTATAATTGATTACATTGGAACATGACATTATTATTACGTTTCCTTTATTTCCATTAGACCCCTGTTAATAGCATGCGAAGGCCAGCCGGCTTGTTTTTATTCGGTAGCTGTTGGTAAAGGTTAGGGGTCAAGTTAAAGGTGTTCCTTCTTCAATAAGTTATCGAATGTGACGTTAAAATAGTGGCGTACCAAGGGCTTCTTGTAGAAGCCGGGAGCTTCGCCGGCGGCTATGCGCTTACAAATGGTGTTCGGATTAGTAGTAGTCCTCGCACAATGAAAACTGGCTTGGAGGCTGGTGTTCCTCTCGCCCGGCGCGCGGCGCGCGGCCAGTCCGCGCCCGAACACTGCCGCACGCGCAGCGCGCACCGAGCGCCATATTGAATTGTCACGCGTTGTCATGACAACCGCGTAAACAGATCTTTCCCGCCACCGCTAAAATATTCGAACTGTTCGCTTCTGTTGGAGGGTAGTGCTGTGTTTAAGTATTTGTATGCGATTGGAAAACTGGTATTTTTAAAGTTTTGAAGTAAGTTTAGAAAACAATACATTTATCTTAATATTTAACATAGACTTGTTACCCTAGGCTCTGTCTACACCGTAAGGGATTAAGACGTGAGTTATGTGTGTGTGTGGTTTAAAATTTAGGTTTTCCTGACACCGCTGTCTAATACCTCGCTTCTTATAATATTTATAAACAAACAGTCTATACGCTAGGGAAAATTACCCTGCTAACGACACATTTGGTCCAATCATAGACATTCGTTTTTTTGCAACATCTGGGTGCTTTGCTCTAATTCAATTGAACTTAAGAATCTTCAAATCCGTATGATATTTACTCTACTCATTTGGGTTAGGATTGCGCGCCATATTATTCTTATTATTAAAGAGACTTCACAACTACACAACAATTTAATTATGATAAAAATAATGTTACCTACTTGAAAAATTAAAAAGGTAGGAACCCCGTTCACGTCTGGTTTGTTGCTAAAATTTGAACCAAAAAAAGTGTTCACGTGTTAGGCCAGGGTCGATAATTTTTGAGACAAAATAAAATTATAGTAGGATGAAACCCATTAGAAATGGTAGAGAATATTACAAAAATTAAAGGAAAAATAAATTACGGTCGATCTGAGGTCGGGAAGGGGGGAGGGGGGGGGGGTTTAAGGGTGAAAAACGGTTTATCTCGATTTCCGGCGAAACTACAAGTCTTATGAAAAAAAGTTAAATGGCAAAGTTGTAGGTAATAAAAAGATCTACAACTTTTGCTTTTACACTTTTTTCACATAACCTCAAAATTTATGTGAAAAATTCAAATAACCAAGTTTTTGGTTTTTTATTTTTATCTTTTGCAAAAATAATAATTTTTTCACGAAACTTGGTGAAAACTTACCTTTTTATGTCCCGAACTTACAGTATTTTTTTTGATTGAAAAGATTCATTTCTTCACCTTATTTTGACTTAATATCGAAAAAGCACCCTAATTTTCAATCGAAAATTCTCACGCCAAAATATCTGTTTTTTTTTAAAAGTCGGTGGCCTTTTTGTTCGTTGAAATCTCTACTTTCTGATGGTATAAAAATATATATACATTACAATGGTAATTTTTGTCAGAAAATGCAAATAAAGGAAAAAAACATTATGTTTAATTTTGAGCTATTTATTTAAAATATACACCTTAATTACTCGTTAAACGTAAGATTACATGTTACATTGATAAACAAAAAAAAATAGGAATCCATAAAACATAAAGATTGCAAAAAACATGCGAAAATAGTTGTTCTAAATATTTAAAAATAGGATTCAAATCCTATTTTTATTGTATTTAAGAAAATTATTATGAATAACGTAATCAGTATAAAGTATCGAAATTCAATAGTACGATTTACATGTATATTTATATATTACTAGCTGTTGCGCGCAACTTCGTCTGCATAGAATTCGTTTATCGCTATCCCACGGGAATTGCGCAATTTTCCGGGATAAAAAGTGGCCTATGTGTTATTCCAGACTATAATCTATATATGTTCCAAATTTCATCCCGATCTGTACAGCCGTTCTGGCGTGAAAGAGTAACAAACTTTCACATTTATAATATTAGTAAGATGAGATTTTCTATGACATAAATGTAATTAGAATTTAATAAATCAACTTCATTACTGAAAAATATTGCAACAGTCACATTTTTTAGATGAAATCTCCTTTAAATCCTATTTTTTTAATATTTAGAACAATTATTTTCGCATGTTTTTTCTAATCTTTATGTTTTATGGATTCGTAATTTTTTTGTTTATCAATGTAACATGTAATCTTACGTTTAACAAGTAATTAAGGTGTAAATTTTTAATAAATAGCTCAAAATTGAACATAATGATTTATTCCTTTATTTGCATTTTCTGACAAAAATTACCATTGTAATGTATATATTTTTTTATACCATCGGAAAGTAGAGATTTCAACGAACAAAAAGGCCACCGACTTTAAAAAAAAAACAGATATTTTGACGTGAGAATTTTCGATTGAAAGTTAGGGTGCTTTTTCGATATTAAGTCAAAATAAGGTGAAAAAATGAATCTTTTAAATCAAAAAAAATACTGTAAGTTTGGGACATAAAAAGGTAAGTTTTCACCAAGTTTCGTGAAAAAATTATTATTTTTGCAAAAGATAAAAATAAAAAACCAAAAACATGGTTATTTGAATTTTTCACATAAATTTTGAGGTTATGTGAAAAAAGTGTAAAAGCAAAAGTTGTAGATCTTTTTATTACCTACAACTTTGCCATTTAACTTTTTTTCATAAGACTTGTAGTTTCGCCGGAAATCGAGATAAACCGTTTTTCACCCTTAAACCCCCCCCCCCCCTCCCCCCTTCCCGACCTCAGATCGACCGTAATTTATTTTTCCTTTAATTTTTGTAATATTCTCTACCATTTCTAATGGGTTTCATCCTACTATAATTTTATTTTACTTTTTATCATTTTCAAAGGTATCGACCCTGGCCTATGTAGTTACCCTCATGCGTGTTCCCTGCAACTTTCCGCGCGATCGTGGACAATCACCATCGTCACCACATAGTATCAAACAAAGTCGCTTTCCGCTGTCTGTCTGTCTGTCCCTATGTACTTAGATCTTTAAAACGACGCAACGGATTTTCATGCGGTTTTTTTTAAATAGATATCTATCTACTCTAGAGTGATTCAAGAGGAAGATTTATTTGTATAATTTAATGCAGACGAAGTCACGGGCAGAGGCTAGTTATTAATATGACACTAAGTGCTGCATAACTCCACTAGCAGATGACCTCACAGACGCAAACTTGAATACTGCGAAATTGCAATTATAAATATATTTTGCTGAAAATAAAATAAGTTGGTATGTTGCTTTTTCGCTAACAATATCTATATACCCCTTATTTATTAAAAGTTACAGTCCTGTTGTAAGAAAATGATGATTTATAATTTTCTGGGTAATAAGTAAAAACAAACTCTCAGACGCAATTAAGTTAACTAAAGCTTACTTAACGAGCGTTTATGAATAGGAGAGTACCTAAATGCAACGTCGTTGGGTCCAGGCAGCTAGGTAAAAAGTACTTAAAATAACCTTAAGTAAAAGTCAATCCCACCACTGAAGATGTGTCAAATAAAAATTGTGACCGAAACTATCTATAGGTATCTAAATAAATAAATGCCTATTAGCAACGGCAAGTCTAGTAAAAACTAGTAAGAACTTCGACTTAGCCATTTTTTAAAGGTCTATTATCTTCAACAATAGGTACTACGAATCTAACACGTATAGGTGTATACCTACCTACAAAACTTCTAATAAGTACCTCATTATGATATACTTACGACTTACAGTTCAATATACACGCAGGTAATTGACATTAAATTAATTTAACTACACATTATCTCCAGATGAGCATCAATTTAACAACCATAACCATTGCTCACGCGCACCTATCAGTATCAATGGCAGTAAGTAGCAATAACCAATCTAAATCGTTAAGCAAGAAAGACTGTGTATAGATAGGTAGGTACTTCTATTATAAACTTGTATAATGGGGTGTCACAAAAACACAAATGTATTTTGCAAACTCGGCAGGCTGGTTGGTCTGCACGCCCCTACCAAGTTTTATATTCTAATTAGGTACATAATAAAAAAAATGTATATAATTTTAATGGATAGGTACTCTAAGAACTTGGAATTACATGCACGTAAACATTCTTTAGCTAGAAAATCAACAATAAAACCTATGGGACGGACGGAGCCCTGTTAGGTGTCAGTACCTACTTGTCTAGATCGACAATCTGTATACAAAATGTCGTTAGTGTTTTTGTAAGACGGGTGCATAAGCAGATTGATATTAAGTTTCTACACACGTTTGATTTCACATTGCAATAGAAAATACCTGGTAAGGTAAGCACAGATTCTAATCTCGTGCACAGTTGACTACAATTTCTCTACCTATTGGATATTTTTAAAGGAATATTTTTTTAATTTCGAGAGGTCCATGTTTTACATGCTTAGTTAACCTTAAAATGACACCAGGAATACAGCTGACACCCAGACTGGGCATACCTAATTCGTAACGTTCCTATTTTGAAAAATATTTCTTTGCTATTTTCTAAATTCTCGATTAAGTCACGAGGAGGCAATAATATCTTACATCTTCATATTTGAAAAACAAGTACCAAGTAACAAGTAAGTAAATAGTAGTGTGACCTCCAGTAACACTGATGGCCAAGTTTTTTTGTACTGTACCTACATGTTAGCCTATATATCAGCCCTCGAGGCTGGCAACAAGTGACAACGCATCTGCAATTCTCTAGTGTTGCGGGTGTCTATGTGACCCACTTGCTCGCTTGTCTTCCATGTCGGATAGAATTTGTCTATTTTCATAAATGAGTCGTTTTAAAAAAAATACATAGTTAAGGGCTTAATAACAACAAAAGTTAATTGATTCCTTCGTGTTACGATCATTTCACCTTCATTCCATTGCAATAAGGGTGAAAAAGTCGTAACACAAAGGAATCAATTAACTTTTGTTTTAATTAAGGCCCTTACCTATGTACATGTGTTTTGAAAACGACTCAATTGCGGCCTTAGTTTGGAGAGGTCCATACATCAATTATTTAGAGTCGAGATATAACATCAGCCGCTCAAAAGTGTGACGGCAAAACAGTTCGCAAAGTTGCGTTGATCAACGCAGTCGCCTGTGGAACTTCGACGTGAATCTGTCTCAAAATTTTTGAAAGTCTGTAATGTTTTGCTGTAGGTACTTGCTTGGAACGTTTTTTTTAATCCATAACGTTTATTTTGCAAATAGACCGCTAAAGGCTCTTTGACATGTCTTTTTGAAACAACCAGCGCGTGCGAAAAGACCATTACTGCCAAGAAGAATGCGCGGCAAGAAACTTGTCAGAAAGACATTTCAGTTCAGTAACTCTATAACTTCTGTAGAATTTACAAAAACTATCTTATCCTTATCAAATCACCTAACAGTACTCATTAATTTTGACTTTGATCCCGGGCCGTTTGTCTGCGCGTGCGCTGGCTCTGTCGGAGTTCCGCCCGACGAGAAATCGCGTCCGTCGGATAAGGCCCGCGGCCGGCGTCGGGGCGTTGCGAAATAAAACAATTACATACATTACCAGTGTATCAATACCTAACTGTTGTAAAGAACCTTAATTTAATTATCCTTTTCCACCACGCCTTATGTAGTTTTAACAATTTTTATCCAAGGCTGCGGCTACGACGTGGTCAGCGATTACGTATTAAACGCTTGCATTGATTCAATAATCAGTCGTTTAGTTCCAGCTTTAAAAGGTTTTATACAAAATGTTTTTGTTGCTCTTATGCACCAGAAGATTGCAATCTTGCACCCAAAGATGTTACTGAAAAATTACACAATTATTATTTCAGTAATCGCGGCTCCAAAGAGCCGCACGACAATGTCGTCTTTGGCAATAATTGTCAGATAGAATATCATGTTCAGTAACCGCGAACTTGACGGGCTGATTAGGCCACTGGCCGCTTGTCATCGTCAGTGTGTCCGTCTTCATTGCACAATGATCTGTAACGTCGCATGACGTAACGCGACGTGCAGCAGATACCTGTTGAGATAGATCGCGAGATATCGAGGTATTATGCCCGGTAATGCGAGCCGGCGATGGATTAATGAGAGGTCTCCGATCCTCGGTCCTACCCGATTGTTAGGCGTAGTTAACATGTCATGCAGCTGCGGCTTGATTTCATTCGGGTCACATCACGTTTCGTAATTTAATACGGCCCGCCTCTGTGCAATTAGCTTTATTTTTTATACCTTAGTATTTAAAAAATACAAAATTAACCTAGGTGGTAGAGACAACCAGTACACTCGACATCAAATTCATTGATGTGAGTGAAGAATGTAATCGATCTATTGACAATGCGTCGGTTATTTTCGACAATGCGGCACAATACTACAATGCATCGTTGGTTAAATTCATTCAACTTTTGAGCAGGTACAATACTTAGTCATAATAATATTACACTTTCACTACCTCATTTACTGAAGTAGTACTTATGCAATCTAAGGAGGAAGCTTCCTCAAGAGCACTAGATAGATAGATATGCTAATTTCTAATAGATGCGCTACATAATTATTTCCCTACAAATTATGTTTTTATTAATATTGTACATAACGTATTTTTATACATATTGAATAATAGGTAGACTATCAAAAGAATTTCGTCATACACATACATAATAGTACTGAGGGTAGGTAAAGCTGTAGGTAGTTGTGAAAACGATTAGCTTCAGGGCAGCACGTGCTCCTGAAAGTTGTTTGCTAGAGTTCGCAATAGCGTTAAGAAACGGCCCGATTTTGCGTAAGTATAACAGGTATCGGGCCATTGCTAGTTTTGCATTTTAATATGTGTGATCAATTAAGAAATCGTATGCGTGCGATACTATTGGTTTGCGTTGTTACACGTAACAGTGTCGTGGGAGTCGAGTGTGTTCTCGCGACTAAATGCACTGTTAATTGCCGCGCTATTATGCCGGTCGTGGGCAGAATAGTTCTATTATATGATACAGAGTTGATAAATAGCATCCCTTTTAATTTATGCAAGGATGTCAATTGGCGATTAACGGAGCGTTTGAATTAGTTTTGCAACACGTAACTACGAGTATCTGCAATAGTACACAAGATTATATGTCAGAAGAAGTTGCGGCCGGCATTTCACTATTAATAGTTTTAGCATTTGATGCTTTTAGATCGATTACCGATAAGTTGATGTTTCTGACCACTGAGTGTAACTAGCACAATCATAATCAAGATAAATGAGACTGAGGCTGCGGTGCTACTGATCTAATCCACAAGCTAATTTGATGCTTCTTGCCTGCACCGTCTCAAAGTCTTACCGTCATGAAAATGTATGAGACTTAAACTTAGGTTGTAGAGGTATGCTAAGAATGTTCGTAGTAAAAGCACCGCATCTGTCACCGTTTCAGTAATTAAGAAGGCCTATTATATTTAGCGGTAACGAGAAACTAATGAACCTTGATGATGGCTGCAATCGTTGTCTGTTTGCTAATTTGAATTTAACTCGGGTCCCGCAAAAAAGTACTGTTTGGAATTTCACAAGTGCGTTTACCTTCAACAAAATTAATGCAGAAAAATGCTCGTTTATTTTTCTTTCGGAAACATAAGTAATCTTTAATTAACTCTCGGTATTTATTTGCAGAAGTTCGTCGACGCAGGAAGCCAACACAAACTGATTCAAGATGGAGAAGGACAAGATAGTTTTTAAAGTAAGTCACATTGAGCTTAATTACACAAACGGACGACTCACGCGTCAAAGTCGAGGTAGTTTCATGGTGAAAGCACATTGAGCTTTTTAGAATTTAAGTATACTTAAATGATTTAAAGACGACATGTTAATAATGTTGTTATATTGAACATCCTTTTCAAGCATAGCAATCGTCTAGCCATTGAATCGTATTCCAGTTAAGTTGTTTGTTGATAGTAGCAATTTTTTTTTATTAACATTTTTGTTAAGGTCCCCGATAAAATTATGAAATGGGTGCACATACTATTTGAATACTTGTCGTAAATCTGACAGGCATGTAAGATATACAACACGTATTTCACAATACAAATTTATTGTTTCAATGCGAGCGATAACATTGCCAACTTAATTATGTACAATGTTTTATTGGCAGCTCTAACAAATTGTAGGCAGGCAGGTAACGAATAGTAAAGGCAAGTGTGAGCTGTTTATTTTTACGTCAGCACGTTCTACATTGTACCTACTAGGTATTCATAGTCGTAGCAGGATGTCTTATGATGGTTCTTCGCTTTTTGCTAAGTGATTCTCGATCACACGTAGATATTCCAGTTGAAGCTAAAGTACTCATGGAAAGACCGTGTGTATTTATTATTATTATTATTATTTGCTATGGAACTATTTAATGAGCGTTTATTTCTAGTGTAAACACGACGAGGGCTAATAAACGCAATGTCAACTTCGCTGTTGCAATAACTTTTCGACGCGTTATGTTGCACATCACAGTTCAGAGGACACTTTAATTAGCATAAAAACAACAGAAACTAACCGTTTCGGTACCAGTTTCCACGCAAACAACTCTTTTGGAACAATTTCGTTAATGCGCAGCCATTTTGGAGCACTTACAGCTATTCAGAGGAAACAGCGTTTCAAACCATTTTAAAAATGGTAGTTTTTGACAGACATCCGCTTCCATTTTTTGAGTGAAGTATATACCTCTTTAAGGAGTGGCAATGGCAAACGTTGTGTAACAAATTCAATTAAGTAGTAGCTAGTACCTGTTTTCACACATCATCAATATTTAACTTAAACCATACACCACATGAAAAATTATGGGCAAGAAAGGACGAAACATAAACTGCAGCACTTTAATACTTGATAGTTAGATGAATAATTATTTGTTTGCTGAATTAAACTCTCGTGCATGTCGGCGATGGATGTCGCCGCCCTGTCGTATCCGAAAGGCTCGCCGCGTCGTGCTCGTGCGACCGAGGCATTCCTCCCGCCTCGCTCGTTACTCGCACAAGGCTCTGCGTTCACTACCTGCGCTTAGGTCATCTCAGTTGACCATTTAACTCAAAGTAATAATATTGTGTGTAATTATTGTGTCCATATGAGACTCAGTACATTTTACATATATACATACATAAATAATAAAAGTAAAATCAACAAAAAGGATGTTTTATTCCAATTAGAATAACCTTTTTGTCTGTCATCTGAAACGTACTCTATGAAAAGTCTACGTAGACAGAGTTCTAGTTAGATGACAGGTAGAGCAATGTAAAGCCATTTGTCGCCAGTGTGTGTTACAATTATGTATGTTTTCACGACCTCTACATGACGCGAGTAGCGAGTTGTGTGGTGGCAAAGATGTGAGTTAGCTTATGGCATGAGGATAATTAAATTTAAACACAACGTAGGTTGTGCGTGTCGTTGCACTCGGTGCAGCCGCTGTGATTAATGGAGCCCTTTGAGAAGGTTCCAAACCGGCTCATCAAGTTAAATGCATGTTATGCGAGTAACGTAGGTAGGCTGTTGTAATGTGCAGATACTAAGTAATAATAGAACCGTACTTTGTATTTCTAATTTAAACAGATGGAATTGAAAAATAACACCAAACGGGAAATGCTTATGGCGCTAACTTCAAAAGGGATCTTCAACTTAACTCTACTTATTATCCGATTATACCAGTGTTTATGGTAAGTAGCTGAAGCGCAGTGTTTCATGCGCTCAAGAGCGGACATACAGAGATAAATATTAAAGAAATACGCAGACATTTTTTTGGCTAACTATCATTTACGTACTTCGAGTTGGTGCGAAACTAGTTTGGTGACCCGACGGCCATCGCAGTTGGTACGCGGGGCGAATGACATTCCGCTCCTTTTCCTTTGTTTGTTATTGAGTCTCAAGTGGAAAATACCTTGAATAAATACTTGACGTCACTGTTCAGCATAAAAAACAGGATGTACCTACTAACTTAGGCGTGATAAGGGTGCGTTAATGTACGACTGGTTAGTTCGCGTAAGTAGGTACTGCAAGTGAATCAAATGGGAAACACGAATTATCGGATCGAGCACTAAGAGGACTTCCATTTCAGGGGTGCTTTTCTCTACAAGAAACTAGCCTACGAAGTGATCTCTGCATTTAGCAATCAACAATCATAACTTAACCTGTTCTCCCGTAGGTATTATAGGGTGTCATGTGTCCTGGTCAACTGGTTAATGCACGACCAACTACGTAACTAAGACAGGCCATGCATTTTGAGTCATACGTACTTCGATAGTATAATACTTGTTTACGCAGATAGCAGTTTTTGTACGAATTCAACTCGAACACTTTTTTAACATATAGAACTGGTTTGCCTGTTTTTACTACTTGCGTACTCACGTACCACATATACATACACTTACGCGCGTATGAACTACAAACACGCACTGAATCTGAATAAATGAAATCGAAACTTTAATATCTTGTCCATGTCCAACACACATAGGTACCTACTATTATTATATGTCTGTGTTTTACGACTTACTAGTACATCTATCATAACTAAGTATGGATAGTAAAATAGTAAAGTGAAATAAAATGTACCTACTTACATTCAAGAACACTTTCGGAAATCTCAATGATTACAAATAAATCATAAATAGGTAACTACATAATATGTCTGCTGTCTGGGGCACGCTAAACTTTGAAATTCCCTGACTGTTCTTTGTGACATTTTCAGAGATAGCTTTAGCACGGATGTTATATCAAAATTAGATGGTGGCAAAATATTACAATCAAAGTTTAAAAAGTTGCGAACAAAGTCACGAGCGCCAGTATAATAATCAAACATTATTGAGATATAACACCCTCCTACGCAAATAGTTACGCTAATTATCAGGTAACTAAACATCAGTAGGTACGTGTGATAAATCAATCTCGGACAGAAAAAAAACTTGAATTCCGAAAGAGTTACTACAACGTTTATTGAAGCGAAAAGAATGATTCCGGCAGCGTTTTCGTTCCACCGATGAAGCACAACATGTTATATACAAAGTGCGGCGAGGTGCGGCGGACAGACTTGTTATTCATTGTATTAGTTGTATCATAGTTGCAAGAATACACAATAGGTCATGATAGATCCGTTGTTTGGAGGTAAGCAGGTTAATCGGGGTATTTATTACAGGGGTTTCTTTCGTTTCCAAAGTCCGGCAAATAATCGTATTTAAGCATGATTAGAATTAAAACACAAATGGCGCTACAGTCCGCGCGAGGGCTCCGAGGAATCATAACATATCATATCATATTATGTCATTGTGTTTTATGTACAATAAAGAGTTATATATACATACACATACATAAGTAACAAATAAACTCTGTAAATTAATAATACTACGTAATTATAAAAATTGATGCATGACTTTAAAAGTTAAAAAAATTACCTCGGCGTTCGAGCGCGTACGGTCGTGTGGTCGTCTAAAAGAACCTCATCCAGGAAGAGAGCGTTGCGTTCGAGAGAAAATCATAGTTTGACCCATTCGCTCGCAGACGTTGCACAGAATCCGGTGTCTTAGGTACCATTTTGATGTTCCGTACAACCGATGGCAGGACACGGAAGACTCCTGATTCAGTGTTATATCTTCGAGCGAACGGGTCAAGTAATGTTTGTGTGCCAAAAGCAGCTTCGTTTAGTAAACCACACTCCTGCATATTGAATCTTCTCATGCAGTTCTTTCTAAACCACCTAAGCGCCAAGCCAATTCCCTCCATGCGTGTATGTACGGCCTTAATAATTTTAATGGAATCAATCTGACTTTACTTCATACACAGTAGTCACGCAATGAGCTGTTAAGTTGGCACCATCCGGCAACAGGCTTTATTGGTCACGAGTGAGGATCACGACTGGCAACATTCTTAAAATATGCGCTGCGTGTAGTCAACCTGTTATGACATCATTAATCACTATTTTAAATTAAAAACATAATCTATACACCCTTAATCATGCTAAACGTGACTTTAAGGTTTTGTTACCTTAGGCCCTGTCTACCCCGTAAGGGATAAAGGCGTGATATATGTATATATATAAAAATTTAAGTCACGCTGCGAATTGTTGACCTTTTTTAGTAGTCTGCTTTGAATGGCTTCCGAACAAAACGAATGCATGAATAAATAGAGAAACTATTATTTTATTTCTCAGTTGGTTATACAAAAATGGCTCTTTTCCGATTTGTAAATGGCTATAATAAGTAATTGTAAGATGTTACAAACCTACCGCACAAGTGAAGTGTTGTTGCAAAACGTTCAAGCTGCGGTATTGCAAGATATATTGAATGCAGTGCCTAAGATCAGAATAGTGCTTCATTTCGCGTTGACAATTCGCCAATTACTCGTCTAAATAAAAAATGAAAAAAAAAAAACAGTTATTTAGGTATTAGGTAAGTAAGTTAAAGAGCTGCAATTCCCCGCTCGTGCGGCTTGGATTGACGAATCGAATATGACAAGTTAATTGAAACGAGATGAGTGATGTGGCTGGCAAACGTTCCTTGAAATTTATGTTATCGGTACTATCCGGGTATTAATATTAACATCATGCTAAACGTGGCCTCTTGTTACCTCAGGATCTGTCTCTGTGTGTGTGTGTGTTATTATTAACATCGTTTGATCAAAATTGTAGACTCAGTTGGGGTTAGCTCGAAATTGTCGTGTAATATTTTTAACCGACTTAAACAAAGGAAAAGGTTCTTAATTCCGCGGAATCTTACACCTTAAATCTTAATAAATCGTTTTTTTTAACCTTTCATTGTGAGAACGTCTACATCACTACATAGTATAAAACAAAGTCGCTTTCTCTGTCCTCATGTCCCTATGTCCCTATGTATGCTTATATCTTCAAAACTACACAACGGATTTTGATGCGGTTTTTTTAATAGATAGAGTAATTCAAGAGGAAGGTTTTTATGTATAATTCTACGCAGACGAAGTCACGGGCAGAAGCTAGTAATATTATAAATGTCGAAGTAACCCTTTCTGTCTGTCTGTTTCAATTTCACGCCTAAACCACTGAACCGATTTTAATGAAATTTGGTACAGAGATAGTTTCAGTCCAGGAGCAGAACAAAGAATACTTTTATCCTGGAAATTTCATAGTTCCCACAGGATATCGATAAGTGAATTCTGCGCAGACGGAGTCGCGGTTAACAGCTAGTATTAAATAAAAGGAAAAAAAAGTTACATCGAGCACGTTGATGTCTTCTACATGGTGATTACTTTGCCCTCGTCTTGATAGGGATCATTTAAGTATATTGTTTAAATATATTTCATTGTATAATGAACATTTTGAATTTACCTAAGTAGATAATTCAGCCATATGTTTTGACAAATTACATTAAACCGACACAATAAATACCTACAGGTATTTTTCTATGACAAATAGCTTAAGTACCTAAGCTAGTAACGATACTGAATGCCATACAAATTTGGATAATGGTAGAAAAGTTATTAACGGTTATATACTTTCTTTATTATATATTTATTAGACATTATGTTGAATAATTACATGTAACAACATCAGTTATACAATTTTGATGCAACTGTAAGGCAAATGAAACAAAAAAACCTTTTTTAGGTCTATAATTTAGAACAATGCGACTTTAAGTATTTCTCAAGACTACAATTTAATGCTTTGAGCATTTGTTTAAAGCAGGACACTGGTTTTAATTTTTATTTTTTACCAATTCACTCCCGCGTCTTCGCATCCGTTGAATTTTTTTCTCTGCATAAGAATCTTATTCATGTTTATTTATTCACCTACACACATACGATCCGCTTTATTAATACATTCAAAGGGGAAATCACTCGTAACGTAAGAGCGCAATTTGCACACCGTTTAGTACGGGTGCCTATTAATTACTTGTCAAGTCCTCTAATGCCTATTGTATTCTAATTTATTTATATCTGTTTAAGAACGCTAAGGCTAATCTAGTCACGACCTCATCTCGATGACATTGCATATGATAAGCATAAATGTTGCTTGAATAACTCAAAGTCTCGGAGACTGATAGCTTTCTCAGCTCGGCAAATCTTGTCGTCATGAGTTTATGAATGGGGCTGTCATCGGTGAAAAAGTCACGGACAATAGTTGTTACTTACAAATTGCTTTAGAAATTTAGAGTCTTGATACCGCTTAGCTTCTATTAAATCGAATAAATACCTAAGGTAAACGCAGCTATCAACGATTCATCGAAAATCTGCTACGACCCGCTTGCATGTAGAAGATTTATACGTATAGCTTGATAACCCGTGCGAAGCTGGGGCGAGTCGCTGGTAAATAATAATATTTTAAATAAAAACATGGTTTATTTTAGAAAGTAAGTTAAATGGTTTGCGTCAACATCAATGACAACATTAAAAGATCACAAGAAGACGAATAGAAAGTATCATGATGTATACCTGAGAGTCAGCATACGGCGCTACCTAAGAAGTCGACATTTCGACGGCATAAGTGATGCACCTCACGAAATCTATTTAGAAAGATGGCGCGCACGAACTCCTGTGAGTATTCTTACAAGCACCTTTTACCTTCACCGAGCATTATCTGTCTTTTTTTAATTTTGCAAATTGATTTTGAACCTCTTCCGTAGTTGCATTTATGATTTGGCACGAGTTATGTACAGAGGTTCAAAGCAAACCTATATTAAAGTCAACAAAAATAATTGAATTTAGTATAAACATTTGTAAAAAATTGGGACGAATGCTATTCGCTTTCCAGTAGAAGTCAGGTAAAGACGTGATGTATGTACTTATGTATGTAAAGAAAACCTAATCAGATTTTCATCGTGACCCTAATACACCGGTGTTGTCTGGAGTTCCTACCATTTTTGTCTGGCTTCGCTTAGCAACTGAGACTAATAAAAAATACCCCTCTTGCCTGTCAAGAGCCTAGCGTCTGCCTCTACAGTCGGTCACGTTTCTGCCATTACGCATCTCAATGTTAAGACGATACAAAGGCTCGCATCGTTTGGCTCATTTTTAATAACCGAGCTTCCTCTAAAGAACAATTGCGATCTATCAACCCTGACATTTGAATTTGAATTTTCGGCTCCAATTGCTTCTTGGGAAATGTGTGCCCTTTCTAGATGAATATTTAGTTCAAACTTATTTCATTTGCTCTAGATAAAAGGCAGCGTTGTAACTAACCTTTTATGCGTGGTGCGCGCTACTGCGTGATGTTATTTTAATCAGTGCATTTATGATACCCTTATCAATTTTTTTTGTTCAAATTTAATGTTATTTTATGGAATTCAATAAATTAATAGAGCAAGAGCCCGCGACGGCCAGGCCTTCGTTATTTTATAAAAGCTGAAAGTTTCTCTGTATATGTCTCTAACACAGGTAAGAACGACCCGCGACTATAGGGTTCCGATTGTGGTTACTTCGGCAGGTAACAGGTAGTAAAGGTGTATAAAATAGTACCTTAAATTCGTCTGGCCGTCGCGGGCTCTTGGTCCATATTTGGTCAAAAACAATTGAAAACTTTAAGGAACATAGTTACATAACATGTTCTTTTTACGATAATAAATCACACATTATAATAACTTAAGCATTGATTAAAATTTGTTCCTTTACCTACAACATCCTTGGAATGTTAACCAATCCGGAGCAGGTCGCCTTAATTTTGACTTAAAAATTATAAGTTTTTATTGGAAGACTTGGAGCGCGCCACTAATATCTAAAATTATATATTCCTATAAAACTGCACCTCAAATTATGTAAATGATCGACTTTTTTTTGTTGACAAGATTAATTAGACCTGTTTTTTAACTCTACTCGTATTTTAAATTCAGCACAATTTTTTACCAATATCGAGTAATATTTTCATTTACTTATAGGTAAAGTGTTTTCAAAGTTCAGTCCGGGTCCAGTGTCTGTCCCAGCCCTAGTTACGGCACTGGTTAGAATAGAAGTTGGAATGTCGAGCATTGGTTGTGGTGACGACGAGAATTCGATCAGAATTCTATTAGTGTGACAGGTTATTACGAGTAATGCGTGTATCGAATATAGAGCCTTCCGTAGATGGAAGTGGATAGTGAGTATTCAATATTTATATTCACCATAAAGAGATAACACTATTCTTGATAATGCCTATCTACCAACATTGAAATAGCGAGTATGTTTAAGTAAATGTGGTTTCGAATTACCTAGCTACTTAATCTATATCGTCAATTGTAAATAAATCAAATACCTACCTACCCACTCTACTCTATTATCGCTGAAAATAGAGTTTTTTATTTCATCACAAATTAATCATGAGGGAATAGGCGAAAATCTTACGAATCATGTTGGCGATGCGGGTTGAAGATGCGGCCACCCATCATTATTTTGATTCCCCTTTCGACCTAGGTATACCTATATACGATACGCCGACAATCACGTTGAACGTGGCCTTTGGGTATTGTTACCTTAGGCTCTGTCTACCCCGAAAGGGATAGAGACGTGATTAATGTATGTTATGTTTGTATGTATTTACAAATCTATAACATAGTCTTACATACATACATAACATACATAAACCACGTCTTTATCCCTTACGGGGTGTAGACAGAGCCTAAGGTAACAAGACCTAAAGGCCACGTTCAGCGTGATTGTGTGCGTATAGGTGGAAAGGGGAATCAAAATAGTGATGGGTTGCTAGTCGCATCGCCTATAACATGATTCCTAAGATTTTCACCTATTCCCTCGATGGGCTTTTACCACTGCGCGGGAAGAGAAGCAACAGGTACCTATATTGTATGTTTTAAAATACGATACATTTTTTTTATTTTAGCTTCAATTGACGTGCCAATTATCTACACTTTTTGACAAAGTTTAATCGGTCATAATGCAAAATACATATTCAATTAGCACAAACAAGAATGTATGTTTTATGTGCGATCAAGTACTACTACTAGTTGTATTTATTCTAAAAGGAAGTATGATCAGAAGTACGAGTATGGCAGCCGTATGCACACCTTCACACTTCCTCCTTATGTTTTTATGCTACTTTTTATTAGCAAGTGTTAATTTAGGTACATTTATTAAAATGTGTAAAGTGTGTAGCTATGCATTAGACTCGTTACAAGTAGTGACTTCCTACTCCGTAGCAAGTTGGATATCATCTAACCTTCATCAATATGTATGACCACGCCTCTACATCTTTATTTAACGTATATGATTAGTTCATGTTACGGATAATATGGAAAAGTGAGTTGTAGCGGTTTAGCCATAGTTTCCGAGTTTTGATAATGTTATTTAAAACACTTTTACTTTGTCGGTCCCTCGTTTAATGCTGCTCTCATCTACTCAAAGGTTAACTGGTAGAGATCCCTTATAGGGATAAGTTCGCCTTTGTGCGTATATTAATTTACGACCGGATAGCCTAGTGGTTAGTGACCCTGACTATGAAGCTAGAGGTCCTGGGTTCGAATCCCGGTAGGGGCAGACAGTTGTATGATGAATACGAATGCTTGTGCCCGAGTCATGGATGTTGTATGTATTTAAGTATGTATTTATCTACATTATATAAGTATGTTTATCCGTTGCCTGGTACCCATAGTACAAGCTTTGCGTAGTTTGGGGCTGGGTCAATTGGTGTAATTTGTCCCAAGATATTTATTATTTTATTATTAATGTTATTTTTATTTTTTTGTGAATTGTATCTGTTTCTTTATATTTGTACAATAAAGAATTTACTTACTTACTTACTTACTTGGAACGTTGGACACAGTTTTGAAACTCCGTATACATTTTACTTAAGAACAAGTTTAAGTGAGACTTTTTTTGCTCAACCTTTTTAGTAATGATGTTGCCACAAACAATTCAACGAAAAGAAACAAAATAAGATCAGTAACAGAACCAATAGCATAGTAATGTTTGTTGTGGATGAAAGCATTTATCCTTTTCTTACCCATATGTGAATGTAATAGGGTTAAAAGCTTTTCGTCCGCGATAAACCCCTAGCCACCAAGTTGCGGCAAAATAAGCCCATTATATTATTAAGATTTATGACTTGGTACAACGCCATTAAGTCAAAAAGTATCCACATTCTTTGCCCACTGCACACTTCATATATGTACTCACATATTTTCACAGGAATGTTTAAAGTTCTTGAAATGAAGGCGCGTGTTGCACAAATGGATTGGAATATTACAAATGGATTAAATGAGCAATTTTGAAGCGTAATCATGTTGAATTTTGACAATAACATTTTAGTATAAAGATACCTAGTGAAGCACCCACTAATGAGGTCAAATTGCTGTTGCTTATGAGATACATAGTACTTGAGAAGAGAAAGTTTAATCTTCAGGAGACATTAAATGTTTGCTGCTGTGTCAAATGAACATTAAATTGTTATGACCTAACCGTTCGTATTGATAATGTCGTAATCTAATTTGATCATTACAGTTACAATAGAAAGATTGAAATCAATGGAAAATGGTTTTAATATTATAATGTAAGCCTGTCGCTAAATTAAATTTATAAAATATTTTTTTTTGTGAATATATTTATAACTAGCTTCTGCTTTCTGCTTCTAGCTTCTATATATACAACGTGTTACAAAATACCCCGTAAAAATATAATTAATTATTAAAGCCAAAAATATTGTCAACTCTAGTAAGCTGTCATGTCAGGGAACCAGATTATTTAATAGAAAGGCCTACGTACACTATTCTACCTAATAATTGTCTACTTTAATAGTTTTTCAATTTTTATTCCTAAATGTTGGCTACCTCAATAAACGAATGTCATCATACTCAAGTACTGGCTTCAAAAAATGACAAGTTGGAAAAAAAAATGTTGTCAATTTCAAATCTTTTAGTCAATATCCTACAACTGTTTCGAGTTTTTTTAGGTAGGTACATTCTGCGTAGTTTACTCTTTAATTTTACTGAAATAGGGTTTGCACATCAGTGAAAATAATAATATTTTTTTAATTTTTTGGGGTATGTTATACAGCGTTACTACGGTTCTTAAATATTGTGAATGGACTCGTTATAAGGCCCCATTTAACCTCCTTTCGGCTTTACGGTTAGTTTTGTAACACCCTGTATATACCTAAACCTTCATCTTGAATCACTGTATATATAAAAAAAGTTGCGTAGTTTTAAAGGTCTAAGAATACATAGTGACAGACAGACAGACAGCGGAAAGCGACTTTCTTTTATACTATGTGTTGATGTGAACGATTAACATATGCATAGATTGTGTTCAGATTTGGACCAGTTGATACAAGTAATTCAACAACTATTGCTTGATTGGTACATTTAATTAAATGTCATTTCATTAGCTTCATGATGATGTCTCGCAGGACATATTTTGAGTTTCCAAAATCAAGACTTTAAATGTTTTGTTTCTTGTTTAATAGATTTCCTACCTGTCAACTAGTTACTTCATATTATGTTGAAGTAAAAAGAAAGTATGACATTATAGGACATTTTTGTATTTGACACATTTGTCTTACGATTGCTTGTTTACATTTTAAGTCCAAATAATAACTTACCACGTGTGCTATTCAGAAATTTGAGTAAATTGCTTACTCAAATACTTCCATGCTGGTCTGGGAGGAAATAAAAAACATAGAATGTACCAGTTGCTTCTCTTCCCGGGCAGATGGTAAAAACCCATCGAGGGAATGGGAGAAAATCATAGGAATCATGTTATAGGCGATGCGGCTAGCAACCCATTACTATTTTGATTCCATTTTCCATCTATACCTAGCCCCACAATCTTGCTAAACGTGGCCTGTAGATATTGTCACCTTAGGCTCTGTCTACCCCGTAAGGGATACAGGCGTGATTTGTGTATTGTATTGTGTATTCAAATACCCCAAATCAAGATAACACATCTTTGTATGCCTTAAAGTGCGGTATCTAGTTATTATACATGGTTAAATAAATAACGCACTAAATTAATAGAGACCACACGAAAATAGTATGATACTGTGGAGTCAACAGACAGTCCTATCACGCGGTATTACTGCGCCCCAGATATGGCGGCTTATCGTAGCTCCCAGACTGTGAATACACTTTTACTATTACAAGGATCAAATTACACGATTTATCTACTGATTATCAATTATAACTATCCAATGATTGCTACTGTTAAAATGAAGACATCCGCTTTGATAATGGGTACGCACCGCAGTTGGCTAATAGTGGAAGGTATTCGGTTAAAACGGTCGTAAAGTTTAAGTAATAATTATAAATTGAGTGATTTTATGTGTCTTTTATTACAAATATTACACGACACGAACAGTTAATTGCTCGCACAGCATGCTCGAAGGTTCGATGAAGAATCTCCATAAAATAACATTACGCAATACTTTGGCCTGACAGATTCATTTAGTGTACCTAAATTACTTTGTGACGCGGCTTTTAGTAACACTCATATAAATTTATTGCGCTTTGCGACAGCTTCAATATTTTGACAGCATATTTTTAGGTACGAATGTACGTTTATGAAACTAGTCGTATCTTTAAATTTAAACACTTTAATGCTTAGTTTGAATAAACTCAACGAAGTGGGTATCACACATCACTGTCACTTTTTGTTATTTTTCTAAGCTGGGAGTGACAAACGAGAGGTGATCGAGCGGCATAACTTGTCGCTACAAAACGGGCACTTTCTTAAGTTCTTACTAGAGATTACATGTGCTCGGCTAGACTAGTTTGGTCACTTTTCCTGTCACACGAATTAATGTCTTAATTACAACTGTCTCCGTGACATGCCGGGTCTTCTCGGTAGTGGTGGTGCAACGGCCCAGTGTAAAAGTATTGAGATATTTCTAGTCGGAATCACGAGTTTTTACGCTTCACCGCAACGGTCGGCACGTGTTTGAGGTAATGTTAGTTTTCTAGTTTCAGCTGCTTTCTCCAATCGACGACGACTCACAATTAGTTTGGTGAAGGGCCTTTCCTTTCTTCTAAAATCTATAGCTTGTGCTAAAGAATGACAAATACTCGTACCTACATACTGGATAAAATTGCTCTGACAAGACGTTCGCACGGCTAAATAACACGCATGTTAATTTTTATGTCAAAATATCTTCCGCCATCTTTGATACAAAAAAGAATATCAAATTCGGGCTCAGAGCTACCAAATTATAGAAATGTTACCCGCCATCTTAGAGCCAAAAAAAACCTAAATACCTACCCACATAAATAAAGAAGCAATGTCAATGTTCTTAATTAGAATTAAAGGTAATTTAATTAAATTACGCATACTTTTTAGGGTTCCATAGTAAATAAGCAACCCTTATAGTTTCTCTATGTCCGTCCGTCCGAAAGCTGTAATTTGGCATGAGTGTACATACATATTAACTACACCGATAAAGTGGTAAAATACGACCGTGAATATTTTTTTTAGTGTACCTCCCTTACACGTAAAGTGGGGATGATTTTCCCCCCGTTATTTCCCATAGTGTGGAGTGTCGTTGTAAAGGTTGTTCAAAAATGTTGTTCGTGTGGCAAAACCAATTTTCAATTCAGGGCTCCGTTTACGAAATATTAAGCTTTAAAGTTTTAACTGTCGTTATAGTCAGGTGTCCCCCCCATGCCAGCTACGGTAGCATTTGGATAGGTGAAAAAATGTGTGGTAACGTAGTATATAATAACAAAGTTTAAAGGAAAAGTATCACAGAGGTTGGCTTTACAATTTAAGGGGTAACAGTCGACCAACTGATAAAATGTACCTGAAACCGTGAACTATGTTCATAGTATCGAATAAAAATGAAAAATAATTGTGTAGTATGTTCATAATATCCGCCTGTTGCGACCGGCAACTACGGAACCGTACACTGCGCGTGGCCCGACACGCATGGTTTTTGATAACAATGTTGAATTAATATCTTCTTGGTATGTAATTATTATTTAAGATTTTTCTTGTTATAGTTTTATATTTATCGTTACGCTTGTATCTACGCAGTTTTTATACATAACATGTAATTAGGTCAGCATATTGATAGCAATTGATAGCTTAAATTAAGTCAGACTATGTGATGCTTACGTAACAACTGAAACAAAATGTAAATGTCGATAGTTTGCAAAATGTTAAAATCGGAAAACAAAGAAGTTATATAAAAATAAATACAATGAACACTAAACAAACCAGGCGAAATTACGTTTTTCATTTACCTTGAGCTTTTCGGTGAAGGAAAACATCGTGAGGAAACCTGCACACATCTTCAATGGTGTGTGTGTAGTTCCCAACCCGCTCTGTGCACGCGTGGGAACTATTGCCCAAGCCCTCTCATTCTGAGAGGAGGCCTGTGCCCAGCAGTTTAGCTGGAGATGATGATGATGATGAAACAAACCAGGCAAAGAAATAACTCAAATATTTATTTACGTTGATAACAAGATCAAATCCTGTCAAGACCCATGACCATTGATTCTTCAAAAGTCCTTCGGGAAAGTTTTTTTAAGTAAGCTACAACTCCATACAAAACTTTCTAGCTCCAAGAACACCAAGAACCATATCCGGGTTCGTCTTGCTGTCCCACCCACTCTTATGTGCTTGATACCTTTTTTTTCTTTTTTCATTGAGAAAATGCGTTACGCGTACGGCCGTGAGTGGCCGTGACTTGGGGGAAGGCGCGGAGGTTATGACATAACCTCCGCGCCGTCCCCCAAGTCACCCTTCGTGGAAGAAAGACGTAAGTCCTATTAAGGCTCTACAGGACTTACGTCTTTCTTCCACGAAGGGTGCGAGTGGGACTTTCCTTCCCGGCCCCTCTCCCGAGTG
The DNA here is from genome assembly GCA_949127965.1 of Pandemis corylana. NCBI lineage: Eukaryota > Metazoa > Arthropoda > Insecta > Lepidoptera > Tortricidae > Pandemis > Pandemis corylana. Next base: position 12,997,051 of record OX421851.1, on the reverse strand, counting down.
GAAGGAGTAAGCTTGATATTTACTTGAATCGCCCGATGGTTTCTACCCGAATGTCGTTGTAAGAGCTCACGGACCGTATTGTTATATTTCCATTTGCGACGTAGTAGTAAATTATACGTTTAATAGTGTAAGTGAAACGGGAATGTACTAAGAGCACTGGTCACACGCAGCGCCTGCGCCGGCCTCCTCGCATCGCAGGGCTATCGCGGGTCAGAGGCCGAGACGCGACACCCGACTCCCGCGCCGCTACACCCGCACAATCTATAGATTTATGATATATTGATATGTATAGTATGTAGTATCAATAGTGCTTATTATGAAAGACAAGCCGAACAGGAATTCTCGTCCCATAAATTTAGGATTTAAATGCTGCCGTGCAAGTTGCGCAGGTATTTTATGATGTCGCGATGACTTTGTCCACAAAGTTGTGTTGTGTGTCGGTTGGCCTTATTCTGTGTGTGTGTGTTTGTTATTGAGAATTTTAAATTGGGTAGATTCTATCGCATCACGTAATAAAATGTATGTATTTTGATGACTTTACTATATTTTGGATAGACATAAATTCTTTATAAAAGGGATAAAATATCAGACTAATTCGATCAGAAATAGGTTACAATTGCTATACAAAGTGTGCATTTACAATTGTTACACACATATTAAATTAAGTAGCCACGAGTAGGTAAAACTAACAAGATCCTCTTAAATAGAAACTAAACAGACTTTTTTCGAACGTACCTATGATATTTTGTCTTATGAACATAATTGGAAAAACCATAAGTCCCACTCAATGACTGAATGAATAAATCTTTATGTAGGTATATTATGGGGCAACTGCTGTACTACTGTGTACTTCAACTACCGTGCTCGTTCCAATAGATACGAGTAATAACGATCAAAAAAATTTTAAAGTATCAAAGACTGAAAATGATGAACTTTGCTAGTACCTTAGTTTGCTTGTACTTAAAATTTTTGATTTAAATTGTTTTGTATTTTACACGATATTCGATGGGTTCGAAGTATTAATACGATTACGAGTACATCGGAAAGCTCTTGGTTGGTCGTAAACGTAAATCAAGGCTCGCCGCGGGCGCTGATCGACTTCGGAGCTATGTGTTTGCGCATTTTCTAGCCCCGTTCTAGCATTATTTGAAAGGTTAAGTTACTTCTTCGTGATCTGATTAGGATTTAGAAGTATTGTATCCTATCGAAACTTACGTAAACCAACGTTTGTTTTTATCTTTAAACAATAGCAGGCTTCATTTTATGTAGAGCCAAAGCGGTTTCAGGTAAAAAATTATAATCGTAAGTAATACGTATACTTATCACATATTTACTCATTTACTAGCGTCAAATTATTTATTTTCTTGTTACACCGATTCATATTAAAGAAACTACAATTTTGTATTAGCTTAGCAAGTATTAGTGCATACTATGGTGTGTGTTGTAAACATTATCTTATTATCAGTTTCATAAGTCGATGAAGGAAGGAAGGAAGGAAGGAACGATTGCAATCTTTGTTTTCGATAAGACACCGCGTCATAATCATGCTGTAATGTGGTAAATCCAAAAGATTAAATAATAACGGTCTTAGTCTTAAAAATCAAGAAACAAGACTTGACCTAGCAGCCTTGTTTTCACAAATAATTGCTTCGACACTTTAGGAACATAAACGTAACGTGGAACGAATAAACCAATCATTACATTTGTCCAAAAACAATTGCAACCGGTCGTGGGAAAGTATTGTATAATCGGTGGGTATTGTATTCGTGTTCATCAAATGGTATGATTAAGTGGGTGGTCATGTAAATGGCCACGTCACAGTGACCCCAATGCTCCTACATGTTGATGCCAACCGCGTCATGTTCCTTCTTTAACAGATCACAGATCACGTAATGAAACGGATCGGATCATGCGCTATAGGGTAGTTCTCAATAGGTTATTTATTAGTATTGCGTACTTGTTTAGATAATCTATGCATTGACGTCAGTCAAGTTTGAAGACGATAGCCATGAGCAAAGGTTGTATTTGATTGCCTGGAGAGTGGATTTTTTAATTGTTATGGTCAGATGTTAGAGTCGTTACTGATTATGTAGTTTCTTCTTAATTTTCGTGATAATTTTGAATAGGATAATTAAATATGCGCACAAAAGGAGGCCTAGAAGGAGATAGGTGTCTCTTAATTATTTACACCGTACCATTATATGACTCATTTTATAAATCGTACGGTTTTCTATTCCTGCAGGTTTTTGTGGGTATGTTTTTGAGTCCTGTGCTTATCCGCTCCGATATATCTAACTACGACAGTTTTATGTGGCTGTATATAGTATGTACCTATATACCTATACCTAAAGCGATCAGTAATCAAAAAAGTTGAAGTTGAATGTATAACGACGAGGTTGAGAGGTCGTTACGGGCTCGCGTGCCGAGCAAAGAGAGTAATTGATGAGCCGCCCCGCGCCACGTAACGCTTGCGCCACACTTGCCCAATGCCCGATCCCAGCCGCACTGCCCACTGTCTAATGGACATCAAATGCCAGGCGACGCCATCGGACCATCACTCATCGCATCAGAATTAATGCAATACCGTGGCGCGACAGAAAATATATGAAGCATCCAAATGCCATCTCAATATTTTATCCATCTAACACATTGACGTGACGCGTTCGTTTATAAAATATGTTGATTGTTGACGAGCTGTTTATCTCGCCAATTTACATCATCAATATTTCGGTTAGCCATACATAGTGCCTAATCAAGCTGCTGATAAGGTTGTTAGAGTTAATTAATCGTGCTCTATATTCCCCGCGGAGATTTTATAAAGGTCATCGACTTGTGATCTGGCCTTTCGAGTTATTTGTGAAATATTCCGAAACAATCAACTAATTAAAGACAATCGGTTGCTATGCGACAACAGCGTGTGAACGTGACGAGCCGATGACCGCCACCTCTTTATCACATATTTCGGTGCAAATTGACAATTTCTTAAAATAAATTGGTTTGTGAAAGAACGATAACAACAGTATATTATATTTAACGACTCCTTAACAAGCTTGTTTACACAAGAAACAGTGAATAGAGCCATAGTAACTAATATACATAAATTAAAAGGATATAAAAAAATAATAGCTTCTTGTGGGTGACAAAATAATACTAAAATGAAAGACGACAAAAACAAATGTCACAATAGGATTTCTTCATATTGTATGTCATATGTGGATATGACGTAAAATTTTATATGTTATTATTTATAATATTTACATCAAACCACAAATACTTATCTGAAGGTTCTAAATCTTTCTTTAAGCTTGATTTAAAATGCCACTTCGTATATATTAGGTACGATTAACAAGCCGAAGTACTTTGTTATTCAAAGTAAAACAAGAGGAATGCCATTATAATATTTTTTAATGAATATTAAACACGATATGAAACATAACAACCACTTACTCGGTCTAATTAAGTCCTATCGCGATCCCCCAGCGCGCATCAGACATTCATTTAAATACAATTATTTGTATTAAAAAATTATAATTATAAGAACCGCGTGGAAGTTACAGGATTTCCTCACAGAATTAGATATTCTCAAATTGCCTAAGTAAGTAAAGGAAATCCTGCAATTATAAGTCAGCATATGCATTTACATCATTTTGAATTAATCAAGCATAAGATAAAACTTTTCATAAGGTACATAATTTCCCTGCACATCATACGAGTTGTAAGTATAGTGATCTGACATAAGCAAGAATGATGACAGATACTCATATAGTGGGAAGCCCCATGGCCTAAAACAACTGCAAGCTTACAATGAAAATGTGACTGTATCCAGACCCGGTGATTGATCACTATGACCTCATGATGCCTCTGATAAAGCACCCAAATCTTTTATTACTACTTTTCCATTATCAACATCAGACGATCATATCATTTCAAAATCGATTATTAACACTGGGTACTTTTCTCTATGCTCGTAATCTAGTGTACGTTGAAGTTCAATGACACATAATCTGCAAACGCATGGTTATGTATTGTTCTATGAGTATTCTCGAACCAAATAACTTCGCCGATAAAATAGTTACCTATTTGACTAAATTCATTTGAAGCAGTTATTAGTTATATATATATAGTTATAGCAGTCCATTGAACTTATATAACTATACTTAAGGGTCTAGTTTACTCTTGGCCTTGAGAAACCTTATGATTTGTTGTTTTAAAAATCCTACCAATTGTTAAAATCGCACCAAAATGATGTCAAGTTTTGCTTCTATTATTACGAGTAGTAGCTGGCTAAAGTAGTCTCCGGTATTTTAATTAACAGCTCGTGTAATAAACGTTACTAATCAATTGAATTTGAAATTCGAGTAAAATCTATGTCATGATGAGACTATAAACACAACCGGTTCAATTAATTGTTATATTACAGCAATCAAATTCTAGTGCTTATAAATGAAAGCGATCGAGATCCAGTGATAAATAGAGTTGTTGTTGAGTTCAAGTTTATTGCTCACAGTAATTTAAAATTTCTGTCATTCAATACTTATCTCATATCCATAACAGTAACCGTTCCTCCCAATAATAATTACGGGTATCAACAGGACAACAGACAGCGGCCACAGAGACCATTTTAATTATCTCGTAATAGCGTTCACCATTTCTTTCTTATCCTATACCATTTGACAGAAAGAAACGATAACTGTCCTTCTGATTTCAAGTGTGTTGTACATATAGAATACGGCCTTTTATCCATCAAACAATGTCTTATTATTCCACACATTTTTTTAAAATGCAAGGGAATTAAAACTGAAATTCCGATTGGCTCAGAGCCAAAACTTAACACATATTTGTAGAACGTAATAAAATATGAAGCAACGCTTTGCATGGCCTAGGCTTCGATGAGTTGACTAAACACACAATACTACCTATTTAAGTAAATAGTAAGAAGCCGATAATGCTTCACGCTCGCTTGTGGGATTATGCTTGCAAACAGCATTAGACAAATTTGACACCAACATTTTTGTGCATAATAAATTTAATAATGTTTTTGACCACAATTACGCCTGTTGGTAAATGGAGATGTGATCTAAAATGAAGCAGGCTTGCCTAGATAATGCCCATACACGTTGTGATTTGAAAAAGCTGGCAGGGAAATAGGAACGTCCGATTGTCGTCTATTGCCCTTCAACTGTTTCCTCTGCAACTTGGGAATACCGTGTTAAAATTTATAATAGACGTTCCAGTGCTCGTATTCAGGAATGAGGTATGTCGTAAGCGTAAGAAGGCGCGATCTCACACGACCGGGGCGGCGCAGCCTCACTGAACTTTGACTGACCTCTAGTTAACTCATTGTGGCTGCAGAACGTGGTAAACCTTATAATTTGAGGGCATTTGTTCTAAAGACTTTAAACATAATATGGGGTTTTATTATTTTATCGATTGGGTTAATTAACTATACACTCTCAACAACATTGGTAGGTAGTTTAACAATAAATACCCAACTGTGTCTATCACGGAGGAACCGGAGACAACAATTAAATTTAAAATGTTATTCGATCTGAAGATTATAGCCCGTTATGTTTTGAATTTATCTGACAAAAACTTTATAAAATATCAAGGTTCACCAAGTCACGGCTTTGTCTGGTTTATACAGAATTGCCATGAAGTCATAAAGATACGGATTGACGTTGAATTAAATATGAATTTAATAGTCATCCGACAGGACCTTGAATCCTAGATGGAAGTTTCGCGACCGTCAATGGCTTTGGTCCCGTTCTCTCTGTGAATGTTCCACCAACAGATTATATTTGAGAAGTTTATCAAGAGTATTGCGACACGCGCGTGACCCGCCTGATTCGGAGGCACCCTTTGAGTCGCCGCGATTGGCTACAGGGATTAAAAATCAGTGCCATATATCACGAGAACCGTGAGGACATTTGCGAAACCATCTCGCGGACTAAGCAAGATGTAAGGGTACAGTAAATATCGAGACGTGAAGGAACAAGCTAATTTAAATGCGAGCGCACGTTTATCTCAAAGAAATAGCGACAAGCAAGTTACTCATATAATTGCTAAAATTACTTATTGATTCGTTGAAATATGTATAGCAAAACGATCTATGTCACGTGTTCAAATGTATCACGGTCACACATATATTCGTAATTAAGTATAGGTATGTTAGATTTTATAGATCTTTACAATGACTTATAGACTACAAGCCCGTGGAAAAAAACATGTAAAATGAACCAGCGCGAATGAAAATGAAAATGAAAATGAAAATTTATTTTTGCAAATTGGCCGCCAGGGGCTCTTTTACATGTCTTTTTGAAACTACCAGCACATTCGGAAAGACCATCATTGCCAAGAAGAATGCGCCGCAAGAAACTTGGCAGAAAGTCATTTTTTCGAAATAAAATACAAATAAAATACAGAATACTTAAGTTCTACTTAAATTAAATACATTTATAAAAGGGATGTATAAGGTCCCCGAGTCTTAAACTATATTAATCTATAAATAGTAGAGATGTATAAAGTCTCTACTGGTCAAAAAATAAAAAACAAAGAAAAGAAAATAATAACAATAAGTTCAGTGGAGGTGTAAAACGCCTCTACCGTCAAATAAATTAATTGGAGATGTCTCCAATGTCGCAAGAAAAAAAAAATATAAAACAAAATTATGAAATATACATTTCATGTCAAGTAAGTAACCAATAAGCTTTTGGATTCCGAAGGCAAGCTTGCGTCTGCCGCCCCCAATGTTGGCTTCCACGCACTCATGTCCTGCTCTGAAAGCAGAGCGGTACCGAGGGCATGTCTCGCTTCCGTCCCCACAAGCACACTATGGGAACGTTTTAGGAACTTCGACGTCGTTAGCCTGCAACTAAACAGTAAAAGAAAAAAAAAATGAAACCGGAAATCCATAAGCTTAACAATATACCTACCCAATACCTAGCTTAATGCACATACGACATAGCAATATTTACGTCATTGTAAACAATAATAATTATGAAAAATAGAATAAATATTTAAATAAACAATTACAGTAGGTACAATATTTATATTGATAATACCTATCTTAATATTCATAATTAATAATAGCTATAGGTACAATTTTGAATCTTAATAAAAATCTTAATTAATCAAGATCAGCTAACCTAAACAGCAGACGGTAGCAACAGGGCCAGAGACCGTTGTATCTAGAGACACTACACGCATACACACATACACACACACCCACACACACACACACACACACACACTATAGGATCACTCACAAAAACACTGGATCCTTACGGTAATTTTTCCAAAGATGGCCATGTCATGTTCTCATCACACATGTACTCATCGACTGTGTAATATGCTTTCTTTAACAGCGTGTTCTTTATGTATTTCTTGAATAACACATATGACAATTTCCACGCATCTACAGGCACTTTATTGTAGAACCTGACACAGTTTCCCAGGAAAGATTTACTTACTTTCCGTAGACGAAATTTAGGAATGAGTAGCTTGTGTTTGAATGAAGCTTAGAAGGCTGTTACTATATCATAAAATAACTCTGAGCGCTATGCCGTCATTTCTGAGCGGTACATTTATGGAATTTCTCAGGTACAAGTGAGGAATTACGACCAATTATTAATTTACGGCGTTTTTATAGCTTATAGATGATTAAAAATAAATGTCGAAAAACCTAGTGCCGCTTTATAGTGGTGGTGCCGGAAGTTAGTGCATATTTTTTTCAATGTATGAGAAAAAATCTGTACCCGTGTATTTTATGATATAGTAACAGCCTTCTAAGCTTCATTCACGCTGGTTCATTTCACATGCTTTTTTTGTCCATGGGCTTGAAAATGAAAATGAAAATGAAAATGAAAATTTATTTTTGCAAATTGGCCGCCAGGGGCTCTTTTACATGTCTTTTTGAAACTACCAGCACATTCGGAAAGACCATCATTGCCAAGAAGAATGCGCCGCAAGAAACTTGGCAGAAAGTCATTTTTTCGAAATAAAATACAAATAAAATACAGAATACTTAAGTTCTACTTAAATTAAATACATTTATAAAAGGGATGTATAAGGTCCCCGAGTCTTAAACTATATTAATCTATAAATAGTAGAGATGTATAAAGTCTCTACTGGTCAAAAAATAAAAAACAAAGAAAAGAAAATAATAACAATAAGTTCAGTGGAGGTGTAAAACGCCTCTACCGTCAAATAAATTAATTGGAGATGTCTCCAATGTCGCAAGAAAAAAAAATATATAAAACAAAATTATGAAATATACATTTCATGTCAAGTAAGTAACCAATAAGCTTTTGGATTCCGAAGGCAAGCTTGCGTCTGCCGCCCCCAATGTTGGCTTCCACGCACTCATGTCCTGCTCTGAAAGCAGAGCGGTACCGAGGGCATGTCTCGCTTCCGTCCCCACAAGCACACTATGGGAACGTTTTAGGAACTTCGACGTCGTTAGCCTGCAACTAAACAGTAAAAGAAAAAAAAAATGAAACCGGAAATCCATAAGCTTAACAATATACCTACCCAATACCTAGCTTAATGCACATACGACATAGCAATATTTACGTCATTGTAAACAATAATAATTATGAAAAATAGAATAAATATTTAAATAAACAATTACAGTAGGTACAATATTTATATTGATAATACCTATCTTAATATTCATAATTAATAATAGCTATAGGTACAATTTTGAATCTTAATAAAAATCTTAATTAATCAAGATCAGCTAACCTAAACAGCAGACGGTAGCAACAGGGCCAGAGACCGTTGTATCTAGAGACACTACACGCATACACACATACACACACACCCACACACACACACACACACACACTATAGGATCACTCACAAAAACACTGGATCCTTACGGTAATTTTTCCAAAGATGGCCATGTCATGTTCTCATCACACATGTACTCATCGACTGTGTAATATGCTTTCTTTAACAGCGTGTTCTTTATGTATTTCTTGAATAACACATATGACAATTTCCACGCATCTACAGGCACTTTATTGTAGAACCTGACACAGTTTCCCAGGAAAGATTTACTTACTTTCCGTAGACGAAATTTAGGAATGAGTAGCTTGTGTTTATTACGAGTGTTGATATCATGGATGTCCGACAATTTCTTAAAGGAATTGAAATTCTTGTGTGTGTACATAATTACATCGTGTATGTACTGCGAAGCCACTGTGAGAATTTCTATCTCTTTAAAGCGCTCTCTCAATGACTCTCGGGAGTTCAGATTGTAGATGGACCGAACTGCCCTCTTCTGTAAAATGAAGATACTCTGAATGTCAGCTGCTCTTCCCCAAATCAGAATGCCGTAAGACAAAATGCTATGAAAATAACTGAAATAAACCAGTCTAGCAGTTTCCACGTTGGTGAATTGTCTAATTCTTCGTACAGCATAGGCGGCAGAACTCAATCTACCAGCAAGAGCAGAAATATGTGGGCTCCACTGTAAGTTTCGATCCAGGGTGAGGCCAAGAAAAACGGTGTCATCAACGAGGTTTAGCTTCTCTCCGTTTATGGAAATGGCTGTTTCAACCTGTCGTACATTTGGTAACGAAAATTTAATACATTTCGTTTTAGCTGCGTTTAGTAGTAGATTGTTCGCAGTAAACCATTGAAGCACTTCTGTTAGAGTCTCATTGATGTGACTTTGATCTTCCTGTTGCCTGTCTACCTTGAAAATCAGAGAGGTGTCATCAGCAAACAAAACTATGTCACATTTGTTTTCCAGTAGGCGGGGGAGGTCATTGATATACACCAGAAAGAGAAAAGGGCCCAATATTGAACCCTGTGGTACTCCAAGCTTCACCGGCGCACCACATGACTGCACTCTATTTATGTCCACTTTCTGGATTCTCTGACTGAGATAGGACATGACAAGTTTCAGTGCGTTTTCAGAAAGTCCGTAGTGCTCAAGTTTGCGGATAAGCGTTTCATGCTCCACGCAATCAAATGCTTTGGAGAGGTCGCAGAAGATCCCTATTGCATCTTGTGAATGTTCCCATGCATCATAAATATACTTAACGAGTACAGCCGCCGCATCTGTGGTGGATCGGCCTTTAGTGAAACCAAATTGCTGGCTGTGAAGTAATTCATTTGCATTGAAATGATGCAACATCTGATTCAGCATTATCTTTTCAAACACTTTGCTGAGCACCGGAAGAACAGAAATTGGACGGAAGTTTGACGGATCACATTTGTCACCACACTTGAACAAAGGAATCACTTTACTAAATTTCATCAAGTCCGGAAACACGCACTCATCCACGCACTTATTAAAAATGATAGCCAAATATGGCGCCACCACGTGAATAACAGATCTCATGACTTTAACTGAGATTCCCCAAAGGTCTTCCGTATTTTTTAGCTTCAGGGATTTAAAAGTTGCAACAATCTCGCGTGAGTCTATATATTTAAAATCAAATTTATAATTACAAGCTTTTACATTCATAGACAAATATGAGCTTGATTCTTCAGTAAATGCCTTTAGGTTACGGGTAGTATTTACAGCTATGTTTGCAAAGAAGTTCTCAAAGGTGTCTGCTATTTCCTTTTCCGAGGTCAGTATTTTGTCACCTATTTTCAGTTTGAAATCACAATTACGGGGCTTGCTTTTGCCTGTCTCTGAATTAATTACGTTCCAAACTGCTTTCACTTTGTTATCTGCAGATTTAACTTTATTGCTAAAGTAATCTGCTTTTGCAATAGCGCAAACCCTTTTAAATAACTTTGAATACTTCTTGACATACTCAATGAATCTTGCATCGTTGCTGTTACTTTTCATCTCATACAATTCATAAAGCTTGGTCCTGCTTCTGTGTATACCGACCGTAGCCCAGTCGCTGAACATTGTTTTGCTCGAGTCTTTCTTAATAGTCTTTAATTTAAAAACATTTCGGAACTCATTATTAATAGCATTAGATAAATCCTTATACAATATGTTCGGATCGTTTTCCCCTACTGGTAACAAAGGGATTTTGATGGAAATGTTGTCACTAAATCTTTCTAGGCGACTTTCCGTTACGGGCCTGTAAGTTAGTTCTTGCTTATGATTCCGCTTCGGCATTTTAAAAACGGCTTTCTGGCCGCTGTGATCTGAACTGAAGCAATGAAAAACAGTTTTATCCGCAGCTTCGCAGTCGCAAAAGATATTATCTAAACATGTGGCCGTGTTAGCAGTTATTCTAGTCGGCTCCTCAAATTGATGGAATAAGTTAAACGATTTAAATAGATTTATTATTCTAATCGAGTTTGAATCAGTAGATTCTAGTATGTTAACATTAAAATCACCACACACTATTATAGACTTACTAGTATCAAAAACTTGCTTCAGAGCCTCTTCCATGACTGATTCAAACTGGCTAAAATCAGAAGCCGGCGGCCTGTACACACACAATACGACATGATTTTCTAATTCAACACATGCAATCTCTATGACGCGTTCAACAGAAAGTTGAACTATTTGTTTTCGTTCCTTACATTTAAAGTCTTCTTTAACAATGACTATTGAGCCACCACGAATCGCCGATTTTCTAGCAAAAGAGCTGCCTATTTTATAATTATTAAAGTTGAATAATAATTCATGGCGTTTCAGCCAGTGTTCTGTAATACACATCACGTCCACCTTATATGCATCTAGAAAAAGCCCAATTTCAACCTCTTTGCTGGAAAAGCCTTGTATATTTTGATGGATCAGAGTAAAATTGCAATGCTTTTCCTTTGTCTCCCGCGTCAGTTTAAAGACGGCTGGCAGATCGCAGGCGGCGCCCGAGCGCCCGGCCCGGCGCCGCCGCCGCCGTCTGCTGCGGTCGCGCACCCTCGTACGGGTTCAACATTATATGCTAAAAGTTTGGCAATATTTACTTTAATTTTTTTAGGTAAGTAAAAACGTTTAGTATTACATTTATATTGTTTTACGAATTTATTGGTATCAAAGAAATGAATTTTATTACTGTAGACAGAAAAGTTGTACAAAATCGTATTCAGCTTAGAAATAAACATGTCGCGTTCGTACGAAGCGGAATAAGGCAGAGCGCACAAAATGATTTTAGCTATGCCACGCCGCTCGATGGCTGACAGCACTTGCAGCAAATCTTCGAAACCAAATTCGGTCAAGTCGAAGCTGTCACCTAACATGATTATTAACGTAACAGTATCGTCGAAACGTTCATTCGCCAGTCGGTCGGCGAACTGTCGGAGAGTAGCACCGCGCAGGCAGTGGTTCATGACGCCCCGCCGCAGGAACCGGCCGAGCACAGAACCGAAGCCCGCGCCCATTTCGTCGGAGTAAACGACAGTGGAGGCGGGGGGCGCCCGATCCCGGTGCGCCGTCGCAAGGCTCCCCGCAGGAGGCGGCGGGCCCCGCTCGGTGCGCACAGGCGACGCGGGGGGCAGCGGGGGGCGGGCGCTGATGGCGGGCGGCGGGGGGGCCGCGGGCGCCGCGGGCGTCGCGGGCGTTGCGGGCGTCTCGGGCTCCGCCGTCGTGGTGCTGTGGCTTGCGGCAGGCGTGGTTTCATGCGAACAAGTACAAATATGATTATTAATAAGAGAATCAAACCGTTCTTCGTTATAGCGACACATGTCTACTAGTTGATTTGCAGCGCTGACGTGTTCGCTGATTTCGCGCTTGCTGCTTTCATATTTTGAACTTATATCCCTGAGGGATTCCTCTAATCTATCGATTTTAGATTGTAAAGTCTGAGTTGAGATGTTATGTAATGAGTCTCTTGTGACTAGTTTGCTTTGAGTTATTTTTAATTTGTTAAGCAAAATAGTGCGTTCCTTGATTAGATGTTTATTTTTTTGTAAACTGTTTTTAGAGCTCGTTAGTTTCTGGGTGCGCCTAATAAATTTCTTAATTTTAATATATTTTTTAAGTTTTTTGTTACTTACGAAATAGCATGATGTAATCGAGTCATCTTTTGTTAAGTCGATTGTTGATAAAACTGATTGAGAATGGGACTTTGAGGGTGAACCGCTGTCAGGGCTTGTGTCTATCATATCTTCATACAAGCTTTTGCCCATTAATTCTTCATACAGACTATCAGTATCAGCAGTTTGATGGCGCTCACATTCAGTTTGGAGGTCACTTATGTCCCTGTGAGCTTCGTTTAGCTCACACTCTAAATCATGAATGCGCTTTAACGCTTGTTCATAATGTTTAGAACAGTCTTCGAAAGAATCCAATCTTGATTGTACTTGTAAAAGCTGTTCAAATGTGTCTTGGTACTGGATGTCAAGTTCCGCCAACTGATTTTTCAAGTCAGTGTTTTTGTCCACGACTCTTGTAACCTCCACCTCACTATCCTCTCTTTCCTTCTCTAGCTGCGCACACTGATTCTTGTAATTTTTTAATTCTTGTAGTGTTGCTCGAAGTTGTATTTCTTGCTGGCGGGCCGTAGCCTTGCGGGTAAGGGCGTTTGAACTCATCTTGACTCCGCTCAGGGTTGAGGTACAAAGTTTCAAAAAAAAAAAACTTTTCGTTGACCCCGATGTCTCTCTGAGACTGACAGTGAATCTGAAACTAACCCAAAATGCAACTGTAAACCAGGTATAGAAAGCAATAATACAAGATGTTAAGAGAAGATTGAAATCGAGAAAAAGTATAGAAGTATAGGAATACAGAAAAGTTCATCAAACAAAGAGAAATGAACACCATATAGGTATGTTAGTATAAGTATTTAAACAAGTATAAATTAATTGAAAGATCAGCTGATTGGGTCAATGACATTTAAAATACATATGTAGGTACCTAGTCTATTAGTTTGATTTGTGTCAATTAAACAAAAAAGTTGCTTCTCTTGCTCAATTACGCTGATTACTTTACTGGCCAATCAATTGAAAGACGCGGCAGAATTAGTCCTGACAACCTACTTTCATCTCTTACACATTTTACAACCGATTCTAAATCTGGTTTACGTGAACTTTGAAATCGCACCTCTAGAGTTGCAGATGAAACAAATCTTTAGACTGTTGAAATGCTCGTAAATCAAGTGTGAGAATGAATCGCTGAGCACACGACCGCACCGTGTTATTATCCTTGCATGAAATGGATTCTTAAACCGAAGTGTAAATTATCTCCATTGAGTCAGATGATATAAGATATAAGCGTATAATTTTGAAGCGCAACCATTACTTAAGTGATACGCTGAGCGTTTTGGTGTCGAGATAAATAGTGACTGTCTATGTTGAAGTCTAGTCACAATAAACAATGAGGAGACGCAATAAATTGTTAATAGGTATTGTACGTAATTTTGCAGATACATAGGTCCAATACTTACGGAATACAATTGAACGTTGGATATTGATCCAAGATTAAAGGAAAATACAATGTATGTAGATAAGTTTTCGGAAAGGATATCCTGCGAAAAAAATCAATGGTGTGTGTGAAGTTCGACATCCACACTGGGCCCGCGTGGGAATCAAGCTGAGAGAAGGCATTTGCCCAGCAGTGTGTTGTATATAGGCTGGAGATTGGTATAGATAAGTTAATCGAATAACATTAAGACACGGAGGTTGTCCTATTTAAGTCTTCAAACTTTGTATACTCCGAATTCGCGTAAACACATTTATTACGAAGTGGCAGATTATGTCCTACACGACCTCTATGTCATTGAGTGAACTCGCGCCCCTAATAACACAAGAGCGTGAGCAGCACACTTTAATGCATGTTTTTTGCGTAGATTCTTCCATTCGCAAGCATTAATTAGTTTTATTGTATTGATGCAATGCCAGTTCTATATTTGCAATGGGCATGACGTGGCCGTACACTACGACTCTTGATAAGCTTCAATGTCGCGATGTACGGTTCATTTCCAGCGCTATCAAGAAAATTTTCTGACCCTAGATGGAATTTTCCAAGTCTCTATGCCATTATTGGGTGCATGGAAGTAATTGTAGTCACCGATATGTTTTCCGGTTAGTAGTAGCTTAGTGCTTAGGAAAAGTTGAAATTTGCCGTTCAAGCTTATCAGACGTTTATTAGGGCCACAATTAAAACCAATTATTCTTAAAATCGGTATAAGGTTTTTGTGAAATATCCAAAGTGGAAAAAAAAAATTATGAAATCTTGGAAGTTAGCCATTAAATTCAAGAGAAGAGAAGCCACTGGTACATTCTACGTTTGTTTTGCTTCCAGACCAGCATGATAGAATGTTTTTGATGCACCTATGCAATCCAATATTGTCTTTTGACTAAGCTAACTAAGCAACAACATTGTTTAAACTTAGGTATTTTAAACTTGACGCGGGAATATTTTGCCATGTTTTTTTAAATGCACTATGTAAAATTGCTTTAGAAGAAGACCTAATGGTAGGCACAAAGCATTCTAAGTCTAAAAGCTGTCATCTTAAAACAAATGAAAGCCCCATTGTTTCCCATATCGTTCGGTTGCATCTGGCAAAACATTTGCATGTGTGAAAGTAGGTTGGTAACCGCGGAACAATAAACTGAGTAGGCAGAGGTATGGCTTCGAGCAGGTGAAATATTACGTGTCTGATATAACGAAGCGGATATCTGGTCTCCATAATAAATGACATTAATTAAGATTGAATGATGAGGAGCATCTGGTATTTTGATCAATATCTATTCAATACAATCAATTTGATCAATGAAAGTGTAATACGTGGAATGATTACAAAGACGCGGTGATTTTTCGAAGCACGTTTGTTGTATTTTGTCATAGGTCTTGACCCCAGGACCTGATCGCTCGCAATGGATTGAAATCAGAAAGTTTTTTCAGTGTTTCACAAGAATTCCGGTAATTTAAGAGTCGGTGGAGAGCGTCCCAAATCGATTGTTGACGCTCGAGGCGCGCTGCCACTCGCTATAATTTCTCGATAGGGTTCCATTTCAACCTGTGTAGTGTATCGTAACTTTAAATCTGTTAATGTCAGCTGCAACACCGATGTCGTTAGGCTTTATACAATTGAGAGATTACATGCATCGCTAGGATGTCAACATATTCAAAAACGATTTGAGTTTTGTTCGACGTTCCTACTTGCATGCTGTTCTGCAATCAGCTTACTTATTTTGTAATTTATTATATGTAAGTATAGAATATGCATAGGTATGAAAGGCAAAAAATAGAAAACTTATCAAATACATTTTGATTTGTGTAGCAATACACGAAGAGTTAGATATGAGTAGCGAGTCAAGAACAATTATGATGCCAATAGTTATTAAAATATTTTTGAATATTAATCGTCAATAATGGCGCTCAATTGAGTAAATATTCGTCCCTGCAGATGAAACAGTATGGTTATTGAGAAAGATTGCTGTTTATGCTAATAAACGAACACCATTACAACCTTGAAGCGTGCAATCTCGAGGGTGGGGAAACAATCGGCACGTGTAGATCGCAGTAACACTATGAATGCCATGATGTGGCATTTGAGATCGCACCCTGGAGGGTCGCTCTCGGCTCACGAGACAAGCCCGCTGACCTCATTTACAGTCACTTTGTCGTGATATGTCTGAGATGTAATAAAAATATGTTTTTTTTAATTATACTGGAACTAGTGCTTTTCAACCTCGTGTTAAGGTCGTCTTATCGTTTTATTCAAATTAATTTCAATTAAGCGAAGGATGTTAATCTATATATATATAATTCAAAGGTGACTGACTGACTGACTGACATAGTGATCTATCAACGCACAGCCCAAACCACTGGACGGATCGGACTGAAATTTGGCATGCAGGTAGATCTTATGACGTAGGCATCCGCTAAGAAAGGATTTTTGGAAATTCTCACGGGATAAGGAAAAAACGGGAATTATATATTCGATTCCGAGTGACGCTATCTCAGTAACTATAATAAGTAGACTCTTCAAATTTGATACAAAAGTAGGTGATTACAAAACTAAGAAATTAATTTCAGGATTTTTGGAAATTCTGAAATTAATTTCAGGATTTTTGGAAATTCTCACGGGATAAGGAAAAAAATAGGATATATATATACAGTTTAACGAAATCCTATGAACTATAATTACTAGACTCTTCAAATTTGGCATAGAAGTAGGTGATTATAATCTATATATATATAATTCAAAGGTGACTGACTGACTGACTGACTGACTGACATAGTGATCTATCAACGCACAGCCCAAACCACTATACGGATCGGGCTGAAATTTGGCATGCAGGTAGATCTTATGACGTAGGCATCCGCTAAGAAAGGATTTTTAGAAATTCCCACGGGATAAGGAAAAAACGGGAATTATATATTCGATTCCGAGTGACGCTATCTCAGTAACTATAAAAAGTAGACTCTTCAAATTTGATACAAAAGTAGGTGATTACAAAACTAAGAAACTTATTTCAGGATTTTTGGAAATTCCCACGGGATTAGGAAAAAAACGGGATTTATATATTCAGTTTAACGAAATCCTATGAACTATAATTACTACTCTTCAAATTTGGCATAGAAGTAGGTGATTATAATAGTAAAATAATGTTTTAATGCTTTTTGGAAATTCCCACGGGATAAAAACGGGATTTATGTATTCAGTTCTACGGGATCGATTTTTCGTTTTACTGGTCGTATAAAATTGAAATTTGGCCTTCAATTTCCCTTGGGGAGTGTAGGGGAGCGCTACAAAAGGATTTCCCGAAATTCCTACGGGAACGGGAAAACCGGGACTTTTCGTTTTCTGGTTGCAGAAAGCTGAAATTCGGCATGTATGTTGCTTCGGGAGTGTAGAGGAGCATTAAGAGAGTACCTACTTTCCAAAATTCCCATGGGAACGGGAAAAAAAACAGGATTTTACGTTTTACTGGTCGTAGAAAGCTGAAATTTGGCAAGTGGGTTCCTTGGGGAGTGTAGGGGAGCATTATGAGATAATTTCCCAAAATTCTTCTTCTTCGTTCCCGTAAGAATTTCGGGAAATGCTTTATTTGGCGAAATTCTTACGGAAAAGGGAAAAACGAAAAGCGGGGGAAAGTTGAAATTTGTCACGTAGGTTTATTCGGGAGTGTAGGGGAACACTAAGAAAGTATTTTCCGAAACGCCCACAGGGACGGGAAAAAACCGGATTTTACGTTTCCAGACGAAACAGCGAAAGAAAGAGACTTAACATTTATAACGTGTGTTTCTTTAAAGGCTTTAAGTGTACTCCGAAAGCACTCCCCAAAATTTCCACGGGAACGGGAAAAAACTTATTTTTTCATTTTACAACTTAGCGCGTACGAAGTCGCGGGCAAAAGCTATTTAGGATGTATTTTAGGACAGCCCTATAGGTTAGGTTAGGTTTGTTTTATAAAAATCCTGCAATATTTACAGTTTCAGAAAAATTAAGGCAGCGGGGCAATGCGGGGGCTGGCTTGCATGCTTGCTTGAGTCCTTGCTTTGCATGCTTGCTTGCATGGGTGCTTACTTGCATACATGCTTGCTTGCACGCTTGCTTGCATGCATGCTTGCATGCTTGCTTGCATGGGTGCTTACTTGCATGCATGCTTGCTTGCACACTTGCTTGCATGCTTGCTTGCACACTTGCTTGCATGCTTGCTTGCCTGCTTGTATGCCTGCTTGCATGCATGCTTGCATGCTTGCTTGCATGGGTGCTTACTTGCATGCATGCTTGCTTGCCTGCTTGCATGCCTGCTTGCATGGCTGCTTGCATACTTACATGCTTGCATGCCTGTTTGCATGCCTGCTTGCATGCCTGCTTGCATGCCTGCTTGCATACTTACATGCTTGAAGGATTGCATGCCTGCTTGCATACTTGCATGCATGCTTGAAAGCTTGCAGGTTTGGTTGCTGGCTTGCTTAATTGCTAGCTTCTTTGAAATGCTCATGGTTCACGCGTGCGAAGCCGCGGGCAAAAGCTAGTATTATAATATATGTGATGGCAATAATACGGCGTAATATTATTCTGACGAATGAATATAATATAATCAAGCAGTCTGGACGTACAAAAGTCCTTATCAGACTAATCAGAACACAGCAAATATAATTCATATCTCACTATCCCACTGGCGGGGTATGCGACGGAAAGTTACAGGGATCTTGATAGCCGCGATAAGGAAATTAACACTTATCGGGACCGGTATAGTAACTCAATAGCATGCGAATGTGCAGATATCGTGAGTGATCTTTTTAATTAATTAGTCGAATCAGGCGTTACTTCGTGGAGGTCCGTGTTCATGAACTAAGTAGAAACGAATACCCTTGCTGCACCACGACCACGAAAAAGTAATTGACTAAGAATTTTCGTACTAATAGCCAGATCCCGATTTCAGCACAGCAATTCTTATATTCAATGGGGTATGATAATGTCACTCATGTAGGGCTAACCACAACTCCCTGACTGACTACCGCCGCCTATTGCCTTGTAATATTCTGTATACCTTTTTTTCTGTTTTATTTGTTATATCTGGTGTCCAATAAAGAGTTATTGTATTGTATTGTAACTACCGCCAGAAGCTACGTAGTTTATTTTAACATTTCCTACAAAAATCTTAAAGTTCAAAGTAATGCTGTAATGTATTGGTACGAGATTTCTGCCGAATATTAAGTTTGACGAGCTACTCTTGCTGCTCATTCTCTCGTCTTCACGTTAACCACGCCAGCCAAATTTAGGTCACACCTGCCGTGTGCGTCCTGTCAAGGTCCCAATAATGATGGTTGACACGAAATATTCGCAAAACATTAAGTCGGTGTCCGTGACAGTCAGCAGTTGTTGCATAATAATTATAAGTGCATAATGAACGCATATGTAATCGCAAGGGCCAAGTCTAACGCTGACCTCAGTGCGATGCGCCTTGATTGCACTTCTAAAGTCGTTCAGGGTCTGTATTTGACATCCTCCGAGCTATAAAGTGGTGTATATACTGTGATTAATCCATCGTCTTCTTTCTTCTTATAAATATAAAACTCAAATTTGCAATGCGTATAGCAGTGACATTCCTAAATAGATTTATTTATACGCTGTTTCAGTTAAGATTAACCGATTTGTAGCAACGTGGGCGAAGTCACGAAGTAAAGGTTTACGAAGCTTTGACGCGATGTGGCAGTTGAAAATCCGGTATTTTACTAAATTTTAATGTGATTCCCCAACTATTACATCGTGGTCGTTATTTTGCTTGCATGCAGAACACCCGTGCAAAAATCATGTTTCTGGACTCAGCGATTGGCAATTTGGGTTTTTATAAATACATATGCTCTCATTCTTATTACCAAGGAACGACGAGATAAAACGTACCTATTTTTCCATAGCATATCTGCATACTAATTTTAATCTGAATCAGCGTGTTAGAATAACAAACATAAAAAGAGGCGTAAACTTTCGCGTTTGTAATATTAATAGGTATTATACATATATTATTTGTGAATATTTAAATTGGAATAACACAGGTACTGAGGCAGCTTGGTGTCGAGGTCGACGACATCAGCACATCTGCTTGATGATGTGGCACGATCTGTACCTATAAACTTGAGTAGTAAAGATAGGTACTAACATGTTTATTCAATTTAGTTTTTATGGTTCCGTTGTTAAAATGGCAAAAATGGAACCCTTATCGTTTCGTCATTTATGCGTCCGTTCATGTATCTATCTGTCCATCGGTCCATCAATCTATATACCTGGTACTGTCGCTTGGGCCATCTGTCTACGGCTAAGCTGAGATTCCTAGTGCTAGAAATGTATAATTAGGCATGGGTGTACGATTATAAGTAATAATCACCCTAAAAAAGTAGTAAAATTAAATTATAATAAAAAAGTGTGTTTTTTTCGTCTATCCCATGGTGTGAAGTATCTTTGGATACTTAGGTCTATTAAAAACATAGCAGGTTCGCGAAACTATAGCCTCGTAAGTCCCGACTTTTATAAATTGCGTAGCGCTTAAGAGCGAGCCACCGAGTCCTAGTTATTTGATTTAATTTCATCATATTTAAAGTTTCATTTAACAATTTGTACTTCATATAGTACATTCGGCATTTATTCTGGCTATAAATTTGTACTTCAGGAAGCATGCGAGGACTTACGAGGATGTGGTATATTAGTACGAAACCCTAAGTTGCGCACGACCCTACTCGCACTTGGCCGGATTTTAGAAATAGAGCAGTTCTACGTAAATCGAGCAGGTATTTGCGTCAAATAACTTCCCAGTCTTATGTTTAATGTAGGCAAATAAACATGTCAACTTCTATTGATCATAACAACATTTTATCCATACCTACTAAAAATAAGAGGTGCCATGTCTCAAAGCGCCTCGCTGTTAGGTGGCCATAATTAATTGTAATTAATTACCATAATTATTCCGGACACTCGAATGATATATGTTAGAATGGACTTGTTATTTAAAATTATAATCACTGATAAATACACTTTTTATCTTTAAATATACTCGAAGAGTGCATGTAGAGTTTGCATTTAACAATTTCACATTCGTACCTCGTGCAATTGTTGTTTGTTGCTATCGTAAAGTTCTAGAAAGTTACCTTAAGATTATGATAAAAAAGAAGTCGATGAATGACCGATTATCATCATTTTGACGGTCTCGAGTCACGCTCTTGCACTTGGATTCCGTTAATGTACGTAGGTGGAAGGCCATGTTATGCTAACCCTACAAACAGACTTTGACACTCCTTTTAGGAAATTCAGGCCATTCAACTATCTCGATGGATGTAGAGGTATCTATGGAGTAATCAGGTTTTTTGTAATTTCTGACTCTTTTACTCTTGTCAGCAAAAGTAAGCAAAGCGCTTACCCCGCTCCTGTGCTTACGTAAGCATTGAAATATTTCTTACAAAATGTCTTTTTTCATAGGTTCAATTCACTCGATCATAACTTAACCGATTGACTGTAGTTAATTTTAAATAAGTAAATATAGCTCACGTACGCTCCCCTAAGATCTTACAAATAAGCAAAGCATGGGTCCACCTATGCCCTCATTCTGTTTTCATACAAACATACATAAATCGCGTTTTTATCCCGTACGGGGTAGACAGAGCCTATAGTAACAAGACCTAAAGGCCACGCATAGTGTGATTGTGGGCGTGTAAGTGCAAAGGTTTTATGTAGTACGTGATTAGGTAACTCCAAAAACTGGGACTGTGAGTTGCTATAAAAATCTTATTGATATCAGTAAACCGACGACACTAAAAATATTCTAGAACAATAAATTATTATAAACTTCTAGTGAATGAAGTGAATCATTCGATCTTATTGTGCGTACGACAAAAATATCGACATCTGGAAATGTACAAATTTATAAGCGATGCAGCTGATACAAAGTAAATATTAGAAGTCATACAATGAAAGATAATGATAAAGAAGAACAAAACCACTCAAACAGAAGTACAACTATCATGGCACGAGCTAATCAAATACTTGCGCATGAAATATAATAGTGTATTTTACTCATCTGATACTCGTATACCTTCGTCTGAATTTGAGACTGGGTAAACCTAAATAGTACACCTCTATTTAGTATATTTAGAAACGAGGTAATAATTGAACGGGGGATGATAATTTTATGGAATGCTATCTAATAAAGTACGAATTTCTTCGTCGTGCATGATAAGAACCAATAATTGAAATGTTTAAATAATCGTTTAGTAGTTCATACAATGTCCCTCTAATAGGCTTAAACGCCTACACTTATCATAGTATTATGATCTTACTACTTAACTCCATTGTCAGTTCATACTAAGACATTAGTGCACACGAATATCTAACTAAGGCATGACTGATTTTATTATTAAAAAAAAATACCAAATGGCAGTAATTAATGAAATCTTTTGTTGGCAGGATATTCAGTGTACCTAGTCATTATAATTTTCCATGCGATAAATAACTGAAATTACCGTTTCGAACGAATACATTATTTTTATTGTCTACGCTGTATTTAAAGATTCGGTTTGCGCTTTTGTTAAAGGCGCGAGCAGTTTGCGTTGCGACATTCTCGATTTGGCATTTGCTGATTTTACGTTATTGGCAGGAGATGTTAGTGCCAAGAGTATGCTATGCGCCGTACGCGTATGCTTAACTCTTACCAAGTCGGTCGCGAATAATAATGTAAGGCCATTGAATGTGTGTAAACAATCGGTAGTTGTGTCGAGTGGCACTGCAGATCGTCTTCGTGCACGAATGTGCGTGTAGGTAGGTACGTGTCAAACGAGTGTGAATGCCGACCGGCGACGGTGAGCTTATCAGGGTGCTATTCAGGTTGCTTGCGCAATGCAGCCTTTGTGATGCTGGCAATAGGGCTGCTGAAACTTACGGTAGACTTACCATTTCATTTGCCAAATCTTCTGCTGAGTTTTTCCTTGCTTCTTCTTTCGCGACTTACAGCTTTATAGTAATAATAAAAATGTGCTTAGGTAATTTTTCTAGGGATGAATTGAGCTTGCAAATTCGGTTGATGTTTATTTTATTGGTGGCGCTTGGTAGGCAGCCCTGCGGGTGGCGCCCGCGCACCGGGCGACACCTCGGCGGCGGGACCGCCCCGCTCGTGTTCGTATCAGGTATGCGTATCAATCGCGGGCCTTGACCTGTCCGTCATCTCGACATGATGACTTGTCATTTAGAAGGCCGGTGAGAACGCGCATTCCGAGATGATGCACTGCAATTTTTAGCACCAATATTAAGCTGCGGACTTTTTCAGTTCAGATCGATGGGACAAACAAATGTTTTAAGATCCGGTTGTTCAATAGCGACAAGTGATTGCATTGCTAACGAGTCGTGAAATGTGTGTGAAGTATTTGGCAACTTCACACAATTACCATGATTGTGTTAAAGATTGTTTTATTGGAGGTAACTGCGAAGGTAAGCGTGTCAGATGTTAAGTAGGCAAACTTCCAAAACAAGAGAAATACTGTTAGAAAGCATTAAGCGGTCTGCTACTGCTACGTAACACTTTGTTTGATAAAATTATATAATTTTTGTAAATGCAATGTGGGCTGTATCAAATAGGCCACAGCGACCATAATTAATAAAAAATGACCAATTTGTTTGGAAAGTTCATAATCACCTTTTTACACCTTTCTTCGCTTAACATAATCATTATAATCTTTTGTGATGGTTGATTTTTTCTGTTTTATAATCGAACCGATTCACGCGGTGAACTTTTTGAAAGTGTTGATTTTAGATAACTTTACTTTTTGTTGTTTAAACGCTTGAGTGGAAGGTAAGAGATTATGAAGTAAAATTGAGAGATATATTTTTAATTCTACCCGTATCTGATTGAGCTCACGTGCCTTATCTATGTTGTTATGCTCGCAGCACGCATTTCGCGCGTGAATCTACATACAGACCGAAAATATAATTCATGATAAGAAAGTTCTAGCAAGTAAACGGTACCTGATGAGAAAGTGTTTGCATGTTGGAAACAAACAATGGTATGACATAATAAAAAATAAAAATAGCTGGTAGGTTATTTGTGATAAAAAGTTTTTATTTGCCTAACTCTTAAAGAGCTGTTATTACTTGTTGATATTGTTGAGCTGAATGAAGTATGTTTTGAGTGACTTTGTAATTAGTTAAATAAGTATGTTAATTTGCCAAATAACAAATATTGAATTCGCTGTAGAGGCACGCGTTTTTTGCGCTATATACTGTCATTAGCTAGCTCACCTCTTACATATACCTAAGGGTTTGATTTTTTAGGTCAGCAAAAACATCGTGAAGTAAGTCGCGTGTCTGACTGATCAGTTCGATAATGCATGCCAGTATATGCTGCAGGAAGCCAAGGGAGCGATAGAATGAATCCTGATGGCCGGTTTTTTCTAAATTACACGTATGAAAATACCATTTGAAAATGGTGAAAAATTACGAATTTCAAAATATACTTTGTTAACTACGTAGTCTGACTAGCTAGAGCTACGTAGGCTATGTAGGACGTAAGTTACCTGCATCTTTACATAATTGTATAAAAAGTCTGGATTATTTTGTACTTTACATATTTGTTAATTTACCGAACCCCTCTTGGAAACAACCGCTTGCATCAATTACGCAGACCTTGGTAAAACAGCTATCATATGAGTATCATCAGATGGGTACGTGTTATCAAGGTAAATAAGCAGACAACCTTTTTCTTTACAAAGCAAACAGACTCGCGTGTTTTGTGTGTAGACTGTTTGCATGGCCGACTTCCGAGTTCAAAAGAAATTAATCATGTTTTTACGAGTAATAGCTATGTTGAATTCGTTGCTAGGTTGATTGTGATAACCTTATTTTTCTTAGAATTGAACAAACTTAGCCTTTGTTTTTAATACCGATTGTTAGCGATCACCCACAAGCATCGTGGCCGTGTCGACTAGGTGGTACTCCCTGCGTCGAATTATCGCTGTCTGCTAGATTACTAAACCAAATATATTACTGATAACATTAATTGCTGTATTGAACTCGTTTGTGATATCTTTCCTACAGTTGCTGCACGTGCTATTAGCAACGACATCTGTTGACGCAGTTTGGAAACAATTTTACCGCGTCTATTTAAGCTTTATACCTTGGTATGTGCTCAGTGCTGTTTTGGGCGTGTTTAGCTCTTTATTCAATCAGGCGTTACTTTCGGAAAAATACGATTTTTGCTGTGGTAGCAGAGTAGCAAGGTAAATGATTATTGTTCGCGGATTTAGGAATATTTACTTAGTGAAAATCCAATAAACAAACTTTTGAAATGCAAGAGCTGTCTATTTAATCTGTGAATCTGATCGGTGCATTTGCATTAAGTTGAAATACTAGACTTAAATCATTAAAATAGTGCTAAATATTTAGTGTTAGACTGCACACACTTTAGTAGGCAAATTTATGTTACAAGGTTATCTATTGAAGTATCTTTCGTGCGCTTCTTATAATCGACGTCTGATAAATGTACATGCGCAATCTAACAGAAGAGTTTGTGTTGACATTTTGCTCATAGCAAGTAGATGTTCACAAAGCAGCATTAGATTGGTTCATTGTTCAAATGCTAATCGATACACACACCTATTGACTCAGATGCCGTCATGCACAGCCTAGCTTAGCTTACTAAATGGGTCAACAAAGGCACTGAGCTTTTAGCTTTGTCGAAATCGAACAAATGCAATTCAAAACTGGTGAGAATTTGGACTGATATTCAAATACGAGTTGGCGTAGAAAAATAAACAAAAGCTGTAATTTTAATTTTTTCCTACTAGTTGAAAGTTTTATTTAAGGTTTAGTTTTGTATTTTG
Source organism: Pandemis corylana (assembly GCA_949127965.1). NCBI lineage: Eukaryota > Metazoa > Arthropoda > Insecta > Lepidoptera > Tortricidae > Pandemis > Pandemis corylana. The sequence continues at coordinate 12,970,872 of OX421851.1, read as the reverse complement.
TATGATAATTTCGAGTAATGTGCTTTTTATTCAGATTTCTATAAAATATTTTTGTTTTCTCTACAGACCTACTATGTTATTCTATTAAAATTAAATATGTAGTACAAATTTATAATAGGCTTCTCGTATATGGTAATTGGGTGTTGTAAATAAATAAACAAATTTACGAGCTGTTATAAATCTGCATAAAAATTAGTCCAGGCGGTTATCCTTGATCAACTAAATAATGGTTTTAGTCCATTAACATATTTTCACATAAATCATGTTCATGGTAAATTAATAATCTCCCAATTAAGTATTGAAGACATGAAGTAGGTATATAAGGCTTGTAAAAAAATACACATACTAGTAAGTATCTCTACGTACCTTTAGTACCTACATCATACGTACTGTTGTAAAACGCTAACATTTAGTATTTTTCAAGTTGAGATATATTCAGAAATATATTCTTGTACATTTTATTCAAATCAATCAATTAGCAGTAGTAACATACGACCAGATTTTAAAACGTACCACTTGATTTACATGCAGCTTTCATTTGATTATCTCAGAGTCATCAAAATATGTTAATTTTTAATAAGACAGATGTGCGTATTTTAAGGTAAAAAATGTTTTTAACACTTTAAATAATTGGCGTCACATTCTTGCGTATAAATCAAGATGCAGCATGTTTCAAGGCGATTCCCTGCGATGACTCATTTCAAGTAGGTAATCTGCTGCCAATGCCTGTAAGCTTACGGCAGGTGCACTTGCATTGTTTAACACCTACTTGAAAATTTGGGTGTGATGAATCATGGTGCCATTAGATGTGTGTGTGTTTCTTTTATAAAAAAAAAACCCACGTGCACAAAGCTAAGCCGGTGTGTCAACACGCCATTAGTCTCAGATAAAATCACAAAATTGTTATGGCGCTGCGGTTTCAAATTTGGTCACGCGAGAAAATGTTTTAAAGTGTTTGTTTTGCTCGGTTCCCTACTCTCCACTGAGAGAAGCAAGGTTTCGTTTATATTTTGTTGGGAATGCTTATGATATTACACTTATGATGAGTGTCCCTTTAACACCTGGGTTCCTAACCTGGGGGTAATTACCCCCTCGGGGGTAAAATCGGTTTTTCGCGGGGGCCATGTGCTGGATGGCAAGATGATTTCCTTGCCGTAACAACGAATAAGCTCGTCTGTGAGGGGTAAAATCCGTGGCCCTAGTTAGGTCATAGGGGTAACGGGAACTGAAAAGGTTAGGAACCACTGCTTAAACACATTCACCGCCATATTTGTACATAATCCTGCCGCTAAGTAGCAGTGCTTGCACTGCTGTGTTCCGATGTGGAGAGTAAGACAGCCGGGGAAATTACGGGCACAAGAGGCATTGCATCTTAGTCCTCTAGGTTGGCAACGCATCTGCAATCCCTCCGGGGTTGCGGGTGTCTATGGGCAGTGGTGATTACTTACCATCAGGTGACCCACTTGCTCGTTTTCCTTCCTATTCATATAAAAAAAAAATACAGTCGAGTCTTTTCAAGTTAAAGACGTACCTTCTACGGACGGAACCTCTAGTGTTAGTGTGAGTGTCAAATACAAAATGATAAAACAATATAAATATTTATATCATATTTAGTTTAGTACCTGTACGTGCCGCTAGCGGCGCTGCCAATGTTTTTATGCCAACTAAGACGCTTACACAAATCCGATTGAGACGTTTTTTGTTTCAAACGACAATCGAACGATTTAAGAATTTGTTTTTACTAGCCGTTGTCCGCGACTTCGTCCGTGCAGAATTGAAATATTTGTATCCTAGGCAGCTTGACTTTTCTCGAAACTTCCAAATTAAAGTCAGTTAAAAACCTTAATAAAATATATAGATACACCTTGTCTTGAATCAGACTTTATCTATTGGTGAAAACCGCATGAAAATCCGTTCAGTACTCTTTGAGTTTATCACAAATAGACAGACAGACGCGGCGGAGGGCTTTGTTTTATAATATGTAATAATTAGTATCTTCCATGTCCATGCTGGTCTGGGAGTACTATACCATCACTAACTTACAAACAAACCCGGATCTGCCGCTGTCCATTTAACACTCGCTACCAGATTTCAGTTAAGCATCGGGAGTGCATATCGCAACAGATCCATTAAACCGAGAGCACCCAAGGACGGGCGTTTAAGCATGTTTGTATAACATCGTGTGTCGCGCGACCCCTGCGCATGCGACCTATCGAATGATTAATTAGCTCTATCCGACATATCAGCCGACCTTGACTCAAATACTGACCTCTTGACATTCAGTTAAGTAATAGCAAATCTTCCACCGTAACGCTAACGCTAAAAACTTTAGTGTTTAGATTATAATTCGAAATGATTTTAAATGCGAAGGTTTCAGACTTTGGTGGAATTTGTGACGAAACAAAAAGCTATCAAATCAACAGATAGTCTTGCGACACAATGAGCATTAACAGGTTGCTGTATAAATCTCTGCACACGCTTTACAGAATAGACACGGTTGTAAAATCTACGTTTAGTTACAAGCATTCTGCGGCTTTATGTGCGACTCGGATGCTTGGGTTTACAGATGTCAATTACCTACATGCCGCCACACCTTATTAAGTAGGGACACATTTTTTAATTTCCTTATTGATCTGATCGTCTTATTTGATAAATCATGTACCTACCATGCATTAATACAAAAGTTGGTCCACCATGGACTTCAAAATACTTACGTCTGCGGGTCTACTGACACAAAACAAATATTATGTCATGTCTGATTTTGCAACTGGGCTCGTACAATAACAAACCTTTTAATCCACCGCTAATAGTAAAAGGTGAGTTACTTACCCAAGGATCGAGCCTTATTTAGACAACGTTGAAGAAGAAAGATGCGCTAGATATTCAACTTTAAAGTGTGTCGCAGTGAATTGAGATTCTCATAAAGCTTTCATGGACAAAGGCTTGTAAGTAAGGAGCGCCTGACCCGGAGGTCATGTCCAACAAAATAATTATACCTACGTATAGCTAGCCACACACGGGGCAGGGTGACGTCACTGTCCGCAACCTGCGGGTCAGTCTCCGAAATGATTTGACAAGTGACCCCAACAAGTCGATCTAATAATATTTATCAAAATGCCAAATTATACAAAACTACACATTAGAACGCATGTTCTTTTAAAGATTTGCGTATGAGTAATGATGACTTTAAGCTCAAATTTGTGAGGTAGGTATGTTACTAATGACTTTGGCATTAGCAATTTAAATTTGTATTAAGAGTTGTCTTTATCTGTTTTAAAATATCGACCAGCCATCCGTATATTACTTTTGCTAGCCCAAACTTAACACCATTACCGAGTCAAAATAAATTCAACGTTAGTACCTACTGTTACTACACTACGTAAATATTGTTCTAGACCTTATTTGGATATGAGAAGCCCTTAAAGCAGTATTTCTCCTTCAGTTCTGATAAATCCACCTGTTTTCCCGACCTTTACATATACGCAACATAAATCATCAAATTAATGAGATAATGCTCGTTCCAAAACCATTACATTGTTAATACAGTCACGCGCAGAAAATTGATGAGATTACGCGTTTATAAATGTCGCAAGTCACAGAATATTACAGCCATTCGAGTATTTATGGGACCCAACACGCGTACGCTGTAGGAGTTAGTAATTTAGGACACTTTATATGCGGACACACACACTGCACTGCAGATAAACATAGTAAACCATTAGCATAATAAATTCCCAAACGCTTGACTAGTTATTGGACTAATAAAAACAAACTATAAGGTGCTGTGTGCTGTCTACACCTGCCTTGTTTTAGCTGTTTTATAATTTCGGCTGTCGAAACTGGTCACGAAGTCTGCAACATCTACAACATTCTAGAAAAGTCACGAAAGCAAATGTTTTAAGCATAAGTAATCCGAAACTACAAAACACGCAGGCGCTACTTCAAAGCCGGCCTTTAAGATCTAAGATTAATGGCTTGTGTACACATCCTTATACTTACAGTGATTTATATCAAAACTTTTTGGCTTACATCCATATTATTTAAGGTTCCGTGGATTCGAATGTATAAAATTGAACCCATGGGAACATTAAGAGTTCTTCGTTCGTTACGAAATATCTTTTGGTCATCTATTTAAATCTATTTCAAAGTAGCAAATGTTCGAAATCATTGCATAAAACACAAAAACATAATTAATCCAATGCATTCACAAAAAGCATAAAATGCATTTTGTTGAAATACTTTTATTTCACTGTACAAGGCTGTTTTGCGGCGACATTAGAAAACAGACGCATTATTAAGATACATCCACGGAACAATACTTTACATGCATGAACTACAGTATATTATTATGTATGTGAAAAAACCTGTAAGGCATTAACTTTATAAAATTTCGCATCGCTTCAAGGTTTCGTTATAATTTTGTGATTACCAAAAGACGCCGCAAACAAGTTTAGCGCCGAAAAAAATAAAGCTAAATGTGGGAATTGTTGGTCTTAATTTGTTGTGCAAGCGCATTCTGAGTGCATTCACAAATACCTCATCACTTAACCTTACGCGCACATTGTCTAATGCAGGGCTTGCCAACTCGGAGTTCGATGGACTAACATAAGCACGGACTGTAGAAACAAAACAATAGGTACTTATTGTTTTATAATTATGGTTGGCACCATTTGTAGCTTTTTTAGTTTGCTTGTTTGACGGTGATTTTACCAGGCTCGAGCTGTGTTATTTTTTAGACAACCTCGTCTGTGGATTCGGAGTCAGGTGTCTGGACGTTGGTCAAAGTCAACCACAGAATAAATAATAAGAGAAATATAAATGTCTTTTTGAATTTTCCTTCAGAATCAATGACGCCTTTTTTTCGTCCTGCGACTATTAATGCGCACGCTTTTTTGTGCTATCGCAGATTTTCTTAAATTAAGGTTCTTATTAGTGAAAAGGGGCCTTACCGTGACGTCTTAATGAAATTCAATTCCGATTCAGTTAAGGTTCACTTGCTGTCAGATCCATACTAAAAATGACGGCTAAAACCTGAACTGAGTAGGAATTGAATCGCATTAAGACCTAATTAACAAATAATTTAGAAAGTACCGAGTAAGCAAGGAAAATATGCATTTTTAGATTTTTAGAAATACATAGACCGCTCGCTTTTTAGGTTGCGTGATATTTCAACGCACGGCCAATGACAGGACACCAGAATTTAGTAAATGCCTACGAGCGAACTGGTCAAGTTATAGCTGTCAGTCGACCTCAGCGCTGAATCCGTGGACGAGGTTTGTTTAAACTTTAGAGAATATAGAGCCAAATTTTTAAAAGCACACTCTTAAGTGGCAAAATTCTGTATTGCTTCAAAATTTGAGTTGTAATGAAATTGTCAATTAGTTGACAAGAACTTGTTATTGCTTCTACTCTGCTCTTATTTCAAATTAAGTAAAATTGTTACTACTTCTGAATCACACTTTCGAGTGATGTGCTCTCAAAAATCAGTCCCAGCTTGTTTTTCACGACCTTTGTTCGTGTGTTTTTAGCTGTGAAACGCATGGCTGTGGGCTGCGGGTCATTGTTTATACAGCTCTGGATCTAAGTCTTATTCTATACTTATTTGTCACTCGTCGGTGGCTTAAAACCTCATATCAATAAATATAAATAAATTAAATATACCTAACCTACAACCTTCCTGTGAGTGTAATGTTGCGCCGTGGACATACCTGTCTGCCAAAATAGTGTCAACATGCAAGCCAATTAGGAGCCTTTAAGAGCCTAAGCTGATAATTGGAATAACGTTTTGAGCAGTACGGTGTGACGTCATAACGGTTTCATTTATCTATGCTCAAAACAAATGTTTTCTTCAATAGACGCCACACCTGTTTATTTATAAAAAAATGTATCGACGTTCCAAAGAAGGTGTTTTGAATACATAATGTGTATTCGGAATCAGCGAATTTTTGCAAACATGTAAATAACTTGGAAATATAATTATCATAAATTCACTTGAAGAATACGTTTTTTTGGGGAATTTTTAAGTGACTAAAATGTGTGTTGCTGTTGTTATAGCTGCATAATACCACACTCAAATATTTAAATTTTAGAAGTCTATATCAACTGACACACAAACGATAAATCGATCTACTCGTACATAGGTTTCAATTTTAGAAAACGTACAAAAAAAATGCCGAGCAAAACTCGGTCAACCACGTACTAAAACATTACCTAAGTACGTAGGTAACCGGATGTTTCACAGGGCAAAACATTTTTGACAAATAAACAATTACTTAGCAATGCGTATGCTATCTTAATGGCTGTATACAAAAAGAGTAGAGATTTGCGTAATTGTGGCAAACCTTTAGGAATTGCCTTTCTTGTTAATTTAATTCTTAGTAAGCAAATCATATTCATGGCGGTAATATCGTTGATTTTGGATGAACTTCAAAATATAATTTATTGAATCAGGCGTTACCTGTAATGTAATGTTTTTTCTTCACACAAGATATCAATATACTTACAAGTAAATACAAAATTTTAGGCATGTTAAAACTTATTTAGCCAACCATTTGAACGTGTGTTTAAAAAATGTGTAGAAAACTTCTTAGAGAACTACTGCCTAAGTTTTTTAATGGTAAAGAATTTGGTATCCGTAATAATTCTAGATTGGCTTCTCATCCGTATTTATCAAAATAAACAAATTAGAGGTGATCTCATAGACATCATAATAATAGCTTTAGCCACTTTGCGATATCGATCCACCACTATGCTATCCACTTAGGGTATGTAAATGATAGCACTATATCATCAGCGGACAAAACATGAGTGATATGGTTTTGACAGTGTGGAACTAGCCCAGCGCCTCATTAGTAAATGTCAAGTATTTAATGAGACAGGCTTCAAACTTGAACTTTGCCGATGTGCCGATACAGGTGTCGGTTGCTGTGATTTATTAATCTTAAAGTGTCGCTTAACACGGTACATTATCTGTTACTGCTTGTTATTAGTTATTGAAGGTATGGCTTGTACTATCCCGCCATTTTTAAAAAGCCCTAGGCGACACATGGAGAAATTCTGTAAATTTTACTTAAATGATGACACTGAAAATTTAACACACGGCGCTCTTTAGATGTAAATTAACGCCACGCCATCTATCACGATCTCTTGAAAATATGTTATGTAATAAGCGCCATAATGTAATCTTTGAATCTACAAATGTCATAATATGGTCGTGTCACCCTATATTTTGCTAGACAAGTAGTTTACCGTACCGACGGTAACTGCATTGGGTGTGAAACGGAGCATCTTTACTGATCATTGATATATTAAACTTACAAATGTTATGTACAATTTTATTTATACTTGTAAATTGTTTGTCAGATAGCATTTCTACAAGCAACACCGTCATGTGCAACGTGGGTCGCAGTGTCAGACTTTGGATGAGCAACCGACGTGAAGGTTAATCGGCTAGTTACTGTAAAAGCCGCGGGCAGATAAATGCTTTCCGCACTCAAGGCAATGCCAATGCCTGATTAGACACATTACGCGTCCAACTCCTTCAGCTCCTTTGTTGCCGCTACTATTGTTACTAAGACCATGACTTTTTGCGCTTTTATTTTATAATCAAACCGTGGTGTTCTAACGTTCCTTAGGCTCAAAAGTATTAGCTGACGTTCACAACTCCCTGATCATTACGCGCTTTTGTTAATTACATGGTACCCACAAGCAATATTTTAGTTTCACTGATGAAGTAACTGACGAACTCGTTGCTAAACATTACTATCAGGGTCATAAGTTTAATTTTAATGCAGATGCCAGTACTCTTCTTGCATTTATCGCATTAATTGCCCGCCTCGCCTCAGGAGTGACACCAACCGGATCCCATTTAGAACAGGCTGACCTCAAGACCCATCATACGCCCTCATTTATCTCGTAAATCACGACTCCTTATCCATTCGATTCATGCAAATCGGTACTTAGTACTCGTGACCTGCCTGCAATCGATGTTATCATTTATGTAATCTCATTGAAGATCAAAAAAGATTGCTCTGGAATGAATTTGGTGGAGTGGTGTAATTGTAATGTAGAGCGGCTTAATGGTGGACAAAAAACAAAACACAAGCGGACGTTCCGAGATGAGCATGATTTGATCCGCATGTTACAAGAATTGTTACGAAATTTATAGCAATTCGAAACAAGCGTGAAACGTTGTAACATCTTAATAAGTACCAATCATTTTGTTATAGTCTTCAATGTCTTACTTACTTAAATCAAGTTAGTAAGTAGGTATTTATTACGCAGTTGTAAGAATAAAGCATTCTATTAAGCGTTAAAGTTCAAGCTGAATTCTTCTGTGGTAAGAAATATTAATATAATGACACTATCAGGGCTATTCAAGTAGGTATGTCAATGTTTTTGTTTATTTAATTTTTTTTTTTTTTTTTTTTTTTTTTTATATGAATAGGAAGGCAAACGAGCCAGTGGGTCACCTGATGGTAAGTGATCACCACTGCCCATAGACACCCGCAACCCCGGAGGGATTGCAGATGCGTTGCCAACCTAGAGGACTAAGATGCAATGCCTCTTGTGCCCGTAATTGCCCCGGCTGTCTTACTCTCCACACCGGAACACAGCAGTGCAAGCACTGCTACTTAGCGGCAGGATTAGCGAGTAAGATGGTGGTAGCGATCCGGACGGACCTTGCACAAGGCCCTACCACCCGCAAATTAATTGACTTTTATAAAAAAATATAGATACATTTAAAATGAAATATCATTCCTTTTCATAGAATTTGGATGGCTAAGATTTATCATCTTAGGTGCAGTCGACCGGGCTGCTATGCGGATGGCAGTTGTCTTTTTGTTATTAAAGTTCAACCTTAGCAGAGAATCCTTCGTTCTATAGAAAATGTCAGACAAAGGTCGAATCTTAGAAGTGCTTTTGTTAAAATATGAACACTAAATATAATACTTACCTCCTACTAATACATAGAATTGGAATAACCTCGAGGGGTCGAGACTCGAGACGCGTCTTCTTAATAGAGATAAAGCGATCAAAGCTGTATTTAAACTTAAGGTTACGTAGTAGGTGCGACTTTAACGTGACCTTTGGTAATAAATGGTGTCATTACATACAGCGATTTGCTTTAGTTTTATGTAACTTAATCATCATTGTAGTTATGAAGACTTCCGTATGTCGTTATCGTTGCAATCAGGAAACGAATGTTAAATAAAGATTTACTTTATTCAGTCAATTTACCCAGCAGAAGTAAAATTTTGTAGGACTCATTTAATTTTTCGTGTTTAATTTGATTGTAACTAGTAATTTTACCTTTTTTTATAGCCAAGTGTGGTATTAAACAAGCTAATCTTCATTTTAATGGCACTGCGTAAACATATAGACTGCATAATTTATATGTCGCAACTCGTATCGCACATCGCAATATAATTATAATCACGAATAAAATAATTATCTCGTTAAATAAGTATATATTTGAATGAAAATAAACTTAGGTAGGCACCTAACCTAACCCTACCTATTGGAGCTATACAAGATAGAAGCCGCATACCGCAATAATAATTTTAATGAGCATAATATAAAATTACTGCGCCTATGGCCGGCAGTGGTACAGCTGTAATCAACCAATCAGGATCGATTAAACGCATCAACTAGACGCGCGATGATGAAATGTACGAATCCGATTGGTGGGAAACAATCGGAAATACTTGTTAAACCAATATCAGTATTTTCAACATGAAACTACCGTGAGACTCAATCATAATTACATACAAACGGATAACTACGTATAAAAGTCGGGTGATGCTCGACATGTTTCGGACTAGTTCGTAGTCCTTCCTCTTGGAGCGCTCCATTTGTCTATTAGAGCGTCACTAGACTTTTATACGTAAGTTATCCGTTTGGTAACTGATATCAGTATTCGTAAATTACTTGCTACATGATGTAGATGTGGATATGCTCTTACTCACAAGTTCAAACCATAAATTAAATATAGATTTAATTTGAACATTTGAAGGTATTTTTCAACGTTAGAAAGTGTACGCGTGTTTATCTGAAAAATAACGAATACAATGACATAATAAACTACAACTAACTACCACTTCCATCCATACGCCCACAATCATGCTAAACGTGGCCATTAGGTCTTGTTACCTTTGGCTCTGTCTAACCCCTAAGAGATAAAGACGTGAAAAGAGAAATACGAGAAGTCGAGTAATTAGTAATAAACGTGTATATTCAAAATAAATTAAATTAAAATGGTTTGGTCACGCGTGCGGAATTAAATTCATGCCTTCCTCATTGTAAGATGGAGCTGATATCACAGCAAAATCCATCTTGTTTGAAATTCCCTAGTTAATTAAATTTTGTAAGGAGCATTTCTCATGGTGATTTTATAATTTTATGCATTATTTCTGGATAAAAACAGTTTTTTTCCCAATTTGCCAAATACTTATTCTGTTTTTATAAAAATCGATTTGACGAATCTAACAGTCTAGTCGCGTTTAGCTCTATCTCTGAAAAAAGTAGAACTAAGCACACAAGTATCAAACACCAAATAATATTTGCGTAACGCAGTGTCAGCTAAATAAGCGGTATATCCTGTGTGAACGTTTGTTTGCGAAGGAAACGTCTGTCACATCACATTTACTAATTGATGCAAGCAAATACGAGTAAGTGATTCCCAGCGCGTACACCGTCGCGCACAGCGGAAACAGATAAGCCAAATTAGACAGTTTTCTAATGTAATAAATAAATGTAATAGAAATAGAAACGTATGTAATCACATGAAACGTAATTCGCATCAGGCTTGACAAGTAGGTACGCATAATATGGATTGACCCCGGGATTTTATTATATCATATTATTGCAATCTTCCATGATGGTCTGGGAGTAAAGAAAAAACATAGAATTTACCAGTTGCTTCTCTTCCCGCGCAGATGGTAAAAACTCATCGAGGGAATGGACGAAAGTCTTAGGAATCATGTTATAGGCGGTGCGGCTAGCAACCCATCACTATTTTTATTTCACTTTCCAGCTATGCGCCCCTAATCATGCTAAACGTCGCCTTAATGTTTTGTTACCGTAGGCACTGTCTACCCCGTAAGGGATTAAGACGTGATATATGTATGTATGTATGTATTGTACCTATGTTGTGTTTTAAAACTAATCTGAAATAATTCAGCTGGTTGTTGGATTAGTTTGATTGAAAAGCCTTGTAAAGGTTTGTTGTATAGTCTAGTAATAACTTATTTTCCATACATTGGTTGATGTTCAAAGTGTACCTGCGGGATCAATGGGGTGACTTAATTTTGAATCTGTAATTATGACGAAAAACTTGTAAAACCATCTCCTGCAATATTGCAGAATAATTAAAAGACGCTTTGTAAATAAAATATTACCACTGCATTCCATAACATAGTAACTTCAACGAAAAATAATGTTTGAAAGGTATATGTATAATCTCGTTTTTAGAACACCATTTTAATACATTAAACTTTAAAAACTCGTTTTTTCTTGCTTTAAACTCTTAATATAGCTGAAAACAGCGGCGGGTCGATGTTCCTAGAAAGTTACATAAAATCAGCCGCGTCCAACGTTCTTTGTAGAAATTGACTATCCCCATTTTTTCGATTCGTCAGTTCAAGATTGTAACTCCATTATCTTCCGCACTCCTCCGCCGAACGTTACATAAAGTCAATAATATTGACATTCTAGTCCACTCGGAAATGAGGATGTGACTTTTAACATTGTCAGCCATTCTTTATGCGTTTTAATGTTTGTTATCTCTAATGCTGTGTCGAGCTGGCTTTAATGCGGGTTTGAATATAAACAGATGTTATGACTGGTTATGTCATGTTTGTTTTGTATTGTATCATACCTTTTTAGTGACAATGATGTTTACGTTAGTGCAATCACACAAGCCTAATTTCGATAGGACTCGAAAGTAGGATTTAAGTATCCAAAAGGTATTTACTGAGTGTTCTAGCAATTACCTTTGATCACGTGGAAAATACAGTGAGCTGATCCTCTAGTGTAAGTTTTGACACAAAAAACGCCTCGAACGCGTTCACACGTAAACGTCTCAATTACTATAGAGAGAAATTAGCAACGCCTCTTGCGGATCGAAACGGCAACAAACTATTATTAAAGTATTTTGACGTTTGCATTCGAGACGTATTTTGCGATCGAAGACTTACACTCAGTATGATTATGCTTGTATGTACGAGAAGAACCGACGTGACGTTATCTAAGTACCTACCTCTGTTACATCAATAAAATAGTAAACTTGTTTCGTTTGTTTATATGTAGGGGGATTTCTCTGGAACCGTTGAACCCATTTAAAAACTGCTTTCACTATTAGAAAGGGAAAGGGCAGATGAAGATGCAGGCTGCTGCACTCACACAATAAACTAAGAAGAACTAAATATATCCCTACAATATTGTTGCCATGTTGAAGTATTTGACGTCAATAAAGTGCCAACAACGTACAATGTCGCTTTTCATAATGTATTGTCTTAGAGTGGGCCTCGATTTACACTGAAAATAATTCAACATGGAATATTAATAAACTACGGAGCGATGCACAGCTATGTACTTACCCTTATATTGTAATAAATAAAGTTATTTAATTTAATTGATACTTACAAATTTGTCATGTCATTTCATTATGCGAAGACACACTTACATATCAGAGCTACTGTGACATTTAAGACATATTCAAACTTACAATCTGTACAAACATATTCATATATAAATTATACGCACATAATAGTGTTATTACCTAATTTGTTAATTAAAAATGTGATGGCAGTAATCAATGTTATTAAAAATAAGCATGCGATATGAAACTCATTGCAAAATGCTAACAAAATTAGACACAACGAATGCATCGGCATCACCGCACCCATACTTTACCTACCTACACCTATTAATAGTTTCCTTCTACACGACTACGTGCGATATAATTAAAATCGTGATCTTTAGGCATGTGATGATATCTCTAACTGTTTTTAATTTAACCAAGTGGTATACTAACAGTAAATGTGGATCATTTCGTGCTAATGTTAAACACTTGTTTAATTAAGGATTTTTGTTAGTTTATCATTACAATTTTTAATTTTTAGGACAAGAGGAACCCTTATGGGATCACTTTGTTGTCCTTTTGTTTTCTGTCAAAACCCTTTTTCTCAGAAACTAGTGCCGGCATCCAGTTGTAGGTGGAACATCTTTATTGTATACGTATTGAGTTCAATATAGATATAAAAAAGCTTTCCAAACTATATGAAACTCCTGTTTTTCCAAATTTTCGCTCCTCAATGCTTTCGTTAGTATGTCTATTGACTCAATAGCCTCGACTTTAACCTTAAACCTCTTAGCAGGCCTCCAGCGCAGCTCAAGAGTGGGCCGCGTAAACAAGCGGGCGGGAGATTGATGAAGCTATTCATCACTTCGCACTAAGGAAACTAATTATTTATTGTGTAAACTTTGAGTAAGGAAGGGCAACGGTTGCCGAAGATTCCCTGGAATGTTCTTCCTATCCTTTATGAGCCTTGTTGGGGTCAAAATTATTTTAGGTTTTTCATTTGTTAATTAAGTGCACCGTTATGAAAACAAAATTATTCTGTCACTTCATTTATTGTCTATTTAACGGTTTCGGTTTGGTTGTCTGGCAGAAATCGCTTTAAAGCAATGAGACTTCCTTTGTGTTTTTATTTTTAATTTCATTGAACCGATTCGTGGTTCTCAAAAAAAAATATTTTATTTAGCCATCCTTTTCTATTTTAAGCCCGTGCTTAGAACAGCTGCGTAATTCTCTACACGATCTTCGTCCGCAAAAGTCGCTGCAACCAGGAAACCATGATACCATCACAATGTGACCCTTTTGCTCATAGGCAGTATGCGGTGTCAGGTGTCTGAATATCAACGTTAACGAACGACCTACGTTATGACACCTTACTTTGTATTATGCCTGCCAGGGACGGGTCATATTTGTGAATTATCGTGACTGAGCGTGATAGTTAATGAAGTAATTAATTTAGAATCTTGATTATTCAAATAAGAAACAATTTGTCTCTTTGTGTAAGTGCTACCAATGAGTTTTATGACACTCTCGTTACCTAACAAAATGCAATTTTAATTAATGAATATCATAATCAGATCTGTCACTCGCAGTTCCGCTAATAGGCTGTGTGATATATGACCGCGAACTATCACTTTTATAGCCACTAATATTCATATTAAAATGCTATTAGCTTAAAAAGTATGTTTGTTTGTCAGTGGTGTAGAAAAAAGGGCTCTTGAGTGTAAGCAAAACACGTGGAAGATATTTTTATATGGAATTACATGGAATAAAATGGGGCCCGGAAGCCAATATATAAGCCTTACCAGTGTAATGCTTTTATATTTTCTCGCAAACTTTTACTATAAAAAGTACAAAAAAGTCTATCAAAAGTAAGTAATCCAGCCGCGTAGTGGCCAAATTGAAATGAAATGAAATAATTGATTTTGCTTTAGACATGGCAAAACAATGGTCTCATATTATAGTGTCTAACCAAATACTAACGTTGGTATGAAAATATTACTTTAATTTCTTAAGTCCATTTTGATATTCAATTTAGTTAAATAAGCACTTTGGGCTTCGTGGATAAAGTCGCGGGTCAAAACTGAAGTAGGCAAGACAGCCGCTAATAGCGTCAGAAGCGATCTGTTATCGCCCTTACGTAACGCCTCTGTTATTTATTCGATCGAACGTCGATTTATTACTATTATAATGTGAATCTTGTCATAATACATGTATTTGCATGGACGGTGTAACGATTTTTCATTTTAATGAAACTTTCGAGTATTTTATAGTGATCGAATACTGATATTTTAATATCGTGTTAGTGTGATGAATAGTTTGGAGGCGTTTCTTTGAAACTGATACAAGAGAAATTTATTTGATTTTATTGATGTTATTATGTGGAATTATTAAGAGTTAAATGGTTAATGGATGGGTATTTTATAACACCATATTTGGATTTTGATTAGTAATAATATCAGTTCTTAATTGCATTATGCTTGTCAATAGCGAAAATTATTTATTCAGATACGATTGCACCTTGAAAGTTTTAATTCAAGTTCAATTCGTTTTCGTATTGTTGCTAATTTGTTTATTATGTTACGTGCCAGCTCGCTCATCTTGCATGTTGGATTGTAATCATATGACGCATTCACGAATTTTAACACCTTTAACAATAGATTTATTTATTTGCATTAACGCATGAGTAACAATGACTGGTTTCCTACCATCAAGGCCCAACAATTATATATTATTTTAATATTTGAATCGCATAAAAACAGATGCAGATACTTCCATGCTGGTCTGGGAGCAAAGAAAAAAACGTAGAATGTACCAGTTGCTTCTGTTCCGCGCAAATGGTAAAAATCCATTGAGGGAATGGGCGAAAATCATAGGAATCATGTTATAGGCGATGCGGCTAGCAACCCATCACTATTTTGATTCCACTTTCCACCTCTACGCCCTCAGTGTCTTGCTAAACGTGGCCTGTAGGTCTCGTTACCTTGGGCTCTGTCTACCCCGTAAGGGATAAAGACGTGATTTGTGTATGTATGTATGTAAAAACAGATTGATGTCCTTTGTGTTATGAAAGGAAAGATATTTGGGTGAGGTCCAAAAAGTTACAAACCGTTAAAGTTGCGTTAAATTTTCCACTAACTTTTACCATTGTGTCACGAAAATGAGTCATACATTTGCATGGATATTTCGTGTCATATTGGAAAAAGTTAGGTAGTGGAAAATTTAACGCGACTTTAACGGTGTGTAACTTTTTGGTCCTCACACATTTATGATTTGTGTTATGTGATAATTATAATGGGTTAGTGTAGTAATCCATTGTAATCAGAGTCATTGTAATCCGCATTTTTCTAAACCTGCTATGGGTGGTGTAGTGGTATAGCACGCGTCACGGAATGACGAGGATCCGGGTTCGATTCCCGGCCATAGCTTTACTTTTCGGATTTTTCTATGTGTTCTGATTTTCACAGACATTTAGAATTTTTTTCTAAATCTATGATTAGACCAGTTTGAATGAAGTGTTCTTATTTATTTGGGCTATTAAACTCAAGGTTAACAAAATTTGCCAAAACGCAAATATTTAATCTCCCGGATAGCGTCACGTAATAAATATATAGCTTAAATTATGTAAAGCCTATCAATATATGCATCCGATTGTTCCGCTCCGGCGCAGAAGGTTAGTTACGTAAACCACTCAAATGAAATATAATAGTGATATATTTACGATAACCGTAAATTTTTACGATATAGTTTGATGCGATCCGGGTGTCGCAAGTTCTGATCGCGTTGATGTCTTTTGTATGGGAGACTAACGAGCCCGGGGCAAGGGAGGGCCGGATGGCATTTATCTCTTTTTTTAACGGACGGATTATCATCAATCTTGATTTAAATTTTACGTAATGTAATGTATTATACTGTATTTCCAAAAATACGGGTTGGTGTTAAGATATTAATGTCTTGTTACATATATTAGTGGCTGAGGATTAAGTTGTATCTTAGATGAATTCAGAACATATCAAAAATACTAATTAAAACTGCTGTATCCATAATATCATAAAACATCATAGGTACCTACTTTAATTTGTTACAAAACTTTTACTCAGTAAATCAGCAAACCTTCAACAAATTATTTAATCTAATCGCGTCCAGCAATATTTAAGTTCTGATTTCAGTCTGATTTGAAAATATACGAATTGAATACTACAAAAAAACTTATGACACTTCCTTTGTCGAAAGGGATTAAAAAGTCAAGTTATCCTCTTCGTACTGAGGGAAAATGTTATTTGTCTTCCGCTGCCGCTCATCACTCTGCCCACTAACGTAGGTAGCGTTAACCGAGCGCCAGCGCTGACAGTAACTGTTATGCTCAATATTAGATAATAATAACATAACAATAAACGCCTATGACCAAAATAAACATTCACCGCTATTCATAACGATTACTTTATCCAACGGTTGTTTATTGCGTGTGAATTGTATTTAAATAGCTTTTTTTATGCCAAGGTGGTGAGAGAATTGTATTATTTTAATTTTATTCTAACTGGCCGCTTTTAAATTACATGTATTGTATATGACATGTTGTAGATGACACGATAAGCTGCCTAAATTAATGAGAAGCATTTAATCATTAAAGTTTTTCCGAATTATTTTAATTATTTTCGGGAATCGTATTGTTTTTCATTATGAAAGGAGACATTACTCCCTCACGATTTTGGTAGAAATTTATGTGTTTAATTATAATGTGTTTGATCCAATCATTCTGCATGTTTACGATACCGATAGTTTCAAATTATTAATTCCATGTTCTAATTGCTTCAAATTTCAAATGGATGAAGCTACGTATTTTTTTAACTAACGCTATGAAAACACGTTACTGATCTCAAACTTGAATCAGTAAATACTGTTTATTGTAGGAGTTCCACGGCCACTCCTACAATACAATTTAACGCCTTGACAATCAAATGCTACTTTTAAATGTAAATAAAAGAGATGATTATATTTTATATCAAATTCTTCAACAATTCGAGTTTAAGATTTTATTTGTTAGTATGAACTTGACCTAACACGTGGCGGTTGTGCGTGATGCCATTCTTGTTGCTTTTTTAAATTAAATAAAGTGCTAAGCGTTTTACTTACCGTGAATAGCTTAAGTTATCCTTGCCTTGAAATATTCGTGCGCCATGATTAAAAATATATTATTGGTAAGTTTTTTTAAGATTAAAAACGAGTGCAAATCGTATGATAACTACAATGATGTTGAAAATTTTTCGTAGTTGATTGTAATAATCGCTTGACAAATATACTTCACTAGCTTCTGCCCGCGACTTCATCTGCGTAGAATTATACATAAAAACCTTCCTCTTGGATCACTCTATCTATTAAAAAACCGCATCAAAATCCGTTGTGTAGTTTTGAAGATATAAGCATACATAGGGACATATGGATACTCATACTCATACTCATACTCATATTCATACACATTTATTCGTAATAATGGTTATTACATGTCATTTTTATCATTATTTCATGTCATTTCATGTCAAGAACAACTCATGAAATTTAAAAATGATTACAATTTAATTTTTTTAATAAATCTGCAGCACCAATAAAATAATAAAACAATTTTTATAGGGACATAGGGACAGAGAAAGCGACTTTGTTTTATACTATATAGTGATGTACTATCTGAGCCATTTTCAAAACACATGTACATAGTTAAGGGCTTTAATTAAAACAAAAGTTAATTGATTTCATTGTATTACGAGTTTTTAACCCTTATTGCCATGGTATATAGGTGAAAAGGTTGTAACACAAAGGAATCAATTAATTTTTGTTGTGATTAAGCCCTTAAGTATGTACATTTTTTTTAAAACGACTCATCTTATTAAACTTTTAAGTAAGTATAGTACTTAACTTAGATATTTTTTACCGTATCTCAATATATACATATATTCGAGTTGTAAATAATGTGTGTAAATTAAACATCTGGCTATTAAGTCTGTTATTTTCACAATAATTAGATGTAAGTGCAATAATTGTATCCAAAATCAAAACCTTATAAGTTACAAAACGTTTATAACCGAATCCGACTTTAACATACACAAGGCAACTTAACCCCTGAGAATCGAACTCATTCACTTTTCAAGCGTCGCATTCACTCTCAGGTCGACATTGATGGCCGGGCCCGTTTCCACTGCACATTGTGCAACGGCACGTTACATTACACGCCTACCAATCATTTGTTTTTGCCGCGCTGATCGACGTATGCGGAGCGTGTACCCGCGGGTAACATTAGGCTAATGAAGTTTATTGCTACACGGTGTTAAGCAAAACGCTTTGTTTAAATTAAGCTGTTAATTACCATGACTTGTTCAACGATCATATCGAGTTTTTCGACGTTGAAAATTAAAGCAGACGCAGTTTTGGGTTTACATTCTTTTTTTTAGAAGCCGTTGTGTATACAGGCTCGGCCTAGTTTAGTCTAGTCTAGGGTGTCACATATTTTAGGTTTAATAAATGATAATAAGGAACCCAGGCCCACGGGTCGTTTCTAGTAGAAAGTGTCTATGTCCGATGAAAATACTTAATAATATGGATTTTTACTTATATGTGTATTTATATAATCATTCCATTTTGAAACAGATAGTTTTTAATAGGTCAGTTTTTAATGGTCAATTAAATTTGTCATCGATTGTATGCGCGTACCACGCAAGGCAAGATAATGCTTTAAAATATTGAGGAATGTAAAAGCCGCACCGTCCGTCAACGTCGAGAGCTATGCTTCCGGAATCAGTGATGCTAATGTTAAAGTACGACTATTATAAAGAAAATGAAAGTATTCAATGAACCGCACGTGTTGTTAACCGTGTTTACCCTTTATTTTATGCATTGAAACTACGAACGATAGCTGTAGCATTCGCATAGGTCATTATTTTTCTTGTTACAAGTTAAATCGTGATCAGAATCGTATTGCAGTGGACACTTCTTTCACTCCCGCGCCGTGAGAAGTGGAGCACGTCTTACAACGAAATAATGTCTATTTAAATTGTGTAGCTGCAGTTAATTTAGAGTTTTACATGTTTCGCATGAAAAAATTGGATTGGATTCTAAAATGCAATTCCGTAATAATCTCGGCTCACAGCATAGCTTCATCGGAATGTGTAAGTATATGTTAGATCTTTTGAATGGCGTTTCTGATTGCAGAAGCTATTGAAAATTAAGGTCTATAAATAGGCTATTCGATAGTTATGCGCTTCGATAGAGACCGCAGGCGAGTTCTCAGGCTCGTATCGAGAAGTTCGTATTAAACAACGCAATATCGGTCGATCTTTAGTAAATCACCGCATATCTACTTAATTTTCAGAATCTTCAACCAATATAGTTTAGGTAGCTAAAGACAAAGGTTAGCATCGCTAAATGAGATAGATAGGTTGGGCTGGGGCGATTGCCCAATCGATCGCGGCATCAAGGATCAACGGTTCATTTTGCATTTCGCGCCGCAATTATTTCTATTGTTTTGTTAGCACTTTAATGCGAGCACACGAGATAATAAGAACAGTCGAAATAATCTAGTATCTTCTGGATACAGCGGTTGCGTAAAGGCTATAGTCGTAGTTTCCACGGTTTCTTGACAATGCGTGGTGGTGCAACGGTGGTGAGTTCTAGCGGCGCTTCAGTCGCTCCGCCGGCGCACGCTTGTTCTGTCAACTGCTCAATGCACCTGCGATGAGCTCTATGTGTTGATCCGCGGAAATAGTGCCCCGTGATTTATTGTGAGTGATAGTGACGGACTTCCACTTGGCACCCGAATGCGGATTGTTTGGCTCATTGAACACATTGTTAAATTAAGCGCATATCACTGTTAATATGTTCCTGATTCCGTACATGGCTTGCATTGGCGCGTTTCATAATTTGCATTGATTCCTTAAAGCGCGTTTTCAATCTGAAATTGCGTAAAAGCGTTACATGAATTCGAAGCGTATGCGTTTTGTCGCTCGCCAAAATGATGTCGCAGAATGTATTTTTAAGTAGAAATGTTTTGGCACAATGCGTTTGTTGATGACATTGCCTAATGGTTAAGCTGCGGTGATCAACGTTAGTCGTTTGTTTACAGTCACATCGTGAATTCTTTTAGCTAGACTTCACATTAACTTTGAGGCTTACTCAAGGACGCTTAGTATCCTTTTAGGTTCCAATGTACTATGCATTAGCTTAGGATTCTTCTGCAGTTTCTGTCTTCAACATTGATAAACAAAACACTATCTCCACCCTTTACAAATCAGGCCTCCTCAGAATACAAGGCTGTTCTTCCCACAGGAGCCCGTGATGTGAATTGGGAACTTCACGCGCGCACATATATATTTAAGGGTCGAAAAGCTCATTTAAAAGTAGTATCGAACATAAATTTCGAAAATTTCAAAGGGGGTTGGAAACCACAATCTTCTGTTTGAGAGGACACAGGACACCGGTCCAACCACTAGACTACCATAGTTAGGTACCTATAACCAACACAAATAACTACGATAGTAGATGATAATAACGGACAATGTTTGTATTACACAATACTTGCAATAGTGCAATACTCATAGATGGCATTCGACAAATGCATTAAAGTGAAAAGCGATACACAAGCAACAAGGAACAAAATTGTCTACGATACGTACGTCAAATTGGCTAATTTCTACGAAGTCAACGTTTTTAATTTGTTTTACATGAGTAGCGTGTGATAGCGAAGAACAATTACGTTTCGTAACTACGTTTGTTAATTAGGTATCACTTTGATTTTTAGAACATGTGTGTAATGAGTACCTCTTATAAATTACGACCAAACCTAAGGTACTTTTGAAAAAATGTATTACTAACGCGTTTTGTGACCTTTTCACAATGAATGTCATAGTGACGTTACATTGTATTAGCAAGGAAAATCATGAATTCTAAGGTGGGTCGGGAATCAATTTGTTCGATTACTCATAATACTTAATCATAAAGCCCACGACTATAAAGGCTGCGTTCAACATCGTTTTTGTTTATTTTGTAAATAATTAAAAAGTATTAACTCAAATCTAAACTAGAGCTAATTTAAAAATAATTTAACAGAAATGACACTTACGCTGGAAATTTAAATAAATTTGAACCCTTTTCGGTAGAGTCCCCATCATGCAGATAGTATTTCCGCGCTGCATTTCTATTGCCAGTATTTGGGCGAAAAAACTGCCTGCTCGAGGGTCGTCCTCCCTAAAATCTATCTTTGTATATTAAACGAGCCTAAAATGTGTGCAAATCTTTCACATAACAATGAAACCTATAATAAAACAGTAACGGTATCTACATACCGTATCATATTGTCCTGTTACTAATTATACATTATCAAGCCAGGTACCGTTGTGTGGCATATGATTACGGCTGACCGTCGCAGGTAATTGAAATTGACCGCCAATAGGCTGTTAATGAACGCGTTACGGCGAAGCGGCGCAGGCGCAGTTTCTCTTTAAATTGCCATTACTGCGCATTAACTAGCGGAATGCTAATGAAACATGTCACAGTTCAATGCTCTAATAACTTCATTATACCATATTTGATTGCTTAGCAATTGCCGCTGTATCTTTGTAGGCCGAGCCTAGGCAGTACGTGACCGCGAATGTCACTTTTGGTTTTTAAATTAAGTAATTACTTTAAATTGTGTTACGGCTCCACTTTAAGGGTTCCGTACCTCAAAAGGTACAAAGAATTATTCTTATAAAAATTAGCAAAAAGAAAACTTTTCGTATCAGACGGACGGAAGGACACATTAACTTCAGAAGTCCCTAGAGGTTACGTTTATCGATAGGTCCTGAATGCAGCTTAAAAAAACAGTTTACTACTACAATTGGCATTTTTGGACTCGTTTCCAGGTCTATGTGGACTATATTTTCCGATTCAGCTATAGAAGTGAAACCCATCAGTTTACACTCAGTGCGTTATTCTTAACAAACAAAGTCGCACTGCGAACAATAACCGCTCTGTATCAGTAATGAGCAGCCGCTGGGATGTAACGTTACTGTACCCAGACCGCTACGTATTATGGGCTATTTGGCGCTCAGCTACTCCACACTGCATTCTGCGTGTTTAGCTCGTTTCGTTTTCATCTCCGGCCAGTCGTTAAGGAACGAGTAGCTTGTTATAATTTTATTAGCCTAGTGCTTCCCATTGACGAGGATAATTTCGTCTCGGTAACACTTCTCTTTAGACACAAGTTCGTTTGGGAACTTAACAAAGATAGTATATCAAACGTGTAAGTCAATTTACGCGTATGACATGTTTGTGTAAAAGGCTAGGCTTTTTATTCAATTATAATCTTCGATCATTGCTGGTTCTTTTTATCATGTACTAGCTGTTGCCCGCGACTCCGTCTGCGATGGATTCGCTCTTTGCTATAAAGCTCATGGAGCCCGAGACCTTTCCAACGAATGCAAAACCGTGGAAATCGGTTCGTGCGTTCTGGAGTTATAGCGTCAGGAAGGAAAACCCGACTTATTTTTATATAGTAGATGTATTGCAACGGGCGCGAGTTTTCACTATTCTTTAGTACGCATTCGTACATAATATTCCTTCTACAAAATTACGAATCGGAGCTGAGTATAAATAAACCACTTTATTTACTCAATTATCGCTGTCACCCGTACCCCTCACAAGGGCTGCGATCGGCATAGTATTTACAGTACCGTAAACTGGGGTGACTTTGACTTACGGGGTAACTTTAAAAAGTAGTTATATCACGATATCATCACTACATAGTATAAAACAAAGTCGCTTTCCGCTGTCTGTCCGTCCCTATGTAGGTATGCATATATCTTTAAAACTACGCAACGGATTTTGATGCGGTTTTTTTCAATAGATAGAGTTATTCAAGAGGAAGGTTTATATGTTTACGCAAGCGAAGTTGCGGGCAGAAGCTAGTGAATTTAGCGATTACTGCTTCCAATCAACGTCTTCATCGATCACCTTTGCATCTACATTCCAAACATACACCGTATATGGCTAATATCGATTTTATAGCAATTTTAAAACGATCAAAGTAACCCCAAAATTATCGAGGCCACCCCGGTTAACGGTACTAATTTATTTGACCTATTGTTGCTTATTGCTTAATTTTAAGCATACAAATAACCTAACCTAATAATTTCATTTTTAATACAAGCTTTTTTTCTGACTGTACTTCATTGTCATCTATCTTGCAATGCATAAATACTAAATTTCAAGTCAATCGGACAAACCGTTGAAGAGCCCTTCTGTGGAGACGGTCCTGACTGGGTCACCCGATTTTTTATACCTACAAGATTATTGTATTGTCACCGGACTTAGGTAAGTGTGCCAAATTTCACGTTTATCCGACTACTGGAAAGTGAATTTCAATTGCTAGAATTGACCCAAACAAACAGGGCAAGCTAAATAAAGGCTTGTAATAAACCATGCGGCATTGTGTCGCAGTCATACATAGCATATATAAGTACTACTATTTAATCAATTTAATCTTTTTTGAGCAGAAATGTATATACTCATTCCCACTTGAGTTATCACTTCAACATAATTGACAATCCGTGTTTCAGCGCTTCCATTGTTTTGAATGCGAACTGCTCTCTAAAAATGCCCGGATGATACATCCATTGTCAATACGTACAATAATAGTTTTCTTCAAATCCGAAATTAGCAAACTCATTAATGATATCGATGTTGTCACAAATGTTAGATTTTAGCTATCCTATGGCAGTGGGACAGGCAGATAACTTACGAAGATTAATTAATTTGCATAATATTGTATGGTTTTATAATTAATAGCTATTATTTTTAAAACGCGTAAACGTGTGAAGGTACGTTGTGCCTATTTATTTGACTTTGAACTCAAAATAATAAATGAATGTAGAATTCGAAGGCCCAAGGCAACGCTCAAATGCCAAAAGATAAAATAGCATCTAGGGACGATCCGACGAACTTTAATGCCGGGGTTCGAGGTACGGCGCATTGTTATATGCCTAATAATAACTTACGAAACACTTGCCTGCCTACACATAGATCAAGGACCAGGCTTGTTATTATACGACGATGTTACAGTAATGCGTACCTACCGACTAGCGATTAGACGAATTCTTGCCATTGTATACTTTAATCCATTATTTATAATTTGCCGAGTATTTTCTGTAAATCACAAGTATTAGCGGGATGTAGAGATTATTTATGACGAAAGAGGGACAATTTGTTTAATGTGTCATTAAGTTAGTTATTTAAAAGAGTGGCGCCGGTAATGCTTCCTGCTTGCGCTTCAAACAAATGTGACATAGTTTTGTTTGCTGATGACACCTCTCTGATTTTCAAGGTAGACAGGCAACAGGAAGATCAAAGTCACATCAATGAGACTCTAACAGAAGTGCTTCAATGGTTTACTGCGAACAATCTACTACTAAACGCAGCTAAAACGAAATGTATTAAATTTTCGTTACCAAATGTACGACAGGTTGAAACAGCCATTTCCATAAACGGAGAGAAGCTAAACCTCGTTGATGACACCGTTTTTCTTGGTCTCACCCTGGATCGTAACTTACAGTGGAGCCCACATATTTCTGCTCTTGCTGGTAGATTGAGTTCTGCCGCCTATGCTGTACGAAGAATTAGACAATTCACCAACGTGGAAACTGCTAGACTGGTTTATTTCAGTTATTTTCATAGCATTTTGTCTTACGGCATTCTGATTTGGGGAAGAGCAGCTGACATTCAGAGTATCTTCATTTTACAGAAGAGGGCAGTTCGGTCCATCTACAATCTGAACTCCCGAGAATCATTAAGAGAGCGCTTTAAAGAGATAGAAATTCTCACAGTAGCTTCGCAGTACATACACGATGTAATTATGTACACACACAAGAATTTCAATTCCTTTAAGAAATTGTCGGACATCCATGATATCAACACTCGTAATAAACACAAGCTACTCATTCCTAAATTTCGTCTACGGAAAGTAAGTAAATCTTTCCTGGGAAACTGTGTCAGGTTCTACAACAAAGTGCCTGTAGATGCGTGGAAATTGTCATATGTGTTATTCAAGAAATACATAAAGAACACGCTGTTAAAGAAAGCATATTACACAGTCGATGAGTACATGTGTGATGAGAACATGACATGGCCATCTTTGGAAAAATTACCATAAGAATCCAGTGTTTTTTGTGAGTGATCCTGTAGTGTGTATATACGTGTGTGTGTGGGTGTGTGTGTATGTGTGTATGCGTGTAGTGTCTCTAGATACGGCGGTCTCTGGCCCTGTTGCTACCGTCTGCTGTTTAGGTTAGCTGATCTTGATTAATTAAGATTTTTATTATGATTCAAAATTGTATAGCTATTATTAATTATGAATATTAAGATAGGTATTATCAATATAAATATTGTACCTACTGTAATTGTTTATTTAAATATTCATATTATTTTTCATAATTATTATTGTTTACAATGACGTAAATATTGCTATGTCATACTAGGTATTGCGTAGGTATATTGTTAAGCTTATGGATTTCCGGTATTTTTTTTTTTTTTTTTTTCTTTTACTATTTAGTTGCAGGCTAACGACGTCGAAGTTCCTAAAACGTTCCCATAGTGTGCCTGTGGGGACGGAAGCGAAACATGCCCTCGGTACCGCTCTGCTTTCAGAGCAGGACATGAGTGCGTGGAAGCCAACATTGGGGGCGGCAGACGCAAGCTTGCCTTCGGAATCCAAAAGCTTATTGGTTACTTACTTGACATGAAATGTATATTTCATAATTTTGTTTTATATATATTTTTTTTTCTTTTCCTGCGACATTGGAGACATCTCCAATTAATTTATTTGACGTTAGAGGCGTTTTACACCTCCACTTAACTTATTGTTATTATTTTCTTTTCTTTGTTTTTTATTTTTGACTAGTAGAGACTTTATACATCTCTACTATTTATAGATTAATATAATTTAAGGCTCGGGGACCTTATACATCCCTTTTATAAATGTATTTAATTTAAGTAGAACTTAAGTATTCTTACTGTATTTTATTTTGAAAAAATGACTTTCTGCCAAGTTTCTTGCGGCGCATTCTTCTTGGCAATGATGGTCTTTCCGAATGTGCTGGTAGTTTCAAAAAGACATGTAAAAGAGCCCCTGGCGGCCAATTTGCAAAATAAATTTTCATTTTCATTTTCATTTTCATTTCATTTTCATTTTCATTTTCAATGATGGGCGATTACATTTCAACACCGATGGGGCAAAAAAGTTGAGTCATAGAACTCCATCAGTATACCATGGAGTTTATTCGTTCTATAATGTTCCTGAGAACATTTGTATTGCATCAGACGGCCTGAGAGGCAATAACGCATTAGGAATGGCAAACAACACTATAATATCGATATCGGATATGCAAGAGGCGTAAAGCTATAAAGTCGTTTTAATTTAGCATATCGACATTTGAAAAATCATAGAATGTACCAGTTGCTTCTCTTCCCGCGCAGATGGTAAAAGCCCATTGAGGGAATGGGCGTAGGAATCATGACTTTTATAGGCGATGCGGCTAGCAACCCATCACTATTTTAATTCCCCTTTCCACTTATACGCCCACAATCATGCTAAACGTGGCCTTTAGGTCTTGTTGTTACCTTGGGCTCTGTGCACCCCGTCAGGGGTAAAGACTTAAAGACGTGATTTGTGTGTGTGTGTGTGTGTGTGTGTGTGTGTGTGTGTGTGTGTGTGTGTATTGACATTATCACACTTTTCGTGTTACCTAGTGTATACATAAGTAGGTAATTAAAAAGGTGGCCAAGTGCGAGTCGGACACACGCATTTGATTTTTCTTAATGTATCTAAAGATTCGTAGCAAAGACTAATGTAATTCGTGTGTAAAAAGGTAATTGTAGTTTTAATTCGACCTTGTAAGCATGGCTAGTACTTTTACTAAATAGATTCTTCGTGATTTTTGTGTTTGCTATAATGAGTATACTAGCTACCAGGTTAATAGTTCTGAAATACTTTCTGTATCTATAGACGAATGTTGCGGTGGAGACAACAGACGATTTTTAGTACCTACTTACCGTTATAATATTATATTGATATTTTTAAAATAAATAAATTCAACAAATTAATGTAGAAGTGTAGACCTACACCGGAATTGTATTTATGTCACGAGGTTGACGGGGCGACCTCAGGTTCAACTAAGCGAAAGTATAATTTATTTATTGCTTTGAATTTCGTCGATCCAGCTAATTTAATCAACTGTCAATAATCTTCACGATTTGTGAGTAATTCAATTAGGATTACGGAACAGTTTATACATTAATTTTCGGAACGCTTTTAACCTGGTATCGTCATACATTCCATATGCGTTTACGTGCTTTAAATGCACAATTATGTTAATAATTTTGAAATTGTCTTCAATCTCTCATATGTTTTTCAAATTTATAGGCAGACACGAGGGTTATTACACCATTTGTGTGTAATGATAAAAGTAAAAGGATGAAATCAAAGAGTCGGTGTAAAAGACTTCAAAACTCATAACTATCTTTAAGTAACCTCCTCGTACTATGTAAACTGTGGGTAGGCTTAGTTTTACACCTCATCAGGGTTATGCCGTCGCGCAACTTGTCGAATTTTCTTAAACGCTCATACACAGGTGATCTGACGTGTCAAGATGAGAATCCGTCTTCTAAGGAAACATTTATCACCAAATGGCTCGAGTTATCAGTGCATCTGTTGCATTAACGGCATCTCAGTTGCATAAAACCCAGCAGGTTGCACAATCCCAAGCAAATCACTCTCGTTGTCCCGCCATTGTCGCGCACGCGCCATGAGAACGTTCCCGCGTGTCGGCAAAAAGCGCGGGAACCGGCCCCACAATAATAGCCGACATAACCCTCCGAATGTTATCTATCGCCTTCTGCGTTTTACAACATTGCGAATGTTCTACTTACTGCCTGATTATGTTTAGTCAAGTTGTTATTGTTTATTTTCTTAGGCAAAAGTCCAAACGCTTTGTCCGGCGTCATTGTGTCCGTAAAGTGGTTTGGTCGGTCTTGTAAAAGACGCATCATTGTTAGCACATTGTAACCGAACTACTTAACTTGTTATGTCATCAATGAAAGATAAATATATTTTTGTCGTAATCGACTGATCTAAAGGTGTAATTTGTAAATATTTTGCAAATTGGAATGTCCTGTTTGCGAATTACTCATGTGTTTGTTAACTCGTCCGTTTTCGTGTGTTCAAAGAATTCGATTGCATCAGAGGCAATGATAAACAGAACAAAAATAAACAAACAATCCGCATTTGTCTCTTGTCCATTCATCGACATGAACACCTCGATATCAGACTAGTTCAGTTCACGCAGCCCACGGCGCATCATCTTCATCATGGTTTCATAATACTGAGTGCTTTACCCAATCGCCCTTCGGTGATGAACCGAAATGTAACACCGCAATGTAAAACCATAACAATAAATAAACACACGTAACTGCAACATAACTACAAAAGTAAGTAACGCAATAATTTTGCAAAAATGGTTAACGGAAATTACATCATGTACGGCGACAGACCGCCCTCGGATTCCGAGATAGTGGCAGACCATGTGCAGACGCGCACAGCCGAGAGGAAAACAAGACGGAAGACAAACAGGACTGCCAACGAGTTGCAGCACTCGTTGGCGCAGCTGGACAACGACACCGACTCCGTCAAGTACGAAAAGCGCGCTAAAGAGCCGCGGTTGCTGCGCTACGTACCCACCACAGACGTGGAGGAGCACTATGTCACTGATAAATTCGAAACGTATGACCTAAAGCCAACTGAAGCGACGCCGCGCCGGTACGCTTTCAAGAAGAAGCCAAAGAACCCGACTGACGGCTCAGTGAACTACGCGTACTCCCGCTCGAGCAGCAGTTGCAGTTCCCCGTCGGGCACGCTGCCGCCCATCGCCGAGCACGAGCAGCTCGCCACCTACCGCCGCAGCCCCCCCAGCCCGGAAGCACCCAGCGACATCATCCCCGCCTACGAAACGAAACTAGACAAATATTTCACAAAGCCGAGAGAGGTGAAAACCTTCTCTACCAAGGTAAGCTACAAAGTGAGTTCATACCGACGACGTCCTATCATTAAGTAAGTCTATATTATTTGGAGCTAGCCTTTCACCAATCTCCGGAAAAGCTCGTAATGAAGTTTGTTTACTCGGTTAACCGCGGCTCTACCGCAAGAGATTCACTTCAGAGCTTTTTCGTAATTATTTCACTGATTAGCGCAACAAAAAATTGTAGCTGCAAGAATGCACGTTGTATGAAATGTGTTAACTTTTAATTTATGAGAATGATTATCGATCGATTATATCAGCAGTAAAGGTTAATCACCCGGGCCGACAAGCCTCATTTATTTTCTTTCGATATTATTTAATAGGGCAGTTAGTTACTCCGCTGCGATTGGTATTAAATAAGATTATACTATGAAACTGACTTGTCCCGTACTGGGCCACATGTGATTAGTAGAGGGTGTAGCTTTTAGATCAAATGCCTTCCGCGTCGCTGCAACCACCTGCGTGTATGCATATACGTCATACTAATTTACTGTAACTAGAGCCGGTTATGCGTAAGTTGATACATACCGGTGCAGTTATTACAGTTGCTACGCATTTACAAATTTACATTTACAAAGTAAAGAATAACTTTCTCTATTTATAATTCTACGAGAGCAGAGTTGTAAGATCCCATTCTAATTAATAAAGCTTCCTCTCGACAACAACTTTAGCATACATACTGGTTAGCTACGTAGTGACATTTAAATCCATCCATTAAATATTTGAGTTTGCTAGACTTTGACTGTAGAGCTTTTAAAATACTCTTGACACATTTATCATAACAAGCGTAACACACTGAAGAGTTACTTGCGGCTATCGATTTCTCCACCACTTCTACGAGGAAATCATGTAACACTTTTCTATTAGTACAATCACGAATAAATAATAAATCAGAACTTAATTATCAGAACTCGCCCGCATCGTGAGATAATTTTGAAGAGAGTTTACGTTAAGCTTTTAGTTTCTGTTCAGTAGGTATGACGAGACAATAACAAAAAATACTTAGACCACTAGAAAAAAAAAACTAGTATACTTCGTAACCTCTCTTTATTTGACACATGAACCCCATATACCATCTTGCAGCGAAAAAACAATTTCAGTAATTTCAAAATGAATGTAAGTAACTGGTTATTATTATTCTCTTTGGCAAGTAACTGTGAAAAGTGTGAAACTAAACAGATTAACACTGTATCCAGATGTATTCTGGCGTAAATGGCACCTTGCTTACTTCGATACTTCTAAAAATAGTTTTTTTTCTGGATTATTATACCTCGTGTAGGTACATTTTTTTATTGGAATTTTCGGCCGGCACACTTCAAAACGACCATACAGATCTTTAAATAAAAAAAACAAGTTTCAAGTAACCAGAAACCAGTGGTCAGCGGAAATAATTTGATTCAATAATGTCACCATTAAATTGTGTTTAAAATTAATTTACGGCCCGGCAGCACGCACGGGCGTCGGCATCTATATCGAGATAAAAGCAACCATATTGAAGGCGTTATAAAATCTTGACAATCACGTAACACCCTCATACTGCTGCCCGCGACTTAATCGTGTTTCGTGCCTTTATCAAACAATAAGTATGGTACTGGGGTATAAAGAAACTATAACCTATACTAGCAGACAATTGGCATTGTTCATTTTTTTTAGTATGCTCCAAATCGAAAACCATTTCGAGGAAAACCATCAATTATCCGATTTATCTTGTCCGATTTCAAAAATACTTTATGATTGCAGATATTTTTGTAAAAGTACTTTGAAACTTTGTTTGACCGAACGACCGGGTTTTTAGACAGAATCCAGCATCGAATGTTTGCCATAAAGATGAAAAAAAAAGTTTGGCTACGGCAACTGTCACGTGTCACTGTCAAATCTACAAAACCATAGACAAAGCCGTTTTTTTTATAGCCAGCCGAACGAAGGCGATTGGGATTCTGTCTAAATTCACGAATTATCAAACAGCGAAAAAATATTTATTATTAATTAACAAAGCTACGTAAAAGCATAATATTCAAATTAGTTGCTTGAAATAGTCCATTTTATCAAATAAAGGTGTCAAAAGCACAGCTTAAAAAAAATGAACAATGCCAATTCTTTAAACTAAGCGCTTAAATGCACTTCACTATTACCATTTCGTCACTACACGTCACGTCAGATCTCTCAATCAGGTCTAAACTATGAGTAATTCATAAATACCGTACTACAAAAATAAAAAAATAAAACACAAAACGCAAAGAATGGCGTCAACCCTAATAAGATACTGACAGGTCAGTAAATTTTAATTGGCATAGAGTATTTTATAAGAAGGGTAGTAGATCAATTACTGTTAATTACTCTTCTTGTCATTTGTCACTCCGGAGTAGTACCTACACTTTCTGTGCGATTTAGGTACTTTTTGGTTTTACTAAAATAGGGTTGCACACCAATTATCTTTATCTATCTATGTATAAATAAAAATGAATCGTTGAAATGTATGTACGCGCTTAACTTCAAAACGACGGCACCGAATTGGATAATTCTTTTTTAGTTGTGTTTGTTACTGTTTGGACAAGGTTTGCATAAAATAAAATTTTGAAAAAAAATTGCAGCGGTGGCGAAACCCCGAGCAACAGCTAGGTATTTTATAAAGAAATTTTATTTTTAGGTAAATCATATATATTTTAAATTAGTATTATAATATAATTTGCCGATGGACTCTTTATAAGGAAGGAACTTTAGGGTTATTTTAGTAATACCCTGCATATTCTAAATATAAGTATCAACATAAAACCTTTTTGGAGACTTATCACGTGAATACCTGCGGTGTAAATTCGCCTAGGTATATATCTTTCATTTTTATCCGCCAGTGGAACGGACATAATGTATGCGTTTAGGGTGAGACATTATTTGTATTAATAGACAGTAGTATTAAATCACAGTAACAAATATTATATTAGATCAAACCATAGACCACTATATTTTGTAAATACGTATACCTACGTATATAGTTCACACCGGTAGTTTCCACATTTTATTAGAACATAGTACCGTAATTGAAGTCACATGGTAATTCCCTTGTCTAATTTAGTTTTCCATTGTTCCAGGGCTCGCACCCCGACAGCCTGTTCCGAGTGCCGGTGGGCGGAGGCGCGGGCGCAGGCAAGATGGCGCGCGCGCTGCGCATCATGCGGTGGCCGGTCGCGCTCGTCTTCGTCTGCGTCGCGCTCGCCGTGTTTGTTTATTTCCTTATGCCAGGTGAGAGCTGCAGACTGTTAGTTAAGTCCAAGATTAGGTCGTCTAGCCGGCTATTGTTATAAAAACAAGCTGAGCTGCAAACGGTGTATTTAAAGGAGAACAATGCGTGAACATGTCATGCCGTTAGCTACGTTTCTCCGTTATTTATAAGCACTTGCAAAGTATCTGGTAATTTAATATTCGTTTATTTCTTTATCTGTCACCTTGAAATTTGCTGTAGCCAAACATGGAAAAAACGAAAAAAAAATTATAACAGGTTATAACACATACTTATGATGACATCTAGATATTCCACTAGGTGATGTATCAGTTTGACGCATCCTTAACGTACGTATCTGAAAAAAGGATTCTAACTAAAGCCACTAACGGACAAAATTGTCTTGCAAACTGCTTTGGACTGGTTCTACTGTAATCTAAGAACCATAAACCTGACTTATCTACTTACGGCTAAAATTCAATCTGAGTGGCAATGCGGAAGACATTTGCAGACATTTCACATTAAGCGATCGAACCCTATAAGTACAAATCTAACATGTTTTGTTTTATGATCAATTAGCTACATTCACATGAAAGTGATCACCCACTCTTCCATTTACTGTTTCCGTACAGATAACGTTTCACCATCTCGTTTTCATGACATAGTGATTGAGGTAAACCACTGCTTGTCCGCGACCTGTAACATCTTGACACGAAACGTCGATTTTATGTAATGCTAATGTAACTATCGTAAGTTGTATGCTTTTACCTGGTTTGGTTCCTAGCTTAGAGAAAGTGACTAAGTCTCATATGTTCTGCGATCATCACCCAGAAAGTGTGTACCTACTAAGGACTTTATGTTTCAAAATAA
Source organism: Pandemis corylana (assembly GCA_949127965.1). Taxonomy (NCBI): domain Eukaryota; kingdom Metazoa; phylum Arthropoda; class Insecta; order Lepidoptera; family Tortricidae; genus Pandemis; species Pandemis corylana. Next base: position 12,937,118 of record OX421851.1, on the reverse strand, counting down.
AACTATTTGCCTATCTTAATACATACATTTAATATGTATGAACAAATATTTTATAATGTAAGATTTTTATGAATACTTAATTAAATCATCCGATGCTAATAAAACCATAATCATTAAATTAAGAGCATCCACATAAAAGCTTCTGGTATTAATAAATTAAATCAACTTTCACGATTCGCACGCGAAGGATACATTCGTGTGGGAGGTCGATACGACATCCGACATCTGCTTCCTTACATGGTTGTTGCAGTTAAATTAATGCAATTGTTCTTATAGAAAGTTCCCCCTTCACCAGAACTAATTTACAAAAGAAAAACGCATGACGCAAAGACAGCTTCGTTATTTTGCATGCCCTCCGTGACCCTCGATGCAACTCTACTTTCCTTTGTGTCCTTTTTGAGTCACGGTTGTATTTCTCAATTTATTATTATGATATAATCGTCACCCAAAGATACGATTTCTACGCCTTACGTTATTTGATGAATTGTTTATTTTATTACCTATTGTCACTTAGCACCTCACTCACGTTTTGTGTTTACTCATATTGAAATCTCATTATTGAGGTATTGTTAAATATAAGTAATATAAACTCCGTGAATATACCTGTCATTTGGATTTAACCTGCTGATAAATTTTAATGATATTGTGTTTAAAATATTTAGTGAGTCATGATATTTTTTATTTTATTATTACAAGCTTTAGATTAACTTGCAACGTATGTAAGTATGTTTGTCCGGGTGGAATCTTGCGACTCAATTTTGAAGCAGATAATCTTCAACCGATTGAGCTGAAATTTTGCAGACTCGAGCAAGTCAGATGACAATAAAATAATCTGCTAGTGGAGTTCTGTTGACTCAGCCAGGATCGTCTCCGCAGGAGGGAACTCTTCAACGGTTGATCCGATTGACTTGAAATTTGGTAAACACATATAAGACGGATAACAATGCAAGTACAGTCAGCAAAAAAGCTTGTATTAAAAAATAAAAAAAATTACAGAAACCTATCTTATTTCAATACTATATTAGCTCTCGTAAACATTGATAGACTTTCACTTTCGCAGTCACTTCCCTTCTTCTTGTAAAAATCGCCATAAATGGGTTCCTATTAGAGGCGTGCTACTGCAGTTTTTACCGATTACTTTCGATGTCGTTATCAATCCTATTACAGGTCAAGATTGTTTATCTGCTTTCTAGCATTGAAAAGAATTCACATTTAATGGAAAAACATGCCTGGTGCCAAATAAGCGGATTTTGCAGGGATTAAGAGACTTTTTTATAGTTTTCGTTAGCAATTGTGCTAAAATAAAATTATAAAAAATACGTACGTATACATACATAAATCACGTCTTTATCCCTTACGGGGTAGACAGAGTCTAATGGGACAAGACCTAAAGAAAAAATAGCTATATTTATTTCTTTGTGTAAGATAATCATGATCAAACATCTTTCATAGCCTATCTACACGTCTGTAATGAAATTTGAAAATACATATTTTCTCCTTACGTGTACATAGATTGAAATAAGTAATTGTCTGGTGCCCGTGGAGACAGAGTCCGTCTTGTATTTCAAAATGCACCTATTTAATGAACCATACATAATTGCACGGATACATAAGTAATGTAAGTAAGTATACTCCTTAGGGTAAACGTAGCAGCAGTTATATTGCATAATTATAATCATCTGGCCTAATTGCTGCCATCCAGCGGTTATGCAGGCTAGTTTCTATTTTAGCACACATAACTCGTGTCTGGCGGGTGTTAATCCGGAAAATTATTTTCCTTTAAGTTAAACTGATTAAACAACCAATCTGTTTTGACTGACAAGTGTTTCAAAGTCTAAATATTTTAGTTACATGCAGTCTAGTTCATATTCCACATTTACTTATATCAGAACCGCCATGGATAGAAGCCGATATAGACAGAGTATTCAAAGTGTCAACTACCATCTTCAGCCATGAAGGAAGGCTTTCATAGAGAAAGAAAGGACGGGGTTAGAATCATAATCATCACATCCCATTCACAATAGGTAATTCTCTCGAACCTCTACCATAAAGTGATCGCTACCCTCGGCAGACAATTATTTAAGCCTTTGGATCGTAGGTAGGAGTTAGGGTTTCTTGTTGTCTACATGAATACACAACCTACGTTAAGACACCTGATTCTGTATAATGCCTGCTAGCGAACGGGTAAAGTTATAATTGTCTCCCGAGCTATCGCTTCACGGACGTGGCGCGTTTAGAGAATCGCACATAATTGCACCCTATTTATTATTGGCCCCTATTTTCACAATCGTAATAAGTGGCTGTGACAATTATAACTACATTGCTGGTTTGAGAAGTTAATGTTGATCTGGATTTCACATTAGCAATGAAATTTATACCGGAATGTCAACGATCTAGCTTCCATTTCATAAACATGACAGGTGACAACGTGGGGCCTGGGTCGTTCCCAATTTATGCACATCTCTCACAGTGTTTCTTCTTGTGACAACCATAACAAATGTTTTGTACGTAATATATCTATTGTATGGCAACAAACAATTCTTGACACCATGGTCTATTTTCCAAAGCTACCAGCGGCGGTTACATTATGTGGATGTATGAATGCGAAGCTCGAGACAAATTGAACACAGCATGAACGCTGAATTGAACAATTAATTCACGATGATCCAGACCGGCTTTAAAAGAGTTGATTTATGCGTGTATGTATTTGTTTTTTAGCTTTACGTAGGTATGTTGTGCAACGGCGATAAGGAGTAATGTCCGATAGCAGGCCGACACGAGGTGTGTCTTGACATCTTGAACCCCGCTTTCACCGATTTTGCGTCTTCGTCGTGTGGGTGCTTCTCCCAGCCGCTTCCTCCTGGGTTACGTCATTGGCTTATGAGCGCTGCACACAAAAGCCATAGTAGATAACATATCTATATGTGCTACTGTTCTGATGCATTGTTTGAAAGATTTTTATTGTCCATTATAGATAAAAGGTAAAAGGTGAGAACCATAAAAAAATCTCACTTTACACGTTGAATTAAAATAATCTACGTTCTTTAATTGCATATTTCGTTCATAACCGGAAGTCCGTAAATGGGTTACTATACTAATATAAATAAATTCCTCATAAGCCACAACGTTGTTCTTCGAATCCACGAGATTACGAGTATTATGTCACGCATTCTAGACGGAGATGTCAAAGGGTAATTTGCACATACTTTCTTGCTTTAATTTGCCAATTTGTAGACATTTTTACAAACTGCCGTAAAATATAATCGCCATTCTGCGGCTCTAATGTTACGCGCGCGGTGTTTTATGGAACTGTATTATTGTTTACGAGCTCTACTAACCGGATGAATATTTTGATATTAAAATTAGTATTACATGCACGTTTTAGAATAATTATTCTGTGGCTACTGTCAACGCTTATTTAATCAGCATTAATCATCCTTAAGCTTATGAATAAATAAAATACCTAACTTTGTATTGTCTAAGAAAAATATATAAATGCAAAAATGCAGAAATAGAGGCGTTACTAGTAGTTAAAAGGTAGACGATTAAGAAGCACTGAAATGCGGAAAATGCGCCATTAAATATGATGCCAATTTTGCATCCGATTTCCGTGCCCACTATCAGTAAGTAAACAGAGCAAAACATCAGTGCCAACCGGAACAACTTTAGCACGAGCAAGACTTGCTTGAATTACTATTTCTTTGTGGAATATTAAATGATGATTGTAGAGTCAAAAATATCAAAAATACAAATGCCCGTTCGACTGGTGTTACAAAACATCCTACCACAGAAAACTACATAGGTCGTCCTCCCAATTTTTAACAGACTTAAAAACGGCGCTCGTTTTTCGACATGTCTTTGTCGTGATGCCGTGTGAACCCATTAAAGTATTATTTTCTTCAGCATTATTTTATGGGCATATATTTTGTGGGGATTTGAAGCTGATCAATGTTTTCTCTATTGAGAAAATAAAATTGATTGTTTCCTATTTTTTCCTTCTTGAAGGCTTGCAAATAATAAAAGTGGCATACGTACTTTTCCAGATAACTTGCAGTCCGAGCTAGAAAACGTTAACGCGACGTTCTGGGAGTCTAACGTCGCGGATGCGGACACTCATCGCGACCTCGCCGCCTACAACGGCCAGCACGACCATCACTTCAAGCATGGTAAAACATAACACCTCATGAACCTACACCTCAGTATAAACCCAGAGTGGAATCTATCCTTAAGAAGGAAAATGAGTCGGATCCTACACAAATGGATCAGATTCACTGAAGGGTCCATGTTGCACTCTTGCAGTCGCATATGCGCGCGTTGTCCGTACGTAGACACTATATACCGCTGAGCTACTTATATGGCACTCTATGGCTTACCTTCTATCCGGCAAGCTATAAAAAATATCAGAGCCTAACAACGAAGTGCATCCAAACAAAAAGACAATATAAATTTTTGTACTGTCGAACTCGAGAGAGCGGACCGGTAAATAGGAGATCGCGCGCGTCTATGCAAGTGAAAATTCGACTGGTTGTTCCTCATTCACTGGGTTCATGCTGTAGCCTCACATTATGTCATGAATACCGCATTTACGAATTGTGTCCAAAATAGGAGCCAATCACAATTGACTAACAAACACGGTGTCTATACTGTAATTTCAAAGGGAACGTGTTGTGAATATGATATTGCAAGCCATTACTTTAGTGCCTTGTTTCCAGTGACATTTGTTGACATGACTTTTAAATTTAGGTTTTTAACTAATCTGCAAGTTGTTTTTATGTGGTAAAGGAAATGAGTAAAACATGGTATTCTCGCACTTTATTTACTTAGCTACTGTTTTTACTACTTCCAAGAGGTGTTAAAACAGATTAGATATTACACATATGATTTTTTGATTTTATGATACGAAAATGAAGAAAGTAATTTCTACGGCACTGTGTATGTTAATCAAGCTTCAGGCACTGGCACGTCTTTGTTTTTTTTGAACCACTTTCATTAGTGTATGTAATGGGTCACGATTGGATATTCACGTTCTAAAAAATCTCAAGGCTTCAACCTTTCTCTGCTTTAACTGTTTGGTGATTCCGTAATGACTTATTTAAAACAAATAAGTATAGTTTATATGTAGTACTATCTACAGGGGATATCCAAAAGATATTGAAGTCAGTCAGGTCAATTTGATAAGCACAATAGGTTCAAGTATCGAGTAAATAGTTGATTGTGTACACTAATCATATATTTAATAATATTGAGTAAGGTGATAATGGCCGTATGTATAGACATGTTACCTCGCTCTGGCAAATCCCCAAAGTGAAGTGGCATTTCATTTTCCTCAAGACTCCATGTCACTTTATTAAGAATTTTGTATTTTGATAATATATAGCGCGGTATATTTAATGTTTTCAAACATTTGTGCCTCAACAATAATTGATTCTTACAGACATTCTATCTATATTGTGTAAAAATCATGCCTAATTACAGACCCGAGAGCACCAGAAATAGACTTTTATGATACAGATAACAATAAAAATGACGAATCACAGTCTTTGGCTGATAAAATCAGCGATAAAGCTCCTCAAAGGAAACTACCTGCTCCGCCCGTGTTCCCTTCTCATCTGACACCTGAAGTTCAGTACGGTAACGAGAACGCTGATACTGGCAATCCGAGGTCGCCCAAAGTATATCACGAAGCGAACGCAGTGCCAGTTGATTCCACATTAAAACCGCACATTACTCAGAAGCCGGAAAAACCACTGGCAGTCTATTTTAAAGATGGCGAAGGAGTTACTACGACGACTACTGAAGCTGCAAGTCCAGCAAAAACCATTGATGATGACGCAACAAATGAAAAGGGTGTTCAACCTGTAAAACCCTACTCCGGATTGGTACCTTGGCCTATGGATAAAGTGAAATCAGTTGTTTATGGCGCGGAGCCAGTGTTGCTTCCAGAACTGCAAGAATACCAAAGGTATGACCCAGTGAAGAAGACCAACGTCAATTTCACATCCGGTCACTCGAATATTTTTGGTATCTCTTTAGAAGAAGCAGAAAACATGCAGTCTACGACGCAAAGTTCCGCTTATAACACAAGGGTATCGCCGACATTGCCCACGTGGCGTGACGGAGACGACACGACCACCAAAAAGTATCCAGTAAATGTGAACCCCGATGGTAAGTCAGGATGTCAAAATCAATTTTGGAGGGCGCATGTGGTAAAAGATAATTAATAACATGAAAGTGAGTTAACCATATTCATTTCAGGTCTAAGTAGAAACTTGATAGAAACCATAGATTTAGTTAGAGTTGGTAGAGCTTTTTCACAAGGGAATCACACCATGTCATTGCACAATATAAGTGATGAGCACGCATAATTTTCATTGCACCATAACTGTAATACAAATACGTAATCATGAAAATATAACTCTGTTTTGATAAGCACATCTGCGATCGCTATTTTTGGCTGATCGTAAAATTTTACCAAATACTTACTACAAAAAATGTTATTAAACATTGAATAACTAAAACACCATCATCATTTCGTCATCATGACATTAATTATTAATTTAATTTCATCAATCATTGTAAAGTACCTATTTCATATATTTTTTAATAGCAGACTACTTGAAAACAAGTGATGGTGTCAGATGATATGTGTAATGTTTACTGTCTACGGAAACTGTAAACATAAGTCTGATTGATTTCACAGTGTCTCAGTGCCACTCGACGAGCCTACCGCTGTGCCGCGGAGTGTTGCCATACGACTTGGCGGGCACGCCAGCGCAGTTCGGCAGCGTTTCCGTCAAGTCTCTCCTACCCCACATAGAATACGTGGCGGCTACCAACTGCAGCGTACGGTTCAAGAACTTCGTATGTGCCCTGCTGGAGCCGGAGTGCAACCCCCCGCCTTTCCCGCCGAAAATGCCTTGCTACGGTTTCTGCAAGGGTGTGTATGGTTTTCATTGTTCTTTCGTTGGGTGGCGCGGGCTGCCGACTTACGTGTAGTGAGATTATTACTTGGTCACAAATGTATGTAGCATCAAATAGTTAATTACGAAAAGTTTAAATAACCGGCTCATATACTTAGGGGTTGTCCTGTCAGTTAATGTGTGCAGGTACCTACTTATTTAAATGTTTTACTGAATAATATTGGTGTAGAATGTTTACAATACCTGAGTATTTAGTAGAGATAAAAATAGGTTATGACTATGATTATGGGAGGGATATGGTAGAACACCTGTTACGACATGCCAATTTCCTTAAGAATATTATAGAGGGAAAGATAGAAGGAAAGAGAGGGTGAGGAAGACCGAGGAGAAGTTATATTCAGCAAATGAATGAAAAGAGGTTGAGGTCGTGTCGTACCATACAATGAAGCTGTTGTTAGAGGGGCCGTTCCACTTTGAACCATGTAACTAAGAAACCACATACTACATACTCTATCCTCGTCTTGTCATACCTGCCTTTTTCCAGCCATTGTCGACGGTTGCGAGAGCGAGCTGCCTCGCGAACTGCGGCCGGTGTTCGACTGTAAACAGTACTCGAGTGCGAACTGCGTAGCTGCGCGCGCGCCGTGCTTTGAGCGCGAGATGGGCTGCGGGGACGGTTCCTGCATCCCTCGTGACTGGCTCTGCGATGGCGCTGCCGACTGTCCTAACGGGGAAGATGAGACCTTGTGCAACTCTTGCGAGAAACACGAATTCCGGTAGCTGTCCGCCTTAATCTTTTGTTGAAGCTTCACTTACCAATCAATTTGTGGCTTCTTCAGTTTTAATAAAAAAATACAGCAAATACTGTATAACTCCTATGTTATAACTGCTCTTTGGTAACATGACTGCCGAAAACTCGTACGGGGATACATAAGTAAACATTTTTTTGGTAGCAATGGTTGCAAAGATGAAAGGGGAAGTCAGGTAGAGATTGTAATGCCGCTTAGGTTGGACATCACAAAATTATACAATGTCAATATTTTATGATGGATTCGCGCAAGACCGCATTCATTCCGCTCAATTCCCGCTGAAGGCAATGCTTACTATGTCACATCACCAGCTATCTTCAGCCACGATGAAAGGCTCTATTCGTAAAGCTTCTAATAATATACCTCTCTTCCACAGTTGTCAATCGGGCACCTGCATCAACAAGCGCTGGGTGTGCGACGGGTACGCAGACTGTCCCGCGGGCGACGACGAGTCGGAGGCGCAGTGCGGGGCGCCCGAGCCCGGGGAAGAGTCCGCCGGCTCGGCGCCTGCGCCCGCCGTGCACCGTCCTAATAAACTTGGACGACATAGGGGTGAAAAAACAGGTACATATCTACCCCGTATGGGATAAAGACGTGATATATGTATGTATAAAAATATACAAAGCTTAAGTTTATAACAACTACCTACAATTATATTTATCAATAATTTGACAGACGACTCGCTTCCCAAGGCGCATCTAAGAATTGTTTTTATATGCGGTACCTCTGAGTATAAGTAGGCGATAGCCTATAAGTTTTGCTCGGAAATATGTAATCTATTTAGATTTTGTGTGTAAGTACCTTACGTATAACTTATTTCGTTATAGTTACAGGAGACGAAAGCAGCAAGGAGCTCCTCATCACCAGTGACAGCAGCAATGCTCTGAAGAGGAACTTCACTCGACGCCCAAACGTCTCCCGATTGACCCCTTATTCGCCCCCAATGCTCCAAGATCCTCGTTTCAAATTGAAAAAGACTGAAGCAGAAAACTCCGCTAAGAAGCTCGACAATATAGATTCAAACGAAGACGTGAACGTAGACGACTTGGGTTTCTTCGATGCAGACAAAGAGAATACTGACAAGCTTGAAAAGCCTAAGCTTCGGAATCTGACTAAAACGACGCCGTTCCAGGGGCGAGCCCCGCCGCCTCGGCAGGAACCGACAAAACCTGTCTCTGAAAACATCCCGAAACACTCAAGCCCGACCAAGCTGGACAAGACTATCAATAAACTGGAGCGCGTCATCGACGGTGCGGCTCTGCTAAAGGTTGTTTTAATGGAATTATTTTTATTGTTTTTAATTTATTAGTTACTAAACTTTATTGATGGGGTTTCGTTTATATCTTGCTCCGATGATTTACGTATTTATTTATTTTGCTCAGTAAGGTACATTAATATATGTTTTTATCATGCGTATACATGTTGTAAGCAAGAAATGACAAACGGCGACCTCATAATAGCCATTTAAGTAGGAATTACGCGAAAATTATTTCTACAAAGACTTTTTATGTATACGTTAGAAAGACTCTCATCGCATCACTCTTTCACAAGAGTTATTGTTGCGTTTAACTCGACTGCTATCATTTATACCTACTTTTACCATTATACGAGTACTAGGTACACTTAATTTAACGTCCGATCATATTTTCACTACAGAAAGCCGAACAAGCCGCAGCAACTCCCTCGGAAGACTACCAAGAGTCGTTAGAAAACAGTACGACTACGATATCAGAGAAGCAAGATGATCAAAAGAGTACCAGCGGCCAGTACAGTGCGCACGCGTCGCCCTGCCCCAGCGGGGAGCTGCGCTGCGTCGACGGCCGCTGCATCACTCTTGCGCAACTCTGTGACGGCACCATCGACTGCTCCGACCACGCCGACGAAGACAACTGCTATACGTGACCAGTTTTCAAACTATTTGTGTGAATTTATGTGTTGTGGTTCGAGAAATTGGTTAAAATGACGATTTGGTCTAACCTATCCATTTTCTTATGTAGTTTTAAGATACGAGTTCTTAATTGAATTAGTTAGGAATATATAAGTTCTTTGGAGATAATCTCAAGACATTAATTTAAATAAATGAGTGTTATTTATATAAAGTTGCCATTATATTTCAGGAATTGGATATGGGTTAAAACATCTCTTAAGGATACACGTTACTGACGAAACCAATTTACCTACTTTATTTTATTTCTAATTAGGCAAAATAATCTTGAACTTTATTATTTTACATTGTTTTAAGATCTGTATATTTTACCACCTTATATCCTGTTATGTTCTATGTTTTTAAACTAAATACTCCATAAAACGAAAGAAATACTCCGAAAGTATTCAAATGCTCGAATATACTTAGTAAAAATGTATTAATTCTCAAATATTATGCAAGATCTGATTAGATTTAAGATTTTTTTAACGCTTAACTGACAGTGTAAGAGATGGATCATTTTGTTCCGTCCGTAGGTATTCGTTCTTAAAATTATCCCCTTTTAAATTAGAGGTAAGTGTAGTTAAGTCACATGTAAGTAATAAAAATCTGTAAATAAGTACTGATGATTCCGTGGTATAGTTGTACGCTGTGATAAACAATGCATAAAAATGGGAGGGTGGGTAATTCAAAAAGCGTTTAACCGCTGATCTTCATTTTGTTTGTAACTTTGTTACTGTGGTGCCCTAGCATCATGCTGGGATAAATTATAATCTAAATACGTAAATAGATAAGTTCAAATCTTATAATTACATTTATTTTGAAGAGTATTACTGGACAAGTTCTTGTGCCTTATAATTGTAGGTATGTATCTTAAAAAAATCTGAAGGCAGTATTTGGTCAGTGAATGTGTTTGAAGAGTGATTTTTGAAAGAGCTAATTTTAATTTCGATATCATTCAGAATTAAGATTTCTTACTCTCTTTTGTACCTGTGGTTTTAATTTTGAAAGATAAGAGCCAATGAAAATAGGTCGATGAAAAAATTTATAATCTCTATAATTGACTGATCGTCAGTTTGTTTATTTAGCAACGTGCATTTGTTAATAAATTAATTTATGTGTATTTAGTATGTGTAACTCTAATATATCCTATTTATAGTTAACACTACCCTATTAGTGTAATTATGTCTTACCTACTCTGTAGATATTTCGGTAAGAAAATCCAAAGTAACGTCATAATAAATGAACACAAGTTTACAGTGATTGTATTCAATCGAAGCTGCAAAAATATTATAAAGATTATTTTATGTGCTGAATGTAGACAGGTACTTCTTAGTTGTAAAATAAATAGCATAGTAAATTAAGTTACCTATTACTATGTTTCGACGTAGGAATAAGTTTTGATACGACAATAAATCACTATGCCATGTTTTACAGTTGATTCATTTCATTAAGTAATTCTAAGCACCTGTATTATTCAACCGCGTACTTAATAGCCATTAAGAGTTGAGGAATTTATCATTTTACATAAATGGCAATATGCTTCTATGTTCTAATACAGTCAACATGAATCATAAATAAGAACATAATAATGCATAGGAGGTATTACTAATGTTACAATTGTGTGAAACTTAAGAACCTGATTGCTATTTATTTTGAACAGGCGTTTATTATTCCTTGTTTAAATTCAAGAAAATAATACCTAATTCATAATTATACAAGTATGCAGAGTCTACGGAGGTACGTAACTAAGAAATGCTTAACAATAAAAGAATCGAATAGTGGATGCAACTTAATCTGTTTGAATTGATTTAAAATTATTTCTAAAATTCCATTCTTTCCATTTCCATTTTCCTACACTACTTATTTCAGGTTTCAAGAGTCAAAAAGTGACGTGTGGGAAATTAAAGAGGAGGAGCGCCATTAGGTGTTTAGTTGATTTTGTACTTTTAGATCCTAAGGAAGTACCTAGGTGCTGTTTAAGGTCGAAAATCGACCAAGTGCGAATCTATGGAAATGCTAATGATGGACACATCACATTCTTCAACTAGACATGTCATGCTCACTGTGCCCAAAACCATCCACAACGGAAGATCCTAACTTGGCATTCTACCTTTTTCTCTTCAAGGTCACGTGTACCTAATGTTCTTAACAACCTTCAAGTTTACGAGCTCAGTATTCGCACTTTATGATCTGCATTTGAATTAGTGAGTCATGTTTAATCTCACATCTGTTTAGATCTAGTGATGACGACGTTTTTCAAACTCCGTGAAGAAAAATAGCAAACTTTATGAGGAGATTTATAGAGTTCCTAGTCGAATGGCAGCGTTTTATCCTTGTTCGGAGTGACTGAGTATACAGTTAGTTTTGTCAAGTTTTTTACGCATTTTTTCATTGATAGAATGGAAGATTACCTCATCGCTACTGTTCAGTTTTTGCGCAAGCGCGAATGGCGCACGTTGTTTTGGTTCACGTTCATTCTTAAAGGCCGGTCTCACATTTATTTTTAGAAAGGTGTTTAAACTTTTTGAATATTTTCTTTATTGTGTTTGGAGGTCCGTTAGTTCGGAGACAAAATTACTAAATAAAGAGCTTGCCAATTTCCTGAAAAACCGCTTTTTCCTTATACCCGCTGCGATCACAAACACATTCCTATCCCTATCGAAATATTTACACATCTTGTTATGATATTATTCAATAAGATTTAAGGTGCTCATCTACAAAGCTGTGCGGGAAGCTAAACGGTAAAAATCACGAAGAAAAAAGCCGCTCTGAGCGTGATTAAGAAAATGAAGTTATCCTATTTTTTGTTTGGCTACCTCGCGACCTATGACTATAATAAGGTACCTACAAATGAGAATAGGATGAAAAATAAAAAAACTTACGTAGATACAGGATGAGGCAAAGAGTCTATTTTAAATAAGTATTGAAAATTGAAAACTAGACTCAACTCGACCAACTTTTTTTGACTTGACAAGCTTTTTTAAAATACATTGAACGATTCCAGGAAAATTCTCTCTAATGAATATACATATTTATAATGAACTAAGTAGGGTTAATCGACTTGTTCACATTATCAATAGGTACCCTGTATAAATATTATTATGTATACTTGCTATAGGTTGTATCAGCAGCTATCAGCCTTCGCAAGGTGATTCATACAAAAACAAACCATGCTAAACGCCCCAAGACGATGTGCGTCACAGGTTAAAAATACGACGTACCTCTACTTAAGCACATATACCCACCTAAGGGCTTTATATACGAGTACAGCCTTTTGCGGTCAAGCACACCTGTATTTTGTACCTCGTATAACACGTCCCAGTAACATCATTCCAGTTTTACAGCCCAACCATAAATACAGCAATGCTGACCAGGCTGGTCCTTCCTTACCTTACGGAGGGGTGAAAAAAAGCTAAGAGAAAATATAGGCACCTACTTGATTCGTTGCTCTTTGAGAAGATTGAGGGTTTTATGTAGTTATCAGTCTTTCATCGAAAATACGTGTTGAAAATTTTAAAGTGTCCTTACATTACCATTACAGTGCCTTGGGTAGACCTACACGACTTTTGTGACTCAAACAACCTATCTACCAACTTTTTTTGTCGACTTAATAATAATTGTCTACTCTGTTACAGTTTCCCGAAGCTTTTGGTTCAAAACACCCAGAAATTTGCCACGTAAAAGTGTCTTAGGTGGTTTCTACTCCCTCAACGCAGTTATTTTTCCCCCCGCCCCAGGCAAAATATCAGAAATCTGTTGGCTAACCAAGTAGGTGTATTTTTAAATTTAAAGTTTATACTTAATTATTATTCTCAACACCAGACCTTTAATCCCTAAGTACATCTCCAAATTTACAAGCTTAAAGGAAATATCCTCGAAAAAAACAAATTTAACTCTTACACATTGTTTTTTAACAATGATTCCAGTTCTTATCACAACACCTTAACTTTGTCAGTCCCGGGACTGCGAGTGTCATCGACCGTTGCCCACTGGTAGAAAGTGGAGTGAGTCACGCGCTCCACACTTCACGCTGGCAACCGTAGAGCTATCAAACCTGTATAATAAAAACAACGGGCTATCTTGAAAGTTTAGCGAGCGAAGCAAAGAAACATCGAAGGAAGCTTTCTCAAGTGATCAAAGTAATGATTACGGTATGGTAATAAAGTGACCTCACGCGTTAGTACAGGTCAAGCAGTTGCCACAGAGTCATAGTTTTTCAACGTAATGATGCGATCCCGGTCTGAAATATTCACGAACCCCATACAGCCGCTTTTTAAAAGTATTTTCTTAAGTTACGTTACACACATACATACATACATAAATCACGTCTTTATCCCGTATAACATGATTCCTAAGTTACATTAATGTGTATAATAGAAATATTGAATAGGCATCACAATCATTATAGTAGGCTGAAATACATTCTGCAACCACCCAGGTGATTGCGACCCACAGGTCGAAAACCACAGCCAGTAGCCTGCCTGTGGTATTAAACACGGTTATAAATACTTGGGCAGACACTGATCAAAAAATATTTGAAGCTATCCTTGTTAGCCGTGGCAAATGCATGGATCACCGATAGCTGTAGGCCGATTTTCAAACAGTTGCAAATTTTATCTCTGGCTTGTACCTATGTGCATAAAAAAGGCTTGTCTAATAATTAAATCCCACCCACACTTTTTCCAGTGGCGATCAGAAATTTCTGCCTGGCAGATCTTCTGCATCACCCGCAATGTCGTGCAGACATTTACAAAAGGAATGCCTTTAATATGTCTATTGAATTTTTTAATAATCTTCCAGGTGAACTGAGGGCACTACATGGTCTAGATTTTAAGAATAAATTGACGATTTGGTTGCACGAACAAAGCTTCTATAGTGTTATGGAATATATGGATTTCTCAAAAATAAGATTAATTAATTGAATTTAAATAAGGAAATGATTTGTTTACTTTAGTTTATTTTAGTTTTTAAATGGTGACATAACTTTAACGTAATATTTTATACGTTGTAATAATTTGCATCTGATGTATCGGCTGAATACTGCTTCCAATTCTAATTAACATCTTTTTGTACATGTTCTAAGCAAATAAACAGTTCTTTCTTTAATTTCTAAATGTCTGTGAAAATCAGAACACATAGAAAAATCCGAAAAGTAAAGCTATGGCCGGGAATCGAACCCGGATCCTCGTCATTCCGTGACGCGTGCTATACCACTACACCACCCATAGCAGGTGGGTAGTCTCCGAACTTTTCTACCTGTTACCGACCGTCACGTGACCTTTGTTACTATGCGAATTTTTTGTCGCTAAGCGTCATCTGTTTGAATGATGTGTCTGTACGACACAATTACAAACTCCCGTGGAACATCTACTGCTCACCAGGGACGAGAGAAGGCGCTGTTTTTCAAATGATAGGTACTATCAAATGAATCCAGAAATTTTTATTTCTTGATTTTAATGTTTTACTTTTACGGTTTTACCGTTAGAAATTTAATTTCTAAATGTCTGTGAAAATCAGAACACATAGAAAAATCCGAAAAGTAAAGCTATGGCCGGGAATCGAACCCGGATCCTCGTCATTCCGTGACGCGTGCTATACCACTACACCACCCATAGCAGGTGGGTAGTCTCCGAACTTTTCTACCTGTTACCGACCGTCACGTGACCTTTGTTACTATGCGAATTTTTTGTCGCTAAGCGTCATCTGTTTGAATGATGTGTCTGTACGACACAATTACAAACTCCCGTGGAACATCTACTGCTCACCAGGGACGAGAGAAGGCGCTGTTTTTCAAATGATAGGTACTATCAAATGAATCCAGAAATTTTTATTTCTTGATTTTAATGTTTTACTTTTACGGTTTTACCGTTAGAAATTTAATTTCTAAATGTCTGCAAAAAAAATTCGCATAGTAACAAAGGTCACGTGACGGTCGGTAACAGGTAGAAAAGTTCGGAGACTACCCACCTGCTATGGGTGGTGTAGTGGTATAGCACGCGTCACGGAATGACGAGGATCCGGGTTCGATTCCCGGCCATAGCTTTACTTTTCGGATTTTTCTATGTGTTCTGATTTTCACAGACATTTAGAAATTAAATTTCTAACGGTAAAACCGTAAAAGTAAAACATTAAAATCAAGAAATAAAAATTTCTGGATTCATTTGATAGTTCTTTCTTTCTTTCTAGCATCATACGTGTCCTGCCTATCTACAGGACTTATACTAGGCTCTGATCACAATTTTAATTTCAATGCATCAAAGTTTTTATGGTGCTTGCACCTGCCCAAACTTGACTAGCAAGTCTTTGTCTCTAAATAGTAGGATAATAATTCAGCTACGGCGTTTTTACCGATCAAGACCATTCCGGTCACATTGAGTCGTCGTGGAACTCGTGGATAAAGGATAAGTAAATTCTGCGAGTATTTGCATTGCAACAAAACGAGCAAGTTGGTTGCAAGGGACCTATTCAGGTATACCCGTGCAAAACGAACTCAGACACGGAAGTCTGACCAATAAAAAATTTCACGGATATTAAAGAACCGGTGCGTTAGCAATCTAACATTCCTATATCATAATGAGACTGAATCACTACAGTGGAATTTATGTATTTCCAGATGATACTTATTCATACACTATGTTTTTTTTCTGTATCACCCGAATGTATGACACATTCTTGTCATTTTCACCAAGTAACAAACAGTCAACAGTTTACGCTTGGACGGCTAAATTGCGGTTGACGTAATTATCTCGTTAAGTATGTAAATAATCACTGGACTAAAATGATTATTCTGGCATAGATTTTTAATTAGACATTATACTCTACCTATCTTGAAAAATTCTCATAGGGCATGCCTTCAAAATTAAACTCAACCATTAGACTGCTACCTACTTTAAGTTTTTATGTCGAAAGAAGTAATTGTTCGATTGAGTAAATCATCCTCTTAAATGCAAAATTACTCCTTTAAGAAGTAGAAGTAGTAAGATTTAAACTACCTACACACGACTCCATTTCCAAAACAACTAAATAAACACTCGCAGGAGCTCGTGTCGATCTTGCTACTTCTTCTACTGATTGTACAATCTACGAGTACCTACATTATTCTAGAACTCGCATGACTGGCCGCAAAGACTGTTATGGTTTACTTTTTCCTCTCTTATTGGCATCGCAAGATATGCGTGCCAACAAGCCCAACAACTA
This sequence comes from Pandemis corylana, assembly GCA_949127965.1. NCBI lineage: Eukaryota > Metazoa > Arthropoda > Insecta > Lepidoptera > Tortricidae > Pandemis > Pandemis corylana. The sequence goes on along the minus strand of OX421851.1, from coordinate 12,920,265 downwards.
CGAATAGAACCTATATATTATAAAGTGAAGGCTGTCCATTTCTAAGAAGCGTTTCTCGTGCAGGAAAAACAGAGAGTGCAGTAGGTACCCAAGTTAATAAATACTCGTGCTGCAAGGTATTTAGACCGCTATGCAGCAGAATATTGTGCAATTTAGCGTTTGTTGTTAGAAAGGGTAATAATTAATAAACATTATGTTATTGAATTGGCACCCTAACTCGATTAAATAAAACCGTTTTTTTTTATTAAAATGGCTCTATGACGCTGATTCTATACATTGTATAAGAATAGGTACTGAAAATGTTTGTTTAAACTGTAGTCTACAATTTAAAAAGCTATTTTAGCTACTTAAACAATTTCTGAGTACAATCAGTGACATTAGTGGTATCAAAAGTAATTTTAACATAAATCTAGGTATATATAAATAAAAATGAATTGTCGAAATGTATGTGCTCGCATAACTTCTAAACGACGGCACCGAATTTTTTGTTACTGTTTGGACAAGGTTTGTAACTATAAAATAAAATTTAAAAAAAATTGCAGCGGGGCGAAGCCCCGGGTAACGGCATGTAATAGGTATGTAAACATGTCTCCCCAAACTACCCAGTTCCTTTTATTCATCGTATTCACCGCGTCTAGGTTTTCCCGACATGCTTTTGATTACTTTAAATTAGTCCACATTATTAGGTAGGGTAGGTACCTACACTCAAACTTATCAATAGGTATCTTAATTATACTTACAGCAAATAGCTGTTTTTAAATACATTTCAAATCCTCCCTTCTAACCAGAAAATAAGTTCCACGTGTAGACCATAATGAAATGAAGGATTGGCTATATTATAAACATTGGAAAACTCGACGTAGATAATATTGTGTGGATACAAGAAATCAAAGAACCAAGGCGTGACTACACGTCTAGACCTTTCTCTGTAAAGCAGACAGGTTGCGAGGGTAGGCTTAGACGAATGAAAGTAAATAAACATCGCATTCGCCAGCGAGGTAAACAAACTTCCAGAGGACCAGTTTGTCCGGGGCAGATTCAACAAACCTTTGCTTATATTCGTAGTTAGTACACCCACTAAGCCAAACAATGATAATATCATCCTACGGGACGATCATTTCTGAAATGCAATTTTGTTTATTATTTTTCACGAAAAAAGTAATCCGGTTCGAAGGACCATTTTTAAACAAGACGCAATCCCTAATATTTAATTATTGTAGCATGAAAACAACATTATAAAACGCGTATTCCTTAGTACTCGAACCAATGAAATGGTAAAAGCAGCTTACTAGAATATTTGATCAGCATAATTAGATACTTGTTAATAACTGTAAGTATCCCACAATATGTTGTGTACTCGTATTGTGTAAGTATGTATGTTGTGTATAGTAGATTTTAGTGCTGGGGAATGCGTACCACTTATAGCATTGTAGAACTGAGTACGCTGGTGATTCATTTCTCGGAATTGACCTTGCTATGAGTCATTCGCTGGAAGGCAGAGTCGGGGATACCGCGCCTGTCTGCCGGTTGCTTGCTTTGCTATACACGCATTCCGCTCACCGCGATCTCTTTTACGAAATAATTGTGTTTAATATTATCTAAGTTCATAAACAATCACAAAAATGTGTGAAAGTGATAAATACAAAAAAGTTAAATAGTTTTCGCTCCCAGAATATAAAACTACTTGTAAATATTTTCGTGACTTCAATAGTTGGATATCATGATAACAACGATGACGTCATTCATATTGTTGAAGGTAAGAAATATTGGAATTAATTGAGGATTGTACTTTATTATTATTATATTCTTTAAAAATATCATCACTGTTAAAGTTAGTGAGTCATTAAAAAATCTTATCAGTCACTCATTTGATCAGATTCAAGTGACAGTCATGTAATGTAAAGTATAATTCCTTTAAATTCAGAAGCATCGTGTTTATTCTTTTGTCTCTTTTCAACATGAGGTAACTGTTGACTTTACAAAAGTGATGATTTATCAGTGCTGTCTATAGTGCGTGGCCGGGTATCCAAATGCGTGTTGTGTGTGTTAGAAGGGAATAGAGAATAAAGTGAAGTCTTGTCTTGTAATGGCAAAATTCTTTGGAGTATGATTACGCACAGAAAATTCAATTATTAAATTAAAGTCCGAAACCTAATTAATATTCATTTACATCAATCAATTGTACAGAAATATCGTTGGCGAGCAATGAATCTTGTTCTAGTATTGCCGTGTGAAGCGTTGGTAGAAAAAGTTTTTGTCGTGCAACTTGTTGAACAAGTTTCCAATTAACTTTTCAGACGAACTCTTTTTTGTTGAGAATGAACAGAGAGGATAACGTCGATTGGTTCCATGGGAAAATATCAAGAGATTCTGCCGAAAAGCTGTTGAAGGAAGGTGGGTGCAAGACTGAATCGTGTGATAAATCAACTATTTTAATGATAATAAAATCTGATCCCATGTTTACTTTGGCGTTTCCAGAGGGCGAAGATGGTGTTTTCTTGGTACGTGAGAGTAATACATCACCTGGTGATTATGTGCTGTCCGTTTTACATCAAGTAAGTGTGTTTAAAAGTTTTATAACCTTAAATTTCTTAGGTAAACAAATGTGTATTTTTCCAACAACAAAATGAAATTCTTGAAAGTCATCAGGTTCTAACATAGTTAGGTATTATCCAATAAGATTAATGTATGTTGTATGCATATTGAGAATATTTTTACTTTGAAACTCAATGCATGGTCTACCGTTTCTAAAGAATACTTGCTTCTTGGCCTTGTTTGAACACACCAATAGCCTTTATGAGTTACAGGAAGTAAAAAATAAAAACTGAATTTCTAAATGTTGCAGGGTGATGTAGTGCACTACCAAATTCGGAGACATGGTGAGGATGCCTTTTTCTCGATTGAGGAGCATACAACTGTGCATGGGTTGGACACTCTCATTCAGCATTACCGGGGTGACTCCAATGGGCTTGTCACCCGGTTGTCGGTTGTGTGTAAAGGCCAACCACCACCTCACGAGTCACGCACCCAGGGAACTACCAATCTTCTTCACAGGTTAGCAAAATGTTTTACTGTCTAGTACCCATCAAATTTATTTCTGTTGCTTTGTTGATTCTTGTCTGCAACTCAGCGGGAATGCATTCAGTTTTTTAAGGTTGATGCCTGTGGCAGAAAATCTTGATAACATACATAGTTCTAGATTTTTTTCATCATCATTGCTTTAGTTGTTGTTTATTTTCATGCTATCTTCTATGTATCCCAATATTATCAACAATATGTATTATTGTTATATGTAGGTACAAATTATTTTATGAATCAAATAGAATTATTCATTATCTAACTAGTGCTTACTGTGTTACTTACCAGTGTTCATAAAATAATGATTTATCTCTTAATACAACCTTCTACTTTTTAACTAATGGAACCTAATATAGTCTTACTTGAACACAGCGCTGAAGAAGGAAGTTCTATTAACTGGAGTGCCTCAGTTATTGCCCTTAATTTCTTTCATCTTGCTACAAATTGATGTGACCAACATCTTTTATTTACAAGCACAATTTAAATTCATTAATGTAGTAGGTCTATCATCATGGAATCATTTAATGTTTTGTCCTTGGATTTCATTTTCATGTGATTACCATAAGTATAGATTTGTCCATACTTTTAACAAATCTGCAAAATTAAGTTTTTTTTTTAATTTATGATGCCTGACGTGTGGCTTATTATTTCATTGAATGAACATGTAAAATAGCTGCACATATTTTTATGCAGGTCAATGCACTCCTTTTTACTTACACTGCACAATTGGTTGGTGCAGTGTAACACTGACAACTTTATTGGCGTTTTCCTGTTAAGAATGCTCTTCAATGTGTCCATTCAATAATACTGACAAGCTGATATATTCATCTGATGGCCATGTAATATGCTACTGATAACTAAACAATACAATAACTCTTTATTGAACACCACATATAACAACCAAAACAGAAAAAAAGGTATACAGAATATTACAAGGTAACAATAGGCGGCCTTATCGCTACAGAGCGATCTCTACCAGGCAACCATAATGGACCGGAGAACAGAACAGATCTGAGCAGTGCATACTATGCATACTGATAACTAAAACTTATTGAATGTTGGTATCCAATTTTAAATTAATAATTAATCTTTTTATTGTCATGAAATGAGTAATTTTGTTCATGGTACTTTGAATTGTCATTCGATCACAAATACAAATGACTCTTATGGTGCTGTTTGATAATAATAATATAATAAAAAAGACGAACCAATTTTAAAAGAAAGAAATACATTTTTTAAGATAAATATATTTTGCAAATTTCAATTCAACTACAAAAGTACTAAATCAAAAATATAACTGTTACAGCCTGAAGAGTTTCAATAATCTATAGCAAAAAAATAGTGTTATATTATGAAAAAATATTGAAATTGAATTTTCTGTACAAAAAAAAAGGATAACTATCCTTAAAAAATACCTATTTTTTTTAGACAATCCCTATTGAGGTTGAGTTAAGAATTCCATTTTCTGTAATGTAGACTTGATAATCCTATTTGTGTTTGATAAGTTACAAGAATAAGTTGCTTATTATTTGCTTTAATGATACCAGGTATTTATTTTATTAGTCATACTCCAGTAAGCCATGATGAGATTGTTGACAATTTATAATATCAATTGAGTTCAGATACATCTGTGTTTGGAAATGATGACTCAGCCTTATGTTAATGATAATGATTCACAATAATGATTTCGCGTTGCTTTCGGGCTGGTTAGACGTGCAAATTGTGTATTATTTAACCATCTGTTATTACAAGCGTTTGACGTAGTAATACGCTTTGTTCTACATTCAATTACTTTGATCCAGTTCAAATATAGTTCGTATTAGTCTGCCGATCGTGGTACCTACTAAACACTGTAAATTTTCAAGAAGAGTAGTAAGAAAATACCTACTTATCAAATGTCGATTACAACTTTAGCTCTCTGATACTGGAGCGGACGCGCGTCGGTTAATTTTTAGATTAATGGCCAGAATTAAATTTGAAATCAAGCAATCCTTCTAATCATGTGATAGACGGAGAGCTAGCTACGGAAATAGGTATACAAATTATAGAGCAACGAAACCCCTTTAATTGATATGCCGTACTATCATTATTAATTAATCCGAGCGCCTGGCAGCTTTTCAGCGATGGGTGTGAGAGTAGATTGGCAACAAAGGGGGGTGGAGGAGCAATTGAATGTGTGCAATTTATAGAGCTCTGAGTTTGGTGTGATATAATAGCTAATGATATATTTAATTCGAATATAACATTGTCAGGCGTTTTAATTCGGGGAAAAGTAGTGCCAGGTGACATCCAAGGTGCGGAAAAAAGTGCCAAAGTCGCCCACAGCTGAAAAGCTGCCAGGCGCTCGAATTAATTTATAAATGGCATACTAACTAGAGGGATTTCGTTGCTCTATAAATTTTATACCTATAGCCGTAGATAGCTCTTAGATTAATTAATGGAAACTCGCCACTCTCAATTTTTAAATTGAATCTGCTTATTGTGAGTTGTTGTAATGTACCTCGCCTGTTTCTAAAGTAAACCAACACCTTTTGAAATATCTGTATCACTACATAGTATAAAACAAAGGCGCTGTCGCTGTCTGTCCGTCCCTATGTATGCTTAGATAAATCTTTAAAAGTACGCAACGGATTTTGAAGCGGTTTTTTTTAATAGATAGAGTGATTCAAGAGGAAGGTTTATATGTATAATTCTACGCAGACGAAGTCGCGGGCAGAAGCTAGTCCTATCGATAAAATTGAAAATAATTATCATTTTTTCAACAGTTTAAGCTTCCCTTTTGTTCCCCAGGGCGACAGAGGCCGGCGATTTCAACATAGTGTCCCAAATGCTGGCGGTGGGCTACCGCAGCCGCGACGCCAAGAACCAAGACGGCCAGACGGCGGTACACATCGCGGCCAAAGCCGGACGCGACAACATACTCGCCAAGCTCATAGAGAGCGGGGCTACTGTCAACGTACGGGACTCCTTTGGATACACACCGCTACATGTACGTATTCACTTTTATACATTCTGTATCAATGGAATACAATAATCACCAGTTATCATACCTTCTAAAGAACGAAACCACATTAGTTTAAAAAAAAGTGATGCTTATAGATTTATTTTAGTTCTAATTTAGTTCTTGTATTTTTATCTGTAGTTGGTTTTCGTACTTCGTTTACTCAGAGTTAAGTAAGTGTTTTGAAAACAAAAGAGAGTACCGATACTGAGTCTAGTTGGATCGAAGTTATTGTTGCAAGTTGGCCTTCAGTTGTGATAATAATCGTGGGAGGATAATGACCATTAATGGTTACGGTCTCACGTTAAAGTGCTCGAATTGACTTCTTAACTATTCACCATCCATTATGCCATTGAAATAGACAATTATTGCGATTCTTATGACGCGTACTTTAGGCCCTTAGCGAACTTGAAGTTATTATGTAGCAGCTTAAGCGCTCAAAATATCAAAACACCTTGAACGACGATGATAGTAGGATTTTGTTCAGGTATGCTTTAACATCTTGGCAACATCACTCTGTTGGAGTGCAAATATAAAACGAATTTGATTGTTTACATTTTCTGAACTCAAATGCTGCTGGCGCACTCCTGTTTAGTAAGGCCTGCACTAACTTGCGCAATAATAATAGGCACAATTTCATTTTTCTCAATTTTCCTCTACATCTGTAGACGAAAATCCTTCGACTCAAGGTTTTAGTTTAATTATTTTTATAACTTCCTATTCATTGTATCTAGACTGTTTTTTAAAGAGGTCACTCAAATGAAGGATGGTGACATACTTTAAATACAATATTATCAAGGGAAAGTGTCTATAATGCCAATGTATTTGCCCCAAAGATGTAGTCTGAATTTATATGCTTGATCTAATTGCTTTTGCAGTATACCTGCCAGAACAACTTGCCGAGTACGGCAGAGCTGCTGATAACGAAAGGCAACGCCAACTACCAGATGCGACATGCCCCTACGGGCAAGGTGCCGCTGCATGACGCCGCTCAGAGGGGACACATTGACTGCATCAAGGTAAAACCATGTTGAAAATATATACCTAATACAATATAGAATATTTTGGCAACAGAAAGCAAGAGAAAGAGTCATGTAAATCGCTTATGTCAGGACGAGATAGATAGACGAAACTATTTTTCTTAGAATTATAAAATCAGATACTCTTAATTGAAAGCATTTCTTATTGCTTCTTTTTCTTTGAAACGCGACTTAAATAACTTAAAGATTTATGATGAAGAAACTTTGCAACGTGTTTTATTGAATATAAAAGAATTAACGGAAACAGTTCTAAGACTGCGAAGATATCGACTTGAAATACGTACAAAAGAACATTCAAATTGATAGCCTTCTTTTTGAATTCGGCTAACTAAACGAGGCATCTTATGAATTCTGTTTATCTCGGGGGAAATACGATCATAGAAGAATTACCTGAGCGATAATGTTTGTTGTATCCTGAAAACCATATTCAAAACACGTGACAGGTCGGCTCGTGAAATTATTGAGAAGTTGTTTTGAAAACAGTAACGGATGCGATGAACAATCATTCAATTTTTTTTTAGAAAACAATAACACATTCTTCAGCTGTTTAGCTTAAACTTGTGTTTAGATTTGAATAAGTAAACAGACAATATTTGTGCAGGTTCTTTTAAAACTCAAGGCCCCCGCGCATCCCAGGACAGTGGCGCAAGAAACTCCGGCCGATTTAGCGAAACACCATGGGCATACAGAATGCTATGAATTATTGAGTAAGTTCTATGAACCTACTGTCTTTAAAAAACCTTTCATATTAATAATTCATTATTTGGGAGGATGAAGTTGGTTAATAAAAGGTTGAGATTTTAATTCACGTGTTGGTAAAATTTTATTCATGGATTCGTTGTGCTTAAAACTTTTAACTAAAGAGGACCTGAAAATAAAAAGATTTAACTCAATGTTTTCAGTGTTACAAATGTGAAGGTTAAGATTCTTTCTACACATTAAAGTACAGTCAAATCTTTTTAAATCTTAAGTCGCCTAATCTAACTCGCTTGTTTTCCAGAAAACCATGTACCAGAACAGCCAAAGACGACCAAAAGTGATTGGTACCACGGGACATTGAACCGAGATGAAGCTGTAAAGACCCTGGAATCGTACTGTAAACAGCACAACCTGCAAGACAAGGCGTCTGATGGGGTGTTCCTAGTGCGGTACAGCGAGCGACACAGTGGCGCCACCTACGTGCTCACTATGCTTAGCGAAAACACGCCGTATAACTTCATTATCAGGAAAGAGGTATTATTTGGACTAATCTCTTATGTGTTATTTATGTGAAATGTTTCATCGTTGGTGTACAACAAACTTGTGCATGGATGCAACCATATTCAAACAAGAATTAAAAACATGGTTCATTGTGGTTGAGGTATAAAAATTACACTGAGGGTGTTAAAAACGGTGACGGTTTGTAGAACATTTGCATGTCTATTGGTCTGTTTGTTTACGCTGATCTTGTATACTGCCAGACAAAATTAGGAGCATCATGTAGGCTTTGTTTCGTGGATATCAGGAAAAAAGTCGTTTTGTTGCAGCAAAACTGGTTGTTTATCGACGACGGGCCGTATTTGGAGAGCGTGGAGCGGCTGGTGGAGCACTACGGCGTCGTCGCCGACGGGCTGCCCACGCGGCTCTGCGCGCCCGTGCCGCCCAAGCCCAAGCCGCCGCTGCCCGAGGTAGCCAATACTTTCAATAATTCAGTGTTGAGGTCCATGTTAATGAACAAAAAACATTTACCTTGCTACTTCGCTAACGCTCCAATGTGCAATGTTTTTTTTGTTTAGTCTACTTTAACTCGCGCACAAAAACTGTCTAGCGAAAGCATTGGGCATTTTGAGTAACTTGAGGCCGCGAGCGATATGACAAGAAACGTAGCTACATTACCTCTATATTCTTATCCTCAATACTTCTGATGCCATTTGTAGAGTGTGTCTGGAAGTTGGTGTAAAGTGCTTGATTGAATCCGGCGTTACCTTTCAACTTCCAGTTTTCAACGATGCCACGGACCAAGAAAACATCACCGAGCCGAGCAGCCATGAACCAGACGTTATCCCTAGTCAAAAACGATATCTTGAACAAGCAGCTATCAGACCCCAGCTCGCCTACCAAAAACGCCTTTGAACTGCTCACAAGGAACATCTCATTCTCCTCAGACTTCCAGAACGACAGTTTGAACAATAATGACTCGATAGATGATAATGACACGTACAAAGTGCCCGTTAACAACACGGCGATAACGTTGGGAGAAAACTATAATGAAATATCTATCAATTCTGACGGCCAGCTTTCCACACTGCAAGGTAATTGTGATTCTTTCGCTAATAAAGTTTGTTATTATTTAAAATGCATTCAAAAAAATCTCGTGCACTTCATCGCATTGACGTCATCCACTTTATTATAGAACTATGTAGAACTACATCACGTTCTTACCTTTTTGATGGCATAATAGATCTTCAATCTTGATGAATAAGAAAACCTATAGAAAAGACTGGATTTAACAGACTGAATAACAGTAGGGCGGCAGGAGGATAAAATCAGCACTCCCGGGACTTAATCACGCATTGAAATTGGACGTTCATTGATTCAACATTGTTGTAGAATTCATACCTATGAGCGAGCTGACTTTGGGCGCGACGCTCGGCGAGGGCGAGTTCGGTTCTGTGCTGCGCGCGACTTTGGCCGCGGCGCCGGCGAGCGGGCGCAGCGCGCAGGCCGTGGCCGTCAAGACGCTGCACGTGCAGCACACAGAGTCCAACCAGCGCGAGTTCCTGGCCGAGGCCAAGCTCATGATGGCGCTGCGCCACCGCTGCATTGTGCGGCTCATCGGAGTCTCATTAGTAAGTGTTTTTCAATCACTTGATCGCCGCGCCCGTCGAGACGCGATTGTCAGTAGGTTGCCTTGTCATTAACTCGCAGCAGCAACATATTGAAACCAGTTAGTAGTTATGTCAGCGATAAATGGTAGTGAATCTAAGATGTTAACATCGTTTGGATCACCCCTTAGTGACAATAAGTCAAAAGTAATAAGATTATATTTCGCCATTTTATAGGTATTCGCTATGATACTATTTTAATTGTTTGCAAGTAGTAAAGCTGACAAGGACCAATAAACTTTGAGCAGCACCGATCTTCACGCATGCTGTCGGTGTGCCTATAAGTGAAAGAGAAGAAGGGACGGGAAGTTCAGCCGACCTCATGGAAAAATTAATGTGTGGTTACAAATAATAAAGATTTTTGTTCGGAGCGCATAGCAAGAGGTCACTTAGGCGTCAAATTCTATCGAAAGTATTGAGACAACTTTACCTCATAGTCATCTCATTTTGAACACTCAACTAAGTGAGTAAACCTTCTGCAGGGTCCGCCGCTAGCTATGATCCAGGAGCTGGTTCCGCTGGGCTCCCTGCTGGAGTACCTGGTGCGGCAGCCGGAGAAGGTGTCTCCGGGCGGCGAGCTGCGGCTGTGGGCGTGCCAAGTGGCGGCCGGCATGCGTTACCTGGAGCGCCGCCGCTTTGTGCACCGCGACCTCGCCGCCAGGAATATACTGCTTGCCAGCAGGTACCGTATCAAACCTATAGACTGCTTGACGGCCACGGACATCACAGTAGAGAGCTCGGGCTGTAGTTACCACGCGGGCCCTTCACACGCGGAAACTTCACATGCCCCATTTAAACTACGCTGTTTTCCATATATTATTAAAGCGAAATTTCTTAAAAACTCGAGCGTTGCTAACACGGTTACGATCCACGATCCAGACAGAGGTCTACCACAGTTTTTTTGGAAACTTGCTAATACTCGATTGACCTTGTCATTATTCTAATTTAATCCTCATTATATCCAGGCAGCAAGTCAAAATAAGCGACTTCGGTCTCTCCCGAGCGCTTTCCACGGACAGTTCGTACTACAAGGCGAGCCGCGGCGGCAAATGGCCGATCAAGTGGTACGCGCCGGAGTCCTACAACTACGGGACTTTCAGCCACCCCAGCGACGTGTGGAGCTACGGCGTTACGCTGTGGGAGATGTTCTCATACGGGAAACAGCCGTACGGGGATATGAGGGGCACTGAGGTTGGTTGACTTTTTAGTAATTTTATGATACTTTCGTAGGCGTTATGCTTTTTTGGCCATTTCTACAGCGGTCACCCAACAGGTCAAGTCTTTTTCTTTTTTTGTTTATTGCTATTTTAAATGGACTGCTGATGAAAGTAGTAGGTGATACTGCTCGCATAAAAAATACCCAAAAATACTTAGTATCCAAACTCATTTTCAAAGTTCCTTTTTGGAATTTGGGCGCTTATTAAATTATTCTTTATTTTTAATTTATAGTTCATATTAGAGCATTATTGTATTTTTTTTTTTGTTTTGGAAGAACTCTTTGAGTCAATATTCACTGATTCTCTATTAAAAATTACTACTTTTTTGCTGAGTTAAACATTTTGTTAATTTCCAGGCGATACAAATAGTAGAAAGCGGCCAACGGCTAGAGCGGCCTGAGGACTGCCCAGACGAGATATACCAAGTAATGTTGGACTGCTGGGCGTATAACCCCGACTTGCGACCCACTTTCCAGCAGCTGGGCGACGTGTTCTCGCGGCATCCCGACTATGTCAACATCAGCCAGCTGGCCTTGGACAACGACGACAGCCTCTGAGCTAAAGGCAGCGAATCTATAAGAGCCCCAGAATGTAAACACGAGAGTGACGATCGAAACGTGCCTTATTTGCTATGGGAATCATATTTTAGTGTTTTGAAAAGTAGGCAAGGGCGGATCCAGCTTTGGCGCCAGGAGGGGGTCACATAGTCGTGGTCAAGTCAAGAACTTATAATTTAATTTTGATAACAATAGTCCTGGAACTAGATAACAAGTCCTGGAACCAGCTAAAGGGGGGGGGGGGGGTCATGACCTGGATCCGCCCTTGAAGGTAGGTAAGTTACGCTAGTTAGTACGCGACTCCAGAAGGCATTGTCTGACCATGTTGCCTTGAAGTAGTCTTTCGGTAAGCCATGACTGTTTGACTGACGAATCTATTTGAATCTTTTTGGAACAAATGTGAGAATATGTAAGCATGGAGATGTTAAGTGGACAGAAAAACTTTTTGCTGTAGTTGTGTGTATGTGTGAATGTAAAGATGTATAATGATTTTTAATGGAGTATTTGAAACGAATAGCATAATGTTCTTGTTAAGTCAGTGGTATAAAGAGCAAATTTAATTTTAATAACGCATTTTTGTAAGTTATAGAATGTTAACATATCATAAAGATTAAATTATTTGTGAAGTTGCGTGACCAATTTTAGGTATTATTAACCATGTTAGTATCGCTTATGGTTTTTTAATACTACAACGAGTAGAATTAAGTCACTACATTATTGCGGAATAAAAGAGAAACGGGAGTATGTTTGTATGGAAAAGCCAATGGCGTGTCTTTCTTTTTACCGGCCACGAAGGGGAAAAGGTGTGAGCTTATGTGTATGTATTCGAAAGATTGAATTTGCTAAACATGTGTCGAATTACCGGTTTTTCGTGTTTATTTGTTAAGAAAATGTATTTTCGGTCTAGTGAATTACAATGTAAGTCTTCTATTTCTTATCTAACGATGTTGCAAGAAATCGCATTTTTAATATGACAAGATAGCATTTTAATTATTATTAGTGTAATAAACCTGAAAATTATAACGATTTATTATGTATGTAATTATGCATTTTATACAGACAGTTGACGTTCCTTTATAGCCAAAATAGATTTTATATTGTAAAGTAGTTATAATCTTCTCATAACCGTTTTACTTTAGCAAATGACACTGGATACAAATTGTACATTCCTTTATTTGTAACTAACGTTATATTTATATTGCCATGGAAATGCCATAGTTGTTTTCGTTATCATCCAACAATTTGCCATGAGGTTGTGTTATTATTTTATGTACAAACATTTTTTATAGTTACCCAAATTATATCTGGTTAGGTTAAGTATAAATTATTTAAATTCATCAATATTTTAGGAGTCTGATTTAGAAAATAATTTTCTTATATTTATATTATATCAGATTATATAATTTTATTGTTAAAACAAAATGTGATACTTGTATTTATAAAACACTAAATAAATAATATTATGAACTTATAAAATTAACTCTTTATTTTATCACCTTACCTAGTGTAATTTGGTACATGTCACTCCGCCTACTCTATTTAATACCAAATAAAAAAAAAATAGTATATGTGTAGTTCTACTAGCTTCTCAACCGCTATTGCTATCCTACTGAAGAAATAAGCCACAGTTGCGTCAAGACATTGTAACGAAGACACTATCGTTGTATAAAATGCTGACGCTCGGTTGAAACGCTAGTAAAACTACGTATAAACACAAATTGAAGCGCGCTCAATATTGCACAATATCACGAGACGGCTAATAAGTTTATGCAGTGTCCTTAACATTACACAAATGACTCACGCAGGAAATTCTCTCGCTATAAATTTAGCGAGCTATATGTTGATTCTGCAGTCATGATAAGGCGGCGGCGGGGTCTCGCCTCTGACCGGCAACCTTATTGCGTCGGCTTGTATTATGGTGCCTCCGGGTCCAGGGATCCCATATGTGGGGTACGGAGTACTCCCATCAGGAAGCGACAGCTGTCGTCGGTATGGCGGAGGCGTCTCTAAATCGGGGTTCACCGCACTACTCCATAAAAGATTTGTTCTCATGTCACTTTCGGCCATCCTCTGAGCTCTTCGCTGTTGCCTCCTAGTGAGAGGACGCGTGCAATTCACACGTCTACACCCACACAGTGCTCGCAACCACACGTATGTGCACACAATACCGATCGCCAGCCCTAGTTCCAATCCAATTATAAACGACTGGCTAGCTGAAAATTCTTGGTCGACCTTTTGGAACCAAGTTAATTCTCTATTGGGTTTTAAATCTGGTAAAGTTTCATTTTGAATGGTAGTTATGTTCCATATATCGCTCACATCGACGTCTACTCTCTCAACAGGAACGGCAGAAATCATTTTCTCAAACATTTTGGGTGTCTTTCTAACACATTGTTTGATATAGCTTATACCGTGAGAAGTTATCCAGGTCTCTACGGCTATGAAATTATGGTCACAATTCCAATAGTCGTTTCGCAGCTCTAATCTCTCCAGTTTCCGCAGCGGCCGCAGCACTTCAGTGTTTAGGGAAACCAAGTAGTTTTCGCTCAAATCTAATTTCTTCAAGTTCGGTAGACGAGTAAACATTCTATTCGGTAACGATTTTATCCGGCAGTTGTTTAAATTCAGGACCTGTAATGCGATTGTAAAGATAAAGATTTGTTTTTTTGTTTAAAAAAATATATATCACCTGCATAATTAACTGCTACATACTTGCAATTTTGTGTGATTAAGAAAAGGTTCGTTTTTGAGCGACTCAAAAACATTGCCGGATAAATCTAGTATTTGTAGTTGCGGCGACTCGAAGAAGAGGTCTAACGTTATGTATCTCAGCCTGTTGTTACTCAGGTCGAGGTGAGTCAACTTATCCAACCCAGCGAAGGCATGAAGTCCTATCCAAAAGATGACGTTGTAAGATAAATTGAGCACCTCAATTGAAGAATAACCTGCTTCCTGGAAAAAGATAACGAGTAAATGAATAATGGCTGTGCTACGGATTTACTTGTGAAACTTGACATACACTTACCTTGAAGCAGTAGTTGTCCAATTCGCTAATCGCATTTCGGCTCAGGCTATAAACCTGCACAGCATTGGGCACTCCCACTTGAACGCTGACAATGTTTTGTCCCTCACACGTCGCCCTGTTCAATCCGTTATCAACATCACAGTCGCATTGTTTCGGACACAGCTGGGCAAGCGTACCGGCACTCAATAACACCACAAATAATTTTAACATCAACGCCATTTTTTATAATTTCGCACATTAATGAGCCGTTGAATTGCAATTGTTTTCATTATGAACTAATACACAGGTAATAGTTGAGTCCTGTTGCTGACACATGAACGCTTTCGTATAAAATAGAGCAATGATATATTGATAAAACAGGAGCGTTATCACTTTCATGCGATTAGATAACGGCGCGCTACAATCTTTGTTTCAGAACGCGTTCCACTTATGAATCAAAAGTACCTGACCAACTAAAGCGCTAATTATTATGATCAGTCGCGAACTGACGCTTATTATTACTTATTACTAAAGATTTGGTAATAAAATAATACATATTCTTTGATAATTAGTTGACTATATTTTTAGGACTGCTACAGAAGCTTAAGTATAACAAAAGGAACATAATCTAAAAACAGTTTTACTCGACCATACTGAAAATATTCAATGCTAACACTTAGTTGCTCATAGAGGAGATTCGTTTATTAATACGTTATTGGCAACAATAAATAGTTTACATTACTAGGTAGGTACACTAAAACTAAAGTGAAGACTACTTTCGACAACAGTCTTTTCATAGCTGCTATAATTAATACAAGTTAACTAAAAACTGGTTAATTAACTAAAGATATTAGAATTTTGCCTGTGTTGTGTAGTTGTGGCGGTGTAACATCTCTTCATCGTATAGTCTATGCTCATGATGGCGTTTCTCACGTCATGCACTGACGCGCTGATACTGTCGAAGGAATTGGCCAGTCTGTCTACCGCCACAGCCTGTATAATAACATAATTATACATTTAATTGTGACAGTTTCATTCTGCATGCTCTGTTTTTATTATGCACTGCAGGTCGTGCTTTTTAAAAAGATAAATAAAATATTATTTGTGATATAACATACCTGAATATGAGAGGCGTCAGCCAGCCTTTCCATGGCTTTAGAACTGGTCAGAGTAGCCTGCGCCAGCTGGTTCATCGCAGCCGCCTGTTGGTCCATCACTTCCACCTGCTCACAAGTAAATTTGAAGCAATAAGGTCAAGTGCAATTAAAACTAAGACTGCTTTCGTGTTTCATTAAATGTAATTTAAAGTACATGTTATTGCCAGTTATCTATAAAAGAATGTCTTTGTTAAAAAAAACTAATAAGAACAGGTGTAGTAAATAAAGCTTTCCCATGACATTTCATTGGATTCTATGCAGTTTTCAACAAGTTATTAAAGTTGTGTATACAATGCAGTCGTCAGAATAAATTGTTTTATAAATAAGAAACTTATTCAAATGTGAAAACTGCATAGGATTCAATGAAATGTCATGGGAAAGCTTTATTCACTAGTTCTGTACAACCTTTTTGCTGATTGTACTTTTTGTTGACATAATACAATTCTCTTATTGAGCCTATCAAGCTGAAATTTCAAGTAAATCCATACTACAAGTGCTCCATCAAATTTCGCTTGCTAAATTCATTTTGATTACAGATAGAGATACAGACACTGGGACATTATGAAAATAAATAAAAGCTTGTAAAATCTGACCAATTTCTCCATTATGGAAATTTGCCTCTCATCAGCTTCCGTAATAAGCAGCTTACTGGACTCTGTGTTTGCAAAATCCAGCTCATCAACATCTTTCAGGAAAGAGTCATCATTAGAGTCATCATCTTCCCCATTTACTGGCTCTTGCTTAACACCTTTCTTTTTTTCTGTAATTTAAGGCTTTAAGTATACATTTTTCATTAGTTAAATAAACATCAAATAAATGTGACAAATCAACCAATCAGAATGTTCAGAAATAATGTTTCTCAAAAAATAGCAAATTTTAAATTGTTATATTCTCTAACTGTTTTGTTGTTCCTACACAAAATCACAAGCTCTTTCGGTTGATAATGGTACATAAAAATGTCCGAACAACATTAAAAACATATGGACATTTTAGGATAATTTTATTTTCCCACAGGGATGGAAAGAGGTCATTATTCTGAACAGAAACAGCATGGAATTGGTCTATAGTAAAAAAAACTGTATAAACCCATACTCAAGCAACAATATGATTTTGATATTAATTTACTTACTTGTAAGATTTTTTTTTCAGTTGTTGGCATTTGTTTGTGAATAAATTAATGAAAAAAATAACTTACTAGGTGATACAGAATTTTCAATTAATGATAAGTCATAGATTTTCTTCTCTACAGGGGACAATCGGTCATCCAGTTTTCCTTCGTCTATTTGTTTTTGTTTCAGCCTTATGCTTCTTCTCTTATCAGACCAAAACTAAAAAAAAAACAATCTCATCATATACACCACGTACCTCCTTGATGGCACTGGTGTGGTGTGCAGTGGAGAGTCGCACAAGATAGGCAGCTCATACAAATTTTGTTGTGTCACCATACTGCTTCCTACCTTTTGCTACTCTCCACTGCACACCATTGCTTCTTGCCATACTGGGCCAAGAATAAATTGATCAGTATAATCACCAAAATAAGAGCTACAAACAGAACTCAAATTTTATTATCAGTGGGAAAGAGCAGGAGATATCTGCTATAATTGTAAATACTTATTTTAAGGTTAATGTAAACACAAGCATTTTATATCTAAGGAATACACAATTAATCAGTAAAAAAAAATTGAGATACAAAATACGGCTCACTTTTATCCAGCCCTTGGTAGACTTCACAGCTCCTTCGATTGAGTTGGCAATAGAAGACAATTCAAACCATAGCTTCCTGAATTTATCATGATTCATGCCATATCTAAATTTTCTGTTTGCCAGTTCAGGATGCTTTTGCATGAATTCAATTACTGCTTTAACTTGAGCAAGGGACGGTCTTGAAAACTAAAATAAGAAAATAACTACTATTTAAAACTTATGAACAATTTTATGATATGCTTCTTATGACAAACACATTTAAATTTAAAATTAACAATAAGTTTGTACTGTAGAATGTTATAACTATATAAAATAATAGATAATATTATTATAATGACCAGTTACTTTAGTGTTTAGTGACCCTGATTATGAAGCTAGAGGTTCCGTATTCGAATCATATATCTCTCTAATCTGTGATTCGAATCTGGGCAGGGATAAACTCTCTTGTGACGAATAAGTATGAATATTAGGACCCAAGAAATGGGTGTCCTTATGTACCTAAGTATGCATTTATCTATATTTAGATCCTTAATCAGTCTAGTGCCCATAGTAAATGCTTTGCTTAGTTCGGGACTATATTTGATGAAAGTAGACCCACGATATTTATTTATCTTTAAAATAGTAGACCTAAATAAAAACTTACACGACCGGTGGTTTCAACCTCCGAGAAGCTGTCAGCCATGGTTACATGGAAATGATAGTATGGGTTTCCAAATCTATGTCTTATAAATTATTTTAAATAGACACAGCCCTTAATTTAGTTTCATTTAATTGTTATAATTTAGTTTTTCGGTGTCCGCCACCACTTGACTGATGCCATTGATGGGGATTTTGACAGCTGTCTAGCCTAGTGCTGCCAGTTGCAAAAATTGACATAGTAGTTTTTTTGAAGCTAATAAACAAAGGGAATATAGCTCATACAGACATGTTATACAGCTAACAAAAAATATGTCTTAAACTTTTTTCAGTTCTTTGCAACCAAATTAGCTAAGCCAAATATGTACGGTGACAAAATTCTAAAAGATTATTTGATTTCGAGCTGATTTGGAAAAAAAACCATGGGTATGGGGTGTCTAATGCGGAAATCGAATCTTTAGTTTAAAAAACTGTGTAAAAAGCGGAAAAATTTAATTCTCTAAGGAAAATGTAGAAGCAAATAACAATATCGACAAGAGCTTTACAAATAAGTAAAAAAAACTCAAACTTAAATTATATAAAATATAAAATTAGGAAATACAGTAAAATGTTTTGCTGGAACGTAACGTATATTAGTTTAAAAAATAGGAGAAATGTTGAATTTACTATCGTGAGTAGACTACTAAGGGATACTTACGTGTCGTAAGAAAGAAAACTATTGTTGCAAGTTATTCGGCGTCTTTAATTGTGTCTCAATTACAAAAAAAAATTATTCCGTTTGACAATGGTTTGACAAGCCAAATTGACAAATCATGCTTTAGTTAGAAAGACAGCTATGACAGCAGAGCAGGCAGACCTACAATCGAATCAAATGTTTGGAAGTCTGGATCCCATTTTGTTGCGATTTCTGGTGTAATCGCGCTATTTTGTCCATGAATCAAAGGATTTTAAATTCATTCGGTATGAATTAAAATTGTGTCAGTCATAGTCTGGAGACAGTAAATAATAGAAAGGTATGCGACAACGACAACGTTAGTAAATTGACAAATAGGTAAGTGATCATGATCATGAAACATTCAGCTGATTTTTGTTTACTATTCGAAGCAATAAACGCAATGTGTCCATTTTATTTTCAGTCATGTATTCGTTTGAAGGGGACTTTCGGCGCAAGCCACAACAAAACTTGTCTGGGGCCAGTTCGCAGCGCAAAACGGACAGGGATGCACTGATACTTCAGACGCAACAACAGCGACAGAAACGAGAGGTTCACGATCATCATCTTTCTACGCAATGCACATCCAAATCGCGGATCTTTTTAAAATAATAGGGTTTTGTAGTATTTGATTATTCGAATACATACTTGATTTACTGACTTACTTTAATTATTTTCATTGTCTAGTTGTTTTCCTTACATGATGACTCAAACATGAATGCTCATAAGTCACAAAAGTTACAGTTCAAATTTTATTATTCCAGGAACACAGAAAGAGACTTAACAGTACAATAAAAATCCAGGCTTATGTGAGAAGTTACCTCACAAGGAAACATTGCAAACAAAATGAAAGGGAAGAGTTTGACAACATATTTCCAAAAGTGAGCGCTGACAATGCTGACATGCTGTGTGCACTAGTATCCAAAATCCTGTTTTTCTATGATGACAAAGAGGACTCCTCTAGATTGGTATGTTACTTTTTAAATTAAATATCAGCGCAAGTTCATTAGAAGGATTTTTTATTTCTTTAGTCTTTTATGCAGTCTTCTGCAATTGGTTCATGAACAATGAGTTAATCTGTTGCTTAGTGTTTGGAGTGAATAGTCAATGGACTATTCATGATGTTCATGATGATTCCCTTTTTATTACCTGCATTTCACACTGATGGAGATTTGGGGGGTTTTACTTTCAATGTCATCCAATCTCCAAGTATACACTGTATTATTTAAGTATAGCATAAAAACATAAAATAAATCAATGAAATTAAAAGTTTACTTAATCAAACAACCTGTGAATAAATGAGTAGCATAGGTATGTACATACTTAAAGTATGTAAAAAGTAAATTTTACTTCAAACCTACCATTGAAAGTGAATAAAATTTGACTTGAAAAAAGTAGAGGTTTGCTAAGTTGTTGCTATCTGAATAGCAAAATACGATTTAGTATATTAACCTGACCTATTTGTTGTTTTTTGTGTCAAATCTTTCAAGTCAAATTTGACAAACTTCTAGTGGTTAGGTTGCCTTGAGATTCGCTGAACATGTACGATGGATGAAGCAAAAAAAAGCTTGTATTAATAATGTCATTTTTGCAAAAACTGTTTGAATTATTAAACTAAGTTTCTTTTCAGGTATCAGTATCTCAGTTGTTGTTAAAACAATGGAGGAAAGTATTTCAGAGTGGGGGCTGTTCTGTACAGATACGGAGGTTACTTGCATTGCACTTAAGGCTGCTAAAAGAGGAATCTGAGGTATGTTATACATATTATTATTCGATTAGGAAAATGAAAGTGCATAGAATTATATAATTCAAATATTCTTCATTGAACTGCACACACAAATCAGTAGTGTGTTTACAAAAAATAATAAGCAGTGTTATTGTTTAAAAACTAGCTAAATGGGTAAGGCCGCAAACCGTTTCAACCACCTCATCTATGTGATTAAAATTGTCAAATATATCCATGGATTAGAGCAATTCTAACATGACCCACACACATCTGTCACGAAGTAGAGATTTACTGTTGTAACGATTTATAAGATGCTTCACAGACATAAAATATAAAAACACAATGATAACAATAAAAATAAAATACCTATAAAAATATAGAAATAGACACATATATTTATTGTATGTATAATGCACTACTTGAAATTGGAATTATGACTTCACTTTACTAAATCTGCTCCTTAATATTTGGCAATCTTCCTATCAATAGTCACCATATGGCAATTATTAATGACTAGCTGTTGCCTGCAACTTTGTCTGCATAGAATTCGTTTATCGCTATTCCGCAGGAATTACGCAATTTTCTGGGATAAAAAGTAGTCTATGTGTTATTCCAGACTATAATATGTATGTATGTAAACTCTTTATTGTGCAAAATAAACAAGAGAAATACAATTAATCTATCTATGAAATTTATAATCTATCTATGTTCCAAATTTCATCCAGATCTGTCAAGCCGTTCTGGCGTGAAAGAGTAACAAACATCCATCCATCCATCCATCCATCCATACTTACAAACTTTCGCGTTTATAATATTAGTAGGATTTGTCCTACAAGTATCTCAAGTTCTCAACCACAAATAACAATGACTTCAGGAGAATGACTTGCATCATCTTACATACTATTTCATAAATGCAGAAATTTGAATGACTGGATGTTTGTTAATCAGTCATATCAGAATTAATTTTAGTATGCAGACTAAGTTGCAGAGCAATGGCTAGTAATAAATTATATTGTTTGCAGATACCTCTAGCTGTACCACTTAGAATGTTTGAAGTGTACACTTCTGTTAACTCTGCTGAGAACTCTATGGACTCTGAAGAGGCACTGAGCAATGTTGCTGGAACATTCCTGTATCTTGTTAAAAGAGGTAAATTTTGCATGCAAACCCTGATGTACAGTCAAGTTATGTGTGTTGAAAATATTGTAATGCTGACATGGAAAATCATTATGATGTTAATTTCAAGAATAACATTTTCAGTGTCAATATAATATTTATTGATAAATCACCATGTGGCTGCTTTGTTTATTTTAATTTATTTCCACACAATTACAAAAAATGAACCATACAAAAAGTGGAGTTAAAGCTTTTTAAGGAGTTAGGGTTTATATATTTATTTAACAGATTCAGTTATGAACTTAGAAATATTGGCTAGACCAGCGGTCGGCAAGTATTTAGGTGGAGTTCGGATACTGTGAGAATTTTTTAATGAGACTCCGAAGAAAACAAGGTTAATTGATACTTGGTATATGATACATTACAATATTTGGCGGGCCGAGGTTCGCCCTTTCGTGGTCCGCCTGTTACCGACTGTTGGGCTAGACTATGCACATGTCTTGGATTAA
Organism: Pandemis corylana; assembly: GCA_949127965.1. NCBI lineage: Eukaryota > Metazoa > Arthropoda > Insecta > Lepidoptera > Tortricidae > Pandemis > Pandemis corylana. The sequence goes on along the minus strand of OX421851.1, from coordinate 12,897,944 downwards.
AACTCTCATTTGTATATTTATACTTATTATGTCATCCCCAGGCTATTTTAGAGACTTGCGGGAAGTAATGTGCCGGAAATGTCCCCCACTTTACGGGCCCTCGCCTAACCCACCCACCCCTTTGAGCGGCGCCTTATTGGAGCTCATCCAAAGACCACTCACCTTAACAACAAATAGTCACTTGAGCGGATATGAGTAAGTAAAGTCTTTCTATCTAAAATGGAATTTGAATCAGAGATTCTGATATTAAAATATAACTGTAAACTAGCACCTTCTCGAACTATTTTACTTAGTTTAGCAGTACTTCATTTAGGGCATGTTTCACCATCCTCTGTAAAGCTCCGGTTATCTTAAGTGTCAGTTAGCTGTGATATCGTCTCTGTCCATTTCGTAGTAATAAATAGAGAGGGAATCATAGATAACTGACACTTACGATAACCGGAACTTTACAGAGAGTCGTGAGACAGGCCCTTAATAATGTATACCATTTACCATTAATATTTCAGTGAAGCGATAATGTCTGAATTCGCATCAGCATTCCTGTGTAACCCGTACCCTGAGCCTGTAGAAATGTATGTGATACCCGCACTGGCTCACAAAGGAAGCGGGAAGTTCCCTTACCTCGCACTCCTGCAGTGCTTGCACAACCAGAGTCTATTCACCAGCAAAAAATTGATCAACGACTCTTGGTTACTTCATTCTGTTTTATCACTGGAACCTCCCGGATTCGGTAAGTACAACAAAGCGAAAGGGAGCGAAACTTTGCTGCCAATGACAGCCATATGATGTTAAGCTACATACAGTGTGTTTATCTAGATTTTACATCATCAGTATCATCAGTATTATCAAGTTATTGTCCTCTTTAGTTTACAGATATTGACACTTGAGTTGAGACGGCCGGTACTTATAAAAAACAAAATTGATTGTTATTGTCATATTAAAAAGAAGATATTCGGAGACTTAACAAATTTGTATTTAATTATTTTTTTATTTGTAAATCTATTGCGCCTGCTGCTATTTATATTGTCTTTGTCATTATTTTAATATTTACATTATCATTATAGCGTTATAAAGAATCAATTAGGTGTCGCAATATTGTTTATATGTATAAAAGCATCCTATATGTGAATTTGCGTCATAATGACGTCATCAGCACCAAAGTTTCGCTTCCTGGATATGACTATTTATTTCTGTAAACTGCATAGCATGTGGAAAAATACGCTACAGTACGAAAAGAGCATTTTGTCTGTGTGTTATCACGTAGTGCGTCACCGGCATCCAATTCTTTGCACCTGATATAGGGCAGTCGACATTTGTTTCATGTACCTGTGAAAGCCTTGAACTCGCGCAAAATCTCTTAGTTCCATGAATCATTTTTGTGACTCGCGTGGCTTGTAATAATGTTTTTATAATCTCATTTCTCTTTTATAGCTAACGAAATTCGTAACATAAACAACTCGAGACTGCCGAACAATCCTATCGTCCTAGACTACCTTAAAATAATCGCTAAGCTTACCGTCAATGTCTGCAACAAACAAATCACATACGAATACGAGGACTCGCTTTATAGTCAAGAGACAGCAGCCGACAAAGATGACGATAGTGACAGTGAGAGCGAACCAAATCCCACCTCTGTGCGAGAACAGATGCTCCTCACGCGTTGCATAGAGATATTGAATGAGCCGGACGGATGCGTTATGACCACATGCTCGCAGATCACGGAGAACGACTTGAGCGAAGAGTTCCTCGATTGCTTGTCGAGGATCTGCCATAATTTGTTGCTGAGTCACAGGATGGCTTTGCATAAATACAGGTGAGTCAAAGCTTGCGTCAATGACAGTAACAAAGAAGAATCTTAACTCTTGTAAAGCTGGTTAGAGAAATTGAAATAAATGAGTATCTGATTTTACATTCGTTGAAACCACAACTTTATTCTATATGGGACTAATCAGCATTATTATGAATGTGAATAGCCTAATCTCCAAAATTTATCGCGCCACTTGCTGTCTCTTTCAATTATTAATTATGATGCAGAGATGGATGGTGAGTGAGCACCAAAGTATTACAGATGCGTTGCCAGCATAGAGAACTAAGATTTGGCTATACCTTGTTGTCCAATAATTTCACCTGTTTTATTTTCCATGCCGGAATACAACAGCGCAAGTTGCGTATAAATAAACAGTTTTCCTGCAGTCTGTTTCTTTTTTCAGGCTATTGTATACGCTAGCGTTCAAGCCCATATTCCTGCGCGGACTCTGGCGCTGGCTCAGCCACATGAGCCACGAGTCCTCGTACGGGGGCTCGGCCACGCCGCTCCTCTCGGCGCTGTCGCGCGGCATGGGCGCCGACTCCACCGTGATCGGCGTCCACAGGCTGCTAGCGCCGCTGGCCGTGTTTTGTGCATTATTCTCTCTACTTATCGGGACGTTACATGATACCGAGTTCTGTAGAGACCTGGGTGACGACGATAAGATGAGCCACGAGATGATACTCAATAATGGTATGTGTTGTTTTTTTCGACCGGATAGCCTAGTGGTTAGTGACCCTGACTATGAAGCTAGAGGTCCCGGGTTCGAATCCCGGTAGGTGCAGACAGTTGTATGACGAATACGAATGTTTGTGCCCGAGTCATGGATGTTGTATGTATTTAATTATGTATTTATCTACATTATATAAGTGTGTTTATCCGTTGCCTGGTACCCATAGTACAAGCTTTGCTTAGTTTGGGGCTAGGTTTTTTTTTTTCGTTCAGAGAGGAAACACTATTTAATTTGTATTCACGAACTAAAGTTATCGGAAGTCTAAAGCGACGCGGTCATATGAACAACTAGCTTCTTGTGAGTCCTTTACATTGATTATTCAGTTTACATTACAGATATCAACGCATCAAGTGTGCAATCAGGCGGCGGGGGTCGGATACACGCGTTCGAGTTCTCTGAGCTGGGGGGGTTGTGTCGCACGCTGCGGCAGGTCTGCTTGGGCTTGGTCGAGCTGGCGTACCCCGAGTCGCGGCCGACGCCCACCACGCAGTACAAAGACGCCGTCGGCGGCGGGCAGATAGAGCTCGGCGGAGGAAAGAATCAGACGCCCGCTTGGTCACATCTATTCAAGGTAAGGTTATCTCGGTTTCAGAAGTGATCGAACCGCTTATTATTGTCGTTAGATCACGACTACTGCGTCTAATGACATGTCAATTCTGAGATTTTTCATGAATTTTGAAGTGCCTATGAAATCTCCATTGAATATTAAAATACATTTATTGTAAAAATTTTACCTGACAAGAATTGTCGCCAATGGCATAAGAAATGATAATGCTCTTCGCATGCTGTTTGTGAGGCTACCCAGGGAGGAATGCATACAACATTTGCCACTAGGTGGATAGCGTAACATCAAATCCGCTCGTTGCACGTAGGTAGCTAAGCTGGCCACGTATCGAGCGAGGATTATGTTCAAAGTTTTTCAATCCTTGTGCACTTTCTTAGGCACCATGTCTATCAGAGACATGCGAGAATAGGAACACAAATGGTATCGCTTTATTTTGTCGAGTCTCTTTAATAGTGATGCGGATGTGTGTATTCGTGGTGTCGTGCAGGTTTGCACGCACCTGCTGCGTGCGCTGTACGTGCGCGACTCGCGGCTGGGGTTCTGCGGCGGCGGCGACGACTGGCCGGTGCGCGGCGCCGTGCCCGAGGGCGCCGCCGCCGTGCTCGTGGTGGCCGGCACCCACGTGCGCCCCAACCCGCGCCAGCTGCGCCGCCCGCCGCACCTCGCCGCCGCCATGCAGCGCGCCGCGGGTGAGTCACAGCCCGCGCCTGCTGGGGGTGGCCGGCACCCACGTGCGCCCCAACCCGCGCCAGCTGCGCCGCCCGCCGCACCTCGCCGCCGCCATGCAGCGCGCCGCGGGTGAGTCACAGCCCGCGCCTGCTGGGGGTGGCCGGCACCCACGTGCGCCCCAACCCGCGCCAGCTGCGCCGCCCGCCGCACCTCGCCGCCGCCATGCAGCGCGCCGCGGGTGAGTCACAGCCCGCGCCTGCTGGGGGTGGCCGGCACCCACGTGCGCCCCAACCCGCGCCAGCTGCGCCGCCCGCCGCACCTCGCCGCCGCCATGCAGCGCGCCGCGGGTGAGTCACAGCCCGCGCCTGCTGGGGGTGGCCGGCACCCACGTGCGCCCCAACCCGCGCCAGCTGCGCCGCCCGCCGCACCTCGCCGCCGCCATGCAGCGCGCCGCGGGTGAGTCACAGCCCGCGCCTGCTGGGGGTGGCCGGCACCCACGTGCGCCCCAACCCGCGCCAGCTGCGCCGCCCGCCGCACCTCGCCGCCGCCATGCAGCGCGCCGCGGGTGAGTCACAGCCCGCGCCTGCTGGGGGTGGCCGGCACCCACGTGCGCCCCAACCCGCGCCAGCTGCGCCGCCCGCCGCACCTCGCCGCCGCCATGCAGCGCGCCGCGGGTGAGTCACAGCCCGCGCCTGCTGGGGGTGGCCGGCACCCACGTGCGCCCCAACCCGCGCCAGCTGCGCCGCCCGCCGCACCTCGCCGCCGCCATGCAGCGCGCCGCGGGTGAGTCACAGCCCGCGCCTGCTGGGGGTGGCCGGCACCCACGTGCGCCCCAACCCGCGCCAGCTGCGCCGCCCGCCGCACCTCGCCGCCGCCATGCAGCGCGCCGCGGGTGAGTCACAGCCCGCGCCTGCTGGGGGTGGCCGGCACCCACGTGCGCCCCAACCCGCGCCAGCTGCGCCGCCCGCCGCACCTCGCCGCCGCCATGCAGCGCGCCGCGGGTGAGTCACAGCCCGCGCCTGCTGGGGGTGGCCGGCACCCACGTGCGCCCCAACCCGCGCCAGCTGCGCCGCCCGCCGCACCTCGCCGCCGCCATGCAGCGCGCCGCGGGTGAGTCACAGCCCGCGCCTGCTGGGGGTGGCCGGCACCCACGTGCGCCCCAACCCGCGCCAGCTGCGCCGCCCGCCGCACCTCGCCGCCGCCATGCAGCGCGCCGCGGGTGAGTCACAGCCCGCGCCTGCTGGGGGTGGCCGGCACCCACGTGCGCCCCAACCCGCGCCAGCTGCGCCGCCCGCCGCACCTCGCCGCCGCCATGCAGCGCGCCGCGGGTGAGTCACAGCCCGCGCCTGCTGGGGGTGGCCGGCACCCACGTGCGCCCCAACCCGCGCCAGCTGCGCCGCCCGCCGCACCTCGCCGCCGCCATGCAGCGCGCCGCGGGTGAGTCACAGCCCGCGCCTGCTGGGGGTGGCCGGCACCCACGTGCGCCCCAACCCGCGCCAGCTGCGCCGCCCGCCGCACCTCGCCGCCGCCATGCAGCGCGCCGCGGGTGAGTCACAGCCCGCGCCTGCTGGGGGTGGCCGGCACCCACGTGCGCCCCAACCCGCGCCAGCTGCGCCGCCCGCCGCACCTCGCCGCCGCCATGCAGCGCGCCGCGGGTGAGTCACAGCCCGCGCCTGCTGGGGGTGGCCGGCACCCACGTGCGCCCCAACCTGATGGTGGTGGTGGCCCTACATTACGACATCAAAACTTTTTTTTCTACTCAGAAAAATGACATGTAACACATTCACTACTGGCAACACGTATATTATATTTCAATTTTGCAATCTTTGAACGCACATGTGCATCAACAGCACCAGAGAAAAACTTGGGTTTGACACCAGCCAACAGCGGATGTGTTAATAGCTAATAGCTTTTTGCTTTACGTCATTAGGATTTACAGGACAGGATAAGTATATACAAAGATTTCGGCTGGGCATTGAAGAATCAGCACTAATAAGATTTTGTAATGCAACTTCTCAGTAAACAACCACAGCTTACGTGGAAACCTTGTTCCACAGACGAAGGACCGCCATTGACGATCAAAGAGCTTCGGACAGTCACTATTTTAAGAGAAATCCCATTCGTTGTTCCGTTTTCAACAAGAATACTAATTTTCCAAGGACTACTTGTTAGGTAAGTTGCGTATCACTAAACTATAAATAAAGTAAACCACAGTCATTAACTCAATTAAGAATTTAAAATCAATCATCCTTTGTTTTCCAAGTTTTTGTAAAATATGTAGGTATGAAGTATGAGTATGCATAGAACAACTTTTCTCACAATAACAGAATATCCGCGATTATGTTATACAAATGTTATTTATAGGGAAAAGCACGACCATTGGTATGAAATGTCAAACTTCAACGAGGGGCCGTCAATAAACATTAGTGTTCGGCGGACGCACCTCTACGAAGATGCCTTCGACAAGCTCAGCCCTGATAATGGTAAGACAAAGCAACAAACATTTCTTTATGAAGATGTTGCTATATTCATATATGTTACGTGAAAAGTAATGACAGTTATATACGTAGTAAGTTCTTCTCTTTATTAGATGACACACAAGTACATAACGCAGCTTTTTATGACTCGCAAAGGGTTTTCCTCTGAATGATCTGCATTACCCTGGCTTTCATATTACTTCTTTCTTATACCTGTGTTTCATTATTTTTAGAGCCAGACTTAAAGCTGAAACTACGAGTGCAATTAGTTAATCAAGCCGGCGCTGAAGAGGCTGGAGTAGACGGCGGTGGACTGTTTAGAGAATTCCTTTCAGAATTATTAAAGTAAGTATTATCCACAAGGAAATTACAGGGAGATCCAAAGTGACGTGAGACGGTTTGAGAAAATGATGGCACGGCTGTGCTCGACTTGGCGCCTGCACTGTAATGCCCCCTGATTATTTGGGTGGCTCGCACTTATTACCATGTCTAGCGATACGTACCTTTACTTGTCGTTATGGTTGTTTCATTATTTAATTCACTGTACTGGGGGCCGGTTTATAAATAGCGTAAGTGATTGGTGAACATACTCGGAAAATCTGTGCGTTTTTACAAAACTAGCGAATTAAATTGTTGAGTATTACATAATGACGCGCATGAATTGTGACCCTGAACATTTTAATTTAAATTAATTAGCTTTAGTTATAAAGTTTAATGATAGGAATGATAAGCGTTATTTGATACAAAATTTGTACTTTTTGTTAATTTTAAATGACAGTTTGAGTTTTTCTTTTTCAGATCAGCATTTGATCCCAACCGGGGGCTGTTCCGGTTAACAAAAGACAACATGCTTTATCCAAATCCGGGTGTGCATTTGTTGTATGATGACTTTCCCATGCATTACTACTTTGTTGGACGGATGCTTGGAAAGGTAAGCCCCTTGACACACTTGTTTTCACGCCTTAGGGCGCCTGTTACCCGGAGACTTGTATCATTGATTCTGCTGGTAAAGCAGTATCTACTATTTCCAGCCTATATGAGTCCCACTGTGGGGCATAGTTCCCAAGCAGGCCCTGCGGATTGAGAATTTCACACTCACTACTGAACTGCTTCGCAGACGTATTCAATGGGGGCTATCGCGTGTGAATTTGCCATTAGAGGCGCTAGTGTCGCGTGAGGTCCAATAACATTCACATTTCTTCACTTGGCTTCGTGACATAAACTATAATTTCTTGCATTTATCTGCTGAAAAGTGATCTTCGTGAAATTATCGCAAATATGGATTATTTGGCGATGACTATGAACGCTTTGAAAGCGGATTTTTTCCCGAACAAAACAGAACTGCACAACATTGCGGCATAGCTACTCGATATGATGATAGTTATTTATAATGAATAAACTTTATGAGATTCAAGATTTAAAACTTTGTTTCGGCGCCGATCTTATGAAGTCGCCTTTGACAGCTAAACCTCTGCACCTTAGTCAACAGTGGCGCCAACTGGTGAGCAAAGAAACTATAGTCCCCATTGTTCTGACAACGTTTTCCTTTATTGAAAGTTCGTGGACTATCACGGCTTTTTTTAAGTTCCTGTTCAGAGCTCTGCAAATGGCGAAGTGATGGCAGATATTCATACGCCTTGTGTGTCAGTGTGTCAAGCGCGTGTATAGTAAACCAAACTTTGACAAGCATACATACATACATAAATCACGTCCTTATCCCTTACGGTACGGGGAGACAGAGCCTAAGGTAACAAGACCTAAAGGCCACGTTTAGCATGATTGTGGGTGCATTGGTGGAGAGGGGAAACAAGATAGTGATGGGCTATGTAATAATGTCTTCGTGTAATGTTTTAGGCTCTGTACGAGAACCTGCTAGTAGAGCTTCCCTTAGCCGAGTTCTTCATGGGCAAGCTGTGTTCGTCGCGCGAGCCGGACGTGCACGCGCTGGCGTCGCTGGACCCGGCGCTGTACCGCGGGCTGCTGCTGCTGCGCGCGCACCGGCGCCAGGACGTGCCCGAGCTGGGGCTCGACTTCACCATCGTCAGCGACGAGCTGGGCGAGCAGCGGGTGAGAGCGGGACCACCAACTAGTGTTGCCGCAAAATCGACAGTTTTCCTATCGATAGTTTTACCGGAAAAAGGCCATAATATCGATAGTATAAAACAGAAAATTACGAAAACTATCGAAATAACAATGGACAATATAGAGATAACATGTTATATTGAAAAGCAATTGTATCGATACTATTGATAGTTTGTTCGACGTCAAGGATCAATACTTTGACGACGCGTTTGGCCTAGCTGGTAGTGACCCTGCCTGCGAATTTGGGTGATGAGCACGAATATCTATTTAAGTATGTATTTTCTCTATATAAGTATGTAATCGCTGTCAAGTACCCATAACACAAGCCTTATTAGCGCTTACTTTGGGACTAGGTCGGTTTGTGTGAATTGTTCCCCAATATTTATTAGGTATTATTATTATTTATTTAATACTATCTTTAGTACTGTAGTCTACCAAAACTATCGATACTCAGACTATCGATATCTTTGCTCAGACTATCGATAGTCTATTGAAACACTGTCGATAGTAGACTATCGACCGGCAACACTGCTACCAACTAGTTATAAGTATAATAGGGTTATTGACAGCAACCAATTTCCAAGATACAAGTCTAATAAAAATACTTTATTTTAGTGTCGAAAAACCACATAAGTAAGTAAGTAAATGCTTTATTGTACAAAAGTTTCACTGTATGTAAAATTAGATTTTTAGTTGCTTTGAAATAAATAAATAGTCAATTGAGTTAGCGCAAAAGTTACGTCCGATTTATAATTTTATTGTCAAATTGAGCTGTGAAATGAGGTTTACATAGACCCATAGACAATGCAATAAAAATACGGTTATCTTTCTGCTTGCTTGCCTAATTTATTGGTGATATTAGAGTACCTACTTACGTTTTGTTTTTGTTACAGATAGAAGAATTAAAACCTGGAGGCACCAACATTCCGGTTACGTCGGAAAATAGGATAGAGTATATACATCTAGTCGCTGATTATAAGTTAAACAGGTACCTATTCAATAATATTCATGATTCTTCCTTTTGAAACCTTGCTCGTCTACCGATTCTGTTAGCATGAGTTTTCTGAACGGCTTGGTAGACGTTCATTATGTTAAAAAAAAGAATTGTGTCTTTTTTAAACATTTAACTGAAAATTATTCAATTTAGGGTATCAAAATTGCGTTCTTTATCTTAACTTAATAATTGTAAAATGGGATTGATAGCGGGAAATCGATAGTAGACAAGATATCTATATATATAAAACTCAAAGGTGACTGACTGACTGACTGACTGACATAGTGATCTATCAACGCACAGCCCAAACCACTGGACGGATCGGGCTGAAATTTGGCATGCAGGTAGATGTTATGACGTAGGCATCCGCTAAGAAAGGATTTTTGGAAATTCCCACGGGATAAGGAGAAAACGGGAATTATATATGCACAGCCCAAACCACTGGACGGATCGGGCTGAAATTTAGCATGCAGGTAGATGTTATGACGTAGGCATCCGCTAAGAAAGGATTTTTGGAAATTCCCACGGGATAAGGAGAAAACGGGAATTATATATGCACAGCCTAAACCACTGGACGGATCGGGCTGAAATTTGGCATGCAGGTAGATGTTATGACGTAGGCATCCGTTAAGAAAGGATTTTTGGAAATTCCTACGGGATAAGGAGAAAACGGGAATTATATATTCAGTTCTACGGGATCGATTTTTTGTTTTACTGGTCGTATAAAACTGCAATTTGGCCTTCAAGTTCCCTTGGGGAGTGTAGGGGAGGACTATAAAAGGATTTCCCGTAATTCCCACGGGAACGGGAAAAACGGGACTTTTCGTTTTACTGGTCGCAGAAAGCTGAAATTCGGCATGTAGGTTGCTTCGGGAGTGTAGAGGAGCATTGAGAGAGTACTTTCCAAAATTCCCACGGGAACGGGAAAAAAACAGGATTTTACGTTTTACTGGTCGTAGAAAGCTGCAATTTGGCAAGTGGGTTCCTTGGGGAGTGTAGGGGAGCATTATGAGATAATTTCCCAAAATTCTTCTTCTTCGTTCCCGTAAGAATTTCGGGAAATGCTTTATTTGGCGAAATTCTTACGGAAACGGGAAAAACGAAAAGCGGGGGAAAGTTGAAATTTGTCACGTAGGTTTATTCGGGAGTGTAGGGGAACACTAAGAAAGGATTTTCCGAAACGCCCACAGGGACGGGAAAAAACCGGATTTTAGGTTTCCAGACGAAACAGCGGAAGAAAGAGACTTAACATTTATAACGTGTGTTTCTTTAAAGGCTTTAAGTGTACTCCGAAAGCACTCCCCAAAATTTCCACGGGAACGGGAAAAAACTTATTTTTTCATTTTACATCTTAGCGCGTACGATGTCGCGGGCAAAAGCTATTTAGGATGTATTTTAGGACAGCCCTATAGGTTAGGTTAGGTTTGTTTTATAAAAATCCTGCAATATTTACAGGTTCAGAAAAATTAAGGCATCGGGGCAATGCGGGGGCTGGCTTGCATGCTTGCTTGAGTCCTTGCTTTGCATGCTTGATTGCATACTTGCTTTCATGCATGCTTGCATGCTTGCTTGCATGGGTGCTTACTTGCATGCTTGCTTGCACGCTTGCTTGCATGCATGCTTGCATGCTTGCTTGCATGGGTGCTTACTTGCATGCATGCTTGCTTGCACACTTGCTTGCATGCTTGCTTGCCTGCTTGCATGCCTGCTTGCATGCATGCTTGCATGCATGCTTGCATGCATGCTTGCATGCATGCTTGCATGCTTGCTTGCATGGGTGCTTACTTGCATGCATGCTTGCTTGCACGCTTGCTTGCATGCTTGCATGCCTGCTTGCATGCCTGCTTGCATGCCTGCTTGCATGCCTGCTTGCATGCCTGCTTGCATGCCTGCTTGCATGCCTGCTTGCATGCCTGCTTGCATACTTACATGCTTGAAGGCTTGCATGCCTGCTTGCATACTTGCATGTATGCTTGAAAGCTTGCAGGTTTGGTTGCTCGCTTGCTTAATTGCTAGGTTCTTTGAAATGCTCATGGTTCACGCGTGCGAAGCCGCGGGCAAAAGCTAGTCATACTATAAATTTTAATTTCAATATACGTATGTATTAGAGTAAGGAATACATAATAAATACAATCGCTACACGATCAGCTGAATCCGAGATATGGGCGCCGCCATATTGGCCTTGGCTGCTCTGCTGAGCGCCTGTCGCTTTATCCCCAGTCCGCAGCCTGCTGTAATGCGACATGCGATGCAGACGAAAAAATTTGGACCGATGGAAAAAGTTCCACTTTAAAATCCTGTTCAAATGTGTTCGTTTTCTCTCGTCACCAGGCAGATAAGGTCGCAATGCAACGCGTTCAAACGCGGGCTGACGTCAGTGGTGAACGCGGAGTGGCTGCGCATGTTCTCGTGCCGCGAGCTGCAGCTGCTGGTGTCCGGCGCGGAGGTGCCCATCGACGTGGACGACCTGCGCCAGCACACGCAGTATGCCGGTCAGTGTGCCTGCGTGTGTGTATGTGTGTGATATTAGCGGTGAACGTGGTAATGACTGCGCATGAACTCGTTGCCACGAGCTCCATTATAAGGCTGGAGCGATGTTTCTCCACAAGGTTGGCTAAACTCGCCGATGATTCTGGTAACCTTCGATACAAAAGGAAAGAGCTGTATGATCATCAGAGAGATATTGGGGCGCTTGTATACTTAAACTTTAGTTCACGACGCGGTTAATATGGACATGCCGTTTTTCAATGCAGGATCCCGGGATCGTTAAAATTCTCGAATATTCGATCTCCGATGATCACGTATTAAAGGAACCGGAATAAAATAAGTGAGTCTAACCATCTCTGGTATTGCAGGCGGGTTCTCCGCGACGCACCCGACGGTGCAGTGGTTCTGGAAGGTGGTGGAGAGCTTCGAGGACGCGCAGCGCCGCCAGCTGCTCAAGTTCGTCACCTCGTGCTCGCGCCCGCCGCTGCTCGGCTTTAAGGTACGTGACAACTTGCTGCTATACTAGAACAAGTCGCGATGTGTTACTAAAAAAACACGTCTCACAATCTTTTATTCATGTATGTCCTGACAACTTTCTTTTCTGCGCCTAAATTTATATTGCTGGCAACGGGTATGTAATGAATATGAGTTTGTTTGTTTGATGAAAACTTGTAAAGGACTTTCGGAGTTTTCATCCCGGAAAATTGTTTAGTACCCGCGGGCGAGCGATAAGAATTATCCGACCAACGGCTAGTAATAATATATTATTAATATATCGCGCGCCTATATGGAATTGTTTGTGTCGTGTGTGCAGGATCTGCAGCCGCCGTTTTGCATCCAGTCTGCTGGCGCGGCGGACCGGCTGCCGTCGTCGTCCACCTGCATGAACCTGCTGAAGCTGCCCGAGTTCGCGTCCGAGCAGCAGCTGGCCGAGAAGCTGCTCTACGCCATCCAGGCCGGCGCCGGTTTCGAGCTAAGCTAAGGTAAACCCTCGGGGGCTACTCCGAATATCAAAATTAGAACTACGTATCAACTCGTCCGTTTCACTCTCATATTAATAAACATAAGTGTGGGCGGAACGGCACGAAACGAGCTTCCAATTTTGAATTTCAGTGTCTAAGTTGTAGAAATTACGTGTTGCGGCTCAAGGTCGAACAGCACACTACAGCGGCGCGGAAATGAAAGGCACGATGCGGCTGAATTTTCCGGTCATTTCAAGTTCAACCAAGTTTATTATAGTAATGCTTATGTCAATGCCAAAAAAAAACTTGCCATGCACTGGCTGTTAGAAAACCTGTCAGTGCGTTTTAGATCTGCTATAGTGCGGTTCGGCCTTGACTTCCAACCGCATTTGATGTAATGTGTACTTAAATACTATTAGATTAGGCTGTATAAATTTGATAATGTGATTAGCACGGTTATGCATTTTGAAAAGGTTGGAAGTGCGAGCTCAATAAATTATTTTTTAATTTGTTATTTTTTTCTTCAACAGATTCCAGAACTAAGTCTCGTATGCGCGACAGTAACTTATTGAATTATTTCGAAAGATTCTTCAAGAATAGTACATCTAAATGTGATAATATTATATATCGAATGAAGTTCAGTGTCTTATTGTGCAAATAATAAAGTGTTACCCAAACTTAATTTCATCAAGTTTTCGTTTGTTTGTAAGATCTTATAAATTGTAATGATGGATGATGTAATTTAATTATGTTCCTATTTTAATACACATTTTTTTGTTTAATAGCGTTTCTAATCCACTAGCCATTCAAAAGCAGTATTTTTTTAAAGGTTACCATGGAAATAAAACTATTTATTCTCGTCTTTATAAAAAGACTTGTTCAAAATTGAGTGATTTTTTAAAGCCTAACAACTTTTTATTTGGCCTTCGCTTTGTTGCGGATTATCAGTAGTGCTGATTTATTTTACTGGCAACTAGTACTCTTTGATCATAGACGTTGAAAGTCATCGAATGTCACAGAAGTAAACAAAAAGAAAATATTTCGCATTTAGCGATTTTTACCACAAAAATGCCAAAAATGATTACCAAAGTTGCAAGAATAATATTTTGAATACAATAAAATATCTAAAATAACAAAAGGACGAAGGATTGCATGACATTTCAATAACAAGTACCTGGATGACCGAGCATCGCTCGGTTTTTTTGGGTAGTTTTCTAAAATGAAACATAGCTAGATCGATGTATCGCCCCCATATCGCATACTAAATTTCATAAAAATCGTTGGAGCCGTTTCCGAGATTCAGATTATACATATACAAGAAGATGCTTGTTTAAAGGTATTACATAGACAGATAAACAATGTTTTGTAATTGGTCGCTGACATGATCGGTACTGACATGTTATAGTGCTACATGACGTATGCAAATTATTGCCGTATACTGTAAGCTGTTTGTAGCGACACCATCTCAAGGCCAAACAGAAAGTTGTTAGATTAGAAGTTCATTTGGGTGTCGCAAAAATTATTTTTTAGTACTTCCGGCTTGTTTATCAGTTACTAGGTATTGTAGAAAAAGAATGATAAGTCTATGGTTATTATACTTAAGAAAATAAGTTCTTATCGTTGGCCCCGAGCTGTCGAGTGAATAACCGGCGTTTTCAAATAATTTTCCGGATAATATTAAGATTATTATTGATAAATATATACTTAGTCGCAATTCTACCGCCTCTGTTTCTATATCGATATATTTTGTGGACCTCTCTTTTTAAATCTATGAGAGTAAGTATTGGTAGTTTTATTTCTTTGTGAACTTAATACAAAAAAACAAGAAATCATTATGAACTTTGTTTATACATCGCTTTACTTCTTACTTTTTATTAAAATACGTCAGTGTAAATAAAAAAAATAGATGAAGCGTCTATCTCTGTAGCTAGTCTGGATTGGAACTGTTTTTATTGAGTGTATAAAATTGATATGGATGTTCTTTTGAAATTCTACATTCAATTGTAAATAGGTAGATAAATAGTTTAATGGATGGGTTTAAATGAATAGCGAATTTACCGTATCGGTCGATACCTGTATATTATTATATCCGAGACAATTTGTGTCAAATTTGCGTATTAATTTTACATTATATATTTTAGTACGTATTTAATAAAGTTGTCGTACTCTACATCGATGTTTATCTCCACTTTGAAGCTCCTGTATCTCAAGATGTTTCCAAAATCCTTTCAGTGGTCCCACGACTATATCTCTTCATGACTTTTTTGGTGGCGGTATTAAAACTTGCTTTGTTATTATGCCAACTTGAATACTATACATAATTTTCAATTCAATCCGACCTGGACCTCGCCTGCTTGAAGCACACTACACATGCGCGATGCATACTATCATGTAGTCTAGGTATGTAATGTAGGAATACATTGAAGCATACTTACAAGTTGTACCTTTGCAGTGTCGGATAGGTATGGCAGTTTAGATTTATACCCTAACTATTGATCCGTGTAGGTAGGTACTTAATGAAGATTATAACTAGGCTTTTAACAATCAAATAAACATAGTTATAAACAGCAATCCTTCCACGCACGTCCTAGCCGCGAGCTGAGCGAGTGTAAAGATAATCGAGATAACAGAGGGCCGTCTCTACTCGTACGGGTGACGTGCGAGATCGTATCGCGACCACCGGCAAGCAAGCCTCGCTCCACATTTAACTTTTCTTTGCTCTATAAACCTAAATTTCTTCTTTAAGCCCTGATTTTATAGTAAAAGTGTGTGAGTTTTGTAGAGTTCCGTAAATGATAATTGAATTAAACAATTATGGCTCTTCGATGCATTTGATGGCGACTATACCACGTAAAGAGAATGAAAACGCATGCTGAAATTGTAATGACGTAGTAAGTAACCCCTTTTACGGATAATGCACTTGATTTAATCTCTGGATCAGTGTGGAATTTGTGAGAGAATAATCGGGGATCAATCTAAAAGGATTAATATGGAATAGGTCCGTAGCCGTCGCCTGCTGGATGGTACATAATTTTGTAGAGGCTTTATTGTCTAATGAGTGCACACGCGCACGCGCAATCGCATTCGTCGTTTCGTTCTTATTAACGGTGCGAGTGAGAACGAGTTCGACAGTATGGAATAATGGCTTGAATGTCTTTCATTGGCGTCATCTGTTAAAGATTGTGGAATGTAGCTATGTAGTGAAAAATATAGATTTTTCATGTGTGATAAAAATAATTTATTTATTATTATTATATATGTAACTCACAAACAATGTACTTAATAACATGTCATAACTATATTTTATCCAGCTTCAATGGTCCGATTGACTAGAAAGGAATCTGACGTTTACTTACTAGTTAAGATGCAGTAGGTATTTAACAGTAGCCAAGTACCGTACCGTCAACAAGAAAAGATGTATAAAACAGAAAAACTTCGGTTTCATTACCGTGTGTAAATAAGTCAATTTGAATATAATGAAAGCCCCCTGCGTTTCTTAACTGGCGAAACAGCTATGCCTATCATCCACCACACTTGCGTGCTGCCCCTGCCGGAGACCGTCACCCGCGCGGTGTATCTCCCGAAAACCTTCGACGGAGCCCCCGCAGCCCCCAGCAATTGATTGTCTATCGTGTCCAGGTTCACATCATTTATTACATATAATCCTTTTTTTTTCGTGCACCCTATAAAATATACTACCTAAATATAAATAGCACAAAAATGGTACAATGCTTGCTACCAATGTAAAAATAACAGTAACAAAAACACGACATGATTATTTATGAGGCATGTAAAATTGTAATCAAGTATGTTCGAGAAGACTAAGAATTTGAAATTTTAATGAAACTGTCTCCACTAACACGCTTCGTCTACTGTCTCTGGCCTCTTGTATTGCGATTAAGTGCGAGCCCATTTATATACGTTCGTGGAAGTTCAGGGTTGTGTCCAGGATAACTCCGAAATCCCGTATCGTTATAGTGTCAATGTGGCCAACTTCACCATGACCACATAAAGTAATTTTATTCTTATCGGCTAATGCAATGTTTGTATGAGGAACAATCACTAATTATACCAAGTGTAATTAGAGCAACTAGAGAGCAAGTTCATACCTGAGGTTTATCAATCCCGCGCAGTCATCTCTTTATAGAATTAGTCAGGAATATAAGTCTGCTTCGCTAATTGGCAACCCCCGGAGCACCAAACTCCATTCACCTCCTGTAGGATAGATTTGATATATGACTCTCTGACCAGAGAGCCACATAAGACCACAACGCTCATGTGTACCTTGTGCCTTAATGTAGTCAACAGCTTGACCTTTATTGAACTCTCAAATTTGAAGTGAACTTTACTTTATATTCTTTACTATCAGAGCCATGCTTAAGGCGGCAGCTTTGTATGCTAAGTCCTACGCCCAAGCACTAACGTTGAGCCACTACAGATGATTTTTGGCTATACCCTTTTGTGCCACAACACAACTTATTTACTTTGATCCCGGTGCCACCATTGGCTTTGTCCCATTTTCATAGGCAGAATTTCATTGCCTAGCTTTCAACGAGGGTGTCAACTGGTCAGAGATTTGTCTCGTGGCCTCACTATCGGGAGCTAGCACCCAGAGATACGTTACTGAGCAGCTCCCAGTGATGTTGACACATGGGAAGGGATTTACCTGGAATTCCAGAACAGACTCCTGAACCCACGGTCAGGAGCCACGCTTTAGGGTTCTTCTTGGACGTGCTTGGCTTATGTAAGCTGAACATACAAAGTTTAATGGTGAAATTTACTTTACATTTATCCCGCTATCGATGAGGATAGATAAGTACGAATTTCAAGACACAAGATACTCAGGGATACATAGGGATACTTAGACACTTTGAATACTTAGCTCTTGGGAGATTGCGGCCTGTGAATTACTGATGATTATATTTCACTTTCATATTACTCGAAACAACTACACATAAGCACTTGTGAGAAAACTTTTACATATTTCTATTAGGCGCTAACTGTGACCACAGACAATTGTCATAGACAAAGAATACTAGAGATAAGAAATTGAATCTACTTTAGTGTTGCTACAGATAATAAACTATTAATCTTCAAGCATTTACCTTTCGTGAGTCGGAACTCACGACACTCCCCACGAGGAAGATTATTGTAGAGTTGTCATCAAATCGCGAGTCCACTCCCTGATCTTTTCCAGGGCTCGAACTGCTGCTTGACGTTTCTTGTTTTGATCAGTCTCCTCACATGACTTTTCATTACTCATGTCAGGATCATTACTCAAGGCATTATCGTTACTTCTCACATCCATATTGTTATCTGTCATATCCAGGCTTTCATCAGTCGCGTCCTTGTTATTTCTCATATCTGTGCTCTTAGTAGTGTCTATCCATGTTGATTCAGATGTTAACTGAGGTCTGAATTCATCGACTTCAACTTCAACCCTGTCCTTAATTACAGCCGTTGGTATGCTGATTGAATTTTCCAAATCTTCATCATAAGGTTTAGTTTGGTCTGAAGGTTCTGTATCCCGAAGAATTACATTATGTTGCCGATCGGAGTCATCCATTTCCAAAGGATACAGATGAACAATCGAACGCGTGAACACTTTGTCACCTACTTTTACTTTTGCTACTCTTGTTAGTCCATCAGATCCTTTGATGAGAGAGATAATTTTCCCTACTTTCCATCCTTCACGATTTTTGTCACCTTTTATCTGAACGTTCTGACCTACTTCAGGTTTCTCCTTTGAAGTGACACGAGGATTCTTATGAGAGTTGTTGTATCTCTCACGTAAACTTGCTAAATATCGGTTACAAAACATTTCTTTAAATTCTTCGAGTAATATACGAGCTCGCCTCCAAGTCGTTACTAAGTCTGTCTTAGTCGTAGTACCTTGCACTAATGGATCTTCCTGTGATGTTTCCATGGTGATGCATCTACCAAGATTTAGAAAGTCTGCTGGCTTCAGAACATACTCCACTTCAGAGTCTACACATGTAAGTGGTCGAGTATTTAATTCAGCTTTTTCCTTTACAACACAATAGACCTTAATTATCTTTGAATTACTTTAAGTTACGACTCAGATTAGGTTCTTTTTCTTTTACTTCGTTGTTGAAATGTTCAAATTGTAAAGCTTTGACTTCTTCCAAAATAGAATCCTGAACATTGGTGCAATCTGGTTTTTTATTTTTGTCTAGTCCGGTAGTTATGTTGTCTAATCCTTGTATATTATTTGTGTCTTTATCCGTGTTTAATTCAATATCCAGCGATCCTGAAACATGCAACTGATTCTTATCTACATCGAAGTTACTCGAATCCGCAGGACCCTCCGCAGCCAGAAGCGAAGTGTCCAGCATCCTTACCGTGCCAGCCGGCCACTCTTTCGGCTTTTTATAAAGTCTGGTCCAGCTAACCATCTAGCGCGATCTTCTTTGGAGCTATTTGGTCTTGTACCAATATCAGCTGGATTGGATTCAGATGGAACATATATCTGATGGTCAGGTTCTTGTTCTTCTTGATTTCTTTTATTGGCTCAAAAACAAATGGTAACAACAGTTTATGAGAATTGTACCAATCAATTACAATCTGACTATCAGTCCAAAGGAATTTATGCGTTACGTTAAACTTGAGGAACTTTAGTACATACTGTACTAAACAACTGCCAGATCAGAACTCCAAGTAATTCTAACCGTGGATTCTTTAAGTCCGCTTGTTCTTTGATTGGTACAAGTCTGGATTTACCAATTACAAAACCTTTAGAGTTTCCAGAAACAACGTAGACGACCGCTGCGCAGGCTTTTGTAGATGCGTCGGTGAAGCAGTGTAATTGACAATTATTATGATTAAGGGAGTTTATCAAGCACTTTAGTATGGATATTTTATGTATTTTCTGAAGTGTTTTCCTTCACAGAGGTAAATAATGTAGGACATAAAGCACGATTATGCATGTCAAATTTGTTGCAATGAGGACATTCAACTTTGCTAGACTTGCACTGTCTAGCAAAATGGTCGGTTCGAAAGCATTTGTAACAACGGTCATTGATCCTTTGTTTTCTTTCTTCCAGGGATTTGTATTGTTTACATTCATCGTTATAGTGCGGTCCTTGACAGAATATACATTGTCTTTTGAATCTTTTATTCTCAAAATGTTTTCTATTATTTACTGCATCATGTCTTCTCTTGTTAGGTGTAATTTTCTTATTAAAGTTTGAATTACTCGAGCTAAGGCCTTGAAATGTTTGCTTGCTTCTGTTAAATCCTTGATTATTAAATTGATGTCTTGCCTTCATAACATGTCTGTTACTATAGTTTGGTTTATTATTCACATGTAGTGTTTCCACCGTGTACTGTGTAGCTTCTTGTTGTGTTCTGTCAAAGGAAATTCTACTAGCATCTTCTCGCGCAGTAATAACAACAGCCAGTTGTCTTCTTAACTCTTCAATAGTTTCAACCTTGACTTTCATTTTTATTTCATAAACAATATCTTCCGGGAATTTTTCCATAATCATAAATCTAAGATGATTATGACTGGTGTCTTCTCCCAATGATTGAAGAACTCTAATGTGTCTCTCTATTTCGTCCAAGGTCTTGCGACAATCTTCAATTTTCTCAGCCCTTTTAATCTTATACAAAGTCGAGTAGTGAGCATCTATAATCTGATCTTCTTTG
Organism: Pandemis corylana; assembly: GCA_949127965.1. NCBI lineage: Eukaryota > Metazoa > Arthropoda > Insecta > Lepidoptera > Tortricidae > Pandemis > Pandemis corylana. The sequence continues at coordinate 12,877,500 of OX421851.1, read as the reverse complement.
CCATATCTCTCCTTTAAAGTTGATATAGCTATCCCATAATTCTTGTTGGTAGTGTCCAATCCTTCAATAGTCTTCTTAGCCTCACCTTTCAGTGATGCTTTCAAATACATCAACTTATCAACATCACTTAGGTTTCTCTGGTCAATACCGGAGCAGAATTGGTCCCAAAAAGGATGCCATTCCAATATATTTCCACTAAATATAGGTATATTCAGCTCTGGTAGTTTACTAAGTCTCTTTTCAGATATCACAGTGCGAGTGCTGCTAGTGTCCGATTTGATACTGATGTTGGTGTTTAGTTCAGCTAATACTTCTTCCCCTTTGAGTTGAATTGTAGTAAGACTGGATACTGTATCAGCATCAGGTTCATTTGACAGGTTGAAGTATTGTAATAATTCAGTTTCAAACCGAGTTAACACAGATTTCAATTTAGCAGCATGAATCTTAGCCGCTTCCAAATTCTGAATATCGCGACATATTTCAGATTGAGCAAGTGTATCAATACTACTTGCTATGTTAGAAAGCCTATTGAGTAATATATTATCCATTTTTGTTCAAATGTCTCATCCTGTGAATGAATTCCAATAAAACACTTCACTAGTTGCCTATCACAAAATCTTAGAAAATCAATTAACATAACATGAATATCTGTATTAATTATCATTAATGTTCGCGACTGTACTCAAAACACTGTATGTACTGCACGTAAAAGCAATCAAAACTTGAATAAACATTTAAAATAATTTTAATTAATCAAAGTGGAAAAATAAATCAACTTGGCAAAAACTCTGCCGTGCCCCCAATTATCAAATATCAATAAGACTTTGTGAATGCACTTTTGTCGCCAGTTCATTTTATGCAAAATTATCAATTAAATTAAAATAATGTTTGTTTATAAAATAAACACTTCCATGTGTTGAGACCTTTACCCTTTAAAGTACATACTTAAAGTGTAGAGCTAGCTTTACTTGCATTGAAATTAAAATTAAATAATCAAATAAATTCAATAGAAACATTATTCATTTGTCTAAAATAAGCAGATTAAATTTTACATATAATTGGCACATTTTGGCACAAAATTCAGTAGTCAACATAAAGAAAACATACCTTATATTGCAGTTATTAACGTATTAAATTTATCGACTGCTCTCAGCCGCAGCTAACAGTTGTCACTCGACAGCTGTAAAACGCGCGGGTCGCAGCAACAGTTCAAACTGCCCCGCGATTCCCGCGGTGCAATTCGAACACAGTACGTTCGTAACGTTCGTTACCGGAGTTTCCTTTAGCACAAATAAGCAACATTACTTACATGCTAATATTATTATTTTGTGGTAGGTACTCCGTACCATTGCAATTATGATGAATCTTTCGATCACGTCACGACTAGTGTAATCTTAACCAACATGTTATAATACAACTAAGTACAAAATTACGAATCATGTATTTCTTCACTTAAAAATCAAAACTATGCGAGTATTGACACTTATTTCAGCATTTAATGACCAAGGTTAGCTTATTTTAAGGAAATAAAACTAAAATCTTAGTGAAAACAAAAGTTTTAAACATGTTTGGACTAACTTTCTTACGGCTTCATGTGCCTCATTTAAAACTTATTATTTCTGTGTAAATACCATGAACTGCGTAAAATCGACATAATATGTTATTCATCATCCACTTTAACACCGATTAAATGCATATTTAGACACCAAAAAACAATATTACTTACCGAATGTATTTAACTTTGCGCACTTTAAATCCACAACACAGGAGAAAAAACAAATATGGCGTAATGGCGTACTTGCGAAATAACTCGTAATTATTAAACCACGAAATACGCACGATATCACTCAGTGTGCACTTAATAATATTATAATCTATTTTCTAAAACAAACCACAATCTATTTGTGTATCAATGGTTTTCTTGCTGTTAAAAGAAGCAATTTTGGATAGTTTATTTCGAATTTCATTTTCATTGCTAATGGCGTAACTTCCGGTTCGGCCAATTCCGAACCAATTTTAAAAAACTAGATTACCTAGATTACAACATTTAGGCTTAAAATAAGTATTTCTCACAATGCGAATATTATGTAGTAAATACGTAAATGCATATTTTCGCCTATTTATAAAACATAAGACAGATTTATTTCGATGCAATTTTGAAATTTAATCTCACAGTGGGGCAGCCATTTCCGTCATTTCGAAGGAATAATTTTGTTTTTTACGGAACGCATTTTGAATGTAGGCAAATATGAATTGACCTTTCGTCTTTTATTCATATTAATCACTTGTTTTAATAACTCGTACTTTAAATAAGTCGTATGTTTATTAGATACGTTTTTCAGAACAAAAGTTTACTTTCCCCTTAAATGCAACAGATGACGCCACGGGTAATGAACTTGCTCTTTTCATACAAAAAATTATGATTTTTCCTCTTTCAATTGCCGATTAATCGGTTCTTATTTTGTTTAACAGCTTTCCATTAAAACTGAATTTATCCCAGCACCTCCACCAAATTTATGTGGCCAACTTCACCATGACCACATAAAGTAATTTTATTCTTATCGGCTAATGCAATGTTTGTATGAGGAACAATCACTAATTATACCAAGTGTAATTAGAGCAACTAGAGAGCAAGTTCATACCTGAGGTTTATCAATCCCGCGCAGTCATCTCTTTATAGAATTAGTCAGGAATATAAGTCTGCTTCGCTAATTGGCAACCCCCGGAGCACCAAACTCCATTCACCTCCTGTAGGATAGATTTGATATATGACTCTCTGACCAGAGAGCCACATAAGACCACAACGCTCATGTGTACCTTGTGCCTTAATGTAGTCAACAGCTTGACCTTTATTGAACTCTCAAATTTGAAGTGAACTTTACTTTATATTCTTTACTATCAGAGCCATGCTTAAGGCGGCAGCTTTGTATGCTAAGTCCTACGCCCAAGCACTAACGTTGAGCCACTACAGATGATTTTTGGCTATACCCTTTTGTGCCACAACACAACTTATTTACTTTGATCCCGGTGCCACCATTGGCTTTGTCCCATTTTCATAGGCAGAATTTCATTGCCTAGCTTTCAACGAGGGTGTCAACTGGTCAGAGATTTGTCTCGTGGCCTCACTATCGGGAGCTAGCACCCAGAGATACGTTACTGAGCAGCTCCCAGTGATGTTGACACATGGGAAGGGATTTACCTGGAATTCCAGAACAGACTCCTGAACCCACGGTCAGGAGCCACGCTTTAGGGTTCTTCTTGGACGTGCTTGGCTTATGTAAGCTGAACATACAAAGTTTAATGGTGAAATTTACTTTACATTTATCCCGCTATCGATGAGGATAGATAAGTACGAATTTCAAGACACAAGATACTCAGGGATACATAGGGATACTTAGACACTTTGAATACTTAGCTCTTGGGAGATTGCGGCCTGTGAATTACTGATGATTATATTTCACTTTCATATTACTCGAAACAACTACACATAAGCACTTGTGAGAAAACTTTTACATATTTCTATTAGGCGCTAACTGTGACCACAGACAATTGTCATAGACAAAGAATACTAGAGATAAGAAATTGAATCTACTTTAGTGTTGCTACAGATAATAAACTATTAATCTTCAAGCATTTACCTTTCGTGAGTCGGAACTCACGACAGTCAACTCGAGTAATTGTTTCAGAACCAAGGAAATAAATATTAAATATTGGATTGCGGGTCCTACTGCACGTTGAGCTCTTGATTATCTGCAGAAGGATAAATTAATGCCACTCAAGGGTACCTAATGGTTCCTAGAAAACATCGAGATAGGTACTTCAGAAGGTAACTAAATGAACAGAAATTTAAATGTTTTGTAGACATTCTTGATCAGTTCACCTAGTAAAAAGTTCGAAAGAATTTAAAATTATTTAGATGGCGGTCATCAGCATCAGTCAATTTGTGACTCTATGGATTGGTACCACTCGGTAGGACTGACTCATAAAAAAAGTATTCGTTATGTAATCAAACTCTTAACGGCAGGCAGTATAATTTGAAAGCCGCGCATTTATTTTGGTTTCGATTCTGTATGGCATACCCTATTTATAAATGGATGCGAGTCCAGCCGCGGCCGCAGCCGCGCGTCGCTCGTCTAGCGTTGCAGTAATGAACGTGATCATTCATGAAGATTGAAGAGGCGATAGGGATTCAATTAAAGATTTATTGCCAATACACACGTTAACGAGCCTCGAGCCTGGCTCATTTACCTCCTCATACAATGTTTAATAAATTGTACGTCTAATACGCAACCGTGAACTTGAAACTCGGGTGATCAATAACCAGCATTAATATTGGCTTAGGTGCATTCGTCGGTTAGGCCGTGGCCGCCAGTCGCCGCCATTAGCGTTTGGACAGTTGCAATCAATCAGAGCTGATGAATGTGGTTCGCGAGACAGCCGAGCGTGCCTCACGGCGCGGCGGTGGCGGTAGCCCCCGATTATGCGCTTTTAATGTGCACGATTACCAACTTTGTAGGTATAGTACACGGTACGGTGCTGAATTTTATGTCACTAATGTATAAATAATCATTCAAAATTTTGCGAAATAAAAGACGATGAGAATTTCACTTACCTACCTACCTACAGCTCATGAGCCTAAGTAGGTACTCCAACTAATGTATTTTTTTATTACTGCAAGTATATTCACTTCAACTATAATTTCCGACATCCATATCATCTCGTATGATAAGTTAATTACCTGTGGTTGCAATTGAACCATTCCAGAAATGGTACCAATCATGATTGTGTACTAGCTGTTGAGCGCGACTTCGACCGCGCAGAATTAAATCACTACGTAGTATAAAACAAATAAAGTTGCTTTATCTGTCCCAATATATATCCCTATGTATGCTTATATCTTCAAAACTACACAACGGATTTTGATGCGTTTTTTTTAGATAGAGTGATTCAAGAGGTAGGTTTATGTATAAAATTCTACGCAGTCGAAGTCGCGGGCAGAAGCTAGTAGATATAAATATATAATGTTACTTAAGGATAATGTAGCATGTAATCGAGAAATATTTTTTGAAATTGTTCCATTAGTTTTGAGTTTATTCATTACAAACTTCAAAAAAACAAATATTTCCTCTTTACGAGTATAATATTGGTATAGATATAGTGAAGTAGGTCGCAATGGGCAAATTCTCTGACAAGTGATTAGTAAGCAGAACTCCCTGCAAACACTTGATAAAAAGTAACCAACATGACAACAAGAAATTCCTTTTGACGGTCAAGAAGAGTCTCGGAGTCGTGTGACGAAACGCATAACTCTTCTTTAGTGGCCTTTAGCCTACGATTGAAAGCGTCTGTAACAACGTCGAGATGAAGGATGGCTGACAGTCTGAGTCACCGGCCACCGCGCTCGCTCGACTCAATGGCAATGGAAGATTAAACGACGGCTCGTCCGACCGTAATGTGAATCAAATGACCGCTCCATATTACTATTAATAATGTTAATGCCGCATACACGTTAAATAAAACACGTCTGTATTTTGCTCGCTCCTTGTCTCACACATCGGGTCAAAACATATCGAAAATATCGCCTAGACACCTGACCAATTAACTTTAACTCATTAACATTCATGGCATATCTACGTTAAATGTAGTGGAAAATCTATAGCCATTGTCTTGTCAATCAGTAGCAGTACTTGCGTGGTTTCGTCAAGTTTTTTTAGCGTCATTGGCTGCACTCGGATTAACCCCGCGCCGCCCGCGTTAGCAAGCGGCGCACGCGCCGGCACGCGCGTCCGTGCCGATTGTCGTGCCAATTCGGCTGCTCATTTAATGTGCAACATTGTTCCCAAATTGCAACGTTACATGGAAAGTTACCCACGGAGCGAGACGGTCGTCGGCTGAATAAAGATGTGTACGGGCACTAACGTCTGGCTTCTTTATGTTTTAGTACATTTGTTGCAGTCCTGGCTGCTCGTAAATGCTTATGTTTGTAAAGTGCTAAAGAATTATTCATAAAGAATGTCTGCGCGTACCTTCCTATGTACATGTATAAGTATTAGGTACTGACACTTAGTTAGATTTGAGACGGTGGCTTCATAATAATAAATCGCCGTGGTTTAGTGCGCTGCGAAATAAATCGCAATCTATTGCAACCTGTATGGTGCTGCGTTAGAATGGGTGGGGCCGTAAACTGCAATCAAGCGTCGTCGGTCTGTTACCTAGCATAATAGCTTGCAGCCGTTTGTTATTATTGGAGAAGGTATATAAACAAATGACATGCGGTCTTGTTACCTTAGGCTCTATCTATTACCCCGTAAGAGATAAAGACGTGATTTATGAATATATGTATATACATGCGGTTTTTTTCATATCGAACGCCAGACATCGTTCAAAATCAAGAATAGAGTACGATATAACGACATTACCTAGTAACGTTCGTAAAATCTTGGCGTTTATCTTAGACATAATCCATCCCTTTCGTACCTGCTATATGCTAGTTACCTGTGGCACGTTACTTTTGTTTTGGCGTCTGTAAGGTACACCAGACGCTGCGGTGGCGTTAACTTAAGGCTTCACCGCGAAAAGTAATGTCAGCAAAAAGTTTAGTAATTAAAAAAGGTTGAACATCGCTTTGTAAAGATGACGTGCGTTGAATTAAGGCGTCAAGTGCCGTCTATAATTTGCTTGACAATATAACAATCGGCGACGTCGGTGGTCGCGACGCGAACATTGTTGGGACAGCCCCGCTTCTCGGAAGGTTACTGACGGCCTCCGAGGCTCGCCGCCGTAAAGCCTTAGCTTAGGAGCTCGTAAACTCGCTCTATTGCCTGTAATTACAGGAATCTGTTAGGTCAGCCCACGTATGAGGAAGGAACTGACCGTTTGTAATCATTAGGTTCAACTTCTTGGAAACATTGCTGTTTTAAACGTTTTCAATGTACGTAAACTATCATTACGACGCATAGACAGTTATTGTTGATCTGCAATTTGCGTAATGTTACGTTTAGAGAATGTAAATAACTGCATTTGCGTTGATAAGTTGAGTTGGTATGTTTAGCACATGAATCGGCTGTAGGTACTCAACATAGTTAACTCTATATTGTACCTAACTGAACATATAAGCACATTAAATGCATTCAAATAATAAACAGTTTGCACTTCTTCGTATTTCATTTAATAATTATTAATATTAAACTTAATTCTAATGTTGATTTTATTGGATCGTTCATATTTATGGAGGAGAAGTACTTAATTAAATTGCTACGGCATTCAAATTATCTCATTTAAATACAAATTTTGACCTGGAAATTTAATACCTGTGTTTAATACCGTGTGCGTGTGGGAGGAAGGAATTAAGTTGGTAAACATTGAATGTTAACCGGTCTCAAAGAGTTCTCGAGTTTATGCTCTTTCATATTATTGTCTTTTGTCGCCCATTTAGATCCCACTGCTGGACAGCACTCTTCACGCAATGAGAGGACTTGGGTTGTAGTCCCCGTGCAAGTCCAGTGTGGGTTTACAACTTTACCCAATCAACTTGCATCGCATGCATGTGCAGGTTTCCTCACGATGTTTTCTTTCACTGAAAAACCCCTAGTAAATATTGAATATACCTACTTACCTACTAATTCCGCACATAAATTCAAGAACATTTTGAACTGCCACCCTGTACTCGAACCAACGACCATCCGATTGAAAGATCATAGGTAACCAAATACTAGGCTACCAGTGGTTTTATCTTCACATAGTACTGATATAATTAAAATGGAAATAAATTAAACGTATTCCGATGCAACCGCTGTGTTGTATTAGAGAAAATTCCATGATGAATTTCTTCAGTCATGTCAGATTCGCTGTGCTTCGTCGCACCATTAACCAATCGGTTTGTCAAAGGAGCCGAGTGGTGCGTCGGACGGCGGTACGTGCGCGAGGAGAGTGGATGCTGTGCCCGGGCGCGACGCGGCCGCTGACGTTGATCGTGCCGCGAGGCGACGTATCTAGACGCGCGGCTGCACTAGATCGCCAGCGACAGGAGACGCGAGATAAATCCGTACTCGCTATCTATTCCAATTCCATCGGAGCGGCGATATCGTACAAATCTCGGCCTTATTCTGTCTGCCGACGCCAGCGACCCACGACAGACCACCCAAGACGATATACACCGCCACTCCTAAATATAAAGCGGCTGTCTATCTGTTTATTATTTGTTACACGGAACGGTCCAACAAAATCCTACGAGTATAATGAAATCGAACCTGATATTTTTTATTAAAGCCGCTATAACACTAAACTTTACGTAGGTATCTGCGTAAAATCTGATTAAGGTTTCATAGTACAATGAGCAATAAAAATTATGTCGTCGTAAATTAGGACGAGGCGTTTATAATTCGAAAGGCACTTCATTCTTTTATGCGGTCGCGTCGCACGAAAGAACTTAATTTAGCTTGATGTATTGTAATGAGATACGTATAGCTTTAGTTATTCGCGTCTCCTTATAAATCTTGTGTTTGTAAACGACGTGGAGATGATAATAAAGTGAGGATGTTTTTATTTTTCGCGCTGCGAGTGAGGGCGACCCTCATATTTCACGATGTCTGGTCAAAGCGAATTGCTGGTCGCGGTCGCCAGCTCTAACCGCCGGAATCCAATGAACACCGGCCGAATAAAAAATACAGTATTCAGTAATAAAACAATATTTCAACGATTTATTGCACTCTGTAAATATCAGAAATTTTAAAATTTGTATAAATATAAAAAGCTATAGAGCTTTTAATTAAATTAAATTTGTCAAGCAACACTCAGTAATTAAATATGCGTGCACTTTCGATTTGGAATACACGAGGTAGGTGTAAATAGATCGGCTGTAAAATGAATGAGACAAGACCAAAGAAAATTACATATTTCAGAGTGTCTCATGAAAATCATGCTATAATATTATACTTATGCAATTAGTTTAAAAGTGTCACCTAAGGTTCAATCGGGCTCATAGACATAAACATGGGCCGTCAAGATGATATTGTTTATGCCGGATTGACACGATACACGAACCATGTGCCTGCGATATCGTAGGTCATGTGGTGTCCACGCCTGTCAGTAATTTTCCGACATGGGCTCTGATGTTCGTGGTGCACGTATTCTGAGGCTGATGTCGGGGGCGAAATGTAGTATTAAGGTCAGACAGGTGACGGAGCCAGAGTCCTGACTCCTACTCCACAGTAGTAAGGAAAAAAAGACCTGTGCGCGCTGCCATTAATGGACTCCGATTTAAGCACAATGTTCGCTATTAGTTGGCATAAAGCAGCTCCCTTCTTTGAGATGAGATGCATGTAAAGCGTATCTGTTCCGGGACAAGTTAAATGTCATAAAATATGTATTCTTCTACTAGGTGTAATGTGAAAACTCCAGAATCCTCTGTTCACTAACATCTAGTATCTAATCAGGTATATGTGCAGTTTCGCACCGTGCACGTAGGACTAAAAGGACAGATCGAGAAACACAAGAAATTTTGCGGATGCCCAAGTCCTTGCCTTGAAAGGCCTGAGTCTATAACTGGACGTCAAAAGGGGCATTAGAATGGAGGCGAGTATTTCTACGATATTATTAGTATTTATTTTATAGTACCCGTTACAATAACAGCACAAAATTGAAGTTAATAATACTGTGGCCACTCTTGATTTCATATAAATAGTATGTTCACAATAGAATCACAACATTCACAATACGAGCAAAGCGAGTTAATGCAAGTTGCAAGCGGGGACATAATCTGGACATAGCTTTCAAGTGACACTTAAATTGAAAGCCTGGAGATAAATAATGCTGCGAGATCAGACCCGCAGACAACGCGTTAACAACGGCAAGCCTTGACGTGTACTGAAAACAACATGTTTATGTAACCAAAGCCATTATTTTAACTACTACAAGACTATGCGTTTGAATGACGTGAAGCAACTTAACGTATGCACTGCAATTAAATTTTCACCACAGCACCTCAAACAGGCGGGTTTTGCTCATTCCAGAGAGTGAGCAAAACTCGATTTTTCTTCAAGCGTGAGACAAAGTAACTTTTTAATTATTTTTTTTTAATTCAGAGGACACTGATGAGCCTATTCGAAAGGTTTGAATTTCCTTTTATTCTGTCACTTTCATTCGATACAAAAAAGCGAGAGATAGAAACAAGTCGATTCGATGTTTGATTTTCAAATTCTATGCCTAGTGATAGTAAGTCAAAAAAGCCTAAAATTCATACCACCGGAACATATTTAAAAATGTTAGTACAGTCGGTTCACTGATATAAGTATCCGCTTTTCTAAGCAGTCAAGTCAGTATAAGAAAATTAATTCCGATACCGACCAAACCGACTATGCATAAGTAGGTACTTACAAGAGTTTATTTTATGTCAGGTACTCGTAATGTTGTCGTAATATTATGTACCTACCTATTATGTACCCAGGCACGAAGTAATTTTAATAACCCTGGGCATGTTAACGCGTCGCAGATACAGACGGACGATGTAGAGGGACGAAATCTATTTCAATACAGCGATGGGAAAGTCGTAAAAACTAAGGCGAGCCAACTTGGTCCAACGAGCCTTATTGATTTGATGTTGAGCTACTGTTCCATTCTGTTAGGTACTTATATTTGGTGACAAATTGGCCTGATTCATATCAAATGTATGCAAAGTTAAAGGCTGTATTTGAACCTAAAACTAGCATTAACACGCATTTGCTACAGCAGAAATTCTTTGCTATGACTTATGAAGAAGAAGGTATTTGTATGTTCATATCAAAACTGGAAGAAATACGCAACAAACTGAAAGAAAGTTCTGAAGACATCTCGGAGACAATGATGATGACCAAAATAATAATGTCTCTACCTGCAGCTTACAGACATTTTGTTACTGCATGGGAATCAGTATCCAAAGAAAATCAAAATTTGAACGAACTCATGTCCAGGCTTATCATAGAAGAAAATAGAATGAAAATTGATCAACCAACTCAAGCCCTAGCGTCAGTGTATAAACAATGTCAAAAATGTAAAAGGATTGGCCACGAAACGAGGTACTGCAAGTCAGATATTAAGTGTCATTTTTGCGGAAAACTAGGACACTACGCAAATGAGTGCAGATACAAAACTCAGAAGTATGGACAGCAAGTTAAATATCGCAATGGTGGATATAAAGGAAAGAATGTACGTGATACCGACAAAGGTCACGGTGGAGCCAACGCGTTCGTAGGAATCGCAGATGAAAACGAAGTTGATTGGTACATGGATTCCGGAGCATCTGAACACATGTGCAGCAGCAAAAACATGTTCACAGAAATGACGACAGGTATACGTAAAGACGTCAAGATTGGAGACGGATCGATGCTTCCAGTACATGGAATTGGTAGCGTCAAATTGGAAGCCTACAACGGTGAGGTCTGGATTGAGACTGTAATGTCTAATGTACTGTTTGTACCAGATCTTAAGGTAAATTTGTTTTCTGTGAGCAGGGCTGTAGATAAAGGATATTGTACCATTATTGATAGCAAGTTATGTAAAATTTTAAATTCTGATAATAATGTTTGCGCTTTAGCTAAAAGATGCGGTAACCTTTTTAAAATGATTTTTCGATTTTGTAATAAACCTTTTTATTGCAACGCCGCTCTAGACCTGCATGACTGGCATAAACGACTCGCACATCAAAATTTGGCACACGTCAAAAATGTCTTGACGGAGCACAAAATAAACTATAAAAATGTTGAGAAATCGGTTTGTGAGGATTGTTGTGCTGGAAAACAACATAGGGAGCCTTTTTCGCGTAGCGAAAGTCGAGAAACAGTTCCGTGTGCGTTAGTCCATGCGGATCTTTGCGGACCCATGGAAACTCCATCCATAGGCGGTTCAAAATATTTTTTGTTAATGAAAGACGATTTTAGCAGTTTTAGACACGTTTATTTTTTGAAAAACAAATATGAAGTCAAGAAACACATCGAGAATTTCATCGCCCTTGTTGAAAATCAGACCGGAAAGAAAATGAAAATACTCAGGACGGACGGCGGTTTGGAGTTCGTAAACAATGAGGTAAGAGATATTTTAAATAAAAACGGTATTATTCATCAAAGAACGGTGAGTTATAGTCCCCAACAAAATGGCAGAGCTGAACGAGAAATGAGGACGTTAGTTGAGGCAGCAAGGACAATGATGAAAGCCAAGTCAATGTCAAAAAGATTTTGGGCGGAAGCCGTAAATACGGCTACATATGTTTTAAACAGGACAGGTACAAGTTCCGTAAATAAAAAGACGCCATATGAACTTTGGACAAATAAATCGGTTGATTTTAATATATTTCAAGTGTTTGGTAACCGTGTGTCTTTTCATGTTCCAAAGGAAAAACGGAAGAAGTGGGACGAGAAGAACCAAATGGGAATGTTTGTCGGATATGAAGAGAACGTGAAAGGATATCGAATCTACGTGCCCGAAAAGGATGGCATAGAGGTGTCGCGTGATATAATATGGTTGAACAATGAATCGACAGAGGAGGTAAACAATAAACAAAGCACTTCGCGTGTTGAGGCTCTTGAAGACTCTGGTGATGATGAGGTAAGCGACCAACGAGATCAATCAATTCTTTTAGATCAAACAGTAAATAGTAATGACAGTAGTCAGCCACAATCTGACCAAGAGGAAGATGACGATAATAATGGTCAACAGCCACAACGCGTACTGAGGGACCGTAGTCAAATTCGTCGACCTGCAAGGTACGACAGCTGTGAGATGTTTAGTGTTTTACATTTTGCGGATGTGCTAGAACCAAAAACGTACGAAGAAGCTATAAAATGCAGTGACGCAGACAAGTGGATTAAGGCCATGGAAAAGGAAAAAACTTCCCTTGGAGAAAACCAGACATGGACGGTTGTCCAGAGACCAGTAGGATGTACACCAGTAGATACAAAATGGGTGTTCAAAATTAAAAAGGATGAAAATGGAGGTAAACTGTATAAAGCACGTTTAGTTGCGCGGGGATTTAAGCAAAAAGAATTCGTTTCTTCATCTGAAGTGTACTCTCCGGTAGCGCAGCTAGCTACATTTAGGATGTTTGTCGCGATTAGTGTCAAACTAGGCGTTCAACTCCATCAAATGGACGTATGTACAGCTTTTTTAAATGGATTAATAAATGAAATTGTGTACGTGACTGTACCTCCAAATTTTAATGTAGGGCAGGATGAAGTTTGCAAATTAAATCGGGCTCTGTACGGATTAAAGAAGTCCCCTAAATACTGGTACGACACTTTAAATAAAACTTTAAAAGAGTACGGTTTCGAAGCTAGTCAAAATGATTATTGTTTATATTTTAAAAATAACGGTTCAATTAAAACTTACTTCCTGGTATATGTAGACGACTTTTTAATAATGTCAACAGACGAGAATGAGTTAAATAACGTAAAAGAGGACTCGTGTACAGTTATGTGTCAAACAGATTACCTAAAAGGTGTTCTAGAAAACTTCGGCATGTCCGATTGTAAACCCATATCCACACCGATGGACGCGAATACAAAATCTAACTTTAAAATGTCAAATGTGTCGCAAAATGCAACAATAGAATTGAAGTGTAGGAAGGCTATAGGTGCCTTAATGTACTGTATGTTAGCTACGAGACCTGACCTGGCTAACTCCATTTCGATTCTCAGTCGTTATCAGTCATGCGCGTCCGAAGAGTTGTGGATAGCAATAAAAAGAGTCTTTAGGTATTTAAAATCCACGTTGGATCTAGGTTTAGTATTTGACAAAAGTGCCACTAGTACTCATGTAATTGAGGGTTATGTTGATTCAGATTGGGCGGGAGATTTGCAAGACCGTAAGTCTACAACGGGATATGTTTTCAAACTCTTTGGTTGTACAGTTTCATGGCTGTCTAAGAAACAGCAATGTGTTGCACTTTCGTCAACCGAAGCCGAATACATGGCACTAAGCCACGCTTGTACAGAAGCTGCTTGGTTATCTAAACTGTTGCAAGATCTGTCGTTGTACAGTATATCTCCTATCGTTGTTTTGTACGAAGATAACCAAGGTGCTATAAAGATCGCTGAAAGTCTCGATTCAAAGCGTCTTAAACATATTGATATAAGACACAATTACGTGCGCGATCAAGTAGCTAAAGGTTTAGTTAAACTTAAATATGTTGAGACAAATGAGCAGTTAGCAGACGTTTTGACGAAGCCTTTACCTAGAGTGTTATTTGAAAAGTTTCGTAATAAGTTAGGTTTAAGTATTGTAAATGTATGATAGTACTAATAATTAATTTTGTTTGTTTGTTTGAAGTACTTAATTAAGAGGGGGTTTTAAAAGTGTTAAAAGAGTACTCATTAAGAGGGGGTGTGGAAGAAACCTCTTTGAGGTTTATAATGAGTACGATATATGTTTATGGTCTTGAAGTTTCTTCTTGTGTAACGTAACGTGTCGGATGGAGCTCGGACGAGCTCCAGAATAAATTACATTACCTACTCTAAATACTGTGTTCATCATTCCACAAAGAGGTTTCTTCCACAGATTTATTCATTTGTTTTGCAAACATATTGAGTATTCTCCGCTAAAAGGACCTCACACTTCAATGTCCTGTTCACAATATTTAAAATAGACAATCTGCAGTCCTAAATCCTTAGAGAACGGCCCGGCTTGTTCCTAATGCCCTGTTTCAATACATCTTCGTGGGTGGCATCTCGATCTTGTTATTTCCCAAAGAAACTAAAAAAAACACTAAAGGAAATTAGTCCTCTCTAAAACACGGCCCGGACATGTGTTACTTTTTTCGCTTTAAACATGTCTCAGGAATAAGATTTATGATTTGTTTCTTTCTTTTCCGACATAAACCTGCGGTCAAGTAAACGTGTGGGATTAATTAAAGTAGAAGATTGTTAAAATTCTAATTATCTCCGCGTTGAAGGCTCCGATCTCGAGACTGTTTTTATTGCTCTCGGTTTGTTTGATTTTGTAATCCTTTTTCGGTACATTTGCCTTAGAATTTTGTGGGATTTTTATGGAGTGATAAGAAGTGTATGTGGAGAGGAGCCGGGTGCGGGTGCGCAGGTAGAGCGTAGCACAGGTAGCGCAAACAGCTACTGTGCGAGATCCTGAGTACACAGCTCACTCGAACAACAATGCGCGGCCACGGTTGGTGAACAACGATACTGCGACCAAACACTGCTCAGGTACTTGAGTTCTCGAATAAAATAAATACTTTCTTAGGGTTGCATCGTTCTTTTAATCTTGCTTAACATTTTGCGTTCAACTTTCCTGGAATGCTGGGATTATTGTTATCACAGAAGGACCAACCGATTGAAAATATTTTTTAACCAATTTTTTTTACGTTTTTATCGAATGGCACATGAACAGTTAAGTTACTATGGAAATTATTGATCATTGAAAGTTTTGGAATAAATCTACATACACAAGTACGATACGATCACATGTCATGTCATAGGCAATTTAATTAGGTGTGTGAATGGATTCATAGTGACCCCTACTCTTTGTGTAACTATTTGAGAAAAATTTCTGCCGGTTAAATGCAGGGTAGAGTAGTAGTTTATCAAATGTTCACACCCTGGGACTGGGGATATACTTAACCCTCGAAACACTCAAGCAATAAAGTATACTATTTGACTTACCGATACTAGCCCCCCCCCCCCCTTCCTTGATCATCTACTGGCGACTACTTTGAAACTTCATTGCAGACGATTAGTGTCCTCAAGCAGACACGAGACATGGCCACAGCACGGCAATGCGAAACGGCAGTTCCGACAGCAGTTGTTTGCCGGGTAACAGAAGCCTGCTAACCGTCTGCGCACACGCACCCGACACTTGTGCTAACAGTTTTTGTCAGATGCGAGCAAGAGAGCTACTTCTTGTTACCGATGACAGCTAACAAGAAAAACATGCGAATTTGTATTGCCGTCGCGCGTTCTAAATATGCGCTGCGTCTACTTTGTTGCAATTTATGTTTGACGTTTTTGTTCCTACTAAAACCTATTTTCAGAATGCTAAACAGAAAAATTTTTTACAAAAATATTGCAGCAATTTATTTAAATAAAACATACGCCATATGTTGAAACTTTTGTTTCCCACGATTTAGACCAGGACGTCCGTGTTGATTCAACAAACGCTTTAGTAAGCAGAATCTCCGGTTCGCCTTTAGTGAGGCATTTGTGTCTTATTGCAATTAAAACAATCATTTCGGCATACACAAGCAAATTAACAAATGATTACGGAACCAGGCGTGGTTAATCGGAGCTGGTGTTAATTATAACTTCAAACAAAAAATGTTGGTCCTGCTAACAGGATACACGTTTACTTAAATTAAAAGAATTGATCTACAGGACTGTCTACGTATTATGATTAATATACCTACTTTGCTATATTCATGTTCAAAATCAATTTCGATGTCATAAATTGTATGAAAATTTTGAATTTAGCTTACAAGTATGGAATATGTCCGTAAAAACTAATTCCGATTTTACCGGAAACTCCTCTGGTGACGAATAGGTGACAATGTCTTTTATCTAAGTATCTGATAATTTAAACAATAGCATTGTAAGTATGTTTAATACTGTAATTATTTGGATTGCTCTGATCTGATTCTCACGGTGCAGCATCGTTCTGGCACCGGGACGGATTAATGTAAATAGGCGAGCCGTCCACCGGCAGCTTTGCCGGCCAGGAAGCACGCCCATCACGGCACCGCCGGCTGCCGGCGCCGTGCCCACGGTCACGCGATACGGCAACAACGTAAGGATCAAGTAAACTCTTGACCTCCGAGCAAAACTCTGAAACATACATTTTGGGAGCTTTGATAAAGCGTTTTTCCTAAAGAAATAACTGTTGAAAGTGTAGCTCTGCAGAAAAAAGATTCTGAGATTCATTGACTGGACATAGGGTATCAAATATTAACATAATCTGGATATTCTAGACACCCCTTGTACAGAGCATATGTACATGGAGGCAGAAGAGACAGTTGGTACTGCTGGATGTTCTGGTGTGGTTATATACAGGGTTCTGTAGCTTAAGGCGCAGGGTCGCTCCAGAAAGCCGTCACTAACGTGAAGGGTTGGTTTGACTTCCTCCAGAAGCTAGGATTGAATGGACAGTGCCTACAGCCTAAAACAGTCTTGATCACACAAAAACAGCGCATTAAGAGGCCGCGTTGCGAAAAGACATAACAAAGACATAAAATGATGTACGGTCAAGTGCAAAAATAAGTATTGATAGGAACTTCTCAAAAATATGTCCCACGACCTTATTACGCTGGTGTAAGAGCGTATGGTACTTATTTTTGAATCTTTGTCTAGATACATATTATTACACTTGACTGTACCTATTATAGATACCTATATTATATTAAGTACATTCAAAAAGTCTCATCAAGTTCTTAATCTAATCTGAAAGTTCTTATTGATTAAAAAAACGCGATTATTGCAAAACTGGTACCATCAATGGAAACAGTGCAATGAGATAAAAATGAAGATTGAAGAGTGAATTATCGATGTCGCGCTCGCGGCAAAGTTTGTTCAGCCGCCGACTGCACCTTGACGAAACGAGAAAAAATCCAAAAAAGTATCTGGGAACGGCACGACATCCTGCCCTTTCATTTATAAACTTTCAGTTTTTCTGTGGAAGCGGTGTGGTCACAATTATCCATTAATGATTGATTATTCCATGTTTACTTTCGATTTCTACCGAGTCACTGTTTGGTTTGCTTCACCGTGTGACAGCCGCCGGCGAGCCGCGACTGCCGGCATATGCAGCGCCAAGGTAAATCATTTTATTTATTTATTTATTTATTTATTTAGAAACAAACAGTCTCTTATAGCTATATGTATTACAATTAATTTTTTATAAAATCTAGACTTACAGTTTCCTATCGAAAAATATTGAAACCATACATTACTAAGAAGTTTACAGAGTTACATTGAAGCACCTTTGTGCATCAAACAATTTTTCTTTTTTTTTGTAACAACTACACTCGATTCTCCAATCTAATATGCATAAGTAACAATTAAAGGCCCTAGTATTCGTAGTTGAAAGGTATCACACAGGCGTTACTATTAAGGATACCTCTGTTCAAATTTCAGACTAAATGACAACTTCAGAAATGACAAGTGCAACTGGAAACGCTTGTAATTTAGGTATATCGATCGAGCTTCAAGTTGCTCAGTATTTAAATGACCTACATGAAATGTTTTCCGTCATTACAATTTATGGTAATGATTAGCCAACGAATGGCACTTGAAATATAAACAGAAACCTTTTGTTCTGAACGACTCGCTAACTCACCGGCAACCAGTGGCTTTAGTCCAGAGATATTTACAACCTATTGTGCGGAGTGCGTCGCTATCTTCTGTCCTACTAATTGAGTCATCCTACACCGAGAATGGTATTGTTTTCGCAAAACTCCGATAGCCATATAAGTAAGCCACTGCCGGCCACTTGGGTGGTCCTTAGCGTCTCATTATGATTTTAATGTTTGCTACAATGTTGTATTTTCTGGGCTCAAATCTTGACAAAAGACTCACAAAGAAAATAAATATTGGCTATTAAGTTTTAAGTAGAAACCAAGAAAGTTGTGAAAAATGAAGGTTAATAGTTATATTAAAGTAGGTATATGTATTTATGTCTACTTCTTGTCGAAGAGTTTTGTGCGCACGTCTTAAAATGGGATTCCATTTTATAAACACATATAAGCCAAAGATTAGTCTTTCAAGAGCTCATTGACCTTCATTTCTTTATTGTAATACTATAATTGAATCAACAATCCCGCAACGGGACAGCGCTTCAAACAAATTAACTTTCACTTATCTACGGCTAGAACCAGTTCTTTTGTATCTTTTTAAAGCGGCATAGATTTGCGCTATGTTCACACGAGTCTTAGAAAATGTTAATTGATATATGTGCAGACAGGATGCATGACGAAAGGCGTATCTATCGCGGCGCAGACACAAGTCGGGGTGCCCGAAGGCCGTACAAATTGATTACGGCGACAGCCACCCACGACGCGGCTTATGCAACCCGGGTGTGCAAGTGCTAATTTGATACTTAAAACCTTTAAGCGAGCAAGAAATGGCTGTATAAGGAGATGCCGCCATCGGGCGAAATGCTTCCGCGTCTTGTACGGAGGCACTAATCTTGAGAGTTTATGGTCTATTTATATTTATCCATGTTCATAAATGAATAGCCCAACACAACGTATACCTAGATGACTGTGTTCATTAGCCTGACTTGATTTGCTCCTCAAACTGTACCTAATATTTAAAATCAAAACTGTTTTAATGGTTTCCTATATGTATTTAAAATATCTTGAAGGAATAACGGTTACATCGGTAGGGTTTCCGAAATTTGAAAATATTGATGAAAGAAAATACGTTCCGGCTGAAAAATGTAACAGGTGAACTGGGTGTGAAGATGGAACTCGCTCTCATTGTTTTTATTTCCGAACACATACAACTTACTAGGGCTTATAGATGTGGACTGTTGCTGAACCAACGAGTTAGGTACACCATTAGCCGCATCTGCATTTTCTATCAGATAAGACGGGGACTCTGTCTCTTCCATGCTGGTATGGGAGTAAAGAAAAAGCATATAATTTACCAGTTGCTTATCTTCCCGCGCAGATGGTAAAAGCCCATCAAGGGAATGGGCGAAAGACTAACCCATCACTATTTTGATTTCCCTTTCCAGCTATACGCCCTTAATCATGCTAAACGTGGCCTTAAGGTTTCGTTACCTTAGGCTCTGTCTACCCCGTAAGGGATAAAGACGTGATATAATGTATGTATGTATGAGACGGGGACAATTACTAGTCAACTTGTCGTACGGTGTAAATAATTCCTGATTAAATTTGGAGGTGCAGTCCCTATCGTAGTAGTTAATTTTTGTAGCTTATTGAAGCTTAGTACATACAACAACTTACTGCTGTCAATCTAAGTGCTTTGAGGCTTTTTAATAACGTCTTTAATTGACGTACTTTTCTCATCTGCAAAGATATCATGTCTTGCGGTTGCTATCCAGAAAGGCAACCAGCATTCACTCGACCGAATAAAAAGCACAAACGTCACCAAACGTTTGTCTGAATATGGGAAGCGGCATGTTTCTAGGATCACCGCTGAACCACCCACCTTCGACCAACATACCCGCAACCCTGGTTTACAAGCGCAAGCGCGCAAATCAAGTGCATCGATACATTGGTCGTAAATTAATGGCTGCCCGAGCGCACGTACGTCACTATCCTTTCCTGCTATTAGACTCCTTAATTGCTCTGAGATTGGTCATGTACAATCTTCTATGGTAAAGCGGTCAAACTTAATTGTTTTTATGTGCGTCCATTTTTTGAGCTCTGAATTATTAGTTTTGTAATAGAGGTGCAGGTGGTCTATCATTAGTGAGGTTTGGTTTGTCTATGGCATCTTAATAGGCTGTAATCACTAATTAATAGTTTAAATAACCTACTTTGTGTGCGCTCTATCAAAGTTTGCGCTAACACTGTCTTAATTACTTAGCCCTAATTCAATTCCAAAGTATTGCAAGGTATTTTTAAAAAAATACTTGGGTCTGTATACTAACTACAAAATAAATTCTCTGTATTATAAGTACCTATAGTCGTTCCTATTTAAATCCAAATATAGTAGCAGTCGTTGCAGGTGGGTCTGCCGAGCATAATTCTTGCGAATAAAATGCTTGACGAAAGCAGTAATAAGGGCGAAGGCACGAAGTCAAACACCAGTATAAATACCTGTATTTACGTTTTTCACAACCCACCGGGAGGCTACTGTATAATAAAATATGCTGTTTCAAACAATGGACGCATAAAAAGTCAAAATTCGCAGTAATGACCACCGCGGCGGCCTGACAGTGGCGGAGGATGATGTACTGATTTGATCACGTACCCTGAAAGGAAACATTAAACTTTGAAGAACTCGCGTTTTTGGTGAGCATTTAAGATTATTTTTAAATCTGATTAAGTAAATGCAAAAGGGACCAGCGGCTGGCTTTTACGTCACTGTTTGTACCGACAGAAAAGTAATATGTATACCGTCTCGAAGTCTGTTTTAACTTCGATCTAGTTATATGTATTTTTAGCTGAGGTAGGGGCAGGCACTTGTTTGATGAATAGAGTCTTTGAACCCGAATCATGGATGCTATGCGTATTCAAGTATGAAAGTATGTATTTATTTACGTAAGACTGCTTATCCGTTGCCTAGTACCCACATTACGAGCTCTGCTTAGTTTTGGATTTGGGACTAGGTCAATTAATTGATAGGTAGGTATCCAATTGGTAGGTATAGGTATAGGTATAGGTATAGGTGTAAATTGTCACAATTTTATTTCTGAGAAAAATCCATAAGTTCCACTCTAAACATGCGAGTAAGCACATAGGAGTATCTAAAAAAATAAGATTGCAACCAAACAGAAAATCCTTTTAATAACTATAATGCCAGAACTTAAAGCGAGTTATATCTCCTTCTTAGTGTACGTATTGCAGTAATATCACAAGCCTAAGACAAACTTAAGACTTTCGTTCATATTCCTGCCGTCATCTTCACCAACACGTATGTGCATTCTTCAATCAATATTTTATTGCATGTAGAGCCCTTGAGTAAGCAAAGATATATTTTTTACTGAAGTTCCGAGTAGGTATCTGAAAGTCTGAGACTATTGTTTTATTTTGCTTGTATACCTCTATATGTTTATAATCTATTTCCTTAGATCTGGGGCAACTGATCCAACAATCTTAAGTATGTAACTCGCAAAAGTATGTTTAACTTAAAACTTTGGTCTCACGTCAAGCTCAAGCGTATTAAATGTTATCATATCATACTAAGCCCAGGGGGCTGATTTCCAAAAGTACATCACTCGAAAGAACCATTCGGAAGTGGTTAAAAGTGCAAAATAAATTTTCAAAAACCAGCCAATGCTAGAAGGTCCTGCAGTACCACACTCGCCCATCGTTCCATGTCAAAGTACCATCGTTCAGTTACCATTCTAAGATCAAACAAAACGCGGGTAAAAACAGTTTACCTTTTCATTTTATCGCACATCAAAAGCCTAACCCCCTGCTTGTTCATTTGACGCTTTCCTTCTATTAGTTTGCCAATCCTTTGTATCTATCTATAAACTGTACCATTTGCCTTTTCTTAAGGCTCTTACATTATTTAGCTGTAACTAATTGTGGTTGATGGTGCTTATGCTGGGTGTTCCGTGATTGTAAGTAGTATTACAAACATAAGGACTACCATATACGGAAAACTATCTTATTACTAATAAAAACAAGAAATCAACAAGAAAGGACAAAGCTGACCCGTAGAAAATATATCAGAAAAATTAAAAATCGAAATATCTCGAAAGTGGTAATATTTATTAATGTCATTTGTCTATGTTTGGTAGATAAACACTGCCCTCCTATCTCCCTCTTAAGTTTTTCGCACTACTTATGGAACAACAGATATTTCATTCGCTAGTAAGGTATAGCATTAAAATTGTTAACATTTAGTGACAGAGCAGCGTAGTTAGAAATAGAAGAGTTACGTAAGCGGATTTAAGCCGAGTTAAGCCAATTCTATGTCGCGTGCAACTGAAACCGGTGCTACAATTTACTTGTGAAAATGTTAATTTCTGACAACTATTTCGTTAGGATACGATTTAGATAGTATGTTGATCAAAACTATTTGCATGTCCAGGGCGGTAATCGTGTTGTCGCGGGTCATATTGCTATTTTTCCCCCTTTACCAGTTTATTAGGGTTCTGTACTTCAGAAGAAAAAACAGAATCGTTGTGTGTCTGTCCGTCAGTCGCAACCAAACCGCATCTACTTTACTGGAACGATCAAGCTTAAGTTTGGTGTGACTGGACAGCATTCCTATAACTCAAACACGGATGTAAAACGTAAACTCACGTCACTAATGGAGGAAAATCTGAAAAATGCGAAATTAGTTTAAACGCGTAAAATTAATCTTATTTTTTAAGCCAATGCAGTTCAACTACCTTAATTCATAAATGCTTGTCAAGTTTCTGTAATTTAATAAACACACAATTAATTAATATAATTTTTAACATAATTTACTTTGAATCAACTTTCGTAGTTTTAGTGATCCTTATTATTATTTAGTTTTTAATGGTTTGTATATTAATAAAAAAGTATTACTAGATAAATTAATTGAACTAAAACTAAAATAAATCTAAAAACGTACTCTCCCGCGGCATTGAGCGAAAGATGCTGCCAGCATTTCCCCGCTGTATTGCAATACTAATTCGCTGTGCGAGGAAGCTGCCAGCTCTTTAGTCTCCGTTGCAGTCGATCAGCCTCTTAAACATTTCCTTGATTAACATTGCGCGCTGGGACCCCGCGGACCTAAGGTCTGAACCCAGAATGGCAGGAAGTAATATTCGGAGTCGAGACCTTTATAATATTCTGTTAGGTACTATCAAATGTATTATCAAGACTTTTACATCTTGATTTTTAATATGGTTATTTCTATCTCTCTATTTCTACTTCTATTTCTCTATTTTCTATGGGATTTTTCTATGTGTTCAAGTTTTCAGTAGCGATTAGAAATAAAAAAATCTGTTAACATTCGTTTATCTTTATCTGGAGCATACATATAAAAACGATGCCATTGTGAATACAGGTAACAGGGAAGAGCTCAGTTGAAAAAGTTTCGACTATAATTTGAAATACATTTTATAACAAGGTTGTATGTAACATTTTACATACGAAAAAGAGGATGTTCTTTACTTTGTTAACAATAACAAGTACCTACTTAGTGCAGTTTTCGTAAAAAAATAAAAGTAAAAAAAAGTTTTGCAAAAAACTTAAAAAGTTAACATAAATCTGTTACGTTCTCGATCTGACATTAAAAACCAACGAAATGTTTCATAGTGAGGTATCGTTATTTAAGCGAATAATCGTGAGGCGTTTACGTACGGATATGTTAAATCTTAAATGCTATTTGCTTACTAACCCATCTTCATGTATGGATTAATGACCAATAACAGCTGCTCATTTCCTGGTCATAAAGTAAATGCATGTATATAATCGGATTAGAAAATGGCCGTCATTGGGTAAGCCAGTAAGTAGAGCCTGAGTGAGCCTACGCGGGGCAGTGTGGGCCGCGAGCGGCGCGCGCGCAGCCCGCGCGTGTCACTTGCCGCGATTCCTGCAATAATCTCCCCGAGCGATTGCTCTATCCGGTGACGGAGTAAAGTATCGTTAGTTGATTATTGTGTTTATTTGCGCGTGGCGTGGTTGTGTTTGTGCGGCGGGACTGTGTGCGTGCGTGCGAGCGGTAGTGGCCCACCCAGCGCGCGGCCACACGCGTCGCCCACCCACGTGGCAGGGGCGCCGCATTCGCGGCCCGCGGCCTCTCCAGCACTATCGCAATCGGGCCTCGTGGCGAACTAGCTACCGCCCGCCGCCGCCTGCGCCGCTGCAATCTGCTCCTCGACATAACGCTCTGATTGACATCTCCGGCAACCGATCTGATTGTACGATACAAAATTAAAGAAAAAACCTAATTTCTAAAATATTTCTGGGAATTATGAAAACAGAAGTCTTTTTTATTTACCACCAAATTTTATTGCTCGAATGGTAGAAAGTTAAAAATTTCTCATGTTCGTAAAATTATAAGTAAAATATCTGTTAGCTAATCCAAGCAAATACCTAACATAAACAACGCAAGCGCTCTTACTTAGTCGCATACTGGTATCGGAAACGCGCCGTGACAGGTGATTCATGTGGCTCCAGAAGTTTTGTAATCACAGCCACCAGCCCACGTGTGGCCACGATAAAATGGATAATCGCATATTTGAATGGATTAATGTGTGGGCAAAAGGTCAGGAAGACAACGGTGTCGTAGGCCACGAAACTCTCCGACACATTATTCATGTTTAAATGTTAATGGTCCTCGATAACTACGCGGTTAACCTGAGTGTTTCGAACGAAGTAAGCATAAAATTTATTACAATGCGTTTTGTATTTGTGTAAATTACTTCTTTATTTGTTATTTTTTTCCACCCGAATTAATAAACCATTATGCTCTAATGCGCACGGCGAATTGAACTAATTTTTAAAGAATCCACTATTGTAGAACTAGAATAAGGATCTTGTGGTTTTCCCATTAAAATACTCCAAATGCAGTACAGCTGTCAACTGTGTTAAATACCACTTTGTGGTGTAACGTAGAGTTCAAAATAGTGCTACTCTAAAATAGTAAAGTTTTTATTTTGTTTATTTTTGTAAAGATCACCACCTTCTTAATTTATTTTAGACAGTCTCGACCCAATACTAAATAGAAGTTAGAGTAATATTTGATAATCAATAAAATATATTTCATTTGTTAAAGCTAAAGTAAATAGAGTTGATTAGTTAATCAACTACAGAGTGACTTTCTACCCGACTACCGCCTGAAAGCGAGGGTTGTTATAAATTCACTGAGAACCGTTTACAGCATAAACGAGTTATAAAACTTGCAATGATAATTTATAATAAATTTTCACATTCTAAAATCGTAGTTCATGTATGGCTAAAGAAAAAGATAAAAAAATTGCTTTCATACCTTTTCATTTCACATTAGCTTTACTATGAACTTAATTAATTGTATTATGTTAACGAGACGCAAGATCAAAGGACGCTATAAAAAAATACTAAAGAAACAATGACAATAATTTTAACATTTTAATAAATAACAAGACATGACATTAATTGATCGCGTAAAATGCATATTTTATTTTATCGTGTGAGTCGAATTGCAAATGCGTTTTACGCGACCACGTTTATTATTTGGATAGTTTGTGAGTGTCCAGAGAAGGGTTGCTTGTTCCAACATTAATGTACGGTAGCGAAACTTGGGTATGGCAAAAGAAGCATGAAAGTAGAATAAATGCAGTAGAAATTAGAGCGTTAAGAAGTATGGAAGGTGTATCACTGATAGAATAAGGAATAGTGTGATAAGGGAACGTGCTGGTGTGAAAGAGGATATAGTGACTAGGATAGAAAGAAGTATGCTAAGTTGGTTTGGTCACGTAGAGCGGATGGATGAAAGTAGACTAACTAAATATATCTATAGGGGGAGTGTGAATGGTTACGTTGGGAGGGGAAGGCCTAGACGGACGTTTCGAGACCAAATAAGAGACGTTTTGGAAAAGGTCAGGTCAGGAGTACCCACGAGCCCGACCGACGAGCATGTACGAAGAGATTGATGAGTGTGGATGAAGCGAAAGAAGTATGTCAGGATCGTAGCAAGTGGAGCAAAGTAGTATCTGCGTACTCCTGTGGGAAAGAGGCGTGACGGTATGTATGTATGTATTTGAATGAAACTGGTTAAAGTTTCAGACGGTCAAGTCTCTAAGTATTGCTGTTCGCACAAGGATCCGCATCAATATGGCTTGTTAAATCATGAGATGGGGTTCAAATATTAAGCGCAACCGAAGAAATGTTTCCCAGTTTAAAAGGCACTTATTGTACGACGTAGTAAATAACATAAAAAAACGTTTTTATTCTCAATCTTCAAAAGCAAACCGCAGTTGCGAAACACCTGGCGAGAGGCAGCGCGTGCGCGCGTCGCTGCCGAATTTTGCAGGCTGCGCCCGCGCCGCTCTGCCTCGCTTTGATCGAGGGCATGAATGGCAGGCCGAGCACTCCTGATCACTGCGGCACTCTCTTACTTCCTAAATACCGATTGCGATCAAAAGTCAATGTGATTTTGTGAATTTCTGTTTGCATTCTTTAATCCGAACATCAATATTGATTTATCAAAGAAAAAAAAATGTGTAAGTAAATCATTTCATGTAACTTACCAACTTAATAGATCGGTTTTATAAAAATTTCCGAAAAACTGAAAAAATAATAAGTTGGAAAATATCTACATAATGATGTTTCTGTTTTGCTATTCTATTTTGGTATTAGTCGGTCCCAATTAGCTTTTTATAAGTACAAATAATGTAAACTATACATTCGAATAGGTAAGTAGGTAGTTTTATTTAAATTAACGGTTGCAAAACAAAAAAGTCAACTTACAACAAACTAAGCCCTACTTCTATATAATCGATTTAAACCTTTGTAACTTACACAACCTGAATAGAAACTGACAAATTACAACCAAATTTGGCTTTACCTAGAATTGATAAAGCGAATCCAAAACATTATTAAACAAATGTTGCGGTTAAATACGCATCATGGCAATTCCAAAAATATATTCAGATAAGTTTAAACATTAATCCCGAACAATCCTTGAGCTTTCCGAGAACCTGCTCTCATTATCGGGAACGGTCCTCGGGTCGTAAACCACCTACAAATTCTGAATCACCCGAACGTTACCATAAGTCTTTGGCCATAACTTATTTTATTTCCGTTAATTAGAAGAACAATCCATTCGGTCCTAACCTAACGTCTTTGAAGTACCATTTGCAATTCGTCGTAAATAAAACCGGTTTAATGTTACGATGCCGGGTTGTCTTAGATGGGTACCTTGGAAATGAGATGAGAGAGGTTTTCGAGAGAGATTTCAGAAGGTTGTTGGGTTAGCTTGACTTAATAGCCGTGTAATGGTTCACAATCATGTTAAACGTGGCCTTAGGCTCTGTCTACCCCGTGCATAAATCACGTCTTTATCCCTTACGGGGTACACCTTTTTCTTTTTTTTTAACGTGTGGAAAATGCGCCTTATGCATTCCTGCGCTCGGGGCAGCAACGGGGGTATGACGGGCTCTCCAGCTCGCCGCTGCCTTCCCTGTGGAAGGAGGGGAGAGGCCTACCGTCTAAAAACACACACGTTCCCTCCTGGCCATGAACTACGGGGTACACCTAAGGTAATAAGACCTAAAGGCCACTTTAGCATGCTTGTGGGCGTGTGGGTGGAAAGGGGAATCAAAATAGTGATGGGTTGCTAGCCGCATCGCCTATATCTTGATTCCTAAGATTTTCGCCCAATTATGTATATAATGGTATTCAGGTCTTTTTAATCAGGGTCGGTTGAATATTTTTCTATACCTACCTACTTAGGTACTTACATTGATCAATGTTTAAAGTGAACCGCGTCAAAGGCGTAAGACTAAATATTGAATCAAAAGTTCAAATGAAAAATCTTTGTGGGGGAACAACCTACTGATATAAACTTGGTTTGGTAGCCCAATGGGGTTTTTTTTGTATCAAATTGAGGGGTGCCCACCTCTGAGTATTTCGGCCTGTAACTAGATGTGAAATTGTGTCTGAAGACAATGAGATTTAAAGCATGGCTCAGTTCGAAACTAGAGCTTTAGTAGTCTCGTAATGAGAAGCCTGGCGTAGTGGTTGCATGTGCAGGAGACCTCCATTTAGCTGTACCTATTATAACATACACACACACAAATCACGTCTTTATCCCTTACGGGGTAGACAGAGCCTAAGGTAACAGGTAGGTACCTGTAGGTACAGGCCAAATTTCGCAAGATTGTGGGCGTTTAGGTGGAAAATGGAATCAAAATAGTGATAGGTTGCTAGCCTCATCGCCTATAACATGATTCCTTATTATTTTCGCCCATTCTCTCGACGGGCTTTTACCATCTGCGCGGGTAGAGAACCAACTGGTACATTCTAAGTTTTTTCTTTGCTCCCAGACCAGCATATAAAATAATAACATAAACTGGCAAATATATATTTTTTTAAAAAGCTGGCCAGGTGCGAATCTGACTCGAGCACTGAGGTTTCAGATTTGTTCTTGTTTTATTTCTACAAACATGCTGTAACGTAGTGCCTTGATCCCCCATGACGCGCCAGTCGCGTAACTGGCCATCTACAAAACAAAACTAAATTCTAAATTCACGATTAGCTTTTGTTTTTTCCTGTCACGCGCTCTTTTTGGCAAAGCGCAAGCCGCATTTTGTTAGTTCGATTTAAAAACACTCCTTAAAAACTGTTTAATTAAGATTAAGTACCTACTGCTGTGATCTAGTCTGCCTCTTTCGCAGGTACTGTAAACTCTTGTAAATATTATTTGTATCGTTCTTAATGTTCACTTCTTTGTTTAAACTATGTAAAATTTAATCCAAGTCTCGTTTAGTTTTTCTTCGCAGGCCAAGACACTGAAAGGAGATTTGGATAAGCGTTACGAGCCAGAAATTAAGAGGGTTTTTCCTTCCAGCCCTTATTTCCTGTGTTACTCTTCCGCTCCTTTTCTGTCTTCATCATTTCACTCTGCTGCCTCGGAGTAGACCGTTGGTGAAGGCTGACCCCTTTTGGACGCTTCGAGGTTACCTGGATACCCTGCCCTACCTTCTTGCCTATCCGAAGTCTCAGGCAAAAGAATACTTTTGAATATTTTGGACGTTTATTTATAAAAAACCAACGGAATACTCTCATTAGAAATGGAAATCAGTTATTTTCAGACTTCTTCTTTTACTTATGTTGTAGCTAAGATCTTACTTCTTGCCAAATTTAACAAACGTGGAAAGAAAATTGAACATTCTTAGCCGGATAACTACCAATGATAAAAATGTATTATTTTTCAGCGCTCTTCATCGCTATGTTCAAAAGGTATTTTAATACGACTTCAATCCTGTTTTGCCGTGCAATAACTCTAAGGTTAACAAGAAGAGAGTCCTATATGTAAGACATTTATCAACGGGATATAGACTGCGGATACCCTGAAATATATGTCTTAAAATAGAAGTTGCCTTTGTATAACTTTTTGTCCAGTAAAGTGACACTTTTCTGTGCTTTATGGGAAGTAAAGAGATATACACACATATGTTTAATTTTGCTAATTTTGTTAATTACTTTACCTGTTAGCCTAAGGTAGAGGATGATTGTCTCCGTTGGTAGCTGACTTCGCCGAGGGTTATATTCAAAAGTTATCTATTTCGCCTGTTGTTCCTCCTCACTTCCACGCACTATCCTTATTGCACAAAACTTATACGACCTGGTGTTACCTCGCCTTCGATATCACCTACTCTGTGTCGAATAGGCCAGGCCCGGCGCTTTCATCTCGCCGCAGCTACCGAGAAGCGGAGCGGCGCGGCGTGCCCAATCACAGCGCCATCAATCTACCGTCGACCCTATAGAGACATTAGCACAGAATTTAGACGTGCGATTACTAAGGAACGCGTTTCCGGCTGTTTTAAAACTTTTATACCCTTTTTTGCTCTTCTCGGAAGTCCATTTTCGTAACATGTCATTTTCAAACCATTAAAATATTTTTAGCTCAGTGACCCGACTGCACAACGTTTATCGCGATTTACACACCCCAATCAGCGTTGACTCCCTTGTTTGCCTTTCTAATATCTTGTTGGTTTGACAAAAATAAAAGACAGAACGTAACTTCCCGGAAACATCTTAACAAATTATTGACCAGTATTCGAAAAAAACTTCGCTCCGTATCCTACCTGCTTAAACTTATTCTTGGCGATATAATTTGGGAGCATTATTTACGCTAGAGAGAAACTGGTTTTTAACTCCGCCCACATTATGCAGTTGTATAATGCTTGCATGTGACGAGGCGAGCTTTAAAATTAAGTCATTAAGTGGAACGACAACTATTATTTAATTAATGCGTGGTCGGAACAAAACAATGGTTCGATTGTTCCGACGAGCGCTCTGTCAGCCGCGGTTCACGCCGCGCCCGCTGGGCCCGCCGCTGCTGCTCCGTGGACAAAAATATCAATTATTAACACTGACTTTATTTTCTCACGTAGTGGTTATTGTCGTGGCCCTTATAGTAAATTTACTGACATATATGAAGAACAAACTTCTGCCCGCGACTTCGTTCGCGTAGAATTAGATTGAAGAACTGATGTTGATAGTTATATTCTGCAATAATTATTTACGTTGCGACTCTAGGAAGCTACGACCTTTGACATGTTTATCACTATCCCGCGAGAACATTGCAATTTTCCGGGATAAAAAGTAGCCTTTGTGTTAATCTAGGGTACCAGCTATCTCTGTGTTAAATTTTATCCAAATCCGTGCAGTCGTTTGCGCGTGAAGAAGTAACAAACATTCACATGCACACACACTCACAATTTTTCGCCTTTATAATTTTATTAGTGTGATAATAATTTGCGAGAAATGAGGTTTGTTAGTCAATACCGGACGCGTAAATGTCAACAAGTTGATGTCAAGGTTGCAGGTACCGTTTTCATTCCTATAATTTGTCTATAATCGCTCTGAGTTACACATGATGGATGCATGGCATGGGCATCGAAGGCGAGTCATTACCGAGGCAGCGGAAATTGTTTCCCTCCAACAAACAAATTAATGCCCATCTTCTGCGACAGCTTAATTAAAATTATTTTGTGATGATTTTGATCGGCGCGCGGGACGGGGAGCGCCACGGGCGAGGACACGTCTCTATGCCGCCGGTCGCTGCCTTGCCCGGCTTTTTGTGCCGAGGACCACCCAACACGCTCGCTACATTATTTTTATTGTACAATAAACAAATTTATTGCTCCATATGGTTGTTTATGTTTTTATTTATAAGAGCTTTGTGTTACGACTAAGAGATTTTAGGTAACGTCGCCGGGTAGGTGGAGCCGAGTGCTTTATGCAGTGGGAACGCAGGTGGCGATGAGCGATTTTATCTCAATTCTCAACATCTTAAGTTGCTTCTTTACCTGACATTTGGACTATTGAACTGAAAAACCAAATTCAACAAAACAGAGTCATTGATCTATGTATGTCAATCTTGACCCTGGTTTTATTTTTGTAGTCTACGCACAGTTTTAGTAATTAAAAGAAATGCCCTTCCTCTTACTATACCTAGTTAAAATTTTGCGATTTTTTATTTAATAGTATAAATTTAATTAAATTTTCTTCAATATGCACGGTTTTTATAAAAAGTTCATCTCAGAATATTTTCTAAATCGCACGCTGTCTTCATGCCAGTACTTGCAGCATCCGGTTCCCTACGTGACAGGTCCCGAGAGACAGGCATTGATTAAAATAATTAACTATCAACGCACGTTACGGGCGCATCATCAGACATTAACTATTAATTAAGTACATAACAAAAAACAGTTTCTGTATCATTAATGGTGAATATCGGCTTGCATTATGGATACGGTAGGGTCGCTACGCACTGCAGCGTTTTTAAAAATGTAAGCTTATCCAAGGCGGTTTCTTTCATCCTATACTCCGGGTACACATGTTGGATCTTAATTTTAATTTAATACAATGATAGAAAAAGTATATTTCCTTGTATCGTCGATAGTACATGTTTAACAATTGATGGGTAATCAAGCAGCTTATCATTAAGTTGCACTGTTTGATATTCCTACTTCTCAGTTTCTTAAAGTAGTAAAGGTAGAGCATCGCCTGACTATCAGGAATTCTCTGAGCAGTGATAGTAATGGTGACCTCTCCGCGCAACAAGTCGCTCCGCGTGGCGACCCTACCGCGTGGGGTAAAGTGGCAGATGTAGTGAATTATAAGGACATTAAGATGCGTGTTCATGGGCCGAGACAGCCACATAGAGACGTCAGACCACCCACGGAGGTGATGTAGCTACTAGTATGCAGCTAGCATACGAGTACAACTCTAACCCATTGATACCAGTTAGAGGCCAGTCGTATACTGGGAAATCAACTGCGTCTGTTGTTGCCTTGTTCAGTTCGTATAGACGCACTGAAAACAAATTGATGGCAGCGATTTGCATAGTTTATGAAACATAAAACGTCATACATGAAGCAAGTAACTCTCATAAGGATAATGCGTAAATGAGCTTACGATCTCGTTGAGGCGTAGGTATCTACTCTACAATTCTGTTTGCAATCGTTGCATTTGTATTGGGTACTCGTTTCGAACGTGTATCGATTACTTACTAGGTATTATGTACGCTAGTTTATTTCTCATGACGGAGCTTTCAAAGAAAGCGATGTCAGTTTATTGGTGAAACAAAAACATATTATTACTAAAATGTTAAAGCCATTTATATTAATTACAAGTAGTAACACACGTGTAAAAAACAATATTCTTTAACAATGCTATAAATGGATAGTTACAGTCGACGGTAAATATTGTAATAACAGCAATTACATCGACCACGAGGGCTATTGCATTTCCTTCTTCGAAGTCAGACTAATTCCAGTTCGTAGCGCTGGCGCTGTGACGGGGGATTGGCAGCTGGTCTAGTTGCTGTTGCTACACTTACATTATTACGTTGGCCAGATCGACAATTTGTTTAATTCTGTTTATCGTAAGTCTAAGTCAGCAATTTGTCCAATTAGGCGGGCGCTCGCGGCGGCGGCCACCCACGACGCCAGCTATTAGAGATAAATTGTAAATAATTTGGTAACGTTTATTTTGGCTCGAAGCCCGAACTGATTGCAGCTCACACGTTCGCCGCTACGCTATGAATAATATTTACCTCTTCTCTTACTTTGTCAATGAACGAGTGCCCGCGCTTGAGCGGCGTGCTAGTCTACGAGTTAGTGTTACCTATAGTTACGGGAACAATGCCAAATCAAGCGGTTAGAAATGGGGTCACGTTTAAAACTAAACGAAACTATTTAAGTAACGTAAAACGGGGTATGTAGTGACAAAATTTAAGTACAAACCTCGGTAAGAAAATATTTTCATAAGTGACAAGTTGATTTTTATCGATAAAAAGTGTTCCGGCGGTATGAATTTTGGATAATAAAAATAATGATTAACTTAAGTAAAGGACCTGTTGTATGTAGTAGTGTACAGAACTGATATGGGACTTAAGTCGTTTTTCTAATTTGGAACGTCAATTTTGCCTATTCGCACACATTACTCACACATACAACAGGTCATTTACTCACGTTTTTCACCTATACCTGTCATTTAGTTTCATAGTTTAAACAATAAACACTAAAATATAGGCAAATCCCAGCTCACCTCGTAGTGGGGTCAGAAGGGATAGGAACAAATAACAAAATTACAATAGCTAATTACCTACCAGAAAAAAGGAGATATAGTAGGTACATATTATGTCGTAAAATATAACTAATCTACTTTTAAAGGAAGCTGAGACAGATATTTTAAGTAGCAAGTGAAAACACAAAACATTAGTCGTATGCCTCCCCCCGCAATCCCTTCTCACCCTGTTTTACGGTACCTACCTATTTCTTTATTGTCTCTCTTTCTTTCTCAAATACTATGTTCGTCGTTGCAAAAACCTATTTCAATGAAATCAAAACAATACAAATTTAATTAAGTATTAGTTGCAAAATATCTAAAAACATCAATACCACTACATAGTATAAAACATCGCATTTATTTATGCTTAGATCTTTAAAACTACGCAACGGATTTTGATGCGGTTTTTTTTTAATATGTATGGTTTTTTTAAATATATAATTATATTCTACGAAAACGAAGTCGCGGGCAGAAGCTAGTAATTTTATAAGTGTTATTGCTTTACGTAAACTCTGGAATTATATTTATTCCACGTCATAGATAAAACTTGTCGATACATTCAAGTAATTTATGATTGTAATTAATATAGTATTAAACGGCTGGCAATAGTTGTGACTGTCCTCGTTATCAAGATGTCGTGAAGGTGCGAAACATGGCGAAACCAAAGAGCGGGCAATTAAAATGCTTGAGCGAATTGATTTACGTGTCGGCGGCCGGCGCCGGCGCCTGAGCTGCAAAACATACGTTTTATTGTTCTTGCCATTCATACAGCTTGTAAACACATTTTATGATTCTTCGGACGAGTTCGTCTAAACGCTTGCATGTTACGCTGTGTGTCTTTGGTTCGCGGGGGCGGATTACGAAATAGAAAAACCAGTCAGCGTCAAAACAATTACGAGAAAAATTATAAGAAGTCACCATGCATTTTTGTATTCATAAATTTTGAAGATAAAGGCACGCTGTATTTATTAGCTATGTAATACTCTACTTAAACGTGCTTACGTCCAGCCCATATAGAGGATTTAACCATTTGATCTACAAACGTTCGGTAAATGTATCATTTTACAAACACTTAATTTATAAAACTATCGTAAAAAGCTAATTGCGTAACCAGTTTAATTTGTTTTAAGTCAGGTTAGGTTCGTTTTAAAAAAAATCCTAAATCAATATTTTAGCAGAAAATAAAGAGTTGTTAAACAATGCAATTGATCAAACGTTTGTTTTTGTGACGACATTAAAATTCGAAATACCTTTACGTAACAACCTTCCAGCAACCCAAGAGAATTTTAATTTAATTAGGTTCATAAAGTTATTTCGCCGACTACCTATTTACCTTAAAATGATAATAATAATGAAAGTTTTTCACAAACGGGTTGCATATTTCAAGTCTGTGCGATGCACGACTTGAGCTCAGTTCGCGCATGGTGTACTTAGACAGGCAATCAAACAAAGAACCCTATGGCCTGTTAATTCGCTGTAGGTCTCGCGACGTATAATATCTACACGCAGATCCAGCCTCTTTCCGTATGCGTCTCGTGGCGCGCGCGCTTTACGAGCGCAATAAAACCGCGCGGCGACAGCGCGTCAGCTGCGCTGGCGCAGGCACCTCATGTCAATGAGTTATTCCGGCTGCTGACACTGATGTTACTGGAAATGCTTTAAATTTAACAAATAATAAAATTAGGGGGAATTCATAGAATAAACAGATTTAAGTGTAAAGAATTCAATCCCATGTATCGTATTAAGAAAGCAGTAACACATTTTCCTTAACAAAACCGTGCTACACCTAGGCGTAGATTGTATTTTTGCAGTGCGAAATTTAGTGAGTATGACACGACGATAATATCTATTTTGCAAGCGGACGTTCAGGAGATGGGAGGGGGGGGGGGGGGGCTAGCGTCTTCAACCCCATTTATTATGCAAAATTTGAAATAGATTGGACCAAGGAATCACGTCGCCCCATACAAATTTTGCCCCCCTTTTTCACCCCCTTAGAGGTTGAATTTCGGAAAATCCTTTCTTATCGGATGCCTACATCATATAAAGAACACACCCTCCAAGTTTCAGGTCTCTACGATCAGCGGTTTAGGCTGTGCGTTGATCCGTTAGTCAGTCATTCAGGACAAAGCATTTTATATGTATTGATGTTCTTCTACGTAAGTCATTGAATTTCTATTGTTTTGGCTGTTCCAAATAAAGATTGATTTAATTCTTTGGTGGCGGTCACTGGCTAAATTCTGGTGGGCACACAAACATGTCACCATAAATTCGTCAACGTCGCCATGATCGAATTTTAGATGCGAACAACCGATAACAGACGTCACTTATTTTAAGTAATCTTCGTACTAAGTCAAGTTAAACCAACCTTGCAAGAAACTAAAAAGGTGGAGTGTGAATAGTAATGAGTTAATACGTGTTGTGTATGTGTTGTGTAAAACATACAGTTTCAATTTACATATAGTTAACGACAAATTGTGGCAGTATTTTGAGTTAATCGTTGACGACACCATCTATTCTGTTGTATTGTTTAGAGTTCAGTTCATGCAACTGCGGAATACATCCCTTAAAAATGAACCAGGAACGTTTAAATATTCATGGGACTTTATTTAGAAAACCTTTTTAGGCGCTGTATGTAATTGAAAGGTAAACTTTATAGTCTGCCCAAACGCCCTGTGTATACCTCACGTGAGCTTCTCAGAAACGAGATGACGTACTACAGGAGGCACCCTGGCACCCTGCTGCGTTTTGGCCAAAGTGTCAAAATGTTCAAGCTAAACCGACCCATTGGTACCGAAGTCTCAATACTCTCAATATTACCTGTCTAACAAAATTGATTCCTATGTTCCAAGATTAAACCTCAGCCTTTTTTGCTGTTTTCTTCAATGCATACAGCACAATATCACGAGATCGATCTATCTACGCACTGTATTCAATTCTTTGAGCGAACAGTTTCAATGGCGACATTTACGCCTCCATCAGCAGAGTTCTCAGAAGGGTGCCCGTGAAATCGAGATGTCGTCAGGTGTGACTTGAGATCTTAATCTGATTATTCGAACTCAATTTAGGGCACCCTTAGTAGAGTTTATTGATGCCATCGGTGAATCTTTAACTCTATGTAGATGTTTATTTCAGGTCGACTGTTGAATGTTCCGCATTCAAAAAATTTTAAGTACCTATCCGAATGCATTACGCCACGCGTCAAAAGCCTGTTTAGGTGACTGGTGAAGTAGGTATGGGCATTGTTTAAAACCATATCGGATACGCTATTCAAATTTGTTCAAGATAAAATCAACCTATAACTGAAAGGGAATACGTTTTAATTGTTTCAGAAAATGTATTCAGCGCGCGTATTGCCAAAACAGTTGTGGATTCAGACGGTGTAGCGCGGTACTTTGCCTTTGCGTCAAGTCATTCGTCAAACTGCTTTGCGGGTTCATAACGTACGCAATACGCGTAAAGGAAAAAGACCAATTGATATTTCATTTGAACATGTTTCCAAGCAAACCTGATGACCATTTACGCACGTAGTTTCGTGAGTGTAATTAGAATACACGGCTTTGATGTTTTGTTTTACCGCTTGCTGGTTCCGACCAGCATTGACCCAGATGTATATATTATAAGTTCGACATTTCCGGTAGTGTAGAGTAGTGGTCACAAGTATTCATTAAACATTATCTTTTTTACAAGGTGTTAATTCCGTGAAAATGCAAACATGATTTTCATAATTAGGTAGGTACCAATTGAGTTTTTATTATAAATAAGCTGCCTAGGCAAGGATTAAGCAAGAATTTCTCCGTTATGTAAACAAACTTTTTAAGGGAAAATTTTGCTGGTCGAAAATAAAATGCCTGTTGGCATTATGAAGAAATAAAAAATGAGTTTTCTTCGAAGTTTTTTCTTGGTTTCTTGGCCTCTTCAAGCCGGGCTATCTATAGTGTTAGTGTCACTATAAGTCATTGTAAGTAAGTACATTATAATTATGCTTGCTTGTACAAAAGTAATGAAACAGACACAATTGACAAAACAAATGTGTCGCAAACACTAGCGACCTTTTTTAATAATTTGAATTTAAATTTAGATTTGTATTTTTTTAATATTTTTATTATTGTTTTTGACAATAGGATTAAAACTGATTTAGAAGAATCAACATTGTTTTCCTCGCAAAATGAGACATATGTAGAAAGGCGAACTTATTCATATAAGGGATCTCTACAAGTTAACCTTTGAGTAGATGAGAGGAGCATTAAACTATAGAGATCGACAACCAGTTTTAATCAATTCAATTCAACAAACAAATCGCTGCTGTAATTTCTACGGGGTTAACACAATTTAAATCAATCTATTGGCATTGACAGGCAAGTGTTAGGATCTTACATGTAGGTTCTGGCACGGTTCTGGTAGCGGCTGGTAAGGACGATGGACGGCGGCACACACGAACACACCCGCTATATAAATTCATTAGTTAAATCGCTGCCGGCGGCGTTTTATGTCGGTGACTTCAAAGGGCCGCCGCGCCCCGCCGCCGGGGGCGCTCGCCCGACTTTTTACTCAGAAAACTCTGTAAACAAAATGATACGGTGCGTCCGAATGTTTGATCCGCCTTTATTATCTGTATACAGAGTGCCGTTTGCCAGCACACGCCCTCTCTTTGTGATAACTGTGTACTTGTACATTTATGAAGCCGATTTACATTAATCTCCTTGAACCCCGATAATCTTTTGAGTACCTAATACCTATGCTACGTATGTGATTGATGTCTTATTAGGAAAAATAAACGAATACAATAAACGTTGGTTTATTGTGCAATTTTAGTTGCCCTAGGAGGAATAATAACATTATATCACATACGTACCTATACATTATGGTACGCGAGTTTTCTGAACGGAAAGTCTTGTGTTTAGTTTTTGAACGCATTTTTCAGTTGTCAAACAGGAATCTGGCATTCATGACATCTTAACGGTTTTACGTAAAAAAACTCAAAAGCTGTTCATTACTTAGATGTAAACTTTTGTTTTGTTTGTACCAATTTCTTAAGTGTTTACGATAATTTGTTTGAGTCAGTGGTACAAAGGTAAAGTCAGCTGTGTAACATTTACATGCTTATTCATTTAGTCCTACTTAGCCGCATGCATGTTCAATTGTATCACAAAAGCTTCCCTAATTTTGCGTGGCAATGTGCATTTTTTTTTTCAATTTCATATATACTCTGGTGCATAAAATCGGGTCACTTCCCGTTGAAAGTTGTATGAGAAGTGACCCGGTTTCTTTGCTCCCGAGTATAGATCTCTAATAGAAAACATCCATTCGTTTTCCCGGCTTTTTTAACCTTACAGATAAATAAATTATTATTAAATATCGATCTTCGGCATTTACCGTGATGTCATGATGTGATAAGTATAAAATGGACTGATATTAAACATGATTTTTCATTTATTATGCACAATGGTCTAGGCATAGCTTAAATGATGTTCTGTAAAACCTATCTATTTCAATATTGGCTATTTTTTTTTACCTATTGGCTATTCTCTTCTGAATCCCAAACTGTACCTTCGGATTTACAATAAGGCAGATAAAATAAAACCAATACGGGTAAGTATTCAGTGTTCGTAATTAATTGCTTCAGTTTAATGAGCATTTTCAGTAATTTCAGTCAAATGATCTGTCGGCACGGCACATCGCTATTTATTTTTCATCCACCCTCTATTTCTCTCTTAGTCTCCCACCCTTCACTGTGCGAGCGAGACGGCCTTATCACGTGTGTGGTCCCCAAGCGGGCAGCTTCGGCCGCTTCCGCCGCCGTTCGATCGTTTTCGTATTCCAGAACGGCAACATAACCGACCGAATCATGATGGCGGCTCAACAAATACTCAGTGTTGATCGAGTCGCGCTAGTGCCTACACGTGAATGTGGCGTGCGTTACAGTAACGAAACTCGGTGTCGTTCCATGTTTCGAACCGTACAGTGCTAAAGAGAAGTGCAGAATTACGGTGTACAAGTGTGTGGTTATGTGGCGGCGAGTGATATGACAGCGTGCGCCGCCAGACGGACTCCGGCCGTCTTCATGAGGATACTGGTGACAAGCCTGGCCCCGAGATCATGGTGGCTCCCGATTCCGAGGCTCCTTCGAATCCTCGGATAGTGCCAGCTACGCGCGAAAGTACCTCCGCTGCCGAGGCGCGCCACAGCGCCGACCTGTATATTCGCACCAGCTGGGTGGACGCAGCACTAGCTCTCTCAGAGCTCGAAAAGGTACACCATCCGCAACACCAATATCAACACACAGCGTCAAGTTTCTAGTGCATCAGCCACATAGTGTCATGCATGCTCGTATTGCACGTGTGATTGTTTTTCTGCGAATGTCAATAGCGTCAAGGAACGCGGCAGTGAAGTGTGGCGCCGTCTAGTGGTTACTTCGTTATACCATTAAGGCCGGGCATATTTTAAACATAATTTAACTACATACTAGCTTTCGCCAGCGACTTCGTTCGCGCAGAATCAAAATTTACGCTATAACATCTTCCTCCCATCGAAAATGTATTATAACCAGCCAAATGCGAGTCGTACTTTAGCACGAAGAATTTCGTACTACCTGTACTTACCTCAACGAAATAAACCCGTTTCTTGCATGACACTCACTTCCATTTTTATGTATCCCATCCTTTTGTTCTGTGGGAAATTCGAAAAATCCCTTTTCATGATGACGCCTCCGTGATCTGCAAGGAACATGTCTAGGACTAAATACAGTCTATATTTTCTTTACCTTCCTCTTATCCCGTGGGAAAATTAGAAAATTTGTAGTGTACTTCTTTGATCGTCAAGGAATATGTCTGCCAAATACCAAGAACTCTACCTATTAGCAAGTCATCGCGGGAATTTCGAAAAGTATTGAAATTATTTTTCAGCAGTTATGATTCCCTACTTGTATAGGTACCAAATTTCAAGATTCTAGTAATATTAGTTATGGAGATAGGCTCCCTTTTCAGTGGACTTACCAACCCCATTTATTCCCTATCCAGTGGGATTTTTGTAAAATCCCTCCTTAGTCACCTCTATAATACTGAATAGGTACTTACTGAAGCAATATTTATTTAGGTTGCGACTCTAGGCTGCTGTTGTTGCTGTATTTGATATGTTTATCGCTATCCCGCGGGAACTATGCAATTTTCTCGGGATAAAAAGTAATCTATAAACATGCATCAAAATCCGTTCAGCCGTTTTCACGTGATGCACTCGCATATTATATACAAACAGATAAACAGACAAAAATTCTAAAAACGGTGGGAACGTGTTTTGTTATAGATTCTAAGTATCCCCAGCCAATTTTTATTTTAACATCTTCCATGTACAGACTTTGACCCTCTTCAGCTTTATTATTATAAAATTATGATAGCGGTATAAAAATACAATATTACAGTATGCACAAT
This sequence comes from Pandemis corylana, assembly GCA_949127965.1. Lineage (NCBI taxonomy): Eukaryota > Metazoa > Arthropoda > Insecta > Lepidoptera > Tortricidae > Pandemis > Pandemis corylana. Next base: position 12,836,211 of record OX421851.1, on the reverse strand, counting down.
TAAAAACGCAATAAAGCAAGTACATAAAATCTTAGATACCACTAATTGTTGTTGTTATTATTATTATAAACAGTACCTGATTCAAGGTCACCTTAACCTAAGTTACCTAACAAAGTCGGTAAATAATTATTTTATAGGTATAATTATTGATGAACACCATTTTTATAACTTTCAACATGTTTATAATATTTAAAATATTATTATTCTAAGATTTTCGATTCTTCAAACAAAATTTACACACGTATCTAAAATCGTGTTTTAAATTGTACTAGAAAAAAGTACCTATCTACATGCTTATAACGTCCACCAATTGTCTCGACACGGGTTACCTACGGGATCGCGGCGGTTCGGGGAAGGTAGCGCTTCCTAGAAGGCAGTAAACGCCGCCCTGTGGAGTCCAGAGACCGCACCCCAGAATCCGAGCAAACCGTGTGCAAATGCTCTCCTTTGAAACGCTGCTATCCACTGTATGCTTAAAACTATTTCTTTTTGTTGTTTTGGAAACAAAAGTATACATAAATAGGTTTAATCATTACAAACTTTCTGTAGGGTTCTTATCTTTAGTAGCATGTATAGTTAGAAATTATATTTTATACAATTATAACGACTCGTTTAATGAACGAGAAGTATTTTAGCGCCAATAACAGCATTGACAGCTAACTTATTGAAAACCTTTTTATTCATGGTCAAAAGTTACCTCCTTGGGCGTGCATAACTTAAAGAAAGAACTTACTGTCCTGTTCCTATTCAAAAGAACTTTTTATTATTTAGGCAGCTAATCCCATTAGAATTAAGTATGTTCTCTTAGCTTAGGAGTAGAACCCTAAAAACAAATAAACAAAAAAATCCAATTTTGGACCCACGTGAACCGAAACAGCTGTAATTCGTGGTGAGCTATGAGGTAGGTGGAAGTTGTTCGATCGTATGCAAGATGAAGCAATTAAGGCGCAGCGGGGAGGGGGCGGGGCGGGCGCCGCACGCGCAGCGCTACGGGCGCGGGCGGCGCCGATAGAGACATCAACGCGGCGCATGCCATACTTACTCTACTAGAAGAGAAACCCGGACTAATGATTGCTGCTATTACAAGGAAATTGTTACCGTTAGGGTAATTTCTTAATAGATCAATAACATCATAAAAATGCATAATAATGATAAAGAACAACTTAGATACACAGTCATTATTTTAAAAGCAAAATCTTCCTTTTCCAATTACTGTAAATAATGAATCAAAAATCACAGTCAAATTAAATGTAAATTTTAAAATTCTTTAACCAAAATGTCACAACGCGCTCTCAAAATCATACGTAATGGAGCCTTCACAGAAAATAACACAAAAAGAATGCTGTGCAAGATTCTACAAAGTTAAAAGTCTTGCCTGGTCGGACCGCACAGAGCTTGCGTCGTGGAATTGAGACATCTTGTGGTTTCCGATCGCCCATCCCCTTCTCTCTTAGTGAAGAAGTAGTTCCTTTTCTTTCCTTACGGCTTATACCCCATCTCTTTCCCACTTGGTTTTCCCACAGATCTTTTGTCTTTGTCCAAACATTGAGCGCTTCACGGCGACGGTCAGCAGCTGCGCTGCGCCAGAGAACCTTTTAAGATTGTTCAAGATTCAGAGAAACAGTCTACTCAGCTGATGGTTTGGGGTTGTTGCTTTATATATATTTTTTTATATTTCACGATTAAGTAGACGTCTTTACTTACATAATGTTACGAAAAAGTATATCTTTTGTTTTCATTATAACTGTCAGATACCTGTGCCGCGAGAGAGATCCGCAAAAATTTAAATACACACCTATTTAGAATATTATGCAGATTAATAAAATCTACATTTTACACCCACCAAAATTAGCTGAGCTCAGATGATAATTGGTCTCGTTTATCTTCCGACTAATAAGGTAATGGAATCCAATAAAAAACGGTAGGTTAGCGGCATGTGGGTTAGCCACAAGCCATTTAGGTATCAGATTTCGCCACGCGATTCGACGCACCCGCAACACGTGACCCCGTACACACTTCATTGCACCTCACTTACCTACTGATATTATCATATCATCTGCCCTCTGCTTCCGACCCAGTAGCTTCACGCCGCCAGCTGGTCTAATTGCTTCCACTGGTGGTCTCTCATCTACACAATGTAAGTGCCAGGTTCACTAGTAACCTAGTGCATTAAGTACTGATAAGGTTGCTATCATATGCTGCTCAAACCGGTTACGCTGTCCACTACTAGGCAACTTTCTCGGGATTATTAACTCGTACGCCGCGCCCGACGTGCTTTACGGTTTACAAAAAGCGAGTTTTTGTTTTTTGTTAACTATATTATTTATACCTACATAGGTATGTACCAATATAATTCGAACGATGAACCTTATTTAAATTTCGAGCTCACGTCCGTCGTTTCACTGCTCCATCATTAGGTACGTTGAATTGGCTGGGTAGTGGGTATTTTACAACTTTGCAGCAAAACTTTCTGGCTTAAATACCTCGTAAATGACATAAATGTTGTAAAATTGTCGTTGACGGTGGCCGAGTGGCCAATTGGCCAACTCGAGAATGTCCTTGAGGATGACAACCTTAAAATAAGCCAAGAAAATGAACTGCCAATAAATTCAAGTGCAGTTCATTGGCCAGTTTTTATGTTCAAATGTACCTCTTGTATGATGGATGGGGTTATCAACGTTTGGCAGACTCATTGTTGGTCATTAATAAGAAGATATGAGACCACAGGCGAAGTTATTTGAATAATGCACTGCATACTGCATGTTGTTTCGGGAAACAGTGGAACTATAACCCGAACCTTGGAAACTGGAACTCGTATTCTCGACCGTTTAAGGTTATGGTAAAGTACTATGAACCAACTAAGCGCACGATGCCTCGTGCATTCTGATGGGATAATAGAGGCCCACACTCACGGCCCATTATATGCAGATCCAGAACACTAGCGAAGCCCACCGCCGTGTCGGCCGATGTCGATTGATGCCAGCCGGATGTCAAAGATCGCGCCAATCAACCTCCGCTCGAAGCCACTCGCCGAACTAAAACATAAACGCCGAACATGACGCTCATGATTGATACGTTCAACGTTAGAGAACTGATTTAATACAGACGGAACATAAATTATTACTAAGTGATAAGAAATAAGCAAATATAAGAGCTAACGAGACGCCCGCCACATGCACCTGTCGCAGAGATTTATTCCGAGGAAGGACATTTTTGTTCATGCAAAAGGGCATAACCGTCCAAAGGTTGACGTGAACATTAAGCTTATTTACTGGTTTCGTTCGGTCCACGCCTCAGTAACCTGAATACAGTTAGCTTATATATTTCTTTAAATTCATTATTTATTTGCCTATTACTAATTGTGCATTTTATTCACCGTCAAAAATCTTAAGATATAGATAGGCTAGTTATGATCTAACTTAATTGGAAATGAATTGGAACCAATTAAAGACGCTTTTAGAGCAATTATATGTTTATTGAAGTAGGTAATTATTACAACTGTCTTGACCCGTGATAAGATAAGCTCAACTTAAAAGCGGGCGGAGAATCACTCTGAGCTGCTTCATACTTCTTAAATTATCTGTTGACGGTTTCCTGTCTGATGATAAAGTGCTCTGTTTACTCAGTAGCGTTTAATTATAGTTTGTCAAAATTATTTTTAGTTCTTTACTTTGGTATCTAGATTATTTAGTTACTACAAGTAGTGTTTTGTAGTTTCTGTGCCTGAAATTTAACTTTTGGTTGTGTTACACTCCGGTAGTCATGATCTAATGCTGCTGAGAGCCAGTCCCTTATCTGCAGGAAGTGAGGCCGGTGCTTTGAGGATTATGGAAATTAATCCACTTTGCAGTTATTACGTAAAGCTGCTTTAGTAAAATATTTCGTAAAGTAGCTTATTGACCAAACTATTGCCAAGATGTTTAGTGGTGTGATTAGCGCTTAACCAAAAAATAAGGCATCAGCAACGTGGGATTGAGTCGTGTCGTAGTGAGTTCGCTACGAGCGTATCGTGTTGTGCATCAGGATTGCCGTATTTGGTACCTGAATGAAGGGTCTGCGCTGTGGTGGTACAGTGCGGCGTACGCGCCACGTGGGCCGAGCGCGGGGCGCGGGGCAGCGCGGGCGCATTCCGGCCGTGACGTCACGCCCACCCAGCGCGCTCGACATTCACCGCGCCCGCACACTATACGAACAGTTCTGTCTCTGGCTGTACCAATCTTCTATTAAAATATTATTGCTGTATTTATTTGTTGATGTTGCGGCGGTAAGCTCGGAGCGTAGGTACTACAGCTACAGTTCAACGAGTTTGTCCGGTCCCTTCCCTACCTCATACGGTTCCGGTTGAAAATAAACTCCTTGGAATCCGCTCGGGTCACTAACGATGATATAATTGGTGATGTCAGGTTTGCGTTTCGTTTTCGCATGAGGCGCATCGCTGGCGACTGCTGTCCTCGGCTTACGACAGGGTAATTTAATGAGGCGTGATTCAACGGTAATTTGGTACCCGAGCAGGCTTTGAGCACCTCTGCTGACTTTAACACTACATTGCTTGAGCAAGGCGTGGCTTGGACGACAGGTGTAGGGTTCACTGCCACCTCAAATACCAATGTACCTACATAGGTAGGTATTTTAGTAAGGTATTGATGATAATATTGTTAATTATAAAGTTGAGATAAAATATTAAAACAAGCGGACACTGCTCACTATGTTAAGGAACTTCATTGTAATGCTATAATAAATACATAACATTACAGCAAAATTAAACCAACATGAAAAGAAACCAAAAAAAGCAAAAATAGCTCAAATACGCCGATTCACAAAAAAATATATTAAGCGCTCACAGATCGCGATCAGTTTGTATTCTCTGCCTCAGCACGATTTTCTCCTTCTTACCTAACAAGGTAGATTCTAGGTACTGGGCTTTATAAAAAAAAACTATTTTCAACCTAACAAGTTGGACTCTTGGCATTCAATTCTTGTCATAGAGGTTATGTGCAGAGGAGTTCCATTAAACCCTTTTATAAATCCCATTAACACCCATTTGCCAAATTTCAAATTAGCTGATATAACGGTCATGCTAGATCTCCGAGCAAACCTTACGGTGTTGACGTTGTTATATACACGGCATAGTAATATTTTTTATACGACACCTTTTTTCGTGCATTAAAATGTTTCAGTTGCTTGCTACCCCTGATCTTCATCCTCAGTTCAGTTTTGAAAAAAATATGTTTCCTGACATTAAATAGGTACCTTGATTAATATATAAACGGTCAAATTTACATGTGAATACCTACTCATAAAATTTGTTGATATCTCTCTGGGATCCTACTCGTATAATCATAAATTCTGACATGGTGCGAATGGGACCTAATTTGAGACATAACTGCCCTATAAGAATTGAAAATAAATAAAGGGCTGGGTTCATAAAAGCCGGAAATATCTACGGACATTTGAATGAAATAATATACATATATAGGTATAAATATAACATACAGACATATAAACGAATAGAAAAACTTTTATTGAAGTTGGATAAAAAGCAGGCAATTTTGACTCGGAATCCGTGAGCGCATACCTGCCTAGGTGGACGTAAGGAAATAAAATAATACTTTCAAGGGTCAAGTTACTTAGGTATATAGATAAATAGAAAATTACCTACATTAAAATAACACAATATTTAATAGTTTAGTTTTTCTACTCTGAAAAAATTGTATAAAAACCATTTTTTTCTGCAAAATTTCTGTCAATTTTTCTGGCAGGAAGGGGAAATCCTGCGTCCAAATGACATGGTGTATTTGTTCACTTTTCATTGGTATAATTTTTAATCAATTTAGATTATCATAGGCGGTTTAGTTGTGAACATTTGAGAATCTGTGTATTGCTACGAAATTGTGTAGGTACCGTACGTAGGGTCTCTCGTACATTTTTTTGATATGTTGACAAAACTATATTTTTACAGCTGTACTTTTATAGCATCTAGTCTACTAGATTTTCTATTAAAATCATTTAGTTTTTAAACACGAAAAGTGCATGGAAAATCAGTCTCATCCACCAGCTACGTTATGGAAGATGCTTTGCCTCACCACGACTGTAACCCATTATTAAATTATGCAGTTGGTATAATCAAGGAATGCCATTATCACCCTCAGGGTCAGTGTTACGTATCTAGCTCAAAATATCTAATGGTTGCTGTCGCTGTTTACGAGACAATATGACAATGAATCTTATTATTTTCCATTCTGTCATAAAAAATGGTAAAGCATTTATTCGGTCGACTTACATTGGATTGCAAAATTATTATTAACGTATCAGATTACTAGTTACCACACTTGGTCACAGCGTATGTAAGTACATAGAGCGCATTGTGCCGATTTGATCGTTTGACACGCTATATTTACAGAGAAACACAGCAGTTCTCTTATTCATTCTATCTTTTGAAAGCTTAGCGGAAATCGCAGATTATTTTTATGCACCCATCCTCTCACACCTGCTTAAAATGAAAGGGACAGCAGCTTACGTCCTCGAACGTCAGTGTTAGGCCTTTGCAGAACGGCGCAACTCTCGCGCATTGCCCTCCTTGCCTTGGCCTTGCGCTTGCACATGTGTTATGACGACAGTGACGTCATTATGACGTGACACTTCATTCATGATCACAGAGCGTGTACCTTGAGTATATATTTTTTAGTATATTAAATTATAATACCAATTGAATTGAATTAAGACTTATTCAGAATATATTTTTTTCACGTAGGTAGTTACTAACCCCAAGTTTTATAATTTTTGACTATTTTATTTTAAATCTGTTAAGAGTAATAGATCTCGCGAGTCTTGTCTTTTGTATTTTTTCGAAAGGGTTTCGAATTTGTATTTTTTTTTCATTTTCCACCCCCACGGATCTGCTACTTCCAAAAATTTCTAAAAATGTAATCGACAAAAACCAAATATAAAATTATCGAACCGGCTAACAAAATTTCACGAGAATTGGTTGACAAAATGTGACTTGTAGTGGAGAACAAACAGTCAAACCGACATACGAAAACATTTTTGCCCAAGCTTAAACGGAAACGACGCATTTGCGTTTGGCCTAGCTGGTAGTGGCCCTGCCTGCGAAGCAAGCGTCCCGGGTTCGAATCCAGGTAAGGGCATATATGTATGTGATGAGCACGAATATTTGTTCCTGAGTCATGGATGTTTCTATCTATTTAAGTATGTATTTCTCTACATAATTATGTATATCGTTGTCTAGTAACCATAACACAAGCCTTGCTAGCGCTTATTTTGGAGCTAGGTCAATTTGTGTGAATTGTTCCCTAATATTTATTTATTTATTTAAACGCTTCTCGGTCGCTCGGTAAATAATTAAATCGTTATTAAAAATAACGGTCTGGGATTAAAAATAAATCGTGGGATGCACTGAATCGCCTAATATTAAATAAGTAGGCAAAACTGGGTTTAAAAAAATGTTAAGCGTTGCAACAGACAGTATTTAGCCTCGGGACAACAATAGGTCAGCAAAGTCTGTACAGGGGAAACGAATTATCGAATACAACAGATTTTAACAAACATTTTTGGAGTAACCGTTCGCCGCTGCGGCCGTGGTTAAACGTTGTAGCGCGGACGGGGTGCCATTAGCCCGGCCGGATGGCGTAATCGTGCGCTCAACGCGGACGTCGCCGATTGAGTTATTATTATGTAATTAGTAAGCGGTCCGAGATTCGGCCCCGCGGAGCCCTGCGAGGCGCCACGGGAGCGCCGCCGCGGGCCGACGCTCATTAATCACAATCAACTCGGAAATTATTTCCAAGTTTAAAAGTTTCGTGTTATTACGTCTGCCGCCAATGATACCCCTATGGAGAAAACATTAAAAAATTTGTCTGTCATTAAAAAAGTTAAAAATAAAATGCTCGGTCTTAACTATTTATTCTTAAGACGTAGCTTACATACGTACATACATACATACATGAATCACGTCTTATTCCCTTACTTACAGGGTAGATAGAGCCTAAGGTAACAAGACTTAAAGGCCACGTTTAGCATGATTGTGGCCGTATAGGTAGAAAGGGGAATCAAAATAGTGTTGGGTTGCTAGTCGCATCGCCTATAATATGAATCCTATTATTTTCGCCCATTCCCTCGATGGGTTTTTACCATCTGCACGGGAAGAGAAGCAACTGGTGCATTCTCTGTTTTTTCTTTACTCCCAGACCAGAATGGAATAAATCGCATACCTTATCGGTGACTTGAAAGAAAGAAGACATTTATTCCTTTCACTTGCATAAAATTTGTGTAAGTCACATTGTAAGTTTCCATTTTAAATTCCAATCATATAACCTACTTTATCTCTAATTAAATAGCAACATTTATTCGGTTTAACCAAGTAGTCTAGTCTATTTGTAATTCAGTCAAGCACGCAAGCCGTACAAGCCAAGCATATGGCAGCCTTTTATCTATGTATATTTAACTGTACAAACTCAGAACTTACTTTTAAACCCTTCAGACCCACCATACCCCTGGCACTACCCCTGGAGGTAGGGCGGGGATGAACCATACCACCATAGTAATGTTGGGATTTGAGAAATTGAAAAAAAAATGAAGGATATATTCCTGTGTGGTTTGCCCTTGGGGTATAAGGAGCTACCTAACTATCCTAACCTACCTAATACCCGTAGCTTACAGCACTACGGTGGTACGATTCAGTCCCACCCTACCCCCAGGGGTAGTGCCAGGGGTATGGTGGATCTTAACCCGTTTAAAATTAGTACTTACTGTAAATATCAAAAAGTAGCCTTCATTTGTTTGCAGGGTAACATCGAAGGCGGGCGCACCTCGCTCTGGATCCGCGCCTGGCTGCAAGAGCAGCTGTTCGTGCTAGGCTGCTTCCTGCAGGGCGACGCGGGCAAGGTCCTGTTCGTGGCCATTCTGGTCCTGTCCACCTTCTGCGTCGGCCTCAAGTCCGCGCAGATACACTCCAGAGTCGACCAGCTCTGGGTTCAAGGTACTCCATCTTAATAATATCCATAATCCGTGATATTTTAAAAATATTCTGTTACCCTAATTTCACTAATTGAAACGGTTTTTACCATACTAAAGAGTGATTGATAAGTTCTGTTTTAGAAATACACCTACTTGCAAAAAAAGATACCCATGGTTTTTGTATTTTATGTGCATAAACATTGTACATACTAGTAGGTACAGGCTGCTTATTATGAAAAATGAGGTCAAAAGATTGGATAGTTAAAACTAACTACGATTGAGTCTTTAAATCAAGGTTAGGTTTATGAACATTTGCTAGATAACCGCACATCACATATTTACTTGTAATCAGGTGTGATTGTGGTCAAAGGCCGTCTATTATGCACAAAGAAAAACAATAGCTAAATGGGACTGATAAAATTGAATACACTAGATAAATATACTCGTTCTTACTCCGTCGAAACTAAAACCGAATGCTACCCAACTATGAATATTTTCATCAATTAAGTCCACATCCTCACCCCGCTACACCTGCGATCGGCACGATAACTTTATTCCAAGTTGCCTTACACGTTCAAAAACCGAATGCATCAAGATAAACACATTGTGCGCAATGTGCCCGGGAATACCAATAGGTCCGCCGGGGCTTGTTCAAGCCGCTTCCGCCGACGTGCAGCGCATAATGCAACCTTAATGCAACCTGCAGGCAGCCCTTATACGCCCTCGAATATAAATGCGCCCATCAACATCCAATATTAATGCATTCATCATCCAGATTACAATTTAAACGTCCGGTGCGGTGTGGTCGATGTATCGAATTAGCGTTGCATCGATTATATTCAAATGCGGGGTGTGCGCGAATTCGGTAATGCGACGACACTTAGCAACATTGAGCTGACTTTGTCGCTTTCATTGCTTATTGACTGTACGCTGCCGTGATTGTAAGTAGCTATTGTTCGTAAAATTTTTAATACCTGCCTAATTTTCTCAGTTTCTGCGTACTATGGTTGTGGCAACCAAGAAATAGTTGTGAGTCTCTACCAGACTTAATTAAATACCCATATACTTAAGATGTGAAGTGATGCTTGGGAGTTGAATAAAAACAATCAGGAAACCCGTGCACGGAAAATCTTGTAAGTTCCAGGAGGGAACGCAAATCGTGAGACTAAGGCAGAGTTAGGCAGAAGGAACTACGTTAATGTCTCTAATTAAATGCTAAAATTAAGTCGGAAGCTTCAGTCAATTAGCTATTTCTATTTTAATATGGCCTCAATTGTCAGTTCAACAATTTTATCGTAAATTTATCACCATATAACTGGATTTATTGTAATTTGGTCGAAAATCGAATTAATTGGTCGTTTCACGGAGCTAGTTCGACAGTATTTATTGCTGATTTCCATTTCTTAACATTTTTATTGCATACTTAAATACTTACTTCTACCTAATCAGAACAAAGAATTACTGAAAAATCTTAAGCAGTCTTTAAATGAATAATGTTACTACGATCAGATAATATTTTATGAGTTTTATTATAACAAAGCATAGATAAGGGAACTAATTGGATTCTTTAGGTGGGTACTTACTGCAGAAGGCGTTAAAAAGCTAATAATTTTAACATTCAAATATTTTTTTAAATTATGTAACTTATCTATAGAACTACTAAAGTAGAGTACCCGCATAAACCGATTCTTCTCACATTCAATTTTTTAATAGGTGTTGCGTCACTCTCCCAAAAGTGAAGTCTACGTGTTACCACTAAGTTAGCCAAGTTAGACTTGCCACTGTATTTCTTAACACTGTAGGTATTTGGTTACAACTCTGGTTTCTCGGGATAAGGCCGGCAGGATGCGTATTTCCTATGCGGGCCCTTCAATTTAATCCCAGGAAATGTTATCACAAAACGTTTAATAGAACCGTCACCCTTTTATAATCGCGATTTTTTTATTCAGTCGCGCTTTGTTAGTAATTCGAAAGGTGTGAATCATTTTAGAAATTTAAGAACATTCGTGTGTTTATTTCGGTTTTTGTAAATTGTGCAAAACATTACATTTAATTTCATGACAATTGGTGTTTGTTTTCTTCTTAATTTAATTACCTCTTATACTGCCACAAATAAGAGTTTTCTTTCATTAACTGACATTCTATACCTACTCGTAAAAGTGGTCGTTTAGTCTTTAGACCAAGTAAGTACAAAGCTGTTTCATATAAAGTTCTGACCGTATATTGATGAGGTTTATTAATCGAATTAGGTACACCTGAACTAAAATTTTCAATGGCGTAGCACGTGTAGCACTAGTTGCAGTCTACGAAACACTACGATGAAAGCATTGAAAGCCTTACACTTACGAAACAAAATACGCTTTAATTTGGAACCGTAACAGAAAACAAGTATTGTTGAAGAGTTGGTAGAGAAAGAGAAACGTTAGCATTGTAATATTTCCATAGTAAAATATTATTTACAACCGCGTTCAATAGTTCTGGCTCAGAACACAAGACACTGTCCTTGAAGGCCGACTGATAGTAAACAACCGGTATATTTTTTTATTGCCCGAATTCTTTGTATCTGGGTGGTCTAACAGTGTTTTATGATACGTACATTAACAAAGTTAAATGGTACCCTATAATTAGGTAAACATGTTAAATTTAATACAAAACAACAGTCGCTGGCCAGTGTCAACGACCCGCTTCATCTGATAAAAGTAGCTAGGAATATGTGTTATTCTTTCCGACTCTTCGGAATGTTTAGCTTCTTCGGCAGGCTTTTATTTATACATAGTATGTTTGAATCATGTGTACCAATGGCGTGGCGTCCATAGAACTCGATTCCCACCGGCTTGCCTATTTTAAGGCAGTTGGGCACTTTTATTGTGCAGAATTAGAGGAAAAGGCTAGTTAAATGCCCTTCGGCTTGCCTTCTGATATATTTGACGCCACGCCACTGATATGTGCTTAAATATATGAAAATATTGCTATAGCTATTGTTCAGTATTTTTTTATTGTAATTCCCTAATGTAAGTTCTTCGCACCTACTGCTTGTAGATTTCTTAGCCTCTGAAGAGTTGTTGAATCGTATCCGGAATAAAAATATATCTCATTATACTTTCTTCCAGAATAAAATAAAAGAACTTTAAATTGACATTTGCATTAAGTCCTTCGCTACCGTTCAAAAAATACATATTGAAAGCCTTATCGCGGAACAAAGCCGCCTCTGTTAAACAATGCCGAAGCCCTTGGAGTCGCCTAACAACTTAATTAGGTGGCCCGCGGCCGACCGTAAATATCCCCACATGAAATTACGACCAATAATAAAACTAAAAAAATGTATAACATTTCTATTGAGTCACAAAAAACGAGGTATTCGATTGTCCGGCCCGCTTTTGTGTGAAGACGTCGTGCTGTGACGGTTGTTCCGCGCTCACCTCGGCGCCGCGCTTTCGGAATTTCCTTTACGAAACTGCGGAGCGGCTGTGATGGCTCAATTGGGAGCGCAGCAGGCGCGTCAAGCGGGTATAGTATACCCACCAAGGAGAATGGGAATATTATGTGCGGAACGTGACGGGACTTACGGTATTCTACAGCAGGTAGATAATTGAGGACGCAGACCATTTGCACAAGTTAAAATTTAACGGAGACATTTAAAAAACGAAATTATGATACCGAAAATGTAGTCCTTAGCGGTGGTAAATCTCGGCATGTAGGTAACGACATTCGTTTCATAAGATTCTATAGCATCATCTGGCAGTAAATAGGTAGGTACCATTACGGTATGCCATTTCCTACCAAGAAAAGAGGTATTATTGTGCTGTGCAAATGTAAATAGTGTAATTCTGAACCTACCTCTACTATAGTGTTGCAGCCTTTGCGTAGCCGCTAGCATAGTTTTTATTTGTTCCTAACCAGTTTGTGGACGGTCGGGCGACCGTGGCCGAAATGTTTGAGCTTCGCCATAATTAATCGAACTTGGAAATTTGAGAAACTACAACTTTCACTTCATTAACTACAAATCATTCAAATCTATTCTTTATCACCTTTACCTTCTCCAAACGAAGTGCAAGAGGGGCTTATTTCATTTCATGTAACAAAATCAATAAGTACCTACTTAATGTCAACTTACCTTTTACGCAAGTTTATAATTCTGGGTTTAGTTCGCTCGCTGTCAGATCCATACTACAAATGACAGTACCAACTCAGCCCCAGTACCTACTCAGTTGTAACGTGACAATTGACATATTGAGTTGAGAGTTCAGTAGGTCACAACTTACAATGAAAACATTGCCACATGAGACTAAGAATGTTGCAAAAGTTACGCAACTAGTCTCAGGAACTGCAACTTGTTTCATCTGCGCGGCGTTATGGATCAGCGTCGTCGACGCAAAGGTTTGTTTATTCCGCCATCCGTCTGTTGTTGGCTAATTTGCATAGAGGGCGCGGGCGGCGGACCACACGGTCTCGGCGCTGCGCGTACGGGTGGCCGTAGCATAGGCTAGGTGCCCGCAGTGAGCTGTGATGCTTCGAAAAACCAAGTTTTTGGCGGTTTTTTACAATTTACAGACATCGTACTCGTAGCAAGGTGCACTTATACACTGAACTGCCTGCCTACCTATACATATAAACAGGTGAGAGTGGTTAATTACTTAATGTATTGTTCGAATGACAAGGATCAACTAAAGTCAATTAAAATGGAGAAACAAATAGTGCATCCTTTGTTTTGTAGGTAACTAAATAGTACAAAATTCATCAAAACTCAAGCGTCAATAAGTAAATGCAATGCAAATTCACCAAAATTTACGATGCTTTGGAAACTTATGCGATTCGGTGCAAGATAATTTTAATCCTACTTAACTTATGTGTGATAAACAAAAAAAGATATATATATATGTGTAACACCTAAATCTTATTCACTCATATTTTTTGAAACAAAAACCAGGCGAGTGCGAGTCGGAATAATTTCCCGTGCAAAAATATCCATACATGGTACTCAATACACAAATAGTGGCTTTCCCGGGTCCCGTTGATATCCTTTTCGTAATAAATCCAAACATGTGGTCCTCTCTTACAATATTGAGAGATATCTGGATCATAAGTGAAACTAAATGATGGTGGACTTGTTTTATTATCACACTTATTTAGAAGTTTAGTCAGTAATATCTCGGAACATTCCAATACCGCATTTTACTAAAAAGCCTTCATTTGTTTATCTTACGACGCAGCATGTCCTGCAGCCCGGCTACAGCCTACATGCGCGAGCGCACGCCGCTCCCCGCGTCCCGCGCGGCGCTATTCTTCGCGACGGACGTCATTCGGTCATTCATTGCGACCGTCCGCCCTGATCGCTCGCTACGTCGCCGTCCACAAAATGTCATTATCGCTCTCCGCACGTACAAGGCACGCAATAAAAGCTCGAGATTCGTAGGTTTACCTCGCCTCTACAGGTCTAAAGTCGGTCGCGGTTTATCAATATTGACCTTCGATGAGCATAGGGCCATTTGCGAGTTTCCCTCGGGAATCTCCATTGATCGAAACTACGGTACCTATCTATACTTGGGAACCGTGCCAAGTCCTGAGTATACTAAAAGATGCAACGGAAACAACGTCAAGGTTTTTAATTCAACCAGGGGCCTTACCATGTCGCCTTAATGCGATTCAATTCCGATTTAATTTTACGTTTCATCTGTCATTTTTGACACTTTTTTAGTATGAATCTGACAGCGAGCGATCCAACTTTGGTTCGGAATTGAATCGCATTACGACTTCATGGTAAGGCCCCTGTACCTAATGCACTAATAACAGCGATAAAACATCAGAAAACAGCTGCCTGCCACAATATCGTCCATATAGAGTACAATAAATCTAAAGAGGTGTATAGACTACAAACAGTTCAAATTGTAACGCACGTCTCACACCATTGAATCGTTGACTTCATTTTATGCACTGATTCCTGTAGGTATTAGATGATGGTTAACGGTTCACAGATATTGAGTCTTAGCATTCAAAGAAACGTCGTGTGGTGTCGATTAGTGTGAAAGCGAGCTGTGTGGCGTGATAGCTTCGCGTGACCTTGCAGTCGCGGCGCTTCCCGCTTGCGCTCCAACGCCGTGAGTTATGCGAAAGTGCACTAGTCTTTTTTTATACTCATACCTTACGACTACACGACCGACCTTTACCATAATTCCATTTCCGTCATTATTAACTGTTCATGCCATCTCTGGGTAGGCAGGTATATCGGCATACATTACGCCGCGTTCAGAATGACACATTCTTTCAGACAGAGCTCACGTCACGTGCGGCCATAAACTATTTAATTTAAGCTGAAACGTGATCGATATTAATGGTGTCGACAATCCGATACTTAAATCAATCTTCACGCTTTCCAACGAGCGCTAGAGTTACGTCGGCGTCGTAATTTGCGCCCACGACTCGTAGGTGTTAAAATAGAGGCGCCCTGTGCGGGCGACGCCGGTCCCATTCCACTTGCTTTATGATAATCCCTAATATCCGGCACGAGTGCGCTATGTTTAGAGCCAGCGTGAACGATTACGGAGGCTGACCGCCCCTGACATGCACTTGAACGCGGCTCGCTCTAATCGGTACCTACGACTGCATTCTAGTAGCTGAGCCCTACAAGAGCAACCGAGCATACTAAGTATAATTTCTGTTCCATAACTCTTGGTATTTTTCTCGACAAACGAATTTGATTTCTCATATTCTAAAAATGGAAGATCTCCATGGCCTTGAAATGTCATCACCGAAAAATTAATAAAAAATAAAGCAAATTTTTAAAGGACGTATTTAAATCACACGGCCACGCACGGTTTTTAATCACATACGAGCAAAAAAGCTTCGCTATATCAGGATGTCTTCATCAACTTTTTGCCGAGGTCTCTTTGTAAAATTTAATGCTTATTAAGCTCATTTCCATACAAAGTGTTCTGTGAACGATGACGGCATTCAGCATTAGCACAATCTGACAGACGTGCGACAGGTGATCAATTGGCGCCTTTATTTGGAGGCCATTCCTGTGAAATAAATGATAAAACCGTTAACGAGAACGATACAATTTCTAGTTAATCCTCCGATCTGTCGACGCAACGCAGTACGAGGCGGCACCCCATAAAGTGCTACCAAAATAAAGAAACTTTTCTCGTGAGCGGCGAGGGCGTTAACACATAGTGAGACAGTTACGTTGCGCTACCGACGCAGCTGTGCATTGTTACTTTGATGCAACTTTACAACAGCGAAACCGATACAGTAAGAGTTAAAAAGGTCTTATTATCAAAGTCTATAATAGGAATGATATATGATTTCCTAATTCCTTAGCTATTTTAACAAAAAATATTTAATTGAAACAAGGAGGTACTTACTCCAGCCATAAATTTCGATGATAACGAGGAGACATCGGACTTATCACCCATGTTTGTTCTTTCACACCTAGCAGGCCAAATTAAGTGCAAGCGAAAATGTAACAAACCGACCTATAAATCAGCGGAGACGGGTGTTAATTGGAACGAATTCCCGCCGTCCCCGATAACGTGTGGTGTGCCGAAAAACATCGCCCTGCCGACCTAAAATTTTTTTAGCCGCCCAATCTGAACGTGTCGTGTACCTGCTATTCGTATTTTAATCAGCACCTACAGACTGAATGATGCGTTCCTTAAAGTTGCACAGGTATTTTTCATCACTAGTAACATAATTAATCTGAAGGAAATACTTTTATATTTGAAATGAAGGTAAAGAAACCTCAAGGCGGAGGCGAGGATTCGATAGAAGTCCCAACTGAGCGATAAGATAAATCTCAACCGGGACGTGTTAACTATCGCAGCTTGCCTCTCACCCCCTGACAAATCAGTCGACGCTCACCAATAAGGCGTGGGTGCTGATGGGATAGCTAAAATTAGAACATTTTTTGTCGACTCTGCCGACCACAAATATTGTGAAAATAAAACTCGGAATTGCACCTTTGGCGACGCTATAATGACTTTATCCATAAGTAAGTCATTTACTCGCGAGTGTGGATCTTTCTAGAGGCATTTAACACAAGCTCGTATGCAAATGATAGGCCCACGCAGCGTATTATCTCTTACTTTACCAGTATAATGTAGTGACACGAGCAGCTAAATTAAGTTGTCTGTGGCTGTAACGACTATCGCATTAAGCCGTCGATTTATTTTAATGGACTAAAGCATTCGAAACTTGCCGCATTCATTATAAAAAAAATCAATGTGAATTTGATTGCATTTTCATTAAGCAAGTAAGTAATCTACGGTCCTTGCGCGGTAGTGCAAGTTGAATGTTAATTTGTCGACATCGTGTCGTAGCCCACCGGTGCTATAATGGTTTACTTAGCATACATTTCCATATCGCGGTTGTGACATTATTTTTGTATTGTTTCAGAGGGTGGCAGATTGGAAGCGGAACTCAAATACACTGCTCAGGCCTTAGGCGAGACTGACTCCTCGACACATCAGCTCATCATCCAGACAGCGAAGGACCCCGATGCGTCACTTCTACACGTGAAAGCGCTTCTTGACCACCTGGCGGTATGTCAACATTGTCGTTGATTTAAAAATGGTTTTAATATTTTGATACTTCATAATGATAGCCAGTTCTTAAATAAATATGTTCCTTACAGGTAGTTAAGGCAGCAACTAGAGTTACAGTTCATATGTATGATGTAGAGTGGAGGCTAAAAGACCTCTGCTACAGCCCGAGCATACCAGACTTCGAGGCTTACCACATAGAGAAAATTTTCGAAAACATCATTCCTTGCGCTATTATCACTCCTCTCGACTGTTTCTGGGAAGGATCACAACTTCTTGGTCCTGATTACCCAATTTACGTGCCGTAAGTTGATGTTTTGACGTATTACATTGTTTAATTTGGACTGAATTGTCGGAATGACCAAACTTATACAAATGTAATATTTTCAGTTTTTTACAACAAAAACTACAATGGACGCAACTAAATCCCCAAGAAGCGCTAGAAGAGGTAAAGGAAGAAGTAAAAAAGTTAAAGTACCAGTTTCCCCTGAGCACGATGGAGGCGTACATGAAGCGAGCTGGCATCACGTCCGCCTACATGAAGAAGCCGTGCCTGGATCCCACCGACCCGCACTGTCCCGACTCTGCTCCCAACAAGAAGTCTG
The DNA here is from genome assembly GCA_949127965.1 of Pandemis corylana. NCBI lineage: Eukaryota > Metazoa > Arthropoda > Insecta > Lepidoptera > Tortricidae > Pandemis > Pandemis corylana. Next base: position 12,818,096 of record OX421851.1, on the reverse strand, counting down.
GACAGGTAAATAAACTCCCTTTCACTTTTTTCTTATCAAACAATGATTCTTTCCGAGCTATGGATTATTTTTCTAGTGAGCATTAAAGTTGACCCAGAATGGTATTCCGTGGACCATTATGCCTCTTTTGTAAACTCTAAATATGAATGAGATCGAACCCCGTACGAAATGATTTGTTACGCCACCGTGAGACCAACATTAGGGACTATTACGACAACTCCCGGTCCTTTTATGAAGACTTCAATTTACGACGGTTTTACTGGCACATAAATAAAGAATGTAGGATCACGACAAATAAAATAACTTTATCGGGTCGATGCAGTAAACTTTAAATACTTTCCATAATAATCATAGACCGTGATAATAATAAAGTATTTTTGGAAACGGTAATAAGACGGGATGAAAGCGGTCGCCGCTGGCCAGATGGCGGGTACCTGCCGGCCGTCGCTAGCTGCCGCGTGGTGCGCGCGGCGACACACGAGAAAGTTATGCTCCGATGCTAATTACACACTGAACCAGTATAATGGCATTATCTTCTGGAAAGTGGAGATGTTAATATTATATTTTTAGCAAATCTAAGACATTGAGATAGTTGTGTGTTTGTCGAAGAATCTTATTTCGTGCATTGGAGTTATGAATCGAATGTAGCGAAGAGGTATAGGTAACGTTTTTGTGAGTGCGGCGCAACGGGTCCGCGCCGCCACCCACGTTCGGCGAAGGGCCGCGGCGCAGATCGGGCGCGCATTGTTCCCTGCGCCCGCGCAGCCGGACCCCGCATTATACGGGCGCATTGTACACGCTTCAATGGGCCTCGTTTGCCGCCGCTATCGCCGTCACAATGACACAATAATGCTCGCTACCCGATACATACAGATGAACAGTTCCACGGAAACCTCGTAAATCTTGCGACACGCATTGTCTCTAACTATGTCGTTCGGCAGGTGACACTTTGTTATCTATAATGATGGCCGGCATTGTCCGCGTCTCAATCGTAATACTTGATCTTATTCGTTGTGTTGTTTAGATTCCAGATGTGGCGGCTGTGCTGTCGAACGGTTGCTTCGGGTTCGCGGCGGCGTACATGCACTGGCCGGAGCAGCTGATCGTGGGCGGCGTGACGCGCAACAACACGTCGGCGCTGCGCAGTGCGCGCGCGCTGCAGTCCGTCGTGCAGCTGATGGGCGAGCGCGAGATGTTCGAATACTGGGACGAGAGCAACAAGGTGCACCATGTCGGCTGGAACCAAGAGAAGGCCGCCGCGATACTCGACGCGTGGCAACGGAAATTTGCATCTGTAAGTGTCATAATCATAATAATTATATAAATTTCCAGTATTTTCACATACCATGCCCTATTCGCTTATCCTTTTATTGTTTTCTTATCTTACAGGAAGTGAAAAAGACAGCAACAACTGTATCACCATGGTACAGTTTCTATCCATTCTCCACATCGAGTCTGAACGACATTCTTGGAAAATTCTCTGAATTATCTCTCAAGAACATCGTCTTAGGCTATATGATTATGGTGAGCCCTAAATTTTGCATTGAAATCATCTCTATGTATTGTTATTATTTTTCAATCATCTATATTTCATCATATTTCATATATCGGGTTTTTCTGCATCCTGTGTTTCAATTTTATGACAATCTGCCCAATATTTTTTCTTCTTTTTTATTTCTGAATATTTTAGCCACGAACATTTATGTTTTGTTTTTTTCTGTTTATTTTTTATTATCATTATTTTTATTTGTTTTTTTTTTCAGTTAATTTATGTTGCTGTTACGTTGATGCAATGGCGCGATCCCGTGCGCTCGCAAGCCGGCGTCGGTATTGCTGGTGTTCTCCTCCTTTCCATCTCAGTTGCCGCTGGACTAGGTTTTTGCGCTTTATTAGGTGATCATCTTTTTATACTTCCTTTGTTTTTATGATCCCACACCACATTCAGCCTATTTAATTTATTTCATTTTTACTGAAAATGAGTTTGCTAACCACAAGTGTATATTTTCCAGGCATTCCATTTAACGCAACCAGTACACAGATTGTGCCCTTCCTAGCGTTGGGATTAGGAGTTCAAGATATGTTCCTTCTCGCTCACACGTACGTAGAGCAATCTGGAGACGTTCCGAGGGAAGAAAGAACGGGCTTGGTGTTAAAGAAGACCGGCTTAAGCGTCCTTTTGGCTTCGTTGTGCAATGTCATGGCGTTTTTGGCTGCTGCTCTACTCCCCATACCCGCTCTACGAGCATTCTGCCTTCAGGTACTTTAAGACAATAATCTTTTAAAACGTACAAGTACCAATTATTAAGTAAATTAAACCCATCAAAGACATTTCTAATTTTATTTTCTTGTTTATTTATAGGCTGCAATCCTTCTTCTCTTTAACTTGGGCTCGATGCTGCTAGTGTTTCCCGCCATGATCTCGCTGGATCTACGCCGGAGATCTGCTGCCAGGGCCGACTTGCTCTGCTGCATAATGCCTGAGAGTCCACTGCCAGTTAGGGTCAAGAGGACAGGCGGAAGATCTATGACGCGAGGTGGAAAAGTAGAAAAGGTACCTTGTTTTCCTTAAATTTTACCTCTATACTTATCTGTCGTACCGAACATTTACAGGATTATTATAAACGTCAATTATTTTATTTTACAGAACGTAAAAGATACATCAAGACAGCCATTAGATCCTGATGGAGGGGTTGAAGCAAAAAAACCATGTTGTCTAAGTCTCTCTCTCACAAAGTGGGCGAAGACGCACTATACGCCATTTATTATGCGGCCTGATGTTAAGGTACGATTTGTTATCAAATGTTTTACTACACTTTATTGGTCCATATTAGAGAAATCTAACCAATGTTTTCTTTGTAGGTGATATCAATGCTAGCGTTGATCGCGGTCATCTTAGCTAGTATTTGGGGAGTAACAAAAGTCAAGGACGGCTTAGACCTCACCGACATTGTACCTGAAAACACTGATGAACACGAGTTCCTCTCGCGGCAGGAGAAATACTTCGGCTTTTACAACATGTATGCAGTCACCCAAGGTGACTTCGAATACCCGACCAATCAGAAATTACTCTACGAATACCACGACCAGTTTGTCAGAATACCAAATATCATAAAAAATGACAACGGCGGCCTCACAAAATTCTGGCTCAGTTTGTTCCGAGATTGGCTGATAGATTTACAAGATGCTTTCGACAAGGACTATGCTAATGGCTGTATATCGAATGAATATTGGTTCAAGAATGCGAGCGACGAAGGAAAGCTGGCTTTTAAACTCCTAGTTCAGACAGGGCACGTGGACAATCCGATCGACAAGTCGCTTATAAGGGATGTTAAAAACGGTCACAGATTGGTTGATAAGGAAGGAATAATCAATCCAAAAGCTTTCTACAATTATCTGTCAGCCTGGGCTACCAACGACGCTTTGGCGTACGGTGCGTCGCAAGGCAACCTGAAGCCGCAACCGAAAAGATGGACTCACCAGCCTACCGATAAAGACCTGAGCATACCAAAATCATCGCCATTAATTTACACTCAGCTCCCGTTCTACCTCTCCGGTCTCAGCGACACTGAAAACATGAAGAACTTGATAATGTCAGTGAGAGAGTTGTGTTTGAAGTTTGAAGCGAAAGGATTATCCAACTTCCCATCCGGGATCCCATTCCTTTTCTGGGAGCAGTACTTATATTTGAGGACGTCACTGCTTTTCGCGTTGGCGTGCGCTTTGGCTGCAGTATTTGTGGTGAGTTTTGTTTAATTACATTTTCACTACTTTAGTACTTATGTAGTTTCCGAATAATGATATTAAAAGTACCGACTCGTTGTAGTGCTACAAATTTGTGTCCATTTTCTACAAACGGTCCGGGCCTTCCGTATCCAGGCAATGTTATCTCTTTGTCATCGTTAACATATCATACGGGTCTCGCGGTCGGTCTGAGAATGGGAATCGATTTCATCGACCTAACCTCTGGCAGTTTTTGAATCGTATTGTTTTCGTAGGCCGTAATGGTGCTCCTCCTGAACGCGTGGGCGGCGCTGCTGGTGTCGCTGTCGCTGGCGCTGCTGGTGCTGCAGCTGCTGGGCGCCATGGCGGCGCTGGGCGGCAAGCTGTCGGCCGTGCCCGCCGTGCTGCTCGTGCTGGCCGTCGGCCGCGGCGTGCACTTCACCGTGCACCTGTGCTTGGTAATATATAACTCTTCGGTCAGGGTTACACTTCTTGCGCTGCTGCTCGCACCGCTCATCGGGCCGATGCGATATCGCTCTGAGCGGCCCGCGCTCCATTCCTTTCTAGTTTTATTGTCGCTCGCTCAACTTGCACACAAAAAAAACCGTTAAAATAAAACGATGAGCATTACGAGACGGGCGCGGTCGCAGTCGAACATTCGGAGGAGTCTTTGTTAGTTTTTTTTTTGGGGTGACTGACCTTTAAAATTAATAACGACCGCAAGATTTTCCTAAACTGAAATTAGACGCGTCATTACGCAGTTATCGAACGTAAGTTTTCCACGTGCAGGCGTTCGTGACGTCGATCGGCTGCAAGCGGCGGCGCGCGGCGCTGGCGGTGCAGGCGGTGCTGGCGCCGGTGCTGCACGGCGCGCTGGCGGCGGCGCTGGCGGCGTGCATGCTGGCGGCGAGCGAGTTCGGCTTCGTGGCGCGCCTGTTCCTGCGCCTGCTGCTGGCCCTGCTCGCTCTGGGACTCGTCAACGGGCTGCTGTTTTTCCCGATCATACTCGCGCTGCTGGGACCCGCGGCCGAGGTTAGTATTTCTCAAATATTGGTTACTATTTCTAAAAACTAGACATGAGGTATCTCCATTTTTTTATGTAGTAGCTTACCCCTATATGCACTAGCCTGCATCGATTGACTCGTTATACTTGAGTACTCGTATTTAGGTTAAGTTTTCATTTGATTGCTTACAATTTCTTCGATTATAAAAGGTGTAAAGGAGCGCTATGTATAATACTCCCTCGCTTGAAGTAGTTAACAAAGTCCATTATTTTGGTGACTCGTTTACCAAACAGCCTATTTACCTGAGCTAGCCCATAGATTAAGCTTAATAGAACCTCCCTCACCCTCAGCGCTTCTACATGCAAACGTCACATTTATTTGGAGTAAAACAGATGCCCATCTAATTGGCTCCCTTACATAAATGTGCTAATCTACGTTTAACATTTCTCTCAGGTTCGACCGCTAGAGCATCCGGAGCGGCTTTCGACGCCGTCGCCCAAGTGCTCGCCCGTGCAGACGCGCAAGTCCAGCTCTGCCGGCGACAAGAGCTCGCGGAACAAGTCGGCGCCGCGCTCGTGCGCGCCCTCGCTCACCACCATCACCGAGGAGCCCAGCTGGCACAGCTCGGGCCAGTCGGCTCAGTCCTCCATGCAGTCTATAGTGGTGCAGCCAGAAGTTGTGGTCGAGACGACCACCTACAACGGCAGCGATTCCAATAGTGGACGCTCTACGCCCACGAAGACGTCGCATTCTGGAGCCATTACGACCAAGGTAAGAATCACTTTCATGTTTACTGTAACCATAGTTGACACCAAATGTTGTCAGAGTTAATATGAAATAAGGAGCGATATAGCACCTAATGCGTAACAAAATTATATTGGCAGTTTAGGTAGCTTTGTCTTAATATCGTCAAGCGTTTCGTTTCAATCTTGAGATCTGTGTAACAACTTTTTTATTATTTTCACAGGTGACCGCCACAGCGAACATAAAAGTTGAAGTGGTGACCCCTAGCGACAGGAAATCGCGACGTTCGTACCATTACTACGACCGCGACCGCCGTCGGGATCGCGATGACGACCGAGAGCGAGACCGCGACCGAGACCGAGACCGCGACCGCGACCGAGATCGAGATCGTGACCGGGACCGAGATCGAGACCGAGACCGCGAGAGAGATAGGGACAGGTCGAGAGACCGCAGAGACCGGTATCGAGACGAGAGGGAGCACCGCGCCTCGCCGCGAGAGAACGGCCGTGACTCCGGACACGAGAGTGACTCTTCAAGACACTGAACTTACGGATGCGAAGCAACTTGATACGCTTGTCATTTCATGGGTCGGAGTATGTATAACTGTATTATCATACCTAATGAATTCGTGTTTTTTGGATCTGATCGCTTAGTAAAGAGCGATATTATTAGGTAGTTCGTGTCGCGATTGAGAATAGGTTCGTCAGGCCCATGATGCCCATAAGCAAAGCCTTAAGGCAGTATTACGAAGATTATAGTTATAAGTTAACTTTTTCACAAATAACCAATACCTACAGTGGAGGCTACAGTAATTCGGTTCCAAGGAAGCGCCGGTGTGTGCAGCGCCCGCCGGTATTGTGCCGGGAGCACGGCAGCCATTCCACGGCGGGCACGTGCTGGGTAGCATGATGTGTGGTTCAGTGTGAATTCGGGAATGAATCTTTAAAGACCAAATATCATTTTAATTCTGTGTGTTCCTATTTTAAAGACATTTCCATTTGTCTCCATTATGCTTCTTGTTATATTTTTATCTTCCCTAAAGACTGTGGTCAAATATTATTATGTAATTTATGTTATTATTTATTTTATGTTTATGATTATTCTTTCATCATTGGAATCTGTAAGAAATCTCAGATTTATTGTACAAATTATTTAGTTAGTCGTAGTGGTAGATTAAGAAGCTATTTATGAGATTACCTAGATATCTAACTGTAATTTGTGATCTTTAGGTAAAAGTTCATATTAAAATGTGAAGACTGCATTTAACGATCAAAACTCAGTATTCAAAGTACAACGTATGTATAAATAAATCGTGTGGCAATCAATTCACTCGGAAGGACGGCTGACCTCAGTAAGAAATTAACGAATGGCGTTGTGACATTTTGTGCAAAGTACTTATTAGATTATATTAATTTATACGCATATAACTTAATTATATTTGTAAATATAGATTTAGAATAGGTGGGAGTCGTTTAGCCGTGAACAATTATCGTGAATTGCCATTTGATGCCATCTACAATATACGCACAAAATATTTTTTTCGTTTGAAGAAAAAACTTCAGTAGGTAATGTTTAAATGTGTTAATTACATTATTTTTCACGGCTAAGCGATTTGTTCGCACGGCGCAGCAATGGCTCGCATGCGAGGTGCTTACGCTGAGAAGCACAATTTTTGTATAGTTTATTTTTATACAATTTTAACTGACATATTGTCGAAAAACTATAGGTTGTAATGGAAATATGAGTTGTGTTTTAGGTGTTTTGTACAACGAGCAGCATTTTATTGAAATCTATTATCCGCTAGGGGAGTGTTGCTCCTAGAACGTTAAGTCGATAACGCCAACTTGTTTGAACAGTAGAATACTTTCATAGTGAATAATTAATTACACTTGCAACAAATTTAATTTCTAAATGCTCTTCCATTATTATCTTCCCAGCAGATACTGCCTCGATTGATGTGATTACGACAGAAGTTTATTCTATGTAATTCACATTAGATTTTTATTATAAAAATGTTTTTTTTTTCTTGAAACGCTTGTAGGACTTTTTAACATAAAAGTTAAACTGATTGTCTTAATTTTATGCAATTTTTACACATTGATGTAGTGTAACGGGGTGTCGTAAAATTTGCAATTGCACAACAAGGGTCGCAATCAATGGAAGGCTACTTGTCGAGGCAATAAAAGCAGAACTTTAGAACTACCTAAAATCTGTAATGCAATATAACTTTACGCCGCGACCCGTCGCTGTTCATTATATAGGATGGAAACGATAAGTGTGTCCAGACAAATACTTGCATAACTTACTAAAATGTTAAATATGTTACTCTACATGTTTCGAACATTATATACCTACTATTTAGGAGAAGGGGACTCGCGTAAATATTATTGAATGCACAATTGTTGTGATATAAAGGTTACCTATGTGCGATAACCCGGACATAAAAATTCCACACAGTTGATAAATTTAATATTCACAACTACAAAATTATATTTATTATTATTAATGTAACTTCAAATAAAGTTGATAGGTAGTTAAATTTTATATTGAAAATAGCTGGACACACGTTTCTAAATTAGATTAATTTATTGTCGTATCCATACTGTATAATATCGGCTAAACCGTCGACTGTATTGAGAAAATAAAATAATTTAAACTTAAAACATGTTTTTTTGGCGACTACCTGTACCTATTAAGTATAATACAAAATGCTTAACTAATTCAACGTTAGATAATAATAATAATAATATACTGTCTTATTCTTGCTGGTTTTCCCCAATATACAGAGAGTTAGTTGGTATGCATACAAGTACGTATATACAAATAACGGCAGCACCGAACGTACGAAGCATTAGGCCAGAAGCCAAAACGTACGTACTCCATAATTTATTAATACCCTGTCTTATTTATTAGTAGCTTAAAAAACGATTACCCGGTAAAAATGTAATCATTTTACGTCCAATATAACGTGACCTATTGATGTTCGAGGGGAGTTTTTAAATTAATCGAAAAATACCCGCCTAGCGCGCGCGTTGATCCGCTTAGTGCAGGATATAATGACGGGCGGGTTTTGGCGGCAACACCGCCTGCGACATTCCTTAGAAAACGGGAGCGCGGGAATCAATAAAGGATTTCCTGGCGGCGTGCCCACGCATGTGCGTGGCGGCCGGTGCAGCCTGCTGCCGCTCCACACTGCTCCCGACCCTGCCGAGACCACGACCGCCGCCATGCTACCGCTCTTACTTTCAGCTCTGCACAGGTGCGCTGCGGCCAAGTAAGGGACGGGAAACCCTGACAACCATCGTTGGGGACCGCTCCGGTCGCTGACCATCAAACCTCTGAACAAATAAATCTCAGTAATAAGTAGTAGGCTGTGTTATTGGGCGTATGATCGGCGCGCAACGCCACTGCGGCTGCGGGGCGGCGCGCGGAGGGGGGGGGGGCGCGGCGGCGCGCTGCCGGCGAGCTTCCCGCGCGGCACGCTCGTCCTGTACCGCGGCCCGCCCGCACCGCCGTCTCCGGTCCGACCTAACCTGATAATTTACACACTCGATGACTCACAAACATATCACCGGCTCTGACACTGTCAGCGGAGTGTAGTGCGATCGTGTTAGATGTAAGAGCGGGAGTGCTGTGTTTGTTCTCGTGCCTGTGATGTGGGGAGTGCGATGGCGCTGAGAGGCAGCATGACGCCTCTGGCGCTGTTGATGCCTTTGCTAGCGGTCGCCGCGCTTGCAAACCAGTTAGAGGACATACCCCACAATGAGTAAGAAATTTCTTCACACTTAGACTGTAACACTTGTTTCTTTTAACGCGTAAAACAACCCTAAATGTATAAAGCTCGCGTATGTACGAGTAAGTAAGTTACTACGAACGTGACGAAAGTGTTACTATTAAGAGGTAAAGGAGTAAACCCTCAACATTTCTCGAATTAATCGATGAACGATTAAGATAAGGCGATCTGGCACTCTCTTCCGCTCGTTCCCCTGAAATAAAATTGCAAAATATCTAACAGCCGACCCAAGACATCAGATTTTCTGTTGTTGTTCCATTTAAGTGTGTCATGTATATAAAACAAAATGATCTCGATACACCGTGTTCCCTCCATTAAGTACACCAAATTTTGAAACTACGAAGATTCAAAAGACTGAATAAATACTTCCTATCTAAACCAAATTGGCAAAATAAAATTTTCTCGCAACAGCTTCATTTCATTTTGGTGTTATCTGACCACGTAATACTATTTCGGTAAATACATTTTTCGTAACGCCAGATTCCCGAAATATCATACAAGTACCACGGTAAGGGTGGTCAGGTGCATCCACGCTGACCTAGGTATTATGTATTCCTAACGGCTAATAATAAAGTATGCAGTTATGAATAGTTTAAATAAAAAATATAATATACATATACAAAGATAAAACCTGTTATTTAAGGAATTCAGGCATTAGGAAATTAAGTAGTGGTAGGTAGTTATGCAGCATATTGTGTGTTTTCGAAATCTGGAACCTATTATGGGAATTCAGTTTTAAAGGGAACGTTACATCCGATATAAAAAGGAACACAGTAGAAAGATAACCTGGTAATTCGACAAACTAGTAGGAACTTTGCTATCCTCATATAATCGAGCGCTTTCTGAAAAGAAATCTTATTTATAAATACAACTTTGCCTTATTTCATTCGTGCCTAATCTAATTGACAGTTTCTTTAAATAAAATAAATAAAAGCAATCATTTAATAGTTGTACAACTGACATAGGTCTAGCAAATCAATCTCTGCAAGTTTTAAGTACTTAGATGATAAAACTATATTAATAATTATCAAATCGGTTAATTTGGATTCAAGAAGTCAGAATTAACAAACATATACAAAAATCTGAGGAGCAGATCTTATATAGGTACCTACACCAGCATTGTTGTCATCAAGTGTTAAGAACACCCTCGATGACAATTAGCAAGGATATTTCCAAAGTCAGCTCCATCCTTTATACCTTCCACTTCTGAGCACAGGCCTCCTTTAGAATGAGAGGGCTTAGGCTGTACCTACTTCCTACGCGTGTGCAACGGTTTGAGAACGTCGCACACGCTGTGGGGTCTCTTCACATTAGTTACATTTTCAGTTCCGTCGATGATACTAATTTGTATAGTGCTAATGGAACCAGTGGGAATAGATCCATTAACTTGCTTCACTAGCGTGTGCAGGTTTGCTCAGAGAACTCGGAGATACGAGCCCCGGTTCGAATTCATAACCGTCTGCTTGGCTGCCACAGCTTTAAATATTTCCAAAATACCAATCATCATCTCCAGTCCATACACGTCCAACTGTTGGGGCACAGGCCTCCCCTCAGAAGTACCTACAGGTAATGTTTGTTTAAAGATAAATACCGTTCATACAGGTCCAAAACGTTCTTATTGATCAATTATTCACTAATAATAGACACCGGAATTGTGTATGCCATTTATTAAATTAGTCGAGCTGCCGACGTGAAATGATTTGGTTCTGTAGGTTTACGGGGCTAATGACAGCTATTACCCTCACTCGGACTTGAGTCACGTCACGCTACTAACATGACATTATAGACATTTTGTTACAAATGAAAATAAAATATAGCAAAGGTTAATTAAAGAGACAATTTCAAAAAAATACATGTAGTTACCTAAGTAGCTCTTATTTTTTTCACCTGTCCCGCTGTCCGTGGGTATGAGGAGTATGTCTAAATGAAATATTACTAGTGAAATTTGAGCGATTTCTTGCAGTTTGGTATACATTTAGAAGATGGAGAAAAAAACTTCGGTTAAAAAAGATTTTTCTTAACAAATGCAAATTTAATTTTATTATTTACTAGCCTAGCTGTTACCCGCGACTTCGTCTGCGCAGAATTAATATCTCTCGTCCAAACTTCCATCGTCATTAATTAGTAACCGCTAGTGAGCCTAAATAATTTTCTTTATTCTTTATCCCGTAGGAATTCCGGAAAATCCTGAAACTTCCTTCTAAATTTCATGTCTTTAGTCCTAAGCCATTCGACGTGTCCTTTCCCAATTTCAGGCTTCCGGTACAAACAAACATAGGATTTTCAAATTAACTCCTTATACCATAATCCTATAACTTACCCTCTGCTCAAATTTCAGGTATCTATTTCGTTCAAAAAACCAAGGTCTTCCATACATAACTGGCGAGAGCCCTTATAACCCTTAAATACATGGCGTAAGATTGCCTACATCTTTGATTTTTTGAAACATATTAATATTTAGTTTGTTCTATTAGATCCTATCAAAATTTATCTTCATAGCTCTACTTAAGTAGCTCTTGAGATTTCGTGATGAACACTAAATGTCACCAAAAACACACCACAAGACATTAGTGAAAACCCCATCGCCTTAGCTTTAGCCGTCTCTAAAATTAACACATAATATAAACTGAGAAACCGACACACTGACAATTGTGAAAATAATTATTTTGGGTTCGATTAAATTGTAACAATTAAATCCAGAACAAAAACGAAATAGGGTACAAAAATATAGGCAACTGAATGAAAAGACGATACATACATACATACATAAATCACGTCTTTATCCCTTACGGGGTAGACAGAGCCTAAGGTGACAAGACCTAAAGACCACGTTTAGCATGATTGTGGGCGTATGGATGGAAAGGGGAATCAAAACAGTGATGGGATAGCCACATCGCCTATATAACATGATCCCTAAGATTTTCGCCCAATCCCCCGATGGGCTTTTACCATCTGCGCGGGAAGAGAAGCAACAGGTACATTCTATGTTTTTCCTTTGCTCCCAGACCAGCATGGTAAAGATGATAGATAAGATTTAGGAAGCTCGACATGTATAGAGACAGTCGGTGTCCCGCCGCGTTAATGCTGAAAAATAGCTGGTTGACGTGCACACAGTGTTTATGTTGTCAGAACTTAAACAAAGGCGTGCCTTGTAGCAGCGTGTTGTGGCGGCACGATTAATTGTCGCCGTAATGGGTTACGGCAAACAATCGATGCCAGCGGCCAGTCCGCGCCGCTAAGCAGCTCACTGACAGCCAATTACAGGACGCTCCACCCCTCACCCCTGAGAAGATGAATTTCGGTAATGACGTGTCGGCGTCTGAACGTCGCGATTTGCTAAACGAAAAAGTTCACAAGTGACAGTTGAGAGTTCCGCGGATGGATCAATCCGTGATAAATGACTGTTCAGTTCTCCCGCTGACGACGGGGCGAGAGAAAAAGTTCCTTATTAGCCTCATTGCTGAGAGCTGAACGCGAAAACACTTACCAAGAACGACGGGAATAAAAGGCGGCGAATAAAAGAGCATCGCACTACAATAATTTGCGAAAGAGGGTGCGGGGTGCGGAGCCCAAGAACAGAGGATATTTCAAACGAGAAGTTAATTGCGAAGTGTATTTTTAATTATGGTCTAGGACAGTAAATATTTTTTATAATAAATGTCTTTTATACTGTTTTTATAACATTTTCTTATGTGATACACGCTAGGTACATAATTACGGATTAATAGGTGTATTTACCTTCTCTAACTTATACATTTACAAAAGACTCTTATTCCTTACTCCGAAAATTGTACATTTACCGATGTCAGTATAACAACACTACTTAATTCAAAGTTGTTCAAAGCACTTAATTGCAACACGTTTCTTATTAATAAATTACAAAACGGTCCTAACAAAATTTTGTTTCATCTGTGTACAAACGACTGGCAGATTAACAGATTTTATGAATAAGGGAATAAGCATGGTCCGATGGTCAGACCGTCAGAAATGCAGGATTTGAAACTATAAATTAAATATTCCGAGAGTTGGTAGATATATTATAGCATAGGTATTTTACTTGGGCAAGCGGTATTTTTTAACCGACCCTTTACTTTTACCTATCACATTGTTGATCACCTGGCAGGTAGTATGACCCACCAAAACGAGCTGGTTTTTTAAAACATAATATTTGTTTTTAATTACTTACCAATATTGTCAAAATTTCAGCGTGATCAACATAATTATAGGTATTTCTTTACTCTTCACACGTTAAATAAAAGTGTTGAAAATCAAACTTGCCTCATTGTGTAAAAAATATCGCAATATCAAAAAATTCGAGGATCGATTATGCCCAATAGACAGCCAGCTCTGTGTTTTCGTGTTAAGTCGTCTAAAAGAAAGTATTATAGTCAGTGTACAGATTTTTACGCTGATTCAAATACCTAAATACGCACTAAAATGTGAACCAGCTTTGAGATAAAATTTAAAGGTCTCGCAATCATAACATTTTATTTGGGTCACTCATACGATAGTCAAATAAAATGTTATGGTGTTTTATAAACAATAATTTAGATTAGACCTTTCGTTATGTGGTTTTTTACTGGCGGTTTTGGATAGGGCCTTATTGTCTAACGAGCATGTTCGCGATCGCAATTACCATCTCCTTCTACCCTTCACTACATAGTATAAAACAAAGTCGCTTTCTCCGTCCCTATGTCCCTATGTATGTTTATATCTTCAAAACTACACAACGGATTTTGATGCGGTTTTTCTAAATAGATAGAGTGATTCAAGAGGAAGGTTTTTATGTATAATTCTACGCAGACGAAGTCGCGGGCAGAAGCTAGTTATGAATACGATTGTGATTTTGAGTACGTTACACGATAAAGCCTTAAGTGCAACATAGTTTTGAGGATGGTTGTGTACATACAGCACCAGACGACCTCGCCCCAGACAGTGTTAATGACCGACCTTTGCTTGCCCAGGCTTTCTACCTTTATCTCAGTCTGTTTGATTTTAAATTCAGACACTTGTTTGCGATCCCTGACCATACGTTGTTGGTCGCCCATTCAGTTCCGCGTGAACTCTGACATTTAACTTTCACAATGGACTAAAAAGGGAACAACCGGAAAGTTTTACAGAATCCTAAATTTAACTTAATAAATTGTTACGTTAAGGCAAATATGTGAGGCTGGTACCTAAATATACTGCCACCAAAGCATCCTTATTTTATTAAAACAAATGAAGTACTTAGGTATGCACGCTATCATTTATATCGGTACGAAAGTTCGCGGTATGATATGAATTTTGAAAATTTAAAATAAACCGTGCATGTCGAGCCATGAGCCGTTAAGAATCTCGTAGGCTTATTATGTACTTAATACAAAAAATTCATCATCATCGTCATGTCCTTGTTGACGTAGGGGAGACCGGGGTTGGTTGGGACATTTTTTTTAAAGTGTCTTAGCTCTCAGTTTATGTGTTTGTTTCAAATGAATATTAGCTTGTTTGATTCACAAATTACTCATGATTTAAATTTGACAATAATTTAATTAAACCGCCCACTATTAATTAGATAAATTTATGAATTCTAAAAAAAGTGTCATGTCACTTCTTACCCCATACTCGGGGCTGGTTGTTACACTATACATACATACATACCGTCACGCCTCTTTCCCACAGGGGTAGGCAGAGACTACTTTATTCCACTTGCTACGATCCTGACATATTTCTTTCGCTTCATCCACAGTCATCAATCCCTTCATACATGCTCGTCGGTTTCGGGTACTCCTGACCTGACCTTTTTCCAAAACGTCTCCTGTTACACTATAAGGGGTAAATTGTTACAAAAAAAAAATCTGAAGATTTTTATTATCAACAGTCAGTTTTAACTTCAACAAAAGTTAAATATCATTGTTTGTAACGGATCACAAAACAAGTTTAATTGTCAAAATAACATAATATAGTATTTTTTAATTTTAAAATAAAATTATTGTTCTATTTTGAATAGAACTCATAAGTACGGTTTTTTTATGTATATCTGCCTTATTAATAGAAAATAGAAATAAAATAAAACAATAGTCTTAATTAAATAACACCTTAGGCACTTTTTTATCTCTCTGCCTTATTAACAAAAAATAAAATTAAATAAAATTAGTCTTCTTTAAATTAAACCTTAGGCATACAATTTTTTTGGTTTCTCTGCCTACAGACTTATACCTAGCTATCTTTCAAATAAAAATAACTAGTTATCTACCAAGAACTATTAAATCTTTAAACTAATTTGTCACGACCTGCCACGAGAAAATGTCACTTTTAGCCCCAACACCAAAATTAACCCCATAAAATCAAACAGTAACATTCAACTATTTTTAAGCTAAAAAAGTATATGCATTGCTAACAGAAAGAGTTTTAGAATATATACCACAATATATATTTCTCAGTTCCTCTCGATAATAAGTTCTAGACCAAAATTACTAAAAAATAAAAATGATACAAACCTGTGTTTTTGGCGGCTGCTTGCCCGGGTTCCTCTAACAAGAATGCTAGCGCCACTGGCTCACGCGGTATGCCGGCCGATAGTGGCGTGACCATGGATTGCTATATAACGTCACTATAGCATTCTTGGTTTGGCTACAGTAGCCGCTGTAACAACTTGCCCCTGTCACAACCAACCCCGGTCTCCCCTATCCGTCAACAGCAAACCCTGCCAGCATTGTTGACGGATATAAAAAAATTAAGCTTACACTTGACCAACAAAAATAAGACATTAAAGCTAAATATATATTTTTTTTTATATGAATAGGAAGGCAAACGAGCAAGTGGGTCATCTGATGGTAAGTGATCACCACTGCCCATAGACACCCGCAACCCCGGAGGGATTGCATATGCGTTGCCAACCTAGAGGACTAAGATGAAATGCCTCTTGTGCCCGTAATTTCCCCGGCTGTCTTACTCTCCACAACGGAACACAGCAGCGCAAGCACTGCTACTTAGCGGCAGGATTAGCGAGTAAGAAGGTGGTAGCGATCCGGACGGACCTTGCACAAGGCCCTACCACCCGTAAAAGCTATCGCTAGTACACATACCTGAATTGAAATAACAACCGGCCAAGTGCGAGTCGGACTCGCGTACCGAGGTTTCTGAACAAATTGTAAATATTAAAATCTAGTGTTAGCAGAACCCTGCTCCTAAGCAATATGTAGTCAATGTGAGCTCATTTTATATTGGTATTTTCCATAGGCAGACGAACATAAAAAAATCAGATTTTTAGATTTATTCCATTAGTTGCACAATAAGAGCTACCTTCATAGCAAATTTCATAATTCTGGGACAACTGGAACTAACCAATAGGTTTTGGTAGCACGGTCAATGGTATGGGAACACCTTTTCCAGTTACTGTATCTTTTGATTGCATAGACTTAGAAGCTTAATTTTTTTCACATCTCTAAGGAACCGCAGATTTCCTGACAAAAAGGGTCTTGACATACAGACAGACGGACAAGGGAGTGATCTTATAAGGGTTCCTTTTTCCTTTAGAGATATGAAACCCCGAAAAACATTCCCATTTCATATACCCAATGACAAATTACAGCTTTCTAATAGGTACTGAGAATTTCTAAGATCGACAGACATACCTACAGACGGACATGGCCAAACAATAAGGTTTTCCTTATTGATAAACAGATCTCAGCCGCTAGTGTAAGTTTACACACAAAAAACCCTCTCGAACGCGTTCACAGAAACCTCTCAATTACTGTGGAAAAATTGGCAGCGCCACTTGCCGATCGAAACGGTAATAAACGGTCTTCGTAATTTTTGACATTTTAACGCAAACGTGGTCGGGACATGTTTTTTGACCGAAAACATGCGCTAGGCTTACAGATTTCTGATAAACGTAATAAAAATCGAAGGACAACAGCACTAGAAACGTTCACCTTTAAACCTAACACCTAATGGCCTTGTGCTAATTACTCCATTCATTCTACGAGCAGCCCGCCCACGCGACGTGGCGTGGGACGCAGCGAGCCCACCCACTAGTTCGCATATAAAATCAAATGTCGAGTATCAGCTGAATCTGATAATTGGTTCAATTACTTGTTTCAATCGAAATTGAAAGAGATTCAAAGGTTAACACGGTAACACGGTGTTTGCTTAAAATTAGCTTGTTGCAGTTAAAATTCCGATGGAACAATATAATCTCTCGGGCTCATAAACTAACTCCATGTGAAAAATTTGTTCTTAGCTTCCGCTTATAAATGAAATGAACCGCAGATTTCGTGACAAAAAATTGAATCCAAATCAAACTTGAAATTCAAGGCAAATCCAGGAAAGCTTAAAAATGAACGAACCAACTAAATCTACCATATTTATTAATTTTAACATTATGAATACTTTCTGCGCTTTACTAGGCCTCGACAGTTTTATCCGCTCTCACATACGTCAGTTAATAGTTTTAGTGTAATATACACGAGTTAACTCTCATCACAGACTGAGGCAACTATCTGCATAGCGTCGTCGTAGAGGTGCTACGCGATTACACGTTTAACCGTAGCCACAAGCGGCGTAGCAGTAACGTGCTACGCCACATAACACGTTATATTGTTTAAGCTTTTCATTTAACTCGACAAATTATTGGACGAAATAACTGCAGTAAGTCATTATGACACATAACTAGAGCAATCAGGGGGCCATTTTTTGAAAGCACATCAGTCGAAAATATCATTCGAAAGTGGTGAAAAATTGCTAAATTTTAAATACTCCTTAAATCGATCAAAATATATACAAGGTCTGTATTCTTATTGACCAAATTCAAAAGTATTTAATTATTCATACACAACGTGTATGAAATTCAAGCATGTATGTTTGAACTACTTGCTACGCAAACTTGTAAACCTACTTGCATGATTTTGCGTCTCCTTGGTGTATTTGAATATGAAAGTTTTAAAATATATTATATATTTCAGAAAAAAGTACGGTTTTGAGAAAAATTACTGAGATTGTTTAGTAATAACTGATAATTCGAGTATTTTGACGTCAAAATAATAATACGTATATTTTTAATAGGCTGTTGATCTTTATAACCACATCCAATTAAAATACTACTCGAAAGTAGTAAAACATTGTGTAGATATTTTTATAATAGGGACGAATATAGTGGTAGTAAATTACAGCCATAACTCATTTAGTCAACTAGTTAGTAATTTTGCAGCATTACACAGATATAATTACATACTACTTTCACGAGGAATTTCGCAAATGTGATTTCAATAATCGCTTCCAGAAAGACGCAAAAAAATCCAAATTTTTATTCAAGATGATTTTCGGAGCTACACGTTTTTCAAAGCTGACAATACAAAGTTCCCAATTAACGTTACAAAATCGCAGACGAAAGTCAGTTTCGATATTTAACGAGCGCGTTTGACAAAAGAAAGTGCTAATCCGTAAGAAAAATCTATCGGCGTTTTCTCAGGCCAAGTCCCATGAAGAAACTCATTTTTTTTAAAGTGCTTGTTATCTGAGCTAACGGAGGGGAACGCCGCGCGGGACGAGCGCCCGACGGATTACCTCGTTCGAAGGATTCCCTGAAATTTTCACGAAAAGAGGTCGTTGACCTGGCTGGCTAAGCTTTCAACTTGAATGGTTATATGAGACACGTCAAGGGTATCGGCGGATCGGCAATATCATCAAAATATTTGGTAAAGGTGAACTTGACTATTGACATGTGCTATTAGAAAAAAAACTTTTCGAAAGTGTCTCCTGGCTTAGGCCGAGGCCTCCGGTGTTAGGTTCGAACCTGGGCTACATCTCTGGGTTTTTTAGAATCTATATGCGATATTACATGCTCATTATGTTTTACCATAAACTATCCGGTGAAGGAAAACATCGTGAGGAAACCTGCACACAGCAAGAGCCCTTTCATTTCGAGAAGATACCAGTGCTAATATTTTAAAACTGGTAAAAATTGGTTTATTTGCCAATTTGATAGTAGTCAGTTCAATAGAATACAGTTTTATGCAAACCTAGTGAAGTAACGTAATGTATTTAAATAATAAATTACAACAAAATATTTACAGGATCGTTTTGGTCGTAATCATTCACCGCCCGATTAAAACTTTACCACCACAGCTTGCATCTCTGTCTGCTGTATAATTTAACGATTTATATTCACATTTTTCAGACTGCGTGCTATATTGACGTCATTAGTTCTAAACTATTCGTTTAAGTACAGAGATTTTTAGTAAACAAAATAGACATATTTGAAAAAGTGCAATGAACACTTTTACCCAGTATTGTAATTTATAGCATAATAAAAACTGCTCTCTGTAAAACTAGTATTAGTCTAATCAGCATACCATATATAAATTAAGTAAATTAAGTAAAAATAATTCACTTATCCAACACGTCCTTCAGAATGGCGGTCGCGACTCACCTTAACCTCCCCTTTAACCTAACCTTAGAAATGTCCACGTAATCGAAACTTATGTGCGTTAACAAACTTTTGCCCCTCGCATTGTTCGATAAGCTAGCGTGTGATATTGCTAGCAAATATGATTATTTTCCAAAAACGGTGTCTCACGATTATAAGTCGACACCGATCCAACTAGTTTTTTCTTCAAAGATTTTCTTTAAGCGTAACGTCCGACTTATACTCGTAAGTTGTAATTGAAGTCGCGAATATAAGTCATATCTCACGAGTTTAAACAATACCATAATAATATGATGATTTTTCCCTTCAATTATAATTCATCGACGCCATTTCTTTACTTAGTAATTCCATTGTAATATAACTAGCTGTCTCAATTTAATTGGTGGCTTGATAATGCCATCTGACGGCAACTAACACTTCTCATAGACTATTTGACGCTTTATCATGAACGTTCAAGACGTCGGGTGCTACAAAAAAAAATACATTAAGAACTCATTCAAATATTAGTTAAACGACCGCCGCAAGCTGTTAATTACAACCAGACGAGTGGCACGCCTCGCCTCTCTCGAGCTCTCGGTTACACCAGGGTACCAATGTGGTGCCAATTATAACGTCCTCTGAATGAAGTATAGAGGTGCAAGTTATATGTATATCTTCACTTTTAAAGCCACTGACAACTATAGTGTCAATGGTCTGTGCTGTAGGGCGTAGGGAGACTAGTGCTTAGTACGGATTACAAGTTGATAATAGTTTATTAATGTCAAAGCTTATGACTATACTAAATGTTATGTTATACTACAGAATGGGAGTGTGTGGAGAAGAGCTTGAAAAAAAAGTTTTTTTTCATGTTTATTAAACACAAGAATAATATAAGTTGCAAAAATATATTTATATTATACATATATGTATTTAAAAAATATAAAAAATACCATGAATGGGTTCACTTTTTGCTGATTGGTTAAAAATATGAGAATCAAATTGTAAACGTAATTATTTTCTTTTGATTTCAATTTCACGTTTGGAGCATGTTTGATAAGTAGGTAAGTAAAGTACTGTTTTCTTTACATTTACTATAATCACGATCATCTAATTATCAGTCTTTATCTGGGTGAATAATGCTAAACGTGGTCTTTAGTCTTGTTACCTTAAGCTCTGTCTACCCCGTAAGGGATAAAGACGTGATTTATGTATGTATGTATGTATCTGGATGAACAATAAAGTATCATTCCAGTGCCGCATCACTAATCAAAACTGTTTGATTCAGAAATATGTGAACCTAAAAAACAGTGCAGCTTTATTATACGACTGTTGTAGGTACTCGTAGGTATCTTTTAAGCTGTTTCGAATTAAGTAAGTTCCAGCGTAAACCCCCTTCATAACTAAATATACAGCTAATGAGACAGATTTTTATGAACTAAAGTTGAATTAGCAATAGCAAAATTGATTGAGACATAAAGCAGACGATTGTCAATTAAATTGGTTTTATCGCGCGGCCGCGAGCGCACAGGCGGGCGAGTAGGACTCTGAAACTTATGATCTGTTTCCACAACGTAAATATTTGCGGGGCGGTACGCGGGTCACATGTCAAAGGCGCCGGCTTCGGTATTGATCTAGCTCGCGAGGGGGATAAGGGGTCGCGGGGCGCGGGGCGGTCCGCGTACTACGGAGCGGAGGCTGGCTTACGTAAGGGCGCAGCGCGTCTGTCGCCCCGTCTGCCGGCTCGCCGCCACTGATTAATAAAACAACCGTTATCGACTTGCTGCAACCGAGATATCATCGCTGCTCCACTGTCTTTAATGAACTAACTTTAGCCGGCTTTCTCTATCGTTACAATCGGCCGATGTAGTACAGAGTAGTGGAGCAACTGTGAGAGCTATTTGCAGCTATAGTCCTCACGTTCGCAGTTTGAATCTTGTAGTGGATTTAGATGTAACATGAAAAGAAACGACCACGAGTTGTGCATTGCCTGTAGAACTTGAGGGCCTTGATGCATTTGATATTGACCAATTATTGTACTAGCACTTTTTTTTTTTTTTTTTTTTTTATATGAATAGGAAGGCAAACGAGCAAGTGGGTCACCTGATGGTAAGTGATCACCACTGCCCATAGACACCCGCAACCCCGGCAGCTATGCAGTATCTGAGCAATATTTGAAATAGTAAACTCCTATCAAAAAGTCAAATGAACTGAAATGAAGAAACGTTTCCGTAACATTTGGGCTTCTGTTTATCTGTCTAGAAATATTTACCAATTTCACTGACATATTTTCAAAAACAAGTACGCTGACGAAGTGGAGAAATGAATAAACCTACATCCTAAAATCTCCATAATTTCACTCACAGTGACTCATAGTGACTTTAGGTAGAGCGTTGATGAATCAGACAAGTGGGACTTATACATACATAAATCACGTCTTTATCCCTTACGGGGTAGAGACAGAGCCTGAGGTGATAAAACAAAAGTGGGACTTATTATTGTCATTTTATGCTTCATCCGAAATTTATCCTTTACATCTAAATCAACAACGGCTACTGGCTGAAGTGTTACGTCTTATGGCCTTATTTTTAAATATTTTCAGTTGGCACGACATTTTTACTCTTACAAGATTTTAAAGTTACTTTATTAATTTCGTGAAATCCACTTGAATATTATGCGCTGCAGTTTTGACCGGCTATGAATTAGTGTTTATCTTATCCCAACGGGAACTGTGTACAAAACTTGCTTAGTTTACATTTAGCACTAAACTTAATTTTTTTATGACATTGGGCAGAAAATGAGCTAGTGTGTAAGCGCTACCATCCATGGACACCCGCAACCCCAGAGGATTACCAATGCTTTGCCAGCCTAGAGAGCTAAGACGGAATTACAATACAATACAATACAAATACTCTTTATTGAACACCACAAACCAGTACAAAACAATACAGAAACAAAGAACAAAGCCTCATAGGCCAGTGATTTTACCGGTTTTTTTACTCTCCGCGCGGAACACAGCTGCAGCAACCATTAAGCTTAAACCAGGTTTAACGACATACACATACACACATACACAAATCACGTCTTTATCCCTTACGGAGTAGACAGAGCCTAAGGTAACAGCTACCTACAGGCCACATTTAGCAAGATTGTGGGCGTATAGGTGGAAAATGGAATCAAAATAGTGATGGGTTGCTAGCCTCTTCGCCTATAACATGATTCCTATTATTTTCACCTATTCCCTCGATGGGCTTTTACCATCTGCGCAGGTAGAGAAGCAACTAGTACATTCTATGTTTTTTTTTGCTCCCAGACTAAATCGACATGTTATATGATACTAAATTATTTATAGCTTAGTTTTCTTTTAACGACAATCATCCTGTTACTGATAGCTACCTATACAGATAGTTTTAAATGTCAGCGTGTTACAATTTCGAATCAGACAGGTGGCGTTGATGAATCAGACAAGTGGGGCTTATTATTGACATTTTGTGCGTCATCCGAAATTTATCCTTTACATCTAAATCAACAACGGCTGGTGTCTGAAGTGTGGGAGGTAAATATTGTCTAACAACAAATACGAAGTTACCACCCACACAATCGACACCCACTTTGGTAGAATAATTGGTGGAGCGTAGCAAAGTAATTGGACCGCCCATGTCTTTACCGTGACAACTTTTTATCAATCTGCGGCTACAATGCTTTCGCGGTCTGCGGACTTTCGTTATCCAGTCAGAACAGTTTTAAAGGCCATTTTCTTTGAAGTGTTTCCATTTAGGCGCGGCTCAGGGAGCGCCGCTTGCGCGCACCTGACGTCCGACCGAAGAAACATTTTAAATTATTTAAAATTCCGAACTCCTGCCGGTGACGGCCGATCTCGCGCGAACAATGCTCGCGAAACATTCCGTGATTGCTAATGAGGACATTGTGGGACAACTTGAAATTTCAAATGAGGAATTCTGAAAGAACTTCTGGTAATTTGGTCATCTTAGCTGCCGTATGATGGATCTGTGTTGTGTTGTCTCCTTCGTCTTATTAAAAATTGGTACAATGAACCATTATTGTTTTCAATCAAGAAGTCTCTTAACACTATAAATATTATGTATAGAAGTGCTACGAATAATCTATGGGTTAAATAACATAACCGTTTGTTTGTATGTTGATATTGGACTATTTAATTCAACCATTTTCAACCCTTAATTATACAGGGGACACAAACACGTTGCAATCATGGTATCAAGGGCTGCAACCAAAAATTATTTAGGACTTAATTAAAACCCAATTTCAAGTTCACGATGTATTACTTTAAATGAAATAATAAATTGTAACATTCTATCAAGATCTAGCTTTGGAATTAAAAATGGTTTACAATAAAGTAACTTCAGATAGGCCAATCACAAAGGCCCGGCTGGCGGCAGATTGAGTATAGCCGATTTCATTCATAGGACTTCTTAATTATTTTTAGTCTCTACGTAACCAATATCGTTATCAAATGATTTTGACCATCAGCCCAATCAGAATCATTGATAGCTTATTACTTTCACATAATTCGATATCACGCGCGCCACGTACGATTGAGACGTGCGCTCCCTCAATGCACACCCTTTCTACATACGTGTACGTACAATGATAGATAGGTAAGAAGTTTGTTTACATTAAAAAAAACTTGTACTTTTTAATTTTATTATTTATTGCATCAGGCGTTAGTTTGTAGAGTTGTAAATCCATGAATTTGCGTTTCAATTGCATGTAATTGTGATTCTGAAGTAGCAGGGTAAATGGTAAAATTATATCTGTCCACCCTTAGGTACGTAATTTTCTGTATAACACCACATTCTATAAACTTGTAGAAATAAAGCCACTTTGAAAATATGTGCTCATGTCATAGAAAAAGGCATAAATATGTGTACGTTACCAAGATGTCAAAAACATCTATACACCTTTGTGCTACAACACATATATTTGTCGGTGACACATAATTATTTGACATGACGCTGTATTTATGAATGCCCTCGACTGTACGTGACCGTCTCAAAATCTTATTCTGTTATCAGCTGCATTTAAATAACTTGTACATACACGATTTTAATACCTAATAATCTATATATCGACGTGGAAAAGCGGAACTGCTGTAACTAACGATAATGCAACTTTTCACCAAAAAAAATTTTTTTTGATATAATGTCATATATTCTAAACTAGGTACACGTGATAAAATAACCAATTTTGAAATTATAAATAATTATACTTTAACTAACTGCCACAATTTGCAACAGAAAATTTTTATCTGAAGTTACTACAAGTGCATGTTTGGCTACTTAAAGCAAAACAGTTTTTCAATCACTGACCTTTAAAATGCTGTAAGTGATAAAACAGGATGTATGTGACCAGAGTAACGCTATAAATACAATCTACTGAAATTTGGCATGTACGCTGCTGGAGGACTGTAGGGAAGCATTAAGAGAGGAATTTCCAAAATTCCCACGGGAACGGGAAAAAACGGGATTTTTCGTTTGACTGGTCGTAGAAAGCTGAATTTTGGCAAGTGGGTTCCTTGGGAAGTGTAGGTGAGGATTAAGAGAGCATTTTCCGAAATTCTGACGGGAACGGGAAAAAACGGGATTTTGCATTTTACTGGTTGCAGAGAGCTAAAATTTCAAAATTTAAAAGTTTATACTGTAAGTAGGCCGCAAAGGGCTCTTTAACCGACTTCAAAAAAGGAGGGGGTTAAGCATTCCACTGTATGTATTTTTTTGTATGCTCAGTTGCGGTCCGATTTAAAAATTATTTTTTTATTCGAAAGAATATACTCCCGAGGTTATCCAATTCTCACCAAATCAGGATCTGACGACGGGATCCCAGGAAAATAATCTCACACGTATCTTGCTTGCATGCTTGCTTGCTTGATATCTTGATTCTTTGAAATACTCCTGGTACACGCGAGCGAAGCTGCGGGCAAAAACTAGTAGGACTATGTACACATATTATCAACATGAGAATATTCAGTAATTAACGTATTTCATAAAGAAGCAAGCAAGAAACTGAAAATTAATGAAAACATTTATTTTCAATCGCGCGACCCGGCGTATCATTTGAAACGTTAATTAAATTTGGACTCATCCTATCACAATGATGGCTGTACATTTATATTTGTCAGGGGCCTACCTCCAGCGCGTTTAGATGAAATAAGGGGTGGCTAGCGAACCGGAAAAAATGCTTAACCTGCTTCCCCCAATCACATTCACTTCCCCGTGACAGAATTATGAGAAATGTTTAAAAAAGATTCCTTCTTTAGGGCCTTTGTATCGCTTCCTCACATCCTCATACCCGTTGTATGGATAATTGATATCGCGTTACAAAGCCTCGGGGGGTTGACTTTTTGCAATAAAACACCTTTAACAGTAAGACTCAAAGAAAATTGTATCATTTTCGTGTTCTGTATGTCACTCCTTTCTTGTTTCAGAGTCAAAAACTGGGCGTTAAAATTTGGCGTGGATTTATGGGAATTCGGAAGGCACTTCACCAAGATGAACCAAATACAAAACGTAAGTTATTTTAAATCACTAATCATATATATTGTCGGCTGTTTCTACTTTTTTTAACAAAAGTTTTAACACATTTGATTTGGATTTGATTGATTGATATTTACTTAACAGGTGAAAATAATTATTGCAAATTTAACCAGGCAACCAAAATAGAATCGTAATCTAAACATTTATGTAACACTTTATATTACACCCATTACATTACATTACTTGGCAACCCATTTGGTTGTAGCAATCGAAATCAATGTTATTCTGACATACAAAAATGAAGAGTTGTATGGGGTCTTATAAGGCAAGTGACTCTTTCTTTTTGTATTTTATATTTTTTATATTTTATTCTTAGTCGCAGTCACCATTCACAATGGGTTCTCGAAAAGTTTGTTATGATTGCACTATACTTCCGAGCTGTGAGAGAACAGGTAGAACATTAGCTAAGTATTGGTGAATTTGGCTCTGGCAAGGATTCGAATGGAGTAGCGTTATATGTGTGTATCTCTGTATAGTCCGTGTTTCCGTAGAAAGGGGTAGTTATTACTCTCAAACAGGGTGGGTGTGCCGCGGTCGGACGCGCCAGCACAACGCACCGACCTACTTGCGTGGCCGCGCCGGCCGCGCCGTGGCTGCTGCTTTGTTCCAGGGAACCAAGGCGAAACGACACCCGCGGTTTCGACGCGTCCCTGTTTTTTGTTTAGAACGCTGAGAAGGTGAAAGTATTATTAATGTTTTTTCATGATTCATGATTAAAAACCGGCTAAGAAAATATTGGGCCACTTGAAGTTTAGAGTTCTATAGTATGCGGCAAATAAATATTCAGTACTAAGTTTGTTCGACTATCACAAGTAAATCTTAATAATTCGCAAACGATCCCCTGCTATATTTTTTAAAAGCCATAGAGAGACCATAGAGACAACGAAAAAAAAACAGCACTAAACTGAACTCAACAATAAAATTTGTCCCGCCACTTCGCCATACTACAAACGTACAGCTTTCTAGTACCAAGAATCTCTGAGTTAAGCCGTAGACAAAAGAGCAGACGGATAACATGAAACTACCGTGAGACTTAATCATTATTACACATAAACGGATAACTCACGTATAAAAAGTCACATGTCACATGTCGAGCATCACTCGACTTTTTATACGTGAGTTATCCGTTTATGTGTAATAATAGCAGACGGATAGACGGATATTGTACAACTATTAGAATTACGCTTTTTCTATTTTGTTTACAAATCATAAAAAAATACAATCGATTAGTGGAGTAGAAAGTCCAGACCAGACGTGGATCGCGATATCCATCCATCACAAAAGTTTACGCGAGACGTCAATGTTTTTCTCAATATTGACTAGAACCTTGCTAAGACGACGATGCTTCTGGAATACTGCAGCTGATTTTCATCTCATAATAAATGTTAGACGTTTCAATACTTTGAATGACTGTGTTCCACATTTGAATGAAACTTTGCGTGTTCTCCGTCGCCGCCGCGACGAATCAACATCGGAACACGAGCACAATAATTAATCGAAAGTGAAACGACAAAGTTGCGGTTCCGTTTAATCACGCTCGAGTCAAATCATCATCAATGTCACATGAAATTTATAACGTAAATTTTCAAGACGTAAAAGTTCAGTAACACATAAAGGGGCAATAAAGGCAGCGAGTTCCGTCTTACGTCACAACTAATGTGCGGGCGCCACAAAGTGGCTACGTAGTGACAAAGTTAGGCACGTCAAACCTCCCGTCATCCTCTTTTATTAACTTAACTTCCGACGTAGCGTAAACAATAATAGCGAGGGTTGGTGCTGTGGAAACCCATGAGGGGTTTACAGTTATTATCCTAATTCGATTGCTCTTGCAATGTTTCCTTGCAGAGACGTCATAATTTATACTAACTTTTGTGTAAGGATTCTTCTTCAATTGGCCACAGCGTTTTGTAAAAGCTACAATGTAGCCACTTGTTGTTCCTAACAGTCTGTACTGCCAGCTGTTTTGAAGTTAAACTTAAAGGCTTATTTGGACTATGTTATGCGATTGGATGATTTAGTAGCAAGTCCAAAGTTTGTATCGATGTTATTATATCAATTACAGTTACAGTAGATGATGTAGGTAAATTGCCGCTTGAGTAAGAGTAGGTACAATTGCTGATACCAACTCGCCCAAACCATACAATATTAGAAAAACTGAGGGCAATCAACTAACTATGTGAAGCAATATCACTATTTTAGCTTGCTCCTAAACTGAGCGTTAGATAACGGGGTATATTATATTCATAAAATTGCTGTTATGATTCAAAACAACACGCTGGTAATAAACAGGAAATAGTAAATTGATCACCAAGGAAGTAGGTAAACCCTTTATTTTTTACTTTTGTTCGCCGCCGCGGCGCGTGGCAATGGACTAGGGCCAGTCAGCCACCAACAGCCAAAAAGATTGAAACTATAAAATTATTACTATCTAAAATACTTACACAATAATCAAATGGCGAAAAAAATTGGTCTTCGGTTTTTTTTTGTAAAGTGAAGCTTTGAACTCTTGCATACCTATTTAACCAACAGATTCAAACTTGAAAACTATTTAAGACTAATTGGACCATGCATAATAAAATTAAACCATCATTAATATAATTAAATAGGTGCATATTCGAAATCATGAATCGTGTTTCACGAAAATGTATCGCTATATTTGAATATTTTTGCACAGTTGTCATTTTAAGGTTATTTTCTAGCCCTAAAATTTGTTTATACCTATCTATTTGTTTATACACAATCACAAACATCGTGACTGGCTGTTTAGGGGTTTCCAAAATAAATTAAAGAAAAAAATACTTTAATCCCTAGGATTAAAACGGAGCTTTAGTCTCGAAATGCAGAGACTAAAGTAACATTTTTAAGAGCATGAAAAGTGAAAAATCTATTATATTCAAACATTGATGATGGATTGGCATTATAGTTATTATCCGTTATTTATCTTAGCTATAAAACAATCAAAATTCTGCGGGAGATCGCGGCCCCCAAAGTAATATAATGTTTCGCAAGAGAAACTTTCCCATCGGAACTTATTCAATATTAGCGCCGCGCCCGCAGATCGACCGTCCAAACCCACTGCCGATACCCACTACCCACTGCCAATACCCACTACCCCACTACCGTCGCTCTATCACTCCGATATTACACATTCATTTTATTACATCACGCTATCTCGACTGGCTCAACCATATTTTTACGAACCTCTGTTAAACTTGCAATGATTTTCTCTTTTCCGTATTTTACGGACTGATCCTTTGAGCCGTTTTTTGTAAAAAAAAACTATGCACGCTATTTTTTTTAATTAGATTTTAAAATGATAATTTTACTTACCGACTTCAAAAACGTAGGAGGTTCTCTAGTCGTCGGAACCTTTCCCTACGCCTCCATTTAGTGCATTGATTTTAAATTTTAAGCGAATGAAAATACATGAGGAATTATCCGCGGTAAACGCTCTCTTTGACAGTATTTAGTAATAGTATAGTATGTAGATTTCTCTCAAAAAATCGAGAAGGGTTATAATTTTGCTGCTTAAAAGACAGTTTAAACCAAACTCAATTACTACTTAATTAATTACAGGTTACAAATATTTTAAAATCCGCCACTCGTAACTAGGTGGGCATAATTTATTAGGGCTAGCTTCAACCCGTCTTCTCATTTCCTTGGCCCACTTGTGCATAAAGACAGCGTCCCAGGCACGAAGGCCGCTAACGTAGAATATAACAGAATAGAATAGAATTAGGTTAAACTCGGCAGCGCCCACCAGGGAGCGCCGGGCCGCTTCCGTCGGACGAAACACTCGTAGCCTTGTCCCGAGCTGGGACCCCATTTTTGAAAGCATATCATTCGAAAGAGGTACAAATACGTGTATTGCTGCAAAAGTACAGTTCAAATACAATTTTCAATTAGTTCACAAGATTACCTAATTAGATCTATAACTTTCTTCTACTGTACTCGTAGGTATTTTAAATTCGGCACAACTTTTCATCACTTTCGAATAATGTGGTTTTAAAAAAATCGGGCTCTTGGAGAGCGCGGGACAGTGCTAACTTCTATTTGAATGTCTTTATCGATGCCCGCAATGAACAGCGCCTCTAGTGTATGAAGTTATCCCTCAAATACGACTCTAACGCGTACTCGTGCACGTACGGATCGAAACGGGGAAACAAACAGTTTCCATAGTATTTGACATTTTAACGTAACCGTGATCCAGATGTGTTAGTTAGGGATACGCCCATCTGTTTAATGGATGAAAAATATTTAATATCAAATATAGTATGTTAAAAATATTGTCCTGAGTGGTTGGCCTAAAAAATCCTTGGCCAAACTGTGATTAATTAAAAATACAAATATTTTTATTAAACCTTCCACAAACAATAAATTTAATAGCAACAAATTAAACAAGGTCATGTGCGGGTAGTTCGAAAAACTCAACACTCGGTGACTACGGCTGTCGCAACACATGGTCCCCTATCGTTTGGCGTAATTTCATATGCCATAAATGTTATGTTAGCCATAATGATCATTTTGTCAGCATTCTTCTTTTTTCTTAAACTGTTGATTGTTCAGGATTATTAAAAGTAACCTAAACTAACCCATAGAGTTCAGTAGGATGGCTATTTCAAAACTCCTGCAAAAATTACACTTTCAGAAAAAAAAAGTACTTCACGGCAAACATTACATAATGGCATTATGAAATATGACTATATGACCAAATGAAGGGATTCACTTGAACCTGTCATCATTCAAGTAAAATATTTACTGATCTAATTGCAAAAATCTAGTTTTAAGCAAAATGCAATAAGATCTAGAGTTAGTGAAATGTACCCGAGCTCGGTGGCGCTCAATCTCGGTACTCGGCGGGAATCCAACGATATGAAATTCCAAGGCGCCCGCCGGTCCCGCGGGCCCCTTCGGATACTTTAATTTCATTAGTAACACATTTTTAATTAATCGCCGCTGGGAATTAAAAGTTTGGCATTTTGGCGGGCGTCGGAGTGAAATTCTTAATTGTAGACGATGACACTTTCCCTTTACTTTTACTTCGGACTGTCTAGTTTACAAAGTTTAATTTTATTGTTATGTCTTATGGCCATGGCTATTTTCGAAATAGATATAATTTTAAATTCAATAAAGCAAGGTACAATTGAGGCTCTTGTCAGGATTATCTCACTCAACCGAGGCCTGATTAACCAAGTAGGTAGATTAAATGGGCTCAAGCCTAAATAAAAGGGTAGGTAGGTTTCTGAAAAGCGTTGAAAATAGACTGATTTACAGGGGATTGAAACCATGATAGCAGAGAACCTTTACTATGAGTCAGTTGTATTAACTGTTTTGTACTTGATTCCTTTTTATAAGGTTATTTTTAACAAAACCTTTTTTACTAGGTAAAATAATTTGGCTAATTGATACATCGAGGTACATATATATCCGGGACCAACGATACCTGTTCACTACAGGTAAATAGTATAGGTCGTTATAAATATAGGTTCAGTGTGCACAGCGCGGTGGAAACTTTCGATTGACTCACCGCAACCTGCCGGGCGCGGATCAAAGGTCGCACATCCCTGCTTTCCGAGCCGCCTCACTTCAAACAGCTCGCCGCAACTATGGGCTATTGATCGAGGAATCAAAGCGGCGCCATCTGTAATGTGTCGCGGCAGGTGCGAAATGTGCTGCCGACTCGAACCCTCCGGTTCTGCTGAATGTGCTTCAAAATCATAAAACAAAAGCTTATATAGTTTGCTACGCAGTCTTAAATCTGAGATGTTATTGCATACACTATCCAATGCTAACAGAAACTGCAATACATTGATATATACCAACAGTCAGTTTTCAACCGGAAGTTTTATACAAATATTCTTTGACATCGCATTTCCTAGAGCCGGGCCGGGCGGCGGGGTGTTGTCCAAGCCTACCCTTTCTGTACATATTTTTTGCGAGTAAATGGAGTTCCCTTGTGCGGGAGAGCGGCGGGCACAAATGCGGCCGGACGGAGTGGCAAATCCTGTCGCGTCCGGCGGCCGCCAGCCGGAGCAAGAAACACGGCGCGCCCGCACTACCGGGACAAACGCAAGCCTTGTTCCTGCCAACTCCTACTTTACTAAAATCCCTAATTCAATTATTATTTTAGATGTACTAATCTATTGTGATAGTCGTTATTGTTTATAGCGTAGGTACGCAAGTGATGATGACGGTCTCATCAAATATTTTGCCGTAGGTAGTAATTAAATAAGGAAATATTTGAGAACAGGTTTAATCCTGTGAGGGTGGTGTTGACGTACAAAACGGATTAAATTAACTGCCTTAATTGAATTTAGGTTCGTTGTTAGGCAATGTGTCCCCGCGGCCGCGCCTCGGCCGTGTTATGCAACGACCAGCCGCCGCACCGCTATGCCTTATACCTACCTCCCACTACCTCGCCCTCTACCATTCACTACGATTACTCTCCTTCGAATCGAATCAAATATGTAATATAAATATATTTTCTAAATCTTCTATATTACGAACTGCTTTCTTATAAATTTAATGTTATCTTCGCCGTCTGCGATTTATTAATAAGACTTTCCTCGGTCGAAAAAGCTGCTCTCGACTGCGGAGAGAAAAAAACAACACAATTTCTTAGTGTACTTTATTTATAAAATATGAGCTATCTTCGTAACTCCGGCTGGCATGTCCAATCCCTCACCCTTTATCTATAATGCAGGTGGGTTGGATCTGACCGCAGATTTCCCACATACCTACCCAAGATCAGCCCGTCGAATACGACCCTCTTCCATAATATAACTGCAATTTCGCGCCTATTCACCACCAAGTCAGCCGCGATGACGTTTTACAATTAACGATATTTCCCCTTTTAGTGGTTATGAAAAATAGGATTGGCGACAGTTGATTCTCTTGGGGATCACTAGAGCGGCTTAGGTATATTTATGAGGTCTAGGGTGGGTCTGAAGTGTTTTTCAATACAATGAAGCTAGTGTGTCCAAGGGGGCTCCATGGCGCCGGCTCGGGCCAACGTCTCTATGCCTCGCGTCGTCATTTTTCACCGGCGGTCGAAGGTGCCCTTAAAAGGAACTTTATTGAGTGAACGGCAGCTGTTTTGCCGTGAAAAATGTTTTTCCGGCCCGCTGTTAGCTTACGTGCACCATTTTATTTTCATATTCTTGGGTAATTTCTTCCGGTTCCGAATATAAGTGATTATTGCTTACTGGTCGTACACGTTTCTAGCCTAAAACTTTTTCATTTCAGATTCTAAACGAAGGGTTCAGTCGACATCATTACATATCTGCGCATTAAACATCTGCACACTTTATCTTGTTTGAATTGCCTGAGATGTGTAGGTACTCATATAGTATAGTAGCACGTATATTAATATTGACATTGATAAAATTTCCATTCTGCAAGGGGTGAGAAGTGGCATTCGATGTTTCTCGTTGGACTTGGTAGCACAACAAAAGCGGTATCGAACGCAATTCAAAATTCAATATCACCGAAGCACAGAGCGGGCGCGGGCGCCTCCTCCGAATAACAATAATTTGGCAGCCAGCATCCGCCAAATTCTGGACGTGTTCGTTCCATTTTTAAATTTGACAGGTCTCGGCCGCATCCCGCGGGCGCCATGTTGTTGGGCCCAATAACTCAGCGCGTAATGTAGCGCGAATGCGACACGATTGTTGTCATTTTCGCAAATTATGCGAGCGCTACATGCCTGCCAATGTTTATCTGTGCTCATGAAAGCAATAAATAACGCGTGCCTGCTCTACGCAGATATTACAAGCACTAGTCTATTTGCTCTGAAATATTATTGTGATGCTCGTTGCGATAATGAATGTGTCAACGACCTCTACGCGTGGAGCCTTTCCGTTCGTGTAACACTTCTTGATCAGAAATTTATGATGTAGTACATTATGTATGACTATGTACATTTGTTATACATATGTATGTATAATAGTTATGTTTATGTATAATAGTTCTCTATGAATTGTGTTTAGATCAATAAGTAAGCGATTTTTTAAAATGGACAGTGCAACATATTTTTTATTTATTTACAGCCAAAATCTAACAGAAAGTGATTAATTAGTCATAATTTTTTTTTTTTTGCGCAGAAATATCACGAGTACAATGTGGAGGTGGCGCGCAAGGACGGCTTGCTGCTGGTGCGGGAGCTGGCCGCGGAAGTCAAAAACCACATGGACTTCAAAATCAACGCTGTAATGGTAAGTGGACTAATTTTTTCTAATGTTACAGCTTAGGAAATAGTTAGGTACTTGGGTAGTTGGACTAATTAATAATTATCCTGTACACAACCGCAAACAAAGTAAAACGTAGTGTTTGGCTAAACTATATTTACTTGGTGCGAATGTAGAAAAAATACCTTCTTACCTGCTGCACAATTATAGAAGTCATGTTATTTTAATCTTGAATTTTCCAATTTTGTTTTTAAACTGCGTTTACGTTATCATTTCAATCATTTTTTTTACGAAAAACTAGAAAAAAGATTGTACTTGCTTAGTTTTCTTACTTATATCATGTCAATTACGTACAGGTACCTACTATTACCAAATTTTAAGATTTTTGCGACACCATAGTAGTGTCGACGAATTATCCGTTTTAGTAAAAGAAGTTAATATTATTCAGGTTTGCATTAAGATCTTGTCCAATATTCGGTAATTCGTTTCCTTAAAGTAAGTTCTTTTTTAAATCTCGCGTTGCCAAATTGAATGTACGCGGCGAGCGCAGCGCTTGAAACTGGTTCATTTAGAATTTGCCAACGTTGCTAATCCCGTGTGAATTTCAACCCTTTGGGATATGCATTCCCGGATAACTCGCTGGCTAAAATTAATTTGCACCAGCTCAAATTAAGAATTCGCTAAAATATTTCTTCAAAACTATAATTTAAAACAAGTACTCCTGCCATCAAGTACTGCTGATGATTGACCCATTGATTTTAACCATAAACAACAACGAAACTTATGAACAGAGTCAAGTAACTGGACCAAAGTTACAAACGAAAAACGCGCAATAGGAATGTGACGACCCAGTTGCGAAGTGCTGAGATATTGCGGCGACATCGGGTGGAACCACATTAACATATTCAGCAATGGCCGATACCTCCCTCCCGCTCAGCGTCCGACACAATTCTGTTATTAACTCTCGTTGTGTTTGTTTAGGCGTACCCAAAACTAGTGGTTTATATAAAACTAACCATGGTATGGACCGCGTCGGTTCATTCAAGCGTCGCTACCGGCTTTTGTCGCTCACAATCATAGTAACTAGATTGATAAAAGCCCAATATGAGGGTGCATCATACTCATGAAAAGAGTTCAGTATGGGGACCCTTGATCGTAATAATCTTGCTAGTGTTTTGCGAGCACGAGCCTCGCTCCTAGCTTGGCGCTATCTCCCGACGAGCCCGCGCTTCCCGACACACCCACTGATATTGGAATTCTTTTAAATTTCAAACAACGTGCTACCGCCGATGCGTCTGTATCTCGTTCAACTTTTCAACTGACGCAGACCTGACAATATCGTGGGAATAACGCCACTCGAACCAGCCGTTGCCCAGAATACTTACGGAGAACTTTTCTCGAGATGTTGAAACACAACTGCCCTACGTAAGACAATATAATAATAATGGTGTATCCCTCAATAATAACGGTAGCCCAATCATTCTAAAAGCACTCAAGGCAAGCAAATGCTCAAGCCTAATAAGCAATAAAACTCGATATCGTCGTGTGCTTACTTTTAGACTTGCTTTACTCTGAACAAAGTTTGTTGAGCGTGTACTTACGTTTTGGTAAAACATGTAGTAATTCGGCGAAGTCGAGCTCAAAGTTTTACGAAGGACTGATGTTTGGAGTGTGAAAGCCAAGTTGGAGCGTAAGCCATGGGGACGCGACGTAATTATTCGATCCGCGCCACCTCCCGAATGTCATTTGCGGTTTTTGTCCGAACTCTGGCATTCTCCTTACCGTAAAAGTTCGTTTTTGTCGATTCGCACGCCGCCCTCCCTAATGAAGGCCTACAGGAATCAATTAACCAGAGGGACTGGAATGTTTTGTGATTTGTACTCGGCACGCAATTCCATCAAAGCGCCTCAATTCAATAGCTTGCAACCATTTCCTCGATGCCAGCAAATTCAATCGGTGATCAAAATCTTTCATTGGCTGTTCATTACGGGAATTCTGTTCGATGCGGCGCTCGGCGGTGGCCGGATTTATGTTCAAGATTTTACCTCGATACAAAGCGAGGCTAAGATGAGCAACAAAAAATTATGTAAATGTATTACGGGAAGCCAAATTGATAAATGAAGCATTAGGAGATCTAGGGATGTATTCAATACCTTATGAGTATAAATTAAGCACTTACCTTTTAAGGTCGCATCGCCTAAAAACTTAACTGAACGTATCGTCTGTAACGGATAAATGACATTAAAGATTTCATTTAAACTGAAAAGGGTTTGCCTAGCGCCATTTAATGTAAATTTTGAGCTTTCACGTCTGCATAGGTGCCTGCATAGCGCTTTAGCGACTCAAAGTGGAATATTCTCTGGGCGTCGCGGGGCCGGGAATCTCGCTGAATGCACCCGTTTCTCTGTGTCCATATTTGCATTCTGACTGTGCACTCCCAATTTAACGCATTGTTGGGTGAGCACCAACTTCTTTACTAGCGAGAGTAGCAAGTTGCCTAAGCCCCCGCCGATTGAGTCACGTCGGCGGTTTATTGCGCCTACTCAGCCCGCACTCGTCCTAGCTGACTAATACACTCAAGATTTACGCACATTATTAAACATAAAAAGTAATGCCGCACCGTCGCACGTTAGGTGAGCTTACTTATGTGAAATCTCAAATGGTTACATAGATATAGGTAGGTATTATACGAGGTGCTTGAGTATATTAAGCGACCTCGCTACAGGGAATCACGACGCCCACTCAGTATCACAATACATACAGCAAATCCCATGCAAATTAACTGAACTAGCGGAGATCAAACCTATTTCGGATAGTTTTGGTTTCGGGCGCTGCGGTAAAGGTTTCCCTTGCATAATTAAATATGCTGCAGAGTTGTTGCTGTGATATTTTATATGAATTGATTCATTAAAATCCTCCATGTAACCGATGTAATACGTGAAAATTGTACAGTCCCATATAAGTATTATCATTGTTTTTGTTTATTTAATACGCAATTATTTTATGTAGCGCAAAGCTCTTCATGTGAAGCACAGATTTCTTGTGGCGAAGAATTTGTCTCGTTTACTACGTCCCTGAGCATAGTTTACACGGCATGAATGCAACACGGCACATTTTGCAACTATCTGTGAAGTATATATATTACAAGCTTATTTCTATAACGGTGTTCGTAAGCTGGAAATTATGTTACGCGACAACGATTTATTAAACTAAAACAAAACAATTGAAAAAATTATCATTCATGTATACCGCGTGCTGTGTCAAATTCTCCCCGATTACCGTTACTGTACCTACCCTAAATTTTATCCTCGAGTCAACAAATATTCCTAACGCTCTCAAATCCACCACCGTTACTTCTAATGGTGTACAATAATACGTATTTTACGTGTATATCGACACAGTCGAAATTACAGCCACCGTCGAAAGTAAACCGATTTTATTTCTCGCTATTTTTGCCGAGCGCGTCTCGCACATCAAAGACGCCGATACCTTTACGTGTTGAAGCGTAGTTGAAATTCCTTTGCGTACATAAACGTTAGTAAAATGAAGCTGAAATTACGGAAGCTTTGCCCCGCGGTGGGCGCTGGCGCATCGATAGAGCGATAAATCATAATAATGTAATAGGCGTAATGTAAACAGTGCCCGTGGGAAGATGGCCACCCTCTGACCTCTATCCGCCCCCTTAATGCCGCTCATACTTTATTTAACCAGAGAGCAAAAATGTACAGGATTTTTTATTGCACGATGTGAATTAAAAAATAAGAGTGTCTTTTTAATATTGTGAACTACGTTACAATACATTAAGAGGATACGCTGTAATGTTTTAATTTCATACTTATACCAATATATCCCCGTGTAGACAGAGGAAATTAGTGACATTAGTAGCGATTTCATAATTTGACAACACGCGCGCGCATTAAGCTCGAGCAATTAATTATGGCATCGGCTATATCTCGGCTAGAAGTAATTTTGACACAGCATCGGCTAATTAACATGGGTTTACTACTTTTCAACGCAATGCAATTGTTTGAGTTTAAATATAATTAAGCCGCAGAAATTAAGTGCAGCCAGAATCCTGTTAACAATTTGCTGCCATATTACTATTATTTTGTTTAAATCAGTTCAGTTAAAACTTTTGAACTTTGAACTCATGTGAACAACCACGGGCGTAACTTTCAAAAGACTGAATTGATAATTCGCATTTTTTCCAAGAATATAGTATCACATTGTTTTTATGATTTGCCTGTCTAAGACTTACAAATTAACCATTTTTTTTTAACAGTTCCATTATTTTTCACATGCCTGTACTACTCAAGTGTCATTCGTAAATAGGTACTTAGTAGCAAAATTCTATTAAACATAAAGTTTTTTATACGACAGTGGTAGTGCCGCGCCGTACTAGTGAAGGCGGGCGCATAAGAGCCAGTGACGGCTGTAAAAGAACGTGGCAAATGTCCACATATTCTTGTTTTATGTGTGGTTTAGGGAGCGCGCATGGAGCGAACTTCCGTTTACTTTTCAACAACAAACAACCATAATCTGCATGTTATTCAAATGTAAGCAAGAAGTTGACACTTTAGCGGAGTGCTGTCAAAACAAGTCGTTGCTGCTTTACGGGAACATTACCTTAATATATCGAAGGTCGAAGAACGCATTCATGTAAACTGCTACATATATGTAGGTATACAAGTTCGCCTTGCCTTCACACCGTCCACCTGTTGTGTGCTTACAACTCGGTGTAACTCGATTCATCACTTGGCATTGTTTTCTAGAGATTACAGTTCGAAACTTTATCGTTTTCCAAGGATTCAGTCATCAAATTTTTAGGTATTACTTGGTAGGTACTTTTGCTAACTTTAACATTATAATAGCCAAAGAGTACAAGAAGTATTTAACACTGGATTTAAATAATCTTATTATGAAGATATTCACTGAACCGTTACCTAGTTCAGAAAAAAACTCAAAAGATTAGTCAATGCAAGACATCCTGTAGGAGCACACAATAACAATTTACCACTAAATCTAAAATTCATAATGTCACAGTCACAATGTCAAAGTAAGTAAAGTTATAAAATAAATTAGAATATTTATTTATTTTACGCAATAATTGTCACAAATGACAAACTTATAGGCTAAACAAAGCAAAAGAGAAAAATAACGTAACTTAGGACAGGACTTAAAAAACTATTTTTTTTAAACTGCATGTTAGACAAGTCCAACTTCCTGAAAGATATCAATCGCCGAATCCAACTCAACTGGGCAGCATTCCGTAAGCTACGCAAAATATAGTATCCCAATTACTGCTCAATACAAAAACCTACCACCTATTCATATGTTTATGCAGCCTCGGAGATGCCACTCTCCCACAAGAACAATCTGCGACGTGCTCATAATATGTTACGGTTGCTCGCTATAGGTATCGTGTGCTCACATGTGTATAAATTCCGTTGCAAGCTAAGTGCAAGGCGCACCGCCAAATTCCGGAGGCATGCCGCAGGGCGCGGGGCGCGGGGGCCGGAAGTAGACCACTGCACTTGCCGACCTTAATGCCGCCATCAGCAAATTGCGAAACAGCAGCTGCTTGTGACAAGAAATCTCAGACATGATTCACGCCATTGGACCGCAATCGGCGCCGGAAATTGCTATAACAATCATCTCCGATGCCACGTTTACGACGCCACAACAACCGTCAGTAATTTTAACCATCACATCATGAATACCTAATAGTGCTGCGTCTTCAAACTTAAAACGGGTATAGCGGCGATCCCTATTCAGTTTTTATGAGGCCGTAACGATTTGAGAGAGCATTCAAAATCCTCTCTCGGGCTGTCGACACCTTCAACAGATTAAACATCTCTGACGTGGCGGAAGTAATATCGAACATTTCTAAAGGATCGAGTAATATCTGTCGGGTGTGTACTTGGAGAAGCGCGGTGTTATTAAATACCGTCTCACGGGCTGAGTGCACCGTGACCCGTATCCACTCGTTGCACCGCCCGGACTTATACGAGTGGACTTTATTGATTCGTAGTCTTGAGACGGTGCTTCTCTCCCGCTCCCTCTCGCCGCGGGCTGCCCCGGGCGCGCCGCTGCCGCTTGTTCGTCGCTCGTCGCTCGCCGCTCGCCGCTCGTCGCTCGCCGCTCGCCGCTCGTCGCAGGTCGCGGCTCGCTCGCCCGGAGAGCAGACCCCGCAGGCTACTTACTCAATATTCCAGAGGCGCGCCGAGACGCCTGCAGTAATAGGACGCTTAGGTAACACGCACTGTACTCAACGAGAGTTTTATACGCGTCCATTTTAGAAATTGCATGTCACTCTCGAAACCCTTCGGGCGGTTTATCAATAACCCCCATTATGGGAAAGAATTTGGTCCTTCGAATAAACTTCTGAATTATTGGTATTTACTCTAAAAGGCCTTTACTTCTTTAGAGTTTGCGTTATTTATTTAACGGATGCCACAACGTTTTTGTTACAGTAAGACCTCAGCTAATTGCTTGCCTCTTTGGTCCAAATGTAATAAATAACATAAACGGCATGCTAAAAATTAATTACTATCAATATTATGAGAATTATGTGCAAAGTAAATAGGTATCACAAAGATACTTGAAAACAGACTTAACAAAAAAAACACTTTAATTACTATCCTTTGCCTCGAACAAAACTGTACCGCAAACAATGTAGAGGAAATAGTGCAGTTACAAAATATGTATAAAGTGCAACAACAAATCGCGAAACTAGTTTGTTGTTGGTGTCATGATAAAGTGCACCCCCCAGCTAAGGGAGTGAGGGGGTGAGGGGAGGGGGAGGCGGAGGCTTCGTGCAAACTTTAATAGCAATGCCTCACTGCGGGCACCTCGTGAATGGAATCTTAGCAGCCCGCGGGTTCGATTCTATGCAGTATGCAATCAAAGATTTGTAAGTTAAATGCAATTTTCCGCGAGCAGAGGCCCTCTGATTTTTTGATATATTTTTTCTTTTGTTGGCTATTCAGAATTGGAGAGTATGTAGCGAGAACACTATCAGAACTGATTTAAGCATTTTTTAAGGTTCCGTATAGACAACGATGACGCGGCACCTTAAATATTAAAGCAGGTAGAGTCGAATTTAGGTCAGTGGTGGTTTGTGTGAAATAGAAAACGCAACTTCATTCCATAATTTTACTATCATTATTATGTTACATCGACTAAAAAAGCCTGTTACCAAAAAATGCACTTCAAACGCTGGTTATAACGCTAACGCTGGTTCTGTATACCTTTTTTCTGTTTTGGTTGTTATATGTGGTGTTCAATAAAGAGTTATTGTATTGTATTGTATTGTATAAACTAGTTAAATAGATCATTGATTATTCTCTGAGATTATGACACGTTATAGACGAATTGAATTGGAACTCTTGGCGGCGCTGGTTCAGTGCGTTTGAAACCCGTAGCGTCCCGTAGCACTCGCGTAGACACGTAGCACCCACGTAGCACTTCGTTGGGTCTTAGCCGCTAACGATTACTGATCACATTGGTTCGCCCAATTCGTTGAGGACAAATTAAATTAGCTC
Source organism: Pandemis corylana (assembly GCA_949127965.1). NCBI lineage: Eukaryota > Metazoa > Arthropoda > Insecta > Lepidoptera > Tortricidae > Pandemis > Pandemis corylana. The sequence continues at coordinate 12,776,149 of OX421851.1, read as the reverse complement.
TATATAGTTCGTTTTCTTAATCTACGTGTAAATAAAATGTAAGTTGAATTTATTTACTTAAAAATACACAATACTTTTAGATTATGTTGCTCAAGTCGACTGACGAGCAAAAATGACGAGTCGCTTTTCGTACATCTCTGTATTTTTAATGACAGAGAAGAGAAAAAAACTGTTTCCACAGCTACAATAAAGGTAACTGTTGCTATTAAACAAACAAAAACAATGTTTAAATGAGCATAATTTTGTGATCTGTATTTATTAAAATATCTCTAAGCAAGCTTTAACAATATTCACCTAAAATCAATAAAACAGTCTTAATACAAATTACTCTTAACATTACTACGTAACAAAGGCGATCTCAAGGCCATGTCAATGATTCCAATAGAAGCTTGAAGGTATTTTCCGCCGCAAAAGTTTAATCTATCGCATTACTGTATGAGTTGGTAGGTACAGCTATTGGGCGGGAAACCTTGTAAGGGTGGGGGCGCCGAGGGCAGGGGCCAACGACCTGCGTTTTCATATCTAATAGGATTTTAGTGACCAGCGTCCGGGTTAATTAATGCTGTATTCATAGCGAGTGTTGAACACTGATTCATTACTGAACCTTTTTTGGGTAACAGGATACATGCTGAAACGCAGTATAGTTGAACATTGTGAAGCATTTAGGTCGTTAGGTGCGCTTTTGTTAAGCCGTTTTGCAGGAAAAAATATTCTTGTTAACATTTGGAGTACCGTGCTTTGAAATTGATTTTGGCTGGATAAATTTATTATTAGATTCTTTTCTAAATATCTACCACTGAGTAGTGGTTCAGTGCGTGGGTGAGTGGTTGGATCCATTCGAACGAGTATGTAAATTAAGCGACGAGCTAAAATATCGGGCCACTGTCCAGATGCAGATTTGGCTAGGTACCGATTTAACAAATACAGGATAGCCAAATTGTAAAAAGTACTTAAAACTTCACGAGGCAATTAAATCAAATTTAGTAGCTGGAATGCTAATGAATACTTTTCGTAACAAATGGAGCACATTTGCCAAAAAATGTATTAAAATTATGCGCTACGTATAAGCAGAAAAAAATATGCAAATACTCGCTCGTCTGGGTTGTTTCACTGAATAAAAGAATATCCGCTGTATAAAGGTACCATACCATCCCTTATATATCTTGTTGGAATTAGAATACATTGATATTCGAACAGACCAAAATACAGAAAAAGGGTGGAGTAAAGAATGTGGTCAAATTAAGGGTAGGAGCCGTGGAACGCACGGTTATCGTCCCTTAATGTAATACCGTTTAGTTTGGGTTGGAGTTAGGGATTGCAATCCCGCACTGTATCCAATCCCGCGGGATTTTTGCTGGATTGACTTCGTAACAGCGGGATCCTGCGGGATCCCGCGTAGTTTATAGCTTTTTTATGGAATTCAAAATAATAAACTTTATTATGCTTATACTCAACTTTTTATTAAAAATACAAAAATCAACAACGCCTTACTTACTAATAATTGGCTAATTATTTCACCAGTTTGGCTACTTATTTATTAATAAAAGGTCGAGTCCAGAAACATAAAAAAAACATCAATATTTGGTAGAACTTTGTAGGTACTTTTGTACTATACTAGTTAACTAAAAATATCAATTCTAATCTTATCTGAGGTAATAGTCATAATCAGTCTTTTGTATTCACAAAGAGTATCATATGAATTTAGTTTACTAATACTCTTTTAATTTTTCTTACTAAATAATTAATCGTAACGTTAGAAATATGAACCGGCTGATGCTTGCGGATTCGCATTGCTGATCCGCAAGATATTGCGGGATCCCGCAGAGCCTAAAATTGAGCTGGATTCCGCTGGATCGCGGGATCCCACTTTGCTGGATTGCAATCCCTAGTTGGAGTCAAGGAGTTGTTGGCAATAGAAAACTTGCGCGGGACACAGATTTGGTTATACGCGTGTGGATACTCGTATGATAAGGTTTTACTACGAATACATAATTGTTTACTGTGAGACCTTTACTGGCGACGATGACTATAATGACGCTTTACGCAGAGTTAGCACCTACCAGAGCTGTGGTTAATAACGTAACATTTTCTACAGGGCGCTCTCGATTAGCGGGCATGCTCAAGATTAAGTGTAATATCTCAGTTAATTTGAACAATACAAGTGAAATAATAATAAGTAATAGAAGCAGGTTGTGGGAATCATGTTGTACTTGATGCGGCTAGCAACCCATCACTATTTTGATTCCTCTTTCCACCTATAGGCCCACAATTATGCTTAACGTGACCTAGGTGTTGTTACCTTAGACTCTGTCTAGCCCGTAAGGGATAAAGAAATGATTTATGTATGTATGTATGTGAAGAAATAAAGTAAAACGTGTCGATTTAACTTATTTCATCTTTGTAGTGTAGTTTATGCAGTACGCTTCTTGATCCTCTTGGACTCTCCAATTACTCGACGAGTATAGGACCTCAGTAACAAATCTCTGCTCTTTTCGATCATCCGGGTCCTGACTCCTGAGCAAGCCGTTTTGCGAGGCAGCAACATGAGGCATGGTTTCGTTTAACACAAGGCTCAAAATTGAACCGAACCTGCTCGCTCTAACTGGACCGGGTTATCCACCAACCTATTTCTATAGAAGCGGCTTTCTAGTGTCTCGGTCCTCCGCCAAGTAGACGTAGACCTCTTTTTCTTCTCGATGGGAGAGTAACAAAAAGCTTGTTTTGTGAGACGGGAGTCCTCTTGTCACAATGTCTGACCAATCCATCGCCAATTAAGGATTTCTGCGTGAACAGGACGTCGATTAATTCCATAGTACGTACTTAGATAGTCTATGACAATTGCACAACATACTTCTTCTGTGTTGGCTACAGCAAGAAGTGTAATCGGATCACGGCGGGAACAGGAGACATATTGCTTTTGCCGGCAACTGCGCCGCGTTGGCAAACGTGAATGCTCAAAATGTTAGTCATTTCACCACAGAAATTAGTTTTTGCGACGACGCACTGTGGTCCAGCTTGTATGGAGCAAGTGTCAAAAGTCGATATCATTTGTAATACGAAGAAAAATCATAAAATACTTTTATGTTTCGATTCTTTACTATAAAATCTATATTTATAATTTGGTAAAAATAAAAATTTTATTTTAAATAATGTTTTATTGTAAATTTTGAGTTGAAAAAAAAAAAAAAAAAACATTTTTTATTAGTTAATTAATATTTTAATGCATTTTTAGAGAAACTATTTTTAATCAGGCTGTTTTGTTACTCTCATGTTAGACAATGAAAATTTTATTAAATGAATGTATTAATTATTTGCAAACTCTTAAATAAAAAAACTCTTATGTATAATATAATGCTAAATTTAAACGATTAAAAATCTAATAAGTTTTTGACTGAGTCAGACAAAACGGTCATTTTTTTCCTGGGTAACTTCCTAAGACCTGTGATGAGGGGGTCCGAATTTAACAAAAGTCGATTCAGAAGATCAGTGTTCGTTAAAACGCGAGTCATTTTTCTAGTATTATTGAGTCTAAACAATTTTATGTTTTTATTTGTTGATTCAGCAGCTTCTTCTGAGAGCTCTCCTATAGATACCATCATATGATCTATAATTTGGGACCCATGAATCAGAACTTTATGCATAGACGCTGGCAAATTGTACCACGGATATTCCTCAACCAGCTGTCGAGCCGTTTCTAAAGCGAACTCCTTAAATCTATCTGCATTAATTTTATACCCAGAATTTAAGCAATTAAGTATTGTTCCACACCTGTCAATGAGATCTTGTCTAATTCCGGTAATGCTAGCTGAAATAGCGGAGTTGGCAAAAAACCTACGGGCTGTATTTCCGTCGTTTGAGTTGCCGCTTCCTCCACTGCGTGGCTTGTCTACTATCAAACCTAACTTCCGCTTAAAGTCACTTTGAATCGCGCTTTTTCTTACTGCTAGTTTTTCCTTTTCTTCAGCAGATCGTATTTGCCATTTTCTTATCTCAAGACGATATGACAAGTGTACAAAATATTCAAAAAATCTTATCCATGAATGTAGAGGCGATAACCCAAACCCTAACGTTGTAGTATCAATCTCTTTATTTAGACACATGTCTATTTGATTCATGTCCTTGGGTGTCGCTTTACATAAATAACACCTGCTAGCAGATGCCGTGTCAGTCAATGCATTACAAATTTTGCCGTCAACCATTGTTAATTGCAGTTCATGGTGAACTTTTAATTCTTTGCCGCCCGTTAAGATACATGTTGTTGGTATCAAATTATTAATTTTCTCTTTATAGTAATCTGCTTCTTCCATTGATAATTGTTTAGTTTCTTTTGCGAATTGGAAACGGACAGGGCGACAGTATCGTGTTGACGATGGGCGAGGATTCTTCCATAATACAGTTTCTTCTTCTGTTGTGGAAACCACGGAAACAAGACGCAAAGGCACATTTATGATGTTACGAATAAACTTCCATCTTCTAAATCTAAGTCATTAGAAAAGCACTGTTTGTATTCACTGTGTCCCGTACTGCCGTCAAATCCCCATTTGCCAAATAACACAACTTCACCTAAAGTCTCAGGGTCTATATTTGAAATCATTGTATTTTGAGAAATTACTATTCTAGAAGCTGTGTGGTCCAATAAAGTTTGTAACTCTACTTCTGCAGACTTTTCAGTAATTTCCAGGTCTTTAGGGTAACACTGCTTTTTCGCATCTAAAACCTTTTGATACGAAGGCAAAAGTGGAGATGTTTTTTTGTTAATAAACTCTTTAATTAAAAGGTATTGGTGTTTTGTTAATTTGGCTTCTGTTATTAAAGACAAAATCTCATCTGGGTTTACCTCACATTTATTAATGTCACTTTGTTCACACGATGTCGATGAAGTATTTTTGATAGTATTAATGGCAGAATTATCAATTTTTGACAGGTCCGCTATTCTTCTTCGCTGTGTTCGCTTACTGCAATCTTCAAAGTTTTTCTTTGGTCGACCGATACTGAGTGTATTATGGTCATGACCAGACAATTGTTTTGCACTTGTCGGTTCGGCCACATTCTTCGCTATGTCTATAGTTTCAATGACGCTCAACCATTCTAGGTGTGTACTGATTAATAAATGCCGTGTTCTATTTGTTTTTTTCCAATATTCTGCCAGCTTTTTGGTTATGTATTGAATGCGCTTACGAAGAATGTCGATTTCAACGTTCTCAGCATCCGGCACTATTCTGAACACTATCTCAAGTACACGTCGAGCTTTTTCTATATATGTTCCTTTTAAAAGATGCCACTGTTCAAATAGGAACATTCTTGAAAACTGTACTTGAAAAAAAGAACCTGGAACAAAGACAATTGTTACAATTAGAAAGTGGTAAAAATTCGTAGCACCACTACGATTGGCGTAGAGGTCAAATTACTAAAACTTCCGGCAATTTCCTGCAAGTACTAATAATTGTCCTAGTAACTACAGTACTGTAAGCTAATTTTCTATGCAAAATTATTACGGGGTTAGCGGGGGTACATTGTTGAAACTCAAAGTTAAAAATACCCTCAAGGAAAAATTATTGTTAATTTAGGCGTCTCGTAGCTCCCTTATAAATCTAAATGTTTAATGTAAAAATAACAAAATCAATTACAATAATAAGTATACATACCTTTGTCATTAATATCCATTATGAATCACTAGGTTACAAAAACCAAATTGTTGGAACTTCGTCAACAAACAACTTCCACTTTAACGGATTGCTGGTAAGACTCAAAGCGCGCAGTAGATGTGTTCCCTTCGGAGGTCCGGAATACAATGATTTAATCTTATCACTACAAAACTATTTATAGTTTTGGGTGTCAGCTGTATTAGTGACGATATAGCCGAGTACTAATCTCAGCCCAAGTAATGTTGATTATCTAGACTTATGACCTATGAGTGGGACCACAGTGCGACGGCCTGATTCTATATCTCCAGTGATTTTGCTTAACAATATTTAGGTAAGTAATTAGGCGTGGGTGAATAATAGTATACTTAGTAAACCATGTATTCAATGTAGATTAGTGGTTAGACAAATGATCTCTCAAGAAAAGAGTCGTGGGTTCGAACATGAGTTTGCACCTCTGAGTTTTAAGGGATTTGTGTGAAACTGCATTTCAAATTTACCATGAGCTTTGCGGTGAAAGAAAAAATTGAGGGTACACTTGCACATAACCTGTAAATCAGTTCAATGGTGTGTGTGAAGTTCTGAATCAGAGCTGGGCCCGCGTGGGAACTATAGCACAAGCCCTCTCATTCTGAGAGGAGGTCTGTGCCCGGCAGTGGGGCGTATATAGACTGAAGATGATGGAGATAAAGTGGTTGTAAAAAACAGACTAACTTAAATGTTGTTGATTGACAGAGTTCACACATGAACTACTTGTTGAAGTATTTATTTATAGTTACAAAACACTTATACACTTAATGTGTAATTACTTAAATATAAAAATATAAATGTATTTCAAGATAAATTAATGTTGTTTAGTTTTCCATTTACATTTAGTCGTCCATAAATGTGGCATAAAATTACCTACCAGGTACATGTGTACTGTATTGCGTGGTTGTACCAGATGCTATCGTGTAGAATTTTATAAAAACCATTCGTATTTAAATCCTTCATTTACTTCGAACCGAAAAGCTGACTAAATCTAAATAACTTCCATCGGATGACTCTTTGAGAAACGAACTTGCACGCGACAGCTCGACTAAGTAGCAGAGAAGCGGTACTTAGCTCGCAGCGAGGTAGGTACTTAATAATATTCTGCAGAAACCTATTAACTTTTGACATAAATGTACTAACATTGTTTCTAGGATGTTGGAAAGTAGGTAATAATTCAAAGAATACATCCGTATTAAGTCCTCGTAACATTTTCAACATGAAACTACGGTGAGACTCAATCATAATTACACATAAACGGATAACTCACGTATAAAAAGTTTTTTTATGCGTGAGTTATCCGTTTATGTGTAATTCCTCGTAACATTGTCAAATGTTACAATTCATAATCATAATGTATTGGTGAAAGCCTCTATGAACAGGGTGTAAGCACCGAGCAGCAACGGACTGCTTCTAGCATAGCTTTACATTACACCGCATTTTTTTCTGCCATATTTCGCGGGGTCTAGTAATATAGGTAAATCTTTTCAAAAAACTTTGTTTGAAAAGTAACCCGTTGCTCGTCATTGTATTTACACTTATGCCAAAATACTTTATGTTTGCGAATGATTTCCAAAAAAAAATCCACATGAACATTTTTTCCAAAATTTATAAATTTTGGGTTTTTCTTACTCAGAATCGTTTACCCTATCGATTCCCATACAAGAAAAAGTGCGTCCCAGATTTAACTATGGAATTTATTTTCCTGTTCGACACGTTCCATACATACCTATATTAAAAAAAAGTGACGAACTTGAATGGAAATTTTGGGAAACGCTCTTGTACAAAATTAAATAAAAAACAAAACACGCATACGACTTTGCAATGCGCCTGTTACCATCCATCTCCAGTCCTCGTTATGAAATAACAAACTCGCGTCCTTAATTTTACTGCCTGGTACTGTATATTGTGTGGTACATTCAGTAATGCAACCTTGCAACCAACCAAGAGCACATTTCAACTTGCCAACCGTTCTACGAAGACGACACACGCGGCAACGAGTCGGAATCATATTCAGCGAATGCCTCCGTCGCGTTTATCTGAGCAGTTTATCTCGTTTTTTGCCGCATTCCTGCCTTTACCGGCACAGTCAAATGCGAGGTTCCATTGCTCACGTACTGCCTCTATTCGTGATAAAGACGAAATGTTATTTTCGCACACCTTGCACCCTACTTTTTCCCTTTGTATTTGTAGTTTCGTTATTTGAGCTTTTATTGCGTTAGTAGTGTCAGGCAGGTCCTCAATTTGTGTAAGGTAGCTATGCAGGTTTAAGTATAAAGCTACATTTTCCAAAACTCATAGAGATTGTTTTCGTACAAATATTTTGAACAAGTTTCCATGAGCTTTGAAATTGAATCGTAGTCGAAGCTATTTTAATTTAAAATGCCGACCTTATGGGTCTGTCGATTTTTTTTAAAAGGCTGAAAATGGTGAAATGTGATATCTTTTACGTTTTCACCTCCTATATCTCGCAGTACTGTTTACCACGTAAGGGGGAGACGTGATTTATGTACGTATGTATATATCTCGCCAGTTGGAAAACATCTGTTTACACAATTTCACGTGAATCGATTGAGAAATATGGTTCAAAGAGGAGACAGCCATACATACGAAAGTATAAACGCTATGCTCGCGCATCGCGCTCACTCGGTCAAAAAACATTTTATTTAATATCGGCAAAGAAAAGTTTAAGTATTTAAGCCTCATACGATTCACTATTTTTTAATGTTTTCACTTATTAATGCCTAAAAAACAAAGATTTACACCTCAACACGAACAGAATGGCCGGTATCATAATCAGCGGCACACAGAGTTGGCGATGGCGCACCGAAAGCGTCCAGAATTTAGCTCGACAATAAGGTTGAAAAATCGTGGGGATTGCTCCGCTGCGGGCGTCGAGTCCCCAGAAAAAACGACGCTAACATTTCGCACTTAATGAAACTGTGGCTGAAACAAAATAAGGCAGCGTCGCGTTTACGGAGAAACACGGTATTGTTTTGCGAACGTCGGCCTTTTCATCGCGCATCTTAATGGCTCAGATCAAACGCTTGAGGTGCCACAGATTGTAGGCGGAATTAATATTTCAATTAACGTGGCATTCGTGGTTATACATGCCTACTCTAACGGAATAACTTCATTTCTGTTCATCTAATAGACAATGTTGTTATACAAGTTTCTCTTACCTGGGATTTTATCTATAGAAGAAAACCCCTTTATTAGGCGGGTTGAGACGCCTCGGCGTCCTCCGGGCGGCGTGGGGCACGTCGTGGAGTGCAAGTTTTAATTACTTCGCCTCTACTTTGCGCGTAAACCCCGTTCCTCCAATATTCGTCTCACAAATAAAAACACGCGGGTTAAATGCGAGTATGACCAATGTACTGTTGGACCAGCGGAATCGTGAGTCACACACAGAAAATGTCAAAGTATCCCCTGTAGTAGTGTAAGCATTCCCTGGCAAACTAAATTATTAGAACACTACTACGAGAACGTTCTTTAGTAAGTCAGGCATCAAAATGTTTCAAATTGAAGCGATTAGTTTGATTGAATAGAACATCTATTTTACGCCTTACTGCCTTCTTCCTTTGTTTCAATATTGTCCTTATTATTTTCCCAGTTCTTAGAAAGTATAATACATTCAGTATTCTTGCAAAATGTGTTGCTAATTACTCTGGAAGTTTGAAATTAACGTCGCGGGGACATTCGCGAAGATAAGGAAGGAAGGAGTTTACATAATGGCATTACAGCATGACTTAAGTAGTTCAAAACTAATATTGTTCAGATGTTATCAATTAACTAGGTACTTTAAAACCAGCTCTAAGCTCAAAAGGGTACACTTTTAAAACCATGTACTTAGAGTTACGAATCTATTGAATAATGACTTTATATTGACACGCAGGTTATTAAAATAGCTGAAGTTACTTTAACAATCTAACTAAAGTCGTTGTCATTCTCTAGGAAATACACAAAAAGTCTACTTATTTCGTTTATCTAACGTAGAACGTTCAGTCGTAACTTAAACTTGATATAGAACACAAACTTAAATGTTATAAAAATAATGGAGGGTCCGCCCTTCATCAGTGGAATAATGTTCAACCATAGTAATATTGGAATACAACATGCAATCAAGTATCAATCGTACCTCGCCTGTCTTTGAGAAGTTACTAGGTACAGTATACCACGCAAACGGTTACTATAGAAATAGATTTAACAAACACTAAATGCTATCATGTATTCTGAAGCTTCCATAAGAAGTGATCTATGAAAAGAAAATGTGTTCGATATTTCTAAGTAAATACGTACCTACATACAAATCTCACATGATATAGCTTTGCGCCGAGGTTTTAGCCCTCCCCATTAGGTAGCCTATTGTTGTGTTAACAATGACTCGCAAAGTGACCATACCCTTTAACTGACGGGTAATTTAATACTCTGGTTTTAATATGTATTTAGTCCAAAAACATAGGTCGTTAAATACGGTTTTTGAGGTTAAAACTTTTTTTTTTATATAAGTTACTTTGAAAGGTCTAAAAACGAAGTGTGAAAGACAAATCATAAAACAACGATGCTACGTCCACTAAACTAGATACAGCTTGATTTAAATCTTTATTGCGATTTTTTATCGTTAAAGTTTATCATTGAAATCAACATTTTGCTGCCACCAGCTAAAGTTGAGACTGGCCAATGAATGAACGAAAAAAAAAGATAGGTACATCGCATTTAATCTACTGTTTAACATTTTAACTTCTTCTATAAAACGTAAAAACTATCGTTTAAATTGGCAATTTTCCACGCTGTTAAGGAATGGAAAGATATTACACAGTGGATGAGTTTTGGCAAGCCATCAAGGCCATCTGCGAAGGTGTTCTATGCTGTAGGCCCGGGGGCAGGGCCCGCTGGTAATGCAGGCAATCAGCTAGCGGTCGTTAGGCTCACGCGACTGACTCCGCTGCCAGCACCGCAGTGAAACCAGCAGATCAACACCTATTTATGTTATCATACGCATACGATGAGGCGTACCAATATTTAATCGATTATTGAAGTGACGACTGGATTTGCAAAGTAGTAACAACTTAGGCTTACCTTTAGCAAATGTAATAAAATGTAACGTCAATAGTTATTTGGGCAACAAGAACTTGATTTTTGGTGCGAGTGTTGATTTTGAATACCGAGTAAGTGAAGGATTCTAGCAAGGGATTCAAAGAGACGAGATTCAAAAACATTTGGTCACATACAATTTCTCACCTCAGCAACGAACAATTTGTCTTAAGTGAAAAAAATCCAGCAATAAGGAACAGAATCGACAATAAATAAATGCATCGTTCTGATTTCATAGTTAACAAATAAAGGCTAATGTAGTAAATACTGAACGTGATAGTAGTTGGTGCCAAACAGTTATTTAAACAACAAAGTCATCAAAATCATCCGTCACGCGTCACTTGATTGCAGTATTGCACTCGTAACGTAGTCGCACACGTAAAAGAAAGGAAAATAAAACGTAGCAAACGCAGGGAAATTCCTAAACAAAACGCTTTACATCTCGCCCCAGACGTCAGACAGACTATTGTTCGCACCCCCGCGCTTCTTGGGAATATGGATTCACGCCTTTACAGAAACACTGCAGGAAAACATTTTTAAAGGGATATACCTACCTGTACAAAATAAAACGTAACCTTAAAAGGTTTAAATTCCACAGATAAAAGATAGATAGATTCCATAGATTATCACATGCTATATTCGTTCATTTTCATATTCAAACATTTAGAAGCTCCGAAATGAAAATATCTCCTACAACTCATGTTTCGGTGAATTTGAGGCATTTGAGCTAAAAAAAGTTACTGTCTTTTGACATTATTTTTATTGTATTTCTTAATACAAGCTTTTTTTGCTGACTGTACCTACTTGCATTGTCGTCCATCTTACATACATGTGTTTCAAGTCAATCAGACCAACTTGCGGAGACGATCCTGGCTGGGTCACCAGAACTCCAATACCAGATTATTGTATTGTCATCCGACTTACATGCAAAATTACAGTATGCAAAACTATAATTCAATCGAGTGAAGATATCTCCCTCAAAATTGAGTCACAAGATTCCAAACATACTTACATACATACATACGTAGCAAGTTAAATAAAAGCTTTTAATAATAATAATAACAATCCAGATTTACCTATTATAAATTAGAATGAAGACGATTACTATTTTAGCAACCCTCCTTTTGGGCTTCGCCGCAGTCGAGTAACAACCTTTGCAAATCGTTCTCTAAACTAAAAAATCTGCCATCTTTTGTTTTAAGAATAATTTAGTTTTAATTTCCGAGAGTAAACATCTAGCTTTACTTCTGGTAGAAGTGTTTAATCGTTATTACATTTTGCAACACCGATACGAATTTACTTAACCGACCAAGAAATTTTATGAAGAGTAAAACAGCCTGCTGTTTTTGGTTCGTTGTGTTCGTTTCGTTATCAAATAGCCCCGGATCAAAGGGTTGCCAAATGTCGGCTCGCTACGTGACCTGGCCAACCTTCGCTTATCTATCCGCGAGTATTTCTTTGAAGGTCGAATGAAACAATTATTGCTGATTTAGGTCGGCTCGAATGAATTGGACTGGGGTAAACAATAAATAGAGCCGCGAACAATAAAACCGTTTTGTGTTTGAATATGCCCGACTGCGTATCCTAATTCAACGTGAGGTACCTGTATTACTTTGTTCTCGCATTATACTTCTGCTTATTTTTGTTTTCAATTACCTGTGTACCGTAGTAGATACCACAAATCATAGCAAGTTTCTTAGGTAGAATAGCATGAAAAGTGGTTTTAATGTTTCCGCCATTCCACGAGCATCGAGTGCTGCGATTTGCCAGTTTTCGTCAGCCACTAATGCGGCTCTAAGCATCACAATCGATCAGCCCGAATACTCCAGCTAATTGCCGACGATTGTTTGCGCCTTTATCTGACCACTCTTTGTGCTCGCGCCCTCTCTCTGGCTAAGCCATCGATTCGATATCGATTCAACCCTACTGCAACTCTTTTAATATAGTTGCGAGGCTTGAAAGGTGGAAGCAATAACGTTCTAAAGGAAAAGGGGAAAAGATTGCGGTTGAAAGTACCTTGCTAAAGTGAAACTTTGAGCTTTTGTAGGTTTCTTCAGACTTTTCATTCAATCTAGATATATTATTTATTAAGTTTTAAATATAGCTGTTGTGATAGGGAACAAAAATGAATAATTTGTAGAACAAAATAGGTACTTATATCGTTACTTATGAAAATACTTGTGAAATAAAAACTTTCAGTAGGTCAATTAAAATTCAAACTGTCGTTATATTAAAAGCTTTTCTTTTTACATGTTCAGTGAAGTGTCTATTTCCAAGCACACCATGATTCGACTTTTATTTTTGGGTTCAGTGCGGTTAATTAGCTACGAGTACCTGGTTGACCGGATAACACTCAAAAGTTCAAAAGTAAAAGGGGTGAAAATTATTAAATCTATTATTAAACGTCTTTTCGCGTAGCGGAGATTGACAGTGGCTTTTTTAAAGCTATTATTTTCATTTTAATGCTCTTAATCATGACATAATAACGCAGTTAAGTTATTTTTTTCTATATGTTTTATTTGTTTCTCATTTTCATTTTGCCATTATTTCTGACCAAAGTCAGAAAAAGACATATTTACTATTTATACCAAGAGGCATGTATTGCTACTTAAGAGCACTAGCAGAGCAGCGTAACTTCACCATGACTGCAAATAATCAAATTTCAATGTTTTGATAACATTTCCCTATTTCGACTTACAAGTGTTTCCTCTTGCGCAGCGCATCATGGACTCTGCGGAAGCGGCGGCGCTGTCGTCAAGCGGTGCGGTGGACGCCGCGCCCGGCGCCTATTTCGACGCGCGCTGGCTCAACGTGCATGCTGATGATGGGACGCTGGCTGCCCGCGCGCGCCGCCTTGTGCTGGCACCCAGTCGACATTTTGACCACATCGCAGTCAATGCCAGCTACAGCGCCGTGCTAATGCCGCCCTACATCAACACTGAGCGTGAGTACGACTTGACGCCCTTGAGGAACATTATAATCGCTGTAAAAGGCCACCTTCCATCCATCGGTCTTAAAACATTAAATAGGTACATTTTCATTCCTTTTAACGTGACTTACACATTTCATTTGAGTTATTCTGGTACGGAATAACATGCAAATTTAATTATTGAGTTTTTTTTATGTTGAACGCGTAAAGGACGAAAAAAAGTACCTACTTACACGCGCTACACGTACGTAAAGTATTAGTGGCGTGGGGAGTCTTTCTTTATATCGACTGCTATCTCTTCTCTACCGCTTCCGTGAAAGGTCAAGGGGTGAAATCCCTTCAAACCTGAGACAAAGAACGGCGCCCGCGACCCTCCGACTCCGTGGGGTACACAAACACCCCTCAGCAAATAGGTCATCGATGGACGTGACAAAGGGCTCAACTAACCGGTGACGTTAATGCGTCGCCTTCCAATTAATGACTGTTTACTGTCCGCTGGTTTACGGCTCGCCCCAATTTATAATTGTCCTGTCACGATCAGAGCTCCATACGAATTAGAATAGCCTGCAGGTAGCCTAAAACCAAAATCACGCGGATTGGTTAATAATATTCAATTATGCTGCGAATTTCACGAAAGCAATTCAGAAAGAGTTTACGTAAAACTCCAAACAGTCCCTTAATCAGACAGCACGTCGACGCCATGGGGAATTAGAGAAAATTTTAATATAAATTGAATACACCACCCCGGGACGCAATTTACCTACAGTGTTGACACGTAACGGGGCCGGGAGGCGCGCCGGCGAGGTGGGGTAATTTATGGACAAATTGACATATTCCAACCTATTAGTGGACGGACCTACTTCCCCCGGTCCCCTGACCTCAGAGCCGATAAGCGACGGTAACTGACATCCTTTATTCATCGAAGTAAAGTTACTTTTTTCCTGTCGACTGATTTGATTACTGGGCTTCAACGATTTAACTTTCATGATAATTAAATTACGTGACCATTCGAACTTTGTTCAAGAAGACATTTAAAACTACTTTAAGCTTCAGTTTCGCAATAAGTATACCTAGGCATCTAAAGACAAATTAACAAGCAATTTCGCCGACGCGCCCATTTCTCCGGACGAGTTATTAGATTCTCCGGGTGCGCACGAATTCTTTTCAGATAGATAGATAATATTCTTTTACAAATTAACAAGGGCTAAATTTAAATCTTATGCGGGTGTCCTTACTCACATTTATTCTTTCTAAATGTGACTTCTAACTCGTGAACATAAACCACATTTTCCGATAAAGCTGCCCAAGATTAACACGGAGCACTATAGTGGTAATCGCAATTAGTCAGCCCCTCAATTAATTAAAACAAAATAAGAATATCAATTCCTACTTATCATCATCATATTTGGTCACCCTACTCGGTCCAGACCACGTGACTTGTTTGCATTTTTACCGTGTATTTAAACAATGCGAACAGATAATGTTATGACGTACCTATAACAGATTGTCTTTGTCAATGATATTTATCATTATCACCAGTTTCCAGTCAGTATTATGATGAAGGTTTAATTAATTAATAAGTTAACATTTCAATTAAACGTAGGGTGACCAAAAGTTATGACAAGTCATAAAATAAACAAAATTTTATTTAAAAAAATTAAACACAACAGATTCACAAAGTATTGTGTGCAAGTATTGACCTAGGGTTTTGAGTTTAAAAAGTTATTTCTGTTCACGACTTAGAAGTCATCATCTTGTATATGCCTCACTACTGACACAAGATACATTATGTTGAATCCAACATCAAAAGTGACGGACCAACCGCAGCGTGCTAACGTTCATAGAATTTCACAACTAGTGTTAAGTATTTAGCATCACAAAGGTATAATTTTCAAACTTTATACAAGTGCAGTCATACGTCGAGTTTAGCAATGTCGACGTAGTGACATTATACCCATGAGCAAAATGTTTGGATTAAAAAAATGATTTTGGGGAAAACGCAGACAGGAGAGAATAGGGGAGAGAGAGAGAGAGAGAGAGAACAGGGGAGAATAGACACAGAACATGGATAAGTGAAAGGCGTACCGTACCTACTATGAACGTAATTTTGTTCAGCATCTTTTGCTGAGATTAAATCGGATGCAGACTGTACCGACCAATACCGAACCATTAATTTTTCCGCCCGACGGTCTAAGAGAAAGCAATCATGGCTGCTCAATGAACCAAGTTTGCCAATTACCCTTCTTTTAATGGGTAGTTAAAGAAAAAACCTAATTGGTGAATGCAGTGCCAAGTCAACCTTGTTGAATGCCGTCAATATTATGAGTGCTCTATCCCTAGATCTAGATCATAACTTTTGCTTATATATACGGACGTATTACCTACTATTATGATTATGACTACAGATTAGGTACCTACGACAGTACCAACCAAGTTACATAACACCTTCAAGATTTTGATAGGTATGTTGGTCACGACCTGAATACTACAATAGATTAATATCAGCAGCCGTCCAAAAATATGTTCAAACATCCTGGCCATCGTTCCTCCATGCTCAGACTAAACAAAAAGTAAGGCCGCTGCCGGCCGGCCGGTTTAAACAACGCCTTGCCGTGTACGTAAATACACTCACACGCACACACGTAAAACCAAACTCCGCTAAAACATTATTGGTTGAACTATACGCGCAAGAGGTCAGACGTAGTTCAAGCCGGCCTCACTTTGCCATTCGAACAAACTCAATCTATACTATTTATTTGTTTGGAGCTAAAATTGAACTTACATTGACATTCCGAAACGACGTGTACGTTTGTTTTATAAAACAATATTTTCTAAAGCTGCAATTTAAGCAATAACTGCGACCTTGTCCGACAGATGGCGACGTCCAGAACCAGATTGCGTGGTCCGAGCACCTCGACCCGCTGTTCGTAAATAACTATGAAATCGACCCGTCGCTGTCGTGGCAGTACTACGCCTCCTCCACCGGCTTTATGAGACGGTATCCAGGTAGGTTCAACTTGTAAATATTTATACTAAAAATAAAATATTCACAGGCCTGTAAAACAGCCTGCTCGCTTATTTATTTACATCTTAAGCCCTTTGTGTATCAGCGTGAAGATTGCCGGTCTTGCTTATTCATATAGCAACTTGTAAACGTGTCGAGTCCGTGAACAGATACGAGTTAGCTGTCCCATTAATTCTACAGCACTTGAGAAAAAAAAAACATTTAGGATTATTTTAGGTTTCGATCGGTTCTTTTACTTTTTCTGTGTGTCTACTCTTGCTTAATACTTATGTCCTGTCAATCGTTCAAAGTTTAACTGGAAGAGATCCCTTTTAGGGATAAGTTCGCCTTTGTGCTGTGCATGTGTGTTATTGTCCTGTATTCATCTTTTTCTTGTGTTTTATGTACAATAAAGAGTTATACATACATACACACATAACATCTAGGTTAACACATGAAAAATGATGATAGTGTAATCCGTTATTTTAACGAATGATTATTAAGCCGTTTTTTTACCAACAGTGGGTTGTGTTTTTACCAACATTACCTACTCGTAAAATTTAACTTTACTTTACTTACATATTCTACCTAATTTCAAGGCAATCCGACCACTGAAGTCCGATCCGAACATATTTATGTCGGGTTTACATAAATCTGGTAAGCCACATTAAGCAATTCAATACTTTCAGCAATGTCATGGCCGCCCGAGGACGGCTACTCCCACCACGCCCGCGACTTCTATGACTTCCGGTCTTCAAACTGGTTCGTGGAGGCGGCCACGTCTCCCAAAGACCTGGTTATTTTACTCGACGATTCCGACGACCTTGGCTCTTCATACTGGAGACTGGCCAAGGCCACAGTCTCTGGCCTTCTCGACACATTGGGCCCGAACGATTTCGTCAACGTGTACCGATACAGCGACACTGTGTCGGAGATTCATTCGTGTTACACAAAGATTTTGGCGCAGGTAAGTGTTATCACACCTTTTAAGATTCGTTATGAGGATGCTATGGTCATATGAACTAACCTTATACGAATTTTAAGAATATCTACCTCAACTAGGAATTGAACCTAGGTCCTCAAGCTTTATTTACAATAAGCAATTATGTAGATAGCTAACAAATTGTGGGTCCCAGTTACCCGGATAAAGAAGTGTATTATTATTATTATTGTTTGTAGTCAATTTTTCTGATGACTAGGGTATCCGGCTAGCACATTCCGTTGTTAAATGAAAATTCTTTGAATTAAAAATGATTAAAGTTTTGGATATTCAAGAATTTGCGATTGTACTCGTACTAAAAATCATGTACATTATGAAACAATTAAAATTTATTTACTTTCCAGCGAGCATTATCTGTAATTAAATCAAACCGCCGTGTTTTAACTTGTACAGGCTTTGTAGCATTGAATAGGTTACCACAATACAGGGACGATCAACTGCTATTAACGCAATCGGTAGGTACCTGAAATTAGTAGGCAAATGCAAGTATTGCGTGCGGGCGCCGAGCGGCATTACCGATACACATCTATCTGAACCACATCAGCCTTCTTACCCTTAAAACGTAAATCTACGCAGCATTTAACCCCTGTTTGAGGAAAGGATTACGGCGATGCTATCATAATTAACGCAGGAATAAATGCAGCAGATCATTAAGAATCGCTTCGTCCTAAACGCCCATTAAACGGCAGGACAAATTAGGGAGAAGGATTATATAATATTTTGCATAGTCTAACAGTAGAAGATGAAAGACGTTTTTATCTAAAAGAAAGCTAAAACAGCGACAAGGAAAAGGGAAAATTCATTGTAAATAGCAACACAATTGCCACCCCTTCTGTGGAAATTGCTTTATCAGTCGTGTAACCATCGCCCCAGTTTTCTTCCGGCATTACTGACGAATTCCCATCCCGCCAATTACATATCTGGAATCGGCAGAAAAGGATAAAAAGACTTCCTAATGTAATTAAGTAGTGCATGAGCTGGATTTCTTTACAATAATGTATATTAATAGGCAGGACTTGGTTAACCGAATTTGACTGTCTTGAGGGACAGGATTAATCTTAGACACTCCGATTTTTCATTCGTGCTAACAAGATAATTGACATTATTAATTGTGAGTGTGTTATAAATGCAGTCCTTAAATTGGCAACCAAAAGTTTCCAAAATATTACTCGTTTTGTTAAGCAGCACCTTTTTTCGGAAATTTAACTTAATGCTTTTCCCAGAAACCCCTTAAAATATACCTATGAGTTTATCTTATTGTGTAGTCTACTCGTACACTTGATAGTTTTGTATGATTCACAGTGAATTACAACAAACTTACCTAAGTAGAATATTAGATAATCATATTTTCTACGGGATGTAAACCGCGATTACCTCAGAAGCTCGTTAAATGTAATCGCAGTCTACACATCCCGTAGAAAATATGATTATCTAATATTCTACTTAGGTAAGTTTGTTGTAATTCACTGTGAATCATACAAAACTATCAAGTGTAAGTAAGTTTGATGAATATTAGAAACTTATGGCCAAAATCTTTCGCATCCCTTTACACACTCACTAGATACATAAACCAAATAATAAAACCTTAATTGAAAGACTGCAAGGTACTCAATTAAGTCTTCAATTTGAATACAAACACGACACCTCTGCATTTCCCGGGGCGTCGGTAAACAGAACTAGGTATTTGAACAAGACTATCATCGTGCTCATTGAGTTGGTAAGTCCCGGGGAAGTTTCAAGATAAAATCTACGCCACAAAGAGCGCGTAGCTGTGACAGGAGGGTGCGACCGCGTCCTTATCGTCGCGGGCTTGCAACTTCGCGATGCGTTCGCACGCGCAAGTAGCTCGTACGATAACTAATACGATATCGCTTTTGTGGTACTTGTAATACAAAAACAAATATTCTATAATGAACACCACAAAGTGCATTGAGTTGACAAATAAGTTCTCAGGGTAGTCAACATTTAGATGATCTTATCGCTTTAAAACGATCTCTTCTAGATAACCATTTAGGTTCCATTTAGGATTCCTTGATTTTTAGTAATGTTTTTAGAGATTAATGAGAATAAGAATAATTAAGAGTCGTAACGTAAACGTAAAGTAGAAGTTATTTGGAATAGAAAATATATTATTATTTTTAGTTCGACGAATGAACCATACAAAGTACTGTGTAGTAATATTTAATAGATTGTCCGGTTTACGGATTCATGTGTCACCTCAGCCGGGCGGCGGGCGGCCCAGACGGCGACGGGTTATTACGACGAGCCGGATGGCAGCCGGACCGCACTCGTGGGCGTCATTCCATTTCGGACAAATTATCATCCTGCCGACTCTGAATGACGTCAATGAGAAAATATTGGTTATCTAAAGTTCAACACTGTAAACATAACACACAGCAGAGATATGAAGTTTTTTGATTTGAACTTTTAATTAATGTACGCCTAGATTTTTTTTAGCTATCGCGATTGTCTATCTTGTTTAAATTATTTACTACAACATTTTCATTTACGAATATATTATGTATTTATAAATTATACTAGAAGACCTGTCATCTATCAAACGCGTAAAATAGTTCACTTATTCATTCGGTCAGTTTGACGTGATGGCATATTAGCTCAAAATTTAAAACAAGTTGTAGTGCTTAATAAATACAGGGAAGTGGTCAAATAGGTACCTACTCGAAAGCTAGTAAACGCAGCTCCACTCGTGAACTCGCAACTTCGCTAATATACGATCCAGCAATTACCTTCCCGGCAAACATCCTCAACTTACGTCGCGAGCGTCTCCAAATGAAACCTTGTATGCTCGAGCTACTTACGTAAGTTCAATAATGTTTGTATTACGAACTTATTACGATAGGCATCTGTCGTTTAATGGTTTGCGAATGTATATTTGTGTTTGGTATGAAGATAAATGAAGATACAAATCGTGTACAGGCGTGAGGTAATTTTGACTTTCGTAGTTTTATCAAAGGAATCATGTATGCCGCATAAAATACGTAAAAGATTTATTATTCATTTGCGCACACAGATGAACTCTTTAGTTGTCGGTGTTACAATAACCATCTAACGTTACACTTACGTATTAATTTTAATAACCTTAAATATTTTCAACATGAAACTACCGTGAGACTCAATCACAGTTTCACAAACGGACAGCTCACGTATAAAAGTCGAGTAATGCTCGACATGTTTCGATCATAAATATATTAGAAACTTTAATTGCTATTTTACTGAATTTATACTAAACCGTAGCACGTAGCACTTCGTAGCAGTTCGTAGCATTACTTACTTTAGCTTGACTTATTTTTTTATCAGTTAATAATCAAAATTTCTACGCATTATTTTTTCGGGAAGGCCCAATGTAACTTGGACCTCTTAATCAAAATATTCCTTGATGTTTATAAAACAAGTGAAAACGAATCATTCGGGACGTAAAAGAAGGTGGAAATCGGAAACACTATGTATATTTCCCACAAAAGACTTTAACCATTCCTGCCACAACATAATTCTATTATGTACCTAATGCCATCTTTTTTTGTCTTTAGGCTGTACCAGAAACCATAAGGGAGTTAAAGTCCGCACTTTGGAACGCTGAAGCGACAGGCGGCACGGCAAACTTGACTGGCGCACTGACCACAGGCTTTGAAATACTGCATAGGGTAATTAATTATATAAAGCCTTGCTATTGTGACAAGAAATTTCCATACTACATTTTGTTCTTTTATAGGTCTAGCATATTGCCTACTAGTTGAGCAGGATATCCTAAAGCTAAAATAATAAATAAATTACGGAAAATTAAATATACCTACGTCATTTTGTAGAGTTGGAAGAATTCAAATTAAGCTCGTAGAAGTTCCGCGGATTTTCATTAAAAAAAATTCGTCAGTTTTTTCTGCTCAGTTTACTCGTACCAGCCTAGCACAACTAACTTAATCCAATGGGAAGTGCTATTCCAATTTTGTTTTTTTTTTAACAGTACAACAGAACCGGTCAAGGCTGCCAGTGCAACCAGGCGATAGCGGTGGTGGGCGCGGGGGGCGGCGCGGGCGGTGTGAAGAGCGTTTTCCGCACGTGGAACTGGCCGCACATGCCCGTGCGCATCTTCACCTACGGGGTCGGGGGCGACGCCAACGCCGCGCACAACATGAAGGACATGGCGTGCACTAATAAAGGTAAAGTGATATTAGACCATTGCATCTAGGTTTGTACCATTGCTACTTTATATGTATAAAATAGGTAGTTCCTATGAAGCCTCCTACAGATTATGCGTGCCAAAAGTAGGTACGAACATTGGCTCGCACGGCGCGGCGGCCGCGCGCAATTGGGATGGGGTTGCAGTTGCAGTGCATAAACCGTAAAGAAATTGGGGAAGTTAAAATGTAACACCTTTTACATAGATTTGTATTCGTGATTTTGTCAACACTTCGGAGTCTTTCTGTATCTGATTTACACAAATTAAACCAATCGCGGAAATACCTTGTGTGACTGTGGATGATTTCACATTTCTGCGCGTCTACAACGGGTATAGGTTTTTGTAGTAGTTTCTTAAAACATTGACTAGCAATTAGCAATACTAGCAAGCACTGACACGTGGTTCGGAGCGGATAGGACGGTGATAACTTTCTGAGGACACTCTAACTAAACTTCCTTAACTCCTTAGCTACTCGTATATAAATATCTACCTAATGAATGAACTATGAATGGTTCCTACGCACTTGCTATTCAATCATTGATCAAGGCGACTTTCCTCAATAGGCTTCTACGTGTCGATAAACGAGCACTCGGAGATCCGCGCGAAGGTGCTCCACATGGTGGAGGTGCTGGCGCGGCCGCTCGTCATGTACCAGACCATGCACCCCGTGCACTGGAGCCCCGTCTACGTCGGCGGCAGGGTAACTTAAACTAATGGGGTTTACACGTAATAGGTTTTCAAGTAGTTCATTTAATTCTAAGTGACTTAATTTTAAGTATGTACCTAAGTGGTGGTTACATTCTACATTCGCATAGTGAAGTCCAAATGTCCATAAATGGACAATCAGACGGTCGTCCAAGCTCAACACATAGTTAATATTAAACAAAAATGTATGTATCTTAATTAAACAAACGGATAACTCACGTATAAAAAGTCGAGTGATGCTCGACATGTTTCGGGCTAGTACGTAGTCCATCCTCTTGAAGCGCTCGCCTCGGCGGAAGCGAGACAAACCCTGCGCACCAGTAGCCGAGCATCGAGTAGCCGCGCGAGCGGAGCGCTGGCTCGCAGTGTTCGTTTCGCCTCCGCCGAGGTGAGCGCTCCAAGAGGAAGGATTACGAACTAGCCCGAAACATGCTCGAGCATCACTCGACTTTTATGCGAGAGTTATCCATTTGTACGAGTATAATTATGATTGAGTCTCACGGTAGTTTTATGTTGAAAATGTAATCTAATCTTGTCTTGTCGCCAACTTAACCGAAAAATTACAAGATTGTGATCTATTTATTGAGTTTCTCACTAAATTCTGTCTTGTAATTTACGAGTACTATTACTTAATTCATTTTGTACACGCGTTGTCTTTAAAAATTTCGTTACTATTTAGTTAACTACTTAACAACCTAATACGTGAAAACGTGCATTGGCAACTATACACGTTGCATGTTATTATTTAGGCAAATTTGAAAATATGTAATTTATTTTTCATTACAGAGTAGCAACCTTGACGATGACGGGATGGGTCAATTGATGACCTCTGTGACCGTACCGATTTTCGACAGGCGAAACCACACAGTAAGATATGAATACAATTCACCATTAACCATATGCCCAGTCACCATTTATTTTTCAATTACATGTATTATGTGCGTTGTATATACGTGATTGCATATATAATTTTATTATTTTTTAGCACCGAGAAGCTAATTTGCTGGGTGTGGTGGGGACGGACGTACCGGTTGACCAGATAAAGAAGCTCGTTCCACCGTACAAGGTAATATTATTTACAAATATAAATCTTTTAATTAGTTAGGAACTTCTCAACGTACTAGATTACCGACCAGAAGATCTTGGTCTGTGACACCAAAGAATAAAAGGAAAGCTGGAACAATTTACGTAATTAAGTTTTTTTTTACAGTTGGGAGTAAACGGTTACTCATTCATGGTGGATAACAATGGGCATGTTTTGTATCACCCGGATCTCAGACCATTGGTAAGTTTCTATAACAAACTTTATTTATAGAATCTCGATTGTAGGTATAAGTAAACAAAACTAACGCCAAACTTGTTTTTGTTACAGTATACCAATGAAGAAGTAAGTACTTACAGGAGTCGGGTTATACAGTTTTTTCTTGACAGGAAATGTGGATAGTCAATATCATTTAAAAAAATATACCACAGTTTGAAGTATAATAACGTCATAACTTTTCCAGTACACGGAGACGCTTCGTCCGCTGTATTCGAGCGTAGACCTGACTGACGTGGAACTTCTAGTTGATTCGGAGGATAACTCGCGAGTCAACTTGACTTCCTTGCTGCTTGACGTGAGTATGATGTCCAGTTTTATAATACTCTTTCACACCGCGATGCCAGATCCGTAACTCAGCGAACACTATGCTTACTATCCCCACTTTGTTACTTTTAAATTAAATTTGGTACTGATATAATTTGAGTCCCTGGCAAGGACTTTAAAGTTGGCGATAAAAAAACTCTTCCCAGACAAAGTAGCGGGAAACAGCTAGTATTTAATCAATTTAATAATTTTTTTTAGCTCCGACATGACATGATAGAGCAACGCGAGGGTGAAACTGAGATCGGAGTAAAAGTCCAGTATGGCAGCATGAGACGCGTGGCTACGAGACGTCAGAGATACTTCTACAGCCCAGTAGAAGGCACCCCTTACTCTCTGGCTATCGTACTGCCTGATGGCTATGGCATGTACGAACTGCAAGCTGAGCAGGAAATTAAACATAGCCCTATCAATGGTAAGCCGCTTTTTTTTCTTCATCCCAGACTGTGTGCGTATTTCAACCTCTTAATAGCTCCATTATAATACGTAGGTATAACATCTAACCGAATTAGGGTTTATGTATAACTATTTTCAGATTTGTCGTTTACTCAGTGTATTGTTTTGTGTACTTAATTATGTATTTTAAATATCTTTTGATAACATATTTGTCTACTTTTTCAGTCTCGGAATACTTTAAAGGCGACAGCTGGAAAATTCACCCAGAATGGTAAGAATCTCAAATCATTCAATACTTAATAAATAAATAAGTACACGTCAAAAAAAACGTGCTCCCAGCACAGAACCCAAGTATGCTCCGTAAAGAGATAAGCTACTCTGACGGCAATAAAGGACTGCATGAAACCCTTCCATACCCGGCTCAAAGGACCAATCTATCACCACACTTAGACGACGACACGTTTCCACCTTAAAGGTGTACCACAACACACACCTGTTTATATTTGTGATCCCTTTTTAGCCAGTTATAATGTTTTGTTGATTTACTATAACAAATTCCATGAATAATCAAACAATTCGATTGTGTACAGTAGTCAGAACACGCCCCGGCCTCCCCTGCTAAACCGAATCGTGTCTATCTTCAGGGTGTACTGCGAGTACGCGTCGACTTCGGAGCAGACGTTCAACTCGCCGGAGGAGCAGCTGCTGCACTTCCTGACGCGCTCGGGCCGGCCCGGCTGGAAGTGGATGAGCGTGCGCCCGCGCGCACTCGCGCTGCACAACGCGCACAAGAAGCAAGACAGAGACTCTTATTTTTGTAAGTATATTTTAAACTCGTATACAAATAAAGCTACCCTTCACTTCACTTATAATGTTTTAGAGATACTACATATAACAGTCAAGTACCGTCAGGAAAAATCAAAACTTTTTATGGAACAATGGCCTCAAATAAGGAAGCGGGTCATATGGTGGTACCAGAGGGATTGTAAATATGTATATGATACTAAATTCATATTATGAAACCTAGTCCCAACTAAGCAAAGCTTGGATACCAGGCAATATAAAACACACTTACTTAATACAGATAAATACGTATCTGTCATCATTGTTTCACAATTTAAAATTATTTAGTCTTCATTTATCTATACTAATATTAAAAAGAAGAAAAATTTGATTGTTTGTTTGTTTGAATTGAATAGCCTCCGAAACTACTGGACAGATTTCAAAAATTCTTTTGCCGTTAGAAAGCTACATTATCACTTGAGTGACATAGGCTACTTTTTACGGCGGGAAAATACCTTTTCCTACGGGAAAATTAATTTACCGCGGGCGCAGCAGCGGACGGAAGTTAGTTTATTATACTTTAATGGTTATATTTTTGCTATTTTCAGGCGACAAAAATTTAGTTCAATCTTTAGTCCGAGACGCAATGGTAATTAAAGAATTGGACGCACACATTGGACACGCAAGCCATCACAACCAGTAAGTAGCATTGCAATATACAGCATGATTATTGGTACCTACTAAGCCGAAAAATGACAAAGTCTTTAAATTCGATAAGAAAGTCAAACCCAAAAGCGAGATGCCTACTAATTATTTAAGCACTTGGCATGTCAAAATGTTAAAGCACTACATTATTTTAAATGTTTACCGCACTTTACGTTAATTTTATGTTGATCACTAATACCCAAATGTGTTTGTCACACGAATAGCCCGATAGCAACTTTAATGGCACTGCTGACAAGGTACAGTAACAACGAATTCATAATGATTCAAGTAGATATGTTAGAGTAACATACTGCTAAGACATCCAAAATTGGAGCTATGCTAACAGAAATCATGAGTGTAGCGAAAATAGTTGTGTAGGCCTTTAGCTTAATAAACGTTGATAATATATTGATATTATTAATGAACGGAGAAAAGTCAAGAAGTTTCGCCTTAGTTTAGTAAAGAACAATTGTATTACGGTACTATATAAAAACCTGCGTAGGTAGCTTAAGCTTTTGTTTTTACAAGTTTTTGTCTAACTTGCAGTCTTCGTACGCAAGTTGTCCATTTCAAATATTGCAATTCAAATTTGAGGTATTTCCAGTGGTTGCAATGATTTAAAATTGCGACACATATTTATAGAGCTCTGATGACGAGGTAATCGTGTAACGTCAACATAAAAGCTAGTGTTTTATTTATAGCAAAAATATTAGGTATTAAAGCTTTCGTTTAACTGTAGGCACTTTAATCCACTTATTTGTTTTGCCGCGATTTTTAACGCTGATGAACACTAGCACAGTCAAAGGCAAAATACACATTAAATAGTCTTGGCTTTATGATCCTGCAATATTTAGAATTGTAGAGTTTTATTTTTCATACTGAAAATGTATACTTACGGGTGGATGTAGAGTTATAACCTTTGACTGTACAGTGCTGAGGCTCATTTTTTGGCGACAAAACTGTGTATCTATATATTTATAATTTTGTGATGTGTAAATTTTAGTTATCATTCATCTAATCATATGGAGTTTAAAACAAATCTTACTTAAAACCTATTGAAAGTATTACCATAATATATTAACTCATGTTTAAACGGTCATCCATTTTTACCGCAAATCCATGGCTATCTACTAATTTTGATCAGCTAGCAAGGAAAAAGGGTAACTGGTATAGTTTTAAGTATGTACTGTGTTCATTTTAGCTACTCAAGGATCTTGGCTAAGTATCTAATTAAATATAGACAAATAAGGGCCTCAGCTCACTAGGACAGCGTGGCGACGTATTTTATACACATTTGACGTTACCAAAGTTTCCAAGTATGTTAGTTGCCGTAGGTATCATTAGAAGTGGTTGGATACAGTAGCTGGCGACGTCGCCACGGCGTCCCAGCAGGTTAATGCCCTAATGAGTATAATTCAGTACAGATACTACCAATGCAGTCAAATTTCTTGAGCATTGGGCGACGTGATTGGACTAAGTTTGATCATTAATGCACTGTAGTACGAGAGTACCAATGCCTTTTCGAGGTCATTGCTCAAGAAATTTGCTAGCATGACCCTACTTTTAGATAAATCAAACATTTATCATGCCGGATACTTTAAATTAATTACTTTCTCATAATGACAAATATCAAAACAACAACACAAAAATACCGCATTAGGGTGCAGTTATATAGATAATGCTGTTTTTATTGATGCCAGATAAATGAGAAGAAATGAAGGGATTACGAAATCTATAGTGGATTAATCTAACTAAAAACTATTAAATGCGCTAATTTCGAGTTAACCACCGTCGAGTTAGTCACCACTCGGGACTGGATCACACAATAAGTAAATTTTTAATTAATTTTGAGTTAGCTAAACGTGTAGATATTTTAAATCCAAAGACACATAATTTCCGACATTACGTAACAAAATTATTGAACCTAGATGCACACCACACTGTCCCCATTCCACAATGCAGATTTTCGTTCGCATCAAGCTCGATTATAAGCAGAACACAAACACACACAATAATTAAGAGAATACAAAATGCCGTAACGTACCAGTTAGATCTTCTCAGCGGGACTTCTGTTTTTTTATGCCCCCTTATCAAGCTAAACTAGAAAGGCATTACACGTCGTTCGTCTTTGCAGGCAAGGCCGGTTCCACAAGTTCGTGGTGACACTGTCGTTCATCGCCACCCGCAGCGGGCTGCTCAAGTGGACGGAGAACAACAACAGCTCTCGCACGGGCGACTCTTCTGAACCGTAAATATTGTCTTATTATGTAAAAGACCACTCCCACTTAAATTGACCTAATTCTATGGGACAACGACGACGACAGCATGAAAGGCTAGTCGTGTAGTTACTACCCTAGGTAACTTGTACTACGCTACGCTGGCATTACATTGAATTGACAAGGAAAATCATGTGACAATTACGGTAAGATCGCTCTACTGTGGCTCAGGAATCGACTTGATCATGATACATACGACATAAAGAACGCGAAATACTAAGTTTCTTTGCAAATACGGACCATTAAGTAGGTAATAAACAAAAACAGTGCGGTTGCTTTTGTGGTGGAGTACAAAGCGACTGTTTTTTGTTCGAAATAATAATATTAAAGATTATCTATAGTCCAAGATCCCAGAGCGATCAGACATAACTTATTTTCTGACGAATGAAACCTTAAGTTTTCAGTAGCGTCTCGTGTGCCTTGAATACCTACGCGCTTGTGAAAACTTGCCGAGTGACACCTGGGCAGGTACACACAGCAAAGCTATTCGGTAAGCAGGATAGATACGGCGCGAGCGTGCGTAGGTGCTTACCTGATTATTTTGCCGTGTGTACATGTCTGATTTTTTAAGACAAAAATTATTCAGCCAGAAGTATACATAGTGCTCTCGCCCTCATACTTCTGACTGAATATTTTTTGTCTTAGGGGATGTTTGGTCACTCTGATTTGTCTGACTGATTGAATATAAGTTTTAAATAAATATTTCAATAACATATTCAAAAATCAGACATGTACACACGGCAAAATAATCAGGTAAGCACCTACGCACGCTCGCGCTGTATCTATCCTGCTTACCGAATAGCTTTGCTGTGTGTACCTGCCCAGGTGTCACTCGGCAAGTTTTCACAAGCGCGTAGGTATTCAAGGCACACGAGACGCTACTGAAAACTTAAGGTTTCATTCGTCAGAAAATAAGTTATGTCTGATCGCTCTGGGATCTTACTCTACTAGGGAATTGTCACACATGTAGCCTTTTTTTGACCGCAGGCACTTCAGCGAAAAATACTCTCGCGCGTATGATTCGGAGTGGTACCGACGCGCAGTGGAGCACCACGCTATAGAACCCGAGAGCTTTGTGTTCTCGGTGCCGTTCCGCGACGGAGAGGGCGAAGACCTGAGTGGCCGCCCGCCGCTCGTGCTCGCCACCCACGCAGTCTTCGTGGAGTCGCGGGGACACCGCGCCCCGGCGGCCGTCGTGGGGCTCCACTTTCAACTCGACTCTCTCGCTAGACACTTCCTTAATGTCACCTCCACGGTTAGTAAACCAATGGTCTCGCTTGAAGGCTCGTATGCATAAAATGAGCGGCGGCTAGCTGTTGGTATCAACTGTCCGACTGTCCCTATGACTCACGCCGTCTTCGCGCCTAGGCTAGCCGCCTGTAGTCACACCTCGATTCGCTCGCTAGACTCTCCCCTGATCTTATCTATAGATAGATAGATTCATTTTTTTATATACGGGACGGAAAGGGAAATCTTGAAAAAGATCTACTAGTCTGCCACTGCTGTCATTTGAGAAGTTTAGAAGACACTAAATTCTCGATAAGTGGTTAGGGCCTTAACGTCCTGGTTTTTTGACTGTCAAAGCACTTCAAAATTATATAGATTCTGCCTTTTCAGAAATAATGTTACTAAAAAATTGTAAAACACTAACCAAATAGGTAAGTCTGAATAGTAGACACGATATCGTTATGAGTACGATCTAGAAATAGTGCTTGATTGTATCAAGTGTAGGTATGTCACGTCGCATGCAGTGAATGAGATCTTTCGTTTTACAGTGCACTGCTGGCACCGTGTGTAAAAAGACCTGCGCAGGCGACGCTCTAGATTGCTACATTCTAGACGACAATGGCTTCATCATACTGTCAGAAGACGCGTCGCAAACGGGCTTGTTCTTCGGCCAGGTGGACGGAACAATCATGGACTCACTGGTCCAGGACCGGATATACAAGAAGGTCACAGTTCACGACCGCCAGGGGCGATGCCCTGACTCGAGAAACCCCTTTAGTGGTGATGGGTGTAAGTTAGCGGTAAGTTGGATGTCTCTCACGTTTGTTTCAAATTTTCTGCTTCTACCACTTAACTATTTTTAAGAATGCGGCTCTAATTTTTGACTTTATTTCGTTTATTGCAGCCCTTCAAACCATTTTCGTGGTTGGGGAGTTACCTCACAAGTTTGTTGGCGGTCTGGTTTCCTCTCTGGCAGTCCGCTACAGCGCATTCTCATCCCTATGCGGACGACGAATTGGGTAACTTAGGTACTTACAGTCGTTTAGTTCCTAGTTTACTTAAATTTGTTCCAATCCGGTGGGTTGGTACCAACTATGTTATTTGTTATGTGCCTACTCGAAATGGTACTAAGAACATGAGATAATTTAGAACATTTCGCTGACCAATCATCAACATAACAGGAGGTATTCAATCAAATTTATTTACTGCAGATTACGAAGACTATGAGAACGAGGAGCTAGACGCCGACGAAGACGACCGTGACCGTGGAAAGTATGAGATCATTATCGATGGGTTCGGAGCAGAAAAGGGACCTGAGGAGGGTCGTGCACCCCCCGCAGGCAGCCAGGGGGGGTCCGCCCCCCGCGAGCCGCCGCGCGAGGCCGCGCGCTCCGCCGCCGTGCGGCCCTGCGACACCAGCGCTGAACTCTTCACGCTTCAGTCGTCCAGGCTCAACGCGGCCCAGCCACTTAAGGGGAAACTCACCAATTGTCATAATTCCGGATGCGAAAGGTGGGTATAATGTAGAGAGCATGTTCTGTAGTTCGTAAATAGACCTACCAGTTATTGCAACACCCGTAAAGGTCCTACAAACGACGAGTTAACTACTTACGCTCCTTCAATTACTAACGCTCCTTTCATATATCTTGTACCAAATTACCTGGTAATTGTAGTCAGTTTGGTTACATCCTCACACCAATCACAAGCTTTGCTGTAAATGCGGTAATGTCACCGTTTTATTCTTCTTCTTTTCAAAACTGAGCAACGACTAACTCCGGTACCGCCTGATGCTGAGCGCAAATGTGCTCACCGGTTTGAACCGGTCACTGAACTTAGTAGTTTCGTTTCCAGACCGTTCAGCGTCCAGAAGATCCCGCACAGCAACCTGATCCTGCTGGTGGTGGACACGCTGTGCCCGTGCGGCGCCAAGCGGCTGGACGTGCGCGCGCGCGAGGCGCCGCCGCGCGCCTCTTGCCGCCGCCATCCCGCGCACGCGCACCGCCGCCGCCCCAAGAACTGCGTCTCCTACCACCCCGAGGTACAGCTTTTATATATGAAACTGACGTCTGCGACGCATACTCGACGAGTGCTATGGGAAGAGGCGAGGAAAACAAGCAGCAGACTTTACTTGTCACGCCGTACGTTACGCTTCTCGTAGTCGTAGATAATGGCCACGGTTCTCCTTCTGTCTCTATGGTCATGACCGGCAAGAGAGACGGACGAATTGAACGAGAAAACAGTATATGGCGATACACGCGCTACGCTTACCTACCGACACTGCACCTGCAACATCAGCTCTCAAAATCTTCCCCCGCTGCTATTTAACTGCTGTCGTCACCGCGAGAACTCCAGAGATTTCCCGAACGATCCTCCCGCAATTTATCTGACTCGACTGAATCGCGAAATAGGAATTCGATGGTAATGTTGTGGTACTAGATGCACGTTTATCACGTACTCACGGCACTCAGTTCTCGGCGCTAACCATAGTTTCGTCCTACAGGAAATCGAGATCCTATCGTGCGGGCGGGGTTGGCGGACGCGCTCCCCGTGGGCGCTGCTGCCGCTGGCGCTGTGGCTGGCAGGCGGCACGTGACTGCGCGGCTAACCGTCCGGCACGTGACTGCGCGGCTAACCGTCCGGCACGTGACTGCGCGGCTAACCGTCGGGCACGTGACTGCGCGGCTAACCGTCCGGCACGTGACTGCGCGGCTAACCGTCGGGCACGTGACTGCGCGGCTAACCGTCCGGCCGCCGCTCCGCCGCGTCCCGCACACCCATATCAACACTCATATCGCACGATACCTGCCCCTTTTAATGCAGTCTGTCAACAGTATAACATATATTCAGCCAGAAGCGAGGTCGACGGTCAGTGTCCCAGTATTGCCGGTCAGTGCGCAGCGCGGGGCGCGCCGCCCTGACAATAAGCGCCTCGGGCGGCGCACGCCCCCGCGAGTAGGTTACGTTACGCGAAGGAACCAGTTTTGATCAATTTTACCGACTGAAGTTTTGGTCCGACCAAATGAACTTTTGATCTTGTTTTGAGACAGGATAATATTTGAATAAGGAAACGATAATAATAAATATTTCTCCCTCTCGGTTAAGTTGACACTTTTCATATTATTGTAACTGACGCGGTCGCATGCAGTACATAGGTAGGTAACGAATATCTTGTTAAATTTAAATTGAAGATTATCACAAACTTGGAGATCTTATAAATTATAGCTAATGTTAATAGATATTGAAAGATAAATTAATGTAAAATAATAATATGGTTTAAAACTGTTTTAGAAAAATTTACCTACGTTGATCGATCCGAACTCTATTATTTTCTTGGTATCTGTCATTCTTTATCGCAAACTTATTGACTAGTTGCCTAGGGTTGATGTAAATAAGAAATATTTTATTTGTAGGCGTTTGTTTTGCTGAATTTATGTGTGCCTGTGTGTTACTGTTAGTCGTGATGTCGAGGAGACCAATTATAATCATTGCATATTTGTAAGACACAGTAACAGAGCAGGTCGGGCCGCGTGTGAGCGAGAGTGCGCATCGGGCCTCTCGGCTGCGGCAGCCGCTGCGCCTCGACACTGCGAACTCTGCCCACCTTTCATTCGTCTAGTTGTTAGTGATTTTCTCGCCTATTCTTCGGATAATGCTGTAATTTGGAAAACTTTAAGCGGTTCCATATATTTATTGTAAATATTTTTAAATAACTTAAATGGCCTACTACAATTTTAGAACGTGTGTTGCTAATATTTAAGTCGTTCCAATAATTAAATTAATGAAAACTACGTCATTTCGACTATCGCGTAATTTAAGTTTTGACACATCTTCCATTTAGACCATCAGTTTGTTCATAAGCATCTGTATTCTGGACTATCGAATATAACAAGCAGCATATCTTGTTATCTTTATTAAATTACCTCTATACCATTTTATTTGAAATATAAATTTAATGTTTGGCAGTATTAATGAAAATAAGCTCATAATAACAATTGTTTGTACCTAAGATAAATGTGAAGCTAAAATAGGAGTAAAGTTCAGATTCCCATAATTACCTATTTAATAGATTTTTTTGTATATCATATCAAATAGTAATTATATCTACATAGTACACGAGTGTGCAGCTTGCTATTGTCCGTTATTTAATAGTGTTTTGTATTAATGCAAACGTTTGAAATAGTACAAAAACATAGCTACATGTATAAAATAGTTGTCATGTCACACAGTAAGTGCCAAACCACAGTCTTTCAGTTATTTAAGATTACAAAGGTTTAGGTGCGCGTCTCATATTTCTGTACGTGAACGCAAAGGACAATGGTAAGCGGTAGCTTGTCTATACAACGTTGATTACAGCAATCTCTTCTATAAGCGGGGGTTTGTTTTGCGGATGCGTCGACTGTTTTTCCTGTTATAAGAGTATACGAATCAACGCTAAACGACACCGGTGCGAGATGTGGCCATTAGGTATAGAGTAAGGTATGGTAGAGCGAGGTGACTGTAATCAATGCGCACATATCATCGACTAGATCGGTCATATCACGATATCGTAACATTACACATATTCAAAGTAAGACAATTGTTGGAGGGCGCTTTTGAGAAATTGTACATTTGTATAAATAATACAGTAAGGAGTCGATATAATGGCGTAGTAGTGGTTTGTTGTACTGGTGAGTGGCGAATGGCGAACGACTGGTGATGTATTGAAACTGCTTCTAGTAAGCGTCGAGTCTTCCATAGCAGTCGAACGCGTCTCGAGTGTTTACTATAACGTCTAAGTATTAAACGATAATAATATAGCGTATATTAACATAGCATAGCCGAGGCCCGCCGGGGGCGCGGTGTGGGTTTTTTTTACTGGCACTTGGCGGGGTTTAGTTCTACGTGAATATAGACACAAAACGAATACCTCGTTTAGTTACGCAAAACGTAAATAGCTAGACAGAATTGTAATTTATTTCGCGTTTATTTCTCAAACATATCAATTCAGGCACCAAATAAAACTATAGTGTAAGTGATTTACTGATTGTTTCGATTGTGATAGTTTGTGTAAGTTAATTTTACAAGTGGAACAGTGATTTCAAAAACTTTGCCACTATCATATCACTTTATCGGTGTTGTAAGTTTTCTCGGAACTGGGAAGCTATGTTTTGACAATCTCGCATTATATCTATATGGATAGTTCCCTGTTAAAGCTTTTATAGTAGTTTAAAAATCAAAATTTGTAAAATTATATCCATTTGGAAACTATGTGGCTAGCAAATTTTGATGTCACTGTTTTTTTAACATTTTTCTTATATTTAATTCACGGTTATAAACGTATTGTTATATTATATTATTGGGCACGGCCACTCAGTGAACATGGTTCTTTAAGTTTAGTGTGATTTTTAAAAATAATGTTCTTTTATTGATTGCCAGTTCATGCTATAGATATACGGTAATTAAAACAATAAAATTCTCTTATAAACATTGTGACCACGTCTCTTACTGCTTCCTCATAATTCCAACCCTTTCAGCTCAGCACATCTCCAGAAACAAAGAAAAAGTTCTCAAAATAAACAGACCGGAAACTTTTATTTTCTTCGATTATATCAGTGACTATTGCTTTAGAATTACAAAGTGCCTTACACTCTAGTGTTGGTATTAGTAACAGGCTATCAATCAATCAATTGGTGGATATAAGAAAATTAGAACCCTTTAACTTCAATAAAACAACTACATAGTTATTAAATATGGGAAATTTACTTGAGATAACTTCACATGTACAAACTGGCAGCAAACACGATGTCTCTCTTGAGCAGCTTGATGGCTTCGCTGAATTTGTTTTCCAGGTCAGTGTTGCCGATGTTCATGGCTGCCTGGCAAAGCTGTCTGAGGACCTCTTCCAGCCGGCGCATTGTTCTGATTATGGAGCCTGTAACAAGTAAATTAGGCCACCTGTAAGCACCAATTACTCGGCAGGTATAGGTTTACATTAGGCGTCGTTATTTGATTGTGGAAATGTATGTTTCTAATGTCAACAAGACGAAAAACATTTTTTTGATAAATCACAGATAAACTAAAATTTAAGTTTTGTAAAAATATGTTTGCTGCTTTTGTCAATCTCACACTCGCAACGTCAATAACGTCAAACTCTTGCTGCATACACTCGGTGCCATAAATAATCGGTGCACTGTGGACGGACACCGTGTGGTGAGCCATTTATTGAAATACTAGCTGACCCGGCGAACTTTGTTCCGCCTTAAATTTGAAAAATTCCTTTGTAAGTGCATCTTTAGACTAATCAAGGAATAATGTGTAGGCATGCTAAATTTAATGTCTGTAGCTTTATTAGTACAACATTTCGGAATTTTCCAATCCCGTGGGGAAAATCGGGATAAAAAGTATCCTATGTCCGTCTCCTGGTTCTAAGCTACCTCCCTACCAATTTTCAGCCAAATCGGTTCAGCCGTTCTCGAGTTATAAATAGTGTAACTAACACGACTTTCTTTTATATATATAGATATCAGCTTTGATTTCGCCAAAAATGAAGAACAATAGCGTTGTACGACGTGGTCCTGCCCTGCACCGCACATTACCTAGCTATTTCTAATTTTACGCTATGGTAATAGGTAGGTACAGTACCTTCGAAGACGTCGGTCATCTTGCATATCTGCAGGAAGCTGGCGCCTTTAGCCCAGGTGAGCACCACGTCCATGAGCGTGCACTTGAACTTGCTCACATACTCGTCCTCGTCCAGCTCCATTTTTGCGTCCATTGATACCTTCGCTATCCTGCGCGCGTATTCCTGGGCAGAATTACAGTAGGATTCAGAATTATAGCGCAAGCACTGCTGTGTCTCGGCTTAGAGAGCAAAACAACCGGTGAAATTTACTGGCACATGAGGTATTCCGCCTTGACCTTGGTGTTGTGGTGATCACTTACAATCAGGTGACCCACTTGCTCATTTGCAACAGTACTTACAGATAACCTCACATCAAACACAAAGTAAAGAAGAGTGCTGCGATCGGAAGAGTAAGGCTGGTTCAAACTACGCCTCGCCTTGCACGCATAAGCTAAGCATAGATAAGTTTGAGAACAAGAATCGGGAAGTGGGAAAGTGGAGGGTGTACGCCGCGCCCGAACGTCGCCTCGTCAATCCGAGCGTTGGACTTGATGCGAGAACTCGCTTGTAAAATATCACTTTTTTAATTACTGATATTACTGTTGGATTGTTACATAAGAGATTTCGGAGACCCCACAAAATATACAACAACCAGTAACGTAAAAAAAAATGATGGTTATTTACCTGCAGCTGCCTCAGAACGCCTCTTAATTCTTCGCCGGTGGCCGATGCCTGGGAGCTGTTCTCGTCGCATACAAAACAGCTGATGAGTGCTGCGCACTGCTGCGGAGTCAGCGTATTAAATACGCCGTTGAATATCAATTCTGTAAGGAGCAGCTCGTCGGCACTGTGTACAAAATAAAGTCACTAGCTGTGCTTTAAGGCGTAAATGAAAGATTTGGCGAAGGCGCTTGCAATGCCTTGTTGGTTAACTACATTGATAAACAGAAACTAACAAGTCTCAATGATGTAACTTAAATTTGTAACAGACCCTTGCAGGGTTATTTTCTATTCTACTTTTATTTAAATAGCTTTGGTCCTTTAACAGGTCAATACTGCCAGTGCAGTGTTCAAAAAGACAATTGAAAAATATTTAAATAGTCTGTTCGTTTTTTTTTCTAATTATAAATGCAATGTCAACATTTTCTGTTGAATCCATGGCAGCAAACCTTTAAACGAGCAATTATTTTATATACCTATATAATCTGAATCCCGGAAACGGCTCCAACGATTTTCATGAAATTTGGTATGCAAGGGGTTTCGGGGGCGATAAATCGATGTAGCTAGGTTTCATTTTCAGAAATCGTACCAAACAAAAAATACGATCCTAAATATTATCAGGTACTAATTTACATCCTAAAATTATTTTAGCGCTGTAGTAAGTCAATAATAGAGCTTTACTATCATGTTCATACCGTAACAATTTGTTTGGCCATACCTGCTTAATTCACATGCGATCCTGCCCTTCAGCTCTATTACATCAGTGGCAGTGCAGTACCCGAGTCGCCGGAGCACCCGTTTTCGTTTCTTCAGTTCGTCCATTTGCAATATGCTCTTAGCTTTTCTAAGTTCGTTTTTAGCTTGGGTTAGCTCTTCGTATGTCTCTTGTTTCCTTTCGTAGGCTGCTGTGAGGGCGCCGCGGTTCTTGTCGTTGTGTATTGGATGAGCATACAACCTATGCATAAAAAGGTAAAGGGTTTGAGGAATGAGTAAGGGTTGCTAGATGTCCCGTATTTTAAACATTCTCAGTTCAATAACATCAAGCCCATAATAAATAAAGTAAGATTGTGGTTTTAAGTAATACTGGATATAAGTTCAAATTTTTTAATGCCGCTAGACCTTACCAAGAAGTTTTTAGTTGAGTAAAACTTTATCAAATATGCGACAAGGAAACGACTATTATACAACAGGCTAGTTGATATCATTAACCAAGCACTAAAACTTTGTAAAATTTAAAATTTAAAAAAAACTGTAATTGCAAGAGTTGCATTCAGCTCATAAAAAGTACTTCTGTATGTTAACGGCGGGCGTCAAAAACCTTATAATGAAATGACTACACACGTCTCCACTTAGCAACCAAGAATGCCAATTGAAGTATTCAATCTCGCTCACCTCTCTTCCAAGAGCTTGATTCTCGCCACGCAATCTTTGAAAACGGGATCGTCAATCTTCATATCTTTGATAGGGTTCAGCAGTGGTGGTCCATCAGGGAAGCGTTTCTTTACTTCACCTATAGTTTTGAGCACCGATTTCCGACTGTCGGCAGGTCGTAAATCTTTGGGGTAGTACACTCGAAGAGAGCTGATCTGGTGGATTAAGGTGTGGAGCACTGGAACAACTTCTACGTCTCCCACCTGAACAAATAAATAAACCAACATTGACATTACAGTAGAGGGATCTCAAACTTCTACACTACATATAAAATATTCAAGAAAAAAGACAACCGTAGGCTAATCTGGACTCCCAAAAAGAAAAGATTTCACCAGTTTTACTAAAAGAGTAAAGGAATTTTTATATTACCTCACCATCTGGGCACGGCACGTTGGTCTCACCGTCCCCGCTAGATTTCTTTACATGTAACAATATGTCCACAACAATAACAGCCTCGGATGTAAGAGGATTCTCTTCACCCCTCTTTCCTTTGCTAGTCTGGTGTTTGAAGTTCACTATGATGCCCCAATCATATTCGTATTTCTCTGTTTTCACCTGTTAGAAGCAAGAAAATATTATCAAAATAAAAGTCGTTACGACAACGCCAATCTTTTGTTTTGCACAGAAACTTGATTAGATCATAACATAGAATACATAACGATATTTATAAAACCGTCAAATTTTAATTATATTATTTTTATTTTTATTGTATTTTAATTATATTTTGATTTCATTTTTCACCTATGTATTCGCCCACAATCTTGCTAAATGTGGCCAGTAGGTATCTGTTACCTCAGGTTCTGTCTACCCCGTAAGGGATAAAGACGTGATTTGTGTATGTGTATGTATGTCAAATTTTTTAACTAGTTACTTACCTTAACAAGCCGTCCCGGTTGTAAGAAAGGCTTCAAATATTCAGGCCGCGTGATGAACCCACGGAACTGCGACCCCAGCATGTCCAACTGTCCCCTAATATTGCAATACGAGGCGATCGAGTCTTCTTGCTCTATCGCTACTGCATTGTACTCTTTCTGTTTCTGTTTCAGCTCTAATAAAGAAAAGAGACAGAATAAAGTAAATTGATATATCAGAAAAACCTAAAACGACTGACACATATACTCTTTTGTTCAGACAGGACCTACACTTTAACAACAAGTAAGGTATGAATAGGATATTTACACAAAGTTGTTACAGCCTAAACCAACCAAGGTGACCTCAGAACTGATAGAAGTATGATGTGGCTGCTGTTTTAGAAACAAACATTTTGTATATTTATTGGAACTTACTGTCTATTAGATCAGGTATAGCAGTTTGATTTTGAAATTGGAAGAAACTCCGTTCTAACATATATTCTGGATTTATCTCTTCCACTCTTAACAAGTTCAAAACCTAGAAACAAACAGTCAAATTAAAAAAACGACAATATAAAATTCATGATGTGTTGAATGACCATAATACTTACGTATCCGATTCTAACTGCAATGAAGTCATTTCACTCTATATGCATTTCTTAAAAATCTTTGAGCATAGCCCAAGGTGACAAGCAACTTCTTAGAAAGTATTAGTAGTAGACTTACCATATTATAAGTAAGATGGAAAGCAGAGTTGATAGGATCTGCCTTTCCTTGCACCATTTCTTTGACGATTGTCGGAGTGACCTTTTGATCAATCATCAGCATGACAATCCCCTTGTCGTCCAAGCCTCGCCGACCGGCTCTCCCAGACATTTGAATGTATTCGCCAGATGTAATCTATCATGTAATGATGAAAAAAGTTCAAGTAAATTAACCAAAACTCAAATATGAGCACAATCAACATTCTCACTCTATATTTCCTTTTTTGTTTGTGTTTATTTTTCATGATTATCCTTTTTTTAAACTTGTAAATCAAAATTGATTATGATACTTACAAATCGGAAGTCTTTTCCATCAAATTTCTGACAGTTTGTGAACACGACTGTTCTTGCAGGCATGTTCAAACCCATGGCGAAGGTTTCTGTTGCAAACAGCGCCTAAGAAACAAATTAAATAAAATGAAACATTAAATAGCAGATAAATATTGGCTCTGGTTCTGCTGTAAATCTTACGATTATGTCTTTTGAACATTTTTCAAACGAAACAATCCAAAAACTGTATGAACCAAGTATGGTTTTTGCTAACATTTGAGAATGCAGAGTAGCAAAAGAATCTTACTTTTATAAGTCCCAGTCCGAACAAAATTTCAATGGTTTCCTTTAGAATGGGCAGTAGACCTCCGTGATGGATACCAATGCCGCGCCTCAACAGTGGTACCACATTCTCCACCTGTGGTAGCTTGCGATCTTCTTCTGACAGCACATCCATTGCATTGTTGAATACTTCGTCAACTAGCTTCTTTTCTTCAACTGTTGAGTTTAAAAAAGTGGTCAAACATTATACACATTTTAATGTTGCTAAATATGTATAAACAAAAAAGTTGACTTGAATTTTTTTTCTGTTAAATATCTGATCACTTAATATTTTTAAGCTAGAATAATAAAGATGGTTAGAAAATTATTTTCTTACTTGTATTGAAATCCAACTTTGCCATCTGCATAGCATACACCTCACAATCCTTTTTGCTGAAGCTGAAAATAATCACAGGCGCGAAGTTTCGTTCCATTATCATTTTGACAATTTTGAAGATGTTGGTCTGGTTGTTGCCAGAGCGCGGGCCGCCGCGGCGACCCCGCTGGTCGCCTTTGCCGGCGTCGCCAGCACTGCTCAGCACTTGCATAGCAGTGTTAAAGTTATCTTCTTTAAACTGGCCCTAAAAATAAAGCATTCTTTTGTTTATATTTTATAATATATATAGCTGTTTGAATATGTAAGTGATGTCAATATGACCTTCATAGCCAGGAAAAGAGTAATAAAATTGCAATAAAGTTGTCCGAAGGGGCAGGTGAACAAATGGTAATTAGCTATTTAACTTACTAATATTTTAACACTGCATTTTGTGGTACAATCAAGAGTATAAACATATGTATGTTACCAAGACGTCAAAAATATCATCTATGTATACAGTATACACCTTTATGCCACAAAATAAGGTTGACACATGTTTGACACAATGGCTGTATTGATATTAATAATGCCTTCGACTGTACATGGCAAAGATGTGCGAGGTGAAGCTGTAGTCCATTTTTCCACATGCCTACCTTTTGAAAGCCAATGACCGCTATAGCCAACAGAGGGCAGAAGTGTAAAAATGATATGACATAATTCAAACTAGGTTTACTATTTAGCTAAGCTTGATGTTTAAAGGATTGACTTTAGTAAAAAGTTGTTACCGTTTCATCCACAACCAGATGTATTCCGTCCCCACCAGCAGGGAATAAATAGTGCTGCAGTGGTGTGGGCCGGTACTCTGTGTAGACTACGTGGCAGGGCTGCGAGTGCAGGCGGCACACCCATTCAGCAAACTGGCGCGCGTTCGGGATTGTGGCCGAGAGAAACACATAGTGGACATTGTCTGGCAGGAGGATCAGGGTTTCTGGAGAGAAATTAAAGCTGTTAAGAAAGGTGGATCAAGCTGGTACACAAGGACCATTTAATGTTCAGTACAATAGGATTAACTTGTTATTTTCTCTTCAGTTGTTTAAATAATTAAAGTGACTTCATCATTTCGCAAAAGTCCAGAACTTATTTATAGTTACTGGATTAACCTTAGATCTTACCTTCCCACACCACTCCTCTTTCTTTGTCCCTCATGTAATGGATTTCATCAAACACAACCCAACCCACTTCTCGCATAATTTCTGATCCCCGGTACAGCATGTTTCTGAGAATCTACAAAATAATAGAAACTGTCTAAGTTCTCTAAGTAATTGGTTTATTTTACTGTTAGTTATTTGGTCTGTTTTATGACTATCTTGTAAATTCTGCTATATAGATACTGTTGCAAGATGCTAATTACCTCAGTAGTCATAATAAGACATGATGCAGCTGGATTTATGGTGACATCTCCTGTAATGAGACCTACATCATGGAACTCCTCAGAGAATTCTCTGTATTTTTGATTAGAAAGGGCTTTGATAGGTGTTGTGTAGATTACCCTTTGTTTATTCTTTAAAGACAAAGCTATTGCATATCTGTGAAAAACAAAGTTATGGTAAGAAATGGCAGACATTTAAGACAATAAAAGGGCTACCACAAACAAGACTGCGCGCCAGGAAATTCCAGAGTATAAATGTATGAGGCTCAAACAGAGGTGGTAAAAATCACTCAAAAAAAAAATGTTTTAAATTGCATTACTTACTCTGCCACTACTGTTTTTCCTGCAGATGTGTGAGCTGAGACAAGAACAGACTCCAAATTATCTATGCACAAGATCGCTTCTTTCTGAAAGGGGTCCAATATGAATGAGTACTGTTTAGCAGGCTCTGCAGTTGATTGCCTGAGTGATGTATACTCATGGTTCGGAGGTATCGCCACTTCATGAGTACAGCCTTCATGGGTCTCTAATGTTAGGATACGAATGCGAGAGTCCAATATG
Organism: Pandemis corylana; assembly: GCA_949127965.1. Lineage (NCBI taxonomy): Eukaryota > Metazoa > Arthropoda > Insecta > Lepidoptera > Tortricidae > Pandemis > Pandemis corylana. The sequence continues at coordinate 12,733,257 of OX421851.1, read as the reverse complement.
TCTAAGCTGAAAAGATAATGGACATAATTAACATTCCACACAAAAAAGATACTGGGGATACCAAGTCATGCCTGATTAGCACTAGTTAGTTGTGGGTCAATTACTTACTTTAAATCCGAAGTTAAGTCTGTATCTTCTTCCTCTACTTTAATTTTTTTTGACGTGTCAGCATACTCAACTTCTTCATGTGCCCGCTTGTTATTTATTGCACTTTTTTCTGCAGTTGTCTCCCTACAAGTACAAATAATACTAGCTCTTAATACAGGTATTTCGAAATAAACAACAAAAAAATAATTTTCGTGGAGCAACATGGCAAAGACAACATTGTTTGAGGTTACACGGCACTTACGGTATGTTTTCTTCACTGTTTAAGTTCGGGTATTGAGCTGAGGCCTGATTTTTAGTTGGTTCGTCAAAGCAATCAAATAAACTGTCGATATCGGCCATATTTAACAAAATATTACAACATTTAAATCATAAAATCAACCTCTCTCCCTGAAAGAGCGCAATGCGTCACAGATACGCAATAAATTTGTTTGACAATGACAGTTCAATTTGATTTTCGGTTCGGATCGGACAGTTTAATTACACGTTTTTTAACAAATTTCTTACATGACCAATAATAATTTAAAGAAACACACCTAACTGAAATATCCGAGTGCATTGTTAAATAATTCCGATGGTTGTTGAAAGAACCATGCGTACTTTACCTTTTTGCCTGGCGGGGGGACTATTCCAAAATTCATAATGCCGTTCCGCTCACACTAAGTTATTAAAGTAATAGTCATAGCCTTCTCTTCTCTATTGTCTTCTACAAGCCGTGCTATTAGGTTTGGCAACGTCGCATTTTTGGTTGGGCGCTAACCGATTTTTTTAAATGCGATTTTGCCATTATTTTGCGATAGTGGCGATTATACTCGTGCTTCATCCTCGAGATTAGTAACTTACAATATTAATTAACACAATGTAGTAACGCATAAGTGATACCACTTCAGCACTATAGTTGAGGAAATTTGTGTGCCTGCAATGGCCACACTATTTTTTTTTTTTTTTTTTTTTTATTCCGTTGGGCTGTTGGGCTCGATGCCGGCGCCACTTCATTCGCATTTTAGTGCTCAACCGCTTCACACGTATTAAAAATAAAGTTCGCGATTTCGTCATGCCTAAGCGCGGTAACGAGGACAATAGGGAGTTTATTGCCAAGAGGTTTAAAAAGTTGTAAAAACTAATGAAACGGTCACGCCGCCGAAAGCGTAACCCTGGTGTTCCTTCATCGTCCTCTTCGAGCTCCAGTTCGTCGTCACCTTCGTCCTCGTCTTCGAGAAACACGTCGCCAGCTCCAGATAACCAATATGGTTGGTAAATCCTACCCACATTTTTTCGAAAATGTTAACCTGTATAATGAATGCAATCAGAGTAGTCTGCGGGACTATTTCGCTGCGTTCAAATTATACATACATGGAATCAGATCAGTCTGCGGGACTGTTTCGCCCCATGTACTTTTTCATGACGTACTCAGAGCTGTCTGTGGGACAGTTTCGCCACGTTCATGCCCGTTATTTAGTAGTCTACCAGACTAACTAAATCGAAACGAATTCAAAAAGCGTTATTTTTTGAATTTTAACGGACTATATATAAGATTATATTCCACCAGATTTATTGGAGATTCTGGGTAGGTACAGATCCTACGCAGACGCAAGAATAATGTACAAGTAAATATCTCGCTACGTCCGGCTTGGATAAGGACGTAAGGAAGGAAACTGTTGGAAAAGTACTTGGTCCCTTCTAATGCAAAGCATGTGTCCGCCCCTCAGCTGAATGCTGAAATCAAAGCAGCTCTTACGGAGCCCGTTATTAAGCGAGACAAAGCGATCGAAGTTCGACAGAAGCAAATCGCAGTGGCCATCACAAGTATAGGCCAAATTTTGTCAAATTAAATAAATTTGAAAGAAAAGAGGACAACGCCCTTTTGAAACAGCTTATGGATACTGCCCGCATCCTCTGTGACATACAACACGGCGAGTCAGTAAGTAAAAGAGTAATTTCTAAACACAAAAATTGATAAATATTTATTCGGTGTAGATCTACCCGAAACTTTAAAAGTAGCCAAGGCGGTCTCAAAGTCCGTTACCGACTTAAAGACAAATACTGCGAAGAATTTAAACTGGAGGGCGGAGCCCTCTGTTCGCAAGCAGCAGATGGGTCCGCCGCACAAACAATAGCCTGCAGCTCCGAGCAATCAGCAGCGCGCGCGGTCGTCGCACAGATCGTCGCATCGGCAGAAGCAGGCGCGCCGCCGCTAATTTTGGTATGTTATGCTGGTCGACTTTATCAATTCGCTTCACAATGGTCACTTATATATAACATGCGACCGAGCTGTTCTCTCTTGGATAGACGGGTACAAGATTAAATTCAACGGACCTGTCTATCAGTCTGCTGAACCTTGTCAAACAAGCTATTCTAGTTCAAGAAAAAGCTTCTTTACTGAATCCACACGGAACTTGTTAGCAATAGGAGTTATCTCCGAATGTGAACCCTATATTGGTCAATTCGTCTCACGAATGTTTCTTGCGCCAAAGCCGAATGGGAAGATGAGATTTATCCTTAATTTAAAAGAATTAAATAAATTCATACCTACCCAACACTTTAAGTTGGAGGAGTTAAACTTAAACTTAAACTTATCTCTCCAAAATGTCTAATGGCCACATTAGATTTGAAAGACGCTTATTTTCTAATAAACGTTCACCCTGAATCGCGCAAATATCTCCGATTCAGATTAGATGGTAAATTGTACGAATTTAACGTTCTCCCATTCGGCCTTTGCACAGCTCCCTATATTTTCACCAAATTATTGAAACCTGTCGTAAAGTTGTTGCGATCCTGTGGTTTCCTATCATCAATTTATTTGACTTTTTGATTGGTGACACATACAGAATGTCGGAATAATCTAGAGACATCTGAGGCATTATTAAAAAATGTAGGCTTTATTGTAAAATAACACAAAAGTATTCGCTTGCCTTCTAACTCTTGCAAGTACTTATAAGCTTCATTATAGATCCACATTAGGTGGGAAGTAAGATTGCCCACAGAATAGCGTATTAAAGCCGAATTAGAAAAAATTCAACGCCTCGATCGTTGTAAAATACGAAGGTTTGCGCAGTTAATGGGTCTTTTGATATCCGCTTTTCCAGCGATTGAATATACACCAAACAATTAGAGCGCGTCAAATTTCTTAACCTGCAAGCTCATGAAAATTACGACCTATATAATATATGAATAATAATACCACAGTCCTTTTTACCAAATACTAACTGGTCATCATCATCATCATCATCATCTCAGCCATTACGAGTCCACTGCTGCTACTAACTGGTGGATTAGCGTTATTGACAAATCTGTGCACCGTATCAAGGACGACAACTTGTGTCTACTCTTCTTGCTTAATACATGTCCTGTCAATCGTTCAAAGGTTAACTGGAAGAGATCCCTTTTAGGGATGAGTTCGCCTTTGTGCATGTGTGTTATCCTGTATTCATCTTTTTCTTGTGTTTTATGTACAATAAAGAGTTATAAGTACATACATACATACATACAACTTCGTATGCGAAATATTTTCTGACGCCTCAACAGCGGGGTGGGGCGGAAGCATGTGACGGGGAAACGGCTAGTGGACAATGACCACAAACCGAGAGTACCCTACATATTAACTGCCTGGAACTGTTGGCGGCCTTCTTTGTCCTTAAGATATTTGCTAACAATTATTACAATTGCCAAATTCTCTTACGAGTCAATAATATCTACTACTGCTGTATCGTACATAAACCGTATGGGGGGAATTCAATACCCTCACCTAACTAAAGTTACAACAGATTTATGGCTGTGGTGTGAAGCTCGCAAGATATTTGTAGTAGCATCATGTATTAAATCTTCATCAGTAATATATCAGTCTCACCCAGATACAGAATGGGAACTCTCTGCGCTAGGATACAGAAAATTGACAGCTGAATAATATTTATTATTATTTATTTATTTATTTATTCATTGTCAAGTCATGTATCTACATACATATGAATTCCAGAAGTAGACCTTGTCGCTACTCGCATTAACAAAAAATGCGGCGTGTATGTATCCTGGCAGGAGATCTTGATGCATTTGCGCTTGACACATTCACATTAGACTGGGCAAAATTTTTCTTTTACGCCTTTCCCCCAGTATCTGTTATTCTCAAAGCCATAGACATCATGTTGGCGTCGATGTCAGACAACACATTGAAGCAGTACGATGTCTACCTAAAAACGGTGGTATTTATTTTGCATCCAAAATAAGATTAACATGTAAGCGCCCTCTGTACCAATAATTTTCGATTATTTAGTAAAAATTTATAATTCCGGGGCAAACTTATGGTACCATAAATAGCCATAGATCGGCCCTTTCTTTAATTCTTGGTACGCTTTCAGATGATCGGATAGCTAAATTTTGCAAAGGCGTTTACAGATTAAGACCGCCATGTCCACGCTATAATTATAAAGATTAGTGAACTAATCATAACTTCGGAACTGGGTACTACAAAACCAACTTTGTACCTACCTTTCTTTAATGATCGTCCTGAAATATGTCCTGCGAAAACATTAATTGCGTATATTGAAAAATCAAGATCTTTACGCAGGTCAGATGAGGTTTTTTATTGGAATGTTGCCTTCATATTCATAAAATAATAATAATAATAATAATAATTAAAAAACCTCATAACAGCATCACGGCACAAACTCATAGCCGTTGGATAAAAGCTACCTTAAAAGATAGTGGTATCGTCGTCTCAATCTTTTCGTCCCGCGACACGCTGCTACATCTATGGCGTATAAAATGGGAATCAGCCTCGACGTTATAAGACAAACCGCAGGTTGGAGCGGCGATTCCACTACCTTTGCTAATTTTTGTTAGGACGATTATGGACGTTAATAACATGGCCCTTGCTAGATCAATAGCTAAAGTTTGAATTAGAAAATGATCGTAAGTAGGTAAGGCATTACCTACCTAAACAACATAAGATTTAAGAATGTTATACTTATAACAGCTAAATTAATGAAGAACATGTGTGAACAACATGTCGAGCATCACTCGACTTTTTATACGTGAGTTATCCGTTTATGTGTAATAATGATTAAGTCTCACGGTAGTTTCATGTTGAAAGAACATATGTATCGATTATTAAATTGTAATTATGATTGTAACAGTAAAATTGTGAACATTTCTTGTTCTTAGCAGTTAATTAATTGTTTTTTGTTTAAACAATACTTATTAATTAATGCTCAAGTTGATTGTTTCCACGTCTTACTCTCAAAATCTACATTGTGTTAATTAATATTGTAAGTTACTAATCTCGAGGATGAAGCACGAGTATAATTGATGATTAAACGAACTTACCTGTAAGTGAAGTTCTATCCCAATTATACGAAGTGCTTCATCCGAAGAGATTAGTAACGACATCCCACCCGCCCGCCCGGATCTTACAATCCCAGGGTTATCGTGGAAAAATCAAAAAGCTCTAAACTTAATGAAGTGGCGCCGGCATCGAGCCCAACAGCCCAACGGAATAAAAAAAAAAAAAAAAAAAAAATAGTGTGGCCATTGCAGGCACACAAATTTCCTCAACTATAGTGCTGAAGTGGTATCACTTATGCGTTACTACATTGTGTTAATTAATATTGTAAGTTACTAATCTCTTCGGATGAAGCACTTCGTATAATTGGGATAGAACTTCACTTACAGGTAAGTTCGTTTAATCATCAATTATGGACATAACCCACCCAAATAAAAAGAAAGAAAGAAAGAAAGAAAACATTTATTGACACAAAAACGACACATAAAGAAAATTAAAAAATAAAAAAAAATAATAAAACTAGGTACTTATGTGCCGCAGGTGCCAAAATAAAACAAGTGTAATAAAATTTTGACGTGATTTGTGTATGTATGTATGTATGTAATAAAATTTTACAAATAATCTTCAATTAAATCAGAATTATTTAAAAATACATTTCATTTTCTTTATAATTCATTTTTTTTAGTTAGCTTTTGATCTACCTTGAGGTCTCAACATGAAACTACCGTGGGACTTAATCATAATTACACATAAACGGATAACTCACGTATAAAAAGTCGAGTGATGCTCATTAAAATTCTTTGAGAAATTGCATTGTGATCCTATGTACTAACGTAGTAATAATAAACCAATGAGAAATTGTTCAAAATTATATTTGACAGTTTTACAAATTGTAAAATATAACGATTTTAATGAGTGCCCTGCTTCACAACATTCATCAACGTCTGTAAAAAAATCGTCTGCTTGCAAACTTAAAATTGTTAGGGAAGACAACATGCCTCCCATATCATGTAATATGAAGAAGTTTTATTTTTAAATCTTCTTGCTGAATAATATAGTTAAACAGAGCATATAAATGAAAACATACAAATTTTACAGAATCTGCGGGCAGTAAGTTACTGCCAGTAACAGTCCCCTTCGTTGCAAGTAATCAAAATATTCATCATTTATGCATTCACCTTTGCTTTCTTTTATTGTGGTTACGCAATGCATACATTTCAACTTTTTTGACAATTTATGTACCGCATATCCACATATATATATTTGAGAAGCTTTATCTAAATCACAAACTTCTAAATAATCACTTGCTAGAATAGATTCATTACAATCTGTTTATGGTAGCGGATCAGTAAAGGGGCCCAATTTTTGAAACCACATCACTCGAAAGTGGTATAAATCAGCTTATATCTCCAAAACTACAGCTCTAATCAGTTTTGACTAGTTCACAATATTAATGAGTGTGTGCATGATACATTATAATTACTGTTAGAAATATGTATGTAGGCTATAATACTTGCATAATATTGTCTATGATTATTTTTGAATAACAAAAGAATGTTCTGTTTTGTCAGTTACCCTCAAAAGATTTGTCAAAGAAAAAAACATACTATCTCTGCCTAGGTGTTTTGACCTAGTTATATCTCGCGATTCAAGAGGAGTTAGATGCCCTCAAAAAGAATCATACGTGGACCCTTGCGAAGCCCCCGTAGAAGTGAAACGTCGTTGATCCTAAATGCTTAATGCTTATTTAGAATCAAAGACAAGGCGGGAAATAGTGTCACACGGCAAATTATCTGTTACCGTCTTCTTTAGGATGGTTAGCTCACTACCCTCCTAGATCCACTATTTTTTAATAGATGCCGATAGGACTGCGCAATAATTTCAAATTTTATTTAATATTCTAAATATTCTAGTAAATCATTTAGAAAATTAGTACTAATAGTAGTAACGGTCATCATCTGAATTACCATCCATCCGACTGACCCCAGATTCCAATCTGAGTAATTATATAACTTTTAAATATTTTTCTTGATTTGTAATCTCTGTATACCTATTTCCTTGCCTGGTCGTACGCCCAGCCCACTCGCACCCCCTGTGCGTACTCTACGAGGATAGGGCTGGGTGGAACGACCAACTAAATTCTGGATCTGCATTCTTCTAAGACCTGCACCCTTACAGGGCGACTTCGTCTACCTACGACGCCGACCACCTTGGAAAGATTAAACTCCAGATGAGTCAGAAACCACCACGCCAGCATCATCCTCACGAGATCGCTGTGCTATACCACCAGCAACGAAGACATCCCTCTTCGGTTCCGCCTCATCGAGCCGCTTTGTGACAGAGATACCAGGGTAGTGTCTTTCCAACGATCTGGCGAACTTTTAACTTGTTCTATCAAAGGACTCTTCGGCTTTCTTTAAGTTGAATTCAAATGAATGCCAGCAAGTTTTCAAATTGTGACCATTTGGTCAAATTCAATGAACTAGGCAAAACCCACCTTAAATCATTAGCTGGAAGCTCCTTTGCTCCTAAGAACACATTTACTTTCAGTTCTGAATTAACACAAATACTGTTTTGTACACAAACATTCTGCGACTTCTCATCATATTCTTCATCAATGTTCAATGTGTAAAAATATACATGGTTGTCTTGTATCTTGACATTCCACCCACAATATAAACTGCTATGTTCCTTACTGCTAATCTTTAATTTAAATTCCTGAAATCCCTTTACAGAGTCTTGTTCCTGCAATTTTTGATGAAGCTCTTCACAGCGCTGCTCTCTCACTTTCTGTCTTTCAGAGGGATCCACTCTAAATATTTTCCTTTGACTCAGATATTGAGGCAAGTTGGGGAAAATATGAGGCACAGCAGCATCAACTAACTTCGGGTTTCTCAAGGGAACAACCTCGCGCGTTCCATCACTTTTTCTTATATTTTCACTCCGTATTATTTCATTTTCCCTAAAATGTTTGCAGCACACGAAAGATCCTTTTGAAGGTTGCCAATTGGCTCTTGGTATCGCCCTCGTCCAACGGTTACGAAGGTTTTCATCTCGAGGAAAAACAAAAGTAGAAACTGGCTGTTCTCCATTTTTCAAAGTAGAATCATAATTTGATTTACAGCCAGGTACACAGCAACGTCGAGGCATCTGAAAGGAAATTGAACTTGTTACATGTTGTAAAGTTATCAATCAGTTCTATAAACTAGTTAGGTTATGTTAGATGAAGTTTATATTTTAACAAAAGACTGTATGAAACCTTACCTTGTTTATTAATAACAGCACACGCTGTCAACATAATGTTTTCATAAGAAAAAGCACAGGTACGATTTCTTCAAATTTACTTTAATATCCACTGAAATCAAATCGCAGCAAAATGTAGTAAAACAACCATTTATTTATGTTTAAATAGGTAGTGTAAATATACGACGAGCTCTATTTAGTCTATTTATGTTTAAATAAATGACATTTGTGTATTAACCGACTTAATTAGCTTTGTACGAAGTTACGAGCGTATTATTACTTCCATAGCACCTACGTAAATCGGACGCATAATATTATCCACTAATTTTGGTTGGTCAAGTTGCTGTTTACTTTTAAACTAGGTCGGATTGCCTACCGAAATTTTCGGTGTCTACGCCTAGGTTCACAAGCGACGTTGCCAAACCGCTACGACATGGCTTGTAAGAAGATAAATAGAGAAGGCTATGTAATAGTCATTAACAGAAGTGTGTGAGAGAGAGAGAGAAATAGTATGATACGAACTTCAAATTTTAGCCCCCCAGTTTATTATTTATATTTTTTTGTGAATTGTATCTGTTTCTTTATATTTGTACAATAAAGAATTAATTTCACAGGCAGGGCACGCACGACCAACCTACGAGGAAAAGCAATACGACACATTTATATGCATTCTTTTGCAAGACGAATATATACCTAGTAGGTATGTAATGGAAAAACGACTTTTACATGTAGGTATAATATATTCGTGGAAATACCAGATATTTTTTTAATTCCTCAAATAACTGAAAAGTTAAAACTTATTTTGTACTGGCAATTATTGTTATGACTCAACAGTCACGTGACTTACAAAGCTTGGGTTTGGTTGGTTGGTTCATTACAAGTTTCGCCGAGTTACGCTTACCTTTCCGAGTCGAGCTCGCGTGGATTTTATTTTTGTGCAAATACCAAGTGTCGTGACTGAAAAACTATTCGACAATGTCGTCAAAAACAAAAAAGACTGTGACATCGTCGTCAAATATAAGTGTTGTGTCATCCGTTCAAAGCCCACAACAATCAAGCACTCCTGTTGGTAGCCGCCCTTCTAGCTCCGCCGGCCGGCCCAGCAGCCCGCTTAGCCCAACGAGGCACAGTCGGCTACAAGAAAAAGATGCGCTACAAAATCTGAACGACCGCCTGGCGGCTTACATCGATAAGGTCCGCCAGCTAGAGAGTGAAAATTCGGGTTTGCGTCGAGAAATCCAATCTACACAGGAGGTCGTCACACGGGAAGTCTCCAACATCAAGGGAATGTACGAGCATGAACTGCAAGATGCTAGAAAGTTATTAGACGACACGTCCAGAGAAAAAGCAAAATTGGAAATAGATTTGAAGAGATTGTACGAGGAAAATGATGACCTCAAGAAACGGTAAGCTTTGGACAATCTTGACGTAACTATTTTAGGCGCGGGCGCCGTAATGGCTGTAAGCGATAGCATAATTTTTAATTAAGTGAGTGTTTAGTTCGGTATGTTGTGGCTAACTAAGGTTAGCTTAAAGTTTACGTCATCGGCGGCATTTCTGCGCGGGCGCGCTGTGACGAGCGCGCGGCCTCGGTTTTACGACATTGTGACATCATATCTCGATATAACCAAGGCAATCACACGCTAAAAACTAACTTCACTTCCTGTAGCTTAAGTTATTCTTCCTTCAGGGCTACCTAAAAGTAGTCATTTTTGATGTTCATATTTCATTATTTATATCAAATGTAACTAGAGGTTAGGTTTGTAAAACTTTGCCATTGATCATGTTTAATTCTTCATATTTATCTTGGTTTGGAGAAGAGTTCATAATAATTACAACCATCTGCTAACACGCAATAGGTAGTTACCATCGAAAGTTTGTAAACAAAAATACTCCATAGGTATTACATAAACTGTTTTCTTCAAGTGTATTTATTGCATAGGTAATGTTTGTATACAAACAACTAGATTCAATTGATTGTATTGTAGATTATTGTGTCCCAGTCTTTATACAGAGCTGAAATAAGACTATGTATTCATAATATGACCTGATTTGCCTAACAGTAGTACCGGCATGACAGTGTTTACAAAATTAATACCTATGTTCTCAGAGATGCTAGATGGGACGTAGCTAGCTAGGTATTTTTTTTGCCCGTAAGGGAGAAAAACGTGATTTATGTATGTTATGTATGAATGTAAGAGCCTTGTTCTTGGATCTCTAACCCTGCAATATATATTTTAAATATAAATATTGCTTCCTTAATAGAAAAGGCATAGTAAGAAGTATGCCTAAAGTAGTTAATAACATATGAAATGTTGAGGAAATTTTATTCAGTCTCATACTTTAAAATGGATCAATCTATCCTGTAAATCGGACATTGGGTGGAAACATTTAATTTATTGTTTTTTAGGATTTGCTTACTCAGCAAAAAGAGCTTTTCATCAACTACCACTAGTTACATCCGCCTTATAAACCTTTCATATGCCACAATAAAAAAAACTGAATGTGGTCTCATTTTTGTCAAATGACCCCAATTTGCGAGGGACTAGGCATATTAAAGATTAATCCATGTTAGATATTCCAGCAGGTACTGTTTTCTTCATAATGGTATTGAGTGTATTGACACTGCACTGCATTCTCTTTAAACTATGTTACCTATGTTATTTCTAATGGACTGTTGGTGGGTAAAGATCACTTTAATTTCATGTTAAAGTCTTTCCCCCTTATTCATAAACACTCTGTAGGACTCTGCTAACTAAGTTAGCAGAAGCCTATAGAGCGTTTATGAATAAGGGGGTTAGAGAATGCAATACAGCCCCTTAGTTACTTATGATGTGACCTGAAATGAATTCACCCTTGCTTGTTCTAATTAGCAAACTCAATCACTCTTTACATTTGTATTTATAGCCAGTAACCAAACATCCCCTTTTATATTCATCTAAGAGTGCTTGCTTCTATGCTGATCTGGCAATAAACTCTATCAACAACTCAGAGACCAGCTTGTCTGGCACTGTAATTTGTAAAAAAAGAAACATACATTATTATTTGATTATTTAATCCTTTTTATAGGTACACACAGCAGACATCAATTCAATAAGACCACAAAATGTGGCACTAAATTCATTTGTAGCATTCACCCATCCATTAAACATTCAGATAAAGAACATACTAACTGTCCGACAAACAAAAAATATCCAATGAAAATACTACCTCTATGTGTAATGCTAACTTATAGCTCGACCTTGACTCACTTCACCGTTTTCAGTCGGAGATCGATGGATACCGTAACAAGCCGGGAAAGGACGCCCTATGCTATTTATAGCTCTAAAACATGCACACAACAAGTATTAAGCTTTATCCTAAGCCTAAGTTTGTAAAATTATTCTTGATTTAACACACAAATGGACATAAGTACCTGGAAGTATCTACCAGTGGCTGTCTAAATTAAATTTACGAAATGCATAAAAAATATGTTGTGGGCCGCACAAATGCAATTCACGACTCGCATGCATCCCGTGCCGCGACCATGCCTTGGCCAGCCCTGTATTAGATAGGTAGACTGATAGTCTATTGGCACTATGCATCCCGTGCCGCGACCGTGCCTTGGACAGCCCTGAATTAGATGGGTAGACTGAGAGTCTGTGCGCACTATGCATCCCGTGCCGCGACCGTGCCTTGGACAGCCCTGAATTAGATGGGTAGACTGAGAGTCTATGCGCACTATGCATCCCGTGCCGCGACCGTGCCTTGGACAGCCCTGAATTAGATGGGTAGACTGAGAGTCTATGCGCACTATGCATCCCGTGCCGCGACCGTGCTTTGGACAGCCCTGAATTAGATGGGTAGACTGAGAGTCTATGCGCACTATGCATCCCGTGCCTTGGACAGCCCTGAATTAGATGGGTAGACTGAGAGTCTATGCGCACTATGCATCCCGTGCCGCGACCGTGCCTTGGACAGCCCTGAATTAGATGGGTAGACTGAGAGTCTATGCGCACTATGCATCCCGTGCCGCGACCGTGCCTTGGACAGCCCTGAATTAGATGGGTAGACTGAGAGTCTATGCGCACTATGCATCCCGTGCCGCGACCGTGCCTTGGACAGCCCTGAATTAGATGGGTAGACTGATAGTAGGTAGATGTACAGCCGAGGGCATAAATATATCGTTACAGCCATCATATCAAATATACGTGTCCCGTAATGTTTGTGGCTTGTTATGTTTGTGGTCTTGGTAATGTAGATAATATTATATATAATTTTACATAGATTCTATTGAATGCGATCAGTACATAATAGCTTGTATAGGTTCATTTAATTTAAAGAATAAAAAATAAATCTAAATAAATATTACCTGAAAGTGTGGCCAATAGAATAATAAATAATACCATATCGCGATTAGTGCTTTATATTCCAGTTACGTTTTAGTTTTTCTTGATTTTTAAATGCTGCCTCGCCTCGGGTCGCCTGGCGCGGCGGCTGTTGACCGTGGTGACGTGACGTCATCCTGTCCGCGGGTGACGTAACGCGCGCATTTAGCGGTGATGCAGTCTGTTTCGGAGAATAATTTTAATATGTATTCTATATGTATAATTCTCGTTTCGCCAGCAAGTATCTATTATTTAGTAACTAGAAAGGTTAATTTACTAAATTATTATTAATTGCTAATATTGGTATAAATTAAATTATAATATTACATGTAATCGTGCAATACATTATTAAAATCACTACATAGATAGATAGATGCATATAATAGCTTAGTAACTTACCTAATTTAAATAAATATTAGTGAAGAATAATTATATTAAATACATTTTTGTTCATTTTAAGTTTACTATTAGGAGATAATATTTTCCTTCCATACATATAAACTTTTTATGTAACTAATTAAATAATAGAAGTCACCAGTTGATAACGCGCAGCGTGCGTCCCTAAATAAACTTGAGGCAACAACTCCTATTGTGCCCGCATTCACAGTAACGCTAATGCATTAGGTTCCATTGAGACCACTATGCTTATTTGGTTAATAACATTTAAGTCGCCGACTGCATTCTTTTTTAACTTCTATAAGCTATTGATCCTTGACCTTCGCGATTCACAGACCAGATAACCTTCCTGCTTCCTTTTGACTCAGCAGAAGGTAAACTTGATGCAAAATTCATGAAAAAGAGGTTATCACTGCAAAGTTGTGTTTAAAAAGGCGTACCTATCTTTTTCTTAATTCATAATTTCTTTGTGGGAGATGTTCGTCGCTAATCTTGCCTATCTATAAATTGTTTCGGAAATGGCATTGTTACACAGATGTTTTCTATGTAAAAGTAAATTAAGTTCAATATTACTGTTATTCCTCTACTATCGTCTGCGCAATGACAAGTGTGGAAACGGCCCACGTGCTAGACCCCCTGATGGGTGGCCTGCGCTGAACTTCATTTCAAAAGATAAATACAAAACCGAGCTGTAACCATTTCACCCACCCATCTAATTTAAACGCATAAAATAATAAACAAAAATTCGTTGATTTTTATAACCTTCCTACACTGGCACAATCTTTAGTGCAGTCATTGAAGCGAAAAATACGGTCTTACCTCCGAATTTTTTTACTGTGAACCGATTTGCATGAAATTTTGGAATTAGGCTCATCTTACCCTTAACTTCAAAAGTGAAAATGATTTGAACTCCGCCTATTATTTTTAAGGGGTGTAAACAACCCCTTAATGGAAAAATTGATATTGAGCCATTTTATCGCTAGAAAACATGTCTAATAGTAAGTGGTGAAATTATAAAGTATTTTCTAACATAATTACCTCATATTAAAATCATTTTCAACCCCTTGAAAATCTTACAACCCTTGCAAACAACCCCTAAATTGAAAAAATCACAAAAAATACTTTGGTATGACATAAAAAGATGTAAGTATAGAGTAAGTAATATTTTATATTCTCTATAATAATTATCAAATTTTTAACCCCCTTTCAACCTTTGAAAACTACCCCTTGATAAAAAATTGTTAATTTTTTTTTTTATAAAATGAAAAGGATTTAAATATCCACACTCTCGAAAATGATTATCATATTCTTAAGCTTTTCTACCCTTAAAACTACCCCTAAATTAAAACAGTAAATATATATGATTAAATATTTAAAAATAATTTAATTTAGAGTAAAAAATTGCCATTTATTGAATAAAATATTTACAAATAATATAAAATTGTACTATTATTATTAAAATATAATATTATTATTCATGACTCAATGTCGGAGTCGCTGTCACATTCAACATCTTCTGGTGCGTAATAAGCTGAATTATGAGCTTAAATGCGGTTCAATAAGACTCAATTTACGAGCAAGTGTGTTGAAAAATATTATATTAAACACGTGCTCATTCCTTTGCAGACGGAAATATACTGGTCACATTATAACGAATAAACGGAGCACGCACAGCTGATCACATAGCTTTTTCGTTGGCCCCTTCACTCAAATGTGTTATATATACATATAAGAATGTTGGTATGTATTCATGCCTACGTTTCCAAAATATATGAGCCAGATTATGTATATATATACACATTACAATAGTTGTGGGTCTCTATTATATACTGCGTACTTTCACATTGCTCCAAATATTCACACTCCGAAATTTTCAGTTACTAAGTAGAAAAAAATATGATAAGTTTTTGGACCATAACTCCTTCAATTTTCATGCTATCACAATTCATAAAAAACCATTGTAAAGGTAATTAAGAGAGCTACAACATCCTTCATTGCAATATATAGTAAAAAACCTTTTTCTAAAACGGTGAAGGGTTAAAGGGCTTCAGAGAGGCTGTGATTGCGCTGCCGCGCGCTCTTTAAACAATCATATCTCCGTCAATTCTTGTTTGACAGAAAAAACAAAAACACCAAATTGTTTGTCAGAAAAATGCCTAAATTTCTAATTCATACACTTTTATACGTATCTGTCGTCATTTCTGAGATATTATGAAAAGAAATTGTGTTTTTTTTTAATTTGAAATTTTGTTTTTTTTTTAAATCGTAACTTTTATGAAAAATATGTGTCCTGAAGCAGCCAAACTGATACTATCTATCAAACTCTTCATGATAAAGTTAATTCTAGGCGGAATACGATTAATTTTAATTTTGGTGCAAATGGCACTTATGAAACCCATTGATTTAAAAAAAAAAACATTAGATGCTCCCCTTATTTGCAATACAGCTCACTTATTTTACGTGCAAAAGACTTTTAATAGTGCTCATTTTAAAGCTTATTTCAAGCACTACAAAACCCTTTTGTATTAGAATGAATAAAATGCATCTGCTCGCCGCTAGATGGCATTGACCACATCGATTAAATTTCAGACACAATAAAAAACGGCTTTGATCTTTAATATCTAGCTTAATATTGCATTTAGAATACTTTATAAAAAACCAAATTGTTCATTGTTTTACCTGCTACAATTTTGTACTTCATAAAATTTTCTATAAAACGTATATTTTTGGAGATATTTGCAAAAAACCGATGAAAAACGTGAAAAAATTGCGAATTTTCAATTGCCAATAACTTGAAAAGTATTGGATTTTTTGAAAAACTTTATAGATGATTTTTGCTTAAAATTAGGCCTTCTATCGATATCCGAGGTTATTTTGAAAAAAAAAATAATTCACCCCCGAGAAGGGTCACCCCCAGGGTGGTTGCGGAGTTCAAATCATTTTCACTTTTGAAGTTAAGGGTAAGATGAACCTAATTCCAAAATTGTATGCAATTCGGTCCACAGTAAAAAAATTCGGAGCAATAATGCTTCAATGACTCCACTACTTGTGCCACAGGCTTAACTGAGTCTTCGTCACTGAGATGTGAATAAGTAAAATCCCGAATTAGAGCTGTTGTTATGCGCAAACGTTCCCGGTATTTGAATGAAAAATTAAGGATGTATTACAAAGATGTGATTCACGTAGGTACTGTTGCTATTTATAAATAACTTAGTTGTCACCGTTGAACTCGGAATCGCGCTTTTTTTTCATAGAGCTGCGTAATCATCTTTATGTAAATACCCTAGGGTCCTATTTAAAAAATTACGACTTCGAAATAGGTTCTTCATAATGTTAGCAACTGATCAAATTTATTATTTAGTGAGCAAAGATTCAGTACTAGCTATTTACAACATGTCGTCATTGTTTACATAGAAGGACCGAAATAGGTTGGTAGTTACGCATCGAAAACATTGAACAAATCAAAGCTAACTTATTCATTACTTGAGTTGTCACTTACGACCGCCAGAACGGATAATGTATTGACCCCTTTTATGGTCCGGTACTGTCACGGTTATTAACGTTTTAAAAACTTTGTGCATTGTTCTTTAAAAAATTTCAAACGGTTTGGAAATAGGTACGTGGCAAGTGAGAGAAATGTTTTTAATGGTTAAAAAATATCAAAACTCGGAGGTACCTACATGACTGCAGCGATGGAAAGTACCTGCTTAGTTAAGTACCGCCGTTATTTATAATGGAGCTTTAAGATAATTTAAAGATTTTAACGTATACTTACTGAAAAACTCACTCAAAAACCAGCTGCTAGGATCTATCACAGTCATACATACATATATAACAGGGAAGCTAAATAATGAACAGTCACGCTTTTATCCGGCCCCGCCCCGGAATTAAAATCGGCCAAGGTTCGCCTCCCGCGACGGCGCCGCGCGTCGCCGGCGTCGATTCCCGAGCGGGAAGACGCGGCACGATTAAAATTATTGTTGATTGGCTACAAGCAAGCAGGGTTACTACAATACTACTACAGATGTTGAAAATGCTTGTCAGAATTCAATTCGATTCAATAAAAAAATTATTGCGTTCATGTTGCACATAACTACATAACATTCCAATCGGTTTCCGATGCAACTGAAATTTAGGGTAGTCATCAGTATATATGAAAATGTGGCCAAGCCCTATTCGGAACCTAAAAATGGTCAATTGGTCTATTTTGTGGCAGCACACGAGAAAGGAGTAGAATTTACGACACAAGACATCGATAGTATCGGCCAATTTGCATCCCGAATAGATACCCCAAGGAGGTAGTTGTTCTGGGCTAACGCACACTCGTTACATTACTTGTTTATATCAAACTAGGCTTAATAGGTTTTTGTAAGGATTTTTCAGTTTGCCATCTAGTGATCTGGCAACCCTAGTTGCGATGCGAGTCGCTTACGGGAACCGGATAGCGTGTTTACAGAAGATCCGTGTAACGTTACGCAACAAACAGCACCGAGAATCCCACGTTTACCTTACAACTTAGCTCGTTTCGTATGCTATTCTTCGCTTTAAAAAACTCGACTCGCTATTGGAATGCCGTCTGGAAGTGACCTCATTATAGAGAAAACAACTTTTTCTTTACAAATAAACGCTTCTGCTTCGCGACCGACGTGTGTGAGCAATTAATGGACTGTTTAATTAACATTTTTGATGTTGTTCTCATTACGATTAATGTGTAACAAAGTACTCGACAATTTGTATGCTTATCTTTGTTATTTTAATGTCAGATTAAGAATGGCATTCCTTTATCATTACTTGATGTCCTTCCGACACATTGTTTTGGTGACATTTGTACGTGTGACATCATTTCATTACCTAGTTAGAATTTTCAATATTTAATTTATAAATTATTCGACTTGGAAATATGTATGTAATAGATTAAATAAGGAAATAAGTAGGGTAGGTAATACTAATCAGGATTTACAAACACTGAACAAGTATACGTACATAGTTTAGTCTTTAAAATTTTACGATTTGCATTCTGATTTACGGGAATTACGGGTATACAACTATATACATCTTCAATTTAGATCTAAGTAAGCGGATAAATAAAAAATACCGTAATATTTATAATAAATGGTTTATTTTATTTTGTTTATTTTGTTTTATTTTACTAGTTAGGAATGTTTTCAGCTGGCTATTAATCTATAAAACTATCCCAATAACTTGTTTTTATTTTTAACTTATAGATTAGATAAGAAGACCAAAGATTGCACGCAGGCTGAGAACTTGGCCCGGCACTACGAGACCCGCTACACAGAGGAGAGCAATAAATACAACACAGCACTTGCTGACAAGAAGAAAGCTCAAGATGAAGCTAGGGTATGTCAATAACAATCCTCTCAGTTGTTGGTTGTTGGTGTTATATATAAGGTCTGAAATATTTGTGCCTCTATTTGTCGTCATATAAAGTGGAGAGTCGGCAAGCAATACCACACGTGTGTCCGCTTGCTCTGCTATCGCTACTACGTACGCGAACGCCGAGCATTGCGTAGGAAGCGCATTCCAGCGAGTTGTATTTTCCATATTTCTACTGATTTATTGCAGCAGTTTACTATTGATAGTTAAACAGACTCCTATGGAGCACACTCTGATCGTAGTGGAAACCCGCTGCCTGTTTCACCACTCTCCGTTAACTTCCAGTTATCTTAAATATCAGTTACCTATCTACTATGAAACAGACAGAGACGTTATCATAGATAACTGACACTTGAGATAACTGGAACTTAACAGAGTGTGGTGAAACAGGCCCTTGATGTTTCATTAAAACATCGAAATAACAATACTCATTTAGGACGCACTAGATAAATTTATGAATCTCTCCATAGCAGCCATGAGCATATCCAGTTACATTTTTAATAATGGAATCGATATCTTTAAGTTAACGTTTTCCGTTTATTGATGATAATTTTATCATGAATGAGATACTTTGTGCTATCAGTATTATTTATCAGTAAGCAAAGGAGTGAAGTACTTTTTAAATGGCTCGTCTGTTATCTCGGGACATGACTCATCAACTGATCACTCATCACTTAGCTAATTTTCGCCGTCTTTTATTTTCCGTTGTGTTCTTTAGGCGCCAAATTTAAATAGAATATTCGTTATTTAGTTTTTTTTGTCTTCTGACGTTATCAAGCTAAACGTTTAACAAGTAACATAGTTAGGATCAACTACCTAGCAAAATAACGCAACGTCGTAAACAACCCAACTATGTAAACTGTTCCTAACAAAGAATCCAATAAAATTTACTTGCATTATACTGTTCTGTGATAGTCATATAGATAGACGAATGCAAACGTACTATTTAGGCGCGATGACGCAGAGTAACAAAAGCGGTAAAAAAAATAGACTACCTCAGTTGTCCCCTGATGATATGCTGTTATTATTTTCATCCAGGACCTCGCAAAGGAGCTGGAGAAGCTTCGCAAAGTGTACGCTGATACGCGCAAGACCCTCGAGGAGGAGATGCTCTGCCGCATCGACATGGAGAACACCGTGCAGAGTCTGCGCGAGGAGCTCAGCTTCAAGGACCAAGTGTTCCAACAGGAGCTGCAGGAGACGCGCACGCGCCGCCAGGTCGAAATCACTGAGATTGGTGAGTCTATACCTAAAAAGTTGAATGTTTTAATATAATCTGGAATATTTCTGCAGGTGGCTGGGATAGTTTGACTTTAACACCCCTGTAAAAGTCTTTCAGAATGTTCGCAGTGTGGATGACAGATATTTCCATACATTGGCTCATGTTCAAAGTGTACAGAGTCAAAGGGATGATCTAATTTTTAATCAAATATGGAAATTAAATATGTCAATTTTTAAAACTCGACAACCGGAATCAGGACTGATTTTTCGCAGACTACCCTATACCACCGTCTAAACCGTCTTCGTAATGAAATAATCTTTATTTTAATTTAAATTTAATTCATTAACCAGACCGGTGCAAGTTACTATAGTATCGATTTGCCTGTTTATATTTAATAGTCAACCTAACGTTTGCATATTCTATGGGCTTCATACATTCGATTGGTATGGAATTTGTCTATTAACCAACCAGTAAAATGTTTCAAAAAAATTGTTTTTAATTGCTAATTAATCATATTCTGGACTGTTTTTTTTTAGAGAACCAATTGCAATATATTTATATACATATTTAATTGAATATAAAATACTTTTCATCTATTAACCAGCTCGGTAAAGATTGTTCTATGGAGGATCCTCTACTATTTGTGCTTATTGTGCATGTAGTTCATACATAATGCTAACTGTCAACTTTTCAACATAGTTGGTATCTTGTATTGTAATACAAGATAGAAAAGCGCTTTATATTAGATACATGGACGCACTCTAATTGCTCCATATTTTTTGTTTGTCAGATGGTCGACTGGCGCAACAGTACGAGGCGAAGTTGCAGCAGAGTTTGCAGGAGCTGCGTGAACAACAGGAAGCCAACATCAAGGCCAATCGCGACGACATCGAGGCCTTGTATGAGAATAAGGTACAGTGTTAACACTACCTTCTTTAATTTCTCTTGTCGACCGTCAGTCAAATAAACCTTCAAGTCCCCCTTTGCCGAACTTTTGGCACATTGTTTTATTTTATTGGAATTTAGATTTTTCGCAAATATGTATTTCCCATGTTGCTGCTCGCAGCTTGATTCGTACCTACCATTTATGATGCTAGTAAAAGTTGTATTAGAGGGTAATGCCATACAAATATTTTGCGGTTTCCACATAAAATCTCAAACATAGTTGTCTTCATTCAATTAATGCTTTGATATGAACAACATCGCGCTACTATATTTTTAGTTAACGAGAAACTAATCCACCACGTTTTGTGTGCACAGATGAAGAACTTGCACGCGGCTGCGAACCGCAACAGCAACGCGGCGACCGTCGCCGTGGAGGAGCTGCGCACCATGCGCACGCGCATCGACTCCCTCAACACCACGCTCAACGAGCTGGAGAACAAGAACGCCGCGCTCAGCGTGAGTTTATTTATGTATTTTTTCACCCACAGTTTAATTGTATTGCTAAACTTATGTAAAAAAGTTCCAGTTAATTTTAAATTTTATCTTAAAGTAATACAGGCTGTTTGGTAGCAAGGTGCAAAGATTTAAGGGGGTGATTGCCGAGGTATTTTTCAACATTTTTAGCCATATATATATGTCTTTGCCAAAATTTGATATATTTTTTTAAATTTAAAATTTAGGAATTTTACGAAAATACCCAGAATTTGATAGTCACGAATCAATATTGCCCCAATGACCGTCAATTTGTAGACAAAATCTTTTATTTCGAATAGTTTGATGTGTAAAGCTTTCCAAACACCCTGAATATTCGGTATTTACAACGTGGTATAGAAAGTGACCTGCTATTTTTTCTCGTCAATGTGGTTACCCATAACTAAAGACTCCCGTTTGAACACTTTTAAACCTCTTGACGATTCTGCTGATATTCGCATATTATAGATTTTTTTGTCCTAACTTGTTCTCTTCAAATTTTATTCATTGAATGATACCCAAGTGGTCGTCTGGACTTCTTATCGGGACGGAATATTAGATAGAAAAAGAGCACTCGTAAGCATCGGATCTGATAATGTCTAACGACGAATAGAGTTGCGTTAGATGTTTTTAAAAGCATTGTTCTATTCAATATTATTGACAATGACCCTATATTTTACGAGAACCGATTAATTCAACCCTCTGTCAATTTAAAACATTGCTTCGCTCGTTTAATAATAATTTCGTGTCACAGAACCGTTGCCGCGAGCTAGAGCGCCAGCTAGAGTCGGAGCGCGCTCGCCACGCCGAGGACCTGGCTTCGCTGGAGCAGGAGTTGGCACGACTGCGGGACGAGATGGCCGGCCAGCTGAGGGAATATGCCACTCTCATGGACATTAAGATCTCGCTTGACCACGAGATTGCTACCTACCGCACTCTGTTGGAGGGTGAGGAAGACAGGTCAGTCATGATACTAACATAGCGTAATAGTAGCGACTAGTGAGGTAACCAGTCGTCAAGACAGGGCGACTTCGCGGCGCGGTACGAGGCAATGCCGTTTCCACCTCGACGCTTAACCTTCAGTGCGCTCCATCCAAGATTGTAGGCAGTTACCGCCGAAACGAAGTAACGGGTTCACTATTTGAAATTATTTTTTCTCGAGCTAATTTAAAGTCGAACGAACTTCGCAACTCGAAATAAACATATCCGCATACTTGATTCCGTACTGAGTTCTTACCTGTATTCAGATGTGTCACCATCACCAAGCAAAATACAAACGTCATGTGTCATTTTAGAGATTGTTACAAAAGCAAGTTTGTTGGCTACTTAATATTATAAATTGTGATAGTATTAAATAATATCAAAAAGAACTTCTAAACAAGTATTTAGTGGGATACTGGGATACATCATAACATATTATTGTGCCACGTGTCTTTATACAGGCTGTTTGGTAGCTAGGTGCAAAGTAAGGGGGTGATAGGCGAATCTTTTATTTCGGATAGTTTAATGTGTATTGGGCCAAATGAAATAATTTTTAAGTGTCTCTCTTGCCACAAAAACATAATTGAGACATTCGAAATTACCCTTAAAGCTTTGCATCTAGCTACCAAACATCCTGTATTGTCCTATAGAATTAATCTATGAAAATTGCATTGTTACCGTGAGATAGCTTTAACCTTTTCTTTGTAGATGTGGTAGCGAGCAATAGCTATTAACGTATAATAATATCAATGTTGTGTGTGCGTGCAGATTAAACCTAACCAACCAATCCCCGGGACGCGAGTCGCGCGCCTCCGTGTCTGGATCCGGACGCGGCACGCCGGGCCGCCGCGCCACGCCGCTGCGCGCCGCGCGCAAGCGCACGCTGCTCGACGAGAGCGAGGAACGCAGCCTCAGCGACTTCAGTGTCACCGCCAGCGCCAAGGGAGACCTCGAGGTCGCCGAGGCCTGCCCCGACGGGAAATACGTCAAGATACGCAACAAGGGGAAGAAGGTCACTTTACTCTTTATATATATCACTAGTTTGTTCTCTATGTCACATTAAAACTAAGACTTTGATGCGGTTCCATCCAGTCTGTTTTTCTTAACTTTAATCCATACTGGTGGCTAGTACGTGTATGGCTGGGGCCGTTCGCTTCTAGAAATATTACCCAAGATAGTACCTAGATGTAGATAAGGTTTCTTTCGGTCGTAGTTACAATACGACACGCCAGGCAAGCCGCAAGTTACACTGTGGCACAATAGCGTACCGTGTTACTGTCAGCCGCCAGTTTGAATGAATCCTTTTTTAATACGAGTTCTATCTTCTTTGACTACAATAACTCTAACAAAGCTACCATCTCCCTCTACGGTTGATCTAAGGATAGCCTGGCGAAATAGTTTAGCTAATGTCAATAAAACATGTCATTGCGTGTAGGTTACTCTTGATGCACTCTCTGACGGATATATTGGTCGTTGGCGTTGAAAAGTTTAATGGCTACTGAACTATTTGTTATCCGACATATTGGTAAATTCAGTCCAAGTCAGCGTTTTAAACCGACCTATACCATCAACAGGAGCACAGCCTGAGTGGCTACCAGGTGCTCCGCAAGGCCGGCGACCAGGAGACAATATTCAAGTTCCACCGCACGGTCAAGCTCGAGCCGGGCGCGACCGCCACCGTGTGGTCGGCCGACTGCGGCGCCGAGCACGACCCGCCGCGCGACATCGTGATGAAGGGCCAGAAGTGGTTCGTCGCCGATAACTTCACTACCGCGCTGATTAACAACGAACAAGAGGTTAGTCCTGTTTTATAGCCATCCGAAAGTTATGGGACAAATTGACGTATTGATTGGAACCTCGGCAATTAGGTGTTGCACGGGCCCCTAGCTCTACGAGGCCCTGAACTGGCTCGGCCTAGAGCATAAAAGGGACGATGATGCACTTCTTTATATTGAGGAAGGCCCCATCTGATGAATTTGCCACGCGCCTCGGACGTTATTAGTTACACTACTGTGTATGGGCCATCAATATAGAAAAGGAGGAGGTTCTCAATTCGCCGGAATGTTTCTTCCGTCAACATTTACAATTCAAATTTCAAGTTCGCTTTTTCAGTCGAAAAGTCCAATGTCTTTTGGAAATTGAAATTAATTCACTTGTCTACCCACGTTGATGTGTGTTCATGGATATTATTTGTTTGACTGATTCCTTGTATTTTCATTGCAGGAGGTGGCCGTCTCAGAACGTCAGCGAAGACAGGTCAGCACAAGCGCACAGCGACATCGGGAGTTGGCTCACAAATTCCCACGTCGTGAACAGGTAAAGAATTCGCATGCTTTAAAGTAATCACACTCACAAAAAAATTAAGTGAATGTTGTCGATTTAACCATCTCCTTTCCTTTCTAGCTTGGAGAGATTCGTGAGGGCGATGAGAACTGTCGCATCATGTAACAGCCTCCGGCCTCGCACTCGCCACAAGGTGTCTCTCTTCCACACTTCGGCCCTACCTATACCCACCATTTACTCAATAGGATTCCTTTACTGCTAGAGACAGAGCTGAGGTTATAGGCCGTGGTTTGAATTGGCCCAACTTTGCCAACATTCACGATTGGATCACTGTATGGTGTTTTGTGTTTGCCCAATTCAGATCACGGCCTTGATTTTTTTAGAAACGTTCACGGGACACTGATCCCCTTACGTGTAAGCAAAGTTTTTTATTTGTTTATCAACTTTCAATCCAATTCTGTGCTGAAACCCGTAAACGTAAAGTCATTTAGAACACGCCCAATTAGTAATTTGATAAGAAGCACACTAGCAGCTTTATGCATCGTATCTCTGGTTAAGAACCAGAAACTTTATCAGACTCGAGGGCTAATAGTAGTATTGCGTAGCTGAACACTGCCGTTTCGCTCTTATGGCACCCGTGAACAAAGTACAAACATTTTGGTTCACATTTAATGGTAAGTATAGCGACGAATTTAATGGGCATTGAATTATTTTGTTTACAAAGGCATTTGACATTGTTTATGATTAGAATATTGCTGCGTGCGCCTCCGCCTGCCGGTGCTACATTAACAAAAGATCTGGAATGAATTTTAAAATTCGTGTCTAATGTTTTTATCATGTTTCTTTTATGTAATGAAAAATCAGTACCAAGTTTGTCATTAGTTGACTTAAGAAATCGAAACAAGAAAGTAATTTGTTGTAGTTGATCTTCTCTCAAAGCAGCGACTGGCAACTAACCAGTGGCTCTAGTACGTATTATTTGTGTTCTTGCTTTTAGTGAAAAAGTCATGCGGAAATTATTCCTCTTTTTGTTAGCCATAGCATCGAACCTGTAATTTAAAAATAAATAGTTCGATGCTCAGTATTTTCGTTATCAAGTAATTTTTAGTTTATATAAATCCATTTTTTTTATTTTTAAGGAATTGTCTTCTCGAGTAGGAGAATAGATTTTCATTACTTAGATAATATATAATCATTAATGATTTTATAAAGAGGGGGAGATACAAGAGTCGTGTCACGCTAGTCTTTAAAAATCGATCTTTTTACAAACTTGTAACTAATTTGCAATGACTGTTGTATCTTTCCGGAAGTGACTAATTGAATCACGTAATATTTTTAATATAGGTAAAGAAAATATAAGTAAGCGGCGTGCATTTAGGTGTTAACATGAAGGCGATAAAGAAGTATACATCAGTGGGGGTAAAAAGTTTTACTAATGCACTAGTTGCTAATTAATTTATCATTTATCAAAATATCCGGAGGAGTATTGCAGTAGATTAAATCTACCCGATTGTAAGCATCTCCTTCAGCATTTGTTTTTTAAATAAGAGTTCAACAATCAGGCTGACATTCATGCAAGTAAAAAGTTCCGTTTTTTTTCTTATTATTCAGTGCTATTGCTATTATACATTTAACTAACGTATAGGTGCAAGTCTCAAATGGAAGTCACTCATGTTTTAAATATTCAGAAATTATTTCTGTTATCATTGATTTAGAATTTTAAAATATTGTCAACAGTTTCTTTAAAATTGTAAGAGGAATGAATCTAATTAATTTTCATGTTCACTTCATTATTTGGTAATCATGAGACATCAACTTTGACCGTTTAGATATCTTCCATGTGTAATGGATACATTACTTGAAATAAAGATATATTTAGGTTTAATTCTGGTTTTTATTTTCTCGTTACTCTTCCCGGCCTCATATTGGCATTGTTCATTTTTTTTAAGCTGTGCTTTTAACACCTTTATTTGATAAAATGGACTATTTCAAGCAACTAATTTGAATATTATGCTTTTACGTAGCTTTGTTAATTAATAATAAATATTTTTTCGCTGTTTGATAATTCGTGAATTTAGACAGAATCCCAATCGCCTTCGTTCGGCTGGCTATAAAAAAAACGGCTTTGTCTATGGTTTTGTAGATTTGACAGTGACACGTGACAGTTGCCGTAGCCAAACTTTTTATTTTCATTTTTGTGGCAAACATTCGATGCTGTATTCTGTCTAAAAACCCGGTCGTTCGGTCAAACAAAGGTTCAAAGTACTTTTACAAAAATATCTGCAATCATAAAGTATTTTTGAAATCGGACAAGATAAATCGGATAATTGATGGTTTTCGAATTGGAGCATAGTAAAAAAAATGAACAATGCCAATTGAATGAAGCCCTCACGTTATGCTCTGTGCCATTGAGCCGTGACGGTCGAAGTTTGCCGTTTCTTCTCGACCCACAAGAAATTATTTAATTATGACTGCAATGGTTCTTAACTTAATCGCATCAAAATAGGCGTTACCTATATTATCCTCACAGACTCGTATTAGTAGGATAGTAGGCCTAGCACTCGGAGGAATAAGACGCCAAGCCTTTGGTACCTATTACTACTACTTGTAAGAGAAGACACTTCTTTGATCGCGGCTTCGCTTGCGAAGAGTTCGATTTTAAAGACGCTAACCTTACGTTACTTCGGGCTCTGTCTACCCCGTAAGGTATGAAGACTTGATTTATGTATGTATGTAAGTAACCACTGACATTTAGACGCCTGCCATGCTTTTCATAAAATTAATTCGTGAGTTAACGCAGTCAGGCTGATCATTAAGATCTGAACATATATGGAAAATAAACGTTTTAGCTTGAAGAAGGAATAAACATACTTACATCGTTACATCATCACAAACTTTCGCATTTAAAACCCTAATGGGTAGGGTAGTAGGTGTGGTACTGCAGAACCGGTTGGTTGTGGTCTGCGGGTCGCCACACCGGGAATGGCGCTGTATGTCTCGCGCCTGCACCACTCCGCCACGGCTGATGAGATGGCAGAGTATGTCCGTCAGAAGACCGGCTTTTTGCTGAGGGTCTTCCAATTGCGTTCGCGCCACTACGTGCACTTCAGTTCCTTTGTGGTGCGCGTTCCGCGGCCGCTGCAGGAGACCATCGCGTGCGCTGACTTCTGGCCGAAGGGTGTCGTATTTCGTCGGTTCCGGGGCAACCTACCGAATCCAACACCGGAGATGACGACGCAGCGGAGCCACAACGTTTCGTCGCCTAAATAATATTTATTATATTTTTTGAATTTTATAGCGCATTGGTTTCGACTGTAATGCTGTAATTTTTTATTGAATAAATAAATAAATAAATAAATAGGATAGACCGACCGCTTAAATGAGTCCTCGCCCGCGCGGTGCAGGGGGGCAGGCAAAGACTGATTTAAGAGGTCGGTCTATAATTACCCAAGGGGCTTTGCCACTACTGTCCACACCAAAACTTCTATGTCCACACAAACGCATCTTTTTGCAGAGTGAATCTTGCTAAAAACATTTGTCCAGACCTTGCAGTCATATATGATGGCGGTACACTATACAGGGTGTCTCATTGAAATCGGTCAGTATGGGGAAGTCTGAAACTATAAGACATACGAAGATCTGTTCTTAGGAACCATGTCATCGATTTTAATAAAAACAAAAACTGCATTCATACCTCAGAACAATAACTAAAGCATAGAACCCGGACTAAAATAAAAACTAATTATTATAGTGCGTTGCTTCTTATTCCAGTGTACTGAAACGATAAGTTAAAAAGAGAACAAACTTGTCAGTTTTTTCTTACTTTTCTGTTTCGTACCTGTCCAAACGTCAAACTTGGTTCCTTTACGTCACTTGGTTCCGATATATGATGCCGATTTCAAGAGTCAGATTTCTTAGCCCAATGACTTGTGTTGAGTGTCAACTTAACTTGTCTGTATGTGCTTATTGTGCTTCGGATGCGTGAATGACGGACAACTTTTGGAGATTTTTTTGTTTATTATTGTTAAAAATTGATTAAATAACGAATATTGGTAAAGCCAATTACTTAGTGAAACTAGAAAATGTCTTGTGCAGTGCCAGGATGTAAATCTAATGCGTCCAGAAAACAAAATGATAATGCGTTTATAAGTTATCATCGTTAAGTGATTTTAATCAGCTTCAGGGTCGCATTAAAATATATTGAGTGTGTTCTATAAAATAACACCATTATTGAATCCTGTTTGTCAAAGATATCCCTATTTACATATTATTTTAAAGAAAATATGAAAACAGTATAGGTTATCTTAGTGATGTGCCTGTGATATCGACTAAACTGTCAATCGATATTAAATGTAAATATAGAGATATAATTAAATATGTTTAATTCTTTCAGTTTTCCGACTCCATTATTGTTCCATATTGTTCCCTTTCTTTGGCCATAACTTTACTATTTCACTTTTTTTTGACTTGGCAAGTTTTTACTAATCTATAGGTATGCATAAATGTTCCTTTTATAGGGTTCCGTATCCAAAAGGTAAAAACGGGACTCTATTACTAAGACTTCGCTGTCCGTCTATCAACAGGTTGTTCATGAGCCGTGATAGCTCGACAGTTGAAAGTTTCACAGATGATGTATTTCTGTTGCCGCTATAGCAAAAAATACTGAAATGATAAGTCGTCACTTGTCTAAAGATGTTTAATTTAGATTATTTTGGATGATTACAATTATTAGTTTTTTATCTTTGTGACTGCCATGTTTGTTTTTCAATCCCAAGCACAGAGTCGAGCCATCCTCCGAACCATAGATAACACAACATCTTCTCTCTTTTCAAAGAAAGTAAACAAATCAAATGATTCTTCTAACATTAAAAACAAAATTAATACAATCTAAAAGGTGATATAATCCTCTTGCCACTTGGGACGCTGCACGTGCCGGCGTGGCCGTTGCTCAACTGGATTAATTGGTGCCTGCTCTGCTGACTGCGTGCTGTTAGCTGTTGGGGCACCTACACTCTGCGAACCAGCTGGCCTCGCTGCTGGTTCCGGGCTACCAGTTGCTGGTGTAGGGGACTCCGCCCTAGCTCCAATCATGTTAGCAGTTCTTGGGTCTGAAGTAGCTCTCCCTGGCTCTAAAATAGGGTCCACACGGTCCTTACGAGGCTTGATAAAAACCCGATTTCTACGGTATAGTCTTCCATCCACCTCAACTATATAGGATCTTTCTGTTGCTCCCCCAACTAGCATCCCAGGATACCATTTGTTGTCCATTTCAGGTTGGAGCTTTACAAATACTGATTGGTTTTCTATTAAGGGGGGCAGTGCTTGTGCTTTCCTGTCATAGTATATTTTGCTGTCTGACTGTTTTTGCTTGATATAATCTGCCACATTCTGTACCACTTTAGGTTTTAGTTGAGAAACTAGTAAGGGCATGCCGGATCTTGTTCTTCTAGAAAAAAACTTTTGCACTGGACTGTTTTCAGTTTGCTGATGGTATATTCCTTTGATGAAGTAGAGCATACCAGAAGTCTTCTTTATCTTCAGCAGTTTTTAGTATGAGTTGCTTGGCCTTCTTGACTGTTATTTCAGCTTTGAATAAAACACATAAGAATATAACAATAAAATGAATATTTAAGGGGGGCTCCCATACCACAAACGTTTTTTTTTGCGATATTTGTTCGATATCAATAGCGGCAACAGGTAGACGCTTGAAATATTCAGTTTCATATTCACTTTAAAAATAGATAATTAAATCAAAATAAAATTAACATTTATCGGGTCCCATACAACAAACGTGATTTTTTGCCGTTGTTTTGTTACCAACCAATTCAAATACGAACGGACAAAAATGTGTTTTTGTTGTACGGTGAAACGGAATTCTCGGTGCGCGAGTCCGACTCGCACTTGGCCGATTTTCATAATAGATTTTTTTCATTATAATGATATCCGTTTAATATGTATTAATATCCACGACCGTCCCGATACCCATAAAAAATATCGATTGAAGACTAATCAATGACGGTTTGTTCCCTACACTAGCGAAATATATACATGTATAATTTAAAGCGCTTTGTATAGGTTACCCTGGTACGGAACAGACAGACGACTGTCTCGTGAATAGCATCTTTGTCTCTTTTTAACTTATTGTTTTAGTGCACTGGAATAAGAAGCAACGCACTATAATAATTAGTTTTTATTTTAGTCCGGGTTCTATGCTTTAGTTATTGTTCTGAGATTCATACATTTAAAAAAAACCTGTACTCAGCTCGGGAATCGAACCCGGTTGTTTTGAAAAAATAAACTTACACTATTTCTATTTAGATATCGATTGTGTAGGTCTTAAATGAATAAAATGCATTGTTTTCATTTTCACATACTTTAATTTATTTTAGTAGGTGTTCGTTGTGACCACCGTTACAATATTCAACAAGTTCAGGCACGTAAAATTGTCTCTATGGTTGTTTGTACCTCTTTGCTGGTGTCGCAACTTTTTACATTTACCTACCACATGTTAGATACAAAATTCAATAATTGTAAGATCGTTACCTAAACGTGTTGAATATTGTATTGAAGAAAATGGTGGTCACTTCGAACACCTACAAACATAAATTAAAGTATGTGAAAACAAAGCATTTTATTCATTTTAGACATCATGTTTCATAGAGCCATTTACTGCTTAAGACCTACACAATCGATATCTGAATAGAAATAGTGTAAGTTTATTTTTTCAAAACAACCGGGTTCGATTCCCGAGCTAAGTACAAGTTTTTTTTAAATGTATGAATGCAGTTTTTCTTTTTATTAAAATCGATGACTGACATGATTCCTAAGAACAGATCTTCGTATGTCTTATAGTTTCAGACTTTCTCATACTGACCGATTTCAATGAGACACCTGTATAGTTAGTGGTATGACCGGAACAGGATGTAGTACCACATAGACTTGCCTTTCCTTTCCTTGTTTGACAGTGTCAGTAAGTAAAGTCAAGTTTCAGTTTGACTTTGAATTGAACTGTAAATTTTATTTTTTATTGTACAAAAGTACTAAGTCGTAGGATGGTATAAATGACAGTTAGTTTGCAACTGATCCTTAATGTGTAACAATATGACCTTGCTCCTTTGTGTAGTGTTTAATATTCCAGTGAAGTGGGATGAAAATAATCAATTACCGTGTCAATGGCTGTACAATAAGTTCTGAAAAAAATAAAGGGTTATTCATAACACAGGAAACTGATTTTTTATAAGGTAAGTAAGTTCATTTGTACTATGGGTTAGGGGTAAAAATTATTATAATGGTAATGGTACGTAACTACGTAAAATATGTTGATAATCGAGTCCTGCTTATAACGCGTTTGAACCATGACCAAAGTGGTTCAAAAGCGTTATAAGCTGGCTTGGCTCGATTATCAACATAATAATATTTGACGTTTACGAACATTATAATATTTTTTTTTATTGCATTGTGCGTTCATTATTGGGATTTTTTCCTAAGCTAGGTTAGGGTATAGCAAAGGGGGTCCCGACACATAGAAAAAATTTGGTCAAAATGATGTTTTTATGGTCACTATTTTGAATGATCTCATCGTGCAGAACACGCAAAATGAAGCAACTTTTATTTGAAAAATAATTCTCTGCAGCGTGAAATGGCGGAAATATGGGGTATCTAATTCCCGACACTTAGAAAAAATTTGGTCAAAATGATGATTTGATGGTCACTATTTTGAATGATCTCATCGTGCAGAACACGCAAATTGAAGCTTTGATATTTTAGGTCATTTTATTCCTATAGGTTGGGTTATGTTAGAATTGCGTCCACAACAGCGCGCGAGCCGAGCGAGCGTAGCGAGCGTGCCGCGGCAGCGGCCGGCGAAGTGCCAGAACCAAATTTACAGATTATCACCACTGATCGAAATGCTAATCTACAAAGGCCCAGGGACTTAGAAAAATTTCAGTTTTTTTTTTTTTTGAAAATTTCGAATATTTTGTTGAATTTTTTCTAAGTTTTTTTTGTCTCCTATGCTTAATCTATTAAAAAAAAAATATATATATATATGTATGGGACCCCCTTTGGTGTACCCTGACCCTAAGCTAAGCCAACTCAAAAGTTCAATTTCAATTCAATTCAAATTTAGGAAAAAGTGGCTCCATCAACTTTTTGATGATTCTGCCAATGTCGAGGTTGGATAAGACACGGCAAGTAGGTGGACGTCTTGTTCAATAATCTGCCAGTTTTCGGTGGGATACTTAACTATAAAACTCTAAAGTTGAACTTTATTTATTACTTCTGTAAAACATCTCATCAGGGTAGGCAACGGGTTTAAAACCATTCATCTTAGCTGTATTTTTCGAGCAAAAACTTTTTTATCATCTCTTGGCTCTCTATCTGGCGTTATTAGCTGATTTGCCAATAGTTTGAATCTTAAATACTATAATAAAACGGTTTATACAATATAATCTGGATAATCTAATATTTATTCTGATTGTTTACGTTCATAATTATAAGGTTTTGAACTGAAATTTCATCCTTTATTGAAAGAAAAATATATCTTCTTACTGTCAATGTCAAATTACCCGGGTTTTAAACAGGTTATGTTATCTCTATAACTTATTTAATTTAAACTCAACATATTTTACTCTTTGAATAAACAGATTGATTCTGTACTCAGCTTAAAATTGAACATACCTATAAACATTAGAAACTGTAAGTTACTTCTTACTTATTATGGTTATATATTGACTATTTTTCCTGATCTGAATTCTAGATGAAAAACATGAAAGGTAACTCATTAGATCCTAATATTTGAATTACTTAATTAGCCTAGACATGTGTGAATACCAACTGTTGCGAAGTGTCTGTTGATAATTATGTACATCTTATTTTTTTACACATAAATAAATAAATTAATACTAGGCACAGGCCTGCTCTCAGAATGCTCTCAGGCCCAGTGCGGATTGGGAACTTCATACACACCATTGAATTGCTTTGCAGATGTGTCCTCACAATGTTTTCCTTTATAGAAAAGCTCATGGTACATTTCAAATGTAATTTCGCACATAGATACCGATAAACTCGGAGGTGCAAGCCCAGGATTCAAACCCACAATCGTTTGTTTGAGAGGCCACAGGTCGAACCACTTATAGCTAATTATGGCTTTGTAATTGTACATTTTGCACAAAGTAAAATGTAAAAATGTCCTTCAATAACCTCTGCATACTGTGCCTATTAATGTATTTATTGCAAGCAAGCAAATTAATTATTATCCAGATCAAAATTATATAAAGAACTAGCTTCTGCCCTCGACTTTGTCTGTGTAGAATTATATATATAAACCTTCCTCTTGAATCAAAAACCGCATCAAAATCCGTTGCATAGTTTTAAAGATCTAAGCATACATAGGGACAGACAGACAGTGGAAGCGACTTTGTTTTATACTATGTAGTGATATAGAGAAATTCGGAGTCACAAATAATGCTGAACAAATTTTGTTCAAACACAAATTGTGGTCTCACTGGCACTCAATACTTTTTAAAGTGGTTTACACATGACTTCTGCTGGTTATCTGTTTGCCAATAGATGAGACTTTTTGGATTTACATACATGCATCAGATACCATAGACTTAGATGGTTTTTTTACTGCACAAATTTCTGTGTATCTTAAGTATTATTGTATGTTAAGTATGCATGTCTGTTTCCTTGGGACACTCGGCAAAATAAACGGCTTAATGGAGATATTGTAAGATTCACCTTGGTTGTGGGAATGATATAGGTATAAGCTATGTTATTTTATTCAAAGTAATGAGGAGCAGAAAAAAAAACTGTTTGTTATTATAATGATGGCTGTATCAAGTGGATGTATTATAGAATTATAGGTTTTCAAAATATCCACAATCAAATCCACAAAAAAAGCAAAAGCAGGAGGGTCTAGCCCGACCTATTAGAATTAAAATGATGAATGTATTATAAGAATAGCCTTTATTCGAACTTTACAGTTTTAGATTTATAACTATAACTATTTAGTATTCCACTATTTGAGCTTTGCTCCTTCTTTGCAAGTCCATTTGCCCTTCGGCAAAGGCCTCCTCTAGCCTTCTCCATTCTCATCTATCTTTCGCTACTCTACCAGGTTTTGCCGGTGGTCTGGCTTGTGTCGTCAGCCCATCTTTTTGGTGGTCTTCCTCTCTTTCGTTGGCCTTCTCTTGGGTACCATTCTGTTATTATTTTGCACCATTTATCTTTACCGCTTATGGTGTGGCCTGCTGCCCACTTCCATTTGAGATGCCTGATCTTTTGTGTTATGTCAAAAACTTTAAGTTTTCCGTCTGATGACTGTAGTTTCTATTTTGTTTGATCTCCTTGTTCCTAACATGCTCCTTTCCATTGCTTTTGGCAGTTTGCAAGTTTGTTGATGCTGGTAAGTGACATAGTCCATAGTAGATAATAGGTAGTATGCATACATTGAATAGCTTGCCTTTCGTTGCTATGTGTAGTTTCTTATCTTTCATAACTTCCCTCATATTCCAGTACTTCTTCCAGCCATTTGCTATTCGCCTTTCGATTTCTTTCTGTGTATTTCGTTCAGTTGACATAATTTGGCCTAGATAAATACATTCGTTTGTGTAGTCAATTGTTGTGTCACCCACCTTTATCGGTATTTTCTCGCTGTTTGTCATTAGTTTTGTCTTGTCTGGGTTTATTTTTAATCCGACTTTTTCGCTCTTGTTTGCCAGTGTGTTAATCATTACATTCAGTTCTTCGGGAACGGAAAAAGAAAACTCAACTGCAAAAACATATACTTAACTGAAAAAGAAACAAACCATCAGAAATTATACACCAAAACCTTTAAACAGACGAGGCGTTGGACTTTTGTTTTATAATATCTATGGTCTAGACCATCGCGAAATTGCTCTATATCGTCCTAATTACATCAGCGTTTTCTCCGTCATTAATACGATCGTGAACTAAAGGATCGATACTATGTATGTAGTGATGTTATAAACCCACATAAATACATTACATTCATACCTACGCGCGAAAAACAAGCCTTATTGGTAGTCGGGTAAAAAAAGAGATCATGCAGTATCGTGTTATGTTTTATACGGTGCAGGTATAAACAAAACGTTCCAGGTTCAAAAATAGAGTTGATATCTTTAAACGTTTACCAGCAGAGCGTTCCGTCGGGTCCAGCGCGGCTTCCACACCTTGACCCAGGTGGGCGCAACGGCGCAATAGGTCACGGGGGAGGGAGGGCGCGCGGGGTTATGTTTGGGCGGGCGTAGTAGCGTAGTGACGTCAGTGACGCGCAGTATCGACCCCCAGAGCCGTCACAACACCCCTCCCCCGACCCCACCGCGGGGTTCTACGCATCAGCCCGAAGAGCCGCTAATGGAAGACACTACGCTCCTTTGATGACTTTCGACCTAACCCTAGAATAAAACGGAATTACTTTTGACGCCAACGTTACCTATCGTCATTGCCAGTGTTTCGCTTATTTTTTCTGAAACCTAGGCAGACAGCGGTTAAAGAAAATAGACATTTCCCTGCTGTTTGCAGCGTTGAGATCTCACTTAGGACAATTTGAATAATTCGTTTGTATTCGTTTAGGTTGATGATGCAGCGAGATAAGAATAGGTGCCTACGTGGGTATCTGTCATACTGATGAGTGCTAATTAGAATTTACGTTCGTTAAACATCGCATTGCATAGTTTGACAAAGCGGGCGTGAGCAACTATAGACGTAAATTAAAGAGGTGCTTGAGTACATTCACGATTTTGATCCCCTGGGCGCAGTTAGGAGTTCTAAGCTGTTGTTATTGGTCATACTGCACTTTGTACATGTGCATAGTTACTACGGACATAACCGGATCTGTATTTTTGTGTTATTTTTTTTTAAATAAATTTAATTAATTAAAAAAATATATATGTACCTAAGTAATACCAAATTTCAAGTCTCGACTTTTGCAATTGAAATAAGTTTGACTTGCAAATATTGAAGACGTCTTATACATATGCCTACATATCTACATACAAACATTGCTAAGTAAAATAAAAGCTTGAAATAATTAACAATGCATAAATTACTGATGGATGACATATTTACATCGTTACAGTGATAATGTGTAAACGAAATAACTTATTTTGTTTGCGAAGTCAAGACAGCGGTAAATTTGTAAACAGTATGGTATTTCTCTTAGATATTTTTCGGGTAAAGCCTTGACCCAAATTTGTGCGGTGTGCAGAACA
The DNA here is from genome assembly GCA_949127965.1 of Pandemis corylana. Taxonomy (NCBI): domain Eukaryota; kingdom Metazoa; phylum Arthropoda; class Insecta; order Lepidoptera; family Tortricidae; genus Pandemis; species Pandemis corylana. The sequence continues at coordinate 12,696,339 of OX421851.1, read as the reverse complement.
GACAGTATGGGCGTGGAAAGGCAAATCTATGTTGACTTAGTCAAGGACTTACAGCGCTTCAGACAGATCATAGTAATAACATTTATGTAGGTAGTTGGAAAATTGACCGCTACACAAAATATTTATTGTTATTCTGCAGGCATTCATAATTGAACGGCTTGACGATTTGTCAAAGTATATGACTGTGAATTAAATTGAATGGTCTTATTATGGTCTAACTATATAAAACACTTTCCGTTACTGCGTGAGATATTTAGTTAGTAAATTCTGGTTTAATCTCCCATATTTAACAAAACAGGATTTTCTTTTATAGTGTCACAGACGACATTTACACAAGTATTTAACCTCAAGCTCAAAATAAATGGAAGACACATAATCCATGATCAAGCCATGGCCAAAGTTTACGATAATGGCGATCTGCCGCCGCTGAAGCGCTTCAAAAAAATACCAGTTTATGTAGTGGAAGAACACAACGACGCTTTACAGTTTATATACTCTGCTATCGGAGGGAAGAAACTGCCGCTAGAAGGAACGACACTTGTACATTTTGATGCACACCCTGATATGCTTATAGATCGTAAACTAAAGGGGGCCGAAGCCCGCGCTGGCAGAGAAGTTTTGACTTTATTACAAATCGAAAACTGGATAGTCCCTGCGGTGGCGGCTGGACACTTAAATCGTGTTGTGTGGCTGCGACCACCATGGGCGAAACAATTCACGGACGGATCTCGCGTCATACAGGTCGGAGACCACCCCGCCACGGGCTTGCTGCGAGTAGACAGCAAAGAGCCTTATTACATGTCCGATGCACTCTTTTCAAAAGAACTCTTTAACAAAAGGACCTTCACCCTAACAGTTGCCGAAGTCCCAGATCCACCGCCAAACGGTAAAGATGGAGCATCGATGCAAAATCTCGGAGTAGAACTAGAAATTTCACACCCTTACGTGCTCGATATCGACTTAGACTTCTTTAGCACCGGAAATCCTTTTTTATCTCTTTATGAAAATATAGGGCTGTACGATCGCTTAGAGCCGATTTTCGGATTTAAACTTCCCGATAGCGACGATATCGAAACTGTGGAAAAAGTTGTGGAATCACGTGAAAAACAACTGGAAGAACTTGAAATCTTGTTTCAGCATCTTGAAAAGCATAATAATTTGGAAAATTATGATGGGGAAAAAACGGAAATTTATCGTAAGGTAAGACGCATGCTTATTCTTAAAATCTTGCTGCTATTTTTAAACAGGATACGAAATTCTGTTGTTACTGAAGTACATACTTAGGTTTCAGATATTGCCACAGCGGTTTTATCAGAAGCAAAGACACTAGGCGAGCCTCCGAATTGGTGGGCGGTATATGCTGGAGGCTGCACTAGAGACCAAGGCGGGCTGCCTTATCACATCAGCTCCGAAGAAGAAATACGACACAAGATCGAAACGTATATAAAACCGCTACTTACGTCTATGCCTGCGCCAGTTCTAGTTACAGTAGCTCGCTCCACCGACGATGGCTACTGTCCTCCAGCTCAGGTAAATACTAGGTAAACTAAAATATTGTATGATGGTCCTATCAATATATGGAAATTAGGAGTTTTGTTGGATATATGGAAATTGGTAGTTTCAAAAAGACATGTAAAAGAGCCCTTGGCGGCCAATTTGCAAAAAATAAATTTTCATTTTCAGGAAACTGACGAGCAAAATAACTGGATTAGTCGCAAGTTGTATGATAACTGACCCGTTATTTTAGCTCTTTCATGCATACATACACATACACAAATCACGTCTTTATCCCTTACGGGGTAGACAGAGCCTAAGGTAACAAGACCTACAGGCCACGTTTAGCAAGACACTGAGGGCGTAGAGGTGGAAAGTGGAATCAAAATAGTGATGGGTTGCTAGCCACATCGCCTATAACATGATTCCTATGATTTTCGCCCATTCCCTCGATGGGTTTTTACCATTTGCGCGGGAAGAGAAGCAACTGGTACATTCTATGTTTTTTCTTTGCTCCCAGACCAGCATGAAAGCTCTTTCATGTATTATCAAATTGTCAAATATTTATTGGTTGTTATGTTTGGTTGTTCCAGGTGGACTATATTCAGTCTCTAGTTCTCCATATGCTTAAAGAAATTTATGATACCGACGACCCCGAATATTATTATTTAAAAGTGAGCACAGCTGAATAAGGTAGCTAGAAGTTAACCTGCGAAACAAAAATCTAACTACATTTTTTAATTGCGTTTTTACGTATCGAGTTGTAAGCCCTGTGTTAATGTATTGTAACTGGATGACATGGAATAGTTAGTTGTTATTTTGGAGTAAGCCATTAATCCGTTCGCTGGGCTGCTGCCGAGACGCTCTATTACACTTACACTCGACTGGTGCCAAAACTAACTCAATATATTGCAATGTTGAGCGCATTCATAACCACTTTATGTACTCGTTCAAACAGCAAACACGTATCTAGTGCTACAACACCAGCTGTAGATTTTGTACCATGTAACATTTTAAAGTGAATGCTTACATTTGCCGTTGCATTAATAATGTAAAAGAATCATTGCCATTAAAGAATATTACCTAAATGGACAAGTTAGGTTTCTAAGTGTAAATATACCAGTATTCGTATGTATGTAAGTGTTAAGTTGTAATGCCAGCAGCTGAGCACCGCGACACGCGGTACAGCTCCCGGCAGCTAATTTACGAGAGACGCTACTCCGACTGATAGAGGACAAAGGTAAAAGGTTTGCCTTTGGCTTCTTAGTATTGGAGAGCAAATACTGCTATGTTGATAAAACTGTTTTAATTATGTCAGTTTTTGCACAATAAATGTTAATAACTGCGGATTTCATTGTTTTATTGTTTAGATGGTTATAACGAATAACTATGTATTTCAAATTAGATACATATTGTTGTGACACGGTGAAAATCATTACTAGTCATTGCGATTATCATAAGGCTGCTAAGAATGTTAGGTAGTTAGCCACATGTAACTCTGCTCAGGTCAATTAGCAAAGCCACGTGACGGCCGTGTTTATAGGTACGGATGTGTGTGTGGTGGACCAATAGGACCAAAGTTGATCCTGGTATTTTATTATTATTTTAAATGGTAGAGTTGCTAACATCCGACAGTACCCAAAGGTCCTAAAGAGAATACATCCATATCTACTTGCTCTAAGTAGGTAGTTAACATACTTAATTCTAACCTAAAACTTATTTTTTATCACGCTTAATTTAGGTAACAAATTAAAGCCGCAAATCGAAAATCGGTTGTTCTACTTGTGGTCGCAGTTTCTTATAAAAGGTGTTAGGTATCAATCATCAATACATAGTATTAAAACAAAGTCTCTTTCCGATTTCTGTCTGTTCCTCCCTATGTATGGTTACATCTTTAAAACTACGCAACGGATTTTGATGCGGTTTTGAATTTTAAACTTCTTTAGCGGCGTTGAGCACTTTTTGGGATGGGTAAAAAATGTTAAACTCGCGTCAGGTAAGACGGAGGGAATGTTGCTGCAGGGTCGTAATAATACGTAGGTACGTTGATTTCGTCACTCACTCGTAAGCTACGTTTGGCCTTGTGGTATAAGGAGTGAAATAACAGTGCGTTCGTTGCGGTGACCGCGGTTCAAATCTCTTGTAGTTTTTTTTTTCTTTTTGAAGTGCGTTGTGCACTTTTTTGGCAAGTTTTGTTTTGCGCGAGTGTGCGTGTTTGTAGTTTTCACTTCTGCCGGCACTCCCGGAGTGCAACCCGTCCGTTTTTTTAATAGATAGAGTGATTCAAGATTAGGTTTATATGTCTAATTCTTACGCAGACGAAGTCGCGGGCAGAAGCTAGTAATGGATAATATTTACATACATACATAAATCACATCTTCATCCCTTACGGGGTAGATAGAGCCTACGGTAACAAGACCTAAAGGCCACGTTTAGCATGATTGTGGGCATATAGGTGGAAGGAAAAGGGAATCAAAATGGTGATGGGTTGCTAGCCGCATCGCTTATAACATAATTCCTAAGATTTTCGCCCATTCCCTTGATGGGCTTTTACCATCTGCGCGGGAAGAGAAGCAACTAGTACATTCTATGTTTTTTCTGTACACCCAGATCAGCATGGAAGAAAAGCAAGGATAATAAATAAATGAATAAACAAAAGTTGTCCTTCCTGTGGCTAAAAGTTAACGACAGGGTCGTTTTATATGTAGGTATGTACATGTCTTCTCTAACTGGGTCATAACTTTGCTTACATGCTGACGAAGACTTAGCTAGGTAACTAAAGATAATTCTTCAGGTAAGACGCGAACTTGAATCTGCTCATAAAATTAAACCTATCTTTTCTTGATAAAACTAATCTTTAGAAAAGTACTGTCTGTAATTTCTTTATAAAAAACGATGTATATTGTCAACGTAAAGACTTAAAAGACTTATCACTTGCAATCAATTATTCATATTTTTTATCCTGATGTGGGAACAGTCGCAAAAATTCATAAAGTTCCATTATTTTGTACTTACTAAGAGTTTCTGAGCTACTCCATGGACAGACAGACAGGCGGATATGACGAAACTGTAAGGATTCAACCACCTAATCGTATGTATCGGGTTAGGCTATTTTTAAAGACATATAGGGAAGCACGCTTTTCAAAAAATAATCGATTAGAAGATATTGGAATAAGAGGATTGCCAACGTTTGAAATGACGATAAACCAAATATTTTAGTTAAGTAAGTAGGTATAATTGGCGTTAAGGAGTAAAATTATAAGATTAATGAATACTCGCATTGGCAATACGTAGTGTGGAATAATACCAATAAACGCTGAAAAAATAGTATGATTAACAATAACACATGCTGTGCATTGGTGTGACCGGGCAAATAATTTAGCCCTTCGATTGGGAGTAACTGGGGTCAACTGCGCTCCGATCTTGTGCCATTACATCATGCAAGGCCGGGCCTCGGAAATTTGCGTAGGTACCAATTACATACAATAACATTTTGTTCATATTACCTATTTGTTAATATCATGGCATATTACGCCTCATATCGTTGCAATCCTGAATTTTGCCGATTTACAAGGGGTTAAGTTCAATCACTCCGTCGGCAACCCTTCAATGATTGTCATATTATATTTATATTTAGCCAAAAATGAATTAGAAGTTGGGTGGCAAAGATTAAAGGAAAGTAGTTAAGCGTCGATGGCGCTTCACTTCGTTTTTTTTTATGGTCAAAAATGTAGAAACGGAGTATACTATAATTGATAAAAAAGATGATGTTTTATTAAAGTGTGGTGAGCATATAAAACAATTTATTTTTTATTACTTGCACGCCAGTAAAAGTTATAAAAATATAATATATTTTTGTATTTATGTGCTGCCCACTCATTTCGATTTTATCGCGAAGCCTCCTGCATAAACTCCCGATGCATAACCTCAATTGAATTAAAAAACGATACATTTATTGACGTCTTGTAAATAAAATAGTTGCCAGTTCAAGGATTCCGGTTCGTTACAGCCAAATATCATAATAACATGTTTCTAGAATATCAGAATGTCAAAACAGATTATTCTCATAATGTCTATAAGCTCGAAATGACTTACGTCTACTTCTTAAATTATACCGTATTCTTAATATGACTAATTCATTTAGACTATCGCGTTTTGATAAATTTTCAATTCTATCATTTCCCAAAATGTCCAAAACTTGACTTGACCATGTTTTGATGAATTTTCAATATACCATTTCACAAAATGTCTAAAACTCAAATTAAATAGATACAAAAACGTTAAATAGATACAAAAATTGACAAACCTAAATGGTATAGCACCCTAACTCATAAGGACAGTTTTTGTTTGATCATTTACAAAAGCACAGTAGTTTTAAATGGCTAAACCAATTTCGATAAACTGAACTAATTATTTACTTACATTTATAAATACGTAACACTAAAAATATTGCTTGGTTAAAATTTTTGGTATTATGAGACAGTGCCATTTTGATCTCTGGGCCTGTCAACAAAAGGTATTTTTGAATTTTGGTAATTATGAAAGTACCTAATGCATTTTCATTTTCAGTCTTAATAAATTATTATTAATCGGTATTTCATTTTACCAATTTGGATATCGGATGTTACGTGTAAATGTTATTATGCCATTTTAGTGTATTGATAATAAGAGAATTTGGGTATTTAGGCATTTTGGAACTAAGTCAATTTTAGATTTAGTAAAATATGTAAAAGGGCATTATGATATTTGCCTGTAACGAGCTGAAATCAGTTCAAGGAATACATTGGATTATTTTGGTGAAATATTTGAAATCGCTGATATTACATCCCCACTTTACCCTTCAAATTTTAATACATTTTGATGATTCCTTCAGTATCATAATGATAAGAAGCAACTGCTTTTTTAGGGTTCTCGACCTAGATCGCTGACAGAAGTCCATTTACAAAGCCTCAGCTGTCTGTTTGTTACAGATGTAGTGGAAAATGATTTTCCATGACATTTCATTGAATCCCATGCGGATTACAACTTTAACCACATATGAATAAGGTTCTTATTTACAACACAATTTTGACAGCTGCATTGTTGTCACAAAAGTTGAAAACCGGATACAATTTAACGAAATGTCATGGAAAAACTTTATGCACTACATCTGTACAAGTTATATACAGGGCCGTTTTTTTTAATCGTCATAAGTAAGTAGGCACTTTGAATTTTCAGTTGGTAAGTATGCATTCATTAGTAGAGCCGATTATTAATTTCCATAAAAAAGATCCAGATTGAAAGAGCCGCTCTTCAATTCCTCATTCATATGATCCATACGACTGATTCTTTTATTCCATATTATAGGTACTCATCGTAGTAATTAAAACTAAACAAATACGGAAATTTTGCTAACTATCACTAGCTACAACGATAACAATTCTAAAAGTATTCATAAATGGTACAAAATTAGTAGCACACAATTAGAAAAATCGTTCGAATAACATTATAAATCAAAGGGTTGTCTTCAGCATAAATTCAGCCTAATTTCATAAAAGATACATATTTATATCTATTTAATGCTTCATTAAAAACACAATTTATTTAGTCAAAGAATTATGCCACTGGATGGGCGAGTTCTCCTTTTTTGCGCACAGGGGAAATAAAATCGTGCAGCACGCTACCTGAATCAACAAACTTAATATGTTAAGTATTTTTAGCACTGTGTTCTCCGCTCGGCGGGTTTATGACACGTTATGATTTATGTATTTACTCAGATTGTACTTGAAAACATAAAGCACAAGGAGAATAAAGCGTTTTACGACCCTCTTAAGTATGTAATAAATACTACTTGACAGTGTAGTAAATTAAATTATAACGAGTGATGCTTCCGGTTACTGACCTAGCTATGAAGCTCTATTGGTATACTTATTTTTGGAAATTTTAGTATGTTTGTAGTTGAAAGAATTCTATGAATCCCCCTCTAGCTGGATACAATTCCTTATTATTACTAAGTCCAATAGTATCATCTGTTTTGTTTAGAAGATGTTGCTGTGCGCTTTTCGAAAATCAGTAATCTGAAATTACCAGAAGTACATTGAAGAATTTGATTCAAAATCAAATCTAATACGGGTTGTCTTCAGCATAAATTCAGCCTAATTTCATAAAAGATACAGATTTATATCTATTTAATGCTTCATTAAAAACACAATTTATTTAGTCCTACCTACACAATTTATTTATACCTACTAACTTTCATAAACTAATCCGAAACATGGTGGGTGTGACAATAGATATAATTTGTACATAATGCCCGACAACAGTTAACATCTATAATTAAATGGAAGCGGTTGCAGTTTGCGCAGGCGGAACACGGCTTAATTAATTACAATCAATTAATTTGGACGTGATGTGACTAACGAGAAGTTTAAATCATGACTTATCATAACAATCGAGCCGGCTTACTTCCCGTTTACTTTTTATCTTTTCGAGGTGTAAATGTAAGGGCGGCGGAGCATGACACGGAGAAGTCCAATTAAAGCTCACGAAACGGTCATAAATAACTCGCGTGTCTATATTTGAATAATTAATTTTAATTTAAAAACTGCTAACAATATATGATTGTTTCCTGTTGAATTTTTATGTTTCGAACAGACTTTACAAATTCGTAGTTCAATCAGACTTAAAACGCAGTTACAGTTTGAAAGTTTTATTACTATTTAAAACTAAGTAATAGAGAAACGATAAAAAGCACCCACGTCCGGAAAGCTTTATCGACATTGAAATTCACGTTCGAAATTATTATCAAGCTTCTTATATTTGCTAAGGTGTTAAAGTAAACTGTCAAACAATTAAAATGATGACGAAATACACCTTATTATTTCTACGTCATTGTTACCGATATATATTAGATTAGAGCAGATTAAACTGATATTACTTTTAATTTTGCATTACGTCTTTTCTTGTTTTGTTAAAGCAGTTTGATTAATTAGAGCCCTATTTCAGGTGGCCTTGCTTGGAGAACAAAAAAAAACAAAATCGAGCTGAAGTCGTGTTTTTCTAGTACTATCAAGGAAAAAAAATACTACAATTCGTGTAGGTTATGTGTCCACTCACTGTTCTGCAGTGCAGTAATGTATCAATTAACGCTAGTTACCGCAATCACTGCTTCAAATTCTTGCTTGTGAATCTCTCTGGGTATCGTTTGCAAATTGAATTAAAATGCATCGCATTCGTTACATACCTACCTACAAATTTTTTAGCACAAATGAAAGTACCTACCTATATTTGACCTGTTTATCGCGGAGATTAATTTATTTTGATTTTTCAATAGATGTTATGACGCCCGCATCAATATAATTATTAAACAGTTAAACTAAGCTATTTTGCCATGACAAGTTTCTTAGGGTGCATTATTTTAGCAATTTTTGGACAAATCCTTTCGAAACGGTAGTATTACCAAAAACATATGAAAGAGTAGTGGTCTATTTATAGAATATTATTTGATTATGATTTTTGTGATGCACAGAATAGAACTTTAAAAAATATAACTCGGGCAGCTGTAGATACGAACTTGTAGTAAACTTAATGTAAACTTGTGGTTTGTTTCTTAGGGAAACTTGTAACGTAAATTAATTAGCTAGCGTTATCTGCTTCATACTACTATTATTATTATGCTCTATGTTATTACTATTTCTTGTGGTTGCCAGTCCAGTACGCGTGTATGAGAATAAATAAGAAATAAGCGAATTTCATTCGCTATTCCATGTCACTGCATACTAATCATAATCATTTACTATCGACATTGATAATCTGCTTGCCCAACTCTAGTGTCCTGTTTGGTCTTGGGCCGGACAATTAGACCGCAGCGACCGCCGCAGTGGATTGCTGATGTTTTTCGAATTATTTTTACAATGTTTCCACTCGTCACTTACTCGTCACCACCATTTATCATTTGTTCGTTCATGTATAGATAAAAATAACCTCCAGGGACAATTTTACCCGCCTAAAAATGTGTGAAACAAATCCCCAGCGAAAAATAATTAGCTCTTGTTTGATTTTTAACGCCTAAAAATACCGACCTCGTTATTGTAGAGCTGAAAAATATTTAGTGGAAAATGCGACCAGGGTGTTCTACCCACACTAATTCGCCCACATCCTACCAGAGGTAGAGAGCAAAACAACGCCTCCTTAATTATCTCGATAGAAATCGCCTACACACATCAAAATGTCTAGAGATCAATCCTGCGTGATTTTTTATAGGTAAGTAATACTTTTTGAGAAATGATCTATTTTGTTATCTACTTACTTACATACATATAATAAAAAGGAAAGATATGCATTTTTTTACCTCTACATTAGTAATGAATAAATCGTGGATACAGAATACATGAAATGTTTTGTCATGGGATACCTTTGATTCCAGTAAGTATGTAAATATCTTCCAAATATCAAATCAATCTGACAAGAGGAAACGGACTATTCAATTATTTATGGTACTAGGTAGGTACTCAATTTGACGCAAACTAAGTAGGTACATCGACAAACTAGGCAGGATAAACAAAACACTTTAAAAATGTTCGTTATGTGTCGACGACGCTTAAGAACAAATAATGTCGCACAAACTAATGTTCGTAGGGCGTCGAGGCCCACCTCGTAAAACGTGGCCTACGATAAGAAAAAAACTTGCTTTCATTGATAAAATATGTGCTTGCGTAAACGTTGTTTTTGAATGGCGTAGTTGATAAGTCGCCGAGCCGCGCATTTGATGATAAATACCGTAGGTACTAGGTACTGAAACGAACTAAACAAATGTTTTGTGGTATTTGATTTGTGTAAAGGTCATAAGAAGCACCTGTATTAATTTGTGACCTTATGAATATTCAATGAAAAATTATGTTGCGTTTAAAGTAGGTTCCAGTATGATAAACGATGTTCAACAATAACTATAAAATTATTATAGTGGCAGTAATCTTAATATAAATAGTAATGTGTAGTAATTTTTCAAATACTATTGTCAGAAAACAAGAGTCCTATGTTTTTAATTTTGTAGGCAGGACGAAAGGACGACTCAAACAACGGTCAAATACTAATCTCCATTTGGCCTGTCCTCCTTCATCTTCCAAAACTTACTCCAAATCCTTCACCGTTCACTCTGCTAGGCTGTGGAATCGGTTACCGACCTCCATCGGGCAGTCTGCCTCCGTGGCGTCGTTCAGGGAAGGCTTGAGGAAGATATGGCTCACACCATCTCCTTAGATATTGTATGTGTGTATTCTTATTGTATTTGTATGTATGCATGTGTGTAATGATATTTAGTAGTTTATTTTATGTTTTGGTTATTTTACTTAGATATGTACGCTCTATTGTGGCTTTCACTATCTGGAATTTTAAACTTACACTGTCGGTCCCTCGTTTAATGCTCCTCTCATCTACTCAAAGGTTAACTGGTAGAGATCCCTTATAGGGATAAGTTCGCATATATTAATGTTTAATGTTATTTTTATTTTTTTGTGAACTGTATATATTTCTTTATATTTGTACAATAAAGCATTTACTTACTTAAATTCGTTTAGACTTAATTTAGTATTTCACAATGAGTTACTTTGTATTCATTCATATTTATACTCATTCATGCGTTCATTTTTCAAATCGAAATTATACTTTCTTACTAATGAATGCGTATACAGTTATATTCACAAGTTTTCGTCAAACACGACGTTCGTAGGAAAGGAAACAGGAATTGTATGCGTACGTGCCTGCGTTCACGTATACGGCGGCCCTTTCTTTTCTATTTCAACCATAAAACAACTTGACGGTCGAAGCCCTTGACTATTGGAAATGGCGCTACTCAATTCATTTTTTACTTAGATATATGTAGCGCAATCGATATTTAGATGATTATTAGATGATATTTGAGTCGTTTTCAAAACACATACATGTACATAGTTAAGGGGCTTAATTAAAACAAAAGTTAATTGATTCCTCTGTGTTACGACATTTTCACCCTTATTGCAATGAAATGAAACGGTCGTAACGCAAAGGAATCAATTAATTTTGGTTGTGATTAAGCCCTTAACTATGTACCAAATTTTTTTTTAAAACGACTCATTTACTATCGATAATTAGACGATTACGCCAATCTCGAGGTTGTTTAATGTTTATTTACACACTAACCCCCTTATATTCATAAACGCTCTATAGGCCTCTGCTAACTTAGCAATCGTTTGTCCTTATCTGTGAAAGGTAAATGTCAAAGTGACGGATAAACTATTGCTAAGTTATCAGAAGCCTACAGAGCGTTTATGAATAAGGGGGTTAGTTTCTATATAGCCATTGTTTGGCATAAGGGCGCTGCTTTTTTAATAAGAATTATTAACGGGCAGCACAAATATGGTACTTACTTGAGTACTTATAGTGCCTCTAGCTTCTTAATGTCTCTTAGCCAACTTCGAATTTCTTCAGTTCAGACGTCAGTCATATGAAAAACTGAAATTGCTGAGAGACATTAAGAAAATACATAGTAGCTCTGTACGTTTAATTACATACCTACGTACAACTATTGACCGGCATTTAAAATCAATTGTATTTATTTTAATTTAGAAAGAGTTCCGTTTCGTTGCTCTACTTCCGAATTTAAAAATATTTTTAACTGTGTCGATTTTTACTCTTCTCGGTTTCTGCTCCCGGTCTACTCGTGAGTCTCGTGACCACAGCGAGCGGCTGCAATGTAACCGAAACGTCAAGATGATTTTAGCCACATTTTACATAATTAAGTTTCCTTTTTTTGTGATACCTGAGCACTACTGTCAATGGTTTACTTACTTAGTTATATTCCACAACACGAGAGTTTTGCAGAAGCGTTGCCAGCCTAGAGTAGACAGCTAAAATGGTATAATACCTCATGTACCTTGGTTGGCTTGCTCCCCACGCAAGACCACAATAATGCAAACAATGTTATTTGCCGGTAGGAATAGCGAGTAAGACGAGAGCAAGTATTATTCTAAGTACATTATTATTATTTGGCTACATGGCTTTGGCATAAAACAAAGTTCGATTTTTTCTAATGATTGCATGATCCCTCCACTTCCTAGTTGCCGACTACTACAGTTTAGCGGTATGAGTGATATGTTTTACAATGCGGAAAAAAACAAGTCACCCTTTGTTCACTGCTGGGTTTAATTTCATAATTTTATGTCGACGGGAAGTATACAGTATGTTTTTCACGCAGTCTTTATATGAAAATACACCTTGAAAAGGTTGTATCTTTTGATCGCATCAACTTAGAAACTTCATTTACTTATTTACGGTTGAAAAACCTAGCTAACTGTTTCATGTTTATTGTAACTTGATACCTCGATGCGTTTCAGAGAAAAACTCTTTTTTTTTCATCTACCAAGTAGTTACTACAAAATATCGTAAAAATGTTACGTACAAACTGCGCAGTTAACATAAAAGTGCCCGTGCGTAACTCAACAGGTACCTACTTACCTACCCAAGATGATGCAAGCCACGTGTAAAATAAAGAATCGATGTATTTTTTAAAACTTAACATTGCATCCAGTCAGGTGTGTAGCTTGTGTAAGCAAAAATTAGTAAAATGTTATCCACAATGTCACATCACATCATTTGGTCCCAACCCAACTAATTTTGATACAGGGACCCTCCAAGGCACGCTACGCCAAGCACTGCATCCAGTTTTATGATTGGCTTCGCAACTTTAAAAACCTTATTGTTATATTAGATACTTAATGAAAATCGTGTTAATGACTCATGAATTACAAGTCTCAAATATAATAAAATAATAATAATTATTAATAAGAGTTATCATTATCACTCAGGGATACGACAGAAGTGTCAACGCAATCCTTATCACGTCTTCGTCGTAAAGAACGGGTGCAAGGCAATAATAAGTAAAGCTATTGTGCAGAGACTGGAGGGGAGGCCTATGCGACGTATTAAGACTATATAATGTCGAAAGTGTCGGGGTTGAACACTTTTTTTCGGCCTAGTAGTAGCTCTCATTCGCATTTCAAATGTCCGGAGTGTAACCTGCGATAGTGAACTTTGTTACAAAAGTAGTATTTTTTTTAAACGACAATTGCATCGACGTTGAAACACAAACAAAAAATACAAAAATAAAATAAAAATATAGATATACCTACAGGGTGGAAAGTTGAAATGGGGCAGTAAGGGCAGCTACTAGATCCCTTGCTGCTACGCGAAAATGCTCTTAGGAGACCTTTACTAACTTTTTGAGTGATGACAATCAACATTCACAGATTTTTTATAAAATGTACAGTCAGCGAAAAAATCAACAGTTTTGACTTTTTTTTAATGCCACTCGGTCCCATTTCTATCAAGGATTAAAACACTCTTTGAGACCAACCGAGGTTAGAGTACTAGAACACCCACAAATAAAGAAAACTTTTTCATTGTAGTCCTAATTGTAGTTGTCTACAATTTAATGATCTTTAAGCTAAAGAAAATTTCACATTGTAATTAATTACCCTACGAACTGTATGGAAAAAGTTTTCTTTGATTTGTGGGTGTTCCAGTACTCTAACCTCGGTTGGTCTCAAAGAGTGTTCATCCTTGATAGAAATGGGACCGACTGGCATTAAAAAAAAGTCAAATCTGTCGATTGTTTCGCTGACTGTACATTTTATCAAAAATCTGTGAATGTCGATTGTCATCACTCAAAAAGTTAGTAAAGGTCTCCTAAGAGCATTTTCGCGTAGCAGCAAGGGATCTAGTAGCTGCCCTTGCTGCCCCATTTCAAATTTCCACCCTGTATACACTAGCAAGTATGTATGTATGTATAACTCTTTATTGCACATAAAACGCATTCAATTTTACAGGTAATGAGAAAAACAGATGTACAAAGGCGAACTTATCCCTTGAAGGGACACGTTAAAGGAAATCTTCATTTTCTTTATGTAGGTAAGGTACAGATAGATAATGCAGTCTACATATTTCACTTCTTACAGTGCCGCTTCATCATCGAACGTTGGCTTGGCAGTCAGCTCCTAAGATTGGTCTACATGCACTACTTCTTATAATCCCATTTCATAATTGAAGGCTGGCAGTCAGGTCCTAAGATCAGTCTACATACCCTGCTTCTTATAGTGCCACTTTATAATTGATATCCTTAAGTTCAATCATGGTATTCGATAAAGAGATACAGCAGCATGACTACTATAATATGGTTATTATGATAAAAATATCAGTAGGTAATGATTGCGAATAAGACAAATTCATTTTTGACCGGTTCTTCGTCTCTCTCGGTCTGTGTTCGTCGCATCGCATGTTCGTCATAGGTAGTATTTATCTTCTATTCCTAGTTGGGTGGTATTCTCTTTCTTTTATATCATTCGTTGTGCGTAGCGTACCTATCTTCCCTATTTGACTTCCAATCCATCTCTTTTTTTGGGGACATTCTGCATTCCTCTCATTTGTTAATCGTCTTAAAACTTTTTAGTCTATTATTGTATTACTTTTTAATTGTGTTAAATACATACTAACTAATTCCTTATGACGCCCACCAGTGAATTTGTCGAATTGAAACACCGAAAGAGCCTAAATAATCTATACAAATAATAAAGCTGAAGAGGGTCAAAAGTCTGTACCTACATGGAAAATATAAAAAAAAAATGCTGGGGATACTTAGAATCGATAACATAGAACACGTTCCAACAGTTTTTAGAATTTTGTCTATTTATCTGTTTTTCCGTATATTTGCGAGCGAGGAAGAAGTTTTAGTCCAAATTTTTAATCTGCGCGGACGAAGTCGCGGGCGAAAGCTAGTAGAACATCAAATGTTACCCAATATATGCCTTTGGGTCTGGTTACCTTTGGCTCTGTCGACCCGGTACGGGATACAGACGTGATTTATGTATGTATGTGACTCAATATGACAGTGACTATCAACTTCTGGTCTTTGTCTATAGATTTATTACAAAGTAGGGTAAAAAATGGTGGCTGGAGTGCTCATGTATACACATAATAATAAAAATAAAACTGAATAAGAATTAAAAGTAGTAGCTAAATTTGTTTTTCTGTGATACAAAAATTATGACTTATATTATACCAGGACTGCTTCGCTGGGGCTGGATTAAGTAGGTACAGTCAAGGGCAAAGATATGTAAACACCACTGAGTGTCAAAAAGCATGGTCATCTAAATGGTCATAAATTTGGCAACATACAAAAGTACATAAATTAGTATACATGATTTGAGAGATAACTATGTATACAACATTTGCAATATTATGTCCTCATGTATTAGGCCATAAACTTAGAAACACCGTAAAGTTCAAAAATATGTATACACTATTTAACCATTAATTATGTATCTAATATGATAACCAAAAATATGTAAACAATCCAAAATTCTATTAACACAACTCTATTGTCAGGAGCTTATGAACGTATTTGCGTAACATCGAACTCTGTAATCTTAATGTAATCAGCCAACCACTTGAAGCTTCAAGTCGTATACAACAACTGCTATTCCAAACTCTTTAACTGATCATTACTCTATTTATTTTAAATCATGTCATGTGCCCACAATCTTGCTAAATGTGGCCTGTAGGTTGTAGGTACCTGTTACCATAGACTCTGTCTACCCCGTAAGGGATAAAGACGTGATTTGTGCATATGTATGTGCATGTGTCATGTGTCACTTTTGGATTTTTTAATTCCATTTGACTTACCGTTTCTTATGGTTTATCTGGCGGCTTTTCATTAATTTTGAAGGAGAAAATGTATCGTTTAAGCGATCATTTAAAACATAGGATTGTTGCCTTATGCGAGGAAGGTATATCCGTGCTTGATATAGCTCTGCTGACGAATTAGGCATCACGGTAAGAAATATTAAACATGTTAATAATAACGTACTATAGAAAATATTACTCTCTAATCACTTTGTCTTAAGTTTAAGGAGTGGTTTTCTTTATTATACAGTTATTTTAAGTATACTTTGCCTTTTATTAAGTAAAAAAGTGGACTTGTAATGGCTGAAATGATGATGATGATGATGGTGATGAAGTAAAAAAAAAATTGAAAATAGCGTAAATCGCCAATTACTGTATGATTTGATATTGACGACACGGATGGCTCAGTGGTGAAGCAACCGCTTTCTGAGTCGAAGGTCCCGGGGTCGAGACCCGGCCAGGGTAATGTTTGTGTGATCAACTTGAATATTTGTGCTTGGGTCATGGATGTTCTACATACATACATACATACGATATACATATATCACGTCTTTATCCCTTACGGGGTAGACAGAGCCTGAGGAAACAAAACCTTAAGGCCACGTTTAGCATGATTGTAGGCGTGTAGGTGGAAAAATTAATCAAAATAGTGATGGGTTGCTAGCCGCATCGCCTATAACATGATTCCAAAGAATTTCGCCCATTCCCTCGATGGACTTTTACCATCTACGCGGGACGAGAAGCAACTGGTACATTCTATGTTTTTCTTATACATACATACATTCACACATACATACATACATACGTACATTCTATGTTCTATATATTTAAGTATGTATTTATTTATATAGGTATGTATATCGTCATCTACTCGTAACTAGTAGATACCCATAACACAAGCCTTCTTGAGTTGTCCCTGAATTTACCTAGCGTTTTCATCTTCAATCAAAATCAACGAAATCTGAATCTGTAAAATCTATTAAACATGCCGATTGATAACGTCGTGGTGACAGGTCAAAACATGCGACAAACATATGCAATGACAAGTCTGTACTGTTTTCGTGAATTGTCAAAACATACTTTACAAATTTGTTTCGTGTGACTAGGCCGTAAAGTTGATATTCGCAGATTACATTTTGTATACATATTTTTGTGGCAATTACTGAATCTATATTTAATTACATAAGTATGACTATAATATTTTGCATTATTTGCAGGATACTAATAATGGAATTTTGATTGTATACAAGTTTTTGGACTTGCCAGGTACATATTTATGTTGCCAATGTAGTTTGCATATTAATTCCCATTTGAATGAGTATATATCTTTTTAACTTTATATGATTACTTATTTTCTTTCACATTACTTGCATATATATCTTTGCCCTTGACTGTACATGTATGTATATACATATATAAATTATAGTCTAACGGCTCAAAAATATATAAGGATCAATTAAATTATATGAAATTCTATAGTTGATCCGTAATGACTTTTGATGTGTGTATGTATACCTATGTATTATACCTACTGACATGTGACCTGCTCTCGTCAACCATTTTATATTTTCAACTACCTATACATTTCTTAGTTTATCCATCGTCATATACAAATAGCAGAGCAAATACAAGTTTTTTTTTTAATTTAAAGGTTTCAGGTCAGTGGCTGGATATTGCATGTGCGCGCGCATAGCATGCGTTAGTGCTGGACGGCTAGTGGCTAGCGCGAAGCGCGACACGAGCTGGGTGTGAGCTTCAGCCAGCCAGAGCGCTTCAGAGACAAATGCGCAGGCCGCATTCCTCGACCGGGTCCGTCTGTGACTGGGTCGAGCGAGCGCGGCGCGGGCAGCGCGGCGCCCCTCGCGGGCCCACACGCCCCGCCCCGCGTCCCCCGCGCGCGTCCCGTCCGCGCCTCCCCCCGGGCCCCAGCTCGCTTGACGCTTCTCTTCTCTTCACTTCAGTCGTTCGCGCGCGCCTTTCGCGAGAGCTCATACGTATGTTCGCTCTTTATCGCGTGCTGTGTTTACAATACTGTGTTGTTATTACGGAGATTAACCAGCCAGTGATCTGTGTCAGTGACGGAGAGTGAAAAATAGTATACTATATTGTGAAAGGATTGTTTGTGCACTGTAAGCCATCGGCGAGAAGCGGATAATCACGGCAAACGCCGAGCTCAGGTAGCATATCGTTTCGTATTATAAATCTGATTAATGGGTGCTCTAGGTTAATCTATTTCGTCGTAGATTGTAGACAATGCCAAGCGCACAACAGCCTACCGCTACCGTCTTTGAACGGCGCAGTTGGAAAAACAGAACCACGTGATCGTGTGTATCAATCGACCGCGGGCCGCTCTCCACGTGGTACGCTGGGTGTAAACAACTGCCCTTCTCCGAGCGAGTGCGGCTTGGCACCGCAGGTTGCCCCCGCTGCCGCGGTGAGGCTTCGCGCCCAAGCATACCCTATGCCCTGCGTCCCTGCAGGTAGCGAGGGAGGCCCGACGTGCATTGTTTACTACATAACATCGCATTGCATTAGAGTCGGGTGTTGAAACTGTTCGAACTGCTATAGTTATTTGTGCAACAAGAGAGCAAAGTTGATTGGTGCAAGTGTTGATTTTGAATCCCGAGTAAGCGAAGGATTCTAGAATTGAATCACGAGCGTAGGAGTGATTCTAGATTAGAATCCTGAGTGCAGCAAGGGATTCAAAGACACGAGATTTAAAAAAGTTTGGTCTCGTGTTACACATAAATGCATAATATACTAGAAGTAGGTAGGTATAGGTACTATTTATTTTGAAAAACAATACAACAAACAATTTATAAAAAAATATATGCGGGAACTGAATTGCGGCGCGTAGGTACATTATTGGCATTTCAAACGGTACGTACAAAGGTCGTATTAAAAAAATGTAATTCCGCAACTTTTTAATGATACGTCCGAAAACTACTCGGGATTACATTAATGGGAAACAAGTAAAGTATTATTAAAATTTAAAATTGTTATTAATGTACACATTAAAATCGGCATTTTTATAATTACATTATCTTTATTTCACAATAATAAAATAATCCGATTATTTGAAAAAAAAAAACGGAGAAAAATACATTAGGCACTCCCCCATTATCGACGATAATTATTTGCAATGGGTATGTAATTCTAGGTATGTAATTTGTTCAGAAAATCGACTACTAGGTATATTTACGATTGCACATTTTAAATTATGCCTGAGCGCAGCGGTGCTGAGAATATAAATATGGTTATCTATTTTCAAATTAAATGTAGTTTGTCTTATTTATTATAGAGCTGTTGTTCAAGTATTTTTCGGTTTATAACTGAAGCTTTCATTACAAACTCATCCACAAAATATATGTGTATATATATATATATATATACATACGCGTCGGATTGAGAACCTACTCCGTTTTTTTCGTCGGTTAAAAACAGCATCTAATTAATTAACAATTTTGTCGTAAATCATTATATTATTCTTTCCAACACTTTTTTATTCCGCCCTTGACTGATCAGGTTTTACTTCTGTACCGACATATGAAAATTAAAATGTATTTTTGCAAATTTGCCGCCAAGGGCTCTTTTACATGTCTTTTTGAAACTACCAGCGCATTCGGAAAGACCATCATTGCCAAGAAGAATGCGCCGCAAGAAACTTGGCAGAAAGTCATTTTTTCAAAATAAAATACAGTAAGGATACTTAAATTCTACTTAAATTAAATACATTTATAAAAGGGATGTATAAAGTCCCCGAGCCTTAAATTATATTAATCTATAGCAGAGATGTATACAGTCTCTACTAGTCAAAACAAAAAAATTATAAAAATAAGTTCAGTGGAGGTGTAAAACGCCTCCACCGTCAAATATATTAATTGGAGATGTCTCCAATGTCGGAGAAAACAAAAAAAGAAACAAATTAGCAAATATACATTGCATGTCAAGTAAGTACCTAGCCAATAAGCTTTTGGATTCCGAAGGCAAGCTTACCTCTGCCGTCCCCAATTTTGGCTCTCACGCACTCATGTCCTGCTCAGCCCGGCTAGCACGAGAACGCACGAAAGTCGCGTCGCGCGCGAGAAAAACTGCCCGTCTCTTTCTAAAATGAACAGTAAGAAAAAGACGGGCAATCTATCTCGCGCGCGACGCGATTCTTGTGCGCTCTCGTGCTAGACGTGCTGAAAGCAGAGCGGTACCGAGGGTATGTATCGCTTCCAACCCACAGGCACACTATGGGAACGTTTTAGGAACTTCGACGTCGCTAGCCTGCAACTAAACAGTAAAAGAAAAAAATGAAACCGGAAATTCATAAGCTTAACAATATACCTACCTAATACCTAGTTTTATCCTTACAGACTTATTCCGACTTCTGAATGAATTGCTAAGTGAAAGCAAACGTATAAGACAGGAAATTAGTCAGACTTCAAAGGATAACTATCTGTATAATACCTATGTATTTCACTGATCAGGTATCACAACACCACATTGATGCCGGTGTCTGAACGGTTTGTGATTATGAACGAAGGCGTGTACAAAGGTCATCATCAACAAACACTGCGAAGAATTCCTAGAAATTGCGTCGCAATTGTATTATCGACCAGCAGATATCGCTCAAAGAAATGACTTAAAAGAACATCATCTGTATGGGTTTGTATTTGCATGAACAGATCGATATATTTAGGTACATAATATGGAGCAATCCAACATCAATTACACAATTAGTTTAGATGGTATTATAGAAGCATATTATATTGCTGCCGCTTGCATCTATTGTTGCACAGATTGATAATGCTTTAGTAGGTACTTCTTTAGGTGGGTAATGCTTTAGTTAGCTTCTAGCCGCGTGAAGAAGATCTCATACAACAGACGGTTAACAAATCGCTCCATTTTTGAAGATATGAGTTTGTTGTGTTACTTGAGTATGGGTGCTACTGGATTGTTTAATGAAGCCACTCGCAGGTCCACGAACGGTGATTAGCTAGCTGAAGAGTCCGGCGAAAACAGCTTTAATGAAAAGCATTATTGCTATTGTCGCTTGTTTTCTGTTTCTGTTGATACCTACAAGATTTTTTGAAAATCAAACTACTCTGTGCAGTGAAGCGAAGCTGAATATCGTAATGTCATTCTCCACTGAACGCGTTTGCTTGCTGCTTCTTGGCAAAACTGAGAAACGCCGTACATGCAGCGACAGCGACGCGCTCTCGTACCTCTGCTGCACTGAATCAACAGCATCTACTGCATGCAACTGTCATATGCCGGGCATTATAATAAACGAACGAATTTGCGTCGTAGCCGGCTGCGACGGTTGAAACTACATAATAATTTGAATAGAATTGTCGAGAACTACTGAGATAAATATATTCTGAAAATAGAAAATCTCCCTTCGGAGGCGGTAATGAGCTAAAATCACGTCTCCATCGTTACCTCTTAAGAAAACAAATGTACTGCTGTTTGGTATTGTATGCTTCGACTACACGGTTAGGATATTTTAGAAAATGTTCCTATCATGTGTGTGTAGTTTCATGTCAACAAATATACAAAATACAATATATAAAACTCTAATATGCTCCAGCCATCTGGAAAAAGTCGGGTCAAACTTCCAAATGTTTACATTTTCCTTTGACAACGGTGAAAATTAAACAGCTCTCTAATCTAAACATTATTCATAACTGAATACATCAGATCTTTAAAACAGATGTTTCGTTTAAAATTGTTGTATTTAAAAGCATGCGAATGCAATTTTCTTCTATAATTTATAAATATTTGGGTAGGATGAAAACCGACTGCCAGCCATCATAGGTAGGTACTCATATTTATACCTAGATACTGTCTGCAAAATGGACGGACCGCCCGTCTAGTAGTCTGATATAGCTCTAGACACTAAAATCTCGGCATTTCAAACATATCGTCTCCGTAGAGCGAAAAGTCACCAAATCGCAAAATTTCCAAAATTTAGTTAAGAATGTCATCAAAATCATATTTTTTTTCTGCAAATTACAGTCTTATTACCGTAGCCATAAGTGCCATAGTTTTGATTTTAAAAAGTTATAAAAATCTTTAAACATAGACTTTGTAATCTAATCATAAGGAAAGAATTGCTTAATTTATTTAGTTACTTTTAGTCTCCGTTAAACCTTAGTAATGTATACATCTAAATCAACTTAGTGTATTTCTCCTTTAATACCAAATTCTTTTATCAATAACTATTTATTCGTTAAGTAACGAAAACGACTTAGTTACTTTCAGACCAAAATATTTGTTACAAATCGTGAAAGCGAAAACTAACTAAGTCTAGTTAATGATTTCTCGATCGTCATAAAAAGGCTGTCTGCACAGTTTACCATAAGCGACAAATAATTAAACTGAGTTAATTAGTAATACGCTCTTAAATTAGACCACAAAAGTATATTTTTAAAATTAATTATAAAACGTTGATGATTATTTGAACAACTTTGACCTGCGAAGATACAACATGGTTGATTTTGGCATGCGATTTAGTGAGTTTTATTGCAATTGCGATGCCGAGCTGCCATCTAGTGAAGTTCATTTTCGCTGCGTGCGTCGAAGTGAGCGTACGTGCATTGGATTTTGTTTTAGTGAATGCGATAGGTCATGAGTCGACAACGTGCTAGGGTGAATCTCTTCAAGCTATTTCTTTTGTTGACAACGTCGGCGGACGTTTGAGACCTGGATCCAATCTGATCCGGCTACTCTCTTCACGTCTCTTCACGTCGTATTTACAGCGCAGTTGTGGTCTTTCCTGAGGACGCTTTTTACCTCAGGGATTATATCTCGAAGAGACTTATGCACCATGATTTCTCATTCCAGGCAACTTTTCCAGCCTATTTTCATTTCAGATGTGCTATTCTCTTTGTCACATCTGAAACTCCGCTTTGCTCTCGTAGCCATTTGTTTGTTTTGGTGTCCCTCAGTGTCAATCCTGCCATCTATCTATCTACAGCCATTGTCCGTCCACTGCTGGACGTAGGCCTCCTTCATATTGCGCCAACTTTCGCGATCCTGGGCTTCCCTCATCCAGCCACTGCCAGCTGTCCTCCTAAGGTCATCCGTCCAACGCGGCGCAGGGCGTCCCACACTACGCTTTCCCAAACGTGGTCTCCACTCCAGGATACTTTTGCTCCAACGGTTGTCAGTTCTACGGCAAACGTGACCGGCCCATTGCCATTTCAACGTACTAATCCTTCGGGCTATGTCGGCGACTTTCGTCTTTTGTCTGATGTGCTCGTTGCGGACCCTATCTCTCAACGAGATACCGAGCATAGCCCTCTCCATAGCACGCTGGGCTACTTTGAATCCTGCCAACTTTCTCTCTACTACCCTCCGAGCCACTTCCAGCCAGTCTTTTGGTTTCCTTGGTGAAAGCCCAGGTTTCAGCAACATAGGTGGGCACCGGTAGAATGCTCCCTGTCAAATATTCTGTCCTCAGAGATTTGAATTTTGAACGCAAAATACAGTTTCGCGTAGGCTGCTCACATTATCGTTATTCGTCTAGGAAGCTCCTTTTAGTTTGGTTTTGTTTGCCCATTCTGATCTTCTGGCCTAGGTGTAAATACATGTAACGTTTTCTCTACTTGTTCTATGGTTTGGTCGATGGTTATTTGCCATCCTTTCCATCTACATTTGTCATCATCTTGGTTTCATACAAATTCATTTTCAAACCGACTTGTAGGTAGGCCTCACCTCGCTCCTGAATCATTATTTGCAATTCCTCCGGGTTATCTGTGACAAGAACTAGCTATGTAATCTGCCAATCTTGGGTTATACAATCTAGCTCCTGCTATATTTAGACACGTTGCTCCCTGAAAGTTTTCTAGGACTGAAGTGAATTAGTATTAGTTCCGTTGATTCAGTTAGGACTACTTTCATAATTTTGTACATCGATGATCTGTTCGAGCATTTTGCAAAGACTGAACAACTACCCACGATTCCGTACCTGTAGAATGTCTTCCTGTAATCAATAAATGTAATCCATAAACACATCTCGTATTCAGTTATTTTTTCGATTACAATTCTCATTGTGAGTATGTAGTCCACGGTGTTGAATCCGCGTCTAAATCCAGCTTGTTCGACAGGCTGGTAGAAAACAATCTTGTTCTTGTCGGAGACAAAAGCCAATGACTAACTACTGCCGCAGTAAGGTTAACGAACAAAGATGTCGGTGATGATGCTGTGGCACTAGTACATGATTACGTATATCTGAGGTATGGTCTACCGTTTGGCCGGGATAGAGTCAAGCGAAGGAGATCGCTAGACGAATCCAGCTTGGATGGGCCGCCTTCAGAAAAATGGAAATAATGTTGAAGGCAAAGTTACCACAATGCCTTAATACCAAAGTATACCAACGTGGTTCTGCCCTTTCTTTCTTACGCATCAGACACATGGAAGCTCTTGAGAAAGCAAACATACACTAACTAAAAGTCGCAAAAAATACCATGAAGCAGGCCATGTTGGGGATCTCACTTCTCGACCACATCCCCAATTCCGAAACTCGAAAACGAACTATAGTTGTGGATGTCGGAAGCAAGATAACACAGCTGAAGTAGAGATGGGCAGGGCTTTTGGCAAGACGGACCAACGAGAGATGGTTGAAGGCGTTGAGAGATTGGTGGCCAAGATTTGGTCGAAGGACTCGAAGGTTAGTAGGCAGACCACCAGCCCGTACATCAGGTGACATCTGGCAGTCGGTTGCAAGCTATGGATGAAACTGGTGCAGGACCGGGAAAAGTAGCGTGGAATTGAAGAGGCCTTAACGCAGCACTGGGTGTTCATGGGCTGATTAGACGAGAAGAAGTGAAAAAAAAATCATTATTGGCAACAATCGTCATTGCTCTTCTATATACAGTGCGATAGTATTTAAAAATAAATTTGGGTCCGTCTTGCTGTCTCAATCGATCTTATGGGTTTGATATTTGAATCGGCCGATGGTAAAGAAACCCGAATGTTGTTCTAGGAGCTCACGGACTGTACTTTATCATTATTAGCAACAGGCGTCATTGTCGTCTCTTGCATTGTTGCTGACAATGATGTTGCCAACAATGACGAATTCTAGAAAATGTTACTCCGCAATGAGAATATTTTGTAAGTTACTACAAAACGCAAGACGTCACAGAAGATGGTGGAGAATATTGTGACTAAAGCAACTGTTTGTTTAATTTTCATTATGCTGTCTTGTTTTTATTTTTAATAAACTTAAATTGCATTTTCATTACTGTGTTAAATCTTAATCCTTCACAAACGCAAAGTAAAATAATAAAATAATATACGTAGAAATTACTTAATTCTGCTTTAGTAACTTTAAATTAAGTCGTACTATAACTACATTGAATTAATTCCTCGTGTAGGTAGCTGAAAATAAGCGAAAATTCACCAAATTCATTCTAAAAATCACTAACTCACAATTAAGATATATTGTTAGAGGGAAAGAACCAATTAAATATTAAATAATGAAATATCTCTAAAAACAGTTAACTTAATTGTACTTAAGCAATTGCAGCATAGACTTTGACACATTTTCTATTAGATAAGACATTAAAATCGTAAAAATGTATTACCAAAAACCAGTTATGATTTTTTTTATTTTTTTTTTATGTAATCCCTCGTATCTCAAAATGGCTAAAATGCTATTTGGTGACTTTTCGCTCTACGGAGACGATATGTAGGTACCTATGCAAAAACCTACATTCCTAAAATATAAGGAAGGGAGTATAATAAAACATAATTATTGTGTTTATGTGTAAATAGACTACTAACTAACAATTACCTATTACGCCTCTACTAGAACTCATGGCTATCACCATCTCACGATACGGAAAATGTGAAGTAATCCAGGTATGTGTAGTAAATGTAGGTACTATTTACTGCATATCACACGGAAAATACATTAAAAGAACAATAAAGTATAGACATTGAAAAACATTCAGAGATAGATAAGCGAGCGCGTGCAAGCAACATGCACTAAGTCTTATCAAAACAATATTCAAAAAACAACGCTGGTCAGTAGGCATAAGTAACCTTGAATTAACTACGTTGATAAGTGATCTCATGCTAAAATTCTTGTTCGAAAGTACGTACTCGTCAATGTGAATTGCAACGCACTTGAGAGGGCAATTACCAATTATCATTATCACTAATAACGCATAAACGTCCTAATAAACCTAAATAAATATTTGGGCATCGTTACCAAAAGGTGGACATAAACACACACTGATTGTTACTGCATTTCCTGCGTGGACTTTCATTTCCAAGTTATTAAACTTGATCTATCGGATCAGCTTGTTTGTGAAGGCTTACTGAGATACAATAGAAACGTTAAAGGAATGCCATATCTAGTCCAGTGAACGCTGTTAATTGTTCAGAAGTAGGCCTCGTTATGTGCACTTGCGTTCGGCGGTGGAGCAGGTGCGGGGTGCAATGTTTTGGAAGCCGACAGGCGAGTAAGTGGCATGCGGAATGGCGCGCCAGGCAAGTCGCGCCGCCGCACTGGCTACAGTCTGATCGATCGTGCTGCGCTGCGCTGCTCTATTATTTATTACCAAAATATGGCGGCGTGGTGCGGCACGCGGTCGCTGACCTCGCTCGCCACGACATGTCCACGTCGCATCGTAAACAACTAGCCTCAGGTGTACGTCTGTACTCCGCAGCGGTAGTAAGCGCGGGAAAGAGTCGCCTTACGCGCGGTCCCTACCGCTCATGCTCTTATCCCTACCTAAAATGCAATTTAGCGTCAAGCAATGCAGTCGTTGAAGTGATATTATTACGGTCAACAACTGCCAAGTTGAGGCATAATTAGCTAAATGACCTAGAGGAAAAATTAATTCGATCAAATTGCTGAATTATATTTAAACAATGATACAAACAAATAATTCCTATTGGACAAAAAAATTCGGAGTGAAATGTGTAAATGGGGGTTTATAATGTATATATAAAATATATGAACATTATGATGCCGGAAAAAAGCAATTCGTAGATAAGTAGAGTTAGAAGGACGAAGCTTAGCTGATTCCGTCACTAAATACGAAACCACGAGTTGCCGTTTCCGCTGAAGCATTGTGTAGTACTTTTCTCTAACAATGTGAGTAAATAAAATATATTTTTTAAATATTTTATTGAAATCATTTGAAAAAACGGACAGGTTGCACTCCAGGAGTGCCAACCGAAGTGAAAACTACACACACGCACACACGCGCAAAAAAAAACCATACCTACTAAAAAAGTGCACAACGCACTTCAAACAGAAAAAGAAACTTTTTCTACACGAGATTTGAACCGCGGTCACCGGAGCGAGCGCACTGTTATACCACTAGGCCAAACATACTTACGAGTGAGAAATCAACGTACGTATTATCTATATGGACAGACCTCTAACAATCTGCTGATGTCCTAGTACTTTTTCTCCGCGACTCAAAAAAAAAACACTTCAAAAATCGAACGCGACTCTAGCTTCATTCGTATTTCAAAATAAGCTCTTAGACTCTAAGACTTAGAGGATCTGCGATCCTGGTAAACTCTCCCTCCGTCTTACCTAGCGCGAGTTTAACATTTTTTACCCATCCCAAAAAGTCGCCGCTAAAGAAGTTTTCACTTAAAAAATCGACGTAGTTGTTCTACTACCGGACCGGAACAGTACCTACTTATAATTTCCCACATTTTAAATCATTTTGTTACCATTGAACGGTAAGAAATCATTTAAAAATACAAAGTTTTTAACTGAACTTAAGATGTACAAAAAATAAAACTATTCAAGACATAAACGCTGGTTCTATTCGATTTTAGGAGCATTTTTTGGCTGTTTGCTATTTTCTTAGTTTAAACATGCTGTCCAATAATGGAATTTCATACATTTTTCTCGGCCCCTGCGGCATTGCAGTTACTACTAGTTTTGTTACAGTAAGGCACCCATTATTACATTTCGGTTCATAATGGAGGAAATAACCTTAGGCTCTGTCTACCCCGTAAGGGATAAAGACGTGATTTGTGTATGTGTATGTATGTATGGAGAAAATATATATATGTATCTCTAATGATTTGATTAACTTTTAAAAAACTTGCCTACTGACTGATAATACTATTTCGAGATGAAGCTGAACACACAGTTTCGCGTTTTAAGTTATATTTAGATTGTTTTGTTTCATGTTTTTTATTCTATTTAAAGCTTATAAGACCAAGCTAGCTTTGCGTCGTTGCGTGCACAAAGCATTGCGATTGCGACAGACATTTCATAAGTTGCCAAGGGTAGGGGTCCCTTGACGCGTCACTTTCTCGTCAGTTTTAATCACAGCCTCGCCACGTGCGCTCCACGTGTAGAGCATACTTTCACGTTTTAAAGATTCCGTACTAAAAGTGGTAGAAAATAAAGTTGAATTCTGTCGTTTTTATGAGTTATGTTTCTGTTCTGGTCTTTTAAATCTTAAGTCTTAAGATAATTTACTAACGTACGTATAAAAATAATACTAACCCTTTTATTCACATCTCAACATAGGCTTCAAAAAAGTGTCCACAGACCCAGGCATCCGGACCATACTTAGTCAGAATCGGAATATGTATGTAGAAATAATAAATCCGCAACCATATTTGTCAATTTCTACCATACAGACTATTCAAGCCCGGTTTTCAACCGATATCAACTTCATGACTATACTAGTACACTATGAGGCTGGGAAAAAGCATTTTGTGAATAAGTAGGTAGGTAGAATTTGATAAATGAAGCGTTGTTGATTCCGTCAATAAATACGAATCCACGAATTGACGTTTCCGCCGAGGTATATTGTAGTACTTTTTCGCAGCAATTGCTTCCATGCTGGTCTAGGAGTAAAGAAAAAACATAGAATGTACCAGTTGCTTCTCCTCCCGCGCAGATGGTAAAAGCCCATCGAGGTAATGGGTATAGGAATCATACAGGCGATGCGGCTAGCTACCCATCACTATTTTGATTCCCCTTTCCACCTATACGCCCACAATCATGCTAAGCGTGGCCTTTGGGTCTAGTCACCTTAGGCTCTGTCTACCCCGTAAGGGAGAAAGACGTGTTTTATGTATGTATGTATGTTTCGCAGCAATGCGATGAAACACCTATATATTTTTTTGATATTCCTCAAATGTTCTACTATCGAAACAGTACCTACTTGTAATTACCTATTTTTTTTTTCAAAGTTTTCTTTTTCGTCCGAAATAATAATTTTGTTTATCATCAAACTGTAATATTAAAAAGAATAAAACTATTAAGAATTCAATTGGATTTTAAATTTAAAAAGCTTTATTACTTGTTTTCGATAATAGTATTTTGTTTCAGAGCTGAAGATATTAACAAAAAAATCCCCCACGAATTAATCGAGTTGTTGTTGTTGCTCTCCTATGGTACCCCAGTGGTACAGAGGGCCTTCGTGAGACGTCTCCATCCGCTCCTATCTTGTGCCTCTCGCTCCGCGTCCCGAGTAATCATTCGTAAATAAAAAATAATTCATTTTTTTGCCAAAAAGGCCTAACATCATTTTAAAAAAGAGCTGACACACACACACACACACACACACACATCGACGTCAAACTTATAACACCCCTATTTTTAAGTCGAAAGTTAAAAAAGTAAAACTATTCAAATCAAACATTTTTGGAACAAGTTTTAATAAACTTTTTATGAAAATGAAAAGTGCTGATAAGTAAGTTTAGTTTTGAGACCTTAACAAAGTACTGTACTTAAATTTCTAAATGTCACAAAATTAGAACACAGAAAAATCCGAAAAGTAAAGCTATGGCCGGGAACTCTACTTCTCAAACTAAGTAAATCATAAAGTTATTAGGGACAGTATAATACTCGTAATCACATGATCGTTAAACCGAAGATGCTTCTAAGCAGGCGCAAAATGCAACGTGAATCAAACTGGCATTTGACTAGTTTTTTATTATTAGGGCGTTTACCTCGATAAACCGTCACCACTGTAAATATAACTGTTTTAGTAGATACTTTTAATACTGCCATAAAAATAGTATGTTACCAATAAAGCTGGTTGTAAATCATCCCGAAATGTGAAAAACTCACCGGCGATCACGATTTTCTGATGACACCCTTGGTTCTTCCCTGGTGACCACAATAATAGGAACGTTGAAGGTACAGTAAGAGAATGTATTTACGTACCACCGTAGAACCCTATAGCTATAAGGTGACAATATCACTCGAGTTTGAGTGACGGCGGCTTGTCAATTGCGACAGGATTCTACGGTGGTACGTGAATACATTTTCCTCATTGTAGGTACAATAATCATTATTTATTTACCTCGACGACATGACATATATGTAATGAGTGTAAAATGATATTTTTTCATAAGTATGCATGTTCACAATCATATGCCAAATTGTGATCAAGTAATATTTAAAACGATCAAGACGACACAAATCTGGGTTATTGTACCCCTACCTGATTGACAAACAAATGAACAAAGTTTACCTCTAGGCCTTAATTTAGGGAGTTTCGCCTCAAAAACGAAGCAACATCAGGAAGAAAGAATCACGACCATCTGACTGAAGCGATTGACTGATAGTGGAGTCGTAGACACATTGATTATCTAGAGCTTTAAAATAATATGTCACTAATCAAAGAACTTCTAACTCTTAATCGTTTTAGGACTTCTTGCTTAACTAGCCAACAATTAAACGGCTAACTTGTTATTTAATTGTTATTTTCCTGTGTGAGAGGTCGAGAGGTGTCGTGAGAACTGCAGCGGCTCCCACGCTAATTACACGACTTTATGCGGCTTGTGTGCTTAGCTGACGCTTCATCAATGAAATCTCGTATTCATCAATGAAATTACAACTCATTGTTGAGTTATACTCGAGAGTTGATTGTGTAATTGAAAGCTATTAACCAAAAGTGGTTAAATATGTGAATTGACATTCGTGCACGTATCTATTTCTTTTAAAGCCATAATATCATCGAATAAATAAAATACATGTCGTTATTTCATTACCATTGTTATAATGTTTTCTTATGGCCGCTCTACAAGTTGGTCAATATCCCTGCTAACAGAGGAACGAATTACTATAAGATAGGGTATAACGTCCCTGGAACCTATTATTTAACATATTGGCCATCGTGTAGTAGTGACAGTTTGTCAGTATCTAATGCCCAGCATTAATTTTCTTTTACCTGACGGCAAATCTCTGTCAACAAAACACATGCCAAAGTGCGGCAATGGCGTGGCCCTGCACGGTTAGTATGAGAGCGCACGAGAGCTGTGTCGCGAGCGAAATAGACTATCCGTCTCTTTCTAGAACGTACAGTAAGAAAATGACGGGTAGTATCTCGCGCGCAATATAGCTCTCGCATGCACTTGTGCAAGCCGTGCTGATGGTACATACCGGGGCGTGCTCCGAGATTTGCGGTACAAAACACTATCTACGCGATGATGTTCAGAGACGTAAGGGGATATTTGGCCTGCAGCACAGGATCCAGTAGATAAACAGAGCCTCCAACTCCCAATAAAGACCTATTACATCACATTCGAGAAATTTTAAGTAATTTAGTTAAGCCCCCAAGTCTTATTAGCCCTGGGCTCTACAAAACGCAGTCCGTCGGGGTTTGAAGGTACTACTGTTATACTATTATGTTAGTACGAGTCCGAAATCTAATTAGGGTTATTGTTCCAGCTCGGGTCATGTGGTCAGCGCTGCGCGGCGCCGGCGCGGCGTGATGCGGCGCTCGCGCGGGCTGGCGGGCGCGGGGCGTGTGGCGGTCGTGCTGCTGCTGGCATGCGCGCGCGCGCACGCCGGCGCCGTCATCGGCGCCAAGCCACCAAGAGAAAGTAAGCGCCATTTATTTACGGTACTTCACAAACAGGGAAACAGGGTAGGACTAATGGGAAAAATGGAATCACCGGTTCTAATATGTGATGCAGAAAATAGAGAAATTTGTTTTCCTGAGATTTAGGAACGAAGGTTGGTTCAGGTTTACCATAACTGTAAAACCTATACATACACGTTATACAGTTGTGTTTTATGTAGGACATAGGGACCCCTCTAATTAAGCATACCACTCCGTAATCAATAGGAGCGGTCGGCATTATTGCAATAAGGTTACGCAAACTAAAAATAAATTAAGACTTGTTTTTGTTCCACTTACTTATGATTATATATGATTTTTATTAACCTCATTTATTCCATTCATTTTGAATACTTACAAGGTATATAATCAATTGATCGCTGTAAGTAAACAAATGGTGATGTTATCGATAATGCATATTATTAAAACCGGCCGAAGTGTTTCAATAGCTTCAATTTACATACCAAAATGTAGATACAAAAACAAAATAATGCTTATGTCTTTGTTTAAATAATAAAACTGGATTATTTAAGTAAGCCCGACTCGGATCCTAATGAGAATTCATACAATTAAAAATACACTTTAAACTTGAAAATGTGTACGGTTTTCATGCGCAAATATAACTGGAATTCTCTTGAAAAATAAAGTCGTTTTGTGCGAGGAAAAATAAAAAAATAAAAATATTTCAGTATTTTTTAAACAACAGTTGTTACTAATACAGAATTGCTATATCATTTAACAACTAAGTATAACCGCTGAAGGTGATTGTTTAATGTTTATTTATATCTTATCACTTAAACGTTCGTTTAAAACTACTATCGCAGCTTGACGTAGGTACCTACCTAGAGTTGCCAAAAGGTATACGTTAGTTAGACTTGACTTTTTAAAGTGGAGCTGTGCATGTTTTTAAGCAAACGTGGGTTGGTGTCTTGTGAAATTCGCATCGCACCAACGCCAACTCTATTAATCAGCGCGCGTCACAATGTGCTAGGTTTGTACGTGGAAGCCGCGGCTGTCTGTCGGCACCGACAGCTTCTGTCGTGTCACACTCAAGCTGAGACAACGCCTTGTTCCTCGCAACTAGGTACTTCCCTAATGATACGACTAGAACCGCCCTTCGAAAGAATGCTTAGTAAGACCCCAAGGTTGAATTAATTGATGAGAATAAAATACTAAGTCACGTTAATAAGTAAAAGCGGTGACATTGCTTGAATAATAGTCCAATGACTAGTCAAAAAAGCATTAGTTTGGGATTGACCAGCCAAGTGGAGGCCCGAGTAATTAAACAACGTACAGCCGTTACCTTGTCGGATCATTCGCAAAAACTTCCGCGGCCATTGAACCGGCCCGCTGCCATGGGGCCGCTCGCGGGCGGTTTTATTTTCATTTATGTATTTGCACGGTGTGCTATTGAGTTCGGCGTGTTTGTATCGCGTGTTTTTATCCGTCAGATAACGATTGGAGTCGATGTTGTTTATTTGAGACGCCGCACGACGCGTCGACGTCGACACCGCTCACACCGCTGCCGACTGGAGTGAGGCCTTGTTTAGGAGGCGCCCGCGTTATCTTGCGAACTGACTCCAAATTCACTCGTCCGTGTAATAAGCAAGCTGATATCGATGTTCACAATTTAAATAACAGATGATGTTAATGTTATTCAACTCTATTTATACATGTTTAAATCGGCACCTCTTATTTTTCGTGTTCGGCAAATATCGTATTACATCCGTTTACATATATTTCATGGTAGTAGTACCATAACGAATTTCGTGTAATACTTTTAGATCTATACATACATAAATATTTACATACATAACTTACTTACATTAGCTACAAAATTATGATTTCAAATTGATACAGTGAAACTTGGTTAAGTGGGACCTGGATAAGTGAGAAACCTCCATAGCTGGAACTCATGCTGTGGTCCCGACACCTTAGCAATGGATTACCTCTGTTAGTGGGACAAAACAAACCTCTATATCTGGGATTCTTGTTTCGATTTTATCGTCATTGTTACCTCTATAACTGAGACATCCAGTGTATTTTACCTCTTTTACTGAGATTATATTTTAAGGAACAATTTTTCTAAATCGTTTCCTTTAAATTTCACTGGCAATAACCTCTGTAACTGAGACAAAATTTTATCACCTCTGTAACTGGCACTACATATTTTAATTTTCGTTTTATTTACTAAATTTAGCTAATTTTGTGCCTCAATGACCTCAGGTTTTGTTTTGTTTTGTTGTAATCGGCGTCTTTTTGAAAAATGACGAAATTAAGGCCGTAATTATCTTTACGTGCGGTTTTGTACTATTTATATAAAAAAAAACTTCTTGATTATTTTTGTGAACTACCTGTTTTATTTACTCATGTAGGTATGTATATGTTTTTACTACACATTATTTTATTTCATTGTCGCACCTCTATAACTATAGTAACCTCTATTTTCACCTCTATTAATGGGACCATCTGTAAATGAGACAGATATTAATTTATACCTGGCTATCTGAGACACTGAGTATGTGGAATACCTCTTTAAGTGAGACTATTTCGCAGGTCCCTTGAAGTCCCAGTTATCCAGGTTTCACTGATATCATATTTTATAAGTAGAGATATCATATTTATTAGCATGAAATCTGATAAGTAGTGCTAGCGCCCCTACTACTTCAGTATTAGACTGACCGTATTATTTCCCTATAACGTAAATTTCGGCTCTTTTTCGCGAAATTAAGTACACTTGGTAGTGTGTGACACTCAACTGACGACTAAATTTAGTAAAAACTGGCTAATTTAGTTGTCATAGACATCGAAGAACTTGGCTTACGAAGGAAATAGCGCTCCTGCTTGTTAATTAACTGTGGTCAGGCCCCATTCTTTACTGTGTTTATGTTGTTTATTAGGAAAAAGTTAACACTAAATCGAGCATTACGTAGAAAACCTCAAAAAACCCGCTTAATGTGTAATGGGAATATAATCAACCAACTATTCAGCACTTACCGTAGAATTGGGCTTATTAGGTACCTCGTGCAAGTGAATGGATCATTACAATGTTGCCGTTAATTTATGAGCGCATATACTAAGAATTACCAATGGCCAAAGGTACAGTCAGCGTCATAAAGTATGAAACATCCAAAGTTACCGAAAAGTTCGAGACAGCCGTACTGTTTCTATGGTGTACCGAACTATGTGGCCGACTTAGATGCTTCAAACTATATGACGCTGACTGTGTGTACGCTTTATGTTAGTTTGTTATAGATGGAATAGAAAGGCGAACGATAATAATTAACCAAGGCCACTCACTACCTGGCACGTACTACGTTGTATAAGCTGAAGTCACGGACACGGAGTCATGGGGGCATTTTCCTCGTGAGCGCTCCCGTGTACGAGCGAATGCCAGCCTGGCGCCGAATTAATATCTGCCCACGTTATTAAATCGTAACGTCATGTGTAACGCAAAATTGGCGGTTAACATATCACTAACAAGCTCTTGCTGAAAATGCTATGCTAATGCGGAGTTTATCTTGTTGATTGTTGTTACGATTAGCATCATCGAATCAGCGATTTTCCACCGACACGATAGAATTTTATCTGTAAGAATAATTCCAAGTCAAATATACGCATCGAATTTAAGAAATGAAGCTCTTTTAATAACTTGGGGCTTTCTTCCTACGTCAAAGAGTTCAACAACTCCGATTGTTTCCGCGTTGTTTTTTTTTTTTTTTGTTTTTTGTTTTGTTTATTTATTACATGTTTTTTGTTTAGTTAAAAGGCGAATTACGTTGTTGTTTTATATTGTTTGCTTATTAAATACTTATAGAAATCAATAATCATAGTCATTGTTTGCTTGAAATACACACATCATGAGAGTCCAGGGATCAATCGCTTGTGTACCTATTCTTGAGTGGGGTCAATATCAGCGTTTATAACGCCGATTTTTCCCTCCTTATCCTCTCAGGAAATATTGTAAAAGAGATGATATATCCGAGTTTTTTTTAATCAAAACGAAATACATTACCGATAATGAGTCAAGTGTGAATTATTTGCGACTCTTCCACACATTATAGTAATAATCGTGGGAGGATAATGAAGTTTTATCTAAGTGATCAAAACGCTGGAATATTCACCCTGTTAACTCTAACTTCCTCTTTGATCTTTTATGGTACGGATCTAAAATGGTAGCAACTGAAAGGAGATATTTCAATATTGTTATTTTAAATGGATTTAGCAATAAATTATTTCTCTTTGTCTTACAAGTTTACAATTCTAGCAGGTATCATAAAATAAATTAAAAACAAATGCGATTTTAATGTTTGGTTAGTCGGCAATACAGACAAAATAATAATTTGGTTACAATAGTACTTACTTATACGTCCTTCGTCAGTAAAATTTATCATGTTAAATGATTTAACTAAATACAATGCTAGTGGCCAACTTGCGAACTCCGATCACGTCTAATTTAAAAGCTAAATCTTTGAGCATAATAACAAAATAAGGAAGTTAAAATGGCGAGCAATGCATCAGACTTAGTGACCCATAATGCTATTTCCATCCATGTGACATTTTAAAACCATCTTAAGCTAAAATGCGTTCTGTCGCAATCACATGACATTTCAAACTATAAATATTGAAACTTAAGTATTTCAATGGTCCTCTGCAATTTTTCTCCGTGTTCCATGGTTACCAGTTGTTTACAAAGCGTTTTAACATGTACCTAAGGGCTGGGAGACAGCTGTCGAGGTCAATGACCTGAGCCGAGACAACCCCTTTTAATCTACGACCCTCCGTTCAATACGACATTGTTTAGTGCCCGGTAGTAAACTCGCATGGTACCTACCTTTCTACACGAAGCAGGCAACGGCCTAAAAGTTCCGCATACCTTGAACTGATTTTTAATGATTTAAGTGATATTATTATTGCTTAAACACGCAGACGGTTGATACACTAAAAGAGTCCGTTGTTGTCTAAATACCTAAAGTGTCATTCTATGGAACTTGCTAACTATGTAACAAACATCACTAGTAAATTCATCATTCAAAGACAATTTCAATATGGCGGTTTGATTACATAGTTAGCAAGTTCCATAGAATGACACTTCACTACATAGTATAAAATAAAGTCGCTTTCTCTGTCCCTATGTCCCTATGTCCCTATATCCCCATGTCCCTATGTATGCTTATATCTTCAAAACTACACAACGGATTTTGATGCGGTTTTTTTTAATAGATAAGAGTGATTCAAGAGGAAAGTTTTTATGTATAATTCTACGCAGACGAAGTCGCGGGGAGAAGCTAGTTAATTAATAACATTTTCATTTCGGTTTTCTTTTATATGCATAATTTTTATTTCGCGGTGTATTGGTAAACACTGTTATGCCGTGTAAATTATTGAAAAAAAAAATGAAAACTTAAGTAGCAGTTTTTATGGGTTAATAGGTTGTCTAAAATCACAGTGCAGGATGTGAATGATATTTATTTAGTGATAATTATTGCCTAACATTTTCTAAAATTAACCTATTTTTATATGTATGGATAATGTTATTGTTGAAAATATGACTTGTCGAAAATCACGTCACAAGCGCTGACGTTCAATGGAGATTATAATTCTGAAAAGCGATAAGGCAAGCAAACAAACACCGTTGATAATAATCGTTGGCGCCTACGTGTTTACATTTTATTCCGTTTGAGTTTATTCGTGCCCAACTAAGCTGATTGTTTTAAAATGTAAAAACTCCACACCTGGGCTTAAACTGTTATGTTAAATTCGAATTTACTGAGGATTAAGTGGGATTTTTCAGAGAACGGCTGTTTTAATTTATGTACTCCATATGCGATATTGCACTATTATCATTAATATCATCATGAATTTAATTTCATTTGTTTTCATTTACAATATGACTATAAACGTCTATAATACTGTGTATTTATATTTGCTATCATATACATCGATGCCATCTAGTTCGGTGTTCAAAATTATCTGAATTATTTGAACCACGAACGTGTTGCCAATCGTATCAGTGGGTGTTCAGATGGCGACTACAACAAAACTTGTAATAAAAAACAATTGACAGCAAAATTACCTTCTGCTGTCAGAGTGGGGCGTGTAGAGCGAGTCATATTTGGCTGCCATAGTTTCAGGATGGAACAACCACCGTTCTAGGATTCACTTTTGCCACCGTATCAGTATGTTATTCGCTTTGCCAAATTAGCGTTTTATTTATCTACTTAATTTCCGTGAAAGGTGTGGGTGTTATTGTGATTCCATGGAATTGTGGTATACATTAGTTACGTTATGCTGTCATAAAAATATCCGCTGGCAAGTTAAACATTGCCTTGTTAACCTATCCAAGTCAGAATACCCTTAGAAATTATTAATTTTTCATAAATCTCTGGCCTTTTTAATAACCATGTCATTGATTAATTTACGTCGGGATAGCATCGAAATTAAGTTAAATTTACGGAACAGATAATCTAAACCTATTAAGAAAACAGGGAGTTACCTTATTTCAGCATTACCTGGATTATTTCGTTCACACTTCAACGTCTGAATCACTACATACATAGTATAAAACGAAGTCGCTTTCCACTGTCTGTCTGTCCCTATGTGTGCTTAGATCTTTAAAAGTACGCAACGAATTTTGATGCCGTTTTTTTAGTGATTCAAGAGGAAGGCTTATATGTATGTACATATATAATTCTATGCAGACGAAGTCGCGGGCAGAAGCTAGTTATCTTTAAATCTGTACGTAAATAGCTCAGCGTTGGGTTGTATAATGTGCTCGTTCTGTGAATTTGTCGTTGTACACCGACTGGGCGAAAACGCAATGACCCGGATCAGTGTACTCGCGATGAAAGGAAGTGTTGCGGCGATTGCGGTGTTGACATTGGCGGACAGTGGTATTCCCCGCCAATCGAAACTGTTGAGGAAAACGCTAACTTTTTGCATGTTTCAGTGTACAATTAAATGGGGAAGTTCCTTATTTATCATAATAACCAGGTGATTTAAAAAGTAATAGCGGTTTTGAAGTTTTTAGATAAATGATAACGCAAAGGTTATCATAAAAGCATGTTTTAGAATGGTAGATGCTGTGTCACGAACTTTATACGAGTTCTTTATTTAAGTACTTAAAAGTTAAGAAGATTTACTGCCAAATTCTCGCATCTGCGAAGCAATTCAATGGTGTGTGGTGTGTGAAGTTCCCAATCCGCATTGGGCCCGCGTGGGAACTATAGCCCAAGCCCTCTCATTCTCATTCCAGCAGTGTGGCGTATATAGGCTGGAGATGATGATGACTGCCAAAATCCTTGTCAACTTGTCGTTACTTATTTCTATCTAATGAAATGACGGAATTTGGCACTTAAACCATAGCGAAACCATTTATGCGAACACATTATTTGACTCTTACAGTGCTCAAACGTCCTTAGGAAACGGAGTAGGGTAGATTTTGTTAGCAGAGGGTAGGAATATGTATGGAAATTTAAATTTACGTGTACCATTTCTGTGTAGAGCATTTAATTTAAGACCAGTTTCAAGTTTTTAGTGTAAACGTTTCATCGTTTTTATCTAAACTAACTACCTCTGTGATCCTATCACAACTGTAAATATTATTATAAGAATGTATTAGTATTGAATTAATACACAAAAGTTTGTTCGAATCAAAGTGCCCCTTAGCATAGCGGGTTTAATTTGGTTGTTCGAATCATAATTTTTTATTTATTTTATCTATTGACATCGCATACAACATCTGGAAATGAATTTTGTATATCTGACACGCAAATACTTCACTACAATGTGTTGTAAATAGCAATAGTATAGTAACTATTATGTAGTAGCAATAGTGTAGTATTTTTTATTGCACAGTAAATAATGTATGCATCGGTAAAGTGTGAGCTTGATTTATTTTATAGATATAGTTAAGTGTGTAAGCGAGAGTTAGTGTTACAATATTGCGGTGGCCGTGACCTACCTCACGCGAGCAATGCGTACGCGCTGCGCGGGTCGCCTCGCGCTTCAACTCGGCCCTGTTGTTTCAAACAACATAATGAACAAATTTCATAATAAGAGAAACCACTATCAAAACCGTAATGATCTAGAATACAAGACGAGCGCTTTGTATGGAACGCTGGATGTTTAACGACAAAGTCTCTCTTTACTCTTTAGCTAAATAAGAACAAAATTAGTTCACAGATAACGTGAGAATCAAACGTTTCTTTCAGGGACCCAGACCAGCCTCAACCGTCATTGCCCGCCGAAATTTAATCCGAAGTCATTATGACAGCTGTACAAAGGACCATTCAGTGTCGTCTTACGAGTAAATACGACATTACGTCGTAGCTCCCAGTGATACGGGTAACTGGAGTGCCTGACTGCGCACCGGCCTGACCTAGGTCATGAGAGTCATGACACGATAACTGGGTGACCCCACATAGTTTGCTGTATACAAATGGGTGGTCAACGTTATCTGCATAACGTAGACGGTTATACTGAAACATTTTGGACACTGTTACATCAAAGTTATCATGAAACGCCTGTCCCAAATAATGTAATACATAGGTACATACATAAATCACATCTTTATCCCTTACGAGGTAGACAGAGCCCAAGGTAACAAGACCTAAAGGCCACGTTTAGCGTGATCGTGGTCGTGGAAAGGGGAATCAAAATAGTGATGGGTTGCTAGCCGCATTTTTGCCCATTCCCTCGATGTAATAATGGTTTACTTCATTGATCCATTTACAACCATGAATTTCAATGTCATATTTTAGAAATTACGAATGATATTAATGAACGCTGCATTCCCACGTTCATTTTATCACAAGTGTCACAACACAACCTACTACCGGCCGTTGAGCCGAGTGCAAATACCTAATATAATACAATATTGTTAGCTATCAGTAAAATATCATGCATAGCGAGTATCAATAATACTTGAAAGTGCGTGTGGTAGGTCAAGTATTATCGGATAGCTCGACGAGTTTTCTTCGCTCAGAGCCACTATCGCTGCAGTTATTTCGATACGTGCAATATATTATGAGGAGAGCTCCAATTAATACATAGGTACGTTCTGCCAAAAATTATTATGTTGTTGGCAAGATAGGCGCCGGACAAATACCTACATACTTAGAGAGATAAAAAACTTGTGAGTTTAAAGTTAGGCACATTCAATCAAAAACCTAAAATACATGTAGACATATAGGTATAATATAAACTAGAATGATACTTCAAATTTATTCGATATGTGAATCAAAACTAGATGTGTTTAAAAAATTACCACTTTATATCAGGTTAGCTGGAAGAGATCCCTTCTTAGGGATAAGTTCGCCTTTGTATTATTTTCTCTGTATTTCTGTATTTTTAAAATTTTTATGTGCAATAAAGAGTTTACATTATCGTATTATGGATTTGACACGGGGACTGTCAATTGGATAGCAAGCTACCTTTCTACTCGTCGCCAAATGGTTGACATTTCTGGTTCAAACGGCAAGCATATAAAATCTGAGCGGTGCAAAGTGTACAGGGGCGTCCCACAGGGTTCAATATTGGGCCCAATTTTATTTATAATTTATACCGCAGACATAATCGACGCGATACAGAATTGTAAATATCAAATCTATGCAGATGATTTGCAGTTGTATATATCTTGTAATGCCAGTAATGTACACTCAAGGGTGGATATGCTTAATGAGGACCTTAAGCGTATTCGCAATTGGTCACACAGTAACTCCCTAGCCATAAACCCGAGTAAATCAAAATATTTAATCCTTGGGTCTAGGCAACAAATTGATGGTTTGTCTGGTAATCATTTTACAGTACATATTGAAAATGAGCCACTAGAGCGAGTATTTGAGGCTCGTAACCTGGGTTTGCTCATGGACGGTGAGCTACGATTTGAAAGCCACCTTTCAAGCACTGTTCGCAATTGTTTTTACAGGCTTAAGGTTTTGTATAGAATTCGCGAATATCTGGATGTCGAGCTGAGGGTGAGACTTTGTGATGCGTTGGTCCTGTCGAGGTTGAATTACGGAGATATCGTATACGGCCCGCGCCTCTTGGCACGCACACAGCGGCTTATACAACGCGTGCAAAACGCCTGCGCGCGTTTTTGTTATCACATCCCGCCCCGCGCTCACGTGTCTCCGTATATAAACCAAAATCGCATTTTAAGTATGTCAGCGCGCCGAAAACTGCATATATATGGCCACCCTTATGTTTGGCATCGTTAACCAACAGCAGCCCTCGTACCTGTACAGCAAACTGACTTGGTCGCGCAACGCCAGGTCTGCGGAAGTCCGACCGGAGAGGTTTCTTCAGCTTACTTTCCCTCCGCACCGCTCTGCTGCATTTCGTGGTAGCTTCCGCTACGCGGCAACGAAGTGCTGGAATGATCTGCCTCCGCCAATCCGTGCGCTAAAGTCAAAATTTAATTTTAAATCAAAATGTAAAAATCACTTTTTAATATTAAGTATTATATAGTTTTTTAGATAACGTCTTTCTGCTTACCTTGCTCCATCGAGACCCCTGGCACGGGTAACTCTCACTGGCAAAACGTGCATTGAATGCAGGTGAGACCGACGTTCCGACCGTTCACTTTAAACTTTTTTATAAGGAATGGCGGTACCTATGGGCCGGGCTGTGTCCCCACCCGACTACTAGTCATACGAATGTTTTGTTACTTTTTAGCTTGTTTTATGGTTTATCGAGGGTTATGTGATACATTACAATATCAAAATTATTGAAATTGATAATTAATTCACTGCAATAGCCAAATCAACGCTTGGCTTGACTTGTTTCGGTTTAATTGGTTTAATGCGATTTGGACTGATCGAGTGTTGCC
Organism: Pandemis corylana; assembly: GCA_949127965.1. NCBI lineage: Eukaryota > Metazoa > Arthropoda > Insecta > Lepidoptera > Tortricidae > Pandemis > Pandemis corylana. The sequence goes on along the minus strand of OX421851.1, from coordinate 12,653,487 downwards.
ATACATACTTCCTTATATTTGTCAGCTTGTTTGTATAGTGCTTTCCACTGGCGTTCGTGTCGCCACAGTGTATGTGTCTTTTATATGTTTAGTTTTAATTTTATCTGGGTCCTACTGAAAAACAGCGTTGCGGCTTGCCGCAATATTATGCTGAGTGGGGCCCATTTTACACCATATCGGTACTATTGCTAATTGTATTTCTTCTTACTATTATATATCTACGTGTATCGAATGTGTGTAAATAAATGTTTCTCTCTCTCTCTCTCTCTCTCTCTACATACATACATGCATGTCAAAATAGCTGTTGCCCCTGACTTCGTCAGCGCAGAATTAAATATAGTAGACCATGTTACTCAGGGATACTGTACCTTCTAATCCAGTCTAGTATTTTTTTATTTAAGTTCGTTCGTTACAAACAAAAATACAAGAATGTAAATGATTCTCTTTATAATATTTGTGCAGTAGGCTTATTACCTAAGGGAACATACCCAAACTACGTGACCCTTTTTTTCGTGTTTTTTGACCCCCTCCCCCCCCTCGGTGACCAAGCGTAGTATATGCCCAGACCCCCTCCCCCCCCCCCTAGTTTTCACGTAGTATATTTTATCAATATTTTTTGCGTAAAGTTACAAAATAATGGCTTTTGTTTGTATTTTCTTATACGGCCCCTAAAAGTGCGTACTTTGAGAATGCGTACCTATAATTGCATACGGTTGTAATTGTGTTTAGTAAAAAATATATCAAGAAAAAATAGTACATTGCACAATGTATATGTACGGGCCGTTAAAAAAGAATTACGATCGAGTACTTACAAATGTAATTTTGTTAAGTTCATTGGCTCGAGTCTGCCATCCCGTTTCTCTTCATAATGATTTTCATCACATTTGCGGGGAAAGAAATAAAATCAGAATACAGCAAAAACAAGAAACTATTTATTAAATCAAATATCTTCAATGAAGACGTTACCACTATCAATCCACTGGGAAACGTTATGGATAATGGGGGCGATGGTTATTACCGGGGTAATATCCATGTTGATATCAACTGCCTCATCATCGACGGTCTCGACGTCTACCCACTCCACATCTTCCTCCATAACACACAATATCTCTTGTGGTCGTCTGGAGAGAACCCGCAGAGGTCGGACGCGAGACGCGTCCGTTGCTCCGCCATGAATATTTTTGCGGTGACTGGTCATTGACACTTTCGACGCAAAATATAAGCCACAGATGGTGCATGTCCTATCATTAATATTTTTCTTTATTGTTGGGCAGTAGGTGTCATACGGCATTTCTTTGCCCCGTGTCACATCAGGGCGCAATGAGATGCACTGCCGCACAAGCAATGACGGAAATGTCTCCGATCCGACTTCATCTGGGCTTGGTATTTTAAACGGATTTTGCGACATCGGAAAAGGTGCCGGCAAGAACCCTTGGTGCAGAACATTTCGTAGAGCACTGCGGCGAGGAGCGCAGCAGGAACTATCGGCGCACTTTGTAATTTGTAGGAAATACTGGCTTTCCCGAACGTGATTTCCATACCACTTGTCGGATACTTGTGCAGTTTCGGAAAGCACTTCCCCAGGGGGCACATACTCCGCTATCACGTTGTGGTTGTCAATTACCACCTGGGACCAAATCTTAAAAAAAAATTATTGACTACGTGACAAGAAACCAAACCCCCCCCCCCCCCCCTCCCCCCGGTGACCATGAGTGGTACTTTGAAGACCCCCCTCCCCCCCCTAAATCGGTCACGTAGTTTGGGTATGTTCCCTAACTCGCTCACAATCGCCATCGTGTTCATTTTGACAGTTCATGTATGGGCTGACAATTGGCATCGGAATGCTGTCACATTCATACAAGAACTGACAAAATGGTCACGATGGCGATTGCGAGAGAGTTAGGTAATTAGCCTACTGCACAAATAGATTGTACACAATAAATATTAAAAACCTATTTTCATATTTTCATCAATTCATTAACCTTTTCGACGTCAACGTCACATACGTATATCCAGCACCAGCACCGCAGGTTCAACGCCAACGACCGATTTACCTGAACGACGATTTATCTGAACTGTGACAGTTTATCGGGCTGGTAACTTCGCTAATTCGTTGCTCTTTCGACACTCCACAGTTTGTGTGAAGTTGTGACCTCGCTAACTGTCATAGGTGCAGAGAAAAAGGCTTTGTATCAACTCACCTCTGTCTCAACTCGCCTCGGTCTCTTCTACCAGAGTTGATTATAATAGTTTAAACGACGTACAACTTCATCTTAATAGTAGTTTATGTGACTGTATTAAATACGAGTGTGTGTTCATGAAACGACCTCGAAGGGGAGTTTCATATTAAGCTCACACGAGTGTTTTAATGCCTAATTATGTACAGTTACATACATTGCTTTATCTAAACACATAATTATAAACTCTCTATGATGTGTTCAGTATACCGCATCCTATGACCGGCATTGCAGCTTTGATCGCTGATCAAAATCTGATCTTGGTGCTGTATACGTTCATCTATCGCTCATTTTATACGAAAATGACGTTATAGTTATTTTGTAAATAACAAAACAAAGTCATTTTTGCGGTAAAACAAACTGAACGACAAATTGCGGTAAATTACATTTTTTTCGGCATATGTCACGCAACCTCTACAACCTTTTTCGATAAAAAAAAGCTAGAGTCAAAATTTGTTTGCAAAAAGACACTTAATTTCGAATGAAACGTCATCCCGACTGATATTAGAATTGAGGTCAAATCATATTGTTTTTTTTTCCGAGTTGTTCGAAATTTGAATGTCATAATCTGAGGTTTGGCGATGTTATATATATGAAAAATAATAACAAAGAATTCGATGTTGTTATGAAGATTTTTTTTATGCTGGTCATAATAGGTATACGGTTTTTGAACGCATTATGTTTATATAGGGGTTATGATGTGTGTGTAGATAAAGGTATAAAATCTTGTCTATAGTATCTATAGGCTAATAATATGCATGTGTCATTAATATTTATTATTCACATATACGAATCGCTTTGTTATTTGAATGTCGCCTAAAATGCAGTTTCAAGGTCGCTCTGCTCTATCGTGAGAAAGATAGAGTTTTTAAAATAGCCTGTGCTTCACTATTTTCTGTAAATTTTAATTTTACAAACCATTCTACAAAGTGTTTTTTTCTCGATCGGAATAACGTCACTATATTGACTGTATTGGATTGTCTGCTCCTGATTGGTTAAACTTATTGATACCTGGCCAGTCAGTTACTTAGGCTACTCGGCAAGCGGTACTTAACTGTGAGAACCCTTATTATGTAACGGTTGTATAAAATACTATTGTTTGTGCTCTGATAACCGGCGATATCTTCGTGTTTTTTCGGCGCAAGCGTCGGCCCGTTGCCCGGGCTCCCCCCTCCCTTTCCCCACCACCGCCGCTCTGACACTGCGTGATTAATCACTTCGCCATCCATTCACTTACTAGTCCTACTACGTCGCATCTTTTAATTTAACCGTAACTTTTTTTGGACAAAACTAAAAGAAACTCGACCGCGTGCTCTACGTGTACTTACATCTATGATTAATATAATTTGTCTTTACTCGTCACATTAACAGATCAATAGAAGTAGTTGGTTATAACCGCCGCCAAATAAGTAATTTTTTAAACACAATCGAAACATTTACAGGAAGCATGAGATTGAGTCGACGTAGCACTAGCTCTCATCATTTAACCAGGCGAGGCGTCTTGAGGTAATATGCGATTAAGAACTTCATTCTAAAAATGCAACAAATGTCTTTGCGATTTTACTTTGTTATTTTTAGCCGTAAGGTAAGCGTTTATTCGTGTGAGTTTTGCCAGATGGTTATATTTTTTACATTTGTGATAACTTAACTAGCTATCAGGAACAGGATTTTCTCGTCTCTCTCGCTATGACCGGTAAGAGAGACGGAGACGAGTTGAGCGAGAAGGTGTTGTGTGAGTGTGGGTAATGGCAATGGCGCTCTCACACTGTGTGTTTCGAGTGTCAAAAAGTGACTTATGCTAGGTGAGGTAGGCGAGGGGTGATTTTTGACAGTTGACGCCGTGTGGGAGCATGTACAGTCAAGTGTAATAATATGTATCTAGACAAAGTTTCAAAAATAAGTACCATACGCTCTTACGCCAGCGTAATAAGGTTGTGGGAGATATTTTTGAGAAGTTCCTATCAATACTTATTTTTGCACTTGACCGTACATGACACATCGCGGCTGCGTGATAAGAAGAGCAAAGAGCGTAGCGCAGCGCAGGGGATAAACAATAATTGTTTGTTATCATTGAATTACTGAATACTAACGTATGTATGTAGGTACATCATGCAGTACTTCAATGGTCAAAATAACAAAAGTAATGAAGATGCCTTTCCAAGGAAAAAACGCTACATCATTGCGTGGCAACAGATAGTAGGATAGGTCTTCAGAACTAGTTAAACAAATTCCGCGTAACATTTTGAATAGTAAATATTTAAAGATCTATGAGCTCTTATATCAATTATTCATTTACATAATTCATTTACACAGTAGTGAAAAAAAGTAACATTTACATTTAATTTTAACTTTTCACAAGAAACGAAACATAATTTATGAACGAGGGCCCTGGCAACACCCACCAATTACACAGTGTGTGTGACTTCACAATTTTGATGATAAATTCTAAAATTACATGGCGTAGTCTATTTTAGTGCACAGTACTGTTTACTTTCCTAATCACAGGCCACGCAATAAATAGACGCCGTGAGGCTCGCGGTTAAATATATCTCGGCCTACTTTCTAAACAATCACAAGAAATGGGTCTTGGGGGTTGTTCGGCGGCGACGGTCCGGTCCGGCCCTAGCTTGAATTTATAGTTAGGTACCGCACGACTAACAACCCCGCCGCATGGATTCCAGTCGACTCTAGCCATTAAAGTAATTTAAGTCGCGACTATCTTTTCGCAAAAATTTAAGACGATATCCACTACGGTAGCTACGAGTATAATGCGAAATACAACTACAAATATATAACGATAGCGAAATATAACATTAATTAATTAATGTGTGTGTTGTGTGTTTATGTGTATGTTGAATTAAAAATATCAGGAGTAGATTTAATATGGTGGCTTCATTATGTTACGTTTATGCAAGCAATACAATATCATCTTTGTGTTCTTGATTGGTTGCCATATTTTTGTTAACAAACCGAGGCTTATCCTAAGTTTTATTGACTACTTCTCCCGAACCACAGCTTCAATGTTCAGAGGTGGTGATTGGACCTTAGAGTTTTGGATTTCTGGTCCTTTTATCGCCTATTTTGTCCGGAAATACTGACCATGAAGTACATTGCAATCGTATTTGACTTGTAACGATGATTATTTTTCTCTACATGTATTGTTTGTTACTTAGCATGCAAAAGTATCTGTCTTGGATTACATGGGTTAGCACTTAAAATCTTGGCCTCTCAACGACGAACGTTTTGAGGGTGAGGTTCATCGAAAAACTTAATTGTTATGTTTAAGTGTTTTGCAGTCGCCAATTGTTTACAGCCTGTCAAGTTCCAAGAACCCACCGCTGCAGCGACTGAAACTGCGTGACAAATATTTAGAAACCGGAAACTAGCGGGTTGCCAAAGTATTCCACTCGGATAATTAAAATACTCGGTCATCGTGTATAGTATAGATTATTGTGTATTATATTAGCGAATCGGTTAAGTAATTTAATAACGAACGACCTGACGTAGGAAATATACGAATATATACTAATTTACTGTCAACTGGACAAATTTTATAATCTAAGATGAGTTGTGATGTCTGAGTGCGTTTTTCATTGCGTTTACTAATATTATACATGTGAAAGTAACTCTGTCTGTCTGTTTGTTCGTTACGCTTTCACGACTAAACCACTGAACCGATTTTAATGAAATTTGGTTCAGAGATAGTTTTAGTCCCGGGAAAGGACATAGGTTAATTTTTACCCCGTAAAATCGCAAAGCTCACCAGGGATAGCGACGGCCAATTCTGCGCGGGCGGAGTCGCGAGCAACAGCTAGTAATAAATAAGATCCATGACTACTAGTCTTAATAGGTAATTAGTAACTGGTCATAACTCATACTATTATTAAATATTAGGCTAACAAGAAAAATACGAGAGTCAAATTCGAGTCAAACTCGCACAATGTGGTCTCCGTACCAATTAAAAATTATATTTTTTTTTATCTATTTTACCTTGCGTAATAATAACTTTTTCTAATACAAAGTCATGTTTTATGTTTTTTAAAAACCAAGTTATCGTTATAAGTGGAAAAATATAAAATGAAATGAACATGATGACAAATAGATGGACAACTAGGTAATCCTATAATGGTTACTTTTTCATGTCTGTCTGTCTACGGAAAAAGCAATATAAAATGAGCTCACACTTCCTACACTTTGCTTAGGAGCAGGGCTCTGCAAACACTGAATTTTTATACTTTATATTCACTTGCCGAATGTACGGAACCCTCGGTGCGCGAGTCCGACTCGCACTTGGCCGGTTTTTCTTTTTGTTAGGCACGGAATCCTAAAAAAATATTACCTTTGGGTTCGGTCTGACTGACTTCTTGTTCACCTGTAGCAGTCTGTGGTTGTTAAGTTAAACATGATGTAAGTAGAGTTTTTTTTTACCCTAACGTGTTGTATTGGATGATACCATGTCATTATTTTATCTTTATGCGCCTAGGGATTAATTAATTTACAAGGGATCGTCTGCTTGATTAAATAAGTTCAACTAACTAGTTTGCCTTTGGTGGTACTGAGTACCTATCGAGATGAAATATTATGGGTCAGAAATCGTGCGTCACTGGTATGTTACAGATAGTTCTAGTAGGTAGTATCAGTGCCGCAATGGGCGTGAATGACGTACGAGGTCGCTGCACTAGGTGGGTACGGTATCGGGGGCCAGGCAGGTTGCAACCGTCTCCTAGGCTCCGAATCTACCCAGCCACCGTTGGCAGCGGCTAGAGCCGCTGCCATCGCGCTAACTAACGACTTGTGAGCGCAAAAGTATTGCGGTCGACGACCGGAGCTCGTCATCTTCTCGTTCCAATTAGTGCTAGCTACGTACATAGGGTATTTATGACGGACCCCCGATATGGGCCTCTCGAGCCCGTATACACAAAAACACTACACACACATAAACAATGATTAGCAGTGCGACTTCTAAAATTGCCACTCTCTACCTGAGCGCATGCGCGAAGTCCGCTCCACTTTGTTTTTGCGTTCAATGTCAGTGTATCGGCTAATTTTATCGCGCCTCGCACACGCTACGTAACGATCTTGTTTGATGGGGCCAAAACACGGTTTGTTTTGGTTTCTGTCTACCCAAAATAATTTCGAACATTAATGAATTGAAAGTTTCGTTTAGATTGCAGCTTCAATGTCAACAAAGGACATTATTTTTAATAACATTCCACTGAGCTAACTACCAAATTGTTTATCTGTTATGAAACACTATTGAAAAATATTTTCTCTGTCGAATCTTTTTGCTTTCGATTTTCAAGTGACATTTCTGCGTTTGAATAGCACTAATTCTATGTCATGTTATGATTTTTATGCATACACAATACATATACATTTGGTCAGACTATATCGTTGTCAAACAGTCAACAAGAAAACTGCCAAGAAGTTGGCCTTCGCATGGCAACCCACCTGACTGTACGTATTTCACATAATGTCGTAATTTAAGCGATTAGCCATTATATTATACATCGTTAATATTTAAAAATGCAGTCGTAAAAACATTCCTCAGAAAGAAAAGCATACTTCACATGACCTAGAATTGCTCAATATTACGCTGGGAAAGTTTTATAAGGCTGCGTTAAGTAAATATTAACTCATGAAAGGCCGACACCGAGTGAGAGGTTGAAAAGGAAATTGAAATACTAACCGTTTGTTACCTAACCAGAATTGCAAGCTCATGCTCCTTAATATCGATCTTGGAAACGAAGTTTTCGTAATGTATCCGCATGAGATATGATCTCTCACTGCAATGCCAGGAAAATTGTGCAGTTCATTGACTTGCTAAGCTTGGACAGTGAAGAGTAAACAGAGGCGATAACGACAGTAGACCAGAGAACACAGTTATATGAGATTGTTGGTCGCACATGGACACATAATAGATAGATGTTCATAGGCTACACTAATGAAGCCGTTAGTAACTTAATCTTAAAGTAGACATTATTACGTGTTCGCGTTTACTGTACCATCTGCGTCATCACTGGAATTGTTTTATCAAACAATGGAGCGTTTGCCTATGTATGTCGTCAGAAGAATCTGTAGAATTGTTTTGGGCATATGGAACGATTTTGGACATAAGAACCTGCGCGGGTTGTATGGAGCTATTACGCCTCGGTTACTTCGACGAATACCAGTTAAGGATTAGAGTGTGGGAACGGAGACGACATGCGGTCAGGTCGGCGGAGGCAGCGGGCAGCGCGGCCGGCGCGCGAGGTGAACGTGCCGGCGCGCCGGCATCCGCGTCACGATACGACGAACAAACGCTTTTCGTCGCTATTTCCGCAACAAGTGTTGTTTTGCGAGCAGAGGCCCGAGCGGGCGAGCGACGCCTTTCCACGCCCGCCGCCCGCCGCGCCTGCGACGCACTTCCATCGATGCCTAATCATTAGTATCTGCTCGTATAATACAATAACAGCCTGTCGTTGCTGTGTCCATTAATAATAATTGACCTAATAGTTGAGTACATCAATATACTGCTCTTGTTTGCTATGTGTAAATGTATGAGGTTCGCCGAAAGATGCGATAAACGTGTGTTTGTTCTAAATGACAACAAAGTCTCCACTTATTTCGAGTTAACTTTTGCGAGCTATTACATGCTCCACAATATATGTATGTATGTAAACTCTGTACTGTGCAAAATAACCATAAAACATATACAATTGACAAACACTGTGATACATGCACAAAAGCGGACTTATCCCTTAAAGCATATCTAAACAGAACGGAATCATGCAGTGTAAAACAATTATAGCGGAAGCATCGCGTAGGGCGCACGTCACGCGGCTCGCAAACATGCTGCGCGCACGCAGCGCGTCACCGCCGTCATCGACGCCATTTCAGGACATCACGCCCGTGGCACAGCACTAGCCGGACCACATCAACTGACCGGAAAAAACTCCGGCCGACTTATTATTATAATACCAAAAAAAAATGATTTACTATGAAAAATTCTGGCCGTTTATTCATAATTCATATATATAAGAAAGAAAAGAAAGAAAGAAAGAAAACATTTATTCGTGATATATAGTTGCAAAACAAAAAGAATTAAAAAAAAACAATACGTACAAGCTTCAAGATCCGGCCCATGAATATCCGGCTTTTATTTGGGTGACCTATAAAACTAAAATTGCTTTTTCTAGGCCGAACCAATCAAGCGGATAATTTAACTTTATGAACTGTATTTATTTTACAAACTTGCTAAATAACGATCATCGTGATTTTGAAAGGTCTTATCGCGTAACTTTATACGTAAAAAGACGCACATGAAAGGAGGGAATGAAGGAAAGCAATTTACCGATTAACTTCTGGAACGAACAAATCGAAAACTTTCTTTGTCAGATAACCACTAAGTGCTATAGAAGCAGTAAGACTACGATGAGCTGAGCTTTTTAAAACGAGTAATAATACCAAACGTTGCTTAATTTAGCTTTGTTAATTAAAAACTAAAGAAATAAGTTTTTTTTAAGGGATATTAGACTTAATGAACATTGCAAATGTATAAATACATAACGAGGATTCAAACGACTGATAACAGTTATTGTTTTAATCATGTCTGAAAGATGAAAATAATCAATCAATAATTTATTTAACTAGATTTCATAACCGATGTTCAAAATAGCAATGAATAAATGTGAATGCCACATAATACTAATATTACAATTGCATATCAACTCATCCCACTAGTCTGTAGCATCCTCATCTCTTAGCGACTGCTCCGATGCAATGCGGATGATCTCACAGACTGTAGACTGCGTCACTTACGTACGAGTAGATACGTGAAATGGGATTGGCTATACGTGTTAAACGGATTAAACTCGGAGACGAATACAAATTGATACGGGTAAGCAACAGTGTGCGAATTAGACCGTCAGGAAATTGGAAACCACTTAATTATAGCACACCTATACAACAGAGTTCCGATTTATTTTTTGAATATGAAATTGCATTATGTTAATTCTGCGTGGAAATTTTGGCAGGACATGACCCTACTCTTTTAAGGAGTCTAAACGTGTACACATTCTTGATAGCGTTATTAGCATTCCCTCCGTATCGAGGCTACTTTTAGCTCAGTCATGCTCGTACGTTATTTTGAATTACTCGAATACTCTACGAGACAGAGGAGGTACGTTGAGAAACCGGTTGACGGTTTGCATTGCGATTGCGAGTGCCGGCGGGTGGGGGCTTGCAATCGCACCGGCCGCGGCGTGCATTCCGAACGCATTCCGGGCCTGGCCCGGCGAACGACCTAGCGGCGGCCTCGCGCCTCCTGCCTGGCCAATATGCGAGACTGCACTTCCTATCTGCACTATGTTCCACGCTCTGCTGTCTCGCCTTGCCTGCAACGCCATTCGTCATGCGGTTATATTTTGCTAGCTTAGATCAAGAGGCACTGTGTTCTCCTTTCAGGGTATTTTCAGTTCTTCTTTTTTTAATATGGCCCCATCGATCGATGCGATGAATTCGCCAACGTCAAAGTAATAAATACAGTATTCAAAAATCTTGTGACAAAAATGTCTGCAACGTTGTACGGTAGAACACGGTCAAAAGACCCCTCCCCCCCATCGGGCTCTTTGCCGACGTATAATGATATCCCTCAGAATCTGCCAGGAAATCATTAACCGATGCCCAGGGTGCACCGTACCAAGCACTGCTCTTCCTGCACTGATCCAAAAACGAACCGCAGCTCTTGACCACACGCGGAGGTAACCCGACTCGCAACCCCGTATTTTCAGTTAAACTCGTCACAAAATAAAAGGACCGTTTATTGACATTTGTCTTCGGGACGTAACTAGTGATGTAACCATACGACTCGGTACTCGATACGCACGATAAATCGAATCAAGTTTGCATGAGCATTTGATCGATTTGAATATGTATTTTAAAGTGCATTGGATTAGTTCTGATATTTTTTTTAACTTAACTGATATGTAGGTATTTTGAAATAATACAATGTTACGAAAGGTCAATTTTGTTTCGTTTACCTAATATTTTTGTTACAATAACATTCACTCGATCCGTAAAGATCACTACACAGCTGGTGAAATTCAGGAATAAATTGGTCTAAACACTAGTATTTAGATAAATAAAACCGGCCAAGTGCGAGTCGGCCTTAAAAAATACCTCGATCGATTTACATATTTCATTCCTCAACCGATTATTAATAGTCAGTGGACAATATGAAAAAATATGTATGCACAGCACTAAGCCGAGTGGGCAGTATCCATCAATGAAAAAATTAATTACTTTCAGAACATTTCGATCGGTAAAACTAAAGAACTTCATGGGCGTGAACTGTCAAAACGGGCCTTTTATTTTGTGACGAGTTTAAGTGTTATCGTATTTCTATATGACAGATAGCTTTTGCCCGCGGCTTCGCACGCGTGAATCATGAGCAAGCGAGCACCCAAACCTGCAAGCATGTAAGTATGCAAGCAGACATGCAAGCAGGCATGCAAGTAGGCATGCAAGCAGGCATGCAAGCAGGCATGCAAGCAGGCATGCAAGCAGGCAAGCAAGCATGCAAGCAAGCGTGCAAGCAAGCATGCATGCAAGTAAGCATGCAAAGCAAGGACTCAAGCAAGCATGCAAGCAAGCCCCCGCATTGCCCCACTGCCTTAATTTTTTTCTGAAACTGTAAATATTGCAGGATTTTTATAAAACAAACCTAACCTAACCTATAGAGCTGTCCTAAAATATACCTACCCCAAATATAGCGACTTCATACGCGCTAAGATGTAAAACGAAAAAATAAGTATTTTCCCGTTCCCGTGAAAATTTTGGGGAGTGCTTTCGGAGTACACTTAAAGAAACACACGTTATAAATGTCAAGTCTCTTTCTTCCGCTGTTTCGTCTGGTAACGTAAAATCCCGTTTTTTCCCGTTTTAGTGTTCCCCTACACTCCCGAATAAACCTACGTGACAAATTTCAACTTTTTATGTCCAGTAGGTAAAACGTAAAATCCCGGTTTTTTCCGTTCCCGTAAAAATGTTAGGAAATCCTTTGTTAATGCTCCCTTACACTCCCTAAGGAAGCTAAATGCTAAATTTCATCTTTCTACGACCAGTAAAACGAAAAATCCCGTATTTCCCTAACCCGTGGGAATTTTGAAAAATACCTACTTAGTGCACCTCTAGGATACTCAAGGTATATGTGTGCCAAATTTCAAGATTCTAGCCATATTATGCCTACCGCAGTATTTCTTTGTAAACAAATATTTTTCCCGTTCCCGTGGGAATTTTGGAAAGTACTCTCTTAATGCTCCTCTGCACTCCCGAAGCAACCTACATGCCGAATTTCAGCTTTCTGCAACCAGTAAAACGAAAAGTCTCGTTTTTCCCGTTCCCGTGGGAATTTCGGGAAATCCTTTTTTTAGTGCTCCCCTACACTCCCCAAGGGAACTTGAAGACCAAATTTCAGTTTTATACGACCAGTAAAACGAAAAAATCGATCCTGTAGAGCTGAATATATAAATCCCGTTTTTTTCCTTATCCCAAGGGAATTTCCAAAAATCATTTAAACATTATTTTACTATTATAATCACCTACTTCTATGCCAAATTTGAACAGTCTAGTAATTATAGTTCATAGGATTTCGTTTAACTGAATATATAAATCCCGTTTTTTTCCTTATCCCGTGGGAATTTCCAAAAATCCTGAAATCAGTTTCTTCGTTTTGTAATCACCTACTTTTGTATCAAATTTGAAGAGTCTAGTTATTATAGTTACTGAGATAGCGTCACTCGGAGTCGAATATATAATTCCCGTTTTTTCCTTATCCCGTGGGAATTTCCAAAAATCCTTCCTTAGTGGATGCCTACATTGTATAAGGTATCTATGTGCAAAATTTCAAGTCTCTAAGTCCAGTGGTTTGGGCTGTGCGTTGATATATAGTTAAGTCAGTCAGTCAGTCAGTCAGTCAGTCAGGACTTTGAATTTTATATGTATAGATGTATCAACAGTTTTCTAACTCACTATACATACGAGTATGCTAGCGCGAACAGACAAGCGATACCGCTTCAAAAAATATATCAAGGGCTGTCACTGACAGTCTATCAGGTGACAATTTTACGGTCCGAATTACGTTCACAACACCATATTGTCATAACTCGGGGCCACCTCTTATTATTTATGGATATAAGTCCAGGGAAGGTTAAAACGGTGAGAAATCATTGAAATTTGAAAAAAAACGGGCACGGGGGCAAAGCCACGGGCAACAGCTAGTGAAATATATTTTATTTGTTTTATGTTTACGAAAACAGAAAACTGGGCTGCGCACATGGACTAAGCAGTTCAATGTTTTGTGTGTGTTGTTTACAATCCCTACTAAAGCTCTCGTGAGAAAAGGTTAGCCCAGCAGTGGGACGCGACGTGAGCGAGACATATTAAGGCTGTAAGTGAAAGATTAGTATGTTACTACGTATTTGCATTGTAACGCTTTTGAATCCTACAATTTCACGTGTCAATTTGCTGACTACAATTAATTATCTGACTAACTATTTCTGTTATTAGAAAGTCGGCATAATCGTTATCAGTGAGAATAGGTTATGTAGTTAGTTATAGGTTCTATTTGCATGTTTACATAAAATTAAAATTCCGGTCAGTTTCAGAACATCGTTTCACCCCTTGAAGATTTTACTTCTAAATTAATGTAACGTACAAGTATTACTTAAGCGAAAACAGGCAGATGCGCGGTAATGGAAGTTGAATATCACGCGAATGTAATGCGCAATAAAGTGGTCTAGGAATGCCGCATGAGGGGGGTTCGTCTCGAGCGAAGGCCTCGCAAGGAGACCCCCTCTTTGCCGCGGGTCGACGACCGCAGGTTTGCGACCATGAAGTCCGATCCCTTTCCCCGATATACCCGCTGGTTATGATTATGAGCGTTTGATTTAAAACGCAACGGTCGCGGGTCCACATCCAGCGGCGGTGATGAACTGGTCGTTAATGAGTCACCGGCGGCTGGGATGTAAACATGTGCGTCCTCCGAGGCCGCCGCGCAAATAAACGCGCCTCACATGGGTGTACCGCCGCGCGGTGCTTCGCCATCGCCACCGCCCTCAGCTCTCGGCGCATCCGCTCTGGTAAACAACCACGGCCCTACTCCGAATTATCAACACGTACTTATCGACTTACTTGGCAAACACTCGCAGTGTTTATTTGTCGTCACAGTAGGGGAAAACACAATTTATTATATAATATCCGGTCCGGTGTTCTAATACATATAAATGTGCCAGATTAAAACTTGAAAAGCTCTTTTTAATTTTCATCAATTACGAGTTTACGAGTAAATTGCAAGTTTACATTACTGGTAATAAAATATCTTAATGCAGCTCTGTTAATATCATTAACATGAGTTGTCTTGCCGGAAGTTAATTAATTACCTACTATTCTGTCTATTGAAAATGTTATTAGCTCTGATTTAATGATATTAGCTCCGTGCATTGTGAAACGAACATGACTACGAACATTACAAGCGAGCAATCGTATCGCTTAGGATCTTACCGGTAAATAAATAATACACATTACACAACGTGATAATTTGAACTGAGATAAGTTTCTGTTAAAAATTTCATTTTTAATACGAGCTTTTTTTGCTAACTGTACTTTTTGCTGATTGTACTTGCATTGCCATCCGTCCTACATGTTTACCAAAATTCGAGTCAATCGAACCAACCGTTGAAGAGTTCCCTCCTGTGGAGACGATCCTGGATGGGTCACCAGAACTCCACTACTAGATTATTGTATGTCATCCGACTTACTCAAGTAGGTGTAGGTATGCAAAATTTCAGCTCAATTTGTTGAAGATATCTATTTCAGAATTGAGTCGCAAGATTCCACCCGGAAAAACATACTTTCATATGTACATACATTGCAAGTTAAATAAAAGCTTGTAAAAAAAGGCCTGCATTCAAATCAAGCTCCTTGAAGTATTAATGAATTAACATTTATGCTAGTTTACGTAATGATGAACATTGTGAGTTTTACGTACAAATTCCGCATTCTGCGAAACTACGCTCTTTAGAAGTGCATGGTTTACAAAGGAGCGCACTGGGTTGCGCTTTTTAATCTCGTACTACACAGAAGGATTACAGGACGGTTATGTTTGTGTTAAGCTACTCATATCATAAAAAACCTTGCACACGAACTTAATGTGCTAGAGGGAAAATATGTGTGTTGGTAGCTTTAGACATGCATGCTTACCCGCCCCCGACAAGAATAGCGCGCAGAGAGTCTATTCTAGCCTGGTCCGAGCTGACGTGAGGTCTGCTTGGAATACCCCAGTTGATATGAGTGTCTGGTATATTCATGTCGATACTTATTGCTTCGGGCGCCCCGAACCCGACGATCGGGCGTACTGCACCTCAATAACTATGAGTATCAGTAATATGAGAGTAGGTACGGCACGTTTTCTGCTGTATCGTAACATTTCGCAAATGGTTAATTATTTATTGTTTAATGTAATATTTATAATAAATTCTGTTTTTTTTTTAGAGATCCTGGTGTAGTTTATGTGCCCTGTAAGCTCCTGTGATGTATCATGTCATTGCTGCTGGTCTGCTGGTTCTATTGTTTCTAAGAGTTTATGTTAAAAGTAAATCGGGTGGCCGTTTCTATTGCAAACGTATTCCTCTGTTTCCTCCCAGGATAATTACATTAGAACGAAATATTTTTTATCACGCGATTTATACACCTGCCTTTACCCCTATGTTGTACTTTACGCTCCTAGGTTTGTTTTTACGCTGATTGTACGTTTTTTTAGGCTTGAAAATATTTATAGATGTTTTGAGATATGAAAATTAGCGACGTAAAAACAGTGCTATTTTAATCTTAAAACAAGAAACGAGATATTTAATATTATTACAGGTCCTTTTCCGCGTTCGTGAACCTAGTTGTGTTGGCGTTTCGGCATTTGCAGCCCGAGTCCACCTACACGTATCTCTTCGGAGAACTAACACTTTTATTGCTTCGTAAATCATAAAACGCTGTTTTGTAAATATTTACCTGTTTATATTCAGTTGTGCGGTTAAAAGTAAAAGTAAGTGTATAAAATACCTTATGGCTGGTCAGAAAATAAACGGTCATTGTTCTCAATTGCTCTGACTTCGCTTGCATAGATTGACCTATTCATATGTCATAGTTATGCTGTTTATTAATAAGTTATTGTTCCATGCGGGCTTTCCTTGTGTGGCGGTCAGTATCTGAATTATGGTTAGTATGTCGATATGTCCGTATTGTAGTTGGAGGTAGAATTCGGCCGGATCGGCCGGATTAGGCTGCTATTACCGCGCCATCTGCCGGGTCGCGTAAATAAATAGTGTCTGTGGTGTTGGTGATTTCTCAGGCCGGTCACGCGCGGGGCTGGCTCGCCGCGGCGTCGCACCACTTTTATTACATTCCCCGAATAAATGTCCTTAACGGAAAGCCTCCTTCCTCGCTACATAACTTTGTGCGATACATATTGGTCTTGCAGTCTCATGTAATGTGCGTAACTCGGAGACGGTATGTGTACCACGCTCCTGAAAGAATGAAGTTATAGATTAACTCCATATTAAGGTCCCAGTTCCCATACTTATTCAGTTTGCGACGTACCTTACATATTTCCTATTCTGCCTCTGCTTTATTAAATGAATAGTAGTAGTAGTAATGGTAAAATTTATACCAATACTATGTACCTACCTACTCAACCGCAAAGCCTAACAGAATCAAACTAACCTTCTCCGTATATTCGAGCAATGAGCAGATTAGCTTAGTCTATGCTGTCTTGGCTTGTCTTGAGCTTATTTTTGCTTTAACACTAAATCGAAAGAAAAAATATAAATAGCTGTTAGTTTGTATAACGTATAGCGACATTCGCAAAGTAGGTACGGGCCGAGTGCAGGCGGCCACTCGCGACGCAGATACCACCCCTCGCCGTGCAGCCCCTGCCGTGACCCGAATCTTGATCGTCAGCCCCCTCTTTACTATCGGATTACCATTACTAACGACGAGATACGATATGACTTTTTTATTTTAACTCCAAATATTAAACTTCCCATGTTTTCACGTCACAATAAAATTATTCAGCGACGCAGTATCCTCTTTCAATTCCACGGAGATCCTTAGAAACGTGCAAGGCAAATTTTATAAGCAATCTTATTTGATACACAACCCACGTAACATACGCATGATTTTTGCCATTTTCGGTCCTTTTACATGACGCCCTTAGTACATGAATTCTAACTTGATGAGTATTCTCGCATTTTAATATCAAAGTAGAATTAACTTCCTGCCAATTACCGCTTATTTGTAATTAACAACATTTTGATTAGCATTTATTTAGTCTTTTATTAATGTCATGAAATGTTCGCTAGTGAAATGTACACTGCTTCCATCCAAATAAATCGATTAGTAATCGTGCTTATTTTTTTTTTTTGGTTTGGGCATATTAAAACCTTGACTACAAATACAATACGTGTGTTCTACTTTAATACATTACTCTATAAAATCAGTAGTTTTATTAAATCGTAAAACCTTCTGTTAATATAGAATTTATGTGTTTTGTCTTTGGAATCACATGAAGTTGCAAAGAGCATGGAATTTTCCACGCCCTTGCTTTCTTTCCACCGATTGTTAGTTTACCATTTGCGGACTCTTGATCGTGTCTGTTCACCGTTATCGAGTGAATATTTAATATTGTTTACGATTCATGTTGGTTTGTTAATGTCATGCTTGAAATCTATCATTTTCTAGAACACTGTATTTGTTCCGTTGCTTTATCGTGATAGTTTCTCTTTGACTATAGGATTGCTTATGAGTAGTAGTTGACTAACGCAAATAAGGCGTATCATTCATTGGTTATTTCCATCGCTTTTAGGGTTTAGTGGCCGTCAAAGATCTGGCAAATCCATGTCTTGAATTGGGTCATATTTTTTCCATCAATTCATAATCTGTACCGACATAACATAACAAATGATAAGACCTGTTGTGAAGGTAATATTTTTAAAATAAACAGTTTTTAAGTAATTCAAGAAAAAAAATGAAAATTTTACCGTGGTAATTTCCAATATAGAACCATTATTTGCGTTTTTTTTTTTGTTTTATCCGAAATAACTTAAAGAGATAAAGGTTCCAGAGCGTCCCCTAATGATGTAGGTTCTTTGTCTATAGATTACAGAAAGCCCACAACATAAAAAAGTAGATTGCCCTATATTATGGCCAGTATACTTTTATCAAATATTTTCTCACATCTAATGCCATTCTCGTATCCAATTTTAAGTACATAGTCAAAAAATGTAACCTTCCATTAAACTTGACGTTCTCGAATGACAAATATTTTTATGCGAGATCTTTCTGTGTGAATGATTAACGAAGCTCTGCTACGGAAGTGGGCGAGTCATCGTCCCCGGATCTGAGTTTATTATTTGTTATTACGTCGGTATTTATCTACTTAGCTATAGGTACACATCGGGGATAAAATCCTTCTGCTAATAAAGAACAAAGTGAAACTAAAATGGGCTCGTTATGACTTTATGACAGTATGATATACGGCAATAAGTTAGGTACAACATCAACATGTTTAAGCACACCTAAGTCCAAGTATCCATATTGTTCTAATGATCGTCCAGACAATCAGTTATTTTAGCTCTATGTAAACAATAGTGGCAGTCTCTCCTAAGGAAAGGGAATTATTTATTTTGCGACTTAATACCGGTTTGTTTGTCCGTGTAGCTGGTGAAAGGAGAAATATTTACATCGTCTGTTTCCATTAAGCCGCAATCAGATTGCAATCCCATCAGAGCGGGGAACGGTGACGACAGAAGCGCCGCACCGCCTATAAATACGGTTTACGACCGTTTTATCGACAGTCAATTATCAAAATGGACACAACATAACAGACTATTCGTAAATAAGACGCACGCACGCGAGCCCTGCCATGCCTGCGCCAGCCGCCGCACGCTGCCACTCCACCTAAACTCTGCAAACATTGAAATTGTGAAATACCTGTGTCACGAGTTTCGGACATCAAATAAATAAACCATGAAAATTAAATGACCAAACCATATCTCTTAGTTGACTGCTAACCCAGGGTTAAGTAGTGTCTGATTTTTTTAAATGTATCAAGATTAATCCTAGGTTGATATATAAATAAACTAGCGACCCGCCCCGGCTTCGCACGGTATATTATGCATGTATTATACATATAAACCTTCCTCTTGAATCACTCTATCTATTAAAAAAAACGCATGAAAATCCGTTGTGTAGTTTTGAAGATATAAGCATATATCGGGACATGAGGACAGAAAAAGCGACTTTATTTTATACTATGTAGTGATGATACAAACAACTTAACTAACTAACTTAAGCAGTGTATGACGATGATATTGAAAGGTATTAATTCAGTCCTTTTGTGTATTTTTACTTGTTATTTCTGAGCATTTTAAAAACTTAAATAAAACTGGTCGCTCAACTCGAGTGAACCGACATCACACTCGTAAATTGTATGCATTATTTTGAGAATATGTTAATTCTACCCAAAGCCGTCCTTATAATTGGCCAATTGTGTATTCTAAACGAGTTGAACATCCGCTCGTGGTTTTAAGGTAAACAGAATTGTCTCAATTTGCATTCGTGAATGTACGATGTGAATGAACAGTGACAGCGACGAGCGACAATGTGAAGCGGGCGCGGTGGCGGCGGCGCGGCCGCAGCGCAGCGCACTCGCGCCATGTGAGGCGGCCATTGATACGAGTATCTTCCTTCATTCAGACACCGGAAACATAAATCAGCGTAGCGCGACGCATCGGCCTTCAAGGCGATTACGCGACTCGGGATTATCGCGGAATTCGGATCTATCCCTTATTCTATTGTTAAGTGTTATTTTGAAAGAACCGATTGACGCCGTTCTCATATGACCAATTCGATTCCCGTTGAGATTTCTAGACATGTTTGACTGTCTAGTCCAGGGCCTTCCATTAAGCGCTGTCCTGAATGCGTCCCAGAAATGTCTCATCAGATCGCCGACACTAAAGCTACGAGGGAAGGGGCCCACCAAAAAATCATTACATCCAAAAAGAGTGGCAGATTTAGTAATGAAGAGAGCCCTTAGTCTATGACATTGACTCTATCTAGTCGTTTTTGGTCTTCGCCGACAAAACTTGCACACTGTATATCGTTTGCATCTAATGAGATGCAATTCGTACTCACCGGAAACCGCAAATGAATCAGCTAGAATATCTCGTTGAAAATTTGTACCAGAATGCAACTCTAATTAAAATGCATCTTGTTTATGGAGCCATGATTCGGATGTGATACTTATCCGATCCGAATGTTCAGTAAACCGCAAAATTGTTGCATCCTCTCGCTGGTCGTTGCAATCCTATGCAATTCTTAGTATTATCATAAACAGTGATATGTGTGCAGTTTCAATTGAAAACTTTTTTTTTTAAAAGACGCTTGCAACTTTCCTAGACTAAAGAGTTTTATAACACGGAGACAAAATGACAATGTCTGGTTTTAAAAACAAATTTGATTTCAGCAACACTGTGCCAAATTAATATAAATCACAAGTTCCGTACACTTCCAGGGTATTCATAGCAAGTTACTATACTCAAAATTAGCAACAACGTTTACGTACCTCTATTATGTGGAGTCGACTCTACCCACAACATAACATCGCGTTAGGCAGCGAACGTCATTGACGTTGCAGAAACGTAACGTTCACAATTACTAGACAAGCGGTTCTAGATGCAGTGAAAGTGCAGTGAGTCACGCGCCACGTCGGAAATAGAGCTGCGGCTGCGCCGGCGCCGACGACACGCTGCGCCCCATTTCACGAACCTGCGTTTTAATACTAGAGCCAATTTATCAATTTGCTATTCATTTTTCACAATTTGTTGTCAGTAACAGTTTACGTTAATTTAGCGAAAGGTACGCCATATTTTGTCCTCACAACAAGGTTTTTCTTTTAATGCCTATTATCTATAAGGTACAGGGGCTTACCATGACGTCTTAATGCGATTCAATTCCGATTCAGTTTGGGTTCGCTCGCTGTCAGATCCATTGTAAAAATGACCGCTAAAACCAGAACTGAGTCGGTATTGAATCGCATTAAGGCCCGTGTTTGCGAAACATTTTCTGACAATTTTCTAATTTGCTCTCCAAAACTTGCTTCTTCTCGTATAATATAATCAAAATAAATTTATATAAAATCGTATTGAGGTCGCAGAAATTCATTTGCGTGTGTACCAAATTTCAACTTGCTCGGTTCAGTTGATTCTGTGCTTACAGGTTTTTTTTAACTCTTATTTCTGGCTATTGTCCTAATGAACTGAAGCCACAGTCAACAATAAGTAATAGGCCTCCTTCTGACGCAGTCTGGACTGGTATAAAAAACTGGTACGCTGCTGAATTGTGTGTGGAGTAAACAAGGAAAATAATTTGCAAACACAACATCACGTGATTTTCACAACATAGTTCAATACCATAAAAAATGTTGATGTATCGTTATATCTCGTAACTCGTAAGCATTTATTTGAAGGAAAACGATAAACAACACGTGTGAAAAAGATAGTGGCCTAGTTGAAAAGGGAAACAGAAAAATAACTTTATCATATCAGCCTACATAGGTACTAGTTCTATCTACAATTACAATAACACGTTACACGCGTTAAGTACTCAAGTGTCTAACGTCATAATATTTCTGAGAAAAAGATTGAGTAAGCAGTTCGAATCGTAAAATTGTGTTGAGGATGCAATAACGTTTGGCGTTCCCGCGTATTTGTCGGGCGTTGTGCGGGGAGAATGCACCGACGCGATGTGCATCGTTGCAGTTTACGCCGCGGTCGCGGTGTGTGGCGTGTGACGCAACCTGTTTACGTTTACCCGCCGGCGCCCGCCGGGCCCGACCTCAATCACACTCATTTTACGAAATTATCATAAACGTAAAAGCGGCGCGGAATCCAACCGTGTACCACGAGAATCAATCCCGGCGATGCAATTCACGATTGTCACAGCGAGACTCATAATTTTATTACTTATCCATGTTATTGGTAATCCTTTAAGGCTGTTAGTTTTATTCTTGGCGTGATTTGTAATTTAAGACACGATTCTTCTACTCTTATTACTGTTATGAAAGCAAAGTTTGAGGCAGTGCGGGCGACGACTTAAAAACACAAAAGAGTGCATAGGATTGTTCAGCAAAGCGAAGCGACGCAGTTTCTCTGCTGCGGTGTCGTGGTAGCGGGGAGAGTATGGGGGGGGGGGGGGGGGGTGCTGAGGTTGTAGTAGCGGCGTAGTAAGCACAGCGCGTTCAATATAAATTTTGTTAGTAAATGTAGTTAGTGTTGTTCTGTTGCTTTAGTTTTTGACTGCGAATTTGGCCGATATCGACATTGAACAATAGCACGTCATTTAATTTTCCATTTTCTTTGTGTAGACATTCAAATTGCGGATAAGCACTTACTTATCCAGAAAAGCAAATGAAAATTCGCGAGCGATTCCGTGCGCAAAACCTAATCCAACGATTGATCGCAGATACTTGAACTACAACGCTCCATCGTTGGTTTGTTTTGAAATGAAATACTTTAATATTGATTGTATACATTCTAACTTCACTTATAAGCTTAAAGTTCTTCAATAAACTTGACTTTACATTGTTGTGACTTTATCACCGTGTGTACAGTTGTACACACTCCCTGATGACGCAATTATGATGCGGTTTATATGAATGAATGACATGCACTGCACGTGAAGTTGAATTGAACTGAATGGGATTCATACTATTAGAATGACGTATAACCCCGCGTAACGTACTGGTTAACATGCCTAACATGTGATGTGAATATTGTGAATACATTTATTGACGATACCTAGGTATTTACGCGCGTGCTCACTAGATTCATTTTTATTGTTGGTATCGACGACATGAGCGATGAACGATCATTAATCGACATCACTAGTCAATACAGGAGTACAATAACATTCCAAAGTCTATAAATAACCAGTGGGCCGAAGGTTCGCGGGGCGCGGTGCGGGGCGCGGCTATGCGGCAGAGTTCATTTGCATTGCTTCGTAGGCGATGCACTGAGTGGACTCCTCCGCCCCGCTGCGCTTGCTTGGAGCCCCCCTCCTCCACTCTCCCACTGTTTATCACTCGACCTCACTGTAGAATTACTACGGATAGCAGCGAGAACGAGATGCACTTATGTGCATTGTGTAACGTTGTCTCTGGATCCCACTTCACTGTATTCACGCCGGTGAATATAGCTGTAGCGTCGAGATCGTGTTTGATAATCCCGGTTTTACTATTTACTCTCATGTTTACTATCTTGTCATTAATAACTAACTATTTACGTTCATTGTTGATCTGCCATTCTTATTATTGAATAATTTTTATAGGTAACTATTGAGTAATATTTATAAAATAAGTAAGTACTGAAGGTACGAGTAGAGTACCTAAATTCGAGTTCATATAAATTACGTAACCTATCAGTCTGTCACATCGGACCAATTAATTGACCATTGTCAATTGTTCGCTCATATAAGCCATAAATAAAAAGAAAATTATCATTGTGTATCAGCAAATTATTTACGTCAAGCGTCATGCAAGTCGGCATCGGCACAGAGCTTCAGCTTGTTCCTGCCATTTGTTTGTTTACGTTGCAAACGCCATTTTGTCGGGCGGCGGCGTGGTCTTTCGCGCATGCGCTGAGCGCCGTACTGCGTAGCCCGATGTCATCAGGACCCGGAACTACGCAGTTATATGACCTTGCATCCCGTTTCATGTCTTCGGCCCCGTAATGGATATTTATAACTCATAACAACGCCTAATAACGATGATATGGGTAACGTGACCCTAGTCATTCTCATGCCTCACACGCTTTCACGCCTTTATTACGTGTTTTACACGGTTTAGGGGGTTGGTTTTCCAGATATAAATATGATTATGATAGGCATATACTAAAGCTTATGAGAGAATATGGTATCTATCTATTGGAATTGTTTTCGTAACAGGGCCGTTCCAATTCGTTCGTACCGTCTTTTCGGTCGATGCATCGCTGTGTGTGGCTCACGAGAAAAATGGATTTAGTGCATCTCCTTCGCTCACGTGAGTATGGTATGCGCGTACCAAGATGTGCACTGGTAGCATTAGACTTTTTAACCAATTTAGTAATTAAACTTACAAAACCACAATGTAGGACTAAATCCTGCTGTGAATTACGGATTTATTAGATGCTGGCTTTAAAAATGTAAGTATTATGTTATGTCAATTTATTCAGTAATTGCAAGTTGCATCAATAACGCGATCGACATATATCAATCAATTTGTACGGTTAAGCAACACCAATGATCGACGTCGATTGCGTTGGCGTAACAGCATTTTATGTCGAGCTTATGCCAATATCACATATGTAGCAGTCAGGCGATTGTGCCATGTCTGTAAGTAATGAAACGAACGAGGTATAGATTGCTATTGCGATTTGTAAGTACGCCACGGTCAAAACAAACTCGCATTGCTTCTTTTAATTACCGCCGCGTGAATGTGTCTTCTATTAAATAGCAGGACCCATAAACTTAGTCTCAATTTTATACAGAAATTGTATCCGCCCACGTAAGTAATATTTATAGTAAAAAATGTAAACGTATCCTTGCTAAAAATTACCAAGAAAAATGACTAACCTTAACCTACGCGTTTCGCAAATCACTCCCAAGATCAAATTCTAAAAATACCAATACCACATAAGGCTTTCGCTTTCGAACTTTGCCGTTTAGTCATTTTTGCGTGGGCAACTGCGTTCTTGCCATTGCGAAACAGCCGCAGACCTAATTAAATTAGTTAAATACAATAAGAGACGTGGCCCTATGTGGTCCCCGCCTGCAGCGTTCATTACCCTGAGCGGTGGGAGGCCATTAGTAACAAATAACAACCTCGTTCGCAAAAACAATAACAAATTAATCACTCCTAATTGAGGAATGTGGTGACGAGTGAGATAGCGCGACAACTGAACTTTGCTACTGATGGTGGGAATGTTCTAGGTCTCTGCATAGAGTATTAAATTATTAAAACATTGAATTGGATATTTGCATAGAAAAAAGTGATAGTAGATTTGCGATATGTCGCTTTCGCTAGGGAAACCGGTGTCGCCGAATTTTGACATTGACAGTTTACTCGTACCTTGAAATCTTGGCAATTATTGGTCGTAGCTTCTCTATTACAAAAATGTAATAAGCTCTGAATCGGTATTATAATTTACACTTTCCTCTCACAGAATATTGCTTAAAGTTCATTGTACCGGTATATAAACACCATCTAGCGTGAAGTAGCCATAAGATAACAGTCTGAAAATGTCTGTGGTCTAAATAATAGTTTTGCCATTGCACAACAGATGTCGTTAAAATATCTGCGTTGCAAAATGAACTCTGCTCAATGGTATTTAGGTTTACGTGATTGAAAATCAACTGATGACAGCGGAACACTCGGAAAAATCTGATTCTGGCAGAAACATTCTGCTACTCGAACCTTCAACACAGTAAATAAATAGAGCCTTCAACTTCAATTTGACGTTAATGCAATTTTCCGCTTATATGTGGCAAGCGTCTCTCTCTCGTTCACATACCACTTCTAGGTTTCTCTTTCTTCTATGAATCGGATTTATTATACGACTCAACAAAGAGAGGTCGTTCGTTATTAACGTGCGATGACTAAAAACAAATTATCGTATAGGATGCAGCGCTAATACTTAAAATACCTATAATACTAATAATAAATATGTTTTTTAATCAAGATCGTGAGTCTCACTATATGTATTGATCTTTAAAAATAGTAAAATCAAATAAAGCGTTCTGAAATACCATACCTACTCGTGAAGAAAACTGAACCTGTTGTCATTGTTACGCTGATACGCTCACGTTACGCTGAAGCTACGACTACTTAAATATACTTGCACACTGTGCAAGCAAGCTGTGTTTGTGCAAATTACTAAAGTTAATTACTCAAATCTATGCAGTAGCTTAATTACTAACTTACCCACTACCCAGACTGGTAACAATCAGGTGCATTTGCGTTTAAATAACTATTTATCTTCAAAGTCTGAGCTTTGGATGCTGTATTTTTCATGCAAATTTTGTTGTTGTGATGTTCGGAACTTTACGTTGAGTCTTCGTACTTTCATCGGTGAAAACATACGCGAAGGTTTTCAAATCGACGCGCATTTCTTTTGCAGCACTGCAACTAATTTTAATGATTCTATTAATTAGATAGTGTACTTAGTAGAATCACAGTTTAACAATTCATTGGTTAAACTGTGGTAGGATGTACTTCAAAGTTGGTCCCATTTAACCCTATAAGTAAAAAAAAAGTCATGATTCAAACCCCATCGTAAGTTTGGAGTCCTAAAAATTCTATACCTATAAAAAAATACAAAGAACTAGTTTTAAATTATGTATACTTAATCCACATTGTTAATTAAAGGATTAAATAAAAAAAAATAACCCTGTTAAACGGCTAGTCATCTGCAATCACTGTAGCTGCAATTGTTCATGGAGTAGAGAAAATCTCGTCTTTCCTTCCTTCTCCTATAAAAAAAAGATCATTCGACTACAACATAAGTCTCTTTTTTCAGTATGTTCGTCCTTCGACATCAGGAACTCGCCGGAAAACTTGCATCGGCTAGCCGATTGTCGCGTCATCGAGGGTCAGCTGAGCATCCTCCTAATGGAGCGAGCCACGCACCGACAGTTCGAGAACATGACCTTTCCCAACCTCAGGGAGGTCACCGGCTATATCATGATTTATAGGTGAGTTACATGCCCTTCTCAAAGCACAGCTTGTGTGCCATTACCAAACGTTTTGTGGGTATATGTCTGCAGGGAGGATATTTAAATTTTTCACCTTCCCACATCGACGGCCCTGCATCCTACAAAAAATCTGCCAATTACATAGTATCTGCCGAGATACTATTTAATTGACAGATTGTTTGTAAGTACTTTCCTTTTTATTAAAAACATTGTGGCAATAAAGAAAGATTTAAACTCGTACCAAATTGAGAAAAATAAACATAAAGAACTCATTAAATCTTTCAACATGAAACTACCGTGAGACTCAATCATAATTACACATAAACGGATAACTCACGTATAAAAAGTCGAGTGATGCTCGACATGTTTCGGACTATTTCGTAGGCGGCAGCGAAACGAACACTGCGCGCCAGCGCTCTGTTCGCGCGGCTGCTCGACGCAACTGACAGCGGCGCACAACTACCCCCGTTTTCATCGTCATTTTTATTACTGTCAAATGTAGGGCAGCACACAACACTGATCACGTCACATCCGAGTGAGTCCGAAACATGTCGAGCATCACTCGACTTTTTATACGTGAGTTATCCGTTTATGTGTAATTATGAACTCATTAAATAGCGACAAACTGTCACGGAATGGTAGGTCTCAGAGCTACCTAAAAAAGCGATTGGAACATTTGACTTAATAGTTAAATGAGATTTTAAGATCCGTAGCGGTATCGCTGTGTTATTTCTAGGATAATATCGTATAAATTGACCGATACGTATCGCAAAAATATTTTTAATTTTTCTTGTTCCAGAATAAAAGGAATCCGTAACCTGGGTGATCTGTTTCCGAACTTGTCGGTGGTGCGCGGAATGCAACTTTTCAACGACTTTGCTCTTGTTGTCTTTGATAATGAGAACCTTGTGGTAAGTAAAGTGTGCAGATCAGTTAGCATGGCCGGTGGCCTCAAAGATACAGCGGAGCCATCCCGATTCAACGCTACCTTTGAAAGGAAACGGTTGTATCTTAGTGGCGACCGGCCATGCCAACTACTTGAACGAGTGATCTATGTATATTCTATGAGGAAACTACGGCTCGCTCGTCACTGTCACGATGAGTTTGTATTGTATTGTTTAGCGGAAAGTAGCTCCGATAGCTATTGCATTTGAAATCAGTTGTACGAATATTATAATATAAATGCTTTGTCCTGAATGCCTGATTGACTGACTGACGGATCAATACACAGCCTAAACCGCTGATCATAGAGACCTGAAACTTGGAGGGTGTGTTCTTTGTATGACGCAAGCATCCGATAAGAAAGGATTTTTTCGAAATTCTATTCATAAGGGGGACTAAGTTTGTATGGGACAACGTGATTCGTTAGTCCCATCTACTTCAAATTTTACATAACCATTCTTTAACGGAATTGATGGAAGATTCCCGGCCATTAGCTTTACTTTTCGGATTTTTCTATGTGTTCTAATTTACAGTGTCGTTTAGAAATTTAGCTTAGTTAAGGTTGAAATAAGTCGGAGACACTAAATTGATTGCAGAAAAAAATTAAGATAAGATTGTGTTTAATATACTAGCGGAATGATTGTGGGAACTTTTTGTATCTTTCAAGTTGATTCCACTTACAGAAAACGCTTGCACTGTCTCAAAATCCAAACGAAAAATGGCTTAGGTTATGGTTAGGTAGTACATAGTTAGTAAGTACTCGCAAATGACGCCTTTCAGTCTCGGTTTCCTTTTGACAGTCTTTGGGGCTGCGATCGCTGACACATATCGAGCAAGGAGCTGTCCGGATCCAGCACAACGACAAGCTTTGTTACACCAACACCATCGACTGGAGCAAGATCGCTGAAAACGGGGTCGATAATGGCATTATCAAGGTGAGTTACACAATATATTTTATATAAGACACCGGATGTACTGCGGCTTTCAGTTTGCAGCTCGGTTTAACTTAAATACTTAGTAGGTAGTACAGCTTATTGAAACTTGTAATACCTACTGCAAAATAGTTATATACCGAGAATTGGTTAGTAGATGGATTCGTACGGTACGGATCGCTTTCATTCGCTAACACGGATAAATCAAGGAGGACACGATGATGATGATGAACACTGCCGCTAAGTACTTAAATAGTACCCAATAGTGCTAGCAGCCGAGGAACAATTATTCAAGGGCTTTTTAATCTTAGTCCTCTGAGTTGGAATGCGCCTGTGCATAATCTACAACCCGTTTATTGTTTACGTATCTACATTAATGTAATTCATAAAAAAAAATATCTCAAGTCTATACAGATGGAAATGTAAACAAACCATTTAGCTGTTTATAGATATTTCGCCATGAATTATCACACTGACTTTTCAAACACTGCTGAGTATAATATTTATTCATTCGTTGTCCTATACCAGGGGGCTTACCATGATCGCTTAATGCGTGCCTAGTTCTTTTCAGCGTAAGGGATACAGTTATGCAGCCATATAGCTATGTCCCTTACACTGAATAGACCTTGGCACGCAGTAAGCGATTGTGGTAAGATTATACAAAGTAGTAACTATTACGAGTATCTGGATATTTTGTCAAAAGTTTACTTAGCTTCACAATTTCCGTCAACGTCTTTACCAGTCCCCATTTTCAGCATAGAAATCTCACGTGGTTTACTTTTATCTCCGTATTTACAAGGTTAGCATGAAATGACTTCATCGCGGTCATGATACCTCATAACATTGCCAGCTTTGACCTTTTAATGCATGACTGGGCACTTTAATGACCGTCGCATTCCAAACAATCAACAATTTAAGGCGAACATTCCTTCAACCGTTATCACGCTGTCATGCAAACAAATTTAGTATTAAATACAACACAGGATAGTGATAGTGTGCCGCCTGCTCATGTCAATAAGCAATAGCAATAGATGTAGTTAATGGTTTAGTAGCTTCATGGCAGAAAACAACGTTGTCTCAAACTTGTTTCCGCCGCTGACCGTGGGATTATGATTTAATTAATTCAACTGTTTGCGAAAAACATGTCCATACATTTTTAAAACCATAAGCCGCCTGTCATTAGGAGCTGTTATTAATGGATATAAATGGCTTCGCCGACACCTTTGGATAGTAATTGACGTTTACGGTAAATAATTTTGTTGATTTACATTCATTTTTTACGGCCTGTCTGCTGTATTTGAGGAGGTATTTAAGTAAGATTCATAACCAACATATACGCGCCGTATTTTCATTGTGCCTAGTTTTTGTCTAAAGTTACAAGGATGTTCTGCTGTTGAGCAAGTTTCTAATACAATACGTGTATCCCCACAAGGGACGGGAAACTAATCTTGCAGGCCCTCGCTTGTAACTCGTGGAATTAAGACGTTTTAATCTGCATTGCGGTCAAACATATCGGGATAACTCAACCCAGCAAGACCAGGGTCTCTCAGTTGACGGTTAAATTAACAATAATAAGCTTATCTGTTTAAATGAAAGGCACGTTGATTGATTGAAATCGGTAAATACCTAGCATGTAATGCTAAGGAGATATCCGTTTTATTTTATGGCTTAATTTAAGTTTATCTTAAGATATGGTAAAGAGAAAGCTTACACGCTTTGAAAGTTTATCATCCTACGTCACTAATACGTTGGACTTTTTAAGACATCCTTTCGCTAGTTGGTTTTATTCAGACACTGCAGACCTGCAGATATAACATTCAATGAAACCGTTTAATGAGTTATACCTTTTTTGATAATAATAAACCACCGTGAGACTCCGACGTAATTATTAAATTGAAAATTTGGTCACTCGGTTCTTTCTCAATGAGAGCTCGAGCGGGTAATCAAACGAGAGCTCTCGCATCTTGTTTGAGTAAAACTGTGTGAGTGACTCGTTTTCAGATTTAATCATATCTTCAAAACCTGTTGCAAACACTACACAGATGGGAATTTAAACAAACTTTTAGCTATTGAGTAGGTACCTGATATCTTTCGATATTTTTTGACACTAACTCTACTTATATGATATTATTAATTTGGTCTCCGAAAGCACATTAAGGTGCATTGGGGTAAATTCAAAATTGGGGGAATTTCGAAAATCGTGGATATCTACTAAACGGGGAACAATTCCAGAATCTGGCAATGCTTATCTAGAAGCCAAAGACATTGGAGCTTCTAGGTAAGCGTTGCTAGATTATGTAATTGTTCCCCGTTTAGTGGATATCCACGAGTTTCGAAACTCCCCCAATTTCGAATTTACCCCAATGCACTGTATATACCGAAATGAACTAAAGTCCACATATTTTACTAAATACACATACCTACACAATTAGTCAGTTAATCAGTTAGCTGGAAGAGATCCCTTCTTAGGGATAAGTTCGCCTTTGTACTCTTTTCTGTGTATTTCTGTATTTTTTTTAATTTTTATGTGCAATAAAGATTTTACATACATACAATTTCATTATTTGTTACTGAATTCGTGTTCTTTCCAGTCGAACTACGACACGCGTCTCTGCGGGCTATGTCCAAATGCGCAGGGCCGTATGGATGACCACCGGCACTCTCATATGCAGTGCCCGGCTGACGCCAGCGGTCGGTTGCTCTGCTGGGACGACAAACACTGCCAGAAAGGTTAGCTACTAATCTTTAATACATCAAAACCGGGTTGTGTTTAATTGTCAGACTGACACCCTTTGGGGTCGTAAATCTGTTATCAATAAATTTAAAGTAGGGAGTGCAAACCGGTTAACCGGACTTTTTTGGTTAAGGCAAAAAACCGGTTTTCGGGACGCAAAAACCGGATTAAAACCGAAAGAAATAAAAACTATAATAAGTTGATTATTTAATCCTATATACTACAGTGAGACTAAAACTGTTACGTTCAATATTCTGACTTATTATATATTATTACTATCTATATTTTACAACATTTAAAACGCATTTTATTAAGATTCTTGACATTTGAAAGTTTCAGTAGATCAAAACAAACTTGTGTTATTTTCTGCTTAACAAATGCTGACTTGCTTAGTTTATAAATTAAGCAATACTTTATTCCATGAAGCAAGAACGTTAAATTATGAAATGATTAAATAATGATTTGAGTAAAATTGAAGAAAATAATGAAAACCGGTAAAAAATCGGTTAACCGGTGTTTGATTCCGTAATGCGGTTAAAAACCGGTTTTTTCATCTGAACGGTTTTTGCAATCCCTAATTTAAAGCGTAGTATACGTACAATACGATTAAAATCAGTTAGCGATTCGGCTTTTCTCGGGTATCATCGCTTAAATCCGGAGAAGGAAATGACACGAAATACATTACCGCGATTTCTTTTAAGTAGCATTCAATCTGAAGTATCATAAACGCAATGTATAGCACCTGCCAAGATGACATTACTAACCGGTAAACCTAAGAAATTTATTATGCATAAGAGAATTGAATTTGAACATTCATTATTTATTGAAGCTATACTTGTATACAATATATAAAAAATATACATACATAAGTCAATATGTTACTGTTCATGTAAGTAACAGTACGATATTACGTCGGATTAATAATTGATAATAATCACCAAATTAAAAAATTTAAAAACCCGACTTCAACCGATTTTTGTTGATATTTCATATTTGTGTTAGTTTTGAGCTACAAAGGAGGTTTTGTTGCTCATATCGTTCTAGTATTGTCACTACATAGTATAAAATAAAGTCGCTTTTTCTGTCCCCGTGTCCGTATGTATGCTTATATCTTCAAAACCAGTCAACGGATTTTGATGCGGTTTTTTTTAATAGATAGAGTGATTCAAGAGGAAGGTTTATATGTATAATACATGCATAATATACCGTGCGAAGCCGGGGCGGGTCGCTAGTATTCAATAAGACAACGAGTAATATAATTAAAGGTCATATCTGTAAATTGATAACTCTATGTGAGAGATGAGGGATTCACGACAGTTACCGAGGTTGGCCGAATCGTTAACTGATTTTAATCGTATTGTAAAGACACATTGAAAATATTAATAGTTTTGAAAAAAGAAAACACTTGTATGTCGCAGCCTCTACGACATGTTTGAAACGTCATAAGGTTCCCCATGTTTATAGAGGAAATGAGACAATTCAAAACTTCGTGTTATTTCATCTCGAGTATTTTATTTTATTCAAGCAACCCACAACAGGCAAATAAAGTCACTTTTCAAACTTTTCACATGATCTCACGTTACTTAAAATTCTTCAACTGGTCCAGCCACAAATAAAGATTTAAGCATCATTAAGGCTATTCTCCCCACGCAAGGGGTTATTTATAGGATGTTTGTTGCAAACCCGTGTATGGGCTCTCCCACGCTTTGTTAGTTGCATGGCGTTGTAACAAACTGCACCCCATAAATATTCCACACAAATTGCACCGCATAACATACAAGCCGTTTTGCGTGGTCGTGTTGTATAATACGTTAAACATTTAACAAGGACAAAATACAAAAAAATAGTCCCGAGGATGTTTACCTAATTTAACCTAAGTCCAGTCCAACTAACAACTCACAAAAGTTGTTTTGACACATGATACATCAAAACATGATTAGAAATAAGGACTTAACCTACATAGGTGCGATTTGTTTAACAAAAAAGTACATCATTTTATAATTAGGTATTAAAAAAAATCGCTCAAGTCAGTGCTGAATTTCTGGCAAAGTAGTCGTTGTATTGCATATCTGTAGTTGTGTAGGTTAGATAGAAATTTGAGCTTGCTTTCGAGACACTGGCTAGAAACATTTTATACATTTGTGATATGAATACCTACTACCTAATAAGTATAGAAGAAACGACCGCTCTCATCATTCGACAAGAACAAAACCTAACAACTATATTTTATGTTCAATGCATGCATCAACATTTTTCGTTCTCCAACGGTTTGGAATACTTCGTGACCATGACCACCAGAACTACCGACCGGGCAAGAAAAATTAGAAAGCGATCAAAAAGGGAACAACATATTTTAGACGAATCGTTTCCAAAACCCGGAGTTACGAAGAAAGTGGCGTTAAACGCCATACCGTACTCAAAACACTGGTTGCAGGGCCTCGCCTGTAGTGCCACTGCCAATCTTTTTATCTGACTGTAGTCTTATTTGTGTCTCTAAGTAAGTACAGATTTATATACTAACGAAGGTGCGCTCCATAGTAAATTATCAATGAGTATACTATTCTTGTTCTTCCATGCTGGTCTGGGAGCAAAGAAAAAACATAGAATGTACCAGTTGCTTCTCTACCCGCGCAGATGGTAAAAGACCATCGAGGGAATGGGCGAAGCTTATAGGAATCATATAGGCGATGAGGCTAGCAACCCACCCATTGATTCCATTTTCCACCTATACGCCCTCAATCTTGCTAATTGTGGCCTGTAGGTACCTGTTACTTTAGGCTCTGTCTACCCCGTAAGGGATAAAGACGTGATTTGTGTGTGTGTGTATACTATATGTCTTGGTGTACCTGACAGAGGGTGCGACAACGACAGAGGACGCGTTCGTGTTATGCACACGTAAATATGTCTCACATACGATTAAACGATTCTTAAAATGTGGAGGAGCGCGCTTTCGAGAGTGTGCAGATCTGTAATGTAATTGGCGTGTGTCCTTTTAGTGTGTCCCGCGAGCTGTGGCAACCGCACGTGCACAGCCAACGGCACGTGTTGCCACGCGGACTGTCTCGGCGGCTGTGACGGTAGCACGCAGCGCCACTGCCACGTCTGCCGGCACTACTCACTCGGCTACGGGGCAAACCGTACATGCACCTCGAATTGCCCCGCCGGCTTTTTCAAGGTAACTATAACACAGGAATATTAGCTATAAAATTGAAGCGAAAAACTGCGATACATCAGATTAGTCTTAGCGACGAATTGTATCGCCCAAGCAAACAAGCTGCACGTCGCAAGAAATCTAACGGAACGGAACTACGCTTACGAGTAAGGCGCACATTCCAGCTCTCATGGGGGCATAATTAAACGGTTTGAATCCTGATCGCCAACAGGGTGTTATAAATAATAATATTGTTACGTGGCGCAGTTGTTTCGCCGCTGCGTGACGGAGCTGGAGTGCCGCGAGATGCCGCCGCCGCCGCCGCTCAACTACAGCCGCACGCGCCTCGAGCCCAACATACACGCCTACAAGACGCTCAACGACACCTGTGTCTACGTGTGCCCTAACGGCTACATGGAGGTAATGTTCTATTATAAAAATTATTAGTCGACTATCCCTAATACGTTGTACCAGTGGTCTGTTTACGACTCCTTGTTGAATCATAATATAGCAAAAGATAAGTGTCTCGGACTTGAGCCACAGGCGTGGGAGGGAGGTTACAGTGGTTTAGTTCGGTTCCCAAAACACATAATCTCCGTAGCCATCCTATCGCCATCGCCTTTTAATATGGACGCCAAAAATGACCATGCTCATACTCGTAGTTGCATTTTATTCGGTTAGTGTTATTCCGGTATGGTAGGTGAGATCACAGTGGGTCAATGTAATCGAAATTTTCTAATCTTTGCCTGTTTTTCATTTAAAGCATTACTTTTAAGGCGTTAATAAAAACTTGTGAGTCCTTTTTTTCTTAAGTTTATTGGAAAGTACTGGCTGCAGAAAGGATCAATGTATGTCTATTTTGTAGAAAGGCTCGAAGGAGCGTGCGTGGTGCGAGAAGTGTCCCCCGTCGGGCTGCACGCGCGAGTGCGAAGGCGGCACCATCGACTCTGCCGCGTCGGCTGACAAATTCCGTGGCTGCACTACCATCAACGGCCCACTGATCATCGCGCTGCGGGCCAGTGGAGGTCAGTCCATCATCAGCATCACCCTAGCCCTAGCAATATTATTACCATCCCACTCTTACTTGTACAGAAGAATAGAAGTCTCCTGCAGCGTCTAGAGTTTATGATAGTCGTGGCAATTTAGCAGGCTGACCTACGCTGCTACTACCGCTCGGTCCATGATTAATCAGAAAAAAACGACTGTGACTTAGACGTGTTATAAATTGTACTTTGAACAAAAATAAAGCGAGAGACTACTGAAGCCATTCACTAAAATACAAGTTTTCCTCAACGTGACGCTAACGTGAGGCTAGAAGCCCTTAAGAGTCCGCGTGCAGTTTACAAAAAACACTTTGAATTGTTCTATGTGAAAGATAAGGAAACTAAGTCACAGTAAAATGTAGAACAACAACTTACGTTCTCAATTGTTTTCAGGTAACATCGTATCGATACTGGAATCCGCGCTTAGCGAAGTGCGCGAAATCCACGGCGTGCTCAAAGTGGTCCGCTCCTACCCTCTAGTGTCGCTGACGTCGCTGAAACGGCTCGAGAAAATCGTTGCTAGGCCTGATAGAGATAAGTGAGTATGTAACTTTATTGTAACAACAGTACGGTCGCAACATAACCTGAAAACGCACTTACGCAGGGATGTGGAAGGAAGGAAGGAATGGCTTATGTCCGGCGGCCCGCGACTGCATGACGTGTATGATTTAGCCCGTCTTAGATGTCTTCAGATGCTCAGTACCGCTATTAATTAATTGATAAAGATAACTTGATCTACACTAGACATGTTTTCCGCGAAAAACAAATATCGGGAGCACATGAAAGGTAATTGCGGTATTAAACCCGTGGGAAAAATGTCTAGTCTAGTATTTATTTATAGTTATTTAAGAATAAAACATATGATGTGTATGTTAACATTCTATAAAGCATGATTTTATGACAGTGCTTCCATGCTGGTCTGGGAGTAAAGAAAAAACATAGCATGTGTACCAGTGCTTCTCTTTCCGCGCAGATGGTAAAAGCCCATCGAGGGAATGGGCGAAAATCTTCGGAATCATGTTATAGGCAATGCTGCTAGCAACCCAGCACTATTTTGATTCCCCTTTCCACCTATACTCCCACAATCATGCTAAACGTGGCGTTTAGGTCTTGTTACCTTAGGCCCTGTCTACCCTGTAAGGGATAAAGACGTGAGTTATGTATGTATGTGTGCCAGTGCTTCGAAATTGGTCTCCAACAAAAAATAAAGAAAAAAAATGCTTAACTTTCCCAGAGGTGAAGCGCTGCATATATTCAACAACCCAAACCTGGAGTTGCTCTGGGATTGGGAGGCGGACCCGCCCAAACGCATTAAGATCACGGGCAAGCTGTACATACATTTCAATCAGAAGCTATGCTACAACAAGCAGATCCTGCCGCTCCGCAATATGACCGTTGGCTCCAGCTTCGACGATGTGGAAGTCTCTACCGACAACAATGGAGATCAAGCGCTCTGTAAGTACTGATTAAATTTACGCCAGAATTTCAAAATTAGTAAGCAGCAATGGTTATTTAGTTTTAAGAAGATATTGGCTGTTGTCAATTTATTATTTCACTTCCGACCTATCGTAATGACGTATTTTAAATGTAGTACTCATCTACGTATCTATAAAAAATACATTTTCAATACCTTAGAAGTTTTTATGCCGACTGCACCTTTTGTTGACTATACTTGCATCGTCATGGAATCTGCGTACGAGTATCTGCCATATACTAAATTTCTAGTCAATCCGACCTCTGGAAGTGGATGAAATTGACACCATTCGAAATGAACAGCTGCATGATATTTGTATGTAGCTAACATACAAACATTGCAATTTATTTAAGCTTGCATACATGTGGCCTGTGGGGCACTTAATAAGGCTAAAAAAACTTGCTCATAATTATCTTGTATCAGGTAAACAATACGTCCATAATAAACTTAAAGAGACTTCTCAATCAAACAACTTTTTCTTTACGTGTATTTCCTCAGGCTACCAGGAGACGCTGGATCTCCGGGTTCATATGCTGCACAAGAACCTGGTGATCCTCGCGTGGAACACGTTCTGCGTGGACGACACGCGGCAGCTGCTCGGCTACTCCATCTACTACATCGCCGCGGAGCACAACGTCACGCTCTACGGCCAGCGGGACGCCTGCTCCGACACGTTAGTATACCATGGAGAATTAGGCTTATTTTGACCAAAGAGTAACTGAACCCACTTATTTATAAGATGTTTGTGTCTCTCAAAGGCCGTATGTGTAAGTGACGGATTAAACGAACTTATATTAAGTTAACATTAGCTTGACAAGCGTTTAGTAACACATGTCATGTATATGCGTATAAAAGGTCGTTTAAGGGATAAGTTAATTGTATAACACGAATTGAAGCAAACGAGTTTCTATATGAGTGTCATGTGTGACATGTGTTAAGCCGTGGTAGCCGAGGGGCTCGCACCTCTGAATTTTCCGGAATTAAAGGTGCAAAATTACATTTGAAATTTATCTTCAGCTTTTCGCTGAAGGAAAACATCGTAAGGAAACCTGCACACAACTGCGAAGCAATTCAATGGTGTGTGTGTAGTTTCCAATCCACACTGGGCTCGCGTGGGAACTATAGCCCAAGCCCTCTCATTCTGAGAGGAGGCCTGGGCCCAGGAGTGGGACGTATATAGGTTGAAGAATAATATGACGATGACATGTGTTAAAACTATAGAATATATGAGAATGCGATTTACATAGGATGTTTTTGTATGTTTAGTATTTATTCTGAATTACTGCTAACGATTGTTTCGCAGAAAAACAGTTTAAGCTATTTCGTGATATTAGTCAATAATGCCCATTGTATAGTTTACATAGTGAAGGTTCTGAGAACGTATGTTTTTATAGGTTAGCTGTTGGTATTGGTACACATAGTTAGTATTGTTTTGTCAATATTCAGCTCTCATATTTATTTTAATTTTGTACTCGCATTTTGTTATTGTTAGTCTAAAATTGGCGAGGTCACGTGCGGTGCGAGGTGTGAAGTACAGTCAGTCGAAGAATTAGATAAACAGTCGAACAGCTCGAAAAGACTACGTCCTCTACTTCTTTGACGTTAGAATCTCGTATGGATATTTTAAGCTCTGCAATTGATTAACTACTTCTGTTGATGGCTGTGCCAGTTTCGTCTAAAGTTAAAGTTACTGTTAACTTTAACACTTATACCTAATATTAAACTATTTTATTTTTTAATAATTTGTTAAATTACCTGATTTAAATTATGCAATCAGACGAATCTTCGTTACTACAGGTGATCTTAATCTTACTGTTAGAAGATTCGTTAGAGAAAGCCTCAGACCCATTAATTAACACTCTCACCTTCGGCTCGTGCATGAACTTGCTTTAGATAGTGTCTCTAATTCTACATTTAGTCGCATTAAGGTGCTATATGGTTTCACTTGTCACCCAGATGGAACGTCCTCGACATACCGAACGACGAGGTCCGCAACAACACGGCAGTCGTCAAGGTGCGAGGGCCTTTTCCCAACGAGACGTGCGACAGCCTGCAGCCCGTCTTCCGCCCCGTCAACCACCTCACGCCATTCACGCGCTACGCGGTCTACGTCAAGACCTATACCACGCTGCAGGACAAGAGGGGCGCTCAGAGCCCCATCAAATACTTCGTCACTCTGCCTGGACGTGAGTACTTAATTTCGCATCCGACAAGAAAGTCTGCTCTTGGCCGTGTAAGCTCTCTGTTTTGGGCGTTTATCTAGACACACAAACTAAGCGGTCTGGGTCGAGGCTGAAGCCTGCAAGTTTTATTACATTGCCGGGCTGTGATGCGAACTGGTTACAAGTTATGGTATCAGTGCCGCAATGTAATGCGACATTTGCCTGACTTTGTGCCGATTTTTCACTATTCAAACTCGGTTTAACTTTGGCGACACAGATAGGGTTGCTAGGCCCTAATATACAAAATCCTGACTCAACGCTGTATTAAAAAGCCAGATATTTTTTATTCAAACGCTCTTAGCAAGCGCTGCGATCATGAATATCATGATACACAGACCAAAAGCGGGACTTTTTATTTCAGATCTTAGTCCATATAAACGTAAATAATTGGCCGGACATGCTCGTAAAAAGTCAAACATGCTCGGCTGAAATCGGACGCCTAGCAATCCTAGACACAGACATCATCGCTTGTGTAATATTGAGCGTCTAGCATAGTGTGACCCCATACTTTGTCCCTGTATTTTGTAACACGTGATGTTGCCCCAGGCCCCAGCCCGCCGATGGGGCTGGCGGAGGAGGCGCGCAGCGAGCACTCGGTGTCCGTGCGCTGGTCGCCGCCCGCCATGCCCAACGGCACCATCGTCGCCTACTACGTCGAGGTGCAAGCCAACAGCTACAACCAGCGCAAGATCATGGCGGCCAACGTCAACTACTGCACTAACCGTTAGTATTTTGATTTTTGAAACGAGAGAACGGGAGGGGGGGGGGGGTGGGGGTGAGTGAGCGAAACACATGGGGTACTACAAAACACGGTAAATAGTGTTAACACTGACTGAGAACAAATGTCTGATCGTGACTTACGCGAATGCCTTAAACGTGTGCTGGAAGAGTCTAATAGAATTTCAATAACTTACTCCATTACACTTGTAAGCATCTTGCCTTACTACAGAAGGCAGGCTAGTTGAATGCAGCGCGGCTTGACATGAAGAATGTAGTCACGTCGGCAGAATATATAGTGCTGTGTTCTTAACATCCTGTGTTCGATGAGCAACTCGCTCACCGACACACCGACTTACATTTACACACGTATTGGATACATCACACTAAACATTATTTTCTTTTTGAGCTGTATTTGTATCCTACTGCTGGACTTCTCTTGACTTTCACGTCAAGATCTATAAAAATGTTTCATTTAATTGTGTACTTCCAGCGAGTCTACTAGCAAACATCATAGCGGTCCGTGGAGAAGATATTGCGGAGAAGAAGGAAGACAAGTCGACCGGCGAACTTAAGAACGGCTCGTGCGAGTGCAAGGAAGAAGAGTCCAGAACATTCTCCAAGTTCAACTCGCTCGCGGAGAAGGAACGCCTAGAGAGTATTAACTTCGAGAACGAACTGCAGAATGTGGTACGGAGCAAACGAGTTTTTCTTAATTTTATGTACTATGACCTTAACACAAACTTTCGGTGCAATAAAATGGCTCCTGCTGTCAATCTACATATATTACAAAAAAGTTATATTATTACTTAAAACAATCTATGTATTAACGACATAACGCTCTATGAAATTTTGAAACACAAAATTAAGACATGAAATAATTTAACTAAAATACTAGTGGTACTTTTATGGCGACTACTGGAATTAATTACTCATATCCATCTGTCTGTCCAGGTGTACATCAAACAGAAGAACATAACAAAGGCTTCAAACAAGAACAAGCGCGAGAGCCGCCTGCGCCGGTCCATAGACAACAGTCTTAGCAGCATGCTGGTCATACTCGGCAACAACAACCCGCCCAAAGTCGGGATCGAATACAAAAACACATCCGACGACGAGAGTAAGTCACCACCCATCACCAAATAATCACAATTCCCCACCCATCAGTATCACATACAATTCACCACGCTTCACTCACACATTATGTTCTATAGTTCATCACACACATAATAATGATAATGATATATCACGAATAAATGTTTTCTTTCTTTCTTTCTTTCACAATCCACCACTTATCAAACACATTTCACGATACCCATATTCCACCAAATGACTATTTAGGTCATCATCGTCGTCATCACTCACATCCTGCACTTGAAAGCAAAACCATTTCAAATCTTACTACGACTCTTGCTGTATGTGCTAACGGCTTACGTCGCATGTTTGCAAGTAAAAAAACAATAACTCTAAATGCGAATAATTTCAATATAAGCTGTCAACATGCGGCAACAAACTCAAAATCAACTTCAAATGACTTATTTTTACTTTTAAATGTGAATAGTCCACTAACTTTGTGATAACTTAAATTTAAGCTGTAATGAAATGTAGCAAGGCCGCTTTCGCGATAAAGCTGGGTCGCGAAGTTACCATCGATAGATGCACGACGTAATCATTTTAATGTTGTTATTCACATTTAGTACGTCATCGCTTGTTTATGAATGACTCCCTTATAATACCTGTGACATCATTGTCATTTTTTTATTATTCAGGCATAGTATTTTTTATTGGACAGTGCATGTGTTGTAAATATTGTTCTTGGTTATCGCTTACAGCTTCTTTGCTAGCTATTTATTTCACCCTGTTTTTCTTATCCTTTGAAATGAAAATTTGAATTTAATACTTTTTGTGTATTCTAATAACGGTTCTTAATCATTATTCTAATTAAAGACATCAATAGGCAAATATTTTTTTAATAAATAA
The DNA here is from genome assembly GCA_949127965.1 of Pandemis corylana. NCBI lineage: Eukaryota > Metazoa > Arthropoda > Insecta > Lepidoptera > Tortricidae > Pandemis > Pandemis corylana. The sequence goes on along the minus strand of OX421851.1, from coordinate 12,611,242 downwards.
CGAATGTGACTTACAGCTTATCCTGCTATATTATATTGTAACGGTCATAAGGATGTCTTCTTTAACCATATCAGTCATATAATGCTAATTGTGCTTACTTTATTTTAATAGTGCTTTCATCCATCACCACCATTGACCATTCTCGTTTCAGCCAAATGCAGTCACCAACACGACGTTTGCGTTATAAGGGAATATGATACAGGTTACTTTGTAGATCTATTACGGGGTATCCGGTAGCATGAACTCTTACGCAGAGTAATGAAAATAAAAGCAAAGAAAACCATTGTAAACATACCAAGAACAACCACTTGTTATATTGTTTCAATCGGTGTTGTTCAAAGTCACTCCAGTTACCGCTCCGGCTGGATGGCGGATATTCCATTCTCTCAATGAACTAACAATGAATAAACATTAACGATCGCATGAATGCATGTGTCGTTACGTTTGGTAAATGAATATGTAAAGTGTAAATGCATGTTCAAGTTCTGAGAGTTAAATTTTAAATACAATTGCCATTACATTCATTTTGTTTCATATTTTAGTATAGTTTAATAGTAACCTTTGGTTACGAGTCCCATTTGTCAGTTTACAGTCACACTAAGCCTACATTAAATTCCAAATGAGATAATGTCAGATCAATAAAATTTGAGCCCTAATTAATGGCATTAGAGGTAGTAATAGTAGCTTCAGGAATCAATTGTTATGTTTTTGTAGTTAAATGCACGAAATAATTAAAAAAAAAGACGACGGGGAAATAATAAGTATGTGTATAGTGATGGTTATGTTGTGATTTATGTCATCGTGAAGAACATTCATGTATAGGCGTACAACTTGATATTTAGAGCGAGGGTAAGTGAACTGAGAGAGACCCAGCATGTTGATCACCTACTAACACCTTAGCTCTCTCCTTTTCATACTTTGGCTCTTAATCCAAGTTGCAAGCCTATAGTTAAATGTCTTAAGTTTACAACACCGTTCGTCATCTAGTGTGGGGAGTCGAGATTTGGGTGTCTCTTACATAACATGTCTTGTCGCTCGGTGCATTTGTTTCGCACGCAACTGTTTGAAAAAGGAACGTGCCAAAGCTATAAATCTGCCGAGACTGGGTAAGCAAGTCCACCGTTTCACACACATACAGTCAAGTTCATAATAAATATAGCAAGAGATCATAATAGCTAAATGTCTTTATACTCCAAGCAAAAAGGATGTAATTTACATATGTTAGAGTCTGCACCCGGTAAACTTCTTACCGCCTTAAAATCATATTCTGTCATGTTATCAGACACGGCATTGCATACAAATAACGTTTGAGAAAACTCTTCATTACTTTTTTGGGATTTTTTCATATTTTTTTAACTAATTTTTCTATTCAGGACGGACACAAATCCAACCAATCAAAGAATTTTAAATAGTGTGACTGACACGACTTTGTTCTGTAAGGTAGGTATAGAGAATTAGGCGTGACTACGTAGAGACATTGAATTGAACTCAACTGTAGGTACGTGCGTGTGTTGTACGGTGTACTCTAGCGCCTCGTCTCGTCGGGGTTACGCCTTCGTAGCTCTCCGTTAATCCAGCCCCCGTCTCCTCAGGCTACATCAAATCCGTCTACTACAACCTGCCGGGCGGCGCGCGCACACTGACAGTGACCAATATGCGCCACTTCACGTGGTACACGGTGAGCGTGTGGGCTTGCCGCGCGCAGCACGCCAACGAGAGCAAGGCTGATTACGCTGAAGACTGGTGCTCCGAGCGCGCCTTCTACACCTTCCGGACGCTGGAGCTACGTGAGTTACATTCTTTTATACATTCTCGTCTATCCAGCTTGCGGTCAATAGCCTTGTATGACATATTTTAATTAACGTACGCTAACTTACGTACTTAAATACGTAATGTAGGTAACGTAATTTTAAGGTGAAGATAATTGTATGTGTGGAAATAAATAAATAAATTTTATAGAACTTGTATTGTTATTGTCTTTCTTAGTTACTGTGGACGTGGTGCGTAAAGTCCGCGCAGAGGTGCTACCGTCCAATAAGACGCTGCCCGACGTGAACGTGACGTGGGAGCCGCCCGAGAACCCCAACGGGTTCGTCGTCGCCTACAACGTACATCATTCGCGCGTAGAAGATGAGGGTAATAAGCAGGTAAAAAAAAAAATTACTATTTTCAGCACTTTTTTCTATCGAACCAACTGAATTATGATTCTTGGTGAAACCTTTTTATAAAAATGTCATGGTGAGCTAAAAATACTTATTTAAAATATCAAAGAAACGTTTTGTAATTACCTAATCCGCAAAGGGCTCTTTTGCATGTCTTTATTTGATACTGCCAGGGCGTTTGTCCTAATCATGACAGTACCGCTTTCTGGCATCCGATTACAACTTTCTTGTAGTTGTTAGTGTATACACTGTTATTGGTTTGGTCAGGCGCAAGACGTGGGCCTGCAGAGCTGCATCACCGCGACGGACTATGAGGGCGCGGGGCGCGGCTTCCTGATCAGGAACCTCGTCGCCGGCAACTACAGCATCAGGGTCACGCCTATCACCGCCAGCGGCGCCGGCAACGTCTCCGCAGACGTCTACATCTTTATACCGGTGAATATTTTAATATGTTGTTTTTTTTATGAAACAAAACAGCATCACAGCATTAAAATAAAAAAGAACTACTGAAAAAGCACGTAATAACATCGTCAACTGTTTCACGAGGCCAAATCGCGTGTGCCAGCAAAAAAAAATTATAAGTAAGAGTTTGAATTCGAGTACCAAGTCGCGCTACTCAAAACGCGCAAACCCGGTATTGTAAACCCAGTATTCAAATTTCGTTTATCAATCCAGGAGCGACCAGCGGAATCCGGTTACGAGTGGATATGGGGCGTAGTTGGCGGTTGTCTCATAGTTGTCCTGGTGCTGGGCGGCGGTATCTGGTACGCGCGGCGAGGGCTCCTCCTGCCGACCGAGGCCAACAAGCTGTTCGCGAGCGTCAACCCTGAATACGTGTCCACGGTGTACGTGCCCGACGAGTGGGAAGTGCCTCGGAGTAACATCGAGTTCATAAGGGAACTTGGACAAGGATCATTCGGAATGGTGAGTTGAGTAGTCTCTTAATTAACTTAATGTTCCATAAAATAATTCGGAATATAGGTGGTTGGATTATTTTGAGTGGAAACCCTTGTAAAAAATATATATATGTGGTTGACATGTATTGATAGGGTAAAAGAACCAATAGTAGGCCTTGTAACGAAAATTCTAAGTTCAAACTCCGGTCATTCGTGCCTGCAGAAACCAATTGAAAATAAACAACTATTAATTCAATAATCATTTATGAAACTTTAATAATTGATAAGAAAAACACTTAATAATTTCTTAAATTTTTAGATAATTAAGAAAAAACAAAAAGTGCCCAATAGTCGGCCCCAAACGATGTTTAGTCGGCCTTTGGGTCCCCAGTGCTCGGCCGTTACATTAACAAGACTGAAAGTAAATCGGGTGGATACTTTAATATTTGAGACATATTTAACTGAAAAGAAGCACTTTTTAATGACCCAAAATGCAAATTCTACATAATATAACTATCATTATCGAAACATGCGGCCGAGCTTTGGGACCTCAATACCTAATAGTCGGCCACATCAACGTAATACATTTCAATGCAGCCGACTACTGGATTTTCTTCGTATTTGAGTTCTACAACTTCTTCCTAAATTCATTTATAAAATATTACGCTGATTATGATTACTGTTGAAATATTTAACGTTAACTGTAATGTTGTTGTGTATTCTTTCAGGTGTATGAAGGATTAGCGAAAGGCCTTGCAAAAGGCAAGCCGGAAACTCGATGCGCTGTGAAAACTGTCAATGAGCACGCCACTGACAGGTACAATTAGTTATAATTTAACTGTGAACGAATGCTTACCGGCTGCGCTCACTTTAGGTCTAACTAAGTACTAATATTTATGCCTAAATTCACTTTAAAACGTTGAAATGTTGGAAGTAGTTTAAAAACTATAAAAAAAAACATGTTTGGTTTTATGAAGCAAGTGAAACTTTTTAGGCATTGTAACTGAAAAATTTCAAAAAATTATTGGGTTTAGGGAATTAAAATTGCATTCTTAATATTTACTTAATGATTGGAAAATGAGAATGGGAATTACCTAATGGGAAATCAATAGTAGACACGATATCACTTTTTAAAATAAATACAATCATTTTGATGATAGCCGGCATTTAAAAACTGATCAAAATATTTATTATAATCATTTTGAACTTCAATTATTCTATCCATAACGTCAGCCGATGCGAGCCAAGGGCGCCGCCATGTTGGTCTTGGCTGCTCTGCCGAGCGCCAGTCAGTTTGTCCCCACTCGGCGCACGGCTGTAATGCGACATACGATAGACGGACGAAAAAAATTGAGGCGATCGAAAAAAAGTTTCATTTTAATAAACAATAATAACAATAAACATTTAGTAAACGTATACGTTTTTGTTTAACCATGAAGCTTGTTGAAGAATTTAAATTTTACCTACTCCAATTTTAATCATGCCTTGGCTGCCTGCTGCTTACTCGCCAGATACTGTCTAAGCGCACTGTTTCGTGAATCTCATGATGTGTCACGTGAGGCGAAATTTTGTTAAACGAAGGGTTTAAAATTGAGCCAACAGCGGTTGCAAGATTCGCAAGCCGGTCTGCTGACTCAGCACCTTAACCTCACATCTGGAAGCAAGTTTGAACGCATTTTCGTTTGTTCAGGGAGCGCATCGAGTTTCTGAACGAGGCGTCGGTGATGAAGGCGTTCGACACGTTCCACGTGGTGCGTCTGATGGGCGTGGTGTCACGCGGCCAGCCCACGCTGGTGGTGATGGAGCTGATGGAGCACGGCGACCTCAAGACCTACCTGCGCTCGCACCGCCCCGACCCCGACGCCAGCCAGCCGCGCCGCGACCCCGCCGCCGCGCCGCCCACGCTGCAGAGCATACTGCAGGTACCACACTATGCCAGCCCACGCTGCTGGTGATGGAGCTGATGGAGCACGGCGACCTCAAGACCTACCTGCGCTCGCACCGCCCCGACCCCGACGCCAGCCAGCCGCGCCGCGACCCCGCCGCCGCGCCGCCCACGCTGCAGAGCATACTGCAGGTACCACACTATGCCAGCCCACGCTGCTGGTGATGGAGCTGATGGAGCACGGCGACCTCAAGACCTACCTGCGCTCGCACCGCCCCGACCCCGACGCCAGCCAGCCGCGCCGCGACCCCGCCGCCGCGCCGCCCACGCTGCAGAGCATACTGCAGGTACCACACTATGCCAGCCCACGCTGCTGGTGATGGAGCTGATGGAGCACGGCGACCTCAAGACCTACCTGCGCTCGCACCGCCCCGACCCCGACGCCAGCCAGCCGCGCCGCGACCCCGCCGCCGCGCCGCCCACGCTGCAGAGCATACTGCAGGTACCACACTATGCCAGCCCACGCTGCTGGTGATGGAGCTGATGGAGCACGGCGACCTCAAGACCTACCTGCGCTCGCACCGGCCCGACCCCGACGCCAGCCAGCCGCGCCGCGACCCCGCCGCCGCGCCGCCCACGCTGCAGAGCATACTGCAGGTACCACACTATGCCAGCCCACGCTGCTGGTGATGGAGCTGATGGAGCACGGCGACCTCAAGACCTACCTGCGCTCGCACCGCCCCGACCCCGACGCCAGCCAGCCGCGCCGCGACCCCGCCGCCGCGCCGCCCACGCTGCAGAGCATACTGCAGGTACCACACTATGCCAGCCCACGCTGCTGGTGATGGAGCTGATGGAGCACGGCGACCTCAAGACCTACCTGCGCTCGCACCGGCCCGACCCCGACGCCAGCCAGCCGCGCCGCGACCCCGCCGCCGCGCCGCCCACGCTGCAGAGCATACTGCAGGTACCACACTATGCCAGCCCACGCTGCTGGTGATGGAGCTGATGGAGCACGGCGACCTCAAGACCTACCTGCGCTCGCACCGCCCCGACCCCGACGCCAGCCAGCCGCGCCGCGACCCCGCCGCCGCGCCGCCCACGCTGCAGAGCATACTGCAGGTACCACACTATGCCAGCCCACGCTGCTGGTGATGGAGCTGATGGAGCACGGCGACCTCAAGACCTACCTGCGCTCGCACCGCCCCGACCCCGACGCCAGCCAGCCGCGCCGCGACCCCGCCGCCGCGCCGCCCACGCTGCAGAGCATACTGCAGGTACCACACTATGCCAGCCCACGCTGCTGGTGATGGAGCTGATGGAGCACGGCGACCTCAAGACCTACCTGCGCTCGCACCGCCCCGACCCCGACGCCAGCCAGCCGCGCCGCGACCCCGCCGCCGCGCCGCCCACGCTGCAGAGCATACTGCAGGTACCACACTATGCCAGCCCACGCTGCTGGTGATGGAGCTGATGGAGCACGGCGACCTCAAGACCTACCTGCGCTCGCACCGCCCCGACCCCGACGCCAGCCAGCCGCGCCGCGACCCCGCCGCCGCGCCGCCCACGCTGCAGAGCATACTGCAGGTACCACACTATGCCAGCCCACGCTGCTGGTGATGGAGCTGATGGAGCACGGCGACCTCAAGACCTACCTGCGCTCGCACCGCCCCGACCCCGACGCCAGCCAGCCGCGCCGCGACCCCGCCGCCGCGCCGCCCACGCTGCAGAGCATACTGCAGGTACCACACTATGCCAGCCCACGCTGCTGGTGATGGAGCTGATGGAGCACGGCGACCTCAAGACCTACCTGCGCTCGCACCGCCCCGACCCCGACGCCAGCCAGCCGCGCCGCGACCCCGCCGCCGCGCCGCCCACGCTGCAGAGCATACTGCAGGTACCACACTATGCCAGCCCACGCTGGTGGTGATGGAGCTGATGGAGCACGGCGACCTCAAGACCTACCTGCGCTCGCACCGCCCCGACCCCGACGCCAGCCAGCCGCGCCGCGACCCCGCCGCCGCGCCGCCCACGCTGCAGAGCATACTGCAGGTACCACACTATGCCAGCCCACGCTGCTGGTGATGGAGCTGATGGAGCACGGCGACCTCAAGACCTACCTGCGCTCGCACCGCCCCGACCCCGACGCCAGCCAGCCGCGCCGCGACCCCGCCGCCGCGCCGCCCACGCTGCAGAGCATACTGCAGGTACCACACTATGCCAGCCCACGCTGCTGGTGATGGAGCTGATGGAGCACGGCGACCTCAAGACCTACCTGCGCTCGCACCGCCCCGACCCCGACGCCAGCCAGCCGCGCCGCGACCCCGCCGCCGCGCCGCCCACGCTGCAGAGCATACTGCAGGTACCACACTATGCCAGCCCACGCTGCTGGTGATGGAGCTGATGGAGCACGGCGACCTCAAGACCTACCTGCGCTCGCACCGCCCCGACCCCGACGCCAGCCAGCCGCGCCGCGACCCCGCCGCCGCGCCGCCCACGCTGCAGAGCATACTGCAGGTACCACACTATGCCAGCCCACGCTGCTGGTGATGGAGCTGATGGAGCACGGCGACCTCAAGACCTACCTGCGCTCGCACCGCCCCGACCCCGACGCCAGCCAGCCGCGCCGCGACCCCGCCGCCGCGCCGCCCACGCTGCAGAGCATACTGCAGGTACCACACTATGCCAGCCCACGCTGCTGGTGATGGAGCTGATGGAGCACGGCGACCTCAAGACCTACCTGCGCTCGCACCGCCCCGACCCCGACGCCAGCCAGCCGCGCCGCGACCCCGCCGCCGCGCCGCCCACGCTGCAGAGCATACTGCAGGTACCACACTATGCCAGCCCACGCTGCTGGTGATGGAGCTGATGGAGCACGGCGACCTCAAGACCTACCTGCGCTCGCACCGCCCCGACCCCGACGCCAGCCAGCCGCGCCGCGACCCCGCCGCCGCGCCGCCCACGCTGCAGAGCATACTGCAGGTACCACACTATGCCAGCCCACGCTGCTGGTGATGGAGCTGATGGAGCACGGCGACCTCAAGACCTACCTGCGCTCGCACCGCCCCGACCCCGACGCCAGCCAGCCGCGCCGCGACCCCGCCGCCGCGCCGCCCACGCTGCAGAGCATACTGCAGGTACCACACTATGCCAGCCCACGCTGCTGGTGATGGAGCTGATGGAGCACGGCGACCTCAAGACCTACCTGCGCTCGCACCGCCCCGACCCCGACGCCAGCCAGCCGCGCCGCGACCCCGCCGCCGCGCCGCCCACGCTGCAGAGCATACTGCAGGTACCACACTATGCCAGCCCACGCTGCTGGTGATGGAGCTGATGGAGCACGGCGACCTCAAGACCTACCTGCGCTCGCACCGCCCCGACCCCGACGCCAGCCAGCCGCGCCGCGACCCCGCCGCCGCGCCGCCCACGCTGCAGAGCATACTGCAGGTACCACACTATGCCAGCCCACGCTGCTGGTGATGGAGCTGATGGAGCACGGCGACCTCAAGACCTACCTGCGCTCGCACCGCCCCGACCCCGACGCCAGCCAGCCGCGCCGCGACCCCGCCGCCGCGCCGCCCACGCTGCAGAGCATACTGCAGGTACCACACTATGCCAGCCCACGCTGCTGGTGATGGAGCTGATGGAGCACGGCGACCTCAAGACCTACCTGCGCTCGCACCGCCCCGACCCCGACGCCAGCCAGCCGCGCCGCGACCCCGCCGCCGCGCCGCCCACGCTGCAGAGCATACTGCAGGTACCACACTATGCCAGCCCACGCTGCTGGTGATGGAGCTGATGGAGCACGGCGACCTCAAGACCTACCTGCGCTCGCACCGCCCCGACCCCGACGCCAGCCAGCCGCGCCGCGACCCCGCCGCCGCGCCGCCCACGCTGCAGAGCATACTGCAGGTACCACACTATGCCAGCCCACGCTGCTGGTGATGGAGCTGATGGAGCACGGCGACCTCAAGACCTACCTGCGCTCGCACCGCCCCGACCCCGACGCCAGCCAGCCGCGCCGCGACCCCGCCGCCGCGCCGCCCACGCTGCAGAGCATACTGCAGGTACCACACTATGCCAGCCCACGCTGCTGGTGATGGAGCTGATGGAGCACGGCGACCTCAAGACCTACCTGCGCTCGCACCGCCCCGACCCCGACGCCAGCCAGCCGCGCCGCGACCCCGCCGCCGCGCCGCCCACGCTGCAGAGCATACTGCAGGTACCACACTATGCCAGCCCACGGACGAGTATGCGTTATAAGGCTGAGCGAACGCGAGGCCTTCTTTTATACGGTTCAGTGATTGCTGTTCCTCCAGAAATTTATTATGTGCTTTTTATATAGGCAGCCGACGTGGAGGTGTAAGTCGCGGCAGAGAAAAAATTAAATAATTGTTTATGATAATGGATCTAACGATTAAATAAATGTAATTAATATAAAGTAGTCATCTAAGCAGCTACTAGCGCTAGCTGTTTATTATTCCACTTGGTGTAGCATTTTATGTAGAAAAATACGTAAAACTGAAATTGACAGTACTTATTCATTCGCTTATTTTGTTCCAGATGGCTATAGAAATAGCCGATGGTATGGCCTACCTATCGGCCAAGAAGTTTGTGCACCGCGACTTGGCGGCGCGCAACTGTATGGTCGCCGGGGACCTCACGGTCAAAGTGGGGGACTTCGGCATGACCAGAGACATTTATGAGACTGATTATTATAGGAAAGGCTCTAAAGGCCTGCTACCCGTTAGGTGGATGAGCCCCGAGAGCTTAAAAGATGGGGTGAGTAACTAGAAACTGATGCGAGGTACGAGACTACGACGGTGATTCTTTGCATAATTTTTTTGGCATCATAATGATCTACATGTTTCCCGTTTTGCTCGGGTTTAAAAAAACTTATACAGAAGCATCTTACTGCTTTTTTTTTATTAGTAGTTAATTATCGTCCTGGTCTAATACTTTACAAACTAGACATCTTGTAATTGTTTGGATGGTATAATAATGGAATCAATATAAAATTATGCTTTTATTGTTTCAGGTGTTTTCTAGTAGTAGTGACATATGGAGTTTTGGGATCGTCTTGTGGGAGATGGCGACACTCGCTATGCAGCCATATCAAGTAATTTTACTTTATTTACTGTTCTGTCTAAAAAATATCCTATTTGTTAATGGTTATAGAATCTTTTTATCAAATTCATTGAAATTTTATGTTGAAACACTTATGTTTTTGCTTGTCATCGCAGGGCCTGTCAAACGAGCAAGTGCTGCGGTACGTGGTAGAAGGCGGCGTCATGGAGCGCCCGGAGCACTGCCCGGACCGGCTGTACGAGCTGATGCGAGCCTGCTGGGCACACCGGCCGGCGATGCGGCCGACGTTCCTGCAACTGGTCAGTACTGGCCGCTGCTGGCAGGGGCCGGGGGAGCCCGAAGCACCCGGACCCCCGGACCGGCTGCACAAATAGTGGACTACCGGAGAATCTGTCCGGAATAACACATATTACTTGATATACCACACGCAAGCACCATCTCAATAGGTGGCACATGGGAATATCTTTAACGGTTTTGACTTAAAACGGGTTGAACCTTTTTTATGTTAGATACCAATGTTATACGCATAAATAAATCTTTGCTGCTGCATTATGAAATATGATGAAGTTTACACAAACAGCCTATCCGCTAACATCAAACCTAACTTGTACCTTCAAGTCCTGCAAGCTTTATCCCGCGCCTCGTCCGCAGGTGGCTGATCTAGCACCATCCGCAGCGCCATACTTCAGGCCGCGGTCCTTCTTCCACACGGCACAGGGTCAAGAGATCTACCAGGCGCAGAGGAATGCGAACGGTTAGTACTACTCACTAGAATGGATGTCACGAACACTTATTTATAGAATTACGTTACAACTACTGGTTCAGAGCCTAATGGTGAAGATTTGAAGAGTTGAATACTTTCAACTTTGTTTTTATTTGTGGCCGTGTGGGAATATAAACGGCTCATTTCAATGACATGAGGGTGTACTGAAAACAATTGATTTTGTCTATGAAACGAATTTCTTATCGAATATATACATAATATAATTTTGATGAACAAAATCTTAAAGTTATGAACTTTAGAATAAACATTTTACAATCTGACAGTCTTAAAATTGATACGAACGAAATAAATGTACGAGTGAATGATAACATTGGCATTGTATTATTGTACTGTGTAAACTGGTGATGTAACGAATATTTTTGTACTTCAAAGATCGCGAATATCCGCCGCTCGAGTTCGCACATTCATTTGAGGCCTTTTGCGATAATTGTCAAAGAACATGAACATGTCTTATCGCATAAAAACCCAAAAATGACAGATTTCCTATAAACTGACATTTGATAAACGTATTGATTGTCTTAATTTTCAAAGTAACTTTTTAATAAGTAAATTGAATTACACCTAGAGGTTCAAATAGTACATTACAGACATAGTTTGTATAGAGTTTTACGTCTTGGCCAGGAAGCGAGATTTTCTGCCTAAAATCTGCGTAAAATCCTAATTAAAGAAAGAAAGAAAGAAAAGAAAAAAGTTTATTTATGACAATCACAAAACATCAAATAAAATATATAAACAAAATAAATTATCACAAAAAATAAATTGTCACAAAATTACGGCCAAGGGTAACGTAAAATAATAATGGCATCTTGGTAGTTGGTAGCTGTTGGTACTCAGAACTGACAGTCTTCGACTATGTCACTGATTCACTTTTAACTTACTTTAATCAAGTACTGTTATTTATTATTGAACGTTATTGGAAAGATGTCAGATGTGCGGATATTTTCGACCGTGTATATTGGTTACGTCACTAAGCAAATGCGTTTGTAGTGTAACATTACTCGCTTGTTTGTCCCGTCACGCCGCCAGAGAGCAGCGCCGAGACGGTGTGCCGATGAGTAAGTAACCGTAATGTGTAGTTTGCGTCATTTAAAAAGAAAGCTGGTGGTCAATCTGGATATTTACCGGTCAATTTTGAATAGTTTGACTAAACCGTAAAGGCGGCACTGCAAGCGCGTCGTTTCGTTTCGCACCGTCATATCTCCGAATGCGGGCTCTTCGCCCACAGTGGGACCTATAGTTCTTCCAATCATTAAGTTTCTCGATGACAGCTCCCGTAGAATGTAACTGCGCTTTTTACGCAAAAATTAACTTTTTAATGCGAGGTATAAAAAATATGACAACTGCCTAATTTTGTTCCTTGATCTCATATAATATTCATCTAAGACAAATTGAGTCCATATATGCAGTGATATTTTTTTAAAGTGCGATAAACAATAAACATTTTCATAAAGTTACATTCTATGGGATTAATCATTGTAATTGTAATCCCATAGAATGTAACTTTATGAAAACGTTTATTGTTTATCGCACTTTAAAAAAATATCAATGCATATATGGACTCAATTTGTCTTAGATGAATATTATATGAGATCAAGGAACAAAATTAGGCAGTTGTCATATTTTTTATACCTCGCATTTAAAAGTTATTTTTTGCGTAAAAAGCGCTGTTACATTCTACGGGAGCTGTCATCGAGAAACTTAATGATTGGAAGAACTATAAGTCTTTATTTTGTACCGATTTGTTCACTCACAAAACGCCTCCGTGTATCTTTATTGTACGGTTTACAAACATTTCACAAACATAGGTACGTATCGTGTAACTAATACATAATTTGACAAGAAAAGAAATGGAATATTATCATCAAACGATGCTTTAGTGAAACTTTTCTAGGAAGTTTGTGTGTGTATCACGATCGCGTCCTTAGTCGTTGTGTATCACGCATACCAAGATATCTTGTAAGCACGTGCACGATTGCACATCAATAATATGCTGTGGAGGGGTGCGTCGCGCGCCCTCCCGAGTGAACAGATATGTATCATGAGAGGTTTCTCCAATAAAGCCACCCGTTGACTTCCAGCCCTCATTTTAAATGACGCCAACTGTATGCATGGCGATAATACAAAGCACATGTGTTATCATTTCTTGATTTACTCGTCTTCTCCGTAGGAAGGTATAATAATAATTATACTTTTTCGCTTCCCCACATAACTAGACATAATCATCTATTTATTAGAGAGAACCAAAGTGATGGTCCTGCCAATTTCAATCTTGATGCAAGTGTGACTATTAAGAAATTTGAATTCACTTATTTAAATAAAATCCTATTCATCTTTGCTATTCGTGTGTTACAATACAGAATATCGTAGACACACGTAGGTATAATTGCCTCGGTGTTTTGGAATAAATAAGGTTTTGTTATTGTTATGGTAGCATTGCTAGTGTTAGCTCGTTTGTTTGTTGCGTAGATTAGCATGTTCAAGGATATTTAAAAAAAAACGCAGTTAATTAGGTATGCTTAATATGTTTTACAGCTTTTATTTTTATTATAGCAGTGACATCGTGTGAGCTTTTTGAACTAAGACTAGTGTAAGAGTAGTCGCTTTAGTTGCCAGTGGATTTTTTCAACTTCAGCTATATAATTTCCAAGCATCAATCGCAATCATCATGCGGCAAGAGTCGGCGACAGAATCGCCAATAAACACGTCTCTATAGGAAGGTACACGCCTCCCGATAGGTCCTAAAGGCGTCGCTAACCTGGCGCGTCGGGTTGTTGGGTTGTTGCAGAGGAGGAGCAGGAGCTGCCGGAGGTGGGCGTGGGCGCGGTGGCGACGGGCTCGGGCTCGAACCTGTTCGGCGTGTCGGGGCGCCTGGCGTCGTGGGTGCGCGAGCTGTCGTCGCTGCGCTCGCGGGACGACGACGCGGCGGCCGAGCCGCTGCAGCCGCAGGCGCCGCCCGCGCTGGCGCTCAAGGGCCCCAACGGCGTGCCGCAGGAGCGCTACGCGCGCGACCCCACGTCCACGCCGTGCTAGCGCCGCGGCCAACCACCGAACCGAATCTACCTCCGGCCTCCCCGCCGCCCGGCTCGGGGAGACCTCGAATCCTAGCCGTAAGCGTAGTTAGCGAATTATTCGACTCGTCGATCGTCATTATTTATTGAGGGCCGCGCGACGGCCGCGATTCGCAACGCGTGCGACGTCGCTGTATATATTTTCTATCGACCGTGCGTATCACGAGCCGAGCCGTTGTCGCTGTCGTTGCGATGTCGTCGCGGGAACGCTGCTGATTTATTTTTATTTTTAGTGTAAATTTATATATTAAGGGAAAGTTCTTGAATCTTCTCTGCATTTATAACTATAATTTATTGCACACGGAGTGTGCCGACCTGCAGAGGCGACGTTGTCTAGGGTTTAAATCTAGTTAATTATTTCGTTAAGATTACGTTACTGACGCGATCACGCGTCCGTTGCGTGTGACGATTCGTTTTCATATCAGGAAATTAATATTTTTGCTGAAACGATATTAAAATAAAATCGGTCCGCTGACCGATGTGAATCCTATATAGTTTACCTCAATCAATAGTTGTATCGGTGTCATATTGACATAGCCTATTAATGTTAAGTGTACCGTGTAAGATGTAAAATGTTTATATAATTGTGTAGCTGTAAGATCGTGTACAACTGATGTTTATTAATTTCCTGATATTGAACAGTGGCCGGCCGCGACCCGCGTACTTGTCGAGACGCTGCACTCTTTGGGGACGTTTGTTTGTTATATTTTACATGTTCATTTCTGCTTCTTTTGCTTTAATAAATTTTGTTAACATACCTTAATTGACGAATGTTATAATGTCAGCTGAACGCAGAAAAACCGGTTTCTTGAAAAAAAAGTATCTGAGTATCTGTTTGTTTCTACGCTATTCGTCAAGTCTCTGCTAACTACTTAATATTGTAATACTCATAATCATCTGTCCGACATTTGTTATTTTTCAATTCTTATACCAATGTATTAGAAAAAATATTTTCATGTATCGGATTTACCAGTAAAGACTTGAATTATTATTGAATTCTAAATTTAGATCATCTATTTATTGTTACGTATTATTATGTTACTAATTATAGTTGAAATTATACCTAACCGAATATCTATCTGCGTATTTGTCCTACAACTTTCAATATAACTTATGTAAATATGTATCGACTATGAAAACAATGTGTTCCGTATCAATTATGCAATAGACATTGTTGTAATCATCTTTAAATAGTTATTGTGTTATAATTGTTGTTGCATATTAAAATTTACATACATATTGTATTCAGTTAAGTAAGTAGGTACGAAGTGCAGTGCAGCATTCACGAGTGACCAGCCTGGGCGCTCGCGCCACGTCCGACCGTGACTAACGATTGTTTCGACTGACATCGTAAAAAAAAACCCACTGCAATATATAGTCTCCAGTTTTATCGGTTTGCTGCAAAACTGCATTGCTATTCCGTCAATTTAGAGGACGGGCGCGATGGTTCAGTGGATGTGCGCATGTATCAAGTGGACTTGCATATAAACGTAGGGAACTCGCTACCAAACTAGTTTCATCTCCAAATGAGTTGACGACTTACGGTCCATCACTTTAAAGAATGGGGTATCTTATTGGTCCTATTAGCACCGTAAATTTAAAATCTGTTGTAGTGTGAATTTAGTTTGGAAGAGTACTCATTTTCATAGGTAATGAAAAACAATGCAAATATTTAGTACAATATACCTACAGTAAAATTATTTTAATATTTTATACCTAACATACAATTCTAAATTGACAGTAAGTACACATTTAAAATGAATGAAATGTTTGTTTGAAATTTCAATCCCGGATGTACTTAACCGTCACATCTTCGTGTTTTTATTTTAGGACGGCTAATAACGCGACCTCTGCGACTGATAGCTTTCCTTAGTTTCGTTGTTCATATCGAAGTTAGAAAGAGATATTTGACCAAACGAAAGTTGTAGCACATTGCCGTGCGAGGTTGCCATGGCTTATAATGGTATCTGATCACAATAATGTGTTTCATACTAAATTTTGCTATTTCATTAAAAGTCCAGTTTCAATTTCAACATAATAATCGGTGATTACACCACAACATGTGAGGGCAACGGATGCAGTGTCTGCAAGGCGCTGTATTAGTGTTCTAAATGTAAGTGTAAACGAGTGCCTTGGTACATCCAGCCTTCAGCGGAAAGCAGGTTTGTCGACTCGCAGGCGGCAGCTTGCGCCAGTCCAGAACCGTGCCACAGGAATATGACTCAGTAAAGGTTGGGTGGGCATGGGGCATGTTACGAATGGCTAGCAGTAACTATTGTAATTATTTGTATATTTCCGTTCAAGTGCACTGGGGCCTTTCATATTGCGAATGGAGCGCAAGCGCTCGCGCCTGCGGGCGCCGGCGCTCGCGACAGTCGCCTGTCTCTGTCAGGGCTGAAGGCACCTTGCATTCATCATAGTTTTATTAGCTCAAAAAGCGTTCTCCCTTTGATTTCAAATTCTTTTCCAAAGTTGAAATCCAAATAATTGTTTAATTTTAGAAAGTGCATAGTGCCTTTTGCTCAATTTATGCAAATATTGTAGTTACAGATTAGTGTAATAATTTAATTGTATAGCCATGTTTCATTGTACCTTTGATCGCCGATGAGCATTCTAGTGGAGCTCGCTCGCTGGATTGTTGCTGTAACGTGTTGCGCGGCGCGGCGCTCGCTCCTCCCGCAGCGCGCGCATTCGGCGCATTGCCTTGTAGCGCGCAGCCGGCGCGGGGAGCGCCGCGGCCGGCTCGCACAACGTTGCCTCGCACGGCGTCGCCCGAGGGCTGTCTTTAACACTTGCGCTCTTATTTTTGACAGTATTTATGTTATTGTGATTTCCACCTTTTATGGCAGCTGCTGTATACATACCTCATTTTTAGTAATTATATTATGCGCATAAATTATTGACTGATAATAAATATTATATAATATTTCCAAATGATTGTGTTCCTTGTGTGATGTGTGTGCGTGTTTGTGTAATGGTGTAAGTGTCGGGGTAGCGTTGTGCTCTATGCTCAATTTAGATACAATTCACCAAACTTTCGAAGTAGTGTAGATGTACGGGTCATTCCACCGATATGGTTGCACACAGAGTGTACCTATCCAAATTAACGTCTACTTACATTCTTATTCTGAATGCATGTTTTGTAGTACCTCTATAGTCACAAACATAAAAGAAACCTTATTATTGCTTTAATATTTTCTTTTAGTTTAGTTAGCCGATGTAAATACTTGTTGTACGATTGTGGTCAGATAAGACTTAGGCTTAATTTTAACGGCGTACCTAATTGCTAGTTGTAGCGCTTCGCGGCAGCCGTCGCCCTTCGGACGGTGGTTCACGCTGTGCCCGTAGCGGTGGAATGGCACCTATTATTATACCTATTTAATTTAATGACAACCGAGTACCTATTAATAATAATTTTAATATTTATATTAATAAAAAAGTTATAAAAATAAAAGGCAGTTTTTTAATGTTACTTGTTTCAACTTTTATTTTGCTGTTCGTCAATAAAATTAGCTCTATTGCCACCTATGACTTTGTGAGTATTTAACTTCCAAATGACTAGACATAAAATAACGAATGCAAGTATCCGTTTATTTTTACTTAAAAATCAAGGAAGTGATAATTTTTATCGTAATTTGGAATTGTCAATGTGCTCAAGTTTTTTGACAAAATCAAGTTTTAACGGTGCCCTTGGTATGCGGCCTGGGACGCGGCATTCGCACGGGGCGTTCCTGCCGTATCTGGTGAGCAGACACGCCGTCCTGATGGCGCCCTCGTTGCCATTATGTTTAAGGGCCTTCAAGTATTTGATGTAACAGACGGGAAGTCTGTGTTCCTTGGCTCCATATATTATAATCTCTTTCAACGACCACGACGGCCAGCGCTCGACGGGTATCTCATCTTTGTCCCCTCGTGGAAGAGGATTCACTTTTTGTATGTAAACGCGACACATCAATGGACCAATGTGCGGAGTATTAACTTGTACTTGCATTACATAATACTTTTTTACGTCCACCCCTTTTTGACTGCGAACCAAATCAACAAAATAACAACATGCTCCTAATTAGAGGGCGTAGCTTGTATTTGCAGAAGCGTTTACTTACTTATTAAGGGATTCCATGTCGTCTTCGTGTAGCCGCCATATCACTCCCCATACGTGGGCATTTGCGGTGGGAACCAGCGTCGGTGACGGGCCCTCCCAGAACGACGAAAATTTTATAAAATCTAATCTGTAATTCTACACAATTATTTTTAAAACAAAGCAAGTGGAAATAGGAACATACAAAGCTCGGGTTGCACATGGTGCGGTATTGGATTCGGCTAAATAAAAAATCTACAGAGGCAGGTCTCAACAATCTATGCAACCATGACATAATTATTGCCTTTGGCCCAGATACCTATATAAATGTTCTTACATCGACTCTTCCTATGGATACAAATTCTGCAGTAGGGTTGGCCATATGGATTCGAAAGGTAAACATGTTGCTGCCATAAGAAAAGTACAAAAAGGTATCAGGCTTGTAAACTTCAGACTTGAGCATTTTGAAGATTTCCAGAAAATGAAAATTTATGACGTGAATAATTTATAATTTGATAAGTACCAAATAAAGATGTTATGACAAGAATGACAGAAGTCTGCTGCCTCTTCAGTAGGATGTCATAACAAACAAATATTCACCATTTGATTTGAAAGTCAACTAAGGTGTGTTTTCTCGACTGTGTTATTTTTTGGATATACGAGTTTGTCCCAGACTTATTTATAAACGCGTTTACTACTTACATGTATGTATGTATATTCACTACTATTTTGATTCCCCTTTCCACATTATATGCTGAGAATCATGCTAAACGTGGCCTTTATTTATTGTTACCTTAGGCTCTGTCTACACCGTAAGGGATAAAGACATGATGTATGTATGTATATTTACTAGAAGGGATCTAATTAATTTTCACAATTATAAAACTTGTCATGTATCTACCTACAAAGTCAAATAAAACTAACGGAAAACAGTAGATAATAAAAATATATATTTTTCATTAATATCAATAATCATATAAACTTAACAGAACATTTTATTCTTTTAATTTCTCAATCATTTTAGGGGATGCTTCTTGACCATTATGTTGTAATTTCTTCAACTTTTCAACATAGTCCTGAGGTAGTTTGCATTCTATGGCCCCTTTGATGATACAGTCTAGGTAAGTCATGGAAGGCCTTCGATCCACCGGGATGTCGTCATTTTCGCCACGAACTGGAGGGTTGACGGTTTGCTGGTATGTACGGCATTCAACCGTGTTTCCTTCTGCTATGAATATTTCTACAGTTTTTGGAAAATACCAGTTAGTGTCTACTCCCTCTTGCCTGTAACAAAAAAAGAGAAATAATTATTATTCCAATAAACATTAAATTCTACTTGCCTTGTTTTTCATATAAATATTTGAAATATTGGTTCACTTGTATTCATGATAGAATTTTGACATACTTCTAGGTATAAATATTTTTGTTAGATACCTAATCTTATTTTTATTATTTCCTGACAATGAAATCTAGAAAACTAATCAATAAAGTTTACTTGTCCAATGCTGGCATATCTTTGTTGTGGACCCTCCATACGGCTCCCCATATGCTGGAGTTCTCCTTTGGCACTATGGTGGCAGATGTGCCGCGCCAGTGGTCAGAGTATTTCATAAAATCTAGAATGTGATTCTGCAAAGCAATAATTTGATCAGGTTAACCTTATCTTATCTTAGTAATGACTGGAAGGTGATGTGGCTAGCAACCTATCATTATTTTGACTCTTTTCTACCTGTTCACTCCATTCTACCCATAATGATACTAAATGTGACCTTGTTACGAAAGGTTCTGTCTAACTTGTAAGGGAAAGTGATGTGATTTATGTATCTACTAACTGTTGCCTGCTACTTTGTCTGCATAGAATTCGTTTATCGCTATTCCACAGGAATTATGCAATTTTCCGGGATAAGAATAAGAATAATTTATTTGTTGAAAGCAGGTGTACATAAATTATCTTAAAGTTAGACAGAATCTCCACTTTCTTCCTAAAATAGGCGTACAAAATTAAATTGACTGGTATTCCAGTACCAAAAAGTATACAAAAAAAATGTCAGGCATAATAATAAAATAACAATAGTAAAATGTCAGTAGGCAAGTGGGTATAAGTAAAAATATTATTGAACACTGATAAAGAATAGTAAAAAATAAAAACAAATTAAAATAGCAAAATTCATGTCCAAATGCAAATTGAAATAATATTATTAAAAATAATATAATAAAAAGTAGCCTATGTGTTATTCCAGACTATAATCTATATGTTCCAAATTTCATCCAGGTCTATCCAGCCGTTCTGGTGTGAAAGAGTAACAAACATCCATCCATCCATACTTACAAACTTTTCACATTTATAATATTAGTAAGATGTATGTATACAAACCTTATCAGCCAGTTATCCTTAAATCAGTGTGATCACAAGAATGACTAGGTATGCAAAAATATTGTAGAATAAATCAATCATGTAAATTGGTTTTGAGAGGAAATTTATTGTTTCTGTGTCATTGCCATATATTTCAAAGCAACATAAGCCTTGAATAAATTATCATTATGTAATGTTCAAGTAACTATAAATCTTGCTACAAATAACTGAAATTGTTATCAGGTTTGTTTTTTGCAAATTTTGTTTGATTTGCTGAAACATAGGAAATGTATGCAAAGACTAGTCTGTATCCTGTCCCTAATGACTAAGCTATTTGAGTTATTCTATGGAACTTTAACATTTCAATGGCATGGCCTCTTTATCTATACCAGCGTTAAGGTAAGTCTTATAAGGGTGATTTTCCAGTTGATGACTTCTCTTATACAAGTTAAAAACGGGAAATCTATCATAATCATGCAAATTTGTTTAGGTCTGATAGTAGAATAAGGTAATCTGTGCCGGTTATCGCATTACCGAAACAATGTGAACCTTTTAACTCTTTTCGTGCACAGGATAGCTGTGTCTCTCCAATAGCATCATTATGTGAGTTTATGACAGTGGAACCGTAACGTAGTGGTTTCAAAAAGATTAACACTTAGTAAAAAGAATAAACATAACACTTACGTCAAGTCTGCCAACTCCTAGAAATTCAGCCGAGGGATTATTGATATGGATTCTTTTTTTTAGTAAATTACTGCCGTAAGCAAAGTAGAGAAAATGGTCCTTAATTGGTACTATCATTTTTGTACCGAATCCCTAATAAGCGATGAACTGAAAAAGGCAAATGTTATCAGTTTTATCAGCAATGTTTTTTAAACAAATGAAAATGTCAAGTCAGTCAATTTTTGGAATTTATAACCCCGTCGACACCTATTTTAGCTCTTAAGTCAAACAGTTTTAATTCAAATTCATTTGACACGGGTAGTTACAATAAATATCGTACAATAAAGAAAATTGGACGTATATAATATATTCTGGACGTCAACGTCTGTGTCGGTATTTTATGTGCGCTGCGCTTCTATACATTACTTCAAGTTTCAAGTAGGAATGCGAGTTGAGTTACCTCCACGTGTGGTCAAGAGCTGCGGTTCGTTTTTGGATCCTACCGATGGGAAGAGCAGTGCTTGGTCGGTGTACCCTGGGCATCGGTTAATGATTTTCTGGCGGATTCTAAGTCTAACGTTTTTATCAATGTCTCAAATAACTTACGGTGACAGATGACATAAAAAAAAACTCAAGAAAAAAGGCGGGAATGTGAAAACCACCTAAGTTGCGAGGAAGTTTAGTGCAAAATTTATTTTCATTTCCTCTCAATGTTTGAGAAAAACATTATATCGGCCTCAGATGAAAAAGCAATTGCTGGATTCGTAACTTTAAAAAACACTCACCTGCGGTTCGTGTTTTATAAGTTACGAATTGGCTACTTCCCAGGCCTCGGCATACATACATACATACCGTCACGCCTCTTTCCCACAGGGGTAGGCAGAGACTACTTTGTTCCACTTGCTACGATCCTGACATACTTCTTTCGCTTCATCTACATTCATCAATCTTTTCATATATGCTCGTCGGTTTCGGGTACTCCTGACCTGACCTTTTCCAAAACGTCTCCTATTTGGTATCGAAACGTCCGTCTATTCTAAGCCTTCCCCTCCCAACGTTACCATTCACACTCCCCATATAGATCTGTTTAGTTAGTCTACTTTCATCCATCCGCTCTACATGACCAAACCAACTAAGCATACTTTTTTCTATCCTAGTCACTATATCCTCTTTCACACCAGCACGTTCCCTTATCACACTATTCCTTATTCTATCTTTCAGTGATACACCTTCCATACTTCTCAACGCTTTCATTTCTAATCTACTATTCTATGGTTGGGGGGTAAGGGGACTTTTGAAGAGCTTCATTATTTGACTATTTATTGACACACTCCGTTGGAACAATGTGACATTATTGGCGCTAGCTATTCGTGCGTCTTAGTTGTTGTGTAGCCGACAACTAGGTGGCACTAAGGTCAATACACCCCCCATTTAATTCCTATACCTACTAGTGATCCACAACACAACAGAACTTCGAAGTTCATTATATTCACATCGCACGATCCCTCTGACTCTCTATGGTCCAGATACCTGATATACAGCAGGAGATAGTGCAGTTGAATTGCCACCATTTTCCCTAGAATACCTAATAGAATATATAATATATATATTTTTCTATTCGGTTTGCCCTTCAGGCATTTGAAGATACCTAACGAATCTAAGCTAATTTTATTATCTCTAGTGCGGATTTTTATTTTTATAAAATTAACCCGAAATTCCTAATGGCATAACTAATTGTGCATATAGAAATGGTGCAAGAGGAAAGCGCTAACTCTACCATAAACAAGCTCAAACGATCGTAAAAGGTGTAAAACAACACTTTATTCTAAAATTACGAAAATAAGTCGACATAAAAAGGTTTCAAAACAAAACACACATAGAAGTGATCTTATAAATAGAATAATTATGTTGTATAGTTCTGCTGATCCATGATTTTCCCTTATTTAATTGATACTTAATATTCGAGTTCACCATTGATTCTTAAACACTTTGGCACTGCCATGTTTACCAATGCAGTATTGCACAGTAGCATACAATTTCAGAAGCCTGCGCTCCACTGCTTTGAAATGATCTTCCGTAGCTAGCTTCGCCCCTTGGAATGCAGACAGTAGTTTTATTGTTTCAGTAAGGCTGCCTCCTGAAAGCAGCTCCAAGTGCCTCCAAGTCGATGCCTTTAACCTGAAAACGAGGATTCATTCAATCGAAATTAAGAGAATAGTTGTAAATTCATAGAATTATTGCTGCACACACACTAGATCACTACCTATATCTAGCGATTTAGGACAGTGTCAAGACATGTTGTACAACAGACCTTTCCACTCTCATAACTTGTATTTAGAAGATTATAACTTCAGTCTGTGACAATCATGCAAACAATTTAAGTTATTGTGTTGTTTTTGTTATATGCATGACATGATAGTTGCACTAGTTTTATGTTCAAATGCAAACTCAAAGAATTATGTTCTATTAATTTATTTCTAAAAACTTACACGCAACACTGATAAAGAGGAGCTAAAATATCCAGTTCATCTGCAACTGGATTCCCTAGACCCTTCCCATTATCCAATAGTAATATTTTGTTCCTATACATTTCATAGCGATGCCTGTCACCATTTTGTATTAGGAAGTCAAATATAGAAATGTCAATCAAATCTAATATTCTTTTCAAGCTCAATGTTCCTTGTACTTTCCTGAAAATTAAATTTAATACAATTGCCATGAATAAACAGTAACAGACTGCAATTAAAAAATAAAAGTTGTCTTAAAGAGTCTTTTTTATATATCTTAAAAAAATACTTACTTACAAAAATCATTATCTTTTTGCCATTCCATTAGTTTTGTGCTGTGGTAGTTGCGCTGCCAGGGAGACTTGAACACTTGGAATTGAAACGGCCTGTCCAGGTAAAGGATTGCTGCTCCCTCAATCTCGCCTTTATTGTCAGGGCATACTGTTTCATTTACTTTGCAATAAAAACATTTTCCATATATACAATGCTTACTATTCGCTGTAACATAAAAAAATATACTTGACTTTTGTTGGTACATTTACAAATAAGCCATACCCAGGTCTGCACAAAATGTTGCCACAATTTAACCAGGGCTTATTTTTTAGTATTCAAGTAATTATTTTAAGAAAAAAAGCCGTGGTAGCCTAGTGGTTTGACCTGTGGCCTCTCAAGCAGAGCGTCGTGGGTTCAAATCCCGGGCGCGCACCTCTGAGTTTTTCGGAATTTATGTGCGAAAATTACATTTGAAATTTGCCATGAGCTTTTCGGTGAAGGAAAACATCGTGAGGAAACCTTGCACACATCTGCGAACGCATTACGCGACAATTTAATAATAAAAACAAAAAAAAAAAAAAAAAATTTAAGCGAATTCGGAATAAAAAGGCTATATTATATTATTATTATTATTAATTATTTTAAGTACAGCTTTATTTTAAGTTATATTATTCACATTATATATAACTGAATCAATATTTTTTTACATACATAAATCATGTCTTTATCCCTTACGGGATCGAGAGACAAAGGTAAAAAGACCTAAAGGCCACGTTTAACATGATTGATTCCTTCCAAGCTGGTCTAAGAGCAAAGGAAAAATATAGAATGTACCAATTGCTTCTCCTCCCGCGCAGATGGTAAAAGCCCATTGAAGGAATGGGTGAAAATCTTAGGAATCATGTTATAGACGATGCGACTAGCAACCCATCACTATTTTGATTCCCCTTTCTCTCTATAATCCCATAATATTTTTTTACTCTAGTATAAGGTTAAATTTATTGAAATTGCACCTCAAAAACTATAGTTATGTGCTTAATTTAAAAATAAATAATGTATAACCTGATTTACCATTTCTTATCATAGTTTTTTTCAATCCTAATGTAGCAACAGGAACTATTTCTTTAAAGACATTCACTTTTCGTATGACAGAGGGTGGGATCCAAGTCAAATTCATTGTCATTGCAAGGTAATATGCAAATACTTCAGAGTTGTGGCGGTCAAAGCCAGCTACAATACTGCCTTTTATGACATGGTCCGGCTCATATCTCTTAGGTTTGAAATACAGCTTTTGCTTTCCCTGAAAACACACATTTTAACAATTAAAACGTAAATTAAATCTTAGAGAATGTGAACTACTCAAAAGTGGTTCGAACTTTGCTGTGAACTATTATTGCGAGTCATTTGAGGAGTGTCAGATTTAAATAGATAATCTCATAGCAGGGGTATTAAATTTAAAATATTTTTGCCAAAATGTGCTTTTGCATTTACGTTATCTTACCTCTAACAGCAGCAGTAATTTGAGTTGTGTGCCCTTTGGAGCATTATCCACAAGTGCTATGGGTGATGTCTTCATTGCATGCAATATCTGTCCTGCAACTCCATTCTCGTGTGGGTATAAGGAACTACCAGAAGCCACCTAAAACATATGCACCTTCGAAATACTATTGACTCAATTTAAAATATTGATGTTCCAATATTAAACTTGGTATCAAAACTTTAAAAATGTCGATTTTTTAATTGAGTTGCTCAATTTCTGAAGGTGTGTTTTATTAATATCTATATAAATTAAAATGAATTGCTGTTTGTTAGTCTTGCTAAAACTCGAGAGGGGGCGTTCAAGTATTACGTAAGGGTAAGTAATTGTAAAAAAGCTGCTTACAGAATACTTGAATGGCCACAGAACGGCTGAACCGATTTGTCTAATTTTAGTCTTGAAATATTTGTGGAAGCCCAGGAAAGGTTTAAACGGTGAAAAAAAGAAAGAAAAAAAACGGGGCGAAGCCGCGGGCAACAGCTAGTTATAAATATAAATGTTTTTAAGTGCCTATCCTATACCTATGCCTGATTTATTTGCCTAGGATTCATTCATCAGTGTTTCTTGAATCATTCTCACATTAAAAAGAACCGCATGAAAACCCTACTATGTAGTGATTATCAAGTCCTATGTAAAGATACTTACCAGGCTCTGGTCGGGCCAATCATCTTGTATGTGTGGAATAGCAGGGCTAAAGGAGCTGATTAAACTTTTCTGCACTGCTTGAAATTTCTGGTTGCGGTTTTTATATTGATTAGGCAAGTAGTTGAGGTAGTCATAAATATCTTTAAACACGCTCGGTGACAGATCTAGTTTAATACTGGGCACGATAAAGTTTGTAGGTTTTTTACTTATTGGCAATAAGGTGTAGAAAAAGTAAATATTTAGAGCTACAAGAAGAAACAAAAATAAAAAGAAACCGAAAACGTAATTCATAGACATAATTCATTTCAAATTAAAATTGAGTTATTTGTTTATTTCACATCTACAGGTATAAATAATCACAGGGTAATATATAATACTGATTTTAAATTAAGGGATTAATGTCCATACTTAATTTTTATGATGTTAATACACAAAAAGCTTTTTTGGTCATTTAATTATACAAAACAGTAAATTATAGAAAATTCTATCAAGTTGTTTGATTTATTGGGTGTCATGTTCATGTCACTGTCAGGCAGGGTTGACTTTGACTTTAGGAAGCGCTATTTTCCTGTTAAGTTTTGGTACAAAACGGTCCTTTTTGAGCTGAGTGAAAGAAGTATAGAGCACGTCATGTTTTTTCATTGAGTGTTTTTTTTGGATAGCATAAAGTGGCCTCTCACTCCCAAATACTTTGTGAAGTACCAAGTGCACAAATGATTTTTCTCAAAAATGTCCGGTAAAGTCGTCATTGTTAACTACATATCAGAAGAGGAAGTTAATTGTTGCCGGTCAGTCCAAATTAAAAAAAAAACATTACTGTCGCGCTAAACTCTCGAGTAATGTTGCATACAAATTCCATTACTGTCTAGTTATTAACTTTTTAAAAATGCAAATCACCATTTTATAAAATAAAGGCACACGACTTAAAACACCAAATTAAAAAAAAGAAGCTAATACGACAACGTGTTTATCTGTGTCTGAAATAGCTTTAGGTGGGGTAGGAAAATACTCTCTTCAAATGCCATTGATAGAAAAAGGCGGCAAAGCAAAACAATTTTCACTATTTTGTTTTCATTTATTTTTTTTCTTGTTTATTTTCGATTTTTGAGAAAAGCACTATACTTGCCTCGGCCAGAATTGGCAGAGTGCAAAGCGGGTGGAGGGGGTAGCCTAAACGATCACAGCGCTCGCTACGGCTAAAATTGTCATTTTTGTCGCTGACTTGAGCTGTCAAATCCATATTGCAGTAAACATTTTCTAATCGTTTTTGAGATAAAAATATGGTCCTGGTAAGATGTGTTGTTGTGAATTGTAATAACACCAAGAAGAATAGCGACTGTAAATTTTACCAATTTCCAAGACCATGGTGGAAACGAGACCAAAGAAATAAGTGGATATTTGCCGTAAGAAAAAAAAAAGTAAGTTACCTAACCTCTAAAATTTCACTGAAAACAACAATTTTAATATTATTGGCAATAATGTTACTGACTACCATTGTCCAAAATTGTGTAATATAGTAAAATAACACAAGATTTCATTAATATTTTTCACAATATTTACATACTTCTTGTTTGACAGCGGTGACAATATTGTCCATAATGGCCGCCTATCACGTGGCGTTGTCGTCGCGCTCGGTCCCAATAGCATTGCTGGCTTCGTATTATTAAACGGACTCGCAACTTCGCAAGCTCGTCCGTTCAAACCAATACTCAGCCAGCAATTGCCTACTTCCTGGCCTAGACAGTAATGTACTATTGAAAAGCCTAAAATCGAAATTCTAATTCGGAAATTTTAGTTTCTATTTTTAGGAAACAACCTGATGATTTTGAAAAGCCTAAAATCGAATTTCGAATTCGATTTTTTTTAGTTTTTATTCCTAGGAAATAACCAAATCTCCTTGCAGGAATTCACTAAATTTAATTGCAGAGCACTAAATATCATTTTTGTATATTTGTGTATTTATAATCCGCAAGTCGATTTCCCCGAATGTCTAGTCGCCATACGTCCATTCCCGGAACGTCTAGTCAAGGTACAAAAAGACAATACCTACTCCACCATTAAGTCGAAGGTTTACTGTTTCTGTGTTAGTTTGCTCTTCGGGCATTGAAGGTACCTACCTAACCTAAATTCGCGGAAATATACATTCGGAATATAAGACGTCATGGACCAATTAGACATTCGAGGAATTAGACATATTGAACCGATAACTACCAAATTAAAATATAAAACTTAAAAACAACCCGTTAATTTGAATAAACATAAATAGAACCTAAAATAACAGTTAAAATATCGTCCACAGATGCATCTTGATCCTTTATAGCTGACACTTTTACTGAAATTAACTTATTAAGTATTTCTGATTGTGAAAAATGTCGTAAAAATGTTCCAGCTCTTGTAGTCTGTCTTTCGACGCAATCTCTCCGTTGGTCGGGTAGGCCACCAAGAAGTCAATGTAAAATTTCGGCAGTCCAGACTCGATCGCACCGAAACTAATTACCTGAAACATTATCAAAGTAATAAAATAGTGTACGTACAGATTCCGATAAACTTTTTAAAGATTTAGTGACGCGTAAGTAACTTAGTAAGTTAGTATCACGATATGTGTGATGTGTGTTAGTATTTTGATTCCCCTTACCACCTATACGCCATCATGCTAAACGTGGCCTTTAGGTCTTGTTACCTTAGGCTGTGTCTACCCTGTAAGGGATAAAGACTTGATTTATGTATATATGTATCACGATGTGTTTTTATTTCCAAAGGGAAGACTTCAATTTCTCTTCTGCACATTTAAGGATTATTAGTTAGTTATTTAGTTTGGTTAGGTAGTTTTAATTATTTACTCATGAAGTTAGCCGGCATACGATAAAATGCTGCATCGTATTAGTAGATCGATGAAGTTTTATTCCTAGCAGATTTACGGAGTCATGTACTCGTATCTATCTTGACCACGAACGACCAATGTCAAGACGCTTAAAGTCGTATAACGGCTGCGAGCGAATAGGTCAAGTTATGATGGTCTAAATTGCACCGACCACCGACCATACCACAGTCGTCACTGACAAGGATCGTTTAGGTAAACCACCAGCCACCTGCTGTTGTCTATTGTTATGTGTAAATGTGTTCTTGTTGTTTTTTTTTCAAAATTATTATTGTGTGCATCTTTTGGATAACTATGTATCATGTCTTTTTTTGTGTTTTGGCCATAAATATCTTTATTATTATTATTAAAGATAATTGCTTTCCATTGTCTACAGCGTTAGCGTGAGCGTTGGTAATCGCTTTCACCATCTCTTGTTTCCTTAATACATTTTGACAGAGAGAAATGGTGTACATGTGACTGTAAGCGCCCGCGCGTTACGGAGTTAGTTGGAAGTTCACTTCGTGCCGTTCCGCTCACACTAATACCTAGTCATTAATAGGCGAGTGAGAAGGATTTTTAACTTCAGAATACCTAGGCCTGCAGGTGCTCACCAACATGTAAGTGTTAGACGGACGCCGCTCTATTGGCACCCTTTGGTGGCGCCCCAGGGAGGATGGGATCTGCGTTTCGATGTAAGTGCGCGCCACGGCCGGCTTGCCGTTGGGCTGCCACACCGTGACGTTGGCGGCGTAGTACCAACCATCAGGCACGCCTTCCTGTCTGCAGACATAAATTTCTTGATCATGTTTAGTTTAGTTAAAAAAACTGGCCAAGTACGAGTCAGATCCGCGCACCGAGGTTTCCTTAGGAATTCGGCAAGTGAATATGTAATCCAATCCAGTTTTAGAAGAACTCTACTCTATAGCAAAATGTAGGCAGTGTGAGGTCAATTTATATTGGTGACATATATATATACAGACAGACCAAAAAAAGTTAGACTTAGTTAGTATTTGCTGTTATAGCGGCGTGTGTTTCTACACATCATCTGTGAAAATGTATCTATGTTTAATTGTTTGTAGTTATGTATAACGGTTCCTGAGATACAACATGTTGGCAGACAGACAGACAGGCAGACAAATCAACGGACTGTAGATCCTTAGTAATAGGGTCCCATTTTTACCCTTTGGGTACGGAATCCTAAAAAAAGCCAAGTGAGTGTCGGGCCACTACGAGTATCTACTAATATGCGAAAAACATTTAATTCAACACGTGTGATAGGTAATTAAAATTTAATTTCTACAGTATTCCACGTTAGGTACAAAAACCAACACTCTTCTTGCTTGACACTTGATATTAACATTTTTTAGGGTTCCGTACCTGTTCGGCAAAAACGGAATCTTTATGTTTATAGGCATATTGTTCTCCTTCCGTCCATTCGTCCGTCTGTCGAGATCCTATTTCCCAGTAACGCGTCGAGGTATTAGCTGAAATTAATATCACAATTCAAGTCTCTGTACTCAGGGGCAAAGAAAACGGGTCACTTTTCATACAACTTTCTGCGGGAAGTTATCCGGTTTCTTTGATCCCGAGTATATACCTATATATCCCTTGGAGCAGTGGATTATTATTATGATTGACTTGAATTCAGATTCCGAGATGGCAGCAGTAATAATGTAGAAACTATTGAGGTAACCAAGGGTCTCCATACTTATCCAACTCATCCATCTGGTCGAGGTCGATGAGCCACAGCGCGCCCCACGTGACGCTTTTACGATTCTTTACTATTGTCGCCACGGCACCGTTCCACTTTTTTGATTTCCTGATGAATTCAAGTCTCCAACCCTAATAGACGAGACAAAACAGTGTAAGTACAATGTACAGTCAGCATCAGAAGTGGTAAGCAGTCGAAGAGCTCAAAATTGCACACGATTCTATCGCCAAGATAATAAGAGGGCGTTTAGGTAGATCATTTTGAGCTCTTCGACTGTTCATTGCTCCTGTTTCATGCTGACGTTTTAAACTTTTACTGAACTTAGATTAATTTTTATTCGTTTTTTTTCTTTCTTCTAATATATTTCGCTATACTTGGACTAGTAGAGACTACATAGATATATCTCTACTATAGAATAATATAATTTAAGGTACCTTCTTAACATGGAGACCTTATACATCCCTTTTATAAATGTATTATTGATTACCTAGTAGAATTTATTTATTACTAGCTGTTGCCCGCAACATCTTCTGCATAGAATTCGTTTATCGCTATCCTGCGGGAATTACGCAATTTTCCGGGATAAAAAGTAGCCTATGTAGTTATTCCAGACTATAATCTATCTGTGTTCCAAATTTCATCCAGATCTGTCCAGCCGTTCTGGCGTGAAAGAGTAACAAACATCCAAACATTCTCACAAACTTTCACATTTATAATATTAGTAGGATATTATTTGTTTTATAATTAGTAGTAGTTTTAGTTTTAGTATCTGCATGAATTATTATAAAAGTATTTTATTTTGAAAAAATGACTTTCTGACAAGTTTCTTGTGGGTCTTGCGGCACATTCTTCTTGGCAATGATGGTTTTTCCGAATGCGCTGGTAGTGACAGACTTGTAAACGAGACCTTGGCGGACTATTTGCAAAATAAAGTTTTGAATTTTGAATTTGAATTTTCACTGTACTCATAGGTAAATATTGAAAAAAGGTAATTCCGGTAATTTATTAAATCCGATACATTGAAACGTGAGTAATCTTAACGTCTGAGTGTCAGGCGGCGAACATTGCCTCGCGTTGCTACCCTAACGGACTCGTTTAAATACTTCTCGCTTCTCTTACCAATTTATATCTAGTCGGATACCTACTCACCGGTAGAAAAGCAGAGCCGACAAACTCTGCCGACGGGTTGTGAATACGAATCCTCTTGTGTAGCATATTGCTTCCATACGCGAAGTACAGGAACTTTTCCTTTTCCGCCACAACTTGGCACACCAGCGCGACCAGCGCAATCAGCGTTGCAGTTCCGATGAAGAGCAAATGCATAATTTTTATTGATATTTTTGATATGCAGCACTGGATTTTGATTTCTTTTATTGGATGTCTGGTAGAGATCGCTATTAAATGATGAGACCGCCTATTGCCTACCTCGTTCTATTGTTTCTGTATTGTATTGTTGATGTTGTATTGTATTATATTGGCGAGGAGTTTCAGAATCGGTTTATTATGTCACGTGTCCCAGATCCTAGTCTGCAGCACTGCGAACTGCAATTAATGCAATGATAAAGCTGAGCTGAGCTCACTAATCTGCACTACGAGCATGGACCTAACCGTGAAATCAGGTATTACGATTACGGGATTTGTATATTTATTATAATGAAACTGAAATGCGTGCAAACCAATTTGATAAACTGAAATGATGATAATATTGTATTTTTGTAACGCAATTTAAAACTGCACGTGAAGCTAGAGATTACGCACAAAACTCAAAACTCAAACTCACTCACACAATTAAAGCCGGTTATCGAATACGAAATCAAAAAAATGTAAACTAAAATGGTTTTACTGCCATTTGACGACCGGATAGCATAGTGGTTATAGAACCTGACTATGAAGCTTGAGGTCTCGGTTTCGATCCCCGGTTGGGGCAGATATTTGTATGATAAATACGAATATTTGCTCTCGAGTCTTCGGTGTTCAAAATGTATTTAAGTAGTTATGTATTTATCTATACATACCTACTCGTACATATACACATACACAAATAACACAGTAGACAAAGCCTAATGTAACAAGACCTAAGGGCTATGTTTAATATGATTGTGGATAGATAGAAAGGGGAATCAAAATAGTGATGGATGTATATACTTTAGTATGTTTATTCGTTGTCTGGTACCTATATTACAAACTTTGCTTAGTTTAGGACTAAATATAGGTCAATGGGTGTCAATTGTCCCAAGATATTTATTATTATTTATTATTTAATTGGAAAGTTATGATGCTAGTTATTGTCTAATTTTAGTTCACATTTTTGATTTCGAATTCTATCACCGTCTTTACAGCATCATTTTGATTAGAGTATTTGTTACGAGTATATAGTCTGAATTGGCAGGCTGTACGGCAGAAGAGATTGACATAGAGACATGACTATATTAAATACCTTATATTATGGCTACTGACTTAATCTCGATTTAGAGTTTAGCTCAGTTTAGTAGTGTCAAAATGTATGGAACAGCCCAACTTAAGCCAGGTTTACCGACTAAGTCCCGGTGCTAAGTAGATAGTGGTTTTTTGAAGTGGCCATTACTAGTCATTTAAGCCTTTTTGTCGTGTGAGTTTTTTTTATTGTTAATCGCGTACATCCTTATCTTATCATGTTAGTTAGAAAAGGATGAAATAACGAAAAATTCGTCGTTCCTCGCTTTAGCCGTGCTGCATGCCTCTGTTTGTCGCCGATACTAACACGATTAGAGCCAATCAGCGACGGCGCCTCCCTAATTTGGCGGGAGGGCGGGTTTTTTAACTGCTTGCGTAAACACGGGGTTGTCTTGTAATATTGTTACGATGCACGTGCAAACAACATGCTAGTTTTATTGTAAGGATTTGTGTATTGTTGATTTAGCTAAATAAATAGCCTATGCGCGTAGCATGCATTCAGTTGCAGCATATCCCAGCCACCCTTTATTACCTGAGTTTGGTGAAACAATAGGTACCTACGGAGGGTTGTTTTATCCACATAAGTATATGCTAGGCTAGATAATCATTAGACATTCTACAAATAATAATCATTGAATGTGTGGCGCAAATATGAGTAAGTGTTGAGGCAGTACAATGATCCCTCTGTTTAACCACAATTCACAATCATTACAAGATTTGATGCCGTTTTTTGTTCCCAGTTCAAATTACCTATATGTGTATGGGCTTATCCGCTTTTTGCTTCAACGATTAGAGACGAGATTTAAGGATCATGCTCACCCAGTGCGTTGTTATCGTATTAAGTACTCACAAGATAACGTACGTAACTATGGTCCTGAGGTAGTAAACAGGCCTAGTAGTTTACGAATTCATGGCGTCCTGATTATAAATCCGTGCGTTAGTTTGGTTCGTTTATTATTAACCGTGCAGGCCGGCAGGGCTGTCATCAATCAGGGCAAACGTAGAAACAATAGCGCTCTCCCCTGGATTTAAATTATGGGCAGTGGGATCGCACCATCCATCATGGGAGATGTGAGACTCGTAAGTATGACATAACACGAATTTAATTCGATTATTTCGAGTGTGGTAAGTGATTTTGCCGAAAAAAATAGCGGGAATTCTGAAAATTATAAGTAGTTAGTTAGTAACACAGCTTTGTGGTCTACGACCTATTTAAATAAGAGAAGATTTACTCCGAAATTAAGAGAGCTAGGCGTCATTAGTAGGTACCCAATAGGTTTACAATCTGCTTAGAAGAAGGAAAATCTGAATTAAAATTGTCTGCTTTTGCGTGAGTAAGTAATCGTAGATAATTCCTTTCTAAATCCATTTAGTGTTATTAGTCACGTGCATTGTAATATTTAGGTAGGTACCTGCTTTATAAAAGGTGTGTAATATAGGTAAACAAATCAAGAAAACCAATTATTTATTATTCAGTTTCCCTCTAATATATTGATCAGATAGTTACACAGCTATAAACAGAGCATCGATTTTTGGAACTATAGACACGTGCTATTCTTATATTACTTTTTATTTACATTTAATTATATTAAATCGAACATGGTTTTATTAAATACTTAGTTTAATAATAACGGGGGAGTTCTTAAAATTACACAAGCTTTATAAATTATGAGAACAATTTCCAATACACTTATCACAGTTTTAATGTACTTACAATTATTTCACTTTTTATAGTTATTATTGGTCAGATTATTACAATTTTCAAACAAAATGCTATCAAATCAAAGCGTAGTAAGTAGTATTTAGCACAAACACATGCATAGATAGAGTCTATTATTTTAAGTATTATTATTACTACTTAAGTCGCATTAGCTCAAGTCTAACTAGTCTAGTATAATCGTTATAAACAATCGGTCTGAAGTCAAAAATGGCATAATACAATATTACAAAACTGTATTCAAACTAAACTACTATCGACGGAGCGGATAAAGTGCTCTATAATATTTAAATCGTCTTAACATGGTTTAACACCATTTCAACCAAATAGTTAACGCCAACCGACGAGTGAAGATTTCTCTGACTCACTATTTAAGGTTGTGGTTGAATTTTTAGGCATCTACTGCACGCACCCATGACTAGGATTTAGAATCTTTAGTACCGTACCGTGCCATTCAGTTCAGACACGGTAAATGTCCTTATTTCGTTTTCTAGGATTTTTTAACATACCATAGCAGACATCTTTTAAAACAGTCTTTAACAACAAGATATTTACAAGATTTGTGCTCCAAAAGGGGGCTATGTCAGTGACAAGTCTAGCGCCGCTGAACCCAGGTTCATCGCGCTGTTAACAGTTTTAGCGAAGCTTTAGAGACAAATAGAGGTGTGTTCTTTTGTGAACCAATCCTGGTGTAGCTAAATTTTTTGTTGATTTTGTTACGCGGGAAGATGAATCGAGACTGTATTTAAGAAAAAATCTACGGATGCGTATTTCTCACTTAACTTTTTAGTCCTATTATCGGAAGTCCGAAAATATTTCTCATAACATTTTACATCATAATGATCACTCTTCATAACTTTTTTTAATACTAAGTCATTATCATCGAACTTCATAGTATCACTAATCGTACACTATGTTAACGTATACTAAACATTTGTATTCATATATTTTTTTATACTACAGATCGCGAAACTCCTAATCATTTCTTAATTACATAAAGCAGTGAGCGAGCAAGACTATTCGGGGCAAAAACTATTCGGATAGGTAAGCTTCAGCAGGCTATGGTTAGTGCGAAGCGAAGCGTAGCTCTCGCCTTAGCCTTCGTAGTTAAGTTGAAAAAAAATCATTACCACCGTTAAAAAAGAAAATTTGGGATCAAAATATTTTTAGTAATGCTAAATAGCTATGAATAATTATGAATAAGAAAATTTTGATAAGTGTCTGTTATGAGTTCTGATCATCATCACTCACTAGGTACATAGTATAAAACTGCTTTCCGCTGTTTGTCTCTATGTATGCTAGATCTTTAAAACTACGCAACGGATTTTGATGCGGTTTTTTTATAATAGATATAGTGATTCATAAGAAAGGTTAATATGTATAATTCTACGCAGATGACCTCGCGAGCAGAAGCTAGTAATGAATAAGAAAATCATGACAAATGTATGTTAGGAGTTTCGATGATAATAATAACAATTTATGACCAAAAAAGAATAAGGAAAAAAATTATGAAGAATGATTTTTATTATGACTAAAAATCGGTACCTAGTAGAAAAAAAAAATTGGATTAAGAATTTTATAAGAGCCTATATGGACCCAAAATGTACCCTTTAACGGTTGCAGGCAGATCCACAATATGACCTAAACCGCAAGGCAGATCCTAAATCGTTGAAGGCTTACAGTGCTGCAGTGACAGACGGCTCAACCTAGCACGAAAGCTATTGATTGAAAAATAATCTCTTAACTGAGACTAAAAAAGGTTTTAAGCTTGATACATCGAAAGAGAGCCTTTGCTTGTATTACATTGTTATTAGGCCTCACGGCTATGTATCAGCGGGCGCGGTGGCGGTGGCGGTGGCAGGCAGCAGCGGCGGCGTGGGCGCGCGCGCCGCCGCCAGCGCCGCCGCGTGCCGCCGCGCCTTCTGCCGCAGGTCAGCGATGGACGAGGAGCGGCACCGCGCCGCCAGCGCCGCCAGCCCGGCGTACGGCGGACACAGCGCCGCTGCGGCCGCCGCCGCTGCTGCACTCGCATACTAAACAACGCAATAACGTACATTAGTTGCAGTATAGAAAAACATCGATAGCAAAATCTTCGTATATCCTATCTATCTCTATAAGGGACATCTGGGGCTCAATTCTTAAGGCACATAAGTCGTTGGTACTTACCATTCGCAAGTGGTATAAAATTTTACTGAATTTTATACACAAGTTCAGTAGAGTATTTATTAAGAAGACAATTAGAGCTCATTAACTTTGTCAAAAAATTTATTTGAGCTGCAAATTTTGTACAAATACTTAAGTACTTAAATAGATTTTTTCCCCTTTAGCACGATGTGTGCTTTCAAAAATCGGGCTCAAGGTTCTCAACTTTTGTCACCATCCGTCTGAGAAGAGAAAAACTTTTAAACCAATGTTTCACAAACTTTATGTGGTCACGGAATACTTTTACAGTTTCAAAAACATTTTAAACGAATAATTTTAAATGAAAAAAAAAACGGGTTATAAATAGGTAGGTACGGTCAAGTGCAAAAATAAGTATCGATAGGAACTTCTCAAAAATATGTCCCACGTCCTTATTACGCTAGCATAAGAGCGTATGGTACTTATTTTTGAAACTTTGTCTAGATACATATTATTACACTTGACTGTACTTAGTAAAAATCTTTCAGTAAATTAGATAAGCACGGGTTTCCTGAGCTGCTGTGCATCGTGAATGTCACTAAGAAACCCTGCTTGTATCTAGATGTTATTACCATCCGTGTTACCTGGTGTGCCGCGGCGGATAGCAGCGCCGAGTCGAACGGCGCGAAGGCGGCGGGCGGCGGCGGCGGCAGCGGCAGCGGCGCGGGCGCGCGCGGGCCGGCCAGCCGCGGCACCGACACGTACGGCGCCACGCGGCACGGCTCCAACGGCGTGCCGCCCCCCGCCACCATCAGACCTACAGACAGTAACATACCAAATCGGTACTTTATGTTGGTCGGGGTCACCAATGTGGAGAGAGGCCACAATAGAGAGATCTCTCTCCAGGCCAGTGTTGTGCCTGACGACCGAAATCCGAAGGAAGAGTGTCGGAAGTTGGATTTACGGATCCGCGGTGAGAAACTTGGTTAGCGCCATCCAGAACATTGTGACATTACTGGCGCTAGCTACTCGTGCGTCGAAGTAGTTACGTAGTCGATGTCTAGATGGCGCTAGGGTCGCTTCACTACAGTACCCATAGACTCTATGGGTACTGTGGGTATATGGCATAGAGGCATAGAGCAAATAAACTACAGCCGTGAGATATTAAATGCCAATCGAGTTTCTTACACCATCGCCTGATTCAAGTATCAAACCAATAAAAGTGTGTGAGACAGCAAGGCTAACCCGATTGGTATTCTAAGAGTTCATGGACTTTGGACATTTAATTTAACACATTCACTGCCACCGAAGCATTTATGCGTTTTCGTGACTTTCGCTCAGTGCCGCTGTCATAATTTTACAGGCATTTGAACGCACATGTGCGTCAGAGGCACCAGCTGTTGTTGAATGCGTTAACTCACACGAAATAAAATTAAGCCAAGCCAGATAAATAAAAAACAATCGCAAACAATTAGTGTTCAAAATATAATGTTCGTGGAAATATACTGATGTGTTGCCATAGTTGGATAGCCTTAATGTCGCTCTATAAGTATTTGTGTATTTTCTCTATGGTACCTATTGTTACGTTTTGGTCGACCTTAATACCTATAGTCTATGTAGTAGTGATTAAACCTGGCAAACATGACAGTTTCATACATTTTGACACTACTGGGGCCTTACCATGACGTCTTAATGTGATTCAATTCCGATTCAATTTTACATTTTAGCTGTCATTTTTGACACTTCTAGTATGGATCTGACAGCGAGCGATCCAACTTTTGTTCGGAATTGAATCGCATTAAGACGTCCTGATAAGGCCCCTGAATTGAACTTAAACCAATGAAGCACTGGAACTATAGCCCATGCCCTCTCATTCTGAGAGAAGGCCTGTGCCAGTGGAACGTATATAGGCTAGAGATGAGATGCTGATGATGATGATAGCTAAGAACCACCGCAAGGGAATTGGCTTTTGAATGAAATAAACCGCATCGAAATCCGTCTATCCGCTTGAGACCGACGATGCCAGAGACATACACACACACACACACAGACGTCGACATCAAACTTATAACACCCGTTTTTTTGCGTCAAGGGTTAAAAAGGAGAAGAACTCCAGTCGGACTTCAACTTAACGATAAAAATTACCACTCGGTTTTTTACTCTACTACGGCGAAGCCAGAAGAGATTTTGAGAGTTTATTTATGTATGGTAAGTATGTTTTTCACGTCGTAACACTAAAACGTATTGCACACAAATTACAACGTCAAAAATCCACCCCACCTAAATATAAATCTAAAAGTCCCTACCAAAACTATAATTGTAGACCCGTGTCGTAGACCCATGTCGTAGACCCTCTACGCTGGGTGTAACGTGAGTAAGTTTCTTTCGCGAATTCGCACTCAGCAACAAGGAAAATTACCGGCGAAGTATTTTACAGCTCTATGCAAACAAGATGAAGTCAAACTCTTCGGTTTGGGACAATAAGTTATTTGAACAAATGACTGGGCGAGAGCCGCCGCCGATTGGCAGAGACAAACGAGCATCGCGGCAAATCCGCCGAGATCCGTTCCCGAACTCCACTTAATTAAATTGATATTTAAGTAAAGCATAATTTGCTCGTAAATTAAGTGAGATTCGTTGTTTATAGCCGCCCGCCGGGCAAAGTATCAATTAATAAATTAACGCGGATCTGCTCGACTTAAGGAGGTGCTCGGCTCTCGCGCGATTCATTAATTTAATTACACTTACCTTACACCTTTCTCTTTGGTATTAGATTACCGAGAAGTGATTTTTATTGCTCTCTAAGGGCTTTGTTTGAAGGCGTGTTTTTATTAAACGCGGATAAACTGCTACTGAAAATCTCCTATCGATGTCATCTACTAGGTACTACTTAGGTATAAAGTGTGTGGATAGGTGTACACGTAAAATAGGTAGGAGAACGATATGTCAGGCGGGCGGAGGCGGGCGGTGGGCGGCGCGACGCGCGCTGTAAATCATAACCTCTCCGGTCGCCGTCGGCATTATTAAAATGGATGCTCCCTGCGCGTATGAGTTATTTCCATATTTGACACCGAATTACTTTCGAGAAGTGCCGACATAAATACGAGCGGGTGCGTCCGGCGCCCCCGCCGGAGACCGCCGTGCATTTATTTGATTAACTCTGAGTTGTTTAATTTAATCGAATTAGAAGGTCGGGGCTCCTCGCGCGCGTTATTTTAAAACGCTCGGAACATCTTTACAGCGGTTTCTGCGCCATAAAGTATCGCCGCCACCCTCGCGGAGCGAATAACTTTACAGTTTTATGAACAGGGGAACAATTAGGCGTCGGTGTATTCTTTTATTCTTGCTGCGATTGTTTTTATAGCGAGCGCCCGCGCCCGGCGGAGATTCATGTCTTCGTTAAAAATGAATTTTTAATTTTATGAAGATTTACTCAGAGATGCAGTTGGTAATCTTTATAATTTGTTACGTAGGTAGCTTAGACTGTTGGGTTTCTCAAATGGCCAATCCCATAATAATTAAAATTGAACATGATAATGGACATAAAGATCTATGCGTATTATTATGAACATGGTCATGTTCATGAGTACATGGACACTTGAAATAATTACTTTATCAAGAAATATTACTCAGATATACACCTATGCTTAACCTTAGTTTCAAAATTAGCAGTGTCCCATTAAACGGCTTTGGCAAAATCGAGACTACCCGAAAAGCAATGACGGCACACATTCAGCGACACTAATGACACGTCGCCCGTATCGATCACGAGAACGACGCCGCAAACGATTGCGTGGAGTAATAACAACATTGGGAATCTCGGCGCTCAGTCAAAGGGGCATAACATAACAAATAACCGTTTCATTTCACTTTACATGATTGTTCTCGTGTTAGCGGGGCGGCGGGCGGGGGGCACATAAGTTAATAAGACATTTAGCAGGGGACGGCGGGATTGCGTCCGAATGGCTCCCGCGGGGAATCATTTTATTCGATTCCGGAGAGCGGCTTTTTTCCGTTTTACGCTCCGTTTAGCGGTGCTTCTTCGGGGAGCCAGGCTGTCGGCTCGCGTTTGTCTCTGTGACGATATGAGCGGAGACGGGGCATTACCGCACGCACACAATTTGTGCTAAATTGATATTTTCTGCCCTACATGTCTTTGTGTCACTGGGGATGTGGGACAAATAATCCTACCAGACTTTAATGTGTTATGTTCCACAAATAATACCTTTTGAATCAAACACGTCACTTATGCCTAGTGTACTTATGTACCTAATAATTGAAAACTTAACGGGTAGTCATATTCTCTGCAAAATTTGAAGAAGTAATGTCTTCTTGCTTCTATAACTAGCCCCGAACCATGGATTTTGTCATTGCGCTGTAGCTTAAACACTGAGCCATGATTAATAAAATGTGTATACCTACTTATTTGTAAGTTGTGCTTAATGTTTTGACATCGCTCTACAAAGTCCTAATTGATTAAATATGTATCTCAGTCCTCGATGGCGTTCAAGCAGACTTATTTCACCAAAACAGACTACCTACACTTAATAAGCAGCTTTAACATCCTATGCACATAAAAATATGAAGTGCACATGAAACCGCGAGCGCGGCGGGCGAGCCGAGCCGCGAGCCGCTGTCCGATCACTCGCCCGCTAAGTGCGATCTGCAATTCCCTGAATTTATCGACTCGTATGTTCCGGTTCCCGCGATTTTTTGCCGCGCGGATTCCCGCCTCGACCCGCCATTTTAATTATTCATTCGCTTGAGTTATGGTCGAATTAAAAAACTGTTAGAGTCGGACCGGCGCCGGCGGGAGAGCGGTAATCGAGTTAGAGCAAGTCACGGAGAACACGTAACGCCAGTGCAGCGGCGAGTAGTGGAACCAGCAACTCGCACTATTTAGTGATGTACCGTGGAGCGCGCTCGGGTGGATTCATGCCGATTAAACGGCGGTGCCAACTCGCCGGGAACTAGTTTGCCAGAATCATTTGCAATTTGTAGTTTTCGACTACATTAAACTCGGTATTTAGTTCGAGGATGCGCTGTAAGTTTGTACGTCATAAATCTTATATGTAGATGCGAGGTCGAGTTCACATCGCACTGAATTGTTTATGGTAATGTCTTGAAAATAAATTAGAATATTTGCTGAAAAATATGTGGACGAGATCAACAGACAGAGGGAAGAAATTATGTGTTCTAAGTTTTATAAAATACTGGTGGTTGCCCGCAACTCCGCCTGCGCAGAATTCACTTATCGCTATCCCGCGGGAACAATGCAATTTTCCGGGATAAAAAACTATCCTATGTCCTTCCCCGAGACTAAAGATATCTCTGTTCCCAAAATTTTATTACGGCGGTTAGGCGTGAAAGCGAAACAGACAGACAGACAGAGTTACTTTTGCATTTATAATATTAATAGGGATTTCATATTAAATTCTATTATTATGGAACGTGACCATTGCAGAATTAGAAGAAAGCAAACTTAACTTACCTTTGTGCATTTGACTTTCGTGTTTTCGGCACTTGGCCCGCCGGTTCTGAAACCACACCTGCAAAACAAACATGATTTAGTTCACTTAATACATGGTCAAAGCATAATTTACTAATTATACACAAAAGAAGGAAACCATTCGTGATTGTCTTAACCCGTAGACTGCTACGTCTTGGGCTACGCCGCATTGTAGCGCTACGTAGCACTTGTCGAAGTTCAAGATTAAACCACGCCCAATAACTTAATAATTGCCATCGATCATTATGCGACTAAAGATGGATATTTACAGACAGGTAGGTTATAATCATGAATGTGACAACATTCTATTACTAAACGAAGTTTTGGCATAACTCGGTTATACCTATTTTCACTATAAGACTAGTATGTAGCTACATACCTAGGCGACTAAACGAAGCTCGGGGTTTTAAAAAATCAGAAAAACTAATTTCCCGAGAGATAAGATAAGTAGCTAGACCGATTTTACGCCGACAAAATCCTTTGGTACTATACAATACAATACAAATACTCTTTATTGAACACCACAAATCAGTGCAAAACAATACAGAAACAAAGAATAAAGTATACGTACAATAGGCGGTATGTAGCATATTTCAACGAAATCGTGAGAGCCATTTATGAGATCACGGAAATACATGTAGTAGGTATACGAATTGATTGTTTAAAGTTACATTCTTCCATGCTGGTCTGGGAGTAAAGAAAAAACAGTTGCTTCTCTTCCCGCGCAGATGGTAAAAGCCCATCGAGGGAATGGGCGAAAGTGTTAGGAATCATGTTATAGGCGATGCGGCTAGCAACCCATAACTGTTTTGATTTCTCTTTCCACCTACGCCCTTAATCATGATAAACGTGGCCTTAAGGTTTTGTTACCTTAGGCTCTGTCTACCCCATAAGGGATAAAGACGTGATATATGTATGTAAGTTAGGTACATAAGATAACACATAGAAGCCCATTGCTAAACGATATCAAACGACTAGATCTTACTACAAAAAAACAAATCATACTACCAGCGGATTTAATCTTTTTACCCCAACTACAAAGCAAACACAGGGATTGAATTTAGTTAAATTTGTAATCACCAAAACAAACGGGCGCATGTAATCCCACCCCGCTGGATGGTTGTCGCGTAATTGTATTACGCGCTGGGCACTGCACTGTACGCTGTGTACCTAATGTTGGCTGCCGGGTACAGCTACTGCACCGACTGAGCAAGTTGACTCGCGAGGCGACCGCACACATGGGGAGGGGGTAGGCGTTACATCGACAGCTCTTTGATGGATCATGTACCACTTGACTCCTGCATGGTACTGCGTGTATTCATCACTATGCAAATGCCAGAGAAAATGGAATAGTACTTATAATTTTTATTAGGTACCAGAAAGTCGATAAACACTATAAGTTGTTCTCTATTTTGCAGAAAGAGCTGTTGTGTAGACACCTAGATAAAAACGAGTTAAACAGTTTGCGATAAATCGACAAGCTCTTGATACCTTACCCCGGTGGCAACTCAACATCGCAAAAGCAATACAACAGCGAGGGCAACTGAATTTCGAGATGAATGCAGTCCTTCATACATCATTTTTTTGAAATTTCACACTGTTTAAAAGTATCCAAAATGTGCCAAAAATGTTTGTCTCAGCCAATCCTGGGCACCTGGCCAAAGTGATATACCGTCCAAATATGGTAGCCAGTGATTTAAAAACGTGGCATGGTATGTGGCATTTGAATATACACCTTACACCGTTGTATAATAAAGTCTGAGTGACGTAGGGATGCGATACAGTGTTGCTGCAGCACGTCGCGTCGACAAACAGCGTTAACCGCATTAGTGAGGAGGGCACGCGTCTGCCTGATTGCAACATACAGACAGAGTGATATATACGAATATACATAAAGTTAGAAGGCTATCTCCATCTTCTTGAAGTAGATTAATAAACTGGAACTGCTTTAAATAGTTATATGCTGTTGTCTTCAAATTTAGTAAATAGAAGTACAAATTAGGTTACGGTTGGGTACGTTTCGAATGTTACCTGGATATTTAACAGTTCAAACTCAAACACCAAATAATTATTATTACCTGGGTCAATTTCAACAGTACTCATTTTTTGTATCATTTCGGTGTGATCCCTTATATGTGTTTTTATTTTAGATTTTTAAATGTCAAACGATACCTTAGACTATTTTGCAAGACATATGTAAAAGGGAACCTGAAATCTTAAATAGTTTTTGAGTTATTAGAGGTCGAATTTCTAAACACACAACGGAATTATAAATGTACACCGGAATGAATGATACCTTACAACGGAATGATAAATATACACTGGGATGACAATATCAGCCCACTGGAATGAAATATAGACCACCGGAATTAAAGTAATAAACAGGGTTCCATAATCACGTCTTTAATTAAAAAAAAATACAGACAGACCTTAAGTAAGTGGCATT
Organism: Pandemis corylana; assembly: GCA_949127965.1. Classification (NCBI taxonomy): domain Eukaryota; kingdom Metazoa; phylum Arthropoda; class Insecta; order Lepidoptera; family Tortricidae; genus Pandemis; species Pandemis corylana. The sequence goes on along the minus strand of OX421851.1, from coordinate 12,566,506 downwards.
TTAATAGTCCTAAGAGCGAAAATTTGGTGCCGGTTGATGTTTTAAGTAGGTATTTCATCTCTTGGTAAACAACATTTCATGAATAGGTATTCATTTTGCAAACAACATTAGGCAAATTAACGATTCACAAATTAGAAATTGCATAAAACATTGGTTACTTGAAAAAACATCATAATTATGTTGTAGAATAGATATATGAGATTATTACCGAGGAATTATGCATGTATGTATGTATGTATATAACTCTTTGTTGTACATAAAACACAAGAACAAGATGAATACAGGACAGCACACATGCAAAAAGGCGAACTTATCCCTAAAAGGGATCTCTTCCAGTTAACCTTTGAACGATTTGAATTATTTGTAAATTGATCATTTTTAGGAATGACAGGTTTGTGAAATGAATAGTTTGTAAATCGTTGTTTGTTAAGAAGTGATTGTTTGAAAAATGTTGTTTATCAAATGATGATAAACCATCCAGTTATCAAATAATAATTGGATGCAGCATTATAAATTTATACACACAACAATATGTGTCATGTTTTCAATACTTGATAGCAATACACTACGCTTTCAAGTATCGTACAGGATTTATTATGTAATTAATAAACCTGAGGTAATATTTTGTACATAATTTTGCTGATATTTTATCTCCAGTTCCTTTATTTACGTTGAAATAGTAAAAAAATTATGAAAATGAGACTTTTTGAGGTTAGAATTTTGTTTACCAAATAGGACAGGTAAGAATGACATTACCTTACATAGACAGACAAAGATAAAAATAATTCTGTCTTTAGTATTTATTGTGTAGCTGCGAAAGAATCCTATATCGTATGTGAAAATCAACTGTCTAGCTATCACGGTATTCACGGTTCATGAGATTCACCCTGGTGACAGACAGACAGACGAACAGTAGTCTTAGTAATAGGGTCCTGTTTTTGCCCTTTGGGTACGGAAACCAAATTTTTAAACCCTTTTTGTAGCGCCCCCTGACGGCCTACAAGCGTAAATTTTATCTAAGAACATGAGCTGTGGTACAATAAAATAAGTTCAGTATTTGATTTTAGAAATTATGCTACGGAACCATATCATAATAATAAAGTGAAGCTACATTTGATGTCATTCCGGTTTTACTACACCGGAAACACCGGAATAAATATGGTGGAATGAGAAACTCGACATAAAAATAAATATTAAAAAAAAAGTAAGCCTCGTGTTCTTAAACTAATTAAACTCTTGAAATCAGGACTACATTAGACGTGACATATATAAATTTAAAAGAAAAGCAATACAAAATATAAAAGTTATGACTAACTCCGGAATGAAACTTTTTTTGTCCCCACACCATGGCGATGAGAAATACTCATGTTTTGCTCGGAAACGTTCGTCGTTACACACGTCTACTCTCGCCGAGGGCCGCAGTTCGACTATCGATCGCTCGGGGTGCGCGGGAGACGGAGGGGCTTAAGGGTCAAACTCGGCAAATAAATCGTTCCCAAAATTTGCCCGCGGAATGAGACCGTGTCTCCGGACAAATGTATATGCACATATTCAGAGGTTTACAAATGAGGTAAAAATCAGGTGATGTGCTTTTTTTGTTACCTGTTTATATGGTAATAAAACAAAGGTAATTTTTTTTTGTTGTCACGCATAGTGTTCGACTTATCCAGCATTTTGTAACTAAAACCGGCTCCGGGACAACCCACCTCGATGAGAAATACGGTCTAAATATATTTTTTTAAATGATTAAATAACATAATATTTTAATTTTAGCTGTTGCCCGAGGTAGACAATAGGGGGCTGTTTCCTAAAAAAAATAGTTCTACATTATCAAAGCCTTCTGCACCTGCGTTTTCAGTCTTGCCATCAAAATTTACTGCTTGGGAAATTGACCCACCTATGTAAAATTGGAATTCGTTTAGTGGAGAATTAACTTAATTAAATTAAATAACAAAACTAAGCGGTCGTAATTTTCAGTCAACATGAACCTTTCCCGAACCTGCGCAAACAACATTTGGTTACGAACAAATTCATGTACACTCGGCAACGAATATACTATTTAGGTAGGTACAAATAGTTTTTCTTAGCATCTATTTCATATATTTATTAATTGCTATGGAATGGAAATATTATTCTGCCGCAAGTGTATAACGCCAAAATTGAACAAAGTTTATGAGCACTAACTCGCCCCTTATTCATGAATAAAAAGTTATGAACTTCTTATAGTGAAATGTATGTCTCGCCTACCTGTGTCTGGCAGAGGTAAACGACAAAGTGATAGATATAGATAAACAAAATAAATGTTAAGTTACTAGTAAGATAAGCTTAACAATAAGCGTTAATTAATGAAAAGGGTAAGTTAAAGTACATTCAAATGTCAAACAAGCTACCCTATACTGTATATTTAAATATAGATTTTATTTCAACACGAGTAATCCAGTCCTAGATAGGATTGTTAACTAATGACATCACCTGCTATTTTAAAGCAAAAAAGCACCATTTTCGAAGTAAAAGATGTGGGTCAAACTAAAGTTGCGTTACGTTGTCTCTACCCATTACGTACCTAAATAATTTTGGTGCGAAAACGTGGAATAGGTAGTTCATGTATGTATTAAAGGCAAAATTTCACAATGAATGAAAAGATTTGTCCTAAATATTTGTAATAATTTAATATCCGGTACCGTGGTGATAATGTGGCCGAGTGTACATTTGTGGTACGTACTGTACAGTCAGCTCAGCCGAGCGACCAATACGCTAACTAGGGGCGCATTCATTAGTACTGATTACATTAGACAATGCTAAACGACAAATAAACAGACACCCCAGTTTATGTAAAACTGTCGTCGCTTCGCTTAACTCATAATTTAATCACAATAATTCGAATGTTGTTGCATTTTGTCGGTTTTTAGCACTACCTGAGCTGAGCGGTAATTGAATCTGGCCAATAAAAGTTTTCTATGGTTACCTCGAAGCAATAGAAGGGCACTGTAAATACTACATAAAATTATGCGCCATTTTTACTACGTGTACCAACTTTTACATGAACTTGATATCATATTTTATGCGCGAACTGGGAGTCGGATTTGAAATTTACCATGAGATATTCGGCAAGGAAAATACTATAATAGTGAATATTGAATAGTTGATATTATATTCTAGCAAAGTAGGCATTTAATGTGCTTTTTTTAAATGACGGCATAAGTATAAGTAATTTACATAATTCTTTTTCAGGAGGTTAAAGTGCGATTCAAAAAGGGTTAAAAAAATACTCGTTCTGATCATTAATATTCATCCCTCATATTTTATTGGAATGATATTGAGACGTTATTTAGGTTATAATTAAGTTCTTCAAGGTTGTAGTAGTAACTAACTTCGTTTGCACTAACTCGACTTTACAAATTCCTACGAATCTATTATTTTCTTAAAGGGCCGGCAACACACTCTTAACGCTCTTTGTTATGAGACACATAGACGGCGGTGATTGCTTTTCATCATGCTCGTTTGCCTAACTAATAATAAAAATCCAATTGTTTTAATAATGACTGCTATTGACTCGGCCAAAAGTAGCTACAGCAGCAAGACCGTAACAACAGTGAAATAATCATCGATTACAAGTTATTTAACGACCACATGAGATTTTAAATTTCTTTTATGAAATTAAGTTAGGTACTGCTTTCGATTGCCCTACGATTGACCTACACTAAAACTTTTTATTGAAAAAAAAAAAAAACCAAAACGCTCCAGATTTCATCAAAACAAATTCCATTGTCAGATAGAGTCCGATCAGATTTCAATAAATCTCAGCGAATTGACGCTAGTGAAGACGCATGCCGCCGGCCGTTTATCCACTTACTAGCACTTAACGCTAACGGCGATACATGGCCGATAAAGATCACTTGTTGGACGCTCACAGCTAATTACGTGCATTAGCAATGAGGGGGTCAGACGGCGCTGGTAATGAAGAAATGTCATAGCATGAACATAATAAGGGTGATGATATTGTTTATTCAGTGTTAATCTGAAACTAATGTATCGGTTTGTAGGGTGTCCGGTGTGCGATCCTCTAAATGAAACTCGTCTGATAAGTGATCATGATCACTGTAAGTGTAGTTATCGCTGCACTAAGATGCAATCATAACTTGATCCCTTTTCTCGAAGGTAATACACAGAGTCATGTGTCTGATGAACTGGTCAACACACAACCAACAATATAAGACACCTGACTCCGTAGAATACATGCCAGCGAAAGAGTCTAGTTGTGATTGCATTCCGAGCGCAGCGAAAAGTTCGCAAGAGTTTCTTTCAGAGGATCAGTTTTTTGAACATCTCCAACCCAAGTCGTTAGGCCCACTGTTTAAATTGCCGAGTATAAGTAGTGGTGCCCCTATAGTAAAGCGTTACCAGCTCTCTGGCGCCATTTACTCCAAGCCAGTACTTATGGTTCGACAGTATTAAGGTAGTTCCACAAAAATCAAGAAGTTACCTGCACCCTGGCCTCGCTGAGCCCGAGTCTCTGGCTGAGCTCTTCGCGCATGAAGGCGTCCGGATAGTGTGTCTCGTCGAACAGTCGCTCCAGCTCGCCCAGTTGTTCCAGCGTGAAGTTCGTGCGCGAGCGCCGCTGCTTGCCGCTGCCACCGATAGAGTTTGATGACTTGTCTGAGACGTCTGGGAAGCACACAAAAAGCTGAGTTAGAAATAATTTTACCTTTAATAAACGAGTATTTTCAGTGGCGTATCTATTAGATGGCAGGACTGGTAAAATGCCACGGGACCCAGCTCAACGGGCTTCTGGACTGGCTTGGCCTACACTGAAGGGACCATGATGCACTTATTTTTTTTATAAATGAAAACTTACTCAGCAAAACAGTATACACCAAAGCACTGAGTAAGGCAAAAACAAGCAAGATTTTAAAAATACAAAATACATAAGTCGCCTCCCAGACAAAGTTGTATGAAAAGTAACCCATTATTTTTGCTCGTGAGTACATAAACACACAAACAAGTATTAAAATAAAAAGAAACACATCCTAATTACTATTTTGGGAGTTTCATAAGTTTCACTACCCTAGGTAAAGCGACGGAACACTACACCTTCCGGCCAGAAGTCGGCGCATAGGAACTCTGCTGGTGCTTCGCACGCACTTGGAGTTTAGAAGAGTTAAAATTGTTGGCGATTGGTCAAGTATACTAAAGAAGGACCCATCTAAGTTTATGGATTACGTAGTATATTTTATCTGTGTTTCGTTTCGTGAGTCATAGACGGTTCTGGCTGAAAATCAGTGCTGCAGGTGCCTATAACACCTCAGCGTAATGCTGAGCCAGCGACCGTTTCACTTTTGCGAAGACCCACACAACGCTGATGTTCTATTTTTCATGTTGTGTTTTTTTTCTTGTTTATTTTCTATAAAATTGTGTATATTCTCTTATATTTGTGTGTCTTGCAAAAAGGAATAAATGTCTTCTTTCTTTCTTTCTTCCTAATAAATCTCCTTAGACGTTATGGTTACGCCACTGAGATTTTTGTTCTTCAATGGTTCATATCTTTTAAATTACCTATTTCGACGTTTCGAAGACATAAACGCGGCCATGGTCACGACTACATTGAAGTGTAGGTTATCACGTTCTACGCGTTTTTCGAACAACGGCGATCACTTAGCAAAAAAACAAGAAATTGTATTTTTTTTCTACGACATTATCAACCATAATCGGCATTCCAAAGAAGATATTATCGCTAGTAGGGTAGACCGGGGACAATAGAAACAAGCCATAAGTGAAACAAGTCAATTTTTTTGAAAACTATTAGCTACGCGTACGGCACAACACTCAGTAGATACACGCGGTTGGCCATGGCTGAATACCTGACCAATAGCGCTAACCTGAGCAATTAGGATTTTTGAAAGGGGCTTCTAAACGGGCCATGTTTTGCTGCAATTTGTGGCTGCACTATTGGCAACTAATTTCCCGGCCATCACAAAAATATTTTATTGCAACTGATGGCCGAGCAATGTATGGCTGGGCAATGTGTGCATTTATGTCTGCAATAGTATGGCTCATGATGCAGACGCTTTAAACGGGCTACACAAACCGGCAACAATGGCTGACGAGATAACACTTGTGGCGGCAGATTATCTTATTTTAAAAAAGAAGCAAAAGAAAAACGAGAGGTTGTGGATTAGACCTTATTTAAATAGGCGTGAAACTTTGGATAATTTGAGTCTAGAAGTAAGCCTTGATAGTAAATTATTTAAAAACTTTACGAGAATGTCAAAGGGTGATTTCGACTTTCTTTTAAATAAAATAGGACCAAATATTAAAAAAAAAGATACAAATATGAGGACAGCAAATTGTATATTCCGGTTTTTATATCCCACAACTCAGGGTGTAAATGTACTTCATTAATGAAGTCAATAGTTATCTCATTAGACCACGTAGAAGTCATTTTTGCAGCATACCCTCCCTCGATAAATAACAATAACAACTCATGCAGCTGATCGCAAAGCACTGAACATAGCATCACGGCGTCATTCACAGCAAACTTCATGTCATGTCGCGTAGAAAAAGATACACTGTGTCATAAACCAAGAGAGCGACTGAAACAGCAATAGAACTGGCCGAGCAATATTGCAGTAAAATCGATCGCCTAGCGATCGTCCGGCAACCCATCGGGGCAATATCGGCCATAAGTGTCAATACGAAACATGTTTGGCTATATGGCCGGGACATTACTGCAATATTGCGTAGTCTGGCTGGTATTGCCTGCAATGTTGCCGGGCCACTGTGTTGCAGCCACAAATTGCAGCAAAACATGGCCCGTTTAGAAGCCCCTTTAATAATCGAGGAACTGCAACTCTTTTATTTTTATTTCCTATCATTAATTAGAAATAATTTTTTAAATGCTCGATATGACATTTGTGAGATTTAACGGCCGATAAGCTCTGTTGCCTAGAACTAGCTTGTAATAAAAAAAAACTACGTCAACTGTCACGTTTGACATTGTCAAAAAATACCGCGGTTCTGTTTATTTGCATTTGCGTGTAATCAGTGTTAGCAGTGTGTTTTTAATAATATTTCAACGACCTCAGCACAACCTCCTGCCTTTCGATATTGCCGCACTTCTCTACGACCTTTGCACGATATTTGGACTACGATTTCAGCTACTATCGACGACTTAGGCACTTCTTCTTGGACAACGTTTTTCTGCTTTACGGCGACCCCCGCCTTGACTGTTGGACTGATTTTTTTAATACTGAGGCTTCGCTATTGATCACAAAATGAGCGAATTTGTACGAGCGGATTCAAGAAACTTGCCACACATGGATATGTTCATGATATTGGAATATTTCTACACAAACGATAAGCACAATGTTGCTGAAATAAGAGGTGTGAAGACACTCATGTACGTACTGACGAATTTCACAAACATTCTGATGCATATAATAATCATGATTACAAATATTTAACACATACATACATAGTGTATTGTTGTACATCAAATTAAATCAAAATCATTTAAATTTGGTTACAAATAAGCCTGTGCCCAGCAGTGGGACATAAATAGGCAGATGATGATGATGAAAGATCTTGTGTTATAATGTTTTCCATTGCATTTTAGGTCATCAAGAGGTGGTTATGTTGATAACGCAGTAGGTTATGTGGAAATTAAAAGAGGGAACACTGAATGCTTTGTCAGGGCCAAAGTTGTTCCGGAGCACAAAATAAGGATGAAATATTATCTTGTGACTATTCATTTAGAAGAGGCGAATAGTAATATAATTGATGCAACATGTGATGTTTGTTCTGCATCAGCTGGTAAATACTTACACTATAGAGTAAATATTTATGGTTATTGAAGATTATATTTTCATTGATTTGTTTTACTTTCAGGTGGATGTAAACACACATTGGTGGTGTTATATTGGTTACAAAAAAAATCTACAGAACCATAGCTAGTGAGGGAACACAGCCAATATCCTCCAAGGATATTTTTCCACCCAAGAAAAGAGGAATAGAACTAGGACCAAGAGATCCGGAGAAACTCAATGCATTTTATGAAGAATGTAAAAAAAGAAAAATTGAGGACTTTGATTTTGTCATTTTTACCGGATCATGATAATGGTTTAACAAAATGGTGTACATTTGACATGATACTTGATTTTACAACTAAAACTAATAATCACAGTTTTGAAAATTTTAAAAGCAATGTGTCTGTGACCCAATTTGAGATGGTGATTTTTTTCATAATCTATCACATCAGGTATCGTTGGATAGGTCTTTCAGAAATATTTTTGTTAACAAGTGTATATTTATAAAAATAAGGACTAATTTGTACATTTTAAAATAAAACAAACAAAAATTATTGTATTTTTATTATGTCACCTTGCAAATTGACTAAAGCACATTATAACTGCTTCGTCCACATATCAACCAAAAATATGTTTTAGGAAGACCAAGATACATTTTGAAGTTTCCTTAATAATTCTTAAGATATGTGTACGTCCTGACATATTATTCCCTTCCTTTTGTCTCCTTGGTTGAGCTTGACGATGAGGGGCTCTGGGTTCATATCACGTCGGTGTTGATGAACGACTTGCAGTTGAAGATGACAGCTTGCTTGGCATGATTTTTTCAGTAATATTAGCTGAACAGGCTACACATTTTACTGATGGTTTCACCAAAATCATATATTCAAACAAAGCCATTGTTTGAATATATGATTTGGGTCCGAGTCGAAAAATCACACTGGAAAAAAAGAATCAAATTAATTTTACAAACCAGTCCTTTATAATAACTACTAGCTATTATATTGTTTTACACTAACAATTTTGTCAAAATTTTTACTATTTTGGGTTTTTGGTTCCTACCATAGAAAAATTGTTATCACTCAATCTGTCACTTAATTTTTCTTTTTATACAGGTACATAATTTTACCTCTGAATCTGGCACGGTCCCAGGTATGTTGCAGTAACTGCTTTGAGCCAGATCTTTTGTGTTAGGCTGCTTTCATCATTCAACATTTCCTAAAAATAAGCACATAACGAAGTACATATCAGCGTCCAATTTACACTTAATTTTTTGCCTTAAGAAGAGGAGAGGATTCACCAAAGAAAACAATAGGCGTAGCAATGAACTAAGGTGAATAAATTGTTCACATCTTTTTGTAGTTAACTGTACAATAATGGCAAGGGATAAATATCCTGTGTTTACATTCATAATAACACATTGAACATTTAAATAACCTTGTTAATTAATATAATGAAGAAAAATTACAAATTATAAAATAAGACACCTAGCTGACACTTACAATCTCATGGTATGCTTTGGTTAATATCAAGTTTGCAGTATTTTTTAGGTGTAATTAGCCAGATTTACTTTGGTAGCAATCTTCCTCAATCTGTAAATATAATAAAAGCATTTTACTAGATTCAATAATCTTAATTTCTTACAACAACATTAACTGCAATATACTCACATTGATATGTTCCTCACAGACATATGACTATATGAGTTCCGTTTCGGACAGTTCATTTCTAGAGCTTGGCACCAAGTCGCTTGTAAAGCCTTTGTTAAGCTCAAATATTTGGAAAATCCCGTCTATACTTCTTATATGACGGTACAAAGCATTGGAGTACATCCCTGTAATACTTAATTTCCTCTGCAGTGCTTTGGGGATCGTCCAAATCCATTACACTCGTGTGGAAGTACAAAAGTCCAAGAAGCAGTGCCTAAGTCGTGGAAAGTAGCTGAAATCGTAGTCCAAAATATCGTGCAAAGGTCGAAGAGAAGTGCGGCAATATCGAAAGGCCGGAGGTTGTGCTGAGGTCGTTGAAATATTATTAAAAACACACTGCTAACACTGATTACACGCAAACGCAAATAAACAGAACCGCGGTATTATTTTTTGACAATGTCAAACAGTTGACGTAGTTTTTTTTTTATTACAAGCTAGTTCTAGCCAACAGAGCTTATCGGCCGTTAAATCTCACAAATGTCATATCGAGCATTTAAAAAATGATTTCTAATTAATGATAGGGAATAAAAATAAAAGAGCTGCAGTTCCTCGATTATTAAGACGTCGACTGTCGAAAAAAAATATAATTTGCACCTCGTCCAAAAACTTTACTTAGCCAATTGTGCCGAAGATATTTAGTGTTTCAATTGACAGTCATGTGAGGTCAAATGAACTAGTCTGCTCCATTATCTTTATTAAGTTTATGGTCAAATAACTATAGGCGGTAGACCTTTCAAGTTCATCTTATTTAGGGACCAGATAACTAACCTTGAAATAATTTAGGTGTACATCTTTCTAACCATAAAAATAAACAAGTTACAGGCGGTTAAAGTCAAATCGTTTCAATTTTCCCCGGTCTACCCTATTGTCTAAAATTATACTTTTTCCCTTAACGTATAAGTACACTGGCCTCTGGAAGTATGTTTTTTTCTGGGTTGTTGTCTCGGTATTTATTTAGCTACAGTTCTTGCAACATGTTCCAACTTTTCAATAGACCCTGAACGACCAAATGCACCTTATAAAAATAAAAGTGCTAATATTTTTTCTACCTTTTACTCTCCGAATGCATCGCCTCACGTTCGGTTTAAGTGTTAATTTTATTAAAACACTTTAAATCAGGGGAGGGAATGCCGTTACTCGAATCCTTGAGTCCCTTGGGCGTCGTCGAAGGGGTCTGCAACCCCCGCGATCTTATTTCTGAACGAAATGTTTTTATTTTATTTAAATATTTGTAAATGTAATAAAGTTATTCAATAACTTATAGCAGGTAAGTAATATTTAAACTTTCATGGAAACCGGAGAATGAATTAAGAAGTTGCGAGAGCCATTTGCATCAACTCGACATAAATGCGGCCACGCGCAGTATAGGGTTCTGTAGTTGTCTGTCACAATATTATTATGTGAATATCAAACATAATTTTTATTTATCATTTTTATTCGAAACTACTATGAACATAGTTAACGGTTTCAAGTACATTTTATAAGTTGGTCGACTGGTTGGCTAACTTAGCTGTGATACTTTTCTTTTAAACTTCATTATATATACTACCACCACAATTTTGTTCACTATCCAAGTACAACCGTTTAGCTGGTAAGGGGGGGGGGGGGCGGGACACTGACTAACGATAGTTAGAACTTTAAAGGTTAATATTTCGCAAATGGATTTCTGAATCGTTTTTTTTTTTACGACTGTGTCGGCGTATTTATTATGTACACCTATGCCAAATTACACCTTTTTAGTACTAAGAATCTCTGAGCTAATCCGCGGACAGACAGACAGATGGATATTATGGACATATACCTAGCGAAACTATAAGCGTTCCTTGTTGACTACGATTAGTGTTATATTACATTTAGTAAATAATTAATTGCCTTCGACTAAACTCTGAAACGAAACTAATGACCATTCGTAGTGCGACACCTGTCAGACACTTCAGAGTAGATATTATAATAATCCGGAGAGGGAGATAGGATACCTACTTTATCTCAGAAAATCGCTCAGTTCCCGCAGAAAACCGCATGCGAAGTCTGCGTAGCAACTAGAATTAAACAAAAGTGTTAGAAATAGTGTATGTAGCATACCCTTTACATGTTTATGGTGTAGTCTACGACTCATTGTTTATACTCTACAACCGTATCCGGTTGTCTGTCTATTCCTTCTTGTCTTACGCTCTGGTCTGTGAATATGGCTCTGCATAGGTTGTTACGAATAACCCAAGTATTTAAGATTTATTATATTGTGACAGCAAATAGTTAACACTCTATGAATTCTATCTATATTCATCCATTACTTGACGTGACGAATTGTTGTATAATTTGTGATAAATTAAAGACTGCAATTTGTTGAGCCCAAACATATTTTTATTTCCGACACGATCCTTCGTTGCACTCTGACGCGGAGCCCTGCGCCTTCATCCTGCTCATCAGGTTTTGTGCCCAGATTTGAGTGCTCGAGGAAACAAACCAAAGAAAGGTACGTCGGAAATTGTCATTTTTTTGAGGTTATTAACACTGCCCTCGTGTTATAACTTCCTTCGTTTGCTCAACCAACATCACAAATATCACAATAACGTCGTTAAGGATGCCGTCACACAATGAAAATAATGGACACATTCCCGTCGAGAAGCTGGATGGCTTAGAAAATTATTCGAATTGGAAATTTGCCATGAAGATGCTTCTTGCACTGGATGATCTTTGGGGCTGTGTGGAAGGAGGAGATACCGATGCGTCCCGCGACAGCCGCGCTTTAGCAAAGATATGCTTATCAATTAAGCCCGCCTTGTACCAGTACGTGCGAGATGCCACGTCGGCAAAGGATGCCTGGAAGAAGCTTGCCGATACCTTCGAATCAAAAGGTCTGTACAGGAAGGTGCTTTTGTTACGCCAACTGCATAAAATTGAATATAACCAGTACGGCGGCATGTCTGAGTATATCGAGGCAGTCATGCGGCTCGTTCAACAGCTCGCTGATATAGGCAAGAAGATAGACGATGATGAAGTTGCAGAGATCCTGCTGAGTGGATTGTCGCAGGAGTTCGACAACCTGGTGTCAGGCCTGGAGACCGCCTGCCTCACAAGTAAGCTGACGGTGGAACTTGTGCGTACCAGATTACTGCAAGAGGAACATCGAAGGAGTGCGAGTGACCAGGAGGGAGTGAAGGCCTACTACCTAGGAAGCAAGAAGAAGAAACCATCGCCTATGTTCTGCCAGTTCTGCAAGAAGAGCGGACACACTATCAAGCGTTGCTTCAAACGTAAGAAGGAGCTGAAGAACAATGAAGAGAACCACACTATGCTTGCATCAGCCATGGTATGCAGCGGCAGCAGCAGCCATGACTTTGTGGTCGACTCCGGTGCTTCCCAACACATGATAGCTAATAAGGAGCTACTTGAAGAGCCTAGAGGTAAAAATTCTACCATTTATATAGCTAATGGTAATAAGTTGCAAAGCAATTGTACTGGTAGGATCTCTTTGTGCCCTAATATTAGTCTTGTAAATGTTCTCCATGTGCCCGATCTCTCCAGCAATCTACTGTCCGTTAGTCAGATTACTGACAAAGGTTATACTGTCATTTTTAATAGGGATCATTGTAAAGTCTTTGATAATATTAAAGTCACTGGCAATCAAGTCTTAGTTGCTCCTAAGGAGAATGGTCTGTATAAATATAAGGCTCAAGCGCGACACATCCTTGAGGAGGAGTCTTCCAAGCTCTTGCAGACTAGGCAAGAGACAGCGAATGCTCACGCTGTTTCGACTTTGCCAATGGATCTGATCCACAGACGTCTGGCTCATCTGTCTGAACAAGGTATGAGAATTCTTGGTGATGGGAAGAAATGCATGAACCTTCTTTTTCAGAAAGAAGACACCATCAATGGTAGTTGCGAGCCGTGCCTGACTGGCAAGATGGTGCGAGCACCATATCCTGCTGTCAGTGCGAGGCGCACTACCCAACCTCTTGAACTCATCCATTCAGATGTGGCTGGACCTATGCAAGTCGAAACTTGGGGTGGAGCTCGTTACCTTTTGACCTTCACAGACGACCATACCCGGAAGACATGGGGCTATCTCATGAAACATAAATCAGAGGTGAGTTCACATTTTATTAATTTTAAAACTATGATAGAGAAACAATCTGGTTTATTAATAAAAATTTTGCGCAGTGACAATGGCCTTGAATTTAAAAATAATAAATTGGCCAATTATCTTAAAGACCATGGTATTATACACCAAACCACTGTGCCTTACAATGCTGCTCAAAATGGAACGGCGGAACGGGCTTTTAAAACGATTTTTGACAAAACTAGGGCTATGCTGCAGGAGTCTGGCCTGTGCAATCGCTACTGGGGAGAGGCAGTTATAACTGCCATTTACCTGAAAAATAGGTCTCCTACCAGAGCGCTTTCAGGTGGAATTCCCGAGAGTTTATGGACTGGGTCTCCAATAGACATCAGTCATTTACGTGTCTTCGGGTGTACTGCTTATGCACATGTTCCTAGTCAAAAGCGTCAAAAACTTGATGCAAGAGCAAAATCGTTGATCTTTGTTGGTTATGGTGAAACTTTTAAAGGATACCGTTTGATTGATCCCACTAAGCCTCACAAAGTAATACAGTCCAGATCTGTTATTTTTAATGAGGATAAATTTATAGGAAAACATGACAGTTGTAAAAAGACTTGTGCAGCCAATTTTTATAATTATTGTATCGACCAAGAAAAAGATAAATCAGCTGAGTGCTCATCCTCTTTATACAATGTTTCAGGTGCAGAGACACCGACGCCACCAGCGTGGTCGCCGCTCTCTGAACTGTATTGTACGGGCGATGAAGGTGCAAGTGACAGTCACGGTGATGAAGATTGCGTCCCGAGGGGCGCCTTGTCTTCTCTGCCGAAGTCATCATTTGATGATCATGACGACGGTGATGAAGTGGTTGCTCCAAGGGATACCATGTCTTCTCTGCCGAAGTCTGCGCCAACTGAGCCGACGTTGCCGGCCGTTTCCGACACGTCTCGTTCACGTCCCATACGTCAAACACGAGGTAATGTGCCACACCATCTCAGAGATTACGATTTATCTATGATAGCAGAAGGCTATTCGCCAGATGAGCCTACATCATATCGCGAAGCCGTGCAATCATCTGAAAAAGATGAATGGCAGAGGGCAATGCGGTGTGAGTATGACTCTTTAATTAAAAATAAGGTATGGATCTTAGTAGATAGACCTACAGATGAAAACATTGTCAAGTGTAAATGGGTTTACAAGAAAAAGCTTGACACCTCAGGTAAGCCTGCCAAATTTAAAGCTAGGCTGGTAGCCCGTGGCTTTAGTCAAGTAGAGGGCATTGACTACACGGACACTTTTGCACCTGTTGTGAGACATAGCACACTGAGAATATTGTTTTCTATTGCTACAGAGTTAGACCTAGACATAGACCATATTGATGTAACTACTGCATTTTTAAATGGCGAATTAAACGAAAAAATTTATATGGAACAGCCTTTAGGTTTTAAAAACTGTGATAAGGTTTGTTTGCTTAAGAAGAGCTTATACGGCCTTAAGCAAGCAAGTCGAATGTGGAATATCAAAATACATGATTTCTTAGCTCAAAATAACTTTGTTCAGAGCAAATGTGAGCCATGTATTTATACAAAGAAGACAAAGACTGAATATATTATTATAGCTTTGTATGTCGACGATTTTTATATATTTCACAATAATTGTATTAATAATATTTTACAACTTTTACAGAACAATTTTGAAGTTCGACATTTGGGCAAATTAAATAATTGTCTAGGAATGAATGTTTGTAGAGAAAATGGTATCACAACTCTAGATCAAACTGAATACATAAAGCGTTTATTATCCAAATATAATATGTCAGATTGCAAATCTGTTTCAACGCCTTTACCAGTAAATTGTAAATTGCAAAAATCAAATAAGACATGTTTAGAAGATGAAGTCTATCAGTACAGACAGTTATTAGGAAGCTTAATGTATTTATCTGTCTCTACCAGACCGGACATATCTTTTGCATGTAGCCAACTTAGTATGTTTAACACATGTTTTGATGAGAATCATTGGCGCATGGCGAAGCGTGTGCTCCGTTACCTAAAAGGTACTATAAATTATGGCATTTGCTTCACAAAAAGCAATAATTTTAATCTTACTGCATATGCTGACGCAGATTGGGCCAATGACCTTTCAGATCGCAAGTCCTACACTGGCTTTGTAATTAAGTTAGGATCTAATGTAATTAACTGGGAGGCAAGAAAGCAACAATGTACTTCTCTTTCAAGTTGCGAATCAGAATACGTAGCTCTTGGAGATTGTTGTAAGGACATATGTTTTGTACGAAATTTCTTGACAGAAATTATCGACAAGACTTTTGACACTGTCATTTATAATGATAGCCAAAGTGCTCAAAAATTACTGTTAGTCAAAGAGCACTCCCACAAAAGAACTAAGCATATAGATCTAAGGTATCACTTCATCAAGGATCTTATTCAAAAAGGACACTTAAATGTAAGGTACTTGCAGACTGATAAAATGGTAGCAGACGTTTTAACAAAACCTTTATGTGCTGAAAAACATTGTAAATTTATGCATGGACTTAATGTTAAACCTTTGAAATGTTAATAATAGTTTAACTTCTCTACTTATCTTGGTATTCTGTGATACTCATTCCTTTCTTGTATGATTATAAATGCATTTCTTTTATTACATTTATGTCTATGTGTTTTTCACTAGACTAAGCTTGCAGCATGTAATTAGCTATAAGTATGTTTTATGTAGAGCTATACTTGTAGAGTTTTTATTCGCATGTAAAGTGCAAGGAGGAGTGTTAGAAATAGTGTATGTAGCATACCCTTTACATGTTTATGGTGTAGTCTACGACTCATTGTTTATACTCTACAACCGTATCCGGTTGTCTGTCTATTCCTTCTTGTCTTACGCTCTGGTCTGTGAATATGGCTCTGCATAGGTTGTTACGAATAACCCAAGTATTTAAGATTTATTATATTGTGACAGCAAATAGTTAACACTCTATGAATTCTATCTATATTCATCCATTACTTGACGTGACGAATTGTTGTATAATTTGTGATAAATTAAAGACTGCAATTTGTTGAGCCCAAACATATTTTTATTTCCGACACGATCCTTCGTTGCACTCTGACGCGGAGCCCTGCGCCTTCATCCTGCTCATCAAAAAGCTTTAAGTATTATCTCTTTAGTCAACCACGTAGTTCATCCTTATTAATCTGACGCAAGTAGTACAACTCGCTGAACGGGCCCGAACTCCCGCGCCGGGACACGTCTTTATGGACGGTGACGAACGAGCGATACGTTTAAGAGTCGTTTAGACCAATTTAGCAAATTGGGAAGCTCTCCTTTTTATACGGCAATTATGTAAATGGAGGGATTATCCGAGTGTGGGCGGTGCTCAGGCCACACCCTCTCCCCTTTCGCCCTGAGGCCATCGGAGCTCCTTAGACGCGTAACGACCTGAACGGTGATTAATTATCGAACGGATACCCCCGCGACTGTGATTTATTTGATAGAGACGTCCCGGGATATCCATTAAGACTTATTCATTACGTTTGTTCGCGCGTTGTTGCGCTAATCCGAGATCATTTCGGATTTATTTAAGTGCGCTTGTTACCCATACTTAATTATTGCCAGCCTCATGAAGAAGTCGATAACTAGTCAACTGTTCAAAGCTGATACAATTTTTCCTGCTGAAAAATAATCAGCAAAACGCGATTTTGCTGCGATTTTAGTTTAGTGCTGACTGTGTTTGTTTTGTACAGATGAAGAGAGAAGGAAATGTGAGGTCGACCGGTGGAAAGTGTGCTTGTTGTGCGAGTAAAAATGCTAAAGGATGTCATAAAGGATGACTCATTTGAGTCCTATAATAATTGTAATATGAGCCTTAACGCAATGTACAATAGTAAAAAGACTGGTTTTGATGCTAGAGGATGTGTCTGTCGTGATAAACTGTTCTTTGTTACGAACCCCGAGGATCTCGCTCGGGGAGCTCGATTGGTTTGAACATTGATGCGAGTGCATCCGAGGGGTGTCCCCCATAACACCCCATTGAAGACTGGAAAGGAGCATGCGTGGAGTTTGGTGAGCTTGAGAAGCGGGACAAAGCACCATCGTGAGTGGAGTACCCTGGAGACACGTAGGGCCTGGCGTGTCTGGCAACCGGAGGTGATCCAGACGGGGCGCCTATAAAGCGGGTACTAAGTGGCATGTCTCACCAACAGTTCATCTCAATCACACAGAATAGTCAAATATAATAGAGAAAACGACACCATCGTCTGGCACTGACATTATATGGTCTAATAGATACTGATTCACATACATTTGTCCTAACTCACTTTGTCGCGAAGTAACGCGACCTTTAATGATAACTTAGCGTTAGGGGAGCTCTGAATTGAGCGGCCGAAGTTGAAGTTGCTCATGACAACGTAGAAACCCTGAACAGATCACAGGGGCAGTGGAAAATGTGTGTTTCATGTATAATATATTATGTATTTAGTACTTGGTGTATTGATATATATTCTTAATTGCACCACCTGCTCGGATTTGTTCTGTTCTGTTCTCCGGTCCATTGTGGTTGCCTGGAAGAGATCGATCTGTAGCGATGGGGCCGCCTATTGTTGCCTTGTAATATTCTGTAGGTATACCTTTTTTTCTGTTTGGTTGTTGTATGTGGTGTTCAATGGAGAGTTATTGTATTGTATTGTTACTCTGGTGAGAGTGAACCAACCAGGAAGAAGAGGGATGCAGCTATGGAGGCAAAGGAAAGATTGTCGAATGGCTGCGTTAACTATTTATCCTATTATAAACAGCTATATCTCGGCTTGGGGAGTGTCGCGGAGATGCGCGAATTGGACCGAACGGGGAGTGAACGTCTGAGCTGTCATTGATTCTGTATGTTGGTGTCACTGACTGGGTGTGACAGATGACAATCATGAGAACGAGTTGAGGGTGGCTTTTGGCGCGGTTGGTGATAAAAAGTAGGCCAGACAGGATGGTAAGAAAAGGAAGGTAGGAAGAAGAGTGACACGATGCCGTAGCGGAGGAATAAAGGGCAGTATTAGAGCCACCGGACGGGGAGAAGGAGTAGAAACTGCTTGGTGCTTACGAGGTGAGGCCGTTCTAAATCAGGAGCCAGATTCGCTCGTGGCTTCCTGGTAAGTGACGGTTACACACGTGAGTACATTGAGACTGTTATGTTATCTCTTTATAAGTTTACCAATGTGATACGATAACTGTTCTTACGTTAACGTTAAACTATTGTTCTGGTGGCTTGGGCTGGCCGTGAGGGGATTTGTTGTGGAGGCCAGTGTGGGCGAGTGCCCATTTGATTTCAGTATCAAGTATTAACAATGGTAAGAACAGTTTGACTGTTGTAACTTCATGAACTATATTAATCGTTATGTTGTGCTCTTATGAAGCAATATGATCATTAGACCAAACGGGAATGTTACGAATAGTTTGTGTAACAACCATGATTATAAAGTACTTGCTAATTTGTAGTAATTAGAACCGTATCATGAACCGAGTGGTGGTTCTGGTGGCAAGGGCTGGCTATGAGGGGATTTGTTGGGAGGCCAGTGGGCGGAAGCCCAATTTATTGTATTCTATACTAAATGCTATAATATAAAGGCTAACATGCAGCGTTCATCTAATGATCATATAGTACCATTATGTGGTGGATAGTGTTGAGTATATTGCGAAGCTATACTATATAATACATATTAAGTGAAACTCCGCCACATAATTTGGTGGAGAGATGCGGGGATACTTTAATTCTTGGGGGTAGGAATAAGAATTGCAAGTTTTTTTTTTTTTAAAAAATGTGCGCAAAGAAATATGCAAGTGAGTCTTAAAAGGTCACTGTCCATAGTGTCAGTATATATATATATATATTGAACAATTGAAATTCTTTGTATGTATGGTCAGGGCATAGGCCGGCTGACTGTAATTTATATTTAGCATGAAAGAGGGTAAGGTTGATAATTAAACTTGCATCTTTAATTGAATTAATAGAACTGCAAGGGATTCCTGCCTGGGAATTGGAGTATTCAAAGAGCCCAGATAGATTTTAATTGTGCTTTGGTTGCTGAGCGCAACTACCAAGTGGCCAAGTAAATGACCTGTAAATTTAATTACTTTGCTTATAAGCAGACCTTATTATAATAGAACTGAAGTCTATGTATTAGCGGGCCAAAAGTTACTATATGTTTTAACTTCTTGGAAGTATGAGAAAAAAAAAGAAAACAATTTTTATTGGTTTATAAATTAAGCTATATTGCAGTGTGCAGCAAAAGTTATTGGTTCATAAATTAAGCTATATTGCAGCGTGCAGCAAAAGTTATTGGTTCATAAATTAAGCTATATTGCAGCGTGGCCCGAAAAATAGATTGACATTGTTAATTTATCTGTATGAAAATGAAGATGAAACGAAAATGAAGATGAAACGAAGATGAAGATGAAAATGGAAAGGAATGGAAAGGATTTATTTCATAACATTTAACACATAGTTATCGTGTATTAGAATATGTCTATATTATTTAAGATTTCGACCTAGAGGAAGCGTTATACGAGGTATATAAGCTAAGTTGACCCATTTGTTATGAGCGTTATGCGAGGCATAAGCTCTTAAAGTATAATTTGTTTGGGAGCGCTATACAAGGTATAGGCTCGGGCGACTGTCTAATTTGTTATGAGTGTCATGTGAGGCATGAGCTCCGATTGCAGGCTTTCGACCTATTGGGAGCGCTATACAAGGTATAGGCTCGGTCGACGGTCTAATTTGTTATGAGTGTCATGTGAGGCATGAGCTCCGATTGCAGGCTTTCGACCTAGTGGGAGCGCTATACAAGGTATAGGCTCGGTCGACTGTCTAATTTGTTATGAGTGTCATGTGAGGCATGAGCTCCGATTGCAGGCTTTCGACCTAGTGGGAGCGCTATACAAGGTATAGGCTCGGTCGACTGTCTAATTTGTTATGAGTGTCATGTGAGGCATGAGCTCCGATTGCAGGCTTTCGACCTAGTGGGAGCGCTATACAAGGTATAGGCTCGGTCGACTGTCTAATTTGTTATGAGTGTCATGTGAGACATGAGCTCCGATTGCAGGCTTTCGACCTAGTGGGAGCGCTATACAAGGTATAGGCTCGGTCGACTGTCTAATTTGTTATGAGTGTCATGTGAGGCATGAGCTCCGATTGCAGACTTCGACCTAGTGGGAGCGCTATACAAGGTATAGGCTCGGTCGACTGTCTAATTTGTTATGAGCGTTATGCGAGGCATAAGCTCTTAAAGTATGATTTGTTTTAGGAGCGCTATGCAAGGCATAGGCCCTATATGGTTTGTTAAGGAGCGCTATGCAAGGCATAGGCCCTATATGGTTTGTTTAGGAGCGCTATGCAAGGCATAGGCCCTATATGATTTGTAAAGGAGCGCTATGCAAGGCATAGGCCCTACATGATTTGTTTAGGAGCGCTATGCAAGGCATAGGCCCTATATGGTTTGTTTAGGAGCGCTATGCAAGGCATAGGCCCTATATGATTTGTAAAGGAGCGCTATGCAAGGCATAGGCCCTATATGGTTTGTTTAGGAGCGCTATGCAAGGCATGGGCCCTATATGGTTTGTAAAGGAGCGCTATGCAAGGCATAGGCCCTATATGATTTGTTTAGGAGCGCTATGCAAGGCATAGGCCCTATATGGTTTGTTTAGGAGCGCTATGCAAGGCATAGGCCCTATATGGTTTGTTTAGGAGCGCTATGCAAGGCATGGGCCCTATATGATTTGTAAAGGAGCGCTATGCAAGGCATAGGCCCTATATGATTTGTTTAGGAGCGCTATGCAAGGCATAGGCCCTATATGGTTTGTTTAGGAGCGCTATGCAAGGCATGGGCCCTATATGATTTGTAAAGGAGCGCTATGCAAGGCATAGGCCCTATATGATTTGTTTAGGAGCGCTATGCAAGGCATAGGCCCTATATGGTTTGTTTAGGAGCGCTATGCAAGGCATAGGCCCTATATGGTTTGTTTAGGAGCGCTATGCAAGGCATGGGCCCTATATGATTTGTAAAGGAGCGCTATGCAAGGCATAGGCCCTATATGATTTGTTTAGGAGCGCTATGCAAGGCATAGGCCCTATATGATTTGTTTAGGAGCGCTATGCAAGGCATAGGCCCTATATGGTTTGTTTAGGAGCGCTATGCAAGGCATAGGCCCTATATGATTTGTTTTAGGAGCGCTATGCAAGGCATAGGCCCTATATGATTTGTTTAGGAGCGCTATGAACGGCATAGGCCCTATATGATTAGTTTTAAGAGCGCTATGAACGGCATAAGCCCTATATGATTTGTTTTAAGAGCGCTATGAACGGCATAAGCCCTATATAATTTGTTTAGGAGCGCTATGCAAGGCGTAGGCCCTATATAATTGGTTTTAGGAGCGCTATGCAAGGCATAGGTCCTATATAATTTGTTTTAGGAGCGCTATGCAAGGCATAGGCCCTATATAATCCGTCTATTATGTGAGACATAAACTCTTTAGTCTAAGTTGATAGCTTTAAAATATTTAATGTAACTGTATAAAGGTTTAATTAATTTTATTGTTGTTGTTTATTTCAAATGTATTCATCGACTTCTATTTCCTTATAATATCTTGGCATGGTTTATATAAATGGCAACACTGAAGCCAGCGCCATCTAGCGGCAAGTAGCAGTATTAATGTTTACACTGTCTATTGTGCTAGTGACGTAACGTATCGAGTAAATCCGGTACGCTGATATTATATCGAACCGTTTAATTACTACGTTTTTGAAATCAATTATTAATTGTTTACAGAACTATCTCAATTCGAACATCGTCTTGAAATGTTTTTGTTTGAAGTGTTTATTTACGAGTTTATTACCCTTTACGTTTGATTATACCAAGGTTTAGTTTAAATTGGACAGAGGGCATCGATACATCGTTATCTAATAAATTCAAAAGTGGGTAATTATTGCACTGCTATTAATGCATGTGGGGTAGATTGCTGGATACACGGCGCGGCTGGCGACTACTCGCCAGCGCCGGATTTTGGTTTGGGTTGCAGGAACATTACTGATAACATGGGACTTTAGTTTATTCTTAAAATGTTGAAGGACTCAACTTCTTTATAGTTTGGGTAAGTTGTTGTACATCCGTGCTCCATCAAAACTTATGTTTTTAGTGCCATATTGTTTAGTACGGGGAAAGGGTACGTATAGGTTATCAGCGTTACGAAGGATTCCCCGTCCTTTTCCTCTATTAGTCAAAAATGAAGTTGAGCAGTGGATTTGTTTTGTTATTATTTTCTTATTAAGATAAATGCATGGAAACTAAAACGTTGATTAAGACCCATGAATTTCATGTCTGCGTATTTTTTTAGTAGATGTGAAGATGTCATAATGAAAAAAAAAAAAAACCTTGATTATTTATTCTGTAATATTTGGACAGCCTTCAAATTAGTTTTTTTTTTCGGGGCGGGTACCCCATATCTCAATGATATAGATTAGATGTGATTTGATAAGGGAAATATATATATCACAACGAACCTGATGGGGGAGACATCTTAATATAGTGCTCCTAAGAAACATGATAATTTGATCGAATTTTAACAATGTGTGGTTTCCAGGTTAAGCCACCATATAGTCCGAGATATTTTTTGGTTCGTCTGTTTTAAATCTACATTGTCAATATGCAAAGGTATGATGGTAATTTTTTTATTTATGTCTAGCTTGAAAATCATATAAGATGTCTTGGATATATTATAGTAAGTAAATTACTCTGAAACCATCTATGTACATTATCAAGATCCTTTGTGCAGGTTTACTGATATGCACCCACAAGTAATCATTACCATTCATGTATGTTTCCTTTATAATGTGATGTTCTAGCACATTTCGCACAAAAATAGATACTCCACCACCTCTTGCATCGGTACGACGGTTGAAGTGATGAGTATAGCTTGGAATTTGGAGAGTATTTTGCTTCATGATCAGTCTTTATCCATGTCTCGGTTGAAGGAATTATGTGCACTTTGTTTCAGTTGCTTTCAGGATGCACTTCAGTTCATCAAGTTTGCCAGGCTTTACAATGCTTCTAACACTCATTTAAGCAAAAATGGTTGAGATCCCGTTGGCTCCGTAGTAATTAATGAATTATTTGTGTAGCTTCTTCTCTGTGCGAGGGATTGAAACGATGTAAGCGCGTGGCACTTGACTGTGGAAAGTGGATCTTGTAGCTGGCACACAAATAAAATGAAATGAAATGAAATGAGTTTGTTTTGCTGGAACATACACACGGTTGGGTTTGGTTTATTTCGTATGTAATGGAATTTATTGATTTTTTTTTGCGACACGTCTGCGTTGAATGCTCGCGGACGACGGTTTGATTTACCCGTTAATATATTATGGGCTAAGCATTATTAGAGGATTGATGTTATTTAGAATGAGAATCTCTAACGAGAACGAGACTGAACGAGTATCACGAAATTTCGTTCACAAGGTATCCGAATGTATCATCGTTTTACCATTTTTGTTTTTTCACACTTTGTTCACACTTTGTTTTGGCTGAGGGAAGTGTAAAAGGAAAGAGAGTTGTTTTGTTTTCGTTCAGTTCGAATCGAAGAGAATTCTGTGGAGTTTGTTTCTTCTAATTTAAATCGGAGAGTAGATTTAAACAAAAAAAAAAATTTTTTTTTGAATTGTATGAAGAAATTTAAAGATGTTTTTGTAATTTTGTTTCTTCAACACGAATTTGAATTAACTAATTTGGCCACACAACCTGAACTGTGGCAACAGAAAAAAAAAAAAAAAAAAGGATCTATGATTTAAGGGCCCGACGTTCCTCACTCAGAAACAAGATCCCAAGTATCGCAAAGATGACGAACTCGCAGCTTTCCTTTCGGTTGGGGAGGCTCTGGACTCTGGACGTTGTTGACGGTCCAGAGATGGTAGACTAGGGTTACGAGCATGGTTATCAGCATGTACATATAGAATAGGCAGAAGAACACATATCTGAAACTCATCAGCATGATGTAGATATAGTAGAGTTTCCTGCGGCTACAGTTGAACCCTTACAGCTTAATGATAAGATTAGAAAAATGCAAAGAGAATATTTTCCTGATGAAGTTGTAGGTAAACAAGCAAAGATAAAAAAAAAAAAAAAAACATGGAATGTGCCAGTTTCTTCTCTTCCCGCGCGGATGGTGGAAGTCTGACGGGGGAGTGGGCGAGTCTTGGGAATGGTGTTGTGGGCGATGTGGCTGACGAACTGTCGCTGTTTGTTCCCCTTTACACCAGTGCGCCCGCGGTCGGGCTGGGCGTGGCCTTTGGGTCTTGTTGCTTTGGGCTGTGTCTGATCCGTGGGGGGCAGTAGCGTGGTTTGTGTTTGTATGTATGTGCATGTACAGCAACAAGGAGTGTCAGTTATGGAGCTGACAGTTAGAAAGGAGGTTGAGTTGGTAGTCAACTTTCGTCCATTAGCTAGAGTTTGTAATGAACTAGAACATGTGTTAAAACCATCTGGTTCAATCTAGAAGCAACTAGTATAGATAAGATATGATTCGCATAGCAGATGACGTTGGAAAGTTGGAAAGATCACGTCTCTGATTGAAAGACATTGTTTAGGCAGTGATTTAGCCCGGTGAGGATATGCGACGACGGTAAGGCTTTCTTCAATGAAGCAGCTTTAAGTTTAAGACTTATAATGAAATTTTATGTTTACAAGCTTTGGCTATATCGAATAAAGTAAAAAAAAAAAAAAGGTAATACTAATACGGTTGGTTGAATTTATATAATATGTAGGCTCGCCGCGATCCCTTGCGGCGGATCCGTGTATTAGTTTGAGGCCCGTTTGCCGTAGTGAGATGCTAGAGGGCGCTTGCAGATGCGTTCCCGAACCGACATGACGGGGAACACTGTATGGGACGGTCAAGTGGGGATGTCGTGGAGCACCGCGATTCTCACTTATGTTCATGGTGAGTTTATGTGAACAGTTGTTTATGGGTTTATGCAATAGTAACACTGTTATAGGTAGGGGGTTGCCTCCTCCCAGGGGCGTGCAGTGGATTTGACAGAGGGTAGGCGTATTGCCAGCAAAATCCGTATTGGTACGAAGCGTGTCGGGCACATTTACGTATGCTTACAAGCACTGCTTATATGCCTGTAAGGGATGAACGCGTCTGCCTCCTCCCGCCAGTACGGTTGACTGTGTTTGTTTTGTACAGATGAAGAGAGAAGGAAATGTGAGGTCGACCGGTGGAAAGTGTGCTTGTTGTGCGAGTAAAAATGCTAAAGGATGTCATAAAGGATGACTCATTTGAGTCCTATAATAATTGTAATATGAGCCTTAACGCAATGTACAATAGTAAAAAGACTGGTTTTGATGCTAGAGGATGTGTCTGTCGTGATAAACTGTTCTTTGTTACGAACCCCGAGGATCTCGCTCGGGGAGCTCGATTGGTTTGAACATTGATGCGAGTGCATCCGAGGGGTGTCCCCCATAACACCCCATTGAAGACTGGAAAGGAGCATGCGTGGAGTTTGGTGAGCTTGAGAAGCGGGACAAAGCACCATCGTGAGTGGAGTACCCTGGAGACACGTAGGGCCTGGCGTGTCTGGCAACCGGAGGTGATCCAGACGGGGCGCCTATAAAGCGGGTACTAAGTGGCATGTCTCACCAACAGTTCATCTCAATCACACAGAATAGTCAAATATAATAGAGAAAACGACACCATCGTCTGGCACTGACATTATATGGTCTAATAGATACTGATTCACATACATTTGTCCTAACTCACTTTGTCGCGAAGTAACGCGACCTTTAATGATAACTTAGCGTTAGGGGAGCTCTGAATTGAGCGGCCGAAGTTGAAGTTGCTCATGACAACGTAGAAACCCTGAACAGATCACAGGGGCAGTGGAAAATGTGTGTTTCATGTATAATATATTATGTATTTAGTACTTGGTGTATTGATATATATTCTTAATTGCACCACCTGCTCGGATTTGTTCTGTTCTGTTCTCCGGTCCATTGTGGTTGCCTGGAAGAGATCGATCTGTAGCGATGGGGCCGCCTATTGTTGCCTTGTAATATTCTGTAGGTATACCTTTTTTTCTGTTTGGTTGTTGTATGTGGTGTTCAATGGAGAGTTATTGTATTGTATTGTTACTCTGGTGAGAGTGAACCAACCAGGAAGAAGAGGGATGCAGCTATGGAGGCAAAGGAAAGATTGTCGAATGGCTGCGTTAACTATTTATCCTATTATAAACAGCTATATCTCGGCTTGGGGAGTGTCGCGGAGATGCGCGAATTGGACCGAACGGGGAGTGAACGTCTGAGCTGTCATTGATTCTGTATGTTGGTGTCACTGACTGGGTGTGACAGATGACAATCATGAGAACGAGTTGAGGGTGGCTTTTGGCGCGGTTGGTGATAAAAAGTAGGCCAGACAGGATGGTAAGAAAAGGAAGGTAGGAAGAAGAGTGACACGATGCCGTAGCGGAGGAATAAAGGGCAGTATTAGAGCCACCGGACGGGGAGAAGGAGTAGAAACTGCTTGGTGCTTACGAGGTGAGGCCGTTCTAAATCAGGAGCCAGATTCGCTCGTGGCTTCCTGGTAAGTGACGGTTACACACGTGAGTACATTGAGACTGTTATGTTATCTCTTTATAAGTTTACCAATGTGATACGATAACTGTTCTTACGTTAACGTTAAACTATTGTTCTGGTGGCTTGGGCTGGCCGTGAGGGGATTTGTTGTGGAGGCCAGTGTGGGCGAGTGCCCATTTGATTTCAGTATCAAGTATTAACAATGGTAAGAACAGTTTGACTGTTGTAACTTCATGAACTATATTAATCGTTATGTTGTGCTCTTATGAAGCAATATGATCATTAGACCAAACGGGAATGTTACGAATAGTTTGTGTAACAACCATGATTATAAAGTACTTGCTAATTTGTAGTAATTAGAACCGTATCATGAACCGAGTGGTGGTTCTGGTGGCAAGGGCTGGCTATGAGGGGATTTGTTGGGAGGCCAGTGGGCGGAAGCCCAATTTATTGTATTCTATACTAAATGCTATAATATAAAGGCTAACATGCAGCGTTCATCTAATGATCATATAGTACCATTATGTGGTGGATAGTGTTGAGTATATTGCGAAGCTATACTATATAATACATATTAAGTGAAACTCCGCCACAGCACCCTTGTAAATGTCGTGCTGCGAATGATGAATGAAGCCCTTTTTGTTAACTGTGTGCTTATGACTTTACAATTTATCCTAAGGACACCAGATTTCAAAACAGTCAGAATACTAGATAGAAGTAGCCCGAATTTAACTTGATACATTTGATCTGCTGCCCCCACATACATTATATATCGCTTAGTTAAATAAATAGAAAATCTCGAAATTTCCATCATTAAGTCAAGAGGTGGCAGTACGTCGTAATATACAACAAAGTGACTACCCTGCATCCACGCATGTCTTCGAATACTATATTTTTATTTCCTATCTCATATTTTTCTCCCCTGAGAAACTCGAAAAAATCTGTTCTCAGAACACATCCTCACGGAACAGGTATGTGTTACTATACTAAGGATCACGTTTTTATTTCCTACCCCCTCTTTATCCTGTGGGAAATTCGAAAAACCCCTTTTGTAGTGCACCTTTTTTAATCAAGGTAATGTCTGTCAAATGCCAAGAATCTACTATAGTAGCAAGTCAGGGACGTAGATTATTAGATTAACATATTTATTTCTTATCCCATGGGAATTTTGCAAAACCCGAAATATAGTTTTCAGACGCTACAGTTACCTGTACGGTAAATTTGAAGACTTCAGTAATTAAATTATATAGTTCCGGACGTAGGACTTCAAAGCAATAATATCCCATTTTAGTGAGGGTTTTATCGATCAATCGGTCTCGGGATTTATTTTTCCCGATGGTAATACTGATGGTACCTATGGGAAATTGTTGTCCCAATTGTCCTATCGTAATAAAAACGCGTACAGTTATTTTGAAAAGTACTTTATTAAATTTTATAACCAAAACAAAATTCACTTTCAACTGCTAAAATAATAGAAAAACTCATTAAACCAAATAATCCTGTTACTACGATAATAATGATGTGGAACGACATAATGGCTATTTTGGATGCTACAAACTATATGATGCTGATTGTACCTGTGCGTAGGTATTCTTATCTATTGGTACTAATATTTCAGTAATTAAAAAAGGTACTCGACAAAACTGTAAGCACTATATTTAATCGGCATCGGTACTGGCGTCGCTCAAAAGGGAAAAATGAACCCCGTTGGACAGATTGGCCGGTCAACCGATCGGACGAACGAGAAACACTCATTTATAGTCCGTATCTCATGGGAGTTTTGAAAAATCCTGAAACTGTTTTTTAGCAGTTATGATTTTCTACTTGCATACATTTCAAGACTCTAGTAATAATAGTTACGGAGAAAAGGCTTTCTTTTGCAGCGAACACATAAAATTTCTTATCTATCCCGTAAGAATATAGAAAAATTCCTTTTTGCCTTGAGGATAGATAAAACGCCATTGGTAGCCATAGCGTGTGCCCAGTAGGGCTGGTTAGCAATCACAATATTAAGTAGAGTTGTAATTTTCTTATAACTACGCCGTACCTATTTCAAACTGCTGACCATGGAGAGAAGTCTAAGTACTTCTGCATGTATTTTTTAGTGATGTACCAAGTCGATTCCTAACCCACCGTAGAACGTTCTCACTGTAAATGTCTAAATGATTTACCTTGCTAATTCAGTCTACCGTCACTTCGGACCTTAATGCAACAAGGTTCCGCAACGGGGACTCTAAAAAAACACTTAATTTTTTTTATATACCTTCCCTAACAACTTTTTGTTGTTCCTACTGAGAATCACGAGCTCTTTCAATCTTAATGGGAAAAAAAATATCCCTAAGTTTTTTTTATTCTGTTTCTATTTTTCACAACTATAATCTTTCCTCTCCTACAGGGATTGAAAGAGTTAGTGATTCTGAGTGGAAGCAGCACGCAATTCGTAGATAGTAAAAAATTGAGGGAATGGCATTTTTTTAAGAATTGCTCCAATGGGTCAGGAATCAACTTGCTCGAAGGTACTACTATCAAAATCGGGGCCCTGTGGTCCACTTGCAGCAAAAACAACAATCTGATTTATTATCTCGCAAAGTTAAACCTGGTTAAAGTTTAACAGTTCCCTACATTTTATAATAATACATTGCTGCTATATATACTTTGCTGCTGTCAGGAGTCATTGGCAAAAGCAACCGGTTGCCATTATACAAAAAGTTGAGGTTACTACTAAACCGTGGTTAAAAATAAAACTAGATCCTTTGTTTCGAAATGGCAAATGGGCTATTGGAGTAGTGTTGAATTTTTTTTCAAGTGTAGCAATTTTTTCAGGAACAATTTTATTATGACGCTGAATTATTTGCCCAATTGATTAGAGGCTATTCAGTAATTTTGTAGCAACAATTGCTCGTGTCAGATCAGCTACAACTTGCCGTCGGCGCCGTAGCGACGGCAGCCACCGGTCGTCGTAGAGCGGCGTAGCCACTGCTACGAAACTTTATGAAGCGTGTTGATGTCGTACTCAGGAACACACCTCACTAACATGCACTTTAAAATGCTTAATCATACATTACAGACGATTTTCCGTTGTTGTTTCTTAGAGAACGGTTTGTTTTCTGTTGGGTCTAATTTAGTAGGCAGGTAAATTGTTTTTTTTTTGCTGTACACTTTTTGATTTGTGAATTCAGAACACACATAACTCACATAGCTATTTATGTGCAAAATGTGTGTTTGTGTGTATGTATGTAAAATTATTATCGTACATATTATGTACCAAGAACAGAAACTCTTTTTTTTAACACCCGTTGCAATTTTTTGTGATTTCGCTGAAAATCATGTTTCTAGCCGCTGTCATAGTGATAGGGACAATGCATTTGACTTGCAGTACGAGTAGATGCTGTAACATAGTGTTAATATACAGAACATATTTGACCTGATAACAAATGGTCTGTTTTAGTATCAAATGCAAAGGGCAGGGTTAGAAACGTGAATGCGAATGTCGTCAAAATCGTACGATGTCGAAATAAAAGTTGTGTATTAATAAAAGTTCTGTATTATGATATTAATATCAAATAACTACCTACTTGTTTTGTGTCAGTTTTTGTGCACAAACGAAAATTTTCCAATCAAACGGTTCGTATCGTGTTTTATCTGTAATGTAACTCGCGCTTGACTCTAACTCACCATGTTTCTGTTCGTCATCCTCATCATTCTCTCTCTTGCAATGTTGCGAGGGCACGGGCGAGAGCAGCCAGTTCCTAGGTCTCTTCGCTGGCGGCGCTTTCTCCTCTAGAGCGGTAATATCCACTTCTTCGTCTGCGTCTTCGGGGTCCCCTGGCTCTGGCGGCGGCGCGGGCGCCTCGCCCCCCTCCAGCGACTTGCTCACGAAATCCGCGAGCCGCTCCATCACCATTACTGCCGCGGGCTCGCGAGCGCCCGTGCACTCGCCACGGTCGACACTATACTGCAGCGAAGGCGGTACACCCGCCCACACACGCTCACACCAACAACCACACAACAAAGATGCAACTCTAACAAACAAGCCGTTAGGGTTTGCATCCCCTTGAGTAGGGTGTAAAGGCGTGTTTTCAAGCCCCGCCTGCTTCCCGCGCACGCGTATCGTCGAGCTCTGAGTGAGTACGATCCCAACACCGGAGTAATGCACGCCTACATTATCGTTATATTGACAATGAATTTTTGATGCAAGTCCTTCCCGGTGGTGTTCTATGGATTTAAAATTAATAGTGGTTTTTGGACACTTGAGTGGTGTGATTATCGATTTTTAGTGCCGAGGGAGTAAAGAGTGGGTTACTGTACCGACGTGAGTTAATTAATGTAACTACTAAGTATTGAAGTAATTATTTAAATACCTGCTCTGTATTAAGTATGTAGTCTGGACCGGTAAATGGTGGTGAACAACGTTGACATTGAAACAAGATCTTTCTGTCGGGTATGGGTTTGATTAATGTCTTAGTCCGTGTATTTACAACAGTTTTGTGGGCAAGGTGTTGCCCAATAGCAGCTGTTGTGATGTCCACACGATGACTTATTATTTTGTCTTTTACAACTAGTTATATGTGGACAATATCGTTGACTAACACATTTTATTAATACTTATCTTAAGTTTATTATTTTTATTACCACGTTCCTTGTCTGGGTGCCCCATTGATAATAAGATTTCACCCACATCCAAATGATGAAGCCCGCAACTTCTTGCCAGGACTCCATGCTTACATGGAATCCCATTGTGACAGTGTCAGACCGTTTTGTGTGAAGACAGAGCGTCTGTATTAAACCACTTACTTTAAAATTGTTTGTACATAAGGCTCTGAATTGGGATGGTGACGGAAAGTATGCATGTAAAATACCGTGACAGTTACAGTTAAACATTTATTACCAAACTACGTATCTAAAACATAATTCAAATATTCATTAAAAGCGAGGGCTAAGTCGTACTAATAAAACACTTACAAAAAATATTATACATGTAATTGTTATCTAGTGGGTACAATAAATACTTTAATCATCTATCTAAACGTAAATATTATCTGTAATAATTTATCGTTAAATTAATAACAAAACACCGATGGCAACGTTCGAACAAAATAAATTATCTTGTGGAGTTTGATTGTCAATGAGTGCAGAAGATAATAGTACATTACTGTAGCGGCCGCGAAGTAGGGGATTGCCGTCCGAGCAGTTATAGAAGGCAGAGTGATAACGAGGCCATCTAGAGATACGAGGCCGACAGTCCCTGTTCGTGGCTTAGGCTTGTAGCTTTTCTCAAACATGCAATGGAAGAAATTAAAAACTTTCATGAAATTAAACTTCTATTTCTAAACAAACTAAAAGTAAACTAGACATAGACAAAATAAAACTGTAAAATATAACAAAACTCGTTTACCTATATATTTTTTTAAATTAAAAGAAGTGCGAGATTATCATAACGCCGGAAAGAAAAAAAAATACAGTTCTTATATGCCTAGATGCTGTGTCACAAAAAGGTGTCGAACAAAAATTTTAAAAAGACCACATTGCCGGCCTCGGTCGGCAATGTTGTATGAAATTCAATTAAAACGATTGAAACGTGACACTTCGCGGCCTATTATTATAAGGAGCACAATATAATTATTTCATTGCATGTTTGAGAAAAGATTATTACTCCCGCATTCAAAAAAGATGTGAATCTCATACAGTAAACTGCAAGGTTTGTCTATATTAGGCAAAGGTAAAGGTTAAAGTGACAGATAAAAACTAGTGTTTATGAATACTTATGGACCGTAGTAGGGACACTGGGACGCCATGGCGACGTCGTTAGCAAACAGACTTACATATGATACATATATACATACATACATTAATCATGTACCTATTTATCCCTTACGGCGTAGATAGATACTAGGGTAACAAGACCTAAAGGCCACGACATGTTTGGAATGATTGTGGGCGTATAGATGGAAAGGGGAATCAAAATAGTGAGGGTTGAAAGCACATCGCCTATAACATGATTCCTAAGATTTTCGCAACAGATAAACAATCATTTATATTGACATCAAGGGCAGCTAACACAGTCAGCGTCGGTTGGGCAACGTCAAACTTATATAGCACTCGCGGTGGCGACGTCGCCGTTGCGTCCCAGTATATATATTATATTGTACAATGCTCCTAAGTGGGCGCGTGTCATCGCGTTTCAGCGATAGGGCATGTCAGGTTTGCAATTCTACGAACGCAACGCGCGGCAGCACGGGCTAAATTAAAGCAGCGGTGACGCCGAACCCCAGTCGGAACTTATCGTTGGGGTGGTTGAGCAGCGCGGAGATGGCGCAGGCGAGCTGCGCGTGCTTGCCGCCGAGCGCGCGCTGCAGCGTGGCGCCGACCAGCCCGTCGGAGTCGGCGGAGGCTCGCACCGCCCACTCGTCCGCGCGCCACTCGTACGCCAGCGTCGCCACCGTGCGCCGGAGCGCGAAACCCACCTACGCGAACACATCCTGAGTTTGAGACTAGATTAACTACGAACTAGGGGTGCGATTTTTGAAAGCTCATCTTCATCGCCCGAAAGTAGCAGTCGAAAGTGGAAAAACCTGGTGGGCAACTACAACCTACGACAAAATGAACTACAAATTTCTTGCTCCGGAATAAGCATGCTGTTCTGGATTTGAAACAGGTAAGATTATAGCGGAAAGAAATTAGAGCTCTAATCAACTAGTTTTATGTAGGTGTTATTTTAATTTGAGTTGTAGTTTTTTACCAATGCACAGATTTTTACCAATTTCGAGTGGTGACATGCTTTCAAAAATTTAAAATCCGCCATTCCTCCAAAACCTCTCGAAGGCGGTTTGAACTGCAGGTGAAGTCTATTCGTTCATCTCGGAACATTAAATTGACAAGTGCAAATGTCAAGTTGTAAAACAATGATACCTTATTGTTTAGTGGTGTACTCGAAACTATCGACAATGTTTGTGGCCTAGATGCAAGTGGTTTGGCTGTGTTATATGTGTTTTAAGAAAAAAATCATTATCATAATCAAACAAATTTAAAGGTTTATTAGTCTATTGCATCAACTTAAATGCTGACTATAAATCGTTTTTAAATTAGAGTAGGTACCAAAAATTTTAACATACCCAATTTCTCCATCCCTAGTATTAGATATATACTCCGTAAATTATTTTGTATTATTAACTGAGTTTAAAATTATTATTTTCACATTTTATAGGATAACTTACAAAAAATCAGTAGGTACTAAATTGAATTTATCGTTATCTTTTGATCGTGGTGGCACATCACTATTTCTGAATTGCAAGAAACAGGCAACACAGGTTCATTTTGGTATCCGAGATGAAAGAATAGACTTTAGAGCTTCACTGAGCACGTAGCACAGACCGAGGCTGCGAAATTGCTTTAGAATAAACCGCTAACGCAAGGCCACTTAATGGCTTTCTTACCTACTCAGGCATATGTACCATCAAACAGTTAGTTACCTCGAGCATGGCAGCGACAGTAAGATAAGGCTTGATGGCGCGTGCGTAGCACAGATCCAGGCCACGGTTGCCGAGCGTGGCGCTGACGGAGTGCTCATCGCTGGCCCAGCGCGCCGCGCCCGACGCCGAGCTCAGCTCCGTCGCGTGCCCACGCGCAACCAGCTCCGCACCCAACGACACCTGTTCCGTTATTGCCTGAACAAAACAAAAGTTAATGAGAGTCCCTCAATTATGTAAAAGATCTAGAAGGGGTGAGAAAATCGATGGCGAAATGTGACAGGGTCCGCAACTAGTCATGTCGTGGTGTTCTTTGCTGATCACATTGTCTTAATTGCAAATCCGTTTAGGTACATTCATAGACCACATAATGCTATTGGCCGTTAGAACCGACATACCCTAATCTGATTGAGAAAATTCAAGAGATGGGTACCTAAACTAACCACGTATCTGTCTTTTACTAAATGAAATGATGAAGGTAAAAACTAATTTCAATTACCTGTAGAAAATGAAGAGCTATAAAGTCACGATTGACCGCAATAATGGAAGCCGTGAAATTGTGAAAATAGGCATCAAAAATGCTTTCAAAGCTATAGAATTCAGCGTCAGCAATCTGCGTGACGACGGTGGCGCGTGTGCTGGGCGTGGGGCCCACGCGCACCTCGCAGCTCATTTGCCCGCCGGGCGCCGCTTCCATCACAAAGTACGGCAACTTTGTCGGCTTGCTCTTGTCCATGTAGGACAGTAGCAGCTTGTAGCCACCCGGGGAAACTGAACTGAACGACAGCGAGTGCCCGAACACCCAGTTCTCACTAGAATTTTGTTTGACGGAGACGCAGGCGCCCTCGAAGCAATGAGGTATTCTGTAGCGGGCCGCGTTGTGGATGTAACGTAGGAGGCCGGGGTTGTCTGCGCCGGCGGGCAGGTCTCCGGGGCCGCGCTCGGGCGCGCCGGTGCGGGATCCGGTCACGCCGGCGCCGGCCTTGCCGCGGTCGCCCGCCGAGCACTTGTTGGCTGGCGGTGGAGAGCAAGTGCACTTAGGCGGCGGAGGACTCGGCGCATCGCCCGCGCCGCATCGCTGCCCTGGCGTCGCCGCTTCCACCGTCCCCACAGGAGACGCCGCGCTCACTACGCCAATCCGCGGCGAATTAGAACTCGACTCGGGATTCGAATGACTCTTTGCATAAATCGCCTTAAAGAAACCCTGCCTTATAAGATCTGTTAACGTAACGGGTTGTGAATGATTGTTACTTTTATACATGACTAGTTTTAGTACTTAAGTAAAATAATCAAAATATTTATGAGTGTCACTGAAATAACTTCAGAAATAATGTCGAAATGACAGTGACGATCAAAGGTTTCACGGGTTTAAAATTAGAACATTTTTTAATTGTTACTATTTGTTCCTAATTATAAGGCTGGTTAATTTAATTATGGCCTCACACAACCGGAATAGCTCTGAGTACATAATCTGAATTCATATTATTTATTAATTAAGAAAGCCCGGAACACCAATAGCTACAATCAGTATACTCCGCACCACAGACATTCTGATTTTTTCAGATTATGAATCTATCAGATCGATCTGTAAGAATTCCGAATCGGAATATTTAAGTTTAAGATTGCGTAACCCAAGTACCTATTCCCATACATTTTAATAAAACTGGCAGATCATCAGCAAATTAGATTATGAATTATTCCAAAATCAATGTGATAAGTATTACCTAATTCCTCTTCCATAAAGACGTTTGCATAAGCCAGGAATCACGAGACTACTGATCTATCTGAATTTTTGTGGTATTGAAAAGTGCTGGAATTTAAACTATGAATTCAGAGAACCATTCCGGCTGTGTGAGGCCTGCCTAAAAGTAAGTTACAGATTACAGGTCTTCTGGGACACGCAAAATTACAATCATTATAAATATTGTACGTTTAAAAATAACATAAAATTAAAAATGAACTTCATATAAAACCGCGAAAACTGAAGTGACGTAAAATTGTGAAGACAACATAAATGGCGAAATACGCACTATGTTACTTTACTAGCTATTTCTAACTGATTGTTATCAATGTAAATCAGAGTAGATCAAACTAATGTTATCTACTTTGTTGTTATTTTTTATACTTCAGCATTATAATATTACGTTTTTTCTTGCCTTTGCTCTGAGGGACTTCCCCTTCCGATCTTTTAATGGAAATTCTGTTACGTCATTGATAACATTCCGCTATCCGAACGGTTTAGAAAGGGTTATCAACGGAGATATTTTAAGCAAGAAGATAATTTTAAGCCTTTATATATTTAAATTGGAATTATTAAACCTTATTTTATGACTTCTTAATAGGAATTTAGCGAAATAAAAATAATTAGAATGTCACTTTATTGAAAACTTGAATGAAGGTAAATCGCAGATTGCCATGGTATTAAATAATACAAGAAATTTAATATTTTAGTTATAGTTTCCGTTTGTATGTTATGTGGTTTTAGTAAAGTAAATCTTAAATGCAAACACTATCTAGTATGTTCCTAAAATAAATATGATATTAGATATTTAAAATATAGTCTATAAAAGCCAATTTATGTTTACACAGCGTTTATTATAGATTGATTGACGGAATTACGGTTCTGTACATGGCAACTTTAAATTCGAGCTGTCAATCGTGTCATATCATATCTCTCTAATCTGCGGTCGTCTCGTGTCATTCGCTAATTCCGGTAATGTTATCAAAATATCAATAATAAAGTTACTAAAACTTGTTTTAGATTCATTCGTGTCTTTTCTGTTGTTGGTGTTCCCTAGTTGGGGTGTGAGGTGAAATATATGTAAAACGTTTTAAACAATACTTATTATTTATTTAGTGAATCGTTGTGTACGTTTTTTGTACGTCTCAGTATTTGTTATCATTGATAAGTTTTCAAAATGACTACTTTGGGTGCTAAAATTGCTGATCTATTTCGAAATTTGAAAACGGATGCCGTGCCACGAGCCCGGCGGACTCGGCACGTTGAGCCCGAAGATATTCCCGCTGGGGAAAACGATGAAAACTACGACACCACCAACGAGACAGACAATCCTGAAGAACCTGAAGTTATCGTCATTGAAGAACCAGACGATGATTTGAAAAAGGAAAAGAAACCAGAAGCTAAGATACCTTTCTTTACGTCAAAATCTAAGGAGGAAAAACCAAAACAACAGAAAAAATCTGTGAAAAAAGAAAGTGGTGTTTGCATAGTGAACACACAAGGTAAGAAGAGTTGTTACACATTATTCTATATACTTAATTAAAACTTTGTTAACTTAACACACATTTTGCAAGTTACAGGATCACTTGCGTTGCTGTAACAATGGATATTTTTATTTATAACATAAAGTAATCTTTGATTGCAGCAACGGGAAAGGTGATTAACATAGTCGGGTCTGAAAAGGTCCACTGGGGGCATACCTTATATATAGACTCTTCCAAATCGAAGTCCAAGATGGCTGAGGAGCCTGAAGAAGGGGCTGTGGAGAAGTGCAATGACATCAAACTGCTTATGGAGGCTAAAGTTAAGGTTAGTTTAAAATGTATAAATGATGTTTGTAAATAAACATTTGTATAAGTTTTTGTGAACAATATATTTTTGATAGTAGGTACCAATTTTTCTTTTTTTAGGTTTACAATAACAGTATTACAAGGTTGAATTGACTTACTTGAACTAAACATATGGTACTTACAAATGAAAAGTTAAAAACTGCTTGTTAAAGAAACCACTGTTATCTAGTAAAACAGCTGTTAAAAATAACCTAACCTATAAATTTCATTTTAGATACAAGCTTTTTTGCTGGCTGTTCTTTTTGTTGACTGTACTTGCATTGTCATCTGTCCTACATTATGTGAACCAAATTTCAAGTCAATTGGACCAACCGTTGAAGAGTTCCCTCCTGTGGAGACGGTCCTGGCTGGACTACCAGAATTTCACTACCAGATTATTGTACTGTCATCTGATTTACCCAAGTATGCAAAATTTCAGCTCAATCGGATGAAGATATCTGCTTCAAAATTGGGTTGCAAGATTCCACACGGACAAACATGCTTACATACCTACATACATTGCAAGTTAATATAAAGCTTGTAATAAAAATAATAAAAGATTATTCTTAATTGTGTTGATTGATTACAGCCTGAACACGAGTACCTGGACTTTATATCAAATAACCTTGGCAAGAACTGGCATAGTTTCTACATTAAACTCGGATTTCTGAAAGGAGGCATTGAGACAATGGAAATTAATACACGCGAGTATGGTGTCAATGAGGTAAGAGACCAATATTCCAAGCCTAGTCAAAGACTAGTCTTTTTATTGAACTTTTAAATGTAGAACTTTTTGGTGAGCAAAGAAATTAGCAGAAAGAAAATAAGCACTAACCTAACATACCAAACTAATGAATTAAGATATAAACATTACCTGAACTAAGTTAAGTTACGTTAAGTTTATGAGATTCTGGGCATGGTTTTTAATGAAATAAATATAGTATGTGCGGGGCTGTGAAACGGGCCAGCGGGAGCTACAGGCGGCTCAACAAACAGGCTCCTAACAAGCCGAGCCGCTCCGCACACTGCGGCGGCACCTCGCCGGGCGCCCGCCGCGGAGCCCCGATAAACGAAGATATATGAATTTTTAATATTTAAATCATGGTGGCATACCTAATAAATGTTTGTTTTTTCCAGGCTCGCTACAAACTACTTTTGGACTGGGTGCGCAACGACAAGCAAGCTACTCTAGGCTGCCTGGCCACGAAGCTGTGGGAGCATGGCGACCGCGAACTGGTTAAACATCTGGCCCTCTTGTACAAGAAGAATAACTACAAATAACATTCTCTTACTATTCCAGTTATAGCGCTCAGAAGCAGAATAACAATCATTTTAAAACTATTTATAGTCACATCACAAAACAAAAATAGTTGTCCTGAATTATTATAGGTTTTTTTTGGGGACTAGTTGAAGAAAACTGGGAAGTTTCTTTGTCGAGCACTGAGATACAATTTATTATGTTATACTATCAGAAAAGCTATTTATTATGTTTTACTATAAAAAAGTAAGTTTTGATGTTTTTTAGTCATTACTATTTACACAATTCTAATTTAAGTACACACACACACACACAGATCACGTCTTTATCCCTTATGGGGTAGACAGAGCCTAAGGTAACAGGTACCTACAGGCCGCAATTAGCAAGATTGAGGGCGTCTAGGTGGAAAATGAAATCAAAATAGTGATGGGTTGCTAACTTCATCGCCTATGACATGATTCCTATAAGTTTCGCCGACTCCCTCGATGGTCTTTTACCATCTGCGCGGGTAGAGAAGCAACTGGTAAATTCTATGTTTTTTCTTTGCTCCCAACCAGCATGTAAGAATTTAAGTAGTTTACTTTATTCTTTAAATTATCTTTTGTCCAGATTAGTATTAGGTACTAACTTTAGATTATGTTCAAGAAACAAAATAAAAAAAGAGATTAATCATTTTATCTACTAGTCTTCCATTCAATTAATTCAATATATTTATAATGTAACTGCTTTTGGAGCAGGTGACCAGTGCCAGGTGGAAGAATAGGAAAAGTGTATGTTGTCAAGTATGTACCTAGTTAGTAGTTTTATATGTTATTTTAGTTTATTTTATTTATTTATCGTATGTGTCTTCGATCAACAATACAACTAGATTCAAGGTCCCATACAAAATCAAAGCGAAAAAGTGGCCGTGTTGCTTATGCTTATAGCTATATCTGTTTTACCTTCTTTATTAACGTAAAATAAACCTTAAGTCTAAGCAACAAAGCTCCAAATAATTATAATTGTATATAATACTTACGACGTTTCATCACGAGACGAGCGAAGGCGTTCGATAAACAAGAACTACCATCGTTTCAAAAAGATGTCATTCTATTTGTCTTCTTCTTCTTCTTGATTGTGGCGTTACAAGTCGTTATAGCGACGACAACTTCGCCAATGTCGGTAAAAAAATTTAATTATAAAATCTTGTGACAAAATGTCGGCAACGTTGTACGGTAACACGGTCGAAGACCCCCCTACCCCCCCTGTCGGGCTCTTAGCCAACGGTCAATGATATCCCTCAGATACTGCCAGGAAATCATTAGCCGTTGCCCAGGGTGCACCGGACCAAGCACTGCTCTTCCCCCCGGACGGATCCGAAAACGAACCGCAGCTCTTGTTCACACGTGGAGGTAACCCGACTCGCACCCCGTCATTCTATTTGAGGAACAGGGTAATAATGGAGTCGCAATTAAGTATACAGGGTAATTTTTTTATCAGTGCACAAATTTTAACCTGTGGTTTTGTATCGTTAATATAATATATTTCGACAGTTAAATCAGCTCATTAAAAAAAATTTTTTTTTTGTTAATTATCCTACTTTTACCTTCTCGTGTGGACACCAAGTCACACTAGAAAATCATTTTTGAAAACCTCAACACTAAGAACCTTTTTTATAATTAAACTAGTTTTTTTCGAATAGCGAAACTTCAGCTGATA
Source organism: Pandemis corylana (assembly GCA_949127965.1). NCBI lineage: Eukaryota > Metazoa > Arthropoda > Insecta > Lepidoptera > Tortricidae > Pandemis > Pandemis corylana. The sequence goes on along the minus strand of OX421851.1, from coordinate 12,525,342 downwards.
CCCTGACAACGTCATGTCACTACAATTTTTGCAGTAAAGACAATTGTTTGCAACTGGAACAAAATCTCACGCGATTTTTATGAATATTCTAATGTTGAGTATTACGAAATGGTCCGTATGTACATTCTGAGCGGAGAAAGTTTAAGAGAGGCTCAGAGGATGTACCGAGACGAAAGTTCTCGACTTCGTAGCCAAGGATACGTATATCCACCAGTACCCAACGTGCGAACGATATTAGCGGCCAATAACAGATTATTGGATTACGGCCAATTTACTACCCCCCGGCACGCTGATGGACGTGGTAGACCTCATTTGGCGTTAGAAGCTCAAGATGGTAGTCATACAGTAATCCACATAAAGTTAAAGAAAATCATCACCAAGTAAGGTTTAGTGCCAACGACTGACCGGAGGAACCTGCCTGGAAATGTTGCAAAACGTAGTGAGCGATCTGATGGAAGATGTGCCGCTAGCCTACGAGATTGTTACTACCAGCACGACGGTGCTCCACCCCACTACGCGACAACAGTGCGAAACTACCTAAATAGCGAATACGGAGACAACTGGATAGGGCGTGGAGCACCTCAGGTGCCTTGGCCAGCCAGGAGCCCGGACCTCACGCCTTGTGACTTTTTCTAATGGGGTGAAGTCAAACGACGAGTGTACGTTGAAGAAGCACAAAGTTTCGACGATTTTAAATTGAAAATTATGACAGCGTTCGATGCTATTAAAAACGACACTCGTATTTTAGACAAACTAAAACGCAACTTGCTAAAGCGTGCACAGCTTTGCTTAGAAAATAACGGAGGTCATTTTGAGCAATTGTTAAAGTATGTTTAGTTTTGTGTTTATGTCTTTTAAATAAATTTCAATAATTTATTTCGCTGCTAGTTATTATTTCAAACAAATTATGAACGCAACATAAGTTATGTACAGTCCCCACACGGAAATATTGAGCTAATTGCCGTTGTTCGCAACTTGGCCGTTTATGCCAGCCAAGGGTCCGGACTCGTGCGAGGAGTGCTTCGGGATGACTCGGCAACTACGACTTGCCGAACTCTGCTGACCAATGAGGCTGACGTTGCTACGGTTACGTTATAACAAAGATGGTTGACCAATGGCTGACCGCGATTTCTTTGGAAGTTGACCTCGAGGATGACATCGGGACAACTCGGCGACCACGACTTTTGCCGAACTCTACTGGCCAATGAGGCTGACGTTGCTACAGTTACGTTATAACAAAAATGGTTAACCAATGGCTGACCGCGATTTCTTTGGAGTTTGACGTCGAGGATGACATCGGGAAAATTCGGCCACCACGACTTTGGTCGAACTCTGCCGACCAATGGGGCTGACGTTGCTACGGCAATTTTATAACAGCCGAGGAGTTGATATTTGAAATTGACTTTGTCAAACAACACGCCTCTCTCGCTCCCGCATTAGAGTGTCCATGAATATCGTTAAGTTAGTGGAATCATTAAATCGGCAATATCTCTAGTATTTGTTAAGCTAGAGTAAAAATAACACAACATGTGTTATTGACTAACAATAGCGAAGCAAATATTAAAATTTGTGCACCTATTAAAAAATTACCCTGTATAACTCAGATTTTTTTTTTATTTAACAGATATTTACAAATACAAATATTAACATGAATTTTAATAATTAAGCCTATCTACGTTCCACTGCTGGGCACAGGCTTCCTTTAACAACGTGAGGGAGGGTAGTAGCCTAGTTGTTCGACTTGCCGCCTCTCAAGCAGAAAGTCGTGGTTTCAAACCAGGCCACGCACCTCCTGAGTGTTTCGGAATTTAAGTGCAAAATTTAATAAGAAATTTACTATAAGCCAATGGTGAAGGAAAACATCGTTCTTCTTCTCTTTCTCTCGCGACAATAGTTATCCATTCCGCACAGCTAAAAGGATCACTAGGAAATCTTAAAAAAAATACAATATATATTTTATTTTAAAAACGAGAACTATTCCATGAATTTCTTGTTCTAAAACCACCGATTATTGTCAAGATGGTGGGCCAACATTGACCAAACAATAAATTATTGATTTTAAAATGTAAACTGCAAATTTTTACGTACTTTATGAAATACTGACTTGTACTTACTTAAAGAAAAATATTCCTTCCGAAACCTTAGTGTTTCGATGGCTGTTTTTGCAATTTTTGAACGCACATTGTGGCATTTTGACACCTCCTCACGTTGGCCGAGGTTGGCACATACTGTCAGAAATAAGGCCACAAATTTATTTTGTGGCCTTATTTCTCGAGCCGTTTTCAGAGCTATCACGGTGAATCTAGTTGTATTGTTGATCGAAGTAGTTACGCGAAGAAATTATGTGCTTACTTTTTTGTTATACTTAATCATTCTTCAGTACTTGTTGATTATTTATACTTGAGAGCTTAAATACACTGTCAACTTTCAATTTAACCTTTTGAACGTCAACGTCCGACATAGCCGACAGGGAGTAGAAGTGTAAAGGCGTAGTTTCAAACTAGGCACCAGCTATACTAAGGAAGCCGTAGCCCAGGCTTGGCGTTCAAATGGTGAAATAAAGGCTCTTTTGCTAGGTACGTACTTATATGTATTTTAAGAATAAAATGTCGCAATTTTTAGGTCATAAAAAAAGAAGTAATGTGCTTATGTTAAATGATTTTTAAAATGACAATTTATACGTACGGCTGTGAGAAAAGTTACATATAGAGTAAAGAGTTAAGTTAAATATTGTACATGATATTTTATACAATTTATTAAAAAAATATCTTGTCCTTTCGTTTTTATTTGATTTGAACAAGTCTGCTAAATAAACTTTTATTTACTTACAGGAGACATTGACTGAGATTCATACATACTCGCCGATTTCCCGCCAAGCTTTTCCTTTTGATTTATATATCTTAAATAAAATAAGGGTGCTTGAAAATGTGACGAGAGCAGATCGTTTGAACTGTTTAATTTAGATTTCTGTGCTTAAGTTTTTGAATAATAAATATAGAGCACTTTCAACATTTTAAAACAAATTTACGTGACGGGACCCTATCAGGGCCCTACAAATAAAAACGCTTATTTCCTGTCATGAGGTTTCCGCCAAGTAGCCAGACTACTCCTCGCTGTAGCTCGCCTTCAAGTATGCTTTTGCTTTGTATAAGGTTTGACTCGACAGGATACGACTCACTGATAAGAAAAATGCTGCAGTATTATGTATATATTTTTAACATAATACATCAAGCTGGCTGCATAAGCTTAGTTTCCTATGCGAGAGAACCTGAAAAAAACTTGCTCTGTGTCTATTACTTATTAGTCATGTTATCATCCACGCTAATGAAGTTGAAGTGAATGAAAATAAATAACTTATAGCCCGACATAAAAGTCAAGAAATGGAACTAACTTTATTTTTTCCTTGCAACACACTACTAGCTGTCAGTGCCGGTACAAGAAATGTCAAAGTTGAGGGTTGAAACTCATTTCGTTATTATTTTTGCATCTTAATAGTGTTTTTTCATCGAATAGTGTGTGAAAATGAGCAAAACGCTTCGTAGTGGTGCTAGAGAGGTAATTTATAGCGTATATAGATGTTGTCTCGCAGAAAGCGAAGCAAAAACTATCTTGACCTCACTTGACGATGTTTACCGAAGAATGTCCGATATGACAGGGTGGTAACGGTTTATTTTTAGTATTTTGAGTAGAATTAGATGTTTTTGAAATAGTCTATGTAGTTACAAATATAAAATTTTCAGTAATTCAGTGTTGTTTCTGGTGGTTAAATTTGAAAAAGTTGAGGTTATAATTTTGTTTACAAAATACGTAGGGTGCACTTGACGTTTGTGAGATGTGTTGATACTTGCTATGTGATACAATGTATTACGGAAATATTTCGATTAATTTGTAATTGTATACACTTAGATAGCTAAATATTGACTTTTAAAATATTTTATGGTGTTTTATGTGATATTCAGGTAAATCGGCCAGTTCAGTGAGGAGAATTGTTAAAGAAGGGGTGCAGAATAATGCTGTTTTTTATACGCTGATGATGAATAAAATAAGTTATTTGACAAAAATGTCGTTTTATTTGTTAAAAATGTATGCTATTTTGTTTGCAAGTTAAGTTTGTCCCACTTCTAGTGATCAGATTGACTTGAAATTTGGTGGGTATAGGATTTATTAAAACATAACACTCATATCCCTTAAAGAGGGGCTTTATCCAAGTGAGCGTAGTCACGGGCAAAACAAAAGCTAGTACATTAAGTAAAGTATCAATATTTTTTCGTCGTACTATATGGTGTTGCTACAGGTGCGACAGTGGCGCCCCTATTAATTTCTTGACTTTTATGTCGGGCTATAAGTGAAAAGTAATGTGAATACAAATCAAATTGTGTTGGTTTATTTTTTGGTTGCCGTTGTACTCCGTAGATTGGAAATTAAGTTAGTTAAATGTTGAAGTTGAACATTTAGAACTACTACTTTCCTTGTTTACTGCATTGTTGATTTGTTGCTAGATTCTTTGTTTCTCTCGTTTCCTGATAACGTTATCGAAATGAGTACTTTGAGTGCTAAAATTACCGATATATTTCGGAATTTGAAATCAGACGCCGTGCCAAGGTCTCCGCGGAGTCGGCGGACTCGAAATGTTGAACCTGAAGACATTCCCACTGGAGAAAACAATGAAAACTACGACACCACCAACGGGACCGACGATCCTGAACAACCTGAAGTTATCGTAATTGAGGAACCAGACGATGAATTGAAGAAAGAAAAGAAACCAAAAGTCAAGATACCTTTCTTTAAGTCCAAATCGAAGGAGGAGAAACCAAAGAAACAGGAAAAATCAGATCAAAGAAAGAGTGATGGCTGTGTGGTGAACACACAAGGTACTTCTTTTAATGCTTTAAAATGGCTTTAGATTTCGAATATGTTTTAACATGTCATGTGTAAAGATGTTGTTATTATTTATCTGGTCTGTATTATCTTACAAGTTTTCAGTGATCATACTAATCATTAAGTTTCTTTTGATTGTAGCAACTGGAAATGTGATTAACATAGTGAAGTCCAAAGATGTCCGCTGGGGTAATGACTACTACATGGGCTTTTCCAAACCAAAGTCCAAGGTGGATGAGGAGCCCGAAGAAGAAGTGGTGGAAAAGTGTAATGACATCACAATACTTATGGAAGCTAAAGTTAAGGTTAGTTGAGTTGTTCATAAATAAACATTAACCTAGAGTTAAAAAATAATAATTTTAAAATAAAATTTTCTGCTGACCATTTTGCTGGCTTGTAATTTGTAACTTAACTACTTCGCTTTGTATTCTGGACTCCAAATATACTGCAGTTTCGTACAACTTCATATAAAAGGTAAATTTTAAAATATCCATATTTAGTGCACCTACTAGTATTCCATATTATTGTCTGTATGATGTCTTGTGCCGAGGTGATATTATGTGTCTCATTGTTCTAATAAGTTGTGGGGGGTAGGTAATTATGCATCTGTTTGATGTATCTTGTTTGACATCAAAGCCTAGGTGTGTATTAGGTTCTTAGCTTTTTGTGTTACCATATTATATTGTGATATCTGTGTCATATGAATGCATAAACGGGCAGTCTGATATATCAGTAGTCCTCATAAATAACTAATTAGAGGTACCTACTATAATCTTCATTTTAGTCATTAATTTAACCGCGTCATGTCACATCAATGGTCAATTCCATGACTTAAAGACAAGTGTTATGAAGTTGTTGTTTTTAAATAACATAGTAATTGTAAATTTTGTTGATTGCTTACAGCCTGAACATGAATATATGGACTTTATATCAAATAACCTCGGCAAGAACTGGTATGGTTTCTACATTAAACTGGGATTTCTGAAGGGACGAATTGAGACAATGGAAATCAATACACGCGAATATGGCGTCAATGAGGTAAGATATTCTAATGTTCCAAACCACTGAAACTTTGTGGAACTTTCTATATAACCAACTTTTCCATGCGGCTTTACTTGCGTTAGCAATAAGGCTTTTTATAAGGTAACCAATTACACAATATACATTTGCATTTGTTTATTTTTACATAAAAAAAAACCATATAAGTAATATGTCTTATTAATTATTTTAACTTGTTGTTTTAAGAAGTCTTGTTTGAGTAAATTTTTATATCCATTATTTAAGACACTTTTCATATGCATTATTTACTTATTGTAAATGAATTGTGAAGGGGTTTCAATTTTGATCAGCAAAATTATATAATTTATCTAAGTATATAATTGGTATTCCAATACCAGTTTTTTTTTTCATTTTTAATATTTAAGTCATGGTGCCAATATAAATGTATGTTTTCTCCAGGCTCGCTACAAGCTACTTCTGGACTGGGTGCGCAACGACAAGCAAGCTACTCTAGGTTGCCTGGCCACAAAGCTGTGGGAGCATGGCGACCGCGAACTGGTTAAACAACTGGCCCTCTTGTACAAGAAGAACAACTACAAGTAACATTCCCTTTCATTATTCCAGCTATAGCGCTCGCGAAACACGTTACAAGGCAGTGGGGCCACCATTGATGCAAGTGATTTGCAGAATTGGCATTGTTCATTTTTTTTAGTATGCTCCAATTCGAAAACCATCAATTATCCGATTTATCTTGTCCAATTTCAAAAATACTTTGATTGCAGATATTTTTGTAAAAGTACTTTGAACCTTTGTTTGACCGAACGACCGGGTTTTTAGACAGAATCCAGCATCGAATGTTTGCCACAAAAATGAAAAAAAAAGTTTGGCTACGGCAACTGTCACGTGTCACTGTCAAATCTACAAAACCATAGACAAATCCGTTTTTTTTATAGCCAGCCGAACGAAGGCGATTGGGATTCTGTCTAAATTCACGAATTATCAAACAGCGAAAAAATATTAATTATTAATTAACAAAGCTACGTAAAAGCATAATATTCAAATTAGTTGCTTGAAATAGTCCATTTTATCAAATAAAGGTAACTATTAAAAGCACAGCTTAAAAAAATGAACAATGCCAATTGTTGCTGCCATTTCAAAGTAAGATCTGTATGCGCGAGTACTGTACCTAGATCGATCTCATTGTCATGCAATCGAGTTTTTTATTAAGTAGCTGTGAGAAGATTTATGATTGCGATTTTTTATTTTATGACAAAATTGGATTTCAAGTGCAATATATATATATTTTTTTTTTATTCTTTTTTATCGTTACTATAAAAAGTAGGTACAATAAAATAAAGATAAGTTATAAACTATTTCTGGTCACGTCACAAATTTAGTTTTGATAAAACTCTTGATAGTTTTTACAATCTGTCTAACCCATAAGGGATAAAGACGTGATTTATGTAGGTACGTATGTATGTACATATTACAATCTTAGGGGCTAATTGAAGAAAGCAGAGAGGTTGCTTTGTCGAGCAGTGATATACAAATTAGGCATTTCATATATGTTTTACTTAATGAAATTATATTTTTGTTACGCTTTGTCATATTTCTATCCTTTTTTTTAGATTTACTTTGTAACCATTTATAATTAAAGTTATGATTTATAAAAAAGGCTTTGTTGAGAATGTCAATTGGTAATTTGTATATATTTGTCGAAATTGGAATAACCACATTTGGTGCACTTTGTCGATTTGTAAATAAAAAATAAGTTTGATATGACGCAAGAACAAAGTACAACATAGGTCTTAAAAAAAGTGAATGTATAAATATTGTGTAATTTTTGTCTGCGGTGATTAAATGAGTATGTTATGGTTTCGTGTGTGAATGGTGCGTAGTCCACTTTGACTCGCTGGGTTTGCGTATTTGCCACAGATGCGTAAAGGGCAGTTTGGTGAAGAAATTTGTTCCATTTCATTTGACACTAATTGCAGACAAGGCACAAGTGACCTACCCTTGTTAGTTATGGCACACCGGTACTCGGATAAATTCAAGTTGCGTTAAGCTCGTTTTGATTTTTTAAGTTAAAAAAAAGACAAACGATGAACATCATTTAATTATTATTGCAATTTCAATTAAAAAGTGTGGCTGTGAAAAAAGTTAAATATATATCACAATCAATATTGACATAATATGTATATAATAATAAAATTGATTACATCACATTTTTATACAGTTGAACAATAAACGAATTATCATTTAATTTTTGTTTTTCTTTAGTTTTGTGCACGTTTTTGCCAGACTACTTTAATTTATTATTGGATCTTAGTAATAAGTTATAGAGAAGATGATAGCGTTAAAGACTTATTCAATATTATTATGATTGAAAGCTGGTGCTGTATTAAGTTAGAAAGTAAGTGTTCATGTCGTAATAATTATACTATAGACATTTACGATTTTACAAGTCCCTCAAATCATTCACGTGTTAAAGCCATCAGCTGTTTCCGTCCATGTTAACAAAATTTCACCACATGGCATTCGCAAAATATAACAAAATGCTTAACATGGTTGTATGAACTAGATTAGCCCAGAGATTAAATTTAAGTCTGAACAAAAAACAGATAAGATACGATGCTGTTAGGTGGAATAAGTATTAGCCGTAATTCAAAGGCAGATGAAATAAAATTCCTATAAAGTTATGTAAGTATGTCTTTTTGCTGCATTTTAGTAATTGGAAATAAAGTAGGTACCTACTGTAAATACTTATTAATCGAAATTGCTACTTTAGGTGACAAAATTGCTGAATCTATTTCGGAACAAAGCAGGCGCCGTGCCGTGAGCTGCGCAAATGCAAATGCAACAGCGCGCCTCAAGGAATCCCCGCTGATAACGACGTAGACAGCAATACCAATACCACCTATGGGATTGATGAACACGCATTTTTCATAATATTGCGAAGAGAAAAAACAAACGTAAAATCTAAAAAAAACAAAGAAACAAGCGAAGTCTGAGAAAACGATGAAGTAACGATTTTGTAGTGAACGCACGAGGTAAATTTTATTTCTTTTATTTTCATTTCATTTTTGCATTTTTAAGCTCTAAAATACACATTTTCGTATTCGTATAACATAACATAGTAGAAACCATGCATCAATACATATTTAGGTAGGTACTTAAAAAAACTATACTTAATTCCAAAATCTTTCCTTAGCAGTTGCAAAAAATATAGTTACATGAAAGCTGTATGCGAAATAGCAGATATGTAGATACTTTATATTCTATTATTATCTTTGTAGCATTTATAACAACATCGACGCAACTTAACATAGTGAATTGTACAAACGTCACCTACTATATATGCACCACTCGGAGCCCCGTCCAATGATAGCCACGGAGCCCGAACAGGAGATGGTGAGGAAGTGTGAAGAAATCAGCGCTGATGGAAGTTGAAGTTAAGGTAAGTTGCCTAATCGTAATCCTTAAGTGCTGTGCGAGTTTTGTGACTACTTTTGCTGTTTTCTACTGTTGTGCAGTGATGATTTGCTATGCATCGTTTTCATTTTCTAAATATTTGTGTGTGGAGCTGTTAAGGTCAGCTACAAGCTTTTTTCCTGTCTAAAGCTTGGGTCAAACGTGTCATAACTACCACTTTGCCAACGAGTTAAATCAGGCGTTACTTTTGATATCGCGGGAGCCCATATCTATGAATTAAAGCCTTGTTAACTTACTATTGAGATCAGAAACTTATATAATCATATGAATGGCAGTAACGATAGCTAAACTGACGTAACTGTTTACCAAGTATAGTATAATTAGACATCAGTATCCGTGATCGTGATTCATGTAAATGAGTTCGTGAAACAAAATTACGGTCTGTAAGTAAAAATGTCTTAACTATAATAAATATTCTGTAAGCAAAAAGCGACCGCAAACTGGTCAAACAACTCGCCAAAATGTATTTAAACCAGAAAAATAACTACAATTTTCTCTTGTAATTTTAGCCAGCACGCTCGCCGTCCTGTCGTCTTATAGGCAAGAAACCTTATATTACGAGCATAAAGTCTTGATCGTACGTATACTGAGTAAACGGGTGAGACAGTGCTCTTGGCCGAGTACTTGGTGCGTCTAAACGTTGCGCCAAATACTCGATCGAGTGCTTGAATGACGAAAGCAATGAGAGTAACTAGGACCACGTTGTATCTACCTATATGTTATTTCTCAGTGCCGACTATGCGCGACCGGTGGCGCGGCGAGTGTTGTTCTTTGTACATTTCGCGGCCGATAGCTAGTCGCACAGTGATTTACTGGCAGCACACGCAATGAACAGAGAATACGTTAGCCGCACCGCCCGCGTCTCGTGTACTAAGTCGTGACCGAGCCATTAGTATAAGTTTTTTTTATCGTGTATCGCTTTAACGTGTCATATATTTTTGTTTATATGTGAATAAAATACCTAAAATTTTTGTTTTATTAAGTCTGTAGTTTCATGCTTCAGTCAGTTTGCTATATTTATTTATTTGGTCTCCCAGACCGTGTGCACAGAATTCTCAGTAGCTAATAAGTTAAAATTAAATAATATTAGTAACCAAGATCGATAATGAATATCTATCTTTGATGAATAAATATCTTTTGTAATCAAGGCAAATATACGTAAACAAGAATATGAAATAAGATATGTAAAGATAGCTCATTTATTACCGTCAGTTTGGTATAAGTTTTGTTTTTTCATTGAAAATGGCAGTCAAATATTTTCATAGTTTTATAACTACCATTATAGTATTACAAATATGCCGAAATGTAAGTTTTTATTACTTTTATAGTGTATGTCCTATATAATCCGACCTATAATCTTATAACCGTGTTTGTTTTATTAATTGTAATTGTAACTGCACTGTTGGCACTGAGTCTGTAGCCAAAGTTTTAAAATTGGTAGGTACTTATTTGTTATGATAATTCGTTCTGTGTGTGACAATTAGGCATGGTACATTTACATGGCCGTTTAGACGCTTAACGACGAGAAACTTTTCACATAGTTGTTCGTTCGCTCACGTGAAAAACAATGTATACCTACTGCATCTCATTTCCCATCACTAATATCTGAACACGAATAACGAAGCGTTCTAGATTACAAACATACCTCTTTAGTAATTATCATGTTATTATTAGGAATGTTTTCTCAGTTAACTTTATCTCGTTTAGCTTGGTTATGAAATGACTAAATGCGTAGGTATATATAGCGAGTGATAACCAAAGTCAGTTTGGGTGTATCTTCAGTCGTCTGCCGTCTGTGGGAATATTACGATGCCGCTGGACAGGAACGGGTTGAAGATCGTCAACGTTGACGTGAAGGACGTCAGGTTCCCGACTTCCCTGGGAGGCCACGGCTCCGATGCTTTGGTGAGTGTAACTCAATGTCAGTAACGCGGCTGAGTCCATACTGTGTTAGGTACTTATAACAACATAACAACGGGGTATGTTGAGATATCGGTTTTGATAATACTAAATTATAATAATTCATTTTTCACCTATGCGCCCACAATCTCGCTAATTGTGGCCTGAAGGTATCTGTTACCTTAGGCTCTGTCTACCCTGTAAGGGATAAAAACGTGATTTTTGTATGTGTATGTATGTATAATAATACCACAGTTCTGCAGCTCCACTAATACACCCTATCAGACACCCTATTAAATTCTTACAAAATAAAGTGTGTTCAAAGTTGCAACTTTAAGGTACCCTCTTTTGGCTAATTTCTAGTTTATAAGAGGCGATGATTGATGCAAAAACGATATAGTGCAGGTACTTTCAAGTCAAAGTCTGGCCACTGTCTATCCGGGTCGGGTAGGCAGGGCACACCCACACGACCTCTTTCTAAATCATACTCACATATACAACCGGCATACCGGCACTTCGGTCTTTGGAAAGAGACAAGTGGCGTCACGTAAGTTAGAGCGAGATAACGCTCTAAGAAGCCGAAATTATCCACGAAGACCAATGTCCAATCATTATGGCCGGGTACCGTACTCCAATACCTTCAAACTCAATTTTAAAAACTTCTGACTGTGGCACTCCCCTGTCCATTGGGGTTGGGTTAAGACCGCGCCTGATCTGACTTTGTTAAACTGAACCCCTTGTCTATGTATGAGCTTTTCGAACTGGCAGTCGCAAAATTAAGGTGTAGGGTACTCGTCACCGTGCTACTTCATGGGCTGCAACTAAATAGACCATATTAAAATGAGATTTACAGTAATACCTATGACTTTTACACCAGCATACGGACCCAAATTACTCCTGTGCGTACGTGACAACGACGACTGAGAATGGCAGCCAGGGCTACGGTCTGACCTTCACGTGTGGCCGCGGTACGGAAATCATCGTGCTGACCATTCGCTCCATGAAGCGATTCCTGCTTGGCAAGAATGCTGCCGACATATTCGCTGACTTCGCTGGCTTCTGGCGGGCTATCACTAACGACTCGCAGATGAGATGGGTTCGTAGTTTGTCATTCACTCAGGAGTAGTCAATTATGTGTTATTATGGCCAGTTTTGCGAGTGGTAGGCAGTGTGCAGGCAGTACCGGCGATAGGGGGGTCGCGATGGGGCGACGGCTCAGGGCGCCAAATTTCAGGGGACGATCGGTGAGGGTGGGACGCTTCACCCGCCAAACTGGTACCTACTCGATTTTGGTTTCCTTAAGTGGGCGCCACAATATTGTTGCCCGGGGTGTCAGCGGTCTTAACGCCGGCACTGTGTGCAGGGTTTGCACGGATCGCTGCCACCATGCTATTGGCGGTTCCTGCCGCGAAGTAGCTGTGCTTGCGATGCACATCCGGTGAAATTACTGGCACATTAGGTAGTCTATTTTAGCCTGGTAGACTGGCAACGCATCTGCAATACTCAGATGTTGTGCGTGGACATTTCAGGAATACAGGATGATGGAGCTCACTTACCATCAGGTGCCTTGTTCGTTGCCTTCTTTATTGTAAACAAAATTGGCAAAGACTTATGCAGACTTTAGAGAGCGCTGTAAAGTGTAGCATGGACTTCTATGCTGAAGTGTCAAATACTATGCGATTAGTTTGTTGCCGTTTCGTGCCGCTGGTGGCGCTGCCAATTTCTCCATACTAATGGAGACGTTTACGCGAACGCCTCCGATACCTTTTTTGCAACAAAAATGTGCACTAGAGGCTTTTAATGGCGTAATTGTAAAAGCCATTCAAAGCTAGTAGAAGTATTCATTTAATTATCAAGAAGTAAACATTTTTTTAAGTAGTTTAACTGCAGGTGCTGTACAAAAAGTTAGGAGAGCTATCAGTAAGGGGATGTATTTTGATTGTTTTTTGACAGATTGGTCCTGAAAAGGGTGTGGCACATTTGGCGGTGGCAGCCATCTTGAACTCGCTCTGGGATCTGTGGGCGAGGCTCGAGAAGAAACCGCTGTGGAGGCTTTTGGCTGACATGAAGCCTGAGGTATGTAACATGTAGAATTTGGGTAGGTACAAAAATGTTACCTTCTGCCCATCAATCTCGCTCTAACAAAGTCAATAACTTCATAATTAATAAGTCGAGGGCACAAATATCGATACAGCCATCATGTCAAATATTTGTGTCACCGACCTTTTTGTTTGTGGCATAAAGGTGTATAGATGTTTTTGACGTCTTGGTAACGTGCATATATTTATGCCCTTGACTGTACATGTTACAAATGTCAAAAGATTTTTTAGGCCACAAACGTAATACCGTGAGGAGTTGGAAAAATTGTACTTACCTTAATTATTTGTTATTGACAGGACCTCGTTTCTACGATCGATTTCCGCTACATAACTGACGTGATCACGAAAGAAGAAGCCATACAGCTACTGAAAAGCAAAGAGGCTGGAAAACAGGACAGGATCAAACTAGTCACGGAAAAAGGATATCCGGCGTATACCACGCAAGTTGGTAAGACTTTCAATACAATACGATACAAATACCATTTATTTAAATTAATTATTTTAGGCAGATATTTTAGCTCAGAGCTATCGTACATTAAGGCCACATATGGCGGCAAAAAGTCATGACCGCATTAAAAATAAAAAATAAAACGCATAGGAATTTCTGGTGGAATCTTTATTATTCCAGCATGATTTCAGCCGAAAGACGACCAATACTGGGCATGGTAGACCTAACCCAAGATTTTTCAAAACGTTTTGTGCTATCCGCAACCAATCAAGCGATCTTTGTCCACTTTGCGAGAGGCCTACCAACACTGCCTTACGGTACACGTCTGCGACTCTAAAACCGTATCATCCCAACGGCGAGCAGTATCTATGAATAAGGTTCCCCGTCCACTGCCACCTAATCCAATTTGCTAATCTATTGTCGGTAACTTTTGTTCTTCTGCGGACCTCTTCTATTAATTACTAAATAGAATATCAACCCTCGAAACTTTTTTTAATGCTATTTTATTATTGTATTTATCGGTAAGTTAGGTACACGTATCTCTTGCATAATGACTAGTATTGTTTCACCACAACAATGTACATATTGTACCTATCTGCTCTTATGTCATATGTTGATATGAGGGCAAATAAATAAAATGAGTTCAGATTTTGATAAAAGACGCCTGTTATGTTTAACTTTACCGCGATTGCACAATACAAGCATAAATTAATTCATCAATTTGGATGAAAGCTTATAGTTAATGTGACACTCCATTATGCTTCTTGATTCAAATAAACCAATTCATTTCTCTTAGAGTGCCAATGCGAACGACATTCCTGTGTGATAACGCCCTCATTACTGGCCGCTTTAATGACCTTATTTCACTATCTTGAATTGCTTTGCTCAAAAGATTTGGTTGTCTTCCAGGATGGCTCGGCTACAGCGACTCGCTGCTAAAGCAACTCTGCGACAAATACCTGAAACTCGGCTTCACTCACTTTAAGGTAAAACATTTTAAACCACGACATTGCAACACTATTTAGTAAACAGCATATAAGTAGACTGTACACAGTTTAGAAGAGATTGCAAAGGCCCAGTAGGCGTAACACACGCGACAATCCTACCGTAACTAATTTTAATTTATGAGCTTTTGATATGCCTGCGGTTTGGTACTCTTACCTATTCTGTGCTACGTTGCATTGACAGCTAATAACTGCATATCAATGTAACTTTCTGTGTAACGGATTGACTAACTAAACTGTTATCAGGATGGCTGATTTTGTAGTCAATGACGTGTAAATCACTTATGTGAATGAGATGGAGGCACTAGTCTTTATGAATTTAGTACCTACGTTTAGTAGCTAGTACAGCTGTTAATGCTTGTCATGGTTTAGCCAGTTAAATGGTAATATAACGCCGTGGACAGCCAATATACGCCCTGTATAAAAACTGACATTGTTGGTGTGTTAAGAGATCCTATCAAAGACGTGTCAATTTGCGCCTACTAAAAATCAGAGCAAAATGCGAACAAAGCAATTATACATAACCTTAATCATGGAACTAATGCTTCTGATTCAATTTTTGAAATTAATCTAAAATTTAATATGTAAGTATATATTTTTTCGTTGAGGTTTAAGAAGACACTACTTGTTTTAATCAGCCGTTTTTCGGTATCTAGCTTCAGTGTATTCGCTACGGTATTCGGATGAATATAAATTATTCTTAAATCAGTCATCCAAATACTTATTTTGTTGCCTAAACCATGACCATGACACGTGGTTCAAAGGCTGTAGCTAATAATTACATCAAAGTTAAGAAGGTAAACTGCCTCGATCAGTGATGGACCATCACGTAAACATACTCGTACATATCCGATCCGCATTGCAAGTAGTAGATACTGCTTTGTAGTAGTTGCAATGGTGTCAACGTGCAGCAATATGGGTCGGTGTGTACTAATAGGGTATGGTATGAAGACCTTACCAACCTCTTCTATGCCGTGGTGTACACCATTTATATTTTCACGGCATTTTTTATGGCATAGTAAATGACTTCCGCATCTTCCCTTAGGTAAAGGTTGGTCTAAACTTCGAAGATGACTGGCGCCGGTGTAGTGCTGTACGAAAATACATCGGCGATGACAAGTTTCTGGTAAATATTACTATAGATAAGATAATCACCAAAAAGGTAAGCACACGTAGAATCATTAAAGAGTAGAAAACTGATGAAAGAGGAACTTAATATTTTCTGCATACGAAATTGTTGCCATGTTCAAGCATTTTCCATCAAAAATGTGGCAGTTACTCGAAAAATGGCGCCCTCGTTTAATGCTTATAACTCGCATAAGACTACAAGACAGAGAAAATAAGACCTAATCGTTCTAATGAATATCGACAATTTTATCCTATTTGAGATGATATTTAATTTTAACTCAGTGGAGTTTCAAACTAATGAGCAATGGTGTACTCACACCGAAACCTCCAATGCGACTCAGCGACGGCGACAAATTAAACTGTTTAAAATATGAACAAATATTTATTTATTGTTCTAACTATAGATATTATGTAGCGGTTAACTGAATACCGAAAAATGCATTCAAATACTTAGATGGTGGATGCGAACCAAGCGTGGAGCGTGAACGAGGCGATAGAGTGGATGAAGAAACTGGCGCCGCTCAAACCCATGTGGATAGAGGAGCCCACCTCTCCCGACGATGTGCTCGGACACGCCACCATTTCCAAGGCTTTGAAGTAAGAGCCGATTTTATACTAACATACATACATACATACACAAATCACGTCTTTATCCCTTACGGGGTAGACAGAGCCTTAGGTAACAGATACCTACAGGCCACATTTAGCAAGATTGTGGGCGTATAGGTGAAAAATGAAATCAAAATAGTGATGGGTTGCTAGCCTCATCGCCTATAACATGATTCCTATGATTTTCGCCCATTCCCTCGATGGCCTTTTACCATCTGCGCGGGTAGAGAAGCAACTGGTATATTCTATGTTTTTTCTTTGCTCCCAGACCAGCATGGAAGAAATTATACTAACAATCACACAATAACAATCGGGTTGGGAAAAAAAGAAAGCTTGACAGTTTGTTACCTCTGTCGTCTGTAGACACCCACATCATCGGTACTATGCCAACATAGCGGGTTAAAATCGCTCGATTTGAGGTAGACCCCTAGCGCCACAGTTACGGCTTGCCCGAAAAAAAAATAACCTTAGAACCCTTTGGTGTATTCCAGGCCATATGGCATAGGCGTGGCAACCGGCGAGATGTGCGCCAATCGCGTCATGTTCAAACAGTTCCTGCAAAGCGGCGGCATGCAGTTCTGTCAGATCGACTCCGCGCGAATCGGCAGCGTCAATGAAATAATGTCCGTGTATCTCATGGCTGAGAAACTTAACGGTGAGTTTTTTTACCTCATTACGTGTCCTAAGAGGCATGGACTGAGGCCCAATGTGGAGAACAGTCAGTACATCGGAATGACAGTACATGAATTCAAACATCAGTCCAACAGGCAGACGTGTGCGCATAATATAGCACAACTTTTTTTTTACATTTTTGAAACTGTAAATTTACAACGCAGCGCCACCATGATGGCAGACTATTTTTCCGTGGTTCTTCTCATTGTTTTTGATCGAACGATTCAAATCTGCCAAGTGTGCACTTCATATACAATTTTTTAAATCATAAAAATAAATTAAAAAATTAAATACTACAAAAGTCAGAGCCCTGGATGTCTGCCTTTTCGATTTTTGTGTTTCCAGGATGACTGTGATCATCAGCCCCAGAGGCAGACGTGTGCGCATAATATAGCACACCTTTTTTTTTACATTTTTGAAACGCTGTAAATTTACAACGCAGCGCCACCATGGTGGCAGACTAGGTCCTTGATGTTTCTTAGGGCATAAATATCACTATTAATAACGTCTGCCTTGTGTGCTGATCATATAGAAATTTTGCTCGCCAGCTCCCTAACTATTTGCTGTCGGAGTGAACTGTTAAAATAGATAACAAAATACCCTCATAATTATACCAGTGGCGCCATCTCTTGAGCGCTGTTCATTGTACTAATTGTCAGTATTTAAAATAAACGTCATTCAGCTCCGAACAAATAGAAGTTTCATTAGGTTATGGGCCCAGCTCTTACAATTTAATCAGTTTTGCGAAGTTTTTGATAGTTTTTATAGTGCGCAATAATTAATTAAAATGGCAGCTAGTTATGCAGTGAACGTACCTAAGCTAAAAGGGCGAGAAAACTACGACGATTGGGCGTTTGCCGTGGAAAATTTTCTCATCCTGGAGGGAGTCAATTTGTCCAGTGAAGAATTGCTAGAAGCGACAAATGACAAGAAAGCCAGAGCGAAGTTGATTTTGACCGTCGACCCATCCCTTTATGTGCATATTAAAGGCGAAACTACAGTGCGTGCTACTTGGAATAAGCTAAAATCCTTGTTCGATGACTCCGGCTTTACGCGCAAGATTAGCTTATTACGGAATTTAATTTCTATACGCTTAGAAACCAGTGAATCTATGACGGCGTACGTGACACAGATGGTAGAAACGGCTCAGAAATTAAAAGGTACGGGTTTCGAGATTAACGATGAGTGGATTGGTTCATTACTACTGACGGGCCTTCCAGAAAAGTTTAGCCCCATGATTATGGCCATTGAGCACTCTGGAATGAGTATCAGTGCAGATGCTATAAAAACGAAGTTATTAGACATGAGTACGGATTTTGATGTCAACAGTGATAATGCATTTTTTGTTAAGAATTTTCAGAAACGAAATGGAGGTAGCAAAAAATCTTGTCCGAAAAGTTGCGGTAGCAATTTGTGCAACGGAACGCAAGTTAAGTCAGCTGTCAATGGAAACGTCAAAATGACAAAAACAATTCGTTGCTACCGATGCAAACAAGTTGGGCATTATAAAAGTCAGTGTCCAGAAGAGAAAAATGCGAAGAACAATGCATTTAGCGCAGTATTTTTGACTAGCGAATTTAATCAAAACGATTTTTACATCGATTCCGGTGCAAGTACTCATTTAGTGTCTAATGTAAACATGTTGTCAAATGTTTCGTACCAATCGAAAACTAAGCAGATTATTGTAGCAAATCGATCAACAGTAGATGTTGTTGGCTCTGGAGATTTACAGATCACAACTACTGTCGGAAATGAGCAGTTTGATGTGAACGTGAGCAATGTTTTGTGCGTACCTAACCTCGCCACGAATTTATTGTCGGTCAGCAGAATCATTGCTGGTGGAAACCGAGTGGAATTCAATAAAGAAGGATGTTTTATTTATAACTCGAAGAATGTTTGCATAGGCGTCGCAAGGCTAGAAAATGAAGTCTACAGGCTAAATACTGTGAAGCCACAACAGCTGCTTGCTGCGACAGCGACAACATCCAGTTTAATATGGCATAGGAGGCTGGGGCACATAAATGCAAGTGATCTCGGTAAAATGAAGAATGGAGTGGTCGAGGGTGTATCATTTCAAGATAATAGTGGCAAATTAGATAAATCCAGCTGTACAGTATGCTGCGAGGGGAAGCAGGCCAGGCTTCCATTCCCCCAGAGTGTCAGCAAAAGTCGGCAAGTGCTGGAATTAGTTCACACAGACTTGTGCGGACCAATGGAGAATAAGTCACTTGGAAATGCAAGATATTACCTTATTTTTGTCGATGACTATAGCAGAATGTGTTTTGTATACTTTCTTCAATCAAAACATCAAACATTCAGATACTTCAAAGAGTTCCAGAAGTGTGTTGAGAACCAGCAGTCCAAGAAAATAAAGATATTAAGATCAGACAATGGAGGTGAATTCTGCTCAACAGAAATGGAAACATACTTGAAGCAATGCGGAATAGTTCATCAGAAGACAACGGCATTTGCTCCAGAACAAAATGGATTATCGGAGAGAAACAATCGGTCCATAGTTGAGAAAGCACGGTGTATGCTATTTGATGCAAAATTTGAAACCAAATTTTGGGCTGAGGCAGTGAATACTGCAGTTTATATTAAAAATAGGTCACCAGCGTCGGGACTAGGTGGAGATACTACACCTTATGAGATGTGGACGGGCAGGAAGCCAAATATTGGTCATCTAAAGATCTTTGGTAGCCCAGTAATGGTTCACATTCCCAAACAAAAGCGCAGAAAATGGGACAAAAAGGCTGTCAATATGTTACTAGTTGGTTATTCAGAAAATACCAAAGGCTATCGCTTGTATGATCCAGATTCTCAGAAAATAGTTGTTGCTAGAGATGTTGTTGTCATGGAAAATATTCAAGAAAAGTCAGCAACAATTTTGGTAGAGGATAAACAGCAGCCAGAGTGTGTAACAGTGAGCCAGACAGCAGAGAACAGTAACTTGAGTAGCTCAGATTACAGCTTTCAACAAGATGATGTCAATGATGTGACATATGTTCCAAGCGAGCCATCAAGTGAAGACAATAGCTTCTATGACGCAGATAATGCAGTTGGCGGGACACAGGAGACTTCGGAGGAACCTAAGCGTGTCAGAAAACGTCCAGACTATTATGTTTATTCAAACATGTGCGTGGAGAATGTGATGGGAGAAGAAATAACTCTGACTGAGGCTGTGACTGGACCAGAAAAAGTGCAATGGCTGAACGCTATAGAGGAGGAATTAAAATCCTTCAAAGACAATGACACTTGGGAGCTAGTCGATAGACCTCAAGACGGCACAGTTGTGAAGAATAAGTGGGTGTTCAAGAAAAAATACAATAGTGATGGTGAAGTGCGCTATAGGGCCAGACTTGTGGCAAAAGGTTTTACACAAAAGAAGGGCCAAGACTTTAATGAGACATTTTCACCAGTGTTAAGATACTCTACTTTAAGACTATTGTTAGCATTGAGTGTAAAACTAGATCTGCAAATGAATCATCTGGATGTACCTACTGCATTCCTGAATGGTTTTATAAAAGAAAAAGTTTTTATGGAATTACCAGAAAGTTCTTCTTTTCCTGATTGTGTCAATAAAGTATTGAGGTTAAAAAGAGCTATTTACGGTCTCAAGCAGTCTGCTAGGGCTTGGTACACCAGAGTTGAAGAATGTTTGTTAGAATTAAGTTATGAAAAGTCTCAATATGAACCTTGTCTTTTTATGAAATATCATAATAATATAAAAGTATATGTTGCATTATTTGTCGATGATTTTTTTATATTTTACAACTGTAAAAGTTCTTATGAACAGCTAAAGACTGAACTTGTTAATAAATTCAAAATAAAGGACTTAGGTCAAATCAAACAGTGTCTGGGAATGAGAGTGATTGTTCAGAAAGACAGTATTACTGTTGACCAGGAACAGTTTATAAATCATATTTTAAACAAGTTCAATATGTTTGATTGTCATGGTTCAGATACTCCTATGGAAGTGAATTTAAAATTAGAAAAGGGTGTAAATAATAATTGTAATAAGCGGTATCCTTATCAACAATTAGTAGGTAGTCTTATGTACCTGTCTGTTCTGACAAGACCAGATATTGCTTATAGTGTAAGTTTTCTCAGTCAGTATAACAATTGTAACAATGAAATTCATTGGAAGCATTTAAAGAGACTATTGAAATATTTAAAGAAAACTAAATTTTATGGTCTGGTTTATAGAAAAGATAGTTGTTATTTACATGGTTTTGTTGATGCTGACTGGGCATCATGCGCCTTAGATAGGAGATCATACACAGGATTTTGTTTCATGATGTCAGGATGTGTGATATCCTATGAATCAAGGAAGCAACAAACAGTGGCTTTATCAAGCACTGAGGCCGAATACATGGCTCTGAGTGAGGCATGTAAAGAGGCAATTTATTTGCAAAATGTACTGGATGATTTGTTAAAACCAAGTGACAGTACACCAATATGCCTGTACAGTGATAGTCAAAGTTCTCTTAAATTAGCTATTAATCCATTGTTTCACAAAAGAACCAAGCATATTGATGTACGACATCATTTTGTCAGAGAGTGTGTATCTAATAACAGAGTTAAGTTAGAATATGTGTCAACTACAGATATGCCAGCTGATTTACTGACAAAAAGTCTTAGTGTAAGTAAACATAACAAGTTTTTAAGTTCAATGGGCATATCAAAAATTGTAATTAGGTAGGTATTATGTCTATGATGCTTGTTAGTAAGTAAGAATTATTAGTTAAGACTTGTTAGTAAGTAAGAAGAATAAGTTGTTGTATAACTGTTTCATAGTTATAAGTTTATTTTGTTAGGAGAGGGTGTTAAAATAGATAACAAAATACCCTCATAATTATACCAGTGGCGCCATCTCTTGAGCGCTGTTCATTGTACTAATTGTCAGTATTTAAAATAAACGTCATTCAGCTCCGAACAAATAGAAGTTTCATTATGAACCAGTGTCTTGTTGCAGTGAAAGTATGTCCGCACGCGGGCGGAGTGGGTCTCTGCGAGATGGTCCAGCACCTCCAGATGTGGGACTTCGCCAGTGTCTCGGCCACCATGGAGGGCCGGCTCGTGGAATACGTGGACCAACAGCACGAGCACTTCACCGATCCTACCGTCGTGGAGAATGCGAGATATCTCGCGCCTAAGGTACGTTGTAGAACTTAATAACATACAATATATGCGGACTGAACGGTTGCGTGTTTGACTGGGAAGCATGCTGTTATCTCCTAACTCCCGACCCAAACGGCTAAAATAGCCACATTCATATGTTTACCAACCGTATTTGTAGGCACCTACATAATATTTATTTAGAAGTATATTTATACGTTGCCTAGAACAGACATACTTAGTAAATAATTCTTTCCCATCGTGAACACACGATTACTTCCGAATGATGCCGACGTGTCTATGAGTCTCAATGAAGTAGCATGACAAATACGAACATTTCCGAGATAATACGACGGAAAAGGATTTTGTACGACATCTGTACCAGTACAACGATGGTACTTCAATGACAATACAATTCATACTAAAGTAAATTAAACAAATCCATTTACTTTTCTTTCAGCTGCCAGGATACAGCACTCAATTCAAGGCCGGCACGGTGGAAAAGTTTGGGTACCCCCACGGAACTGAATGGCAAAAGATGATTAAAGACGGCGTGTTCCCGCCAGCCGACGAAGCGGAGCTGGTGAACCCCTAGGCAAGACAGACACTAACTGATCATACCGGGTTTATTATATTAAAATGATTTTCAGTTTCGATATTAGTTTTATTCATGGTCTTGATTAAAAGGTATTTACATTTACAGTCTTCAAAATATAAGCATGTCACAGACCGAAGACTCGGGCCAAATAATAAGTCAACAGAGTTCTACAAACAGCAAAGTCAAGCCCCAAGATAAATATACGAAAACCGGACAAGTGCGAGTCGGGCTCTCGCACAAATTCGATAAGTTATTATAAAATCCAGTGATAGCAGAGCCCTGCTCTTAAGCAAAATGTAATGCAGTATGAGGTAATTTTGTATTGGTTACTTACATACACAGGTAGACATTTAAAAAAAAACAGATTTTAAGACTTATTTGATTAGTTGTGCTATAAGAGCTATCTTCATACCAAATTTCAAATTTCTAGGACAACTGGAAGTACCCGTAGGTTTTTCGATCTCCGCAATTTGTATGGAAACACTTTTTCTAACAGCTGTATCTCTTGATTGAGTTGACTCAGAGGAATCTTGAGAGGAATCAAGAGGGACCGCAGACCTCAGTATTTGGTAACAATTTCAATTTTATATCTATACGCATTTCTGAGAAAAAGGGTCTTGACGTATAGACAGACAGACAGACGGACAACGAAGTGATCTTATAAGTTTTTTTTCCTTTAAAAGTACGGAGCCCTAAAAAAGAAGAAAGCGTACTCAACGCAATTATTTGTCGTAACGCAATGTATCACTACCTTGCTGCCCTATGAAAAATGGTGCTGCGCTTAGGCGTAGCTTAAACCGGCTTTGCGTTCACAGAACTTCGTCGTGACTTTTTATTTGGTCTGATACCGAATACACAAAAATTTTAAACAACATCAGTCTTTTGACGCTTCCTCGCAGCCTATCCATTACAAACGACAAACATGAATTTATGAGGCCAGTTTCTTTTGGAACGCAAAAGCGCTAAGTTTCGATTGTTTTGGCGCGCTAGTTATAGGGGAGTCGGTCCCGTTTTGTTCGTCGCCAATTTTCCGCTTTTGCCCGCTTTCTGAAGTTGGTACTTTGGTGGGCTGGTTTTTCCCCTGAAGACTCTTGAACGTCTTAATTCCAAGTCGGGACACCTCCGACGGCGTCATTTCAGGGTTTTGTGATTCTAAACTAGATTTGTTTCTCGAGAACCAGTCGACGAAAGTTTCGCCTTCCTGAGGTGTTGCTGGCTAAAAGTAAAAACACGATCTTAGTTAAATCATACATCCAGGACGCAAAGAGAAAACTGTGATGCAAAATAAGCCTTAACAAATTTGATCATCTGGATTATCGTTATTCAAGTGAGTATTGCGAATTATTAATACTTGAGTTTTATTATTTGGATCGTCGGTCGAGGTAAATAATATCAGTTTTTAACTGCGATATGAATCCGACACTTGAAATATGAGCAAACGCCACGAAAGTTTAAAGCAGATTATCATCATCCTAGTATTTATACTACTTACGTCTGTGTTTTCCAATGCATCTGTCGCATGGACATCTACTAATGTTCTAGAAGTCAAACTTAATGGGCTCTGCACGTTTTTGACATTATCTTGTTGCTTTTTGAATGGATTCCTGAGACCAGCGGGCGATGATTTAATTGGCTGCAACAATGTATGGGTAATAAAATCGATAGAATTAAAAAACTCGTTTCTAAGGTCTAGGAATTGGGAATACGCTTACCACAGGTCTAATAGGCGTATCAGTTTCAGCTTTCTTTTCCTTCGTTTTCAGTGGTATAATCAAACTTGCATTCAAATCTTGCTCTGTATTGGTGACGTCATAATTCTCTTGAGTATCCAGTTCTAAGAAATGTGAGTTTTGAGCTGTATTCAATTTATCAGCATCCCTCTCCCAAGATTCCGCCAAGCTGGCGAGTTTGTCCGCCAAGTGGGATCTCCCCAAACGGGACGCATATTTGGCGGCAAATGGTAACAACTGGTCGTCCTTCAGCAGTTCCATTAATTCTACAGCTCGTTGTTCGATTTCATTTCGACAGGCGAGCTGAAAAATGAATTTATTTATTTATTTATTTTAAGTGATCATTCTTGACAGCATACAAAAAACCTCCGCTGCGTTTTCCATTTTTTATCTCGAATTTGTTTTGTGTTTGTTAGCTTACCGCAAATAATTTCAGTGCCACCTCCCTAGCGGTCTTGATGTCAACTTCTGCACTGATATGAGCCCATCTAACTAGCTTCTCTTCGTATTGGCCTTTCTCTGTGTCCAGCTCGCAAAGGGGTATCTAGAAACAATAATCGTTTATGAACAATGTTTTTCATCAAATATTAATTGATTAGACAATGTTAATGTTACCTGAATGGCTAGTTCTGTTACTATGGGTTTGGGTATTGTCTGAGGGAACGACGTGCCCCTACACAGGATGCTACGAACTGTTTGTTGAAGTTCGCTTATCTGTAAAATATATAGACATCAGAAAGTAACTTTTTACCTTGTCCGCAATCATCGCATCTAAATTTGTGCGACATCACGGTTAAATTAGGTAGGTACATAACTTATAGCAAAAGGTCGGTCTATATCTTACACATGTGTTTTGTCTTCATGTAAAAAGCCATTCTCTATAAATGACCATAAATGTCACACAGACTTAATTGTCACCAAAAACACAACAAACTAATGCGTTTCAAACTCAATGCTATACTC
This sequence comes from Pandemis corylana, assembly GCA_949127965.1. Taxonomy (NCBI): domain Eukaryota; kingdom Metazoa; phylum Arthropoda; class Insecta; order Lepidoptera; family Tortricidae; genus Pandemis; species Pandemis corylana. The sequence goes on along the minus strand of OX421851.1, from coordinate 12,499,705 downwards.
GGGAGCAAAGAAACCGGGTCACTTTTCATACAACTTTCTATGACAAGTGACCCGGTTTTTTTTGCTCCCGAGTATAGTTCATTCTCAAATGAGAATAAACTCTTATAGTTTCAAACGCGCTAGCGTTTCACGAGGTATTAGTGACCGGTATTGTTTCATCCTCCAAAAAGTAACACTTGATTTGATCAATTATTTCAAATATCGATTTGGTAGGTTTTGACTTAGTTTATACGGTAGATGTCAATGACCTTTAAATTCCAAAGTAAAATAAAAACTTACAGAAACAATGAACCAAGTGTCAGACTCTCCCCTAGAATGTGTGGTCGTGTCACAGATAGGTATCCAGATGCCGCTGGAAACGTCATACAGCCTTAACATGCCAGTGTTGTCGTACGTGCAGGGGGAGCCTGCGTCTGTGGTACCGATCCACACAAGTTTCGAGCCTGGGGTTAAAGGCACAGGGACTGTTTTGCTACGGATTTGACGGCCTAAAAAAAAGTACATAACTGTGATACAAAGTACAACTGCAAATTAAGTTCAGCAGGTCACTGATCTGCTTTGGATACCTATAGTTTATAGCCGACATCAAAAAGGCAAAGTTCGAAATTTTGTGGTCCAATTTGGAAGAATATTTTTTGTCAGAACAGGTATCCCGACGCTATCTAATTTATGATTTCATTCACACGTACGCGACGCACATTTTAGTGACTACCACTCAATGCCTCTGACATAACTCTGGAGCAATATGAACGCGCATATGCGTTTGCGCACCTGACGAAGTCTCGTGTCCGACAGCCGGCATCAAATGTATCATTATTTCGGTTTGAATAAAAAAGTTATTGACTTGATTACCATTCATAGCTATGATATCCATTGCCAGATGCTGGTCTGATACTCCTGGGTCAGTGCTGTGGTAGACGACGAGCACTGTAGTGTTGTAAGCAGCTAGAGCCACCACAGGACCTAATAGTGATATAACCTGAGACAGAAAGTTACAATTATTGTATTATAAAATCCTATATGTTTGTTAAATAGTAGCTGCTGGCCTTATAATTTTTGTAATGTATAAAATTTAAATGGGGGTCGTGAATTACGGGGCGTACTCTATTTATTCCAGACCGTACATTACATGTATTCAAAGTCAGTTATATGGCCTGTGGCGTGGTAGCCTAGTGGTTTGCCCTGTGGCCTCTCAAGCAGAAGGTCGTGGGTTAGAGCCCGGAATCGCACGTCTGAGAATTTCGATAGCTTTTCGCTGAAGGAAAACATCGTGAGGAAACCTGCATACATCTGCGAAGTAATTCAGTGGTGTGTGTGAAGTTCCCAATCCGCACTGGCCCAGCTTGGGAACTAAAGCCCAAACCCTCTCATTCTGAGAGGAGACCTGTGCCCAGCAGTGGGACGTATATAGGCTGGAGATGATGTTGAATATGACCCATTGAAAGTACAATACCTGTCTCTGAGTGCCCATTGGTGTAAAGAGCCGCAGCAAGCGTGCGTTGGTTGCGCACGCGACGATTCCGCTGCCCGCGGTCACGCAAAGTATCTCCTCTGTGTCGGCCATATCTATAGTCCACTCTTTGCTGCTACCCACGAGCGAAATGCATACTAACTTGCTAAAACAAAAAAAAGTAATTCTTAATTATAAATTTTGTACGAGATATAATCTAACCAAAACACACAAAAAAACACTATTTCTAATAAGTATTTTCGGCAAACGCAAAAATTACTTTCTTTTTTAATAGAAATACTATGAAATACAAAGTAATTGGTGCTAATCGTATATTAATAGGTACAGAACCCTCGGTGCGCGACTCTGGCTCAGAGTTAGTCGGGTTTTATCTTTTCACGTTAATCGACAATTTGTGTTATCTTCGAATCTATTTTTAAACAACTATTTCGTTAGTTACATACAAACAGTAAACTGCAAATAATCTTTTGCCGCAAATGTGAAATCTTACTTATAGGAAAATCAGTTATAGCAAAATCTGTCATAAGTACGCCCTGTAAAGTCGAACTTACCTGGGTACATAATTAATAATAACCCATTAATCATCTTATTAATCAAGAAACTTGGCAAAACATTCTCATTACTCGCATTCTTTTGTCCAGAGTATGAATGTCAATTGTGTTTTTTCAATTTTCTTAAGGAAAAACATCTCATAAAATTTCCCACACAACATCGACATTTTCCTTGTGGTTAAGTAACAACGCAATGGAAAATTTAGTACCCGATTTTCTTTAATGAGAAAAATATAACATTAACATAAAACGGGTGATTTCATTAAATTTATAAGATATAATAATAATAATAATAATAATAATAATAATTTATTTGCTTAATAAAACACAAGTAAACATAAAAAGAAATATCTGACGAACCCCAAACTAGGCTGGGCCTGTATCTTGGGATCCTGGAGTGCATTATGCGAAACAATTAGGTAAAAGAAAATATTACATGCATTTAACAGAACAAAAATATTTCAGAAACACTCAACAAGGACAAGCGGACGGGGCACATACCGTACGAGCATAATGTGTGTGTGTGTGCGCGTGTATGTGGTAGAGTGTGTGTGTGTGTGTGTGTGTGCGTTTGTGTGAATCTACAAGAACGGAAATCAGCTGGTAAGGAGGGCCTCCGTGTCATGATATGTCAAGGCCACTAGCCACTTTTTCAACAACGACTTAACTTTGCCCAATGTGCAATGCTGAATATACAGCACTTTGCAGATATTATTATAAAGACGAAGGTGCATAAACTCTGGCGAACGTTTGGCGAGCCGCGATTTGCACCTCGGAAGGGGAACTCTGAACCTCCGCTTGGAGAGCAGTCTGGTGTAACCAGGCATCTTGGTTATTAACGCATGAGCTCGAGTTGTTGCTTTAAAAACATATAATCGCCTCACACTTAAAAGGTTTGACTCCCGATAGAGTGTCCGTCGGATAAAGAAAAGGTTTACGGAGCATGACCTTGATAACTGCACGCTGCGCTCGCTCCAGGAGTAACAGAGTGCTTTTCGCGGCGCTACCCCACACCGCCACGCCGTACTGTAGTAAGGATTGGCATAAGGAGTAATAAACAATACGAAGCACCTGCTCTGTGGAGCAGGATCGAAGTTTCTTCATTATATAAATGCATTTCCTCACTCTGCCGGAAAGTGCAGAGATATGTTGTTTAAAGGAGAGTTTGTCATCAATTGTCAGCCCCAGGTATTTAATATTTTCAGACCTGGCTATCGTACTACACGAGCATGCAGCTGAGCTGTTGACGCGGTTGTGACATGTACGCGAATGTACAATAAGATTTCTATCCAAGGGAGCAGAGGAGACCGAGGTTTTTGAAAATGCCAAGAAATTAGATTTCTTCACGTTTAGGGTAAGTAGGTTGTTATCCAGCCACCTCCCAATGTCCGACAGCCCACACTCTGCGAGGTTAAATACCTCATCCCAACTCTTGCCGTTAAACAACACTACCGTGTCATCCGCGTAACAAATTAATTCGGCTCCATCCAGCTTTAGCCTGAGGATATCGTCGACGTAAATGAGAAACAGTGTCGGACCAAGAATACTACCCTGCGGAACTCCAAAAGAGATAGACAACTGGTCACTTATATGTTCACCAACCCTAACAGCCTGACGCCTATTAGTTAGGTAACAACGAAACCACTCCAAAGCTACCCCTCTCACACCCGACGCCTCAAGCTTGCAAAGCAATATGTCCGCAGACACAGTGTCGAAAGCTTTACAGAGATCCAAAAAAACTCCAACACATCTACGCCCTGAATCAATATAACTGGATATTTTATTTGAGAGAAAAATGGCTGCGTCTTCGGTAGATTTCCCTTTCCTGAAACCAAACTGATTGTTTGACAGAACATTGTTTTTGTCAAGAAAATCTGTAAGGCGACAATTGACCAGCTTTTCCAGGACCTTAGAAAAGACGCTGAGCAGAGATATCGGACGGTAGTTGTTAGGATCATTCTTGGATCCATTTTTATGAATCGGAGACACTTGGGCCAACTTCCAAAGATCCGGGAAACAACCAGAACTCAAACTCAGATTACAAATGTAAGTGAGAGGCTCCAAGATGACGTCCCTGCTCTCCCTAACAAACAGTGGCGTAGCACAATCTGGACCAGGCGCGCTATCCGATTTCAGTTTAGAAATAATATTATCAACTTCGAAAACATCAGTTGGATGGAAAAAAAAGGAATTGGCGGTTGAATGAAGAAGTTTCGATTTAGTCGCTAAGGAAGACTGAGTCTCAGAGAGCCTAGAGAGGATACCAACAGCTAGCTTTTGACCTACTGTGGCGAAATGCTGGTTACAGATGTTCAAGGAATCTTTCGGGGAATCGGATAAGGTCGTCAGTTCATTTGCAGGATTTGTAGGAATCTGACTGAGACAGATATTTTTGATCGATTTCCATAACTTCCTCGAATCACCTCCACTCTCCATTATTTGTTTGCTATGATAATCATTTTTTAGATTGTAAAGTAAGTTGTCAAAGAAATTTCTGTATCGTTTGTAAATAGTTTGCAGAGCATGATCGTTTGGAGCCGCCCTTGCTTTACTATGCAGTTTGTCTCTATGCCTCATGCATCTAATTAATCCGGGAGTGATCCAGGGTTTGAGAATCAGCTTGGAGCGACTAACTTTGACTTGACGAGTGTTGTTATTTATTGCAGTGGAAATGATTAGGTTAAAATTATTAACGGCCTCATTTACGGTCGCAGAACTAGTAACTTTAGACCAGTCTGCAGCTCGTAATTCCTGAGTAGCAGCAACAAAATCAGTCTTAGAAGTCCAACGCGACCGCTGGATATTAAATAAATAAATATCTTGGGACAAATTACACCAATTGACCCAGCCCCAAACTAAGCAAAGCTTGTGCTATGGGCATCAGGCAACGGATAAGATAAACATACTTATATAATGTAGGTAGATAAATACATACAACATCCATGACTCGGGATTATCCGAAAAATTACCAAAAATAAATTAAATAACTGAAGAATTACCTCGGCATGGCTTCACGTGCCATTACTAGCACGCTAGAGGACAAGCTGGCCATCGTGTGGCCATGGTGGTTGTTCAGGTTGATGCCGTGGTGGAAGCCCGCGTCGTGGAACTCCACGTCTATTGAACAGTCTCCCTTCTCAACCTCGTTGCACCGGACTATCCCTACTTCATTCCAACACATGTACCTGGAAAAAAAAAACAATCGGAATAAATAGGAGATAATGATACTTTGTCTGTGCACCCCAGCAGCAGACATTTGAAATTATAGCAAAAAAATCCTCACAAATTAAAACTAATTGAGATAAGTCTAAAAACCACCTGTTCTTTTCATATTTGTCTAATACGGCGCATAAATCGTAAATAGTGAAAACTTCTAAATTTCTCGTGTTTAAAGTATAATTTGTACTGCAAGATTGGAAGATTTCTTATATTCTATGTAATAAATTAATTACAGTGAATTAAACTTAAATGCCTCCAGAAAACGATTTAAAAACCATTTATTTCGTTATGGTTTTCAATTTACTACTGCAAAATATACTACAGACAATCTAAATTACCTCTTAAGTAACAAAAATACCGGCACATAGCATTTTAGTACCGGTATCAGGTTTAGTTTTCAACATTCTTTCAAATAAAAATATCAAACTGTAGTGCTGGGTTTATGTATATTATTATTTATAACAAAGTATTGGCATATCATTACGCCATTTACTTTAGAGTGATCATCAAAGTACCTGTGCTCCAAGTGTATAGGTGTTGATGAAGGCTGGAAAGGCGGCTGTGGTGGCACGCTGCTCACGCCGGGCTCGTGCCTAGACGCGGGCCGAGACACGTCCCCACCGGTGTGTCCCAGCCCTAATGTTTCATTCTTAATCTTCTCCAGTGACACTCCGTTGTCGTCGTCGCTCTCGTAGTTTGTTATCAAGTTTTCCATTAGGTCATTGTCTAAATATTAATTATTAATCAGTGAAAGTATAAGCCAACAGAGTAAGTTTATCTTGATCTTGAACTCTACTTAAAGGTAAAGTAGCAGTCAGATAAAGTTTCAGGATGAATTTTGACTTTTATGTCCTTTTTGATAACGCCACACCGTTAGTGGCCAAGATGCCTTGATGGTAATTGAAGCGGCAGCGTCACCACCAGTCATGCATGGACACCCGCAACACTAATGGATTGCAGGGCTCAGAATTTTTGTGTAATATACATACATTAAATCACGTTTTTATCCCTTACGGGGTAGAAAGGGCCTAAGGTAACAAGACCTAATGGTCACGTTTAGTATAATTGTGGGCGTATAGGTGGAAAGAGGTCATCTGTTTGACACAATTACGAACTCCCGTGGAACATCTACTGCTCACCAGGGACCAGAGAAGGCGCTGTTTTTCAAATGATAGGTACTATCAAATGAATCAAGAATTTTTACTTCTTGAATTTTTGTTTACTTTTTACGGCTTTACGGTTAGGAGTTAAACATAAAGTAACTCTGACGAGATCGCTTTATTTAAGCGAACTGGCGCGGACCAGCTTATAACAAATATTTAACCCTGAGTAAGCAGTTAATGTTAAGTTACGCTGGACTGGCTGCTACTGGCTGTCACGCGGCGAGCAGATACCTTGTCTTGTCTCTAAGCGTGACGCATCATGTCTTCAACCTTTGATTATTTTTATTATTTGTATAGAACCTTGTTTTTAAACGAATACAAGATAAGATAATGCAGTAATAATAGAAACATAGTTGTTTAAACATGAATAAAAAATACATTGTATACTATGTAGCATTGTAGTGCAATTTTCCTCTGATGTGAACACATCATATATCAACCTTATCTGTATCTTGTGTTTTCTAAAGCATCTTTAATTTATCTTATTTACATATTATATAGTGCAAATGTCACCATAATATGCTACATAGCTAAACATGTTTAGACCTCTTGTTTATGTCACCACATATAATCCATAGCTATATAGTACATATTCCTATAAACCAACTACGTTAGAAAAGATCGGCGCTCAATTAAGTGACGAGACCGAAAAAATGACAGCTGTTCGGCGCATATCAAAGAAAAAAGAACCTTTAACTCTTTCAATTGAGTGGCACTAGGTTTACTCAGGCTCACAGCGTGTATGAAAAGGTCTCTTGCGTTGCCGATCTAACGCTAATATTCTATACTAGCTGTTGCCCGCAACTTCGTCTGCATAGACGCTATCCCGCAGCAATTACACAATTTTCCGGGATAAAAAGTAGCCTATGTGTTATTCCAGACTATAATCTATCTATGTTCCAAATTTCATCCAGATCTGTCCAGCCGTTCTGGCGTGAAAGAGTAACAAACATCCAAACACACTCACAAACTTTCACATTTATAATATTAGTAGGAAGTAGGATTTACGGTATAATTTATCTAGCGATTGCAAACGGATAACGGTAGTTTATAATCTTTAGGGATGTTCACAATCATAGCGTGATATTATAATGTATTGCAGGCATTAGCTTACCTTCGTCCCTCTCAACCATTTCTATGTTATCGTCCGCTCCCGCACCTGCCTCGCTGTCTTTCCCATAGCAATTCATTAAGACACCCAGTTGGCCAGAAACATCACAATACGCCAGAACACCATTACCTGTTAAATGTTAATAAGATTTAGTTAAAAATGTAATTAATATTTTTTTTACTACTTACAATAAATATAGGTATGTAATACGTAAATTACGTCTTTATCCCTTACGAGGTAGACAGAGCCTCAGGTGACCTGACGGGCACGTTTAGCATGGCTATGGGCGTATTGGCACCGTGCGCGACAGTATCGCCATCTCGCAAACGCAACTTTAGGGGCGTTTGTCAAATAGTGAATGACAAGTGACAAGATTTTATAAACTCTTATAAAAAACTAGCCTTCCGTCCGCAGCTTCGCCCGCGATAAATTAATTTTCCCGTAGGAATAGGTATTTTCCCGCGGTAAAAAGTAGCCTATCACTCAGTGATAATGTAGTTTTCTAACGGCAAAAGAATTTTAAAAATCGGTCCAGTAGTTTCGGAGCCTATTCAATGCAAACAAACAATTTCTTCCTCTTAAATTTTTTCCTCTTTATAATATTAGTGTATAGATAAAGTAAATAAACAATTTATAGGAAGACAATAAATAGTACTTTTACAGGCAATTGTTACAAACAGCAATAGGATAAACGGATGTTATTATAAAAACTGGTTGAGTGTAAAACACAAAATAAGTAACCAGCACAAAACTATGCGGAAAGGAAATAAATTGGTTTTAGCAAAACATGTAAGGAATGTAGAACAAAGAAATATTGGCAATAGTTATTTATTACGAGCCAACATAATTCGCCAAACATAGATGACCTTAACACTATAAAACAAGTTTTAACAATAACTCATTTTCAAAGTAACATTGCCAAGTTTCACTAAGGCCCTATTGTTACACTTTTTTGCCACAGCATGCGCTGTGATCGTTTTCTATACCCCCACCATACACTTCGTATGTTCCCGATAGGTGGAAAGGAGCATCAAATAGTGATGGGTTGCTAGCCTCATCGGCTATAACAGGGGTTCCCAAAGTGTGCGCCGCGGCGCCCTGGCGCGCCGTAGAAAGTAAAGAGGGGCGCCGTGAGTTCTATCATTATCCGAAACCACAAATATTCGCGGGTACCTATTTGAGCGCTCGCATCGGTAAATAATATAGCGTCGTGTCACTCTTTTTTACTATCTCCCTTTAAGTAGCCTAACCTAACAACTTAGCTAAGGCAGGGCGCCGTTACAAAATACTAAACTTGTAACTGCGCCGCAGGTTGAAAAAGACCCCTGGGCTACAACATGATTCCTAAGATTTTCACCCATTACTTCAATGGGCTTTTACCATCTGCGCGGAAAGAGATGCAACTGGTACATTTTATGTTTTTCATTGCTCTGTCTGGTTTAATTTATTCTTTTAAGATTTACCTTTAGGATTCCATGCCATAGCAGACACATTGTGCGAGGTCGGATGTTCAATGATGCCCATACAAGTGCCTGACAGCACTTCCCAAACTGCTATTTGTCCAGACACGGTGCTAGCCGCCAAGTATTCGCCACAAGGAGAGAAACGGCATTGTGAGATAGCACATTTTATCTACAAAACAACACATTGTAAGTTAATTACTGAAACACAAGGGCTTCTTGTCTACTGGGTCGTGGACGCTTGCAATGACATTTACCTTCATTTTTCAACATATAGTATAAGAATAAGACAGCAATACAAAGATTCTCAAAATAGAATTGCCTCAGTAGGGATATTGTTTAACAGTCTCTCGCTCGCACTAATCGTGTTCATTATCCATTTCTACCAATATTGTATACCATTTATTTTGATAGATGCTGGGAAACTGCATTGCGAACGAATGAAAACCTTATTCAAATGATATTGAAAATATATAAGCAGATTTTGGATTTTGGAGAAATCTCCGCAAAATTGTTATGAAGCAGAAACTTCCATTTCAAAACAATTGCAATCAGTGTTTGGTAACTACGAATGGTACTAACCGTGGCGTGTGTAAATGTCATCCGTTGACCCCAGGTCTCATACTCCAGCAAGATAACCTCACGGTTGTTTGGGTGAGCCAGGTACCGGCCCTCCTGTGGCTCAAAATCCATGCGACCTGTGATAAACCAATGAGTTACCGCATGACGATAAGAACTAATCTTTTTTTAGCCATAGGTAACTAACCAGTTGACTGAACTGATTGAATATGGAGGTTACACACTAAAATGGAGGACATAAGTATGGTGAAATGTATGAGAATGAGATGTGTCAAAATTGATGTCATTGTCGGTTGCATGCAGTTAGCAGTCTGCAGTGCACTTCACCATATCCAGTGCTGTCTAATATTACCACTGCAAGCAACACACAAGACTAGATTGACCGTAGTGAAACTAGCTTTGTCAAAAAATCTAAATTAGGACATACATATTTAGAACATGTAATGTATCTTGATTGGCTTCTTCTATTTCAATATTATTCTGTGATCACACACATTTAATACCTTAAAAGAATATCACTACATAGTATAAAACAAAGTCGCTTTCTCTGTCCCTATATCCCTATGTATGCTTAAATCTTTAAAACTACGCAACGGATTTTGATGCGGTTTTTTTTTATAGATAGAGTGATTCAAGAGGAAGGTTTATATGTATAATACATGCATAATATACCGTGCAAAGCCGGGGCGGGTCGCTAGTTAAAAATAAAAAAAATACAAGACAAACCAAAGTTTGGTCTCATTACTATTACTGTGTTACTCTACCACGCTTCCCACATAACAGGTAATATGATTCTTTACTCACACAAAACTTTAGCTGAATAAAATGTGTTTATCTTAGGCACACAATTTATTTCTTTAACTATTTTCTGTGTGTCTATGTCCCATATCCTCAAAATTTGGTCACCGCAAGCTGTAGCGCAATATTTCATTTGCGGACACAGGGCAATGCTGAGAACAGGGCCCTTGTGCTCCGTCATAACAAATAAAGGAGCACCCCCTTCAGGGCTGCAAATTTTAGCTTCCATGTTTTCTGATGTGCATCCCAAAGCCTGCAAAAAATAGAAAGTTAAAATAAAATTGTTTTCTTTTTAACATAGCATGGATGTATTACGAGTTTGTAATTGTTAGCTTGTCTTGCATAACCATGAACTTATATTATTTCTTCTTCTTCTTTTGATTGTGGCGTTACAAGTCGTTATAGCGACGACAACTTCGCCAATGTCGGTAAAAAATTTTAATTATAAAATCTTGTGACAAAATGTCGGCAACGTTGTACGGTAACACGGTCAAAGACCCCCCTACCCCCCCTGTCGGGTTCTTAGCCAACGGTCAATGATATCCCTCAGATACTGCCAGGAAATCATTAGCCGTTGTCCAGGGTGCACCGGACCAAGCACTGCTCTTCCCCCCGGACGGATCCGAAAACGAACCGCAGCTCTTGTTCACACGTGGAGGTAACCCGACTCGCACCCCGTTATATTATTTCTTATAACAATTGATGGTTGGCCATTCTTTAATATTTCTCCATAATATTTTTTACAAGATGGAGTAACACAGTAGCAGTCATTGATAAGCAGGACCAATTGTGTAACAAAATAAAAGTAAAAAATAGAAGTGATTTCCAAAGCAAAATCATTATTTACTTGCACTGTGTGCAACTTGGCCCCAGTGTGAAATTAATTAAAGTAATAAATAGGTAAACTCCTTAGAGGTCTCTTGTAAGAGCACAGTATGCAATTTAACGAAGTCTGTTTGGATCAAATGGCACCAGATCTACGTAGCAGCTAAAAAAAACATAACATTTAATTTTCTTGGCTGTATAAGCTGCCCTAGATTAGACAACTTACCTCAATTTTACCATTTGACATAATTTGAGTGACAGGGGCAGTGAACCTGGTAACAATACCATCCTTGTCGAACGCCGGAAAAGTGTAAGCCTGAACAGCATGATTGTCAGTCGCTACATAAAGCCTCTTGTCTTTATAACATATTGCTATCGCACTCTCCCCAACACAATGGGAATTTGGATCATCATCCTCAACATTAACCCAAATTCGAACATCTCCGTCATTGCCACAAGTTAAAATATGCCTAAAAAGAGAAATATAATAGTATTTTACCATAGAATATTGTCAGAATTTGTGAAATTTGTACCTATACCAATTTCTACTTACTGTCCATCCTCGGTATAGCACACATCAGTATGGCCTTCAGCATGAGCATACCTTAGCGGACTACTCACTATTTTCATCTTTTTCTGAGTAACCCAATAACTGGCAAACGCCTTGGAAAAGTTATAACGGAATAAGTGAAAAAATCTAAATCTATTTGCCTGTGTTCTGTAAGTAAACTTCACAATCACAACACAAAATTGACAATGACATTGACATTTAATTTAGCGGGAAAAGATCTTTTTTTTTTGGGAATTATATCTCCAACCAAGCGTTGGAATATACCTCCATACATTTTTTTGTTTTGATACGATCATATTGAAATTTTTAGATATGAAATGAATGCAAAATGATTTTCAAGTAAAAAAATTACACTTAATGGTGTACTCGGTGTGCTGAGAGTATCGTACTGTTTTGGCGGAAAAAGACTAAGTTAACGTTCAACCTCTTTTGTTCTGAAAGCTGTTCGAGTCACAGATAAAAATGTTTCCAAGTATAATTATTCTCGTCGTGTATGTACGCCGTTCTTTCTGTCGTCCTTCTGTCATGTCTTTCCTCCCCCCCCCTCACTATACGCCCCCTTACACACCCCTCCTTGCTTATTTATACTTCATTCGTTTCACTCAGTCAGTTCATTCGTCCGTTCATGTTCAATTCAATCATTTTGAATTGAGAAGTCGTGCGGTTAGGCCGGCGCGTCAGCTCATCTCAAAATAGTATTAATAATCGTAACATAAGACGTCAATATTAAAAGTTTTATTAATTTCAGAGGCATTGTAACAACTAGCAAAGGTACCCTAGTTTGTTTCAACGTTCATGTGATAAATTAGCTTAAGTTTCCATGTTTTAATTGGTGATCATGATGTAATTTGGCACATTTCACTATCATCCCATAACCTTGACTTTGAATATTTTTAAAACCATGTGTGTGAACAGTGCGATAAATTCGTTGATGTGAAAAGTAGTTTATAATACCAGTACAAATTATGTTTCTTGTGCAGATGGCAGAACAGGGTTTTTTGAAACAAAAGCCAGGATTCGCAACGATCGCTATTCACCACGCTCAAGAACCGGAAAAATGGAACTCTGCAGCTGTTGTTACTCCTATAGTTACGTCCACTACGTTTAAACAGCCGGCGCCAGGCGAACACACGGTAAAAACTTTTTAAATAAAACACTTGAAATAAATAATGAAATTACTTTGTTATAGAAAATATGTATCGTATGGTGCATAAATTGTGGTACCTATAAATAATATGTACCTATTTATAGAACTCTGCTTTCCATTTAATTATTTTTCTATCGTAATTTAGGGCTTCGAGTACGGCAGATCAGGCAATCCGACTCGTAACGTTTTGGAAGAGTGCCTGGCTGCGTTAGATGGCGGGAAGCATGGTTTCACATTTTCATCAGGGCTGGGTGCGACGACAACTCTCCTCGGATTGTTGAAAGCTGGGGACCACATACTTTCCGGCGACGATGTCTACGGAGGTACTAACAGATTATTCAGGTAAGAATATTTTTCTTCAGCATTTTAATGTAGTCAATAATTTTATTGAGTGCCCTTTGAAGCTCTGCCGTTCCAAAATTTAAACAATTAAGTAAGTAACTATAACTTATACTGACTTATTACGTAGTAGGTACGGATTCAGATTAGCTGAGAGAGACGATCTGACGTCGAATCGTACATTTCTACGACTTTAATAGGTAGGTATACATGTACATAACATACCTACTTAAATAAAAATTAAAAATCTGTTCTACCTAAAGATCGATCATAAGTTGACTACAAAGGTAGGTTATTAAATTTTTTGATGAACTTTTCTACTGTCGAAAATATTAAGGATGAATTCTGTCGACTTATCAAAACATGATTTTTGGGCGCAAACACGCACATGGGAAAACCGAAGTTTAATTTATTCTTTCTCGAAAAATCCCGCATATTTTTAAATAGGTTGGTACTTAACTTTATAAAAACATTTTCATCAGTCACGCCCGTCGCGGAATTGTAGGTATTATCGTTGTGTGCCGTTGAATACCTACCAGCGTATCAAACAGCTCAAACAGCACGTGTAATTATTTTTGTACATGCTATTTATATATTGTTAGATTCTACCTATGACTTTTAAAAACAGTTAAAACGCCGTAAATTCCCTTTACGTTGGCGGTTTCGGCATCTATCCAGGCAAAACACAAACTGTCAGTGCCTTATTTACGAATAATTCTAATGGCCTTCCGTCCAGGGAAAGAAATTTCATTAACAGTCTAAAAACCTGGTTTGACCGCCTCGCGTGAAACGTCCTCCCTCCTCCCGCGATTATTTATTAGGTATAACAACGGAGGGACAAATCGCAACGAGCGAGCAAGCACCATCGGTACTGTTATTCGTCTTCGTATAAAGCAGTCTAAGCATCATCTCTTTTAACATTTTTTTTTCTGAGAATAATAACAAAAAAAAGTTTTTTCAAGTCTGTCCAACGACGACAATGTAGGTGATGGCAGGTAATGGTAATGGCAACCCTACTTTCGTGTTCTGATCAACCGCACAATTGATGTGGGAAATGTTATTTGTTCAGCTACCATGTTTTTATCTGTGAACGTAAACATATTGAAAAGACTCGTGGTCATCCACGAAGTAATTGTGCGTTTTCGTAAACAGTGTAACCCTTCTTCCTTTGCGTTTCATTTTGAAAAAAAAAAAAAGATGGGTTTTTCTGAATCAGAATCACCAGTAACTAGTTAATATTCATTTTTATAAAGATAGTGTCGCCAAATTTTTTTATCAATTTTGCGACATTTTTTCTTACGATTAGTATGGATCGTTACAAAACCGACACAATTTTTTTTTTAATAATTGGGGACTGTTTTTTTTTACTTATACAAATACATACTTAGTGCTGTGGGTTCTGATTCAGAAATTCCCAAAATTTCGTCATTTTCACAAAAAGTAAAGTCTGTACACTTTTTTCTGAAAACACCCAATCTCACTTATGTAAATATAAAGATACAAGACCCGCGTGAGTACTACAGCCCAAGCATATAAGTAGTGTATATTTCCCGGCACGCCTAGCACAAAAGGCCAAGACCCACTTTGTCACTCAGTGCATCCAATTCTACTTAACTTAAAATAGGACGCGAAAATAGCAGGCGCGCTAACAGTGCATTAGGTCATAATCATAAGTAACATAATATACCTATATGCCTAACATAAAATAAAAGGCTAAATCTCTGTTCCTCATGATTTTCCGATGGTTCCAGACTTTCCACGGTGTTATATTTCACAACAATTAGTCATAAAATGAATGACTGGCAAAGTGGTAAACTTCCTCCTCACTTTACAGTTCCGCAAGTCATTCATCGATGAGTATACCACCATTATGTGCTACACTACACGTATATACCATGGCATTCCTTAACTCTAGATAACTCTTTTGTGCTAAACAATGTATCCCTCATTAAGCACCCATGAAATGTTGACTTATCAAGCTACTTAGGCAGATAAAACGAACTATCTGTCATTAAACCATACAACCACTATGATAATTAGTTTATTGTCTTTTTTATCGTACACAAGGTACCATGTCATTTTAAAGTCAACACTGGCCTGTGATTCCACTCGCGGCAAAATAAGTTTTTTCTTAGCATAAATATCTCAATATGAATAAATGTTTTGAAACAAATGATATATAATTACTAGCGACCCGCCCCGGCTTCGCACGGGTGCAATCAGTATTTCTCTATTATATTATGCATGTATTAAATATACATAATTATATACCTTCTTCTTGAATCACTATTTATTAAAAAAACTGCATCAAATTCCGTTGCGTAGTTTTAAAGATCTAAGCATACATAGGGACAGACAGACAGACAGCGTCTGCTTTGTTTTATACTATGTAGTGATTATATTACTAATCACGTTTTTATCCCTTATGATACGGGGTACACAGAGCCCAGGGTAACTAGACCTAAAGACCACGATTAGCGTGATGCGGGCGTATAGATGACGCTTACTGTGGCTTAGCATAGCTAAGAACATTATTTAAATAAACTTTTTCCCACTTTTTACGCTTAGTACCTACCACATTGCTCGCCTTGCAATCGACACATTCAAATACAACCTTCTTTACATTTGGTTTGCGGTTGCATAAAGGCTTTTTAACACAGATACCAAGTATAAGTTTCAGGTTCAGCAATAATTTGTTCCTGACCTTTTAAAAGACTTAAATATAAGTGGGACCTACTTTGAATGTGCATTCTAACGATTAAAAAAAGGATAATCGAAATCGGTACTCATCCGGCGAAGCTATCGACAAAATATAGTAGGAAAAAACATAACTCGAATTAAGAAGCTCCTTTTCCTCCTGCGTGTCAAGTTTTCCGTAAAAAATATGCCAGGTACCTGAAGCTGCCAAAGTACCTAATACAAACTAGTCTGTTCTGATTCCTCTGCTATTCATTTTGACACTCCTTATTAAGCGTGCTCGAGTCCCGTGCTAGCCGAAACGATGCCTAACAGCATTGAAATAAGGCTTACACTCAAATTGCCCGTTTAGCACATGTGCAAAATTAGCGACATTGCCTCAATAGAATACATTAATATTCATAAGATTGTGAATGGTATTTATTACACGTAACGTATATACTTACTGTAAGTAATAATAATAAAAGAAGTTGAAATAAAGTAACCAACATACCTACGATTGAACGGGATACGTCACGCCAAAAGTTTGATGTCCCTTGCAGTGGCGTAACTATAGGGTGGCAGGGGTGGCAAAATTCCAGGGGCCCCTAGCTCTACGGGGCCCCGAACTGGCTTGGTTTAGAGCACAGAAGGGACGCTGATGTACTTCTTTATATTGAGGAAGGAGCCCCATCTGACGAATTTGCCACGGGCCCCAGACGTTATAGTTACGCCACTGGTCCCTTGTACTTATTTATCAACGAAATTTATTATCCAAACGTTGATAGCAAGGTAGCTAAGGAATAACTACAACTTGAAAACATGCATATTTTATTGAATCAAGCGTTACTTTGCGGAGATCCATTTCAATGAACAAAAAATATTTACCTTGCTACTCCGCTACTCACGTGGAAGATAACCAAGCCCGTGCGAAATATATAATATATATGTTACATTGTATTAAGTGTGCCTTTTTTAATTACTTAAATCTACAAACTGGCAAACAGGAGCGGGAGGTGGAATTGGGAGGCGGTGATCACTTAATATCAGGTTAACTGTTCAACTTACACATACTATGTGATCACTGCCTTCCGTGGACACCTGCAGCAAAATAGCTACTTTGTGCGTACACTACAAAGTAAATGTTTTTTTTTTAAATTCAGAAACGTGGCTGCTGCTATGAATATTGAAACAACATTCGCCGACTTCACAAAGCCAGAGGAGGTTGATAAAGCGATAAAGGAAAATACTAGGGTATGTATTTATCAACACCCAAGTTAGCCAATGTGTAGGTATGAAAGTTTTTTTATGATACTATTTATTGTTAACACAATACAATACGCCTTGTTTAAGTTTAAGTTCAGGGCGAATGACTAGCGAGCGTTATCGACAATAATATTGATCCAGTCTTACTCGTATCAGTATTTAATCAATACCGTAACTATAACAAATGTAAGCGTAAGATTTCATATACATGACTGCCTTCGTATAAGTAATCTGTATTTATGTCCTTGTAGCTTTATGAGCTATAGTAGTTATTTATAATAATAAATCTATACATAAAATAAAGCTGAAGATGTCGAAAGTCTGTACATGGAAGATATTAAAAAAAAATGATTTGGGATACTTAGAATCAGAATTAAGATTTTTTGTTTGTTTGTCTGTTTTGTTTGTTTGGCTAGGTTGTAGGTTACTTTATATCCCGGAAAATTGCAAAGTTCTCGCGGGATAGCGATGAACATGTCAAAGGTCGCAGTTGTCTAGAGTCGCAACGTAAATAGATATTGCTTCAGTATCATAGAGGTGTACCTACCTACTAAGGAGGGATTTTTCAAAATTTCCACGGGATAGGGAATAAATGTGGTTTGTAAGTCCACCGAAAGGGGAGCCTAACTCCATAGGTAACTATAATTACTAGTCTTGAAATTTGGCGCACAAGTAGGGAATCATAACTGCTGAAATTTTTATCAAGACTTCGAAATTCCCGCGGGATAGGGAGAAAAAAGTGATTTGTGTTATTACTTTGAAATGCTCTTATCACCGTAACTATTATTACTAGGATCTTTAAATTTGGCATACCAGTAGGTAATTATGATATCTGAAAACTGATTTCAGGATTTCGCGAAATTTCCGTGGAATAAGAAAAAAAGATTTTTTTCTTATTGGCTTGGCTTGCTAATATAGTTTCTTGGTATTTATTTGGCAGACGTATTCTTTGATGATCAAAGAGGCTCACTACAAAGGGATTTTCCAATTTTATCACGGGATAAAAGGACGGTATAGAAAATATAGACTTTGTATTTAGTAGAGATGTTCTTTGAAGATCGCGTAGGCGTCATAAGAAGTGATTTTTCAAATTTCCCACAGGACAAAAGAACGGGATAAAAATTATTGGAAGTGGGTGTCCATGCAAGAAACGGGTTTATATCGTTTGGGTAGGTAAGATAGTACGAAATCCTTCGTGCTAAAGTACGACTCTCATTTGGTTGGTTTTTGTACATTTTCGATGGGAGAGAGGAAGAAGTTTTGGCGAAAAAAATTTTTCTGCGCGGATGAAGTCGCGGGCAAAAACTAGTAAATAATAAAAATGAATGTTGCTAAGCTCAAAACTCGAAAACGGCTGGACCAATTCGGCAAATATTTTTTACAAATGTTTCTTAAGTTCCACGGAATGTTTTTATGGAGAAAAAAACAATAAAAATTAAAATAATGAAACGGGGGCGAAGCCGCGGGGAACAGTAACAAATAAAAATATAAATTCAACATAATTCAAATAAGATTTCCTAAAACTTTGTTAATGAGGTAGGTATAGGTATAAGTATTACTCAATTTTCGTAATTTCATTTGAAGATAATATTATTCGACATAAAATGTCACGTACAAAACAACACATGAAACTGCATGCTAAGGAAATGTACGTGTATAAAAATAGTCTTATGTAAACTTTGTATTATTATTTTTAAACTTACAAAAAACGCTGTTCCTAAAACTAATCACTTAAGTACGTGTTTTATTGGTTACGCGATGATAAAATAAAATTGTAGGTATAAACTTGACCAAGATTATTACGTGATCTCATAACTATTTTAGCTAATTGAAAATCTAAATCTGCGAATTGTGAGCGTCAAAGTTTCATTACGATATAAGTCAACTTAGGAAGTAAATGGCCATCATCAAAAGTGGTTTAAACGTTTCACAAATTCTGCATCTTCTCTTTTTGAGTCATTAGCCTTTATAATGTCCCAATTAATCGAATTCTCTTGTTACAGTTGGTGTGGCTGGAAACTCCTACCAATCCCAACCTGAAGCTAGCTGACATTGCAGTCATTACCAAAATCGTGAAGAATCACGGCCAGGACATCATCATCGTCGTAGACAACACGTTCTTGACGCCGTACCTGCAAAAACCGCTAGACTTCGGAGCTGACGTTGTCATGTACTCGCTGACCAAATACATGAACGGCCATTCCGATGTTATTATGGGAGCTGCGATTATTAATGATGATGAGCTGGCGGCGCGACTTCGGTTCCTACAAAACTGTGAGTTGGATTTGCCGCCTTAAACATGCACAGTTTATGCCTGGGTAGCTAAATACATATGATACCTAGTAATTGTAAATCCAGAGTCTATGGCCAAATTATCATTGGTTACATACATACACATACATACATACATAAATCACGTTTTTATCCCTTACGAGGTAGACAGAGCCTAAGGTAACAAGACCTACAGGCCACGTTTAGCAAGACACTGAGGGCGTAGAGGTGGAAAGTGGAATCAAAATAGTGATGGGTTGCTAACCGCATCGCCGATAACACGATTCCTATGACATATATAAGTTATACATTAGTTGCATATATTTTATAACAACCGAATGTTAGAAGACCATTTGGTAGCTGACTATATGAAGGTACTAACTTACCACCAACGGGTGAACCGTTGATTATATTTGAAGGCGCAAGTGTTGTTTCCATTGCATTTATATCAATTACCTACTTAAGTTGACTTAAGAGCAATATAGATAGCGATAAAATTAAATTACCTATTAGCTCAAACATACTTTGCATATCTGTCGAGAAAACATTGAATGCAAATTATTATCTCTTGAGTCTTGACATTGAACTCTTGAAATTCGAATAATTCTTAATGGTTTTGCTAATATTATAAATTCGTAAGTTTGTAGGAATGTTGTATGGATGAATGGATGGATTTACGGATGCATGGATGTTTGTTACTTTTTCACGCGAGAACTATTTAGCTTTAACAATTTGGCATATCCCGGATGATTGCGAAGTTCTCTTCGAAATTCTTCGTGGACAAAGTGAGAGCTAGAAATTGTGTGTAGAAATAGTGTATTTGCTTCCAAATTCCAGTATGTTAAGAAAACTTAATGGAAGAAGCATTAAATGGCGGAGGTGTTCTCCGATAAACTACCTTATAAAACGTTCGAGAGCAATAATTTAACAAAAAATGAAACTTACTTTGTAACCCGCAAATTAATCTTTAACATAATTATGATACGCAACAAAATCCATCAGGCTTATCCGCTCGTATGATTGTTTTCATATTTCCCAGTGGAGTACCTTGTAGTAACTATAGCATTACAGGGTCAGAGCAGACACGACAATTACAATATGACTTCCAATAATTACTTAAAGGAACGAACTATTAAAATTATTTCTATAATTTCCTAACAGCCATGGGTGCAGTGCCATCTCCATTCGACTGCTACATGGTGAACAGGAGTTTGAAGACCCTGGCGCTGCGTATGGAACAACACAAAAAATCTGCTCTAGTCATCGCAGAGTGGCTGGAGAAACATCCCAAAGTCACACAGGTTCTCCACCCAGGTACGTAATCTCATCATAGCAGCCGAAAGACGTCCACTGCTGGACCTAGGCCCTGGCCGCTGGCCAGGGGGCCAAGGATCTGCACGTGGACCAGTTTTGTGCTACTCGCAGCTAATGGCTTTCTGTGACCTTTACCATTTCGTCCTTCCGTCTTATAGGAAGGTCTACTAACATTTTTGACTTCCATGCGGTTGCCATGCTCTGGAAAAATCTGCACCGGTTTTAAAAAAATCTTGTCCTTGATTTCATCTCGGGAAATACAATATTTCTCTCTTCCACGCTACAAAGGCTGGAGGGATCTCTGAAATAAAACGGGCTGGGATTTCTAGGGATTCCCTTGAATTAATTGTAACTCCAATCGGAATCCAGAAAAATCCCGCCAGGTCTAATGGTCACTCACGCGAGCAAAGCCGCTGGTAAGAGCCAGTGTTAATAATTTGGTGCTGTGGCGATAGTACACTGTTACTATAGGATAGGCCTGGATAGACCTGTGGTAAAGACACAGAACTGCATTAGGCTATTTTACCGCAATCTCTCCTTCACTTATAAATACAGAAGAGAATGAGTAATATACCTATCTTAAATTGCAATTCACTCCACGCACGTAATATCAGTTATTTTTTGTTTCACCTATGACCCGTAACTCAATCGCGCTAGTTTAAAATATCTGAAATTATCATCATACCCAATGATAAAACCCTATTTCATTATTGACCTCTTGTATGATAACAGTGTAAAATTACGCAATTTTAATGACTTTTATTTTCAGGTCTCAAATCTCACTCTCAGCATGAGTTGGCAAAAAGACAAATGTCGGGACATTCTGGTGTGTTCAGCTTCAAGCATAGCGGAGGTTTGCAGGAATCGAGGAAGTTCCTGAGCTCCCTGAAAGTGTTCACACTGGCTGAAAGTCTGGGTGGATATGAGAGTTTGGCTGAGTTACCGTGAGTTCATATTCTGTTTACCATATTTTTTAAACGGATTGATCAACTATTTCTTGTCCTTATTCTGTCCCATTAGCGAGATGATAAAAGTAGTGCAGTTTATTAGAAGAAATATTGTGTTACATTAATTATATTATAACATGCTTAGTTCATGATCAATTATGGAAGATGCAAAAAACTACAACAAAAACGCATGTTTGACAAAAATTTGTACCTACGGTTTAAAGAGTGAACCAGGAGAACGAAACCATAGCAAACAAGACAAAGTTGATTGACCTCAATACTTCGTAGTGCAAAGCGCAACACTTGTGAGGGTTAGGTACGGGTGACAACGAAGACTGGAGACGTGGAACTGGTTGTTGCTAATTATTTTGATTGCGCTGAAGATTAAGAGCATTATGATCATGTGCCGTGCCCGGTTTTCAAATAGGACGGACCCATCTCTTCCCGTGGGTGTCGTAAAATGCGACTAAGGGGAATGTGAGAAAGGGCGGCGGCGCTGTCTATAGCTAACCGCGAACTCCGGACTCCACTGCAGTGTAGAAGGCAAGGAGATACCAGCACACTAATTTCCCAAGAAGTGCAAAGACCCAAATCATCATCGACGACCATGATAAGTTGTCAAGAATAGACCCATTTAGAAGGTTAACGTGCAATATGGTACCTAAGATGCAATAATTATTAATTATCATTTCCAGGTCTGTAATGACACACGCATCAGTTCCTGCTCAACAGCGTGTCGAGTTAGGCATCACAGACAGTTTGATCAGACTGTCTGTAGGCCTCGAAGACACTGAAGACCTACTTCAAGACCTCGAGCAAGCATTCAATGTTAGCTTCTAAAGTTACAACAAACATGGACTATGAAATTAACATACATCACATAGAAATATTTATATTTTAATACACTCTACAAAGTATTCAAAAGTGTTCACAAAATAAATGGCAGTTTTATCTTAGATACCATTGTCTGTCTGATACATTTGTTCCATAGATAGGCGACAAAGAAGTACAGGATAAAACGTCATTATCGTTTACCTATTGTTATTTATACTGAATATTTTGAGACCTCTGTATAAGGCAATAACAGTGTATAGTTGTGTGACACTTTAGTGAGAATATTCTGCAGTTGCATATTGTTGGGAAACGACAGGAAGGCCCCTGGCAGTGTTCCTTTTAGCTGCACCATACTTGTTATTTGGCTTTAGCCCTGTGGGCACTATGGTACTTGCCACGTTATATCTATAAATTCAATCTGAAACAATTTACACGCAAACATAGTTTTACAATAGCTTTATTAGCATAAGTCAAGTGAGGCTAATGGTAGTTCGGAGCAAAAGGTCGGTTCGGTGTGGTTTACTAAATGCATGCACATAAAATTGACAGGATCGCATCGTGCCCACAATGGAAATTCAACTCACTGACTTATATCCTTAAGCGTGATAACATTGAGCGGGGCAAACCCCGTGAGTTGAAATATATTTTTGTGGACGTCATAATACGATAGTAAACTGTGTTTTTCATTTTAAGAACTAAGAATATCGTGACTTGTATAACGTCACGTGATAACAAAAACTGCCCCAACAAAATAAGCGAGTGACGCTTGTTAGCGTTCATAGTAAATGTACGGAGCAAAGATCGATTTCATTTTTAATTTATATTTCGCAAGGGATATAATTTTTAAGGTTCGACGATTTTGCTGCTCCTCGCTTATTAGTTATGAAACTTGCTTGATGTTATCATCGTTTTCAATTGTTTTGTTTCGTTATTTCTATGTGGCGAGGAAAATTACCTGTGCCTAATTGTCCTACCTCATTGTGAATTCCTTGTTGACATTGTATTGATTATTTGAATATTTAATGTGTATATCTTTATTACAGTTTTAACCAATAAATTTTACCAACATGAAATGTTTGATCGTTGCAACAATATAATTGTTCTCTTTTAACATTTCGACTACCTATGTGATCTATTTTATTATTGTATTTAAGTATGTAATTTTTTATTACGTCTAAGCATTATTTGTCAATTATTTTTATTAATCGAATCATTTATTTTTATTGAACTGGATACATAGTGTCCGTATACATGTGATTAAATGAAATATGATTTGCTTCTATGTTGATGGTTTTAATCATTTTGTAGAAAAAGTCTTTGTTAGTACCTAACATAAACGAATATATATATAGAAATTGTAGATCAATGGTTTAGCTAGGTATTATTTCTACGGGCCTCCTGTATTATTTCCCGTGACAATACTGAGTGCACTACTGTCCAAAGATTTCCATTTCAAAATAAAGTTTAACAAAGTCAACGGAGCTCCTATTTCTGGGTATTGTTGGCCCTTCGGGCCTGTTGAAGATCTAACATAACCTAAACCTACCGCCCACTTATGATATTTATTTTGGTCAGTAGTGCCACGTGGCAGTGCCATGGGTAATACACGTATTTAAGTGGATGACGGAATCCGAACTTCTTGCGTGACAATATTAGCCAAACCAGTCATTCGCTTTTTGCCATGTAGGGTTTGCCCTTCGGGCATAAGGAGCTACCTAACTAACCTAACCTACCTAATTAATACCCGTAGCTTATGGCACTACGGTGGTATGGATCAGTCCCACCCTACCCCCACGGGTAGTGCCAGGGGTATGGTGGGTCTTAACCCGATGATGTGGCCGAAACCTGGCTATATATAAATAGCAAAATCTTGTGCCTGAGGTACATCTCGAATATTTATTAGGCGTCCTACTCAAAGCACGGCTGGCTTGCGTGTATGTGTGTGCATCATTTACGACGTGCGGCTGGTTGAATTATTAAAATATTGGCCTTGGTTGCATACACAACAGGATTCGCAATGGGTATTGTATGTTCGAGTAGAAAGAGCTATTTAAAGTCTACCTACACAAATGGACGCATAATCTTATATATAAAATGCTCGTGTCACAATGTTCGTTCCCGTACTCCTCCGAAACGGCTTTACCGATTCTTACCAAATTTTATATGCGTATTCAGTAAGTCTGAGAATCGGCTACTATCTATTTTTCATATTGAAAATTAGAAGAAAAATAAAACGGGAGCGAAGCCGCGGGCAACAGCTAGTATGTACACAAAAAACGGAACATTGTAAACAATCTTTTCATACAAATATTGTTTTAGCTAAATATATTTCGCTGTAGGTAGGTATAATGTAGTTTCGCAGTGTTTTAAGAGTTAGTGTGCGTTCGTTGCCCAATAAACAAAATAAGGTTTGTTTGTTTACATTGACTTGGCTACCATAGACTACGTATCGAATCGAAAAAAAACGAAAAGTTGATATTTCCATTGATGTATTTTTGAACTACCCTCATATACTGAGCTCTGCGCGCGCGTCTTCTACTTGTTTTTAATGTTTATCTAAATTGTGTAAGCGGGCAGCAACTTATTTAAAGTTGTCAAGACGAGCCGCTGGGGTACATCATATCTGACTGTACGTACATCTACTCTCATTAGTTGAAATACTGAACTGAGTGAAGCTACTGCTGCCAAAAGAAGACGCAGTGTTTTTGAACGTCGAGCAAGGTAAGCCTTGAACGCGATATTTTTTACGTAGGTAGGTTTTTACTTACGTAAATATTTGTAAAGCAGATATATCTTTGCACATGGAAGTAATACGATAACGCGTCTCATCTTTAGATATAATGGCAAAAAAAACTGTACAGACTGGTTACTTTCGCTCATATTAGGTTAAAATTTACCTACTCGTTTATTAAAACTGACTTGAAAAATTAATTATCTATGGGCGACGGTCGTGGGATAAGTAACATAGCGCGTGTTAGTACTTTTCTTTCCTCGTTGATTAATTTACTATTTCTCATAAAACAGAAACATTAACAAACACGAAATGTTTGAATCTTATGAATATGAATGAAATTATTGAATCGATAGGTATTGTATAAATGGTCAAAAAAGGATTTACCTACATCGGACCCAATTTGTTGAAGTACACAGCTTCAGAGGAAAATATAAATTCTGTTATAAATGTTTCATGTTTCAGGATTAACTATCTAACCCATGAATAGATCTTTGTCTGCCAAACCCAACCGAAGCCGTCAGCCATTTGTTTATGCCTGTTGCCTATTTCAACTTGACAATGTCGGTGACATGTGACTATTCGAAATGCAAGGCGTAGTCAACATGAAGCCAGCTGGCGTAGATTCTGGTCGAGTTTGTAATGTAAAGAGAATTGTCACTTGTATGGGGTACCTCCCATTAGTTCTATGGGACTGTGACGTCATAGAACTGTTAACATTTTTCTTTCCCAGCAGTTCCATGGTAGAACAATTGACACAAAAAATGTGCTATTTGTTCTATAGAACTAAAAGCACCTCAAGTTTCCCATCACAAATTTGAGGTGCTTTTAGTTCTATAGAACAAATAGCACATTTTTTGTTTCACAATAGTTCTACCATGGAGCTGTTGGGAAAAAAAATGTTAACAGTCCTATGACGTCACAGTTCCATAGAACAAATGGGAGGTACCCCTTGTATGTTGTCTGTTATCGATACAATAAGTTGTACAACTTATTGTATCGTATCGTACTTATCGTATAACTCTTCATTGTACATAAAACACATTAATTTTACAGGTAATGAGATAAATAGATGTACAAGGGCGAACTTGTCCCTTAAAGAGATTTCTTCCAGCTAACTTGTCACCGTCAATTGCCATTTTGGTCAATAAGGCAAGTAAGGCAATAAATCGTAAAAGAAGTAGTAACATGCCTTCCTTAGATAATTACTTTTGTAAGAGCTAGAAAGTAGGTACTGAAGGCTTTCTTCAATTTTTACCCCTGACAAAGTGAAAACTGCATTCACTGTAGAGAAGTATAGATAAAGAGCAGGTAATTGTAGGTACGTAGGTACTTATTCAGGCGTTCGAAATTGCGGACATATGTAAGTTAATTACAATAATGTTGTAATAATAAATGCAATAGATGTAATAATATATTATGTTAAACTTAATCATGGTTTGACCGCCTTATCATCTGTTGGACGTGTGCAGTGTGATAAATAACTATTAGTTACGCGTAACCTTCAGTTATTAGTTAAAATTTACAAGTCGTAATACCCGTTTAATTCGGTAAATAAGTGCAGTGGAATTTTAGATCAATTCAAATATCACAATTTCATAGCCTTTTACTGTAACATTATAGTTACATATCGGCTTTTGTTAGACGGTAAGTACCTAACTATACCGCCGATGTAGTTTTCGACTGGTTATTGAGTAGGTTAGTTATTAATTACATATTCTATATATACATAGGTATACAAATCACGTCTTTATCCCTTACGGGGTAGACAGAGCCTAAGGTAAGACAAGACTTACCGGCCACGTTCAGCAAGATTGTGGGCATATGGGTGGAAAATTGGCGAAAATTAATTAGATTTCTAATTTTCGTTTACTCTATTCGTATTTCAAATTAACAACAACTCTTTACTTTGAATGCTTTTGAGTGATGTATGTACTTTCAAAAATCGGGTCACATACTACCGGGTTGGTGACTTTGGTGCGTAGAGCCCTGAATAAACACCGGCCAATACAGACAACGTGAAGAAACCTATGCAAACTCGGTATTATACTATGGGTGCCTATCTTACTATCGTACCTATTACACGGCGCCTACAAAACTACTTCATGCAATGAAACGAGTAAATTACTATTTGATTACTGCTCATGGTTGTATAGCTAGTAATGTTGAGCCTATACATTTTAGCCCATTATGTAGACAACACATCGTTTACTCGTGCTTATCCCTCATGTTATAAAAATAACGCTAGAATTTCCTTGTTTGCACACAGATGACTATCCGCTGGGGTATTGTCAGCGCGGGTAAGATCTGCAGCGACTTCGTGAATGCGATCAACAGTTTCCCCGGAAAGGGAGACCAGGTGGTCGCGGCCGTCGCTGCCCGGGACCGCAGCAGAGCCGAGGAGTTTGCCAAACTCCACAACGTACCAATCGTGTTCGACTCTTATCAGGCCATGGCAGAGGGCGATGATACTGGTAAGCTACTTAACTTCATGAATTACCTACACGTTTAGATATTCACTCATTGTTTTTAATAAGCTAAAACACCGCAGTCTAAAGAGAGCATATATCTACATTGGTCTGGTCCTCACGATACGGCAAGTACCTACCTATCTCTAACTGAATTAGTCGAAGGCAGTATAAAAGTTACTTGGACGCATTACTCGTCAATTTTACGCTGTTGCGGTCGGCGTACCTACCTATTTATAAACGAGCGCCGTATACCTACTATGAACGCAATTGAGTTTTTTCCAAAGCTAAGTATGCATGAATATGCCTTCATTCTGATATAATTCTCCTTAAATTCATCTATTCTATAACTTTGTTGTTAGATGTTGCCTACATAGGCGCTCTGAATCCGGATCACTTCGCTCTTGTGAAGCTCTTCCTCGAAAATGGGAAGCACGTTCTATGCGAGAAACCCATGTGTCTAAATTTGAAGCAAACCCAAGCGCTGGTCAACATCGCCCAGAGAGAAAAGCGGTTCCTGATGGAAAGCGTTTGGTCTAGATTTTCTCCAGCGTACCTTTCCCTGGAGAAGGAAATTGAGTCAGGAAAACTGGAAAATATTAAATTAGTTGAAGCCAGTGTCGGCGGAGCATTCGATTTCATGGACAGGTTTTCGTACGTATCTATTAACTTTGTATTTAATTTATACCTACATCCATTGCATCTATAGGTAGATTTCATTTCATGTTTCACCATGAAAACGGGACTTGCGATAATAATGTGTCTATTCCTATGGTAGCGTTTCTATTTTGCAGCAAAAAAGAATTAGGCGGCGGTGCAGTCTTAAACGTCGGTGTGTATGTGTTGCAATTAGCTCAATTGATATTCAAAGATGAGCCAACTAAGGTAACTTCCATTGGGGCTGTGAACGACCACGGTGTAGACGTCAGTGAGCAAATTATTCTAGAGTACAGCGGAGGACGGCGAGCAGTCCTGAATTGCGATATCACTGAAAAAGTAAATAGGACGGCAACGATCACTGGAACTAAAGGACGTGTCATGGTGGGTAATTCAGAGCCTACAAAACTTAGGTATATACACTCAATATAACTTTTACATCAAGAGATAATATTTTCTCGTTTCAGTTCCTCGATCCATTTTTCTTTCCAAACACCTTCATCCGTGCTGATGGAAGCGTAGAGGAATTTCCGCTGCATTCTTCAGACATCCCATACAACTATCATAACAGCGCTGGATTAGCATACGAGGCTGTAGAGGTCGCCAGGTGCATTAGAGAAGGTAACCGAGAGTTAATTTGACAAACTTAAAGTTATACTCATACCTTCTATAATTACCGGTATTTTTAATGATTTCATCTGATTACGCAGGACTTTTGGAATCGCCACGGCTGACTCATGAAGACAGCATCTTAATCTCCAAGCTCCAAGACATAGTTCGTAAACAATTGGGGGTCCATTTTGATGTTGACGACAAAGAGTTTGCTTAGTTTTATGTTAATAAAACACAAGTTCATTGTGTATTGAAATGATAAATATGTATACCTATGTATGTATACAGAAGGCATAATAATAAAGAACATCTGCAAAATTACAACAAAGTTTTTTTTCATCTGTATTTAACCGAGATTCTATCATTAACCTCAGCCTTAGGAATATAAATTGCGTGTCACGATCACGATGTAGGTGAGAGAGATATGATACGTCGCCGTTATCATGATTCCCTTTGCGATTTCCTAGAGAAGTGACTCGTGTTCTAAAACAAGTGAACAAATTTTAACGTATACTTATTGTTTTAGTTAAGTGACAGTAAGCACGTCTGTATAAAAATAAATAAATAGTTTTTAAACCAACACAAAATAACTAGTTTTTTTTTTCAATTGGAGAATGACTGTGCGCTGGGGTATAGTAACTGCGGGCATTAGTAGTAATGATTTTGTGAATGCGTTTAACTCGTTCCCTGGGAGAGGGGATCAAGTGGTGGCGGCGATAGCGGCACGAGACCCAAGAAAAGCAGAGGAGTTCGCCGATATACACAATATTCCCAAAGTCTTCGAGTCTTATGAAGCCATGGCTACAAGTGTTGATGTTATAGGTAAGTAGTACAAAATTTATCTCTGATTCTGTATTTGATGGCTTTCAATGATAAGATACTACATACAGACGTAATTTTATTAAGTTAGTAAATTTTTGTTTCAGACATAGCGTATATTGCTGCCTTAAATCCTGACCATTTTCCTCTCGCTAAAATGTTTCTCGAGAATGGGAAGCATGTACTATGCGAGAAGCCCTTGTGTCTTAATTTAAAGCAGGCTCAGGCCCTTGTCAATTTCGCTAAACGGAAGAAACTGTTCTTAATGGAAGCCGTGTGGTCGAGATTTAATCTTGCATATATTGCTCTAGAAAATGCAATCAACACAGATAAATTAGGAGATATCAAGCTAATTGAAGTGAACTATGGACTTCCTATCGTCAATAAGGATAGGCTAAGGTAGGCTTCAAATACAAGCATATCGAATCAACAGGACATACAATCTCAACAGGCAGGCAAGAAACCTAGAGTTGACTGGCTGGTTTATGGGTACAATGCGTACCGGAGCTTGGATCATTGGGTAAATCACAAAGAGCAGCTCGCTTTAAGCTATTACTGGTGTAGCCAGTGTAATGAATGACGCTTGAACACTCAAACCTCCCTCAAAGAGCGCAACACAGTCGAAGAACTGGCAGCCCTTTAATTATTTTCTACATTTCAGCAAAAAATCTCTTGGAGGTGGTGCAGTGCTCGACCTCGGCATATATGCACTTCAGTTTGCACAATTCATATTTAAAGATGAGCCGACGAACATGACTGTAATCGGCGTGCTCAACGACGATGGCGTCGACATCATCGACCACATGATTCTCGAGTACAGCGGCGGGAGACGAGCTATTTTGAACGTAGATATCACCATTAAGCTGTGGAACAAGGCCACTGTTACAGGGACTAAAGGGCACGCAACGGTAATTCAATAAGTACTTTCTTTGTTATCTTCAGCTTATTAAATCCCTGTTTTAACAGAATATATTTTATGCTGGTGTCCAAGCTTGGGCACCATAATCATGGACTAGGTAGTCCTATTGGAGAAAGACTGCTCATTTCACGTGGTACGATTCAATAAGTGCAGGAATATACACATCCATACATTTAAATTCAAATCGCTTTGTCGTGTGATAGTGCTTGGTTGAAAGGTTACTAAAAGTACTAAAACTAAGTCTCTCTAAACTCATGACTATAAAACTGTGATCCAGTTCTTCTACAATTCGATGCTAATTTAACGAAGCTTTTGGTAACCTTAAGTAGGTCTTGTTACGCTAGACTCTGTCTACCCCGTAAGTGATAAAGAAATGATGAGTGTGTAAGTTGAAAGTGTGGGAACTACTTAAATCTATTTGATAGGTACATTAGAGTCCGTGCTTTATTTTTTTTTGTCTTTTTCTTAGCTGGAGGATCCTTTCTGTTTCCCCGAGGCAATAACCTACATGGACGGCACAACTGAGAGATTTCCACTTAATAAGTTTTCTCAAATCCCGTACCACTATTCGAATAGCCCCGGACTTGTCTACCAGGCAATTGAGGTAGCCAGGTGCATAAGAGAAGGTGAGGGAAACTGACGCCACTAAATTGACTCTGTGATTGATAGCTACACGTAAAGAAATAAGTCAAGATATTCGTCTTATGTATAAAAGCAGGTAATAAAGGTAGGTATGCCAAATTATGAGAAACCCCAAAAACAGTCATAAAACTGTCTGTCGGTCGGGGTGCATCTGACAAACGTAACGGTTGTTGTTCTTTAAAGACACACAATGTGACCAACTTCTGAAGACCGGAAATATCTACACAATGTATCTTATATTTCAGCAGGCAACACCTCTGCAAAGGTTTTTATTTAGGTAATTTACAAGCTTTGTATTAACTTGCAATGTAGGTACGTAAGATGTACTCACGTAGGTTTGTCCGGGTAGAATCTGACAACTCAATTTTGAAGCAGATAGCTATGTTCAACCGATTCAGCTGAAATTTTGCATACTTGTGGAAGTCAGATGACAATACAATAATCTGGTAGTAGAATTCTGGTGGCCCGGTCAAGACCGTGTCTACAGGAGGGAACTCTTCAACGGTTGGTCCAATTGACATGAAATTTGGTACACATATGTAGGACGCCTGGCAATGCAAGTATAGCTAGCTAGCTAGTAAAGCTTGTATCAAAAATGAACTATTTAGGTTAGGCTAGTTTATTTATCGTAATTTTTCATCAAACATTTAAGTCACCCCTAACCATCCACCAACGTAAGGAAACATTTATCAACAACAATAAAAAAATCCTGAATGACGTTTACGGGGGTGTTCCACCAAATTAACCCAACCGCCTGCCTGAGTATTCCGGATTCACTTGAAGACACATTGAATAACCTGCCTGGTGTATCTAACTGAGCCTCAGCTATTGCTATTTTTAGGTTGATGTGTGTTTCTAGGTCTCTTGGAGTCACCAAGGATGACACATCAAGAAAGCCTCATCCTCGCCAAACTGGAGGACACCGTGCGACGGCATGTCGGTGTCCATTTTGACGCTGACGATATAGATTATTCCTGATATACCTATATATTTTTATAATTAAAGTAGGTATTGAATGAGGAAGTGACAAATAAACACACACATACGCACAAAACTTCAAATTTTTCATTTTGATTAAAATATTTTGTAAAATGATTTTTTTAACAATAACTTTTTGTTTATACACAGTTTGCATCTGACGCCAGAGTAGTTAGGACTGCAATATTGATCATACACTTAAAATTTATCGATGGAGCACGTGTAGGTATAATTGTGAAATATAAATAAAACACTTTCTAGTAAGTATCTATCTCTAGGTATACCTACACGATATTCAGAGCTCTTAAGTTGTTAACGTGGTGATATAAATAATAACTGAATAGAGGTAAACTTCGTTTGTCTTTATGTACCCAAATGTAATTTCTGGAACTACTGAAACGATTCTAAAAAATATTTCACTCATAGAAAGCTATACACTTTACCTGATTTATTAAGGCTGTTTGTTTTCCATAACGGGAAATTGCTAAGTTCCCACAAGACGCAGACGAAGCTGCAGGCAACAGCTAGTTGATCAATATCAACATTCTTGTGGTAGTGGAAATACTTCTAACTCCGAGTACTTGTGTGACAACAAGAGACAAGGGCATGTCAATGTCAACAGCGACTATTTGACACGGTGTAGGTGATATAGAAGCCGAACGCAAACCAGATACCGTATCTCACTCAATCTTATGCATTACGTATACCATGCCGACGGAGACCGCGTCATCGTCATTGATGGAACTATTATTAGTAGAAGCACTATCTATCAGTTGCAATATCACTTTGGCGCGTCTCGAATAGTGGCTTTTAGTCTAATGTCATTTGATAATCGCGATATGACAACATTATAAACAAAATCTATAAGTTTCATTCATCATATCATTAGATACCCAGCGAGCCCGGCGAACGCATTAAAATCGCGCATTTTGCGACCGATTTGTTTGGAGCGTGATAAAATAACAAAGGTAAGCGAGTTAATATTTAATTACCTCTTCAAATTAATAATAATTGACCATGTTACAAATTGAGATTTAATTGTTACAATAAGAATTTACTGCTACTGATGTAATAATTTCTCTTTTTTAGAAATTAAAAAAGGATATAATTTAATTGGTTGAAAACGCGGCTCAGAACATCGTAATTTAAAATCAATCATTTCATTTGTTACAATTTTTCTTTTCAAATACCTAGTCTCATCAATGTGAAAGCTGAATAACTACCTATGATTAGGTAGATACAGCGTTAGACATTGAAAGTAGAACCGTTTAACCCCCGAAGGGTATAAAACGGATATTTAGGTTTCAGCCGTAGCTTGAACCACAGTGAGATTACCCTTTCGTTATTCGTAGTATACCATCACACTTTTCCTTATCTATGGTCACACGAGAGAGTGAGATGTCTGATTTTTAACTATCGCTTTCTCTTTCTATCCTTTCGCGGTTGGCAGCGCGCGGCGGCCATTTGCTGTTTCAGTACGTCCGATTGAGCCGGCAAGCCATTGAAGGCGTGGTTCAAGCTACGGCTGAAACCTAAATATCCGTTTTATACCCTTCGGGGGTTAAACGGTTCTATTTAGGTGTTCGAGCCTACGCTTGAACCACAGTGAGACGTGTTTATTTTCTGCCGGCGCTGCCTGAGCGTACTGTGAGAGAAGGAATGTTATAATAAAAGAAACTCGATACTTAGTAATAAAATTAAAATAAAATTTTAATATAATTATGCTCATAATTGTCCAGCACATTATGACCGGACTTGGAAATGATCAGCATATCTATTCCTTGAAACACTACCTAATCTAATGCTTAGTACTTTTAACTTAGACCTACATTTAGGACAATCATTGAATAAGTACGTATCTAAGCACTTATAAATTATAAAACAATAATTTTCAAACATAACGTAATAACATATATAATTTTCATAATCATAATAAGTATTTTAAAAGAAACCAGCCTCTTTTGGCATATAACATTGAGATCAAATCGAGATTCATGG
Source organism: Pandemis corylana (assembly GCA_949127965.1). Lineage (NCBI taxonomy): Eukaryota > Metazoa > Arthropoda > Insecta > Lepidoptera > Tortricidae > Pandemis > Pandemis corylana. The sequence continues at coordinate 12,465,339 of OX421851.1, read as the reverse complement.
TTTTGAAATCAACATAATTAAGAAGTAAAATTATAAACTTAACATTTTAAATGTAATTGAGACCTTACATTTGCTTTGATCATAAATTAATTGCTAGTGCGATTAAGTGGTCTTTAATCATGTTTTGACCAACTTACACCGTTGAGAAATTATTACTTAATGCGTTGGGGTTGAGTCTAGGTTTCACCGCCACCTCCTGAAAGTAGTGCCTAAAAAAGGTATTACTGGATTTCCAGTTCCCTCTTTTCAGCACCTCGTCTATGTTATATTGACTGTTTACCCAATTGTTCGTTGCTACCGCTGCTCTAAAACTGCCTGCCGGGGCGGCTATGTTCGCTTCTTTAAAAAGAGTCCTTATCCAGCCAGCAATCACTGACCTCGAAGCGTTTTTGACGGTTCCTCTGGTAGTAATAAATAGGTTATCAAGATCTTTAGATGATCGACGGTGTTCAGAAGCCTTTATTACTGTTCTGATCCAATGAACTAGGTCCAACCGGTCTCCGGGTGTGTCCGATGTTCTTAGAGACCACCCTGATTGCCTATGTGTAACGGAATCTGTTTTGGAGCCGAACTTTGGCCAAAATATTATTTCACCCCCTCGGTCCTCCAAAGCCCCTTTATTAATGGACAACAGTGTCAGATCATGAACTCGTCTGCCGGTAGCGAGTAGGAGGAGAACACATGTGTGTCTAGAGACAGCGAACAGGCTACTCTCGTCTAATGCATAGCCCTTAAGAAAATTGAGTAAATCTTCTATTTTCCAAGTAATACACTTCTTTGACGGCGGGTTTTTAGCAAATATACCTTTCAATACCTGTCTGACGAGGGGGTGGGAGCCAAGGTGTGTAGATTGGCCTGGGTTACTAAAATTTGTAACGACGGATTTATGTAGCGCTATGGTCCTGGGTTTTAGTTTGGCGTTTATAGAAAGATAGCAAAGATATTTGGCTATATTCTGGCCATTAGGATTGTCAATAGGAACGTTGTTACTTCGCCCCCATTCGCACCATTTCTTCCAGATTGGCCTGTAGGTTTTCAACGTTGATTCTCTCCAGGCCGATTCCACGAGATTTAGTTCTGATCGTGACCAGCCCCTCAAGTGCTCGGACCAGCCCGAACCATCCAAACCGCCAATACTAGGTGTTCTATCTGTGGCGGAGGTAATTCTGTCCGAAGGTCTATGAGATGGTCCCGAAGGTTCGGTATCTGCTGAGGAGGCCTTTCTGCTCGTTTGCGTAGTTCTGGCTCCCAAAACGCTCTGTGCCACATCGGGGCGATTAGGAGGTAACGTCCCCTTGACTGTTGGAGGTGTCTCAGCACGCGTGGTATTAGTGCTGGTGGGGGAAAGATCCAACCTAGGTCGTAGTTCCATAGGCGACTGAACGCATCGGTAAATAAACTGTTCGTATCGCTTAGGTCTTCGCTGACGTAAAGAGGGACTACAGCCGATCTCCTTGACGCAAAGAGGTCTATCTGCGGTCTCCCAAATGCTTCGAATATTTCGTTTAGCATCACTTCGCTGAGATGCCACTCCGGAAGAGCTTTCTGCCTCGACAGCCCGTCGGCTATCCCATTGTATGCACCCGGAATATATCGGGCTATCAAGTGACATTGTCTGTCTTCGCAAAACTGCAGGATTTTCTCTGTTGCGTCTAACAGCTTCTTCGACTTCGTGCCCCCTTGTTTTTCGATGTAAGCCACTGTCGTGCGGTTGTCCGACTGCAACATAAGGGTTTTCCTCTCTGGGAAAGGTTTCAGCCGTTGAAGAACTTCGAATACCGTCCACAGCTCCTTTAGATTGCTGTGCCAATTTGCTTGCGTGTCTGACCAGTAGCCCCAGAGATGTTCTCCGTTCACAATTGCTCCCCAGCCGCTGTCTGCTGCATCCGTTGTCATAAATATCGAAGCTTCTGTGTGATGAATTGGGGAGTGTCTGTGTACGTTTTCTGCCCACCATTCTAACTCTGACATTAGCTCCTCTTTCATGGGAAATTTCTGGCGGGGGTGGTTCATGGGCAGGTGACGCGACCCTCTTTGTAAGACCCGTAAGTGCAGCCGTCCTAGGGGTATCACGAATGCAGCAAAGTTTAATTTGCCCAATATCACTTTTGCGTCGTACCAGCTCCAGCGCTTTTTCCTCGAAAGGTCGCTCACGCTTATTTTTAGATTTTGAATTTTTCCCTCTGTCAAACTTTTGGTATTTTCTTCTGTATCCCATGTTATTCCCAGGTATTCTAGTTTCGTTGAGGCGGTCGTCGAGGTTTTTCCTTTGTTTATTTTCCATCCCAGGTTTTGAAAATATCTTAAGGCTGTGCGAGCCTGTTCTTCTAAAACAGCCGGGTTCTCGTGAATTAGTAGGAAATCGTCTAAGTAGACTAGTACTCGTAGGCCTTCTTGTCTTAATTGGTGAGCCATCCAATTTGTGACTTTTGCGAATACTGACGGGGCACTCGCTAACCCGAATGGCAAGCAGGTCATTTCGTAAACTATTCCTCGATACGACAGGGACAAAAATCTTCGGTGGCCTTGACTTACTGGGATGTGGAAGTAAGCCTGCGAAATATCTATTTTCATCATGTGATCGTTGATTCTTAGATGTAGGGGGATTTGGAAATGATTTATTAGGTGAAATGTTGGTGTTAAGACGTATTCGTTTAAGTTTTTTAGATTGAGTATTGGGCGATTTTCCCCGTTTGACTTCTTTCTCAGAAACATAGTTGACAGAAATCCTAGTTTTTGAGAACTTCTTTGCAATGCTCCTTCTTTTATTAATTTTAGTATTTCCGTGTCCATGTCTTGAGACACTTGCGTCTGAAACCTGCGTATGTTTGGGCTTGATAATATTTTCAGTGGGGGTTTTCGTCCAAAGGGGATCCTGTAACCCTTTATGAGCCTTTTTATACTTTCGGGTGCCTTTCCCCACTGATCGGAGTAATGTGCTAGGCGACCCGCTGCAAAGGAGTCATTTACGACTACCCCACTTCTCCTGTGAAGGATTGAAGGCTCGTTTGGTTTGACGCTCGCCTTTTCCCCGCCCTCTGGAAGAGGGTTGATTGGAGAAATTCTTTTTGGGGAACTTTGCGTCACGGTTATGGAGCGAGCTTTGTGGGAATTGGATGGTGCGGCGAAATGTCCCCCTCGCCCTTGTCGATTGTCTCGGTGTGATTCCAGGCCGACTTCGTTTTGTCGGAAAAAACTTTTGGATAAGACCATTTGTAATGGCCCCGAGAGTCAGATCGAACGTTTCAAGTATATCCGTGAATTTCCATTTTGGGGTGACTCCCGCCAGGATATTGTTTACCTTCAACGCGCAGAAGGCGGGCGTTGCTTGAAACTGTTTACCAGTGTCCGCGTATTTCAGGTTACACCAGCCGGGTTGGCCCAGCCTCTGGCACTCTATGCCGAATTTCAAGGCAGTTGGCTCGGCTTTTCTGATTTTCGGCTCATGTTCTGTGGTCGTGGGTTCAAAATTATATTCTATTTCAGACTCGTCCTCAGAGAGCATGGGCTTCTCTGTGTCGCCAAAGGGTTCCCCTGAAAAGGGTTCATCCTCTTTTGTACTATCTGGTACTGAGTCAAAACTCACATCTAGATCCTCTGCTTCGTGCACTGAATTTTCTCGACTCCTGCTCTGAACTAGGGATTTTATATTTTCGTTCTGTTGTTCTTGCATGTGGAACATTTTATTCATTAGTTCCATCTGTTGGTTCAGAATAGTTATAAGGAGGTGGTCGTTGCCACCTTGTGTCGGAGGAGTGGGGCGAGGTGTTACGGGGGACCCGAGTCCCTCCGCGTCATCACCCGGGTTCTGATCAGGTGTTGCTACTTGACGCATTGCCGGAGATCTAGCTATGGAAGTGTCACTCAGCTCCGATGTCGCCCTGACCCGGTTAGTTATCTTGTGCTTTATAGCTCGGACGTTACTCATGAATATGTCATACTGAGGAGCATGGATCTGCTCCATTATGGAGTGCGGCGAGTACAGCAATGCCCGGCCCAATGGCCATCGCATTAGGGCGCACCTAATACGCCTATACCGGCGCTCTGAGAGAGATTTCGCTCTAGGGTCGAAAGCCCTTGCTAGGTCTACTGTAGGGATGGCAAACCGAAGTTTTATGTCTATAGCGTGTGGCACTTCATCTCCGTCGAATAACTCTTTCAGAGTAAAGTCCATGACTTTCCAGTCTCGCCAATCCTTTGGATAATTATTATCCAACGACGCGATGATGCCCCTCAATGCTCCGTCCTGGTGTGGCGATGCCGCCAGGTTTCCCATTGTGGTCAACGTAGGCATGTTCTGAAAGCAGTTTTTACATGAGAACCATGAAGTGTCATTTCCTGACTCAACTATATGCTCCTAAAAGATGGATATGACATTTGATACGACATACAAGTCGACGTTTGAGACGACACCTGAAGCGACGTTTGAGTTTGTTCAAGACGACATTTGAGTCGACATTCGAGACGACACTTGAGTCGTCGTTCAAGGCGACAATTGAGTCGACATTTAAGACGACATTTGAGCCGACATTTGCTCGACGTTCAAGGCGACATTCAAGTCGACATTCGAGACGACGTTCAAGACGACGCTTGAGTCGATGTGTAACTCGACAATTGGTTCGACATGTGAGTGAACCGTCAGTGCTACATTTTATAGTCAAAGGTGACTTCGTGCGGCACAACAGAGTTGGCCGTCGAGAGCGGTTATCTTACGAAAACGCATGTCTCGACTCGTCGCTGGTCCAGTGGGAGCCGAGCGGTAATCGTCGCTGGTACAAAGACCGAGCGGTAAAGTTGTTCAATGTAAATTTATCACTATTAGCTAGGGAAGATTTCCTTCCACCTGAGTGATATTACTTACTTTTTATCCAAATCTTAAAACAATAACTCGATGCACGTGGTATTCTTACGAATATCGAAAGCGTACTGAAACAGCAAATGGCCGCCGCGCGCTGCCAACCGCGAAAGGATAGAAAGAGAAAGCGATAGTTAAAAATCAGACATCTCACTCTCTCGTGTGACCATAGATAAGGAAAAGTGTGATGGTATACTACGAATAACGAAAGGGTAATCTCACTGTGGTTCAAGCGTAGGCTCGAACACCTAAATAGCTATTCTCCAACAGTTCTCTAGTCAACCTAACTTAACCTATCAAGCAAGGCGCCTACATTAAAACTTCCAGCAACTTTGTATGCAAGCGAGACTGATAGCATATATCCATTTTAGATGGCTTTTCTAAATTACAGTCGATTTAAGCCTTAATCAACATTCAATTAAATTACGTGACCGATAAGATTTACATTTAGCTAAACTATGATCATATCATACCTACTTACTTAATTGTTTTAATAGCGAAAAAAATACCGACGGTTATCTCGACTAAATCATAAACAGAAAATAAGCGTGAATAATGAACTGAAGATAACATTAGCCCAATATCAGTGTAAGGCTTTAGAGGGTTCATAATATGGCCGTCTCCCCTATATGCTATAGGTACCTATAGGTATGGATATGGAAACCGTCAATGAGAAAAGGACGCATTTTAACACGATAATTATGATGTCCATTTTAATTTACAGATGACCATCCGCTGGGGTATTGTCAGCGCGGGTAAGATTAGCAGCGACTTCGTGAATGCGATCAACAGTTTCCCCGGAAAGGGAGACCAGGTGGTCGCGGCCGTCGCTGCCCGGGACCGCAGCAGAGCCGAGGAGTTTGCCAAACTCCACAACGTCCCAATCGTGTTCGACTCTTATCAGGCCATGGCTGAAAGCACCGGTGTAATTGGTATACAATTGGTATACCTAATTTCGATAGAAATAACCTAACCTAAAAATTTCATTTTAGATACAAGCTTTTTTGCTGACTGTACTTTTTGTTGACTGTACTTGCATTGTCTTGTCTTCCATCCTACATAACTATGTGAACGAAATTTCAAGTCAATCGGACCAACCATTGAAGAGTTCCGCTCTGCGGAGACGGTCCTGGTTGGACCACCAGAATTCTACTACCAGATTATTGTATTGTCATCTGATTTACACAACTATGCAAAATTTCAGCTCAATCGGAATAAGATTGAGTCGCTAGATTCCACCCGGGCAAACAAATACATAGGTACGTTGCAAGTTAACATAAACCGCCTGCCACGACAACAAATACCAATGCGTGACGAGGGCTTTCCTCGTGAGTCGAAGACACGGTTGTTTGTTTTCCGTGAATAGGCATTTACGGACTGTTTCTTCAACACTCAGTAGACCCTGATATTTCAAGTGTCGGTTATCTATGATATCTCTGTCTGTTTCGCAGTAAGAAATAGAGAGGAAAGCATAGATAACTGACACTCAAGATAACATGAACTTTACAGTGGTGGACAGGCCCTTAGTGTAGCTAGACTTAGAGTGGCCATAAAACTGTGACTTGGTTCCGTACCACAGCTTTGCGCTGAGTTAATAGCCCTTTCGGCTGCTTAATTTTTTTTGTGGCACAACCTTTCTTTCTTTCAGAAGCAGCATTAAGTTTAGCATAGAATTCTAATACCTACCTAACTTTTGTATCTTTTGTATATGAATCTTTCTCAGACGTTGCCTACATCGGCGCTCTGAATCCGGACCACTTTGCTCTTGCGAAACTCTTCCTTGAGAATGGGAAACACGTTCTATGCGAGAAGCCAATGACTCTGAACTTAAAACAAACTGAGACGCTGATCAAGATTGCTGAGAAACAAAAGCTGTTTTTGATGGAAGGTGTCTGGTCTAGATTTGCACCTGCGTACCATTCTCTGGAGAAAGAAATCGAATCTGGAAAACTAGGTGACATCAAGTTGGTTGAAGTCAACTTGGGTGCTCCTCTTGCTTCTGTTGATAGACTTACGTATGCAAATATTTTCTATTAATTAAATTAAGATATTAATAATTGTATAACTTCTGTTCACACCTATAGTCAAATATATAGGTGTTTTGACTGCAACAAAAAAACATATTTGGTGACATTTTCCAGGAAAAAAGATTTAGGCGGCGGTGCAGTACTCGATTTAGGTGTATACGTATTGCAATTTGCACAATTTATATTCAAGGATGAACCAACAAAGGTGACTGCTATTGGAGCTCTAAACGAAGAAGGTGTCGATATCATCGAGCATGTGGTTCTTGAGTATAGCAGAGGCAGGCGGGCAGTCTTGAATGTCGATGCCACAATGAAGTTATGGAACAAGGCGACAGTCACTGGAACTAAGGGGCGGGTTACAGTAAGTGTTTGTGTGCACATTATGCCACGGTGACACTACCTACCTATCAATAGTTCGTAGTATAGCCGTATGTAGCTGCAGATGAGGTTAATCGATGTATCGATGCAAACTGTGCGTTTAAACGTCACGTCTGAGCCACATCAGATATTTTGCACGCTTACCATTCGCCACGGCTAATTTCAAGTTACTAAACGTACCTACTAACAACACATATTTTGCTTACTTCAAATACTTCACAAAACACACTAACTTCAGACAGTAGGAGATGTAATCATAATCCGGTTTCTTTTGTTTTTTAGCTCGAGGATCCCTTCCACTTTCCAGATAGAATGATCCATGTTGACGGTAGTGTGGAAAAATTTACGCTGCACACCTCAGATATCCCATACAACTTCTATAATAGCGCTGGACTAGCATACGAGTCGGTTGAGGTCGCCAGATGCATTAGAGAAGGTAGGTACATATTAATCACATCTTTATCTCCTACGGGGCAGACTGAGCACACTACAACACTACAAGGCAACAAGACCTAAAGGCGACGTTTAAAGTGATTGTGGGCGGGTGGAATAACATGATTCCTAAGATTTTCGCCCATTCCCTTAGTGCAGCGGTCGGCAACACGGCGGCCCGCGGGCGTCTTGCTTGCGGCCCGTGAGTGTTTTGTAAATAAACCATAATTATACGTAGGTACCTATATTTGGCTTCTAAGGTTAATAATATTACGAGTGCGGCCTGCCTTTAGTTTATTTTGCCACCTTGTGGCCCTTGCCTGCCAAAAGGTTGCCGACCCCTGCCTTAGTGGGTTGTTTTTTGAGACTAAATTAATTAATTAATTCGATGTCTTTCTCTTGGTGTTAACTTAAACTCCGTTTTATCTGTTATAGGTCTGTTGCAATCGCCGCGTATGAGCCAAAGAGAGAGCCTCATTTTAGCAAAGCTCCAAGACACGATTCGAAATCAACTGGGTGTCCACTTCGATGTTGATGACAAGGAGTTTTCTTAATTTTTTTTATGTATATTTATTTACTTTTTTTTAATAAACACAACTTCTTAAATACTAATTATAAAAACTATTAACTTTTAGATAATTTACGCCAATAGCTTCTTTCATATACCGAAATATTGTACCAAGAAGGCTGATGATGTTAGAAGGGCTTCATTAATAAACAAACTACTTAATTTGATTGATAAGTTTATATAATTTTAATAAAAAGCTACACTTGTAGCAACCCTGAATTGAGCGGTATAAAATACTTCACAATTTCATTTCATAATTCATTACTTTACATGATTTTTTTAGTCATAAAATACTAGTCGGCTAAATCAAACTGTTCAAAGTACCTTGCCACTATGCAGATAAACAGGTTTAAGGGTGCAGCCTTTAGTAAGGCATCTTCATCATCAGGATCAATGTTGGATCTGAAACATAAAAATAAATTAAATGTATGGTATAAAAGACATACATCCAAAAGTAAATTTTACTTCTCATGCTCATATTGTACAGGTTGCGTTTATGCTGGATGTAGATATAAGACTAAGGGAATCCAACACCAATGAGCCACAAACAACAGAACTTTATAGAATAAACTCTTATTTAATATATCTTTTGTTTCATTCGTTTTTTTTTAAATACATTTCCTTTGTTTGATGTGTTGTTTATTTATTAAAACTAATGACATATAATTAAATTTATAGGACGATATTGCTTTATTTACCTAGAAATAGAAAAATATATTTTTGGCAACTGAAGGGTAGAGTAAAAGTCAGTGCAACCTACCTAATTTCCGCACAGGTCCTAGCCAAATTTCTCATTATGGAAATAGTATCTGACAGCAGGGGTTGCCATGCACGGGCTAAGAATGCATAAACCCATTGTCCTGAAAAAAAATTGAATCGTCAAATTTCTATTAAGATAAATTGTAGGAAGCCAATGTTCATCTTTTCTTGTCTGAAGTCATTTGTTAACACAAGTTGTAACAACAATTGATAAACAATTATAGGTGAACAACTTAAATACCTGTTGTATGTGTGAGTAATGTGTGTGACTGTGAATAGACAAATTGACATTCCAAATTAGAAAAACGACTTAAGTCCCATATCAGTTCTGTACACTACTACATACAACAGGTTATTTATTTAAGTTTTTCACCTGTACCAAGTGTAAATCTGCAGCTGAACCTTGATATTTATTTAAGGGATAAATTACCAAATGACTTTTGATCACTAAATTAATATTTATTTATTTATATTTTTCAGGTTTTGTTTACATTTGTTTCTAGGACTCTGTACCTGAGGGGGCCAATTTGTTGACTATACTACCTTTGTCAATTTTGTCATCACTACATAGTATAAAACAAAGTCGCTTTCTCTGTCCCTATGTCCCTATGTATGCTTATATCTTCAAAACTACACAACAGATGTTAATGTGGTTTTTTTTAATAAATAGTGATTCAAGAGGAAGGTTTTTATGTATAATTCTATGCAGACGAAGTCGCGGGCAGAATTTGGATATAAAATCCAAGTCTTATCAAATACAAAAGATGATATTCTCATTGTTTAGTATTAAAATGCAAAGAAGAAAGATTATTTCTAAAAGTTATTATCAAACAGTTTTCTTCTCTTACCTGTTTTGTGGTCCACAGTTTGTCCTGGTTCAACTTCTTCCAGTATGTTGTTGAGCATTTCTAAACCTCTAACCAACTTATCTGGTTTCAAACCCAGAGCATAAGATAAAGTAGGGTCATTCTCTTCAAAAAATACTTTCCAACTTGCAAGTGTGTCGTCTGTAATTTTTATTGGTTTCGCTTTTTCCTCCATCTTTTTTGTTTTCATTAGCATTACAAGTATTTTAGTCAGATCTGAACGAACCTCAGAGAAATCTGAAACTTGTATTTTTTGCCATTCTATTGTTGGTTTTAGTTTGTCGGGCGCTGTTTTAGTACCTGAAGGCTGTAACACAATAATGGGATATAGGCAACGCATTAAGAACAAAGCAAAAAATAACACATGGATAAAAACTACCTGTATTGTAATGTAATGTAAATTACCTCTTTGTAGAAACGCGACTGATTCCTGGCAAACTGTGAAAGATCTTTATCACATACGGTTACTACTGCACAATTCTGACGTTCTTTTATAACTTTTAATAGATATTCTTCGCCTGTGATGGGTATATCCTTCATTTCCACATCTGAATTAATTTGAAAACATTTCGACGGCTCCTCATCTTCGTATTCCGTAGTTTTAGCGTTATAAATTATACGTTTCTTTTCAGTGCCCATTGAAAATAGTTTTGCGCTATTATAAGTAATTTAATTAATTTACTTGATGGTGATTTTGTAAACCTCAATAACACAACACTCGTTCGATGTTTTGACACTTTGACAGTAAAGTGAAGTTTGAAGAGACATTAGAGACATGTTTGATTTAATGTTTTTTTTATTTACACATCCAAAAGAGAAAAGGGATTTAGACCATACAGCTAAACAGTTAGTAATTTTAGAAGAAGTAGTTCTAGTGTGATTATTTGTGTTGAGCTGACGTAATGACCAAACAATGAATCACTTATAGCACTTAGATTTCCTGACTTATTATTTTTCGTACGTGTTGAGAGACCCCTCACCAAGACAGAAAAAAAGGACATCTTTAAAAAAAATTAAGCAATGCAAAAAATAATGTGAAAGTAAAATTATTTACAAAAGGAAAATAAAATAATAATAATTAAATACGCTGAAATGGCTGGACAGATTTATGATCAATATAGCATATATGTAGTTTATAACCTGGGTTACCAGATAGGAAAGTGATTTTTCATTTTCGAAAATTACACTCTTGTTGCGATACATTGTAGGACATCAATATCGATAAATGGAACGCAATAATTTGAAAGCTTTCGGCCACAGGATAGAACAAAAAAAACTTATTTTAGCAGCGCTAAAACTGCAAATGTTGGAACTAAGACGAACCCAAATTCACTTTCCTCGTAATTCGTATTAGTACTGTCCTGTCACTATATCTCTCTAATCTGTGGTCCTGTCTGTCTCTGTCTGTCCTATACTGTGTTGGAAAAAAGAGAACAAAAAAGTGCTGAAAGTTCCTAGAGTTCGGAAGAATTTATAACCACTAATTTCTTGTCATGTCTAAATTTGTATAGAATAAAAATACGCAAAACCAAGACATTTTTCTTTTTGCTAAGATATGTCTACGTCGAGTAATATCTCACAGTCAACATATCCATCCGAACCTGAAACACCGCAAGTAAGTTGACTGCAATAAACTTAAAATTAGATGCACTCCTGCTTGCGGGTAGATAAAGTCATGATAAATAGACTATTTTGTAATATATTTTACAGGGAACAGCAAAAAGTCGCATACAAGCTTTGGACCAGTCCCTTAATAATGTGGATCTAGGAAACAACACTGAAACATCAAAGGAAAAAGAAATGCACCAAAAGCGTATTCAAGCCCTGAGATTGCAGCTAGAGTACATAAAAGTGACTGAATGGGTATATGATTATGATAAAGGCTTCATACAGTAATTGCCCTTAAACTTAATATTATTATAAGTTTACTCTACTAGTAGTTGTACAATAACTAAAACAACCAAAATGTTTTCATACATCTTTTCATTTATCAATAATATTTTTGCTAAACAATCTGATGATGGGGATGATGAACAATCAAAAGAAAATTTTCTGGCAGAACAACTGTTGGACATTGAGATTTTAAAAGAAGAAAAGGATGAGGTTGTACCAGTTAATCCAGAAATTCCTAGAAATGTGGCATGTTTTCAAAGGACAGGTAATAGTTGAATTTTACAGCTTTATATTTAAATTTGTTTCAATGATGACTTGTCGAGCACACACACTAGGCACAGTATGTTGCAAAAACTTTCACTCTGAAAATCATTTTTGACAAAATATCAATTAGAATTGATGAAACATTAATTACTTGCAATTTAAAAGCATTGCCCACCTGAGTTCAGATTTAGACAGGAGAAAAGGTAAAAATAAATCCAATTTAAATTTTCTATTTCTGCAGGTCTGGTTACCTATGTAAGTGATGAAAATTACATTCTCATAGATGGACAACTTTATTTTGATTTGTCAGCTTCCTCCATATCATGCCAAGTTAATGACAAGGTCCTATACCTTTGTTATAAGAATGATAATGAGTCTATAATAGTGGTGAGAGTTCTGGAAAATCAAGGAATGATCTGGGGCGATTCATTAGACACAGAAGAGAACCAGTTCCAAGTGATTGAGCATGTTATAATTGGTGAAGTTGAGTTCAGACAGGAGAGACTAGTTTTTATGAAAGACAGTGATTTGAAATTTGATCTTGACGATGTTGAGGCAGGTTTTATACCAATGAAAGGAGATTGGTTGGAATTGAGGTGCAGTGTTCAATGGCGGGATGATAAGCCTGCAGACATTTCAGCTGCCCAGGTGAGTTTGGAAAACTACTTTTTTCTTTTAAATGGTTATACAGTCAAAACCGTTTATTACGGCGCCATTTATAACGTCATATTGGGTGTAACAACCAAGAAATAAGTCCCAACTCAATCTTTTACACTAATACAAGACTGATTATAACGACTACCTGGCTTCAACGACGAAAATATGGCTTTGATGTTGTTATAAACGGTTTTGACTGTATTTATATGTATGGCTTATGTTGAAATTTTATTTTTATTTTTGTTTCAGCTTGCTTGGTTGTGTTTTATGCCTAACACACTTATACACTAAATAAATAATTGTATTTTTTGAACCTTGGAATTTGCCCATTTGCATCAAATAATGGAGCTTAAAAAGTTCCATTTTTATTAATTTATTTAATGAAATCCTTCATAATACCAAAACAATTAATTTCAGGTAGTGAAGGTGATCTCATTGAAACCGTTGAGAAGCAAGGTGAAGAGTGCTGTTGTAACCAGCTGCTCCGGAGATGCAGGGATTTGTGACAGACTGTTCTATTTTAACAGACAGTCCTTGCAAAATGGGAACATTCCAAATGTTGGCACCAAAGTTAGTACTACACAATTATTTGCCGTTGTTATTTTTGATCCACTGTTAGTAACTTTGTGAGACTTTGAGAATGCTGCAACCTTTTTTTATAATTATGACAATTTACTGTGTAATATGACGAAATAAATATATATATGAGTTTGTTTTGTATTCACTCAGGTCATGGTTGAAGCTATTGAAAGCAATCAAGGAGCTTGTACTTGGAGAGTTATTAAGCTAATAGTTACTGATAACCAAATAGTACAGAACAATACTGTACCACAAACTTCTGAAGAAGATATGACATTAGACCTGGAAAAGGATAAAAAAGTTTCAGTTACTTATCCAGTCAAATTTGAAAATGTTAACATCCACCAAACTGAAAATATTACATTGATTATTAGAAATAACAGTAATCAAACATATCTGATTAATAAGTGGGTTATCCTCAGTAAAAAAAGAGACTCTCAAGTCGGAGTAAAACCAATTATCAACCATCCAATCAAATTATATCCAGGGCGCACATTTTCATTCACAATTACGTGCTTTCCTAAGTTTTTGGGGAGTACAAAAGAATGTCTGATTATTATGTTCAATGGATTTCAAATAAAACGATTTATCAACATAAACATTGTGAGTGATAGTGTTACACAATTAAAATGCAACACGATTAATACAGACTCAGGAATAAAATCTGAAATGGATAAAATTAACATTATGAAAGATGTGCGCAAAAACAGAGAGAAAGCTTTTATTCCTGGTGTGAGACCAGTGAAACCGCCAAATTTCATTCCTGTGAAAGTGGGTGCATTTCCTATACCTGATAGAGTATGGGCAGCTGTTCTAGGAGATTCTGAACAGACTTTCTACAGTAACGAATATGAAAAGATTTTAGACCGACTTGAAAATGCATTATCATGCTTATGTCAAGAGTTGACAATCAGTAACTATCTTGATAGATGGCATACATTACTATACATGGAAGAAATTCAAGCAAACATAAATATGAGGGCTTATGATATGCCCAAAGTTTTCCTCATTCATTGCCAGGAGTATCTCGGCGTCGAAATTAAAGGTTTATGCGAGAGAAGACCCAGCTTGATTAAAGGTGACCGAGTGATGGTTAAAGACACCTGGAGCGCCGATTCTACGCAATACGAGGGCTTTATTCATGCTATCAGGGGTGATTTGGTCTTATTGAAATTTAATATCCGGTTTCACGAGACCTACTCTGGAAGTGATGTCTCAGTGGAATTTCATTTCAATAGGTCACCATTTAGAAGAGCTCACCAAGCTATCAATTTGGCCATTTCCAATTTAGGCCCTGATATACTATTTCCGACGCGCATAGTGTCTCGCCCGTCGCAGGTTACCTCTGGTGACATAAGCAATCTGGAATGGTATAATAAGAAACTAAATCCTGGACAAAAAGCGGCTGTAACAAATATTCTCTTGGGAGAATGTCGTCCGATGCCGTACTGTATCTATGGGCCTCCAGGAACAGGCAAAACTATAACTGTTATTGAGGCCATATTGCAAATCATCTCTGTATTTCCGGACAGCAGAATTCTAGTGGCGACCCCGTCCAACAGCGCGGCCAATCTGATCGCAGAAAGACTCGTCGAATACAAAGATAAATTGTCTGGTTCTGTAATTCGACTCATTGCCAATTACTTGCTTGATTCGGAGAATTTGCCCGAAGTAATTAAGCCGTTTTGCGCGACCCTTAACATTGCTAGAGAAGAAACCAGTAAACCGAATTACAAAGTCAGGAAGGATGGAGTCAATCTGAACTGTCAAACGTCATTTGTCGGAAGACACCGCGTGACGATCGGCACTTGTTTCTGCCTCGGGACACTAGCTCAAATGGGTTTGCCTCGCGGCCATTTCACACACGTCATCGTAGATGAAGCAGGACAAGCAACGGAACCAGAAATCATGATTCCCTTAACATTTGTAGATAAAGAAAGTTGTCAAATAATATTAGCTGGCGACCCGAAGCAACTGGGCCCCGTGATCGTATCGAAATACTGCATAGAATATGGCATGGACGAATCATATTTGTCCAGGATTCTGGAGACATTCCCATATCAAAGAGATTTTGAGGCATACCAAGATGGATTCAACAAAAAGTTGGTAACCAAGTTGAATTATAACTACAGATCTTTAGAAGAGGTTCTGAAACTACCCAGTGAAATGTTCTATGACGGTTCTCTGGTTCCGAAAATGAATAGATGCGAAACATGGGTCACTAAAACTATTAATACATGTTCGGAAGTTTTTGACTCAACAGAGAGAGACACTGCTGGAATATTCGTTTATGGCATCAAGGGTGTTAATGCGAGAGCCGAGGATAGCCCCTCTTGGTTTAATCTTGAAGAAGCAGCAATGGTAGCCATGACTACTTGTAAGCTTTATAAGCGAAACATTACTCTCGATGATATTGGTATCATCACACCCTACATTGCTCAGGTACTTATTTATTTTTTATTTAAATTATTATTGCAAGTGAGTGACCTAATTATTTCTCATTTATTTAATTAATGCCGTTTGTAAGTGTAAATAAATAAGCAGTCTTACTTTTAACGACCTCCAGTGGTCATATGTCAACTCCAAATTTGGTATGCAAAAGCACAATAGACTGCAATGCAATAACAGTCCACAAAAAGTACAGTCAGCAAAAGTTTATATCACTACATAGTAAATGGATATTTTAAAAAAGCTTATTTTTCAGTCTAAATATTTGCGAGTGCTCTTCGAATCTATGGGACTCCCACAGCCAAAGATTGGCACGGTTGAAGAATTCCAAGGACAGGAGAGGCCCATCATACTAATATCAACAGTGCGATCCACTGAAGCCAATTTACCAGAAGATAGGAAACATGCTCTGGGCTTTGTTCAAAATCCAAAACGATTAAATGTTGCATTGACTAGGGCTCAAGTTGCTGTGATCCTTTTTTGCAATCCACATATTCTGTGCAGAGACCCTCTATGGGGCAAAGTAGTAGCACAGGCTGTGAAAGAAGATAAATACAAAGGATGTGATTTACCCCATAACTTTGAGAATGTTAATAAAACTTGTGATTTATAAGATTAGAAAAAAGAATTTTATTTATAAACCTTGCTTGTTTTAAACACGATTTGTAGACTATGTGTAGTAGGTAATCTAACTGCCGCATGACGTTGTTAGAAATACTGTTGTGAAATGGATTTAACAGTGTCGCAGGGGCCATCCATAAAGTACGTCACACCAATTTCATCATTTTTAGAGCCCCCCCCCCCCTGGGTTTACTATGAAGACAATTATTTTGTTCGTGTCACAAATTTCCGGATCCTCCCCCCCCTTATGTGGCCTTAAAGTATTCATGACTACAATCAGTAATCAGTTGGACTAAACGAAAAATGAGGTATTTGTGATCATGATGAATGCCGTAAGTCCGCCTTCTGGAGAAGTAGTGGATCCCGTATGGCAACCCTGATATAGGTAAATCACGTACGGCACGCTTCAGTCAGAAATAAATAAATAAAAAAGACACACAACACGATCACAAACTCTCGAAATGGCTTAAAACGGAGATTAAAGAGTAAAGAAAAATCTAGAATGTAGATCTTGAATTTTTGTTGTAGCAAGTGTTGTATATGTTTCTTTAATGTCCAAATCAATTCAAGGAAACAAGAAGTCACTAACTGTCTTCGGAAACGTAGTTTCAAACGTCACGCTACGGTCGACGGGAAACACTTTTTACTTTTTATTTATCTCTAAAATTGAAATATCTCGTTGTCCAAATGTGATATAATAAAAAGAAACTTTATACACCGAAAATTATTGACGTTACAGTGTAATAAGCTCCATTTCTTATAAGAATGGAGCAACCGAACGGCGTAGTTTTGTGTGACAATCTCATAAAGTGGTTGCAGACTCTGAATCTAAAAGCTAAACATGGAAATCCATCAGGTAATTCATAGCTTTTATCAAAATAATACTTTACATAACTATACATTTCAAGGCCCTACTTTCTTTTTCCTAACACGTATGAAGCATCATTCAAGAATGAATCAATGAGATAATGAAGACAATTGCCTGACTGTAGTTTGTTTGATTGGGAAATGAGCGCAAGCCCCTTTTTAGCTCGCCCTCCATACACCTTGTCGTGGAACACATCGCTATTCTGAGTTTCAGTACCTACACCTACACCCTGGCCTGGCTAGTCATACCTTTATATTGTAGGTAATGGTGTAGGTTGCTGATAAATATTCACAAGACTAGAGCCTGTGTTGAATGTTGTGTAGTTGTTAATAGGTACTCAGACAGTCTTA
Source organism: Pandemis corylana (assembly GCA_949127965.1). Classification (NCBI taxonomy): domain Eukaryota; kingdom Metazoa; phylum Arthropoda; class Insecta; order Lepidoptera; family Tortricidae; genus Pandemis; species Pandemis corylana. Next base: position 12,447,774 of record OX421851.1, on the reverse strand, counting down.
GTTTACTCTGTTCATTGATGATGAATATAACTTGGACACATTTTTTTATATAATTTTTTATTTATTTAAACTGTCAGGTGTCTGTCACAAGAAAACAAATTTGTATGCCCTGAAATATGTTTTTTAATTAAGCAGCAAAATATGGAATGGCTTGAAGACATTCTTTAAAAAAAACAAAAGGCAAATGCATACCATTTTCCTCCAATATTAAAGATCTACAAGGCACTGAATTATTTTCACATGCTAGTAGGTAGAGCTATACTTAAAAATTAACTCTATATTTTTAGTAAATGGAATAAAGCTGGTAATCTAATACCAAGTTCATTTCAGAGTTGTCTGATGGGGTGGCCATTGCAGAGGCTCTCACACAAGTGGCCCCTGAGTTTTTCTCCCCCTCATGGAATTCTAAGATTAAAACTGATGTGGCACACAATTGGAGGTTGAAAGTTAGCAATTTGAAAAAGATATTGGAAGGTGTAGTTGGTAAGTTGACAGTTTAATTATTATGAACAAAGACAAACCAATAGTCCAAGAGGGATCAATGACTATTTCATGACTTTATTTTATTATTGCAAAATCAAAATTTAACTACTGAGTCTAAGCATCGCTCCTTAACTACTAGCAAGTCTTAGAATAAATGTGTTTGTACTAGTAGGTGACTGCAAAAGGGATGACTGCTCTATTTCTGCCATAAATACTTGTCAGCAAGCACCCTAAAAGCAACAACTAAACTTATCCAATTATAAGAATTTATAAAAAAACATGACCACAGAAGAAACTGTATTGTTGCTGACAAATGTATTACTTCTAATGTGTTTTTGTTGTACAATGGTACGGAACCCTCGGTGCGCGAGTCTGACTATCACTAGGCCGGTTTTTTAAATTGATGATGACTAAGTAAGTCAAGTATTTCGTAATACATTTAATGGTTTTAATTAATTTTACAATAGGTTCCATATTTTTAAATGTAAAGTATTTCAAAATTCTGTTATGATAAAAGAGTGGCTGTTTCAAGTTATAACTTAACTGTACATTGTGATGTTTTAGATTATCATCAAGATATATTAAGTTTAAGCCTGCAAGAGTTTTCACGCCCTGATGTCGTGAACATCGCTGAACATGCTGACCCATCTGATTTAGGAAGATTATTACAACTTGTCCTTAGTAAGTATAACAACAAACTGTAGAAGTTATAAACATACTATTGTAATTTCCTTATAACACTGACCAGAAATTTATGACAAAATTTGCATGTTTGCATGGCAATCTACTGTTAAATTCTAGAGTCTAGACAAATTAGTTTCTGTATATGATGCACACAATATTTCAGTGCCATTCATTTTGGTCTGGTCTGGTATGTACTTGACACCATTTGTAAATGGGGTTAGGCTTGTAAAACACGCTTTCCCGAAATGTGCACTTTCTGCAAAATGTACACTTTCCCAATTTGGAAACTTTCCTGAAATGTGCACTTTTCCAAAATGCACGCTTTTCCAACATGTACATTTGCCCAATTAGGAAACTTTCCCGAAATGAAATGTATATTTACAAAGTGTACATATCGGGAAGTGCACTTTCAGAGACAGTGTACTTTCCCGGAAAAGAATCATTCTAAAAAAAATACACCTTTACAGAAAGCGCACATTTCTGGAAAATGCGTTTTACGAGCCTAACCCTGTAAATGATGTGATTACTATCTTACCACATACTATAGCACATTATTAGTACAGATTAGTAGTAATTAATCTAAACATACTTAGAGCTTTTTAATGAATATAATCTTTGTTAATACCATTTTTCTACCTAAAAACCAAACTAGTTGGGGCTGTGCAGTTTGCATGGTCTGTCTGCTAGCCAGTTGGACACTATTATTTTTATTTCGTGCAATATTCGACCTCTGTTATTTGTGTACACACATTATTATGCATTGTCGATCCCATATAATCCTGCGCGACACGACAGCAGTAAAGTATTTGTACACAAGCGATAGAGACAAGGGCAGTTACGGCCCGGTCTAGAGTACGAGCGATCGACGGTTTCTCATACACCGTGTGTTTTACCAGTCGCTTAGCCCTTTAATGAACAGAGAAATCCCTCGACCCGTCGCCGGTCGCGCATAGTCGTGGCCGGGCTTTTAAAGATTTCTCTATTTTTGTACAACTCCATGATTTAACAGGTTGCAACCTGTACTCTAAAACTCCACCCCCAGTCACATAATAAACTATCCTCTAGTTTCATTCTAGTGAATGAAAGTTTATCAGTCACTACATGATAAATCCGATAAACTATACATTTCATAAGTCACGTAATTGAAAAGATAATATAAGCAAGCAATGCGTTGTCCAGTCCATATAGTTTTCAATTTCAATAGCACATTAAATCAGTTTTTCCATTGTTTAACTTTATAAGGTTATGAGATAAGCTCCAGCTAGTACAGCTGTCTTAGGCCATGTAATCATTGTTCTCACGCATTTTGTGGTCTTTCCGGACCTAGGTTAAAAAGGGCGAAAGGAAAATCGGTATACCGATTTTCGTTATTTCGGGGTCCTCGTGCGGTCTCTCAATTCTAGGGTTTTGATGGATTATAATATCGCTTCAGTATCTAATAATAAGTCTAGCTGTATTTAGTAATGAGTAGTCACTGCAGTATACAGTGATAAGAATACGATTATGCGTCTCTTTCTTAATGAATTACTCAGAGTATCTGAAAATGCAATTCTTAAACTGGCGGGATAAAGGTACAAATCGGGGTCTCGACTGTTTATGATAATTAAATGCAAGTGATTTCCCGTTTTCACCATTTATTTTTTCTCATAAGCATTCAAAGACTTTTAGAAATTTAGACTGAGAGCCTGTTCCACGCCTCTCCGTTAAGTTCCTGATATCTCACGTATCAGATATCTATAATACCCTCTTTGTCTGTTTCGTAGTAATAAATACAGACGGCGCTATCTGACACTTAGTATGATATCAAGAACTCATCAGAGTGGTGAAACCGGCTCCTAGAATGTCGAAATGTGATGCAGTTAGTAGGTATCTCGGAATATTACTCGTATTCGTATTATTTCGTGCTAACTAATGTCAATTTGATAGGTTGCGCAGTTAACTGTGAGAAGAAAGAAGAGTACATCACAAGAATAATGGAGCTAGAACTGTCGTGCCAGCGATCTATAATGCAGGCCATACAGGTATGTAAATCAAAGCTATGTATTCATATCACTTCCGTTTACTCACGGGATATGGGAAAGTTGGTCCTTAATCGTATTTAATACGGTATAATGTTGGTTGATGCGTATTCGTATACCTCCGAAATAAATAACATAAAATGTTGTATTGATAATAAATCGTGTCCAAAAATATTCACGGTAGCTGGTTGTGTGTCGTGCAAATGGCATGTATTAGACAGTCAGTATTATCGTGTGATACATGCATATTGCGATCCATATCACGAAATATAGATGCGTATAGCTGTGAATCCAGTTGTTTTCAAAATCCACAATCCTATATTGACATACCAGTATCACGATAATATTGACCGTCTAATCCAAACCAACGTGATAAAATTTTGTGTGGTTTGGCAATTTTTTGGCGAAGCCATGATGCTGCCTGAAAACTTGATGCCAGCACATAATTGCTTTGGTGCTCAGTGTAATAGACCGGTAATATAATTGGCTAACATTCCAGATGACTTAAGATCATCCGTCTGTTAAAATGAGTACTTAAATACTTAATCCGATCTCGAGAAAATCACTTAATTTTTCCATCAATTTATTTGTTTTATGTCGCCATTTTGTTTCATCTTGTTGTGGTGTAAAAGGAACATAGAAAGATCTTGCCACTACTGATTATATGTTTTATAGCAGTCTCTCAATATTCGTATCAAATGACGACATCTTTCGTAAAGAAAAACACAGAGAAACTCGTAATAAAAACTGTTCTGTTGCTTCATAATCTGTAATCTACAAAATGAAACAATTAATCTAAGTGCCGGTCGTGAAAGTGTGTAGGTACCCCAGTCGTTAAGTAGGTCAAAGTGTTGAAGCAATTTTAAAATAAAGTTTCATCGTTGTAATTATGTCCTTACAAAAATATCATAAAATTGGAGAGCGGTAGGACCGGACCGCTCATCACGTTACGCAATGTGTCTGCACAATATTTATTTCTTAAATTAAGCAAGCAATTAGCAGAGTTAAACATGCACCTGATATGCAGTTGAGCATGTAATATAACTGTACCACGGTTTACTCTAATTCCGTCATTATACTAATTCATTCTTACACTCGGTTTGACCATTGCCACATGATGCTTTGAGCATCGCCGATCTATCTCTACACGTCTTTGCATGTAAGTTACTTTTACTTTCTTCATTTTCAATGTGCGCTTATCGAATTAGACTATTATGTTAAATAATCATCAGCTTAGCTCTTACCGTTAGATATAATACCTAGTTTTCCAGATCGCGTTTGAAAGTCAAATGCTTGAATGCTAGCTACATAGATTTCGTTCTGCTTTTCACTAATAGATTCGATACTCGAGCTACGCTAGATACGCTCAATTTTATGCATTTTTTGTTTTGTTTATAAGACTTTTACTTTAACATACTGGAAGTTTATTACGCTAAGCGCACGCTTCTCGCAGTCGTATGCACGACTTCGTGTTGTACTGAATTGAAGTCAGAAATATTTTCACTATGCAAATATTCGCTCAGTTGTTCCGGTAGATTTCAGCCGCAAAGCACAGTGTCGTATGTTCCCAGCAATAGTTTAGCTGAACCCACGCCGGCACCCACGGCTAGGTTCAGCTCGCTTGTGACCAGCCGTCCCGTCCGTATCACACGTTTATGCAACCTGTAATTTAGTGCAGTCGACCACTTCACGCGCGCTATAATCGCATTACATCTATGTACGCGATATTACAATAAAAGGTTAATCGTTGCACGTATGTGTTGTTATATATTCTTACTCAATAGCTCTTTCGAAGTCGCATACATTTTTTACACTGCTAAGAAACTGTATATTTTAGTTACGCTTATGTTATGTCCTTGGATCACGAGAGTTGGAAATGATGTGTGCTGTGTCTAGTTAACTTTTGATTGTGGCGGTCGCGTCGTGCGATGAGCGCGTGGAGTAGACAATGTGTGATTAAAATGTGCGGCGATAGAGATCAGTGATGTGCTTAAGCTAGTGTTTGTTTGTTAGGAACTGGAGACATTGACCCTGGGCGGGAACCGCGCCAGTTTGCACCAAGGGGCGGCGCCGGAGACTCCCGACGCCGACATGAAGGAAGTGCTGGCGCAGCGCTGTCATGAACTCGATACTCAGGTTTGTTTGTTTACCTTTTTGTTTACTACTTTACTGGTGAAGTGTGAATTGTTATTTACATCGGTAATACGTTTCGAACTGTTATTAAACTGAAGCGATGTTAGGCTTATAGAGTTTATTGGGTTGTGGTTTGTGGTGTACTATGATCGCGAACAGTCATTATTCTTAATTTGGTGCATGATTGTGGAAATGTGAGGCGTTTGTGCCTAATTCAGTCTAGCGGTCTATGACCTCGCCATCTAAGACTGAGTTCCAGCAGTTTTAAGCCGTTAAGCGTTACTGTGTACTGTGTGTGTAGTTGTATGAGTATGGACTGAACGGACACTTTGATTGACACATTTCCACTGATTTCATTCGATACCCATAACAAGCTTATTATGTATGCATGAGCGTTACGCGCGTGATTGAGCCGGATAGACAATGAGTTTAATTTCTAAATATTTTCTAACTAATTAGTCGATTTCAGCAAGAATGGCTTGAGTTTAAATACTTAGACATCTTTTATTTATTTAGTGCAGTGACTTGGTTCTGCGACTTTCTAGTTTATACATGCAATTATGTTTAGTTTGAAATACGATATTAATTAATTTACTACGAGTACGCATGCTTCGCGAAATAAACACTGAAAAAGTAGTTTACAATTTGGAATTACTTCGTTTTATCGATTGGTACGCCCGCGTACTTAGATGTACTTAAATGTTGACAGTTTAAAATCAAACACTAAGTCTGTAGCCACACACCAGATTAACGATTGTCAAAATATGCTTTGGTGACGTGTATTCAGTGGAGTACAGTGGGGATCGCCAGGGTAGGCAGAGGGAAGATGCGAAGAGGTGTGTCAGGTGACGCACCATAATTTATACGCGCTGCCTACCCTGGAGAGCCCCACTGCACGCCCTGGGCCATGCGTCGGATGTGTAGGACGTCGATTGGACAGAAGTAGCATCTAATAAGATTCTGTGCCCGTATTTGATTTAGGTGAAAATTCTCCAAGAGGAGAAGATGACTCTACTGAGCGAGGTGGCTCGACTGACGTCCGAACGGAAGGCAGAAGGCCCGGACGTCGAACTGGACGACTGCGGCGCGTCTTTGGGGCCGGCGCATGAAGGCACGCTGCGCTACAGGTGTGACTAATTTCTTATAGCCTGTATAAAATCGCGCCATAAAGGACACAGTTTCAAGTTGCTTGAATTTGTATTGGAATCTGCTTATCTATACATATAATAAAATCGTTGAGACCAAAAAATCTGTACATTGAAGATTTAAAAAAAAAAACCAACCAGGGTGACTTAAAATCGGTAACTGAACATATTAAAACCATTTTTAAAAATTTTGTTTGTTTGTTTGTTTGTTTGTTTGTTTGACTGAGCATCACGTAAAAACTACTGAACGGATATTAATGAAATGTTCACAAATTGATTCCAATAAATTCAGAATAGGATATAGGCTACAGAAATTTTGAAATTTTTTGGAAAAAGGGGGTAAAAAGGGGGGTTAAAGTTTGTATGAAAAAAGAAAAATAGATTGTTCTAGAATCATGAAACTCAGAATAAATACTTAGTAATAAAAATAAAGAAATACCTGTTTTAGCATTTTTTTAAAATCTCATCCAGAGATGGAAAAAAAGAGGGTTTTGTGTTTAAAATTAATTAACTTCATACACCTATACAATAAAAACCAACGAAGTGTAACCTTTTAAAGCTGCTACATAATACTTCCAATTTAATACAGGTAAATATAATTTCTCAGTTTTCTTGAAATTTGATTTTTGAGGTGATTACGCACAAAATAGCGGAACTCAATAAAATCAGCTTTCCTCGGTATAAGTAGTTGGTAATAGTTACAAACAAAATAATACTACGAAGAAAATAGATAGATACAAATGTACATAAGACATAGCCGGAAAAGCGTGTCAATTTTGAAAAAACATTAATATAATAATTACATGCTGTACAGGCATTTTTTCAACGAAGAGATTTTTGTCGAACCTAAATCAACCTAAATTGTCGTCCTAAAATGTGTTCTTTACCTAACACCTAAAGTTCAATATGCAATACCGTTACTTTTGTTTTTATTTATTGCGCCATTATTAACAACGCGTTCGGTTTTTGAACGCACTCTTATTTGAAAATCTGATATTAATATGAGGGCGGCGTGAAACGCTTGGCTGTATGTTCTTGGTATCTTTGCCTATAAAAAGCAAAATCAAAGGGCGCGTTTAGATACGCCTGCGCTACGAACATGTCAGAATTTTATTGTGAAAAGTTGGTGCTTTTAGTATGAATCTGACAGCGAGCGAACCTAAACTGAATCGCATTAAGACATCATGGCAACTATGGCAAGGCCCCTGTAGGTAATTAATTTGTAGAATGATAATAAGTGTTAATAATCTGTAATTACGTACCTACTTAAACCAAGAAAATAAATTAAAAAAGCTTCTGCTAGAAAAAATTGAGTCGCAAAATATTAATTAAAACGGATTAGTAAATGAATTGTTAGTCGTAAGGTAAAAACAGGTAAACATTTATGTATTATTTGGTTAGAATAGATTTAATTTTTTAAATTAATCAGGGTACAAATATCGTTAAAGTGAGCGCAGTATTCGCCAATAAGCGTCATAGTTTGGCGAAATTAATAGTGATGTAATTAAAACTGTACTTAGCTTTTTTGAATAAAGAAACTATAAACAAAACTATAAATAAAACTATTTGTAAAACTAGCTGTTGCCCGCGACTTCGTCCGCGTGTGTTTTTGTGATACTTACGGCTTTTCTCGATATAAAAATTATTATTATTATGACTATTAACTTCGTCACATGAACCACTGAAAGTATGTACGAAACTATACTTTTAGAATTACGTCATCAAAATAATAATTTGCGACACGGAATCTTGAAAAAAAATCAAGTGCAAACTGGTTAATGACTCATCACATTTATTTATACTTTATTTTACAAATAGTTTTATTTATAGTTTTGTTTATAGTTTCTTTATTCAAAAAAGCTAAGTACAGTTTTAATTACATCACTATTAATTTCGCCAAACTATGACGCTTATTGGCGAATACTGCGCTCACTTTAACAATATTTGTACCCTGATTAATTTAAAAAATTAAATCTATTCTAACCAAATAATACATAAATGTTTACCTGTTTTTACCTTACAACTAACAATTCATTTACTAATCCGTTTTAATTAATATTTTGCGACTCAATTTTTTCTAGCAGAAGCTTTTTTAATTTATTTTCTTGGTTTAAGTAGGTACGTAATTACAGATTATTAACACTTATTATCATTCTACAAATTAATTACCTACAGGGGCCTTGCCATAGTTGCCATGATGTCTTAATGCGATACAGTTTAGGTTCGCTCGCTCGCTGTCAGATTTATACTAAAAGCACCAACTTTTCACAATAAAATTCTGACATGTTCGTAGCGCAGGCGTAAACGCGCCCTTTGATTTTGCTTTTTATAGGCAAATGTACCAAGAACATACAGCCAAGCGTTTCACGCCGCCCTCATATTAATATCAGGTTTTCAAATAAGAGTGCGTTCAAAAACCGAACACGTTGTTAATAATGGCGCAATAAATAAAAACAAAAGTAACGGTATTGCATATTGAACTTTAGGTGTTAGGTAAAGAACACAATTTAGGACGCCAATTTAGGTTGATTTAGGATCGACAAAAATCTCTTCGTTGAAAAAATGCCTGTACAGCATGTAATTATTATATTAATGTTTTTTTCAAAATTGACACGCTTTTCCGGCTATGTCTTATGTACATTTGTATCTATCTATTTTCTTCGTAGTATTATTTTGTTTGTAACTATTACCAACTACTTATACCGAGAAGCTGATTTTCTTGAGTTCCGCTATTTTGTGCGTAATCACCCCAAAAATCAAATTTTAAGAAAACTGAGAAATTATATTTACCTGTATTAAATTGGAAGTATTATTTAGCAATTTCAAAAGGTTACGCTTCATTGGTTTTTATTGTATAGGTGTGTGAAGTTAATTAATTTTAAACACAAAACCCTCTTTTTTGCGCCTCTGGATAAGATTAAAAAAAAAATGCTAAAACAGGTATTTCTTTATATTTATTACTAAGTATTTACTCTGAGTTTCATGATTCTAGAACAATCTAATTTTCTATTTTCATACAAACTTTAACCCCCCTTTTCACCCCCTTTTTCCAAAATTTTCCACAATTTCTGTAGCCTATATCCTATTCTGAATTTATTGGAATCGATTTGTGAACATTTCATTAATATTCGTTCAGTAGTTTTTACGTGATGCTCAGTCAAACAAACAAACAAACAAAAATTTTAAAAATGGTTTTAATATGTTCAGTTACCGATTTTAAGTCACCCTGGTTGGTTTTTTTTTTTAATCTTCAATGTACAGATTTTTTGGTCTCAACGATTTTATTATATGTATAGATAAAGTATAAATAAATGTGATGAGTCATTAACCAGTTTGCACTTGATTTTTTTTCAAGATTCCGTGTCGCAAATTATTATTTTCATGACGTAATTCTAAAAGTATAGTTTCGTACATACTTTCAGTGGTTCATGTGACGAAGTAAATAGTCATAATAATAATAATTTTGATATCGAGAAAAGCCGTAAGTATCACAAAAACACACGCGGACGAAGTCGCGGGCAACAGCTAGTTTAGTATAAATCTGACAGCGAGCGAACCTAAACTGAATCGCATTAAGACATCATGGCAACTATGGCAAGGCCCCTGTAGGTAATTAATTTGTAGAATGATAATAAGTGTTAATAATCTGTAATTACGTACCTACTTAAACCAAGAAAATAAATTAAAAAAGCTTCTGCTAGAAAAAATTGAGTCGCAAAATATTAATTAAAACGGATTAGTAAATGAATTGTTAGTTGTAAGGTAAAAACAGGTAAACATTTATGTATTATTTGGTTAGAATAGATTTAATTTTTTAAATTAATCAGGGTACAAATATCGTTAAAGTGAGCGCAGTATTCGCCAATAAGCGTCATAGTTTGGCGAAATTAATAGTGATGTAATTAAAACTGTACTTAGCTTTTTTGAATAAAGAAACTATAAACAAAACTATAAATAAAACTATTTGTAAAATAAAGTATAAATAAATGTGATGAGTCATTAACCAGTTTGCACTTGATTTTTTTTTCAAGATTCCGTGTCGCAAATTATTATTTTCATGACGTAATTCTAAAAGTATAGTTTCGTACATACTTTCAGTGGTTCATGTGACGAAGTTAATAGTCATAATAATAATAATTTTGATATCGAGAAAAGCCGTAAGTATCACAAAAACACACGCGGACGAAGTCGCGGGCAACAGCTAGTACAATATAAACAAATAATTATTACTTGTCTTGATTCATGCGATATTTAAGAGTTAGACGCCTGTAGTCGCCCTCTTCAACCCATTATTCTGAATACGACGTATTTTACTTCTTGGTACGACATGTCTTACTTTTCATTAATTTGGCCAATATTTTATTTTCTTGCCCGCCGTCTTCCTAGAATTCCTTGTGTCCTTTGTTTATAGTGTGTTTTGGTGGTTACGTTCGTAGCTATAACACTACATAGGTATCATATAATAATGTTCTGTTTCATACTTTGAAACTTAATGGTAATGTTCGTTCGAACGTTCGTTCGTAGATGTTCCTATTCTCAATTCACGTCGATGTTTAAATTTATTGCAACTTTCTGTTTGTAGTAATATGCGGGCACAATTGGACGCGTTAAAAGACGAACTGGACAAAGTTGAACTGCAAAGAGATGACCAGAGAGCGAGGGCTGATGTTCTCGAAAGAGAGTTGGCGATTACGAAGTTAAGAAATGAAGAACTGCAAGTAAGCAAATTTAATTCACAGTTACAATTTTATAGCAATATGGCTGTTACTGAGATTAGGAGCTTACCCTGTTGACTGCCCCTTAGGCCTAGCACGCTAAGTTCCGTCTCGGACAAAAAGCGAAAATCCATTTGTATATAAAGGGTGTGTGTAGATTCAGGTACAGAATACTTAATTTACTGTAAAAAATTATTTGACGTTGCTTTGTAATATAGTTAGTCAATTGAGTTGGCAAATAAGTGACGTCACAGCTTGCTGTAGCTATACGAAATCTATGGGGAAATCGCGTTTTGACAGCTCGTAAAAGGCATGGCCATTGATTAGTTCATGTTAGTTTACTTGTTCTTAAGTTTTTTTTAAATACTAGTCTTGTTCTTCGCTCTATAGATTGCAGCATCAGAAACAGTAGCTCTAAAGGATGAAGTGGACGCCTTACGGGAGACTGCGGCGAAGGCTGCCACGCTCGAAGCCACTGTAGCGTCCTACAAGAAGCGGATGGAGGAACACGTCGACTTGAGGAGACAGGTACCTAAAAATTGTGGATATGAATGCAGTTTCAGCTACTACTAGTGTGAGGCCTACTAACAAAATTTACATGTAAAATTGTTCGCCCGTTAGAAGCACTTGCGTCAAAAAGTTTCGATACGGAACGTGGCGTCATTATTTCATTCGTACTCTTTCTTGTTGCTTCTATAAATAACATACAGTTTAGTTTTAGATGTATAACGTTTTAGCAATATTTTATCATCACCCATGTACAAGCGAAGACTCGCCTACATTATAATAATTCGCTTCACGTAAGGTTTCTGTGAAGCTAGCCTCAAGTCCTATCCTGCGCAAGTTTCCGCGCGATCTCCTGTTGTCATCTAATAATGTTACTGCGACGCTATTAATAGCTAACTTCGCAGATAAACTTGTAGGAGTTGTAACTTCTCTACTAAGACTAACTTTACCTAAGTCAGTTAAGGGCGAACGCGCTTAATCGTAAGTGAAATCCGTTCACAGGCACTGCCGTGATGTAAAAAACACATTGGCGTTGCTGATATTGTTTTGTATGCGACAGGTTAAGTTGCTGGAGCGGGCGAACACCGAACACGTACATCGCGCTATCGAGCACGAGCAGGCGGCCGCGCGAGCGAACGCCATTCGAGCGCAACTTGATATTTATAAGAAACAGGTAAGTTATAAATCTTTAAATACTACTCTGCGGGTGGTAGGGCCTTGTGCAAGGTCCGTCCGGATCGCTACCACCATCTTACTCGCTAATCCTGCCGCTAAGTAGCAGTGCTTGCACTGCTGTGTTCCGGTGCGGAGAGTAAGACAGCCGGGGAAATTACGGGCACAAGAGGCATTTCATCTTAATCCTCTAGGTTGGCAACGCATCTGCAATCCCTCCGGGGTTGCGGGTGTCTATGGGCAGTGGTGATCACTTACCATCAGGTGACCCACTTGCTCGTTTGCCTTCCTATTCACATAAAAAAAAAAAAAAAAAAAAAAAAAAATAACATAAGTAAAATATACGTAGGTCACTGAAGTTTACAGGGATGGAAATGGTAGACGGCGTAAACACACCTTTAAAGATTTATCACACTAACTGTTTACACACTGCTATTGATATTGTTATCCACGAAGACGCGTGGATTTATCAAAATTAACCTTTAACAACATAGTAATAAGAACCACGGTGGGCGTCAACGGGAACGGCACTAACTGTGACTTAAGTACATAACGTGTATAAAAACCTAATGTCGGTAACTGAAATTCCAAACCGGTATAATATTGTCAATATTATATCCGTATCCTTATCGATATTAGACATTATCATATCAATAACATCCCAGATCACGGAATTGACCTACTTTTTATGCTTCCATGGAAGCGAAGTCACGGGCTAAAACTAGTGGGTATTATAAAAAGAGATAAACGTTGCCATAGAATAAATTGTCGGACTGATACACGCTTCACGACCTGTCTCGTTGATTCCAGGTGACAGATTTAAATGAGAAACTAGACGCGGAAATAACGAAAGCCGACAAATTGGAGATAGAGAATAAAAAGCTGTGCAGTCAGGCCGCGTCGCTGCAGCGTGAGCGAGACGCACTGTTGGGCGAGCGGGACACGCTGCGCGAGACTGTCGACGAGTTAAAATGCTCTAATAGTACTACTGGTAACTCTACCTTTATGTCAAGGAGACGGTTCTGTTTTACATTTGATTATTAACTTAGTGTAAGTTGCACCACACCAAATTAATTTAATAATATTAACCGCAATCGACGAATTTTACAGAAAAACTATGAAATATATCAAAATCGATGGTTATAGTTTATGTTATTATTACAAGTAACTTGGTGCAACTCACGCTTAACATAACTTGATAACTTGACAAGCGTTTATCGGTTTATGAACGTAGGGGTTGTCTATACTATAGACTCTATAGGCTGTAGTAAATGATTAATTACACTAACAGGGCTTCCCAAACTTATTTGTACAGTGAGGCCCCTGGGACTTTGCCATTTTTTTACGACGCCCCTCAACCCAGCCCCCGAAAATACTTACCAGTTTCAGTACTAGCCTAGTCTAAGGTTATAAGAAAAACACTACTTGGACATTTATATTTTTTTATTAGAAAATAAAAACGAAATCAAATTGACACGCGACGCCCCTGGGAAATTGTTGCGAAGCCCCAGGGCGTCGTGATGCACAGTTTGGGAAGCCCTGCACTAAGCCATTCCTAGAACTTCGTTTCGACTTTATCTGGTTTGAGATTACAAATGGAAAAAATGAACTTTCTCTTAAATTCATTATGATAATATACTTGTACATACATACATACATACATACCGTCACGCCTCTTTCCCACAGGGGTAGGCAGAGACTACTTTATTCCACTTGCTACGATCCTGACATATTTCTTTGCATGCTCGTCGGTTTCGGGTACTCCTGACCTGACCTTTTTCCAAAACGTCTCCTATTTGGTCTCGGAACGTCCGTCTAGGCCTTCCCCTCCCAACGCAACCATTCGCACTCCCCATATAGATCTGTTTAGTTAGTCTACTTTCATCCATCCGCTCTACATGCCCAAACCAACTAAGCATACTTTTTTCTATCCTAGTCACTATATCCTCTTTCACACCAGCACGTTCCCTTATCAGACTGTTATACTTATATACTTGTATTATTAAGATTTATATATTTCTAAACGAAAGCGCTAACTTTCAGGTGCTAGTGAAGACAATGTGTCGCGCGAGTTAATACCGAACGAGATGAAAGAGCGCCTTATCAGACTTGAGCACGAGAACAAACTGCTACGGCAGAACCAGGGCGTGCAAGCTGATCAGGCTTCCGTGCAGGTATGTTCAAAAACCTTATAATAATAAATGAAATAAAAATCATTTATTTCAGACTCGCAAGAATCCATACCATCATGTTGGTGGTTTAGTGTATTAATATTCTTTCTTTCAGTACTTATTTACTACTGGCTAGTGCCCATTGTATAAATAAACAATATCTTCTGGGAGCTGTGAAATGATGATGAAAATTATCCTATTATTTCGGTTCAATCTGGCTAATTTCATTACATTGCCAGGCCGGAATGCGAAATGGTTACAAGTCATCGAACCAGTGCCGCAATGTAATGTGAATTGTAAGATTTCTGTTGCTTTTGAACTGGAATTTAAAGCGTGGGTGACTGGGTGTACAGGCCCTGTTGGAGGACTACGCGGTCCGGCTGGAAAAGCAGCGCGCCGTGAACCGCGAGGCCTCGCAACGCATCATGCAGCTAGAAGCCGCTCTGGAGCAGCCGCATCCACGTCTCGCCTCCGCCGTAGAGGACAGCCAGAGGAAATGTGCGTTCAATATCGTTTAATCACGTTAACCCTTTCCCCACGGCCACACTAAGCTTCTCGCAAATATATAAAGGAGGGGTCATTGTCTCTTATTATTATGAAAGGGACAGAGATAAAGAGTCTACCCTTTCCTAGTCACTCCACACTAAGTGTTTGCGTTCTTTCCTAACCACTTCGCATGCTCGCTGATAGTTGTGTGTGTAGCTGTAACATTAAACGCGTCACGCCATGTGGACGCTCTACCGAAAATCCAAAAATTTAAAAATCGTGCTTGCGTGGGGTTCAAAGTGTCGCGAGTCGTTTCGAGAAAAGCTGAGGTATTTGACTTGGCTTAATTTGATACTCCTCAGTCGATAGACAAGCTTCGAGAAGAAACAACGTACGTGCACAGCACACTAGTTCAAAAGCGACTTTGTACTCTCATACGACGTCCTCCCGTGCCCTGAAGGTGGATGTGAAAGCCGTGGCGTAGTTTTAATTTCAACTTTAAAACGGTTCGAAATATTTTGCAGCGCTACAAGTGGAAGAGTTGCAAGCGGCGTTGGCCGAAGAGCGACGGCGCACCGGCAAGCTGCAGGAGGCGCTGGCGGCGCGCGACGCGGAAATGCTGGCTCTCGAGGACAAGAACAGGCGCTGCATCGAGAAGGCCAAGGAAGTCATCAAGTCGCTCGACCCCAGCAGAGCCACAGGTTAGTCGGTGGACACATTTTTCAACTGAAATTATTTATTAATTTAGGGGATCTCCTGATTTGCTATGTATGGATTTTCGGCGGTTAATAATACTTCTAGATAGCCTGGTGTTTTTCTGGGATAATTAAGTTTTTCCGAGTGTTGCAAATACCAAGCTTTATTGGTCGCCCAGCTACTAATAGTACATACATACATAAATCACGTCTTTATTCCTTACGGAGTAGACAGAGCTCAAGGTAACAAGACCTAAAGACCACGTTTAGCATGATTGTGGGCGTATGGATAGAAAGGGGAATCAAAACTGATGGGTTGCTAGCCACGTTGCCTATATAACATGATCCCTAAGATTTTCGCCCAATCCCTCGATGGGCTTTTGTCATCTGTGAGGGAAGAGAAGCAATTTGTACATTCTATGTTTTTTCTTTGCTCGCAGACCAGCATGGAAGAAATTAATAGTTCTGTTAAATAATTGAAATTTTCATGCCCCTTTACCTACTTGTAACAAAGTAAATGAAAATGTCTTTATTTGTCATTCTAACCAATGCAGCACTACCATATTTTATTTAGGCGAACAAAAAAAAAGATTTCTGATATTCGATTGTAATCGGCATTTACGAAACATTATCAATATTATCATCATATGAAATGCGACGAGCGTAGAATTTTTTAGAAGATGTGTGATACACATTTTTCCTGTTGACTCGGTGGGTCAAAACGGTGTATGTTTTTCCAGGCCAGCAGTCGCTGACGGACCTGACGCTGGGCTACGCGCGCGGCGCGGGCGCGGCGCCCGGCGCGCGCGGGGACGCCGCCGCCGCCAACAACCGCCACGAGTTAGTGCTTTACTTCGATCTATTTTCAGTGACATACTCAATGTTTGCAGCTGTAGCTCGCTGCTTAGTTACGGCTAGCTGCGAGAGCTTTTGGTAGTAGCTATTTTGCTAACTGTATCTACTCGATTACTGCATTGACATAGGAGTTCTTACGTGTACCAAATTAGATAGCGATCGGATCTGTCTAATCTGTTACTGCATCGAGACGAGAGCTCTTGACGTGTAACAAGTTTTGCAAGATTTTAAATGGACTACTTATATACCTACATACGAACGTGAGCTTAATAAAAATAAGGTAAGGTAAGGTAAGGTAGGTAAGGTAGGGTTGAGTAGCGGAGTAGCAAGGTAAAATTTTTTGTTCATTGAAATGGACCTCCGCAAAGTAACGCCTGATTCAATAAAATATAAAAAATAAGGTGTTCGTGTTGCACTCGGCGTCATAAGTAGCGTCTATGTTTATAGCAAGTTGCATGAAGTTTTTTTTAATAGCGTTGCAAGAAAAATAGCAATTCGCTGTGAAATTCAACACGAAAAACTTACGATAAATTTTGCTCTTATAAGAGCTCTCGCGGAAATTTTCAAAATCATAAAATTGTATATCTTTTATCATTCAGATGGAGCGGCAGCGGCAACAGCAGCGAGATGAGTACGGAGCAGCGGCTGCTGGTGTCGGCGTGGTACCAGCTGGGCGCGCGCTGCCACCGCGACGCCGTGGAGACCAGGTTCGCGCTGCTGTCGGCCGGGCACTCGTTCCTGGCGCGCCAGCGCCGCCAGCCGCCCAGGGTGCGGGCCCCCACCGCGCCCGCGCAATGACACCTCACTATACACTACGACAAGCACCGCGCCAGGATAAGGGAACAATGAAGCCGACAGAGAGCTCAGTGTCACGAATCCTTGTACAGCGCTGAGATAAGGCTCGCATTTCCGTTGGCGACACGCTCTTCGAAGGGTCTCGGTCTTCGCTTGGTGATCGCTAGATGCGTTTGCGATCTTGTAAGCATAGACTTCAATTAACAGCGTGCCAGGATCGAGGAACTGAGGTTGATGAGGCGGAACGACGGGTTGAATGCGGTCTCGTCTAACCTCATTACAGGTCGCTGTCACAACGGCTAATTTTGTTCCTCTTGGTCGGTGTAGTCATTTAGAATGAAATCGGGACCGTGCTAAATGTGTGACTGAAAGTAAAATGTCCGTTCGATTGCCCTTTGTGACGGAAAAAATCGAGATTCGCTTTCAAAATTATAACAAACACGAATAGTTTGATATTTTGCATTTATTTTTTATGAACAAACAGATTATTTAAAAATTGTGCACTTAGCCCTAAAACTGTTAGTGAAAATACGTTTAGATAAAGAAATGGTTCTAGTACTCTTATGTAGCTTTTATAATACAACAATATTGTTTATATTCAAGCAACATTTAAGTTAATTGATTTATTTAGAAGTTAGATTAATTGGGCTCTTTAGTAAATATGTGCAATAAATCAGTGTTTAAACTATAAAGCACTTTATTATTGTTTAATTTGTTGTTTTAAGTATTCTGAAATTAAAAAAAAGAAAGTAATAATACCGTACTAATGCTTAACAGCTTTTTTATTATTATTGAAACCCGCATAAAATATCTCAACAGTGAGTGTTGTAATTGCACATGAGTATAGATCTTATAGATTGAGTTAAAATAACTCTTGACTTAGAACAAAAGCTTAACTTTTAATAATTCGAAAATTACTAGGATGTGTTTTTTATTGTTCAACACTAATTACCATTATCCACTGAAGGGTTCCGTCAGCAAAGTTGACGCCCCATGAACCGTTAGATTTATCCAAATGTAGGCAACTTTTATGTAATGTACACTCCTATGAGATCTAACGTAACGATTGTTTTGGCGTAAGGTCGAAAGGTTGATTTTCCTATTTAAGATTGATTTAATGCTCAACCACATTATACTTCTAAGTGATATCTGCGACAGGGTTACAGTAGTCGGGTGAGAATGTGTATATTGACTGCCTCACGAATATGCAGGTACCACATTTTTGAGTCGATCGAATAGATACATATTTTTGGATGTGACTAAAATGCGAGACAATGAAAAAAATGAACATAGTTTCAGCATACTTTCTATAACTTTAAGTTTCAACTTTTAAAAATGTTCGTTTTTCACTGTCTCGCATCCTGCACTCGTAATTTTTAGTTTATATCTTGATTCAAAATCTGATATCGAACAAATTACGTTCACTAGGGTCATATAATAGGTAATTTGAAGTAGCTATACAAATCATCAGTATTTTTACCTAACCACCAAAACGAACCAACAAGGTCCATAATTCATAAATATGAATACTTTTTGCCAGAAAAAGTTTATACATATTAATGACTTTTACTAAATAATGATCCATCTACGAAGAATTTATGTTTTGTTAATTGTTTATTTAGCCAAGTAAGTAACACTGTTTGTAAAAGAATCACACATTACGTTAATTGTATTACTGTTTTGTTATTTGACATGATTATTTATATTAAAACATTTGTAATTGAGCTTAAAACTTCATGTAGCTGATAACCTTTACGGTAAAAGTTTAGTTACCGCACTCAGAAACGCCGTTACAATTAGCTTCCACGGATACTTAACTTTTTCAATTGTTAAAATTTGTGTGTAAAAAAATACACTAACGAGCGAAGTAAACTGACGGTGTCTAAGTGCGGCAATAAAATTATCAGCTATAAAATGTCAGCAAAAATCGTAATATTATCAAAACTAGTGCGATGTATACTTGTTTTTGAGAATCAAATCTGTTCTTATATCTCCGATCCTAATTGTCATCAATTAGAAAAGTTAAATTAACCTTATTATTATTTACGAAACGTACCTTAATAAAGTATAGTGTAAATTGTTTATCCTGAACTGAACATGTTGATTCAGTAATAAATGTTTAGGGTGCAGTTAACAAACTATTTATTTGTATAACTTTGCGTTGATTTATTTTAATGTGATTAGTTGTTGATAAAGACAATATACTTACATCAGTTTTGAGATGATAATATATATTTTTTTCCTATCAGAATATTTTAATTTTATCAATATAATTACACACTAGCTAAACACTAAATTAGTATTTGAATCCCATACATTGTGGGAGCTTAATGAACTGAAAAGTTTTGTAAGGTCCCACTGGGATCATAATGGAATAAGCCACCACTTTAACAGGTGTTTTGTCTGTCTTCGTTATTCGACTAATCCTAAACCTTATTTCATATCTTCGTTTGCCAGAAGGGCAAAATACCCAGCATTTTTTCCGGGTGGACCACGACCCATAGCCTCAGCCCGCGCCGCCACCCACGCTCTCATCATAACATCGTTATGTTTATGTGTGGCATGCGTGGCAGAAGCGGGCCTAGTCTATCTGCCTACATACCTAGTACCTATTCGACTTGGAACTATTTGAGCTGAGGTCTTCATAATCAATTCACCAAATAGTGCTTTCCGAAGGCAATTAATTGCATAAGTTACATTAAAATATACAAGTCGCTATCGCTATGCCTATAAGATCCTTCAGTTTCTCCAAGATCTCGTCATTAGATCCTAATTTGGTGTTAACACTGGAAGTTTTCCATTTCCAACAAAAAATAATTTTCCAAATCGGTCCAGAAATGACTGAGTTCTGAGGTTAAAAAAACATACATCTGAATTGGGAACCTCCTTTTTTGAAGTCGGTTAAAAATAATGAAAGCTGTGCATATTTCTTACGTAGTGTTTATTTCGTTAAATAAATAATACAGGGAGACAGATAAACAAAGTGATTTCATAATTTATTTATAACTGAGATCACATGCCACTTATAATTTAACATCCACCACTCCAAAACAAAATAAAAAAAGGCGTGAACAGTTCACTAACGATTTTGTACAATGTCGTACTATTACAACTTAAACGCCTTAAAACAAACATAAAGCACAAAAATACCAATTCACAAATCTGATATTAGCTTTAATCAGAAAATTACTCAACTAGAATTGATTTAATGGATTTATGACAAGACGCACGAAAGGCAAATGTAATTTGCATGTAATAAAAAGTCTAGGTTTTGTATTTATTGCGATTAGTAATCTGGTACACATCCAAATAATTTAAACCGAGTGCTGACTGAGTAATCTATTATTTCTAGGCCTACAGACCTTGTCTTTTTTAAACTATGGGACTAAACCAGAAAAATCTGAATGACACCGCCACCGATATTATGCATTATAATCCCGCCAATCACGTTAATGGGATTCAGATATAAATCAATAACGACCAATCAGCTTGCAGTAATCCCTCAGCACTCATCAGTTGAAATAAGCAAGGTTTAAATATAGGTACGCTTAACACGAGCACTCGGTCTATGCGAAATTCAGATGATCTCGTGACAACAGGAAATGAGACGACAACAGGGGGACTATTTACATTATCATGTGCTCTAAGATTTGCACGATTTTTGGCTTCTTCTCATAATATACTTTTAGGTTGGGATAGAAGCGAAATGGTAAAAGAGCTCACTTTAGGCAATTTCTAGGAGTGCGACATTACATCTCATTTTAAGGCGCAATACTTATTTAAGTGTACCTAATAAGAGTGGGACTGATCCACCATAACGCTTAAAAATTCTTCCCCGAATACTGCCCTGGCCGATACCGCTATAGTCTTGAATAGAGTTGCCGCGTGATCATCTGAACGTAGCTTTTTGCAAGACGTGAGTCTAGTCGAAGTCTTCATCGGAGTCTGTTCGCAGTACGCTGTCGGAACCGGAGCCCGGTTCACTGTCCACGGCAATCTCACTGCGGATAAAGAATTAATTTAAGTATATAAAATTAAAGAACATATGAACGCTGTAAATATTCGGAAATACATTAGGGCAAATACCTTTAAGTAGGTAGGTATAGGTACATTTTTAAGTACTACCTAATGCCATAAGTCAACAAAACGCTATGTTGGAACTAGCATTTTCCTTTCCTCGGAATTCCGCTTAACTAGGTACCTAGTTATAATAGCACACACGATACCTATGATAGAGGTAATATTTTAAGACAAACATGCATTTCATAGTACAGAAATGTAATTGGCTGGTTAGTATGTATTAGTATGCGTATGTATGAGTTTGTAGAACGCAGCGCGCCGTCCCACAACTAGCCGGCTCGCATGCATTTATCAGGTTATTAGCAGAGCAAAAAGGGACAAAAACGAGCAAAACCGCACGATAGTTATGACCAACTTTTATTATTTCATGCGAATCACCCTGTGCCTTTGGCTTTAGCTATCACACTTGCCTGTTGTCTGCTGCACCATTGAAATTAATTTCAATAATGTTTCTGTCGAGAAAAACAAGTATGAGCATGTTGTTTAATAGCGTCGCAAGTTGTGCATGCATTGTCTTCTTATGTGTGGGGTCCTCTATTGCCATTACATATACAGGGAGAAAAGAATATGTTTGTTTTGAGGTTAGGATGACGATCTTTTCTCTTGATAGGACGTAGGCCGACGTAGGTTTCGCTTAAATGTAAAGGAAACGGTTTAATACTTAGATGTCTACTAGACTCCACTATTCTGACCCCCTCCTTATATTTTTTGTACCTGTGGGATCCGAACAGTGGATCCTAGCGGAAACCACCTTTAATACTCGTTGCAAACGTGTACCAAGTAACCATAGTTATAAATATTACAATAAATGATTGTGACCCGTTAAGTTAACATTTGCAGTCGTTTTTTAAGGACTTCTTAGGTAAGGATAGCAAAAGCATACTCCTAGAAATGTCAGAAATCATCTCTAGTAAGTACCGGTAGTCGTTGAGAGTTCTAATTCTCCTCTCTATCTATTCAGATACGTATGGATCCAACGAAATAAACCTACCCGTTAAGGTCCTTAGTGAGCTGGATATCATCGCTGGTGGCTGTGTCATTCAGACCGTTGAGCGCCTCGCAGAACTCGCTGCCCACATTCTGCAGGTGCTGCGTGTTCAGATGAAAGCCCTACAACAAAAACGCTTTATACCCACTAACTATCTACGATCTTCCGCGTTCCTATCGTCCGTAAACGAACTTAATTAAATAGTTTTCTACGTCCACAGTTTTTATCAACTTTGATGACGCGGCGGTGCAAAAAGTCGTCGGTGCGACGCTAACGTGATCCAATACGAGTGCAACCACAGATGACATACGCTACAAACTTTGTTGCAGACCTTATCGGGAGATCTAGCGGCTAACGAGAATGTCGCGGGCACCGCTAGGGACGTATTAGCACACGCGTCCCGAGTACCGTCGCCACACAACCTGGGACTTTATTCGACTTTGTCCTAGCCAAATAAAAGCCAAGGAAAACCTAGAAGGTAAGAGGCCAGCCATAAACTATTCACGCTAAGTGTTCGTAGGTATGTCACAATCATAAATCATCACATGAGTGACGTAATTTATGGATAGCCCATAAGGGTCGACATGCCTAAGATGATTTCACATTTTGTTCAGATTTACATTTGCGTTACTAGGGTCGTATAAGAGGAAACACCGTCTAGCGTTCACTGCGCTTTTGTATGAAGTGTCGAGTTGTCAAGCACAACCAGGCCATGAGTACAAGCTATAGCTTGTATAATAGACCAACCGCTTAAATGAGTCCTCGCCCGCGCGGCACTGGGGTGCACCTCGTGGGGGCGGGTAGTGCGCCTGCCGCCCGCACCTCTCTCGGTCCCCTTTGTCGTCCCACCCCGCGCCCCTGCACCGCGCGGGCGAGGACTCATTTAAGTGGTCGGTCTATAGTCGAGCTTGCGTGTCCTATCATAACATAATGTTCACTCCCCCGATTAACAGTGTTCTTACCCTCGGGGTAATTGGTATTGTCCATTTTTTTTAAGCTGTGCTTTTAACACCTTTATTCGATAAAATGGACTATTTCAAGCAACTAATTTGAATATTATGCTTTTACGTAGCTTTGTTAATTAATAATAAATATTTTTTCGCTGTTTGATAATTCGTGAATTTAGACAGAATCCCAATCGCCTTCGTTCGGCTGGCTATAAAAAAAACGGCTTTGTCTATGGTTTCGTAGATTTGACAGTGACACGTGACAGTTGCCGTAGCCAAACTTTTTTTTTCATTTTTGTGGCAAACATTCGATGCTGGATTCTGTCTAAAAACCCGGTCGTTCGGTCAAACAAAGGTTCAAAGTACTTTTACAAAAATATCTGCAATCATAAAGTATTTTTGAAATCGGACAAGATGAATCGGATAATTGATGGTTTTCCTCGAAATGGTTTTCGAATTGGAGCATACTAAAAAAAATGAACAATGCCAATTTTTGGTATTGTCCATTTTTTTTAAGCTGTGCTTTTAACACCTTTATTCGATAAAATGGACTATTTCAAGCAACTAATTTGAATATTATGCTTTTACGTAGCTTTGTTAATTAATAATAAATATTTTTTCGCTGTTTGATAATTCGTGAATTTAGACAGAATCCCAATCGCCTTCGTTCGGCTGGCTATAAAAAAAACGGCTTTGTCTATGGTTTCGTAGATTTGACAGTGACACGTGACAGTTGCCGTAGCCAAACTTTTTTTTTCATTTTTGTGGCAAACATTCGATGCTGGATTCTGTCTAAAAACCCGGTCGTTCGGTCAAACAAAGGTTCAAAGTACTTTTACAAAAATATCTGCAATCATAAAGTATTTTTGAAATCGGACAAGATGAATCGGATAATTGATGGTTTTCCTCGAAATGGTTTTCGAATTGGAGCATACTAAAAAAAATGAACAATGCCAATTAGCCATCGCTATAAAACATTTAATTGGAAAACAAATGCACCCGGATCACATTTCAGAAGTATTCAAATATATTGCACTTATTTTAATTTGAAACACTTTTATGGTGATAAAAATAATGCAATTTACATAATCATAGTACCTAGGTATGGTAATTTACTAGTTTGCCATATCGGTGGGGCTAGAAACTGTTGTTGACAGGTTGTGATATTGTGTAGATACCCACTGCAGTTTTCTTGTGGCAGCGTGGAGCATGGAGAAGCTTAGCAAATTGATGATTATGTGTTGTGTAAAGTTTTTGTTGGTTCGCTACAGCGGCGTTCGATTCATGATATTGAGAGATGCATCGTACTCACTTTTTTCCAGGTAGTATATGTCAAATTAAATAGTGAACTGAAAATGAATAACGCAATACGTTGCATCGTATACTGTACAAGCAGACAAGACAAGTAAGGCAAAAAACATGTACAATGGTGGGTTTAATTGTTATACTATGGAAACTATGTTGTACTTGTACGGGTAGGTACCTTGTAAGGGCCTCGGTCGAAGCCGCAGAACGATGCCTCCATGGTGTAAGAGCGCGTGACCCCAAGGTGCCGCCACACCGTGACGCGAGCCGTGCTCTCCCGCTCGCGCTCCACTCGGAACGAGCACGAACCAAGCGCGAACGCGGGAGAGATGCGGTGCATGAGCGCTGGCAGCATCTGGCAGACGAGTCAGCGAAGGTGAATAGTTGATAAAACAGCCGATTTTGATGGATATTAACTAACTATAAATATAATTCGCTGGCACACTGCAGTTGCGGTTTGGTGATGTCGTATTTTCTAAACAAATAAGCAAAAAACGCCTGCTATTCCGAAATAAAAAAAAACTCCGTTTTGTGCATTCCTAAAACCCGTTAAAAAATTCAGTGTGTCAAAACCGTTGTGATATATTTCTTTTTTACGATTGCGAAATGCAGACGGTTATTTGGGTTTCAATCAGTATATTTTACATTAGTAGCAGGTAAGCTCTATCGAGCGATGATACCTATTATCAACGCATCATTATTACTTACGGATTCTAACCTCAACATCCAATATGTATAAATCTATGTTCGATTTACACCCAATCTCGATTCATTCTTACACATTCATTCGTACCTCCCATTCAGCCATGAATTTCCATTTTTGGTTCCTTCAGTAAAATTCTCTTTCTACTGTACTCACGAGGTACTTGACTGGCTCGTCCGGCACGAGCCGATCGCTGCTGCACCAGCTCTCTGCGCCTGCGCACCCATAGAAGAACACGTTCTTCTTGCGCGAGTGGCCGTGGTAATCGCAGTACACTAGCGGCGACTTTTTCCACACTCGCACCAGGTATTCTATCAGGCCCTGTATATGAAACATGATCAATTATTTACACAAAATGAAGACGTCCAAAAAGTTAAGTTTGAGAATAAAATGTAATTATTAATAAAAAAAATCGCAACTATTCTCAGTCAATAGCAGTAGGTAGATAAAAAGGTGTAGAGCTTAATAATCGACAACACTCTCCAAACGGTGCAAATATTTTCTGGACTTCTTCGACTGTTAAATACTTCTTCTGCTGACTTGACTGCTGGCTTTTTCATACCGTACACATTTTATGAAAAATATAAAACAGTTTTTTCATCCATACAGGGTTTCAGGTTTTCTAGGTTGGGAGCGAAATATTCCCCTTTTTTACACAATGGACCCCAACTTTGCTTGCTTATGGGTCTTTGCATGATAAAACGGAGCTCTGATCATCGATTCTATGATGTAACAGTGTATGACTGCTTAAGTAGGTGAACTATAAATAATTTTAAACGAGCAATCCCGAATCACGATTCGAATAAGCAGTGTTTGGACTACTTAATGTAGGTAAACTGACTTTGAAAAGAGGAAACCCAGCAGAGGAACGTATATAGGCTGGAGACTTTACTTAAAAACATGTCCATGAAACGTAATTTTTAATTTACCTAATAAATAAGCGGTTACTTAGGTTCGATTAACTGTACCTTTGTGTGATAAATAGTAGGATGCAAAACGGGACTCGGCTTACACCATCTCCGATTTAAATCTTCATTAGTCAGGCCGCATCGATGGCTGCAACAAGGATTAGCATGAAGCGGGATCGAGCGATAGATAACTAGGAAATTATCCATATGTGACACTTTGCCTTCTGGACTGGACGTGGTCATTCAAGCGTCATGTGGAACGAACTAGAGGGGTACATACATTGCAGAACCTTTCAAACGGTATGATAATTATTAAAGTAATTAGTTAATACGTAATTGATTTGGCATTATGCGTTTTCGCGTGACTTTCGACAGCGACAACTGTCGCTGTCATAACATGCAGTCATTTGATCGCACATGTGCGTTTGCGGTCCCTGATGAAGTCTCGGTTCTGACAGACAGCAGCAAATGCGTTAATGAAGCACTCGATAAATGTACTCGATTTAATATACCTTAAGCGCCTTATCTCGTCTGATTCGTTTAATTGGCTGTAAGTTGCTAGATATGAGGTGCTTAAAGCTGAACTTAACATAGCAAGAGCAAAGTAGGTATTTAAGAAGGCGTCTTCAATCAAACTACGGTAAACTACTTCCATTGCTTTTTGATTTGATTAACCGAATAAGCTGTGCGGAAAACGTGCATCAAATTTTCTAATATTGCAGTACAATGCTGTCATACCATGGTCAAGCAGTTGCATTAGATTCGCGACACGCCCGCGTCGACAGCGATATTAAATAAATGATAATTGATTCGTGGTCTTATAAGGCTAACCTCAGGAAAAGCTTTGAGGGACAATTTAATATGACAAGCTATTAAATGAAATGAATGGCTCGCCACGTAGGAATTCGTCGCGCGGCCAAGACGCGCCGCTGCGGAAGCACGCGCCTCAAACTCATAACCTGCAACATGTACTGGGTCCAACATTTTGTTTGTGGTCATTACAAATTTTATTCTGAACAAACGATTTGCGAACAGAAGACACTTAAGTACCCCGTTATTTCATATTTCAACGGTTTACGATTTTAAACATCTCTCAACAGCTCTCACCCATACAACTTGCTTGTGGTCCGTCCAACTTTACTTTTCTTTTTAGATTAATTCCATAGCCCGACGTTTTTTCCCGAAACATCGTTATTGCATAACAGCAGCAGTCGACGAATCATTACTTTTTATAATGATATTTAATGAATTTTCATCAGTGATGTTTTGTCCGCTGGCCGCGATGCGCGACAGCCAAAATATTAAATTAAAGATAAATGATTCGTTTTCGTCAGCATGAAGTCACGTTCCAGACTGTAATTTTTATTGATGAATCTTAAATTTATGACCTGGACCGACATAGCGCTGTCCGAGCTCGACGGATATGGCAGGCAGTTAATTAAAACTTTTACACGGAATACTAATGTAGAGATTCAAAATGTTGTTCTTTTAAATTCGACTGGTTATATTACTTAAATTAATTAAACTTATATTTAGTCCCAGTACCAAATAGAGTGAGTATACTGGTTTTGAAATTTAGGTCTATAACTGAACCTAGCAGGAAACATTGCGGACTAAACACTTCAAGTTTACAATTGAATTGTTTAGCGTACGGTACTGTGCATCTGCCGGGAAAGAAAGAACACCTTAAATTGTGTCATTATTTACAGCTAGATAACTTCAGCGCGGTGCGTCTGCAATCTACAACGATTCACTACAGCTCTCCCGTTATTAAAGGGCAATTTTTATCGTGTACGTGCTTCTGTCATAATCGCATTCGGTCCACTGGGAAATGTAAAGGTATTATGATATGAAGTGCTATGTGGTGGAGGATGGGAAGCAGTCACTCATATTTATTTAACAGCGTAAATAAATTAGTACGCGTCGTTGTGTCCTGGAACTGGTAAAGTGCCGTAATATTAAAACAAAAACTTAACTGCCCCTCAAAACGACTTCCTGAGAATGCCGCGTTTTAAATTCACACCTCACAAATCTTGATAAGAGAACCGAGGCAGGGCGTATCGACAAATTATTCCTGAGATTACGCGTGTTTTGTGTGCTCCGGTTTTTATAATGCGGTGTGGCGGTCACTTTTGATGAGGTTCGGTTATTTGAAAATGTTAAAGTACCGTGTACTATGTTGGGTTTACGGGCGTTCTTTGCGGAGTATCTCGTGCGCTTTTTTTCCCGATGGAGTGGTCGGGCGCTCGTCCAATTAGGAGTGGTTGTGGAGGCACATCATTAGCGGGAGCGGGTGCGCAGGTCCTCGACTCTGGCGCAGCGCGCGCGCCGGCCCCGGCCGCGGCCTTCGCCCGCCGACCGGTTGCGCATCTTTTACTCTAATCAGGGAAAAAAATATGCGCCGGCCGCATGCGCGAACGAAAGCGAACAAGCGAGAAGTTGCAACCCGCCTGCCGTGTTTTATGGTGGATTGTTGCGGTACCGGCGGACAATGAACAGGGCTGTCCTTAGATCCAGATCAAATCTGCACTGAAACTGTTTAAAATACCTATATTTTTCATGAAGTTTCAATTTTTATACGAGATGTATCGTCGCTCCGTTTAGGCTTCTTTAACTGCAACCGCTATCGTGTGAGGATGGGCGTTGGGAGACAACTAATGTAGACGAGTTTTGAGTAAATACTGTCCTTTATTATACAATTAGCCTACGCTTATATAGTACTACATACTGGGAGAGTGTGAGTGTGGCACAGCTCACACTACACCTCCCCCCTTGAAAAGAAAAAAAACATACAAATATTATCTATGTCTAACTAATTATTTTAATAAACTTAAATCTGACTTTTAATGAATTTAACATGACAATCTATGCAATTAAGTTTCTGGTGACAAAATTACATTTTCTTAATTATAAAAATTTCTATAATATACCTTTTTAGTTACTCAAATATTTTTTTAGAAGTTTTTTTTTTTTCACAATTTCTACCTTTTAGTTAAAATAATACTTAACTTAATACTTTATCATAACGCTAGGTTAATATTATTAATCATTACATACAACTAACTTAATAATAGCACGCTTTGCTGATGAGATACAAAACAAAAGTAATACAAGACGCAATTGCTTTGTTTTTTTTTTTGATTTACATTGTGTTACTATTAAAAAATATTATATCTTTTAGTTATTGATGTTTGTTTAAAAATTTGCTTAATATTTTTCTGTATTTCCTATCTTCTTAACGTCAGACTTTTTCATTTATAGGTATATAATATTCGTCTCAGTGCCTAGTGTCCTTTCTTTTAATCTTCACTCAATCATCTTCTCAATCTATTCTTTTAGACACTTCTACTTTTACAATTTCTTTATCTTTCTTTAATAATACTTCTACTTAGTGAGCAATTTTAGCTTCACTTTTTGGCATGGTGCACACTCCACATCTTATTTATATGGTCGGCCGACCTTATTTCACATATTATTCATTTTATTTATTCAGGATACAGGTTTTTTTTTTACTTTCGTGCGCGCACATACATTAAACCATTTATAACATAATACACAGGCAGTTCATTTAACACTTCCATACTTAATTTGCATTCCTTGTGTCCAAGAGTTCCCACGAGTGATAGCTCGACCGCCTCATGGTCGAAGTTCAAGGATTTCCTACCTGCCCTGTATCCTGGGTGCACCTTGCTACCAGCTCGCTCAACAGCGCATCTCGTGCTACTGTTGATAACGACTGATATTTTCCTACTATTATTCTACGCACATAATCCATTACATAAATTCTCATTCATAAACTATCAACTACTCTTACATAAATGAAAGCATATCAGCTCATAAGAATTCCAATAACTCTTAGGTGGCCTGCCTAATCGCTCTTTGGCAAACTTATTTGCTTCCGCTTTCCCAACTCGTTGCTTACAAAGCATTCTTTCAAAACTGTACCATTACACTTTTTTAAAATAAACCTATTCTATCTTTGCCTACACATATCATTCACATCGCTTTTTTTTCTAATCTTATTCAAACTCTTCAGCATCAATGCAACACCTACACATAATTTGGTAAAAACAAAACTAATATCAAATTTAATCTTTATGTCTGCAATCTGTATTGCACATTGCAACGAAAATAGTGTGTACAATAATTTTAATCACTCTATGTAGTAAAGATATTTTTTCAAATTATTTAAAAAAAGGCTAGGGGATGATCAGTCCGTTAGCTTTTATTAAATTATTTTCAAATTTACCTTTTATTTTTGAATAACTATTTGTATCTAACATATTACTTAAAATGGCACGTTACTTTTCCTGAAAACTAAGAATTGAAAAAAAAAATGTAATTGTAAATCGGTTTACCTAAACGTCACATAAAATAATTTCATTACATGATAATCTAAAAGTTGTATAAGCGTTGCATAGTGACGAACTTACCTTCGGTAATCTGAGCTGTAATAACAGACACTGCATGCCTATCCATATTTGATGATCTATCTATACGAGGTCATCTTACTTACGACTGTTACTATGAAGAATGATTGTCTATCTTTAGAGAGCAAGTATATATATTTTAAAATGTATTTATTGTAAGTTTATTCGTTTTCGTGTTTAAAAGTAAATCAAGTAAGCATGCAAAAAGCATTGAAATTGGCGTCGTGAATCAAAATGACTTATTGTTCTCAAAATTAATATTCAAATCACAATTGCGTTCTTGTATCATTAAAATTCAACAAAATCTCAATGTATAACTTTTAATTTACTTCTTCTAAAAAAAAAAATTAAAACTATTATCTCATCAACAAGCGGCACCTACATAGCTGTAAATACAATAAAAAATTAATTAATTCATAACAGTTTTTAATAGTAAGTGGTTAATTCTAAGCCAATAAAACCTTAACTCTTTGTTGTTTTTACAATCCTGGTCCATCTTGTCCATTAGCGATACCTTCTATCTTCTGCATCCAAACCAAAACGACACCATCAACTCCCTGCTGCTCCTCTCACGACTCCGTCACCTCTCGACACCATGTACTACCCTGCAGCCTCCTGATCTTTTCCTCTGCTCATCCTCTAGACTGCTACATCTCCCGGCAGCATCCTTTAACTCCTTTTTATTTTCATTTTTTTCCATCTCCTTATTCTTCATTTTCGTCTGCTTTTATTTAAGTACATAATTAAGTAAAATTAAAGTATTTATTCTTCTTGTTTCACTATTTATTTACGGTTATTTATTTTTATAACTATCGTACATTATAATATTATTATGGTTCTAAATTATTTCTACTCAGTGTCTATTTCACTTCACTTTGTTCTTCTTTTTTTCCATGAATATTTATCGTCTTTTTATTTAACTTTTACCACTGGTCGGCGCAGCGCGCCACCAGTGCAGCGCCAAGGCCGCACTGGCAGGGTCGCCATGTGAGGATGGGCGTTGGGAGACAACTAATGTAGACGAGTTTTGAGTAAATACTGTCCTTTATTATACAATTAGCCTACGCTTATATAGTACTACATACTGGGAGAGTGTGAGTGTGGCACAGCTCACACTACAATCGTGACATGAAATAAGCATCTAAAAAGTATCTATTAGGTATCTGTTAAGTACGAGTAAGAGTACCTTAAACGTTTTCCAGTGTAAAGGTGAAAAGCAGCAATGACTACGGTCATAATCATAGCTATGAGTACTACTTTGTTCTGCTGTTAATATAATATGAACGATACATTGAAACTGCACAAACCATCCGAAGATCAATGGCGTCTAATATATGACATGAATAGTTTCATTTATCAAGATAGCATGTTACATAATTTATTAGCTGTATTGATGGATGTGTCGCGGCGCGGGGTAGGCAGCGACGCAGGACGCAGCCCTGCTGGTGGCGGCTCGCGGGCCGCGGCTGGTTCAAGGGTCCGCCCGCCCATCTATTTATAGCGCGCCGATGCTATCGGGCACGCCAGCCTGCGCCCGCGCCGCGCACCGCCCTCGACGCACCCCTCGCATAACGCTCGCCCAATAAATAGACCAAAGATGCACTGCCATTTTATATTTATTCCAACTATTTATATCGTAATGACCATTGTTTCTAGCCCAGGTGGAATTAATAGCCGGCAGGCTATTTTAGTGCCACGTTCGAGATCGTCGTTACTTTGATAAATTGCACGTCGATAAAATAGGAATGCCATTCGCATCGCAATTGATACGTGGAGATAGTAATATTTCAATGGTGATAAATATCTACATCGACGGTTTAGATAAGTCGGTGTGGCCGAGCCGGCGCACGTCACGCTCATCCGTATGCCGCGCGCGGAGGCTGCTTCCTGCTGCGCGCCGACGCCGACGCCTCGGCGCAGCTACGACTTCTCGATTGTTCGGGTTTAGCAGGAAACGCTTGGTGAATTTTTATCCGGCGATACGCGTTAGAAAGATGGTAGAGTCAGAGCGGGGTGCGCTAGGCTAGCGCCTCACTACAGGTTTCGCTACCCGACGGACCGACGTGGGGCGCTTGTGGCGTGTTCGCGGCTGGCACCGGACACAGCGCGAGTTATTTACTATAGTCGCGAGACAATCGCCGGCCGCCACGTTTATCCGGTGCCAGAAGCGGCTTCGACAATAACATGACGTGTCTTTATTAAATACCCTCCTTAGGAATTAACACACGTGCCTGTACTTAGTTTATTTCTAGCCGCTGAATCACGCGGTTTCGCGTCAGGTTATGATAACTTAGGAGTATGTATGCAAACAAGGTCCAAACGATAGTGTTAGCCGTAAGGCAGTCGCATTCTTCCAGCTTGTGTAATGCGAATGCAACCATCAACGTTGTAGCTTGTAAGATGAGTCTAGGTTTTGCTAAGGCGTCATATGGCACGCAGTGGGCAAGTAGTGGTCACCATGGCTAACGGTGTAGGCCTACTAATTGATTTCATTTACCGGGTGCGGCGGAAGCAGCCGATTCGCTACAGAAGACAGTTCAACGACACCGCTCTCGACGCCGGCGCGACGGCGCTCGTCCTTCAAGGACGGAATGCATCTATTATTTTTAACTCTATTTCGATATCTCTCACATTGCACAATAGTATCTGTTTTTTTCGATTTTAGTAAAGTTATGATTTTGACCTTCCGCTGTGATTTTTGAGTGCTTCTATTTTCTTAATGTCTCTTGGCAATCTTAATTTTTTCATAAGACTGACATCTGAACTGAAGAAATACGAAATTTGCCGAGAAAAATTAAGGAAATAGACGAACTGTACCTAACCTACGTACGTGGTGTGTGTGTAGTACTTGTGTGTATATACCAATTAAGAACACATATTGATATTAATGGCGCGAAGTTGTGGACAATTTATTACATGTTTACATAGGCCACGTGGTTATAAACTTATTTTTTTAGAAATTCTCAATCCGTGTTTGCCAATCACAGCAACATCACAACACTTTTTCAAGAATATTGCACAATGCCGCTGTCTTAATTTTGCAGAAATTAGAACGCGTGTTGAATTTACTTACTTCATGGTCAAGACCAAAACCTAATCATTGGCCATTTTTTGATTGACGTAGCAACAGGAATATAATAATTCGAGAAGCAGTTCCGTTACAAAATCCTCCCCGCTATTGACAGCATGAAAATAGATTACCGCGCTCGTTCGTCATCTTAATCCATAGACATTTTCACCGGCAAAGAACCCTCAATTTCACGGGAGCGGGCGTACGCGGGCGCCGATGACAATCGATGAATGGTGATAAACCAACTCGAGTAGCGCTTCTGCACCGATTGAGTAGGTATAGTCGGGCCAAAATACAATTCAACATAATCAAATCACCATCACGCCGTAGCGGCATGAAGCCAGTCACAGCCTTTAGTGTAAGTTTTCAGTTTTCACACAAAAAAACATCTCGAACACGCTTCATGAAAACGTCTCAATCACTATGGAAAAATGAACAATCGGAAGCGTCAATGATGATGATGTGATGAAAATCCAGCCATGCATAAGTTTTTTCACGATGGGGAATAAGTAAATGTCAGGGGGGCAGATCTGGACTAGATATAGGGGTGACACCAACTGAACGCCCGCCTGTGCTGTTTAAAGTATCCATTGTTTTTGCCGCTGTGTTACGCAAGCATCGAAAATGCAATTTATTTTTACTAATACTTAGGTTGATAGGCAAATTGCCTTTAATTTATCATGTGCTCTGGAATTACATGTCGATAGTTTTTACACAGCTAAAATCATTCGTAGCAGCCTAAGTATGCCCTTTCAAAAATCGAGCCCCAGAGCACGTTCACTTAAATAGCATGTTCCGTGGCTACTCACATCAACAATTCTTTGATGTATAGATAAAGACTTAAACACAGCCTGTAATTGCCTCTAATTGGTTTTTCTACGACTAACTTTTTTCTTTAAATGGTAACATAAACGAAGAATATAGTTATTTTAATGTCACTAATAAATGTTTTCTTTCTAAATAATTATTCGTGATAATAAAATAACTATCTATATAAAAACTTAACTCGGTATAATGCTGGTCTTTCTGTTGGTGCTGGTCTTCAATAAAACTGAGACCGACTTCAAATGTGAATGCAATTATAATAGTTGAACCGGTACAAAAGTTAGAGGCAATGACACGATAAAATAAAAGAGAGTCATCAAAATCGATTCGCAGCCGGTAAAAATATCGATGAACATACTCGTACAAACAAAAAAAAAAACAGGCATTTCAATTGAGAAGTTCCTTCTTATTTTGAATATAGGTATAAAAATTAGACTTCTGATTGATTCTGATTACGTTAAATTTAGGCAGCCAACTGTATTTTTGTATTGATTCAGTAGTCATTGTATTCGTCAGACGTGCCGCACGACTCATGGACTATTCAATTTGAACCTATTTACAAAGCTCAACATAATCTCCAGACGACTGCGGTGTCAATCAATACTTGTTTATTTCCACACAATAGCCAACACTAATGATTTTTATACAAAATTGTAAAATGTCAAAGCGTTAATGACTCTCACGGTAAAGTTATTCGGGTCAAATGCGGGTAGTGCTCCTAATAATAATTTCATTGGACGCTGCTTTGATATTCAATAAGAGTGCGTCCCAGAATAGCGAACCGTGAACAGTTAATGAACTTGAGAAATATTTAGGGTTGCAACAAGGAATAACAAGGTAGCAAAGTAGTAGCGGGAAAATGCTCGAGTTGGCAGTTGCACTTCTTTATGTTAATTAGAAACCGGTAAAGGGTCAATATTGAGTCATGTGGCTTGAGCACAGGGGTCGATAAGATGAGAATGTAATGGTCGCGAGGCCAAATGCCGCGAGTGAAGCTCGGCGCATTATTTACATAATCGTGAGGACTGGACGGCCTTGGCTCAAGGGAGATTCAGCCTGGAGCTTAAAGCACCTTGCCCCCTCTAAAATAGTTATTATGTTAAGTTAGTAGTTAGAAATATAAGTAAATGTTGCTAGGGCCAGAGTGAAAAATACATCCGAAGCCATCTCATTCCGAAAAGAGCGGCTTGTGCTGAATTGTGGGACGTGTTTGTATAGGAAATGATGTGATGGTCTGTGATTTTCCCAATATTATTTATTCTCTCATTAGATTACTGTCGCAACTTCTTTCTTCTACTATGTCGGCTTAATCGCTTCATTGTGCATCGAAGTCAAACATGCATCGTAATGCCACATTACGAGTGCGCCCTCTCATCGGTCCCACTTTCGGTGAGCAGGTTCAAGTTCAACGATGACAGCATGACTTGCGCTCTGGTCGTTGACTCCGCGCGTCTATTGCAGTGATGCAAGAGGCAGAGCGTGAACTATTCGCACGAACTTGATGTTCTCTTAAGATGGAGCCTAAAACGGAGCGTACGCTATCATTGAGCGTCAAATCGTCGATGTAATTGAAAATTCCGCTATGTAAAGTGTCCAAATGCTTGGGAAATTTATCTGAAAAGAAATTCATATACCTAGCAGATTTTGCAGACACTGTGAACGTAGGAGTTTTTATTTGTTTTCCTTATTTAATAATTTAATTGTTGTTTTGATTGTGATTTGGACAGTTAAGGGTGTTAGAAGCTGCGCAGCTGCGCGGGGCCTGGGCGGCGCAGCGCCCGCGGCGAGCTTCGGCACCGCGCGCCGCGCGCGCAGCATTAGCGCCGCGGCCCGCTATTATGCTCCCAACTCTGGCTGCCATCGGAGGTAATTCATTAGCTGACTGTGCGCCACGATTATTTATGACCGCTTAGGTTTTGTCCGAGAATTACTCGAAGTACGTCCCGCATCGCAGCCACGTAGCCAGTTCTTAATGGAATACGAGCAGGAATAATGAGAACATGTGAATAGAACATTCGAGGTCAAGGATTTGCTCGCTACAATGTACCTTTGAGAAAGCATATTCACAAGTTCACTGCGTGCCTGGCTTTTGATTTATTGCGATGCGAAATATGTATGAGGGATTCATTAAGCCGTGCGAGTCGATGTGGTATGGAATGGTACTTGTTAAAGTAACGAGTGTCAAGTGATTTTTTTTCTTCTGAGAACCAGCATAAGAATGCATATCCACCAGAGCTGTGCGACGCAGCTTAGCGGCACGCGATATGATAAAATCTAATAATAGGATTGCTGAACTGACGCCAGGAATATTAATTAGTTTGTAAATTGTAATCCTTTGGATATTGGTGGTTTTTTCCTCGCGCACCGCTTGCTACCATGGAAGGCTCGTGTGGATGAACAGCCTTAGAATAAATATTTTACGATTGCATTGTAAAAAAACGAAAATGCAGGATAATTAAATACCCGAAGATGCAAGTATTTAGAAAATACGATAAGGTAAAAGTCACAAATGTAATCGAGTTAATAGTCGCGTGTTTTGTGATAAGTTGAAGTCATGCGAGATGAGTGGCGGCGGGCTGGGGGGCCGAGCCGGGACGTGGTTTCCGGGAAGGTCTCAGGACAGCTTCTAATTGCAGGGCGTCGATGTTCGCATGTCGGAACATGATTCAAGGTGATGCGAGACCGTTGTTTGGCGCGCATATCAAACGCCGCGCAAACGTGCCCGCGCATAAGTTGCGAACCGTTTTATAACTGCCAGCGGAGAGCATTCGCGAATATAGGTATTAATCAGACTTGGTTATGCGGGGAGAGGTATAACGACAAAGATTACAACCCGTAGTCTTTGGATTTATTGTGGAACATTGTGGGCGACGGTGCGGAAAGCGAGCAGCGACGCAATCCCGAGGGAATACGGAAGCATTACGAAGGCAACGCTAATTGTGCAATTGAGCTTTAGCTTCGCCGCTCCGGCGCACCCGATGTGAACAAGTGACGACGTTTACTGTTTCCCATGTTCAAGTTTATGTAGGAAGCGCGATTACAACATAAATTGAAAATTATAGCAGGATATACAGGCTGCAGTAAGAAGAACTGTCTAGCCAGAAAATGAAAACGTATCTTCAGGACCAAAGCGATTTAGACGACCAATTTAAAAACTAATTTGGAGACGCAATAAAACGGCTTGTTTATTTATATACTCGAATCCCTGACTATTAGGTACCTAGCTGTGTCAGATATGTCTTAAAATATCAGATCAAGGCATTCTAAAAGTTAAGAAGGACTCAAAAACTTGTTAATTATAGCCCTGCTTTCCTTTTATGTCTGTCTTTCACTAATTTTAATGACTAGCAGTAAAATCTTGCGGTCATTTATTTATAAATTTGAATTTCCTGGAACCTGAAGCCTATATGTGAATACCAGATACGGCCTACCTCTTTGGAATTTAAAATTGGAAAGAAACCAATAAGTACAATAAACAAAAGTAGTACATATACATAGTATTATAAAACAAAGTCGCTTTCCGCTGTCTGTCTGCTTCTATGTATGCTTAGATCTTTAAAACTACGCAATGGATTTTGATATGGGTTTTTTAAAATACAGTGATTCAAGAGGAAGGTTTATATTATGTATAATGCATGCATAATACAGTAGAAAAACAGTGATTGCAACCGTGCGAAGCCGGGGCGGGTCGCAAGTTATTTAAGTATAATTTTTTCTTTGTCTGTGCGTTTGTTGAAACGAACATTGTTTACTCTAAAACTGTTTACTCTGATGTGCTGTAATGCTTGAGGTAAGATTAAGTTTATTATTTCTATTCATTCAGTTTCCACAAATAAAAAAACCCCCGTATCAACAACACACAAAATACAGTACCTACTAGGCATATTATATAACAAAAAAATCGAATAAGTACCCATACTTATATAAAATACTAGCCTTCCGTCCGCAGCTTCGCCCGCGATAAATTAATTTTCCCGTAGGAATAGGTATTTTCCCGCGGTAAAAAGTAGCCTATGTCACTCAGTGATAATGTAGTTTTCTAACGGCAAAAGAATTTTTAAAATCGGTCCAGTAGTTTCGGAGCCTATTCAATGCAAACAAACAAACAAACAATCAAATTTTTCCTCTTTATAATATTAGTATAGATATAGATAAAATGTTCGTACCTACCTAAGTACTAAAATAAACAAACAAAGGAGAAAGGGTAGTAGGTAAGTATATATAGAATTGACACATAAATGAGTCGTTTTAAAAAAATGCAATGGAATAAAGGTGACACAGTCGTTACACAAAGGAATCGATTAACTTTTGTTTTATTTAAAACCTTTAACTATGTACACTTTTTTTGGAAGCGATTCAAATAGTAGTCTGTAACCGAGATTAAAACAGGATATTCACTTTTTATTCCG
Source organism: Pandemis corylana (assembly GCA_949127965.1). Classification (NCBI taxonomy): domain Eukaryota; kingdom Metazoa; phylum Arthropoda; class Insecta; order Lepidoptera; family Tortricidae; genus Pandemis; species Pandemis corylana. Next base: position 12,408,750 of record OX421851.1, on the reverse strand, counting down.
AAAAACTGTAAAGTTTCCAAAGTAAATGAAATCTTCGTCTACAAAGTCGCGGACTATAGCTCTATAACTACGCAGGTACATAAAATAAAACAAGCACCTACCTATATGTATGAGCGTAGGTACAGATTATGCCTAATTATATTTTACGTCTCCGCTATTTCCAACAGCACACGAAAGATGATTATGAAAATACATATTTACAACTCGAAATAAGCATGCTAACGCGTACTGCTGGCATCGATCATATAACCAATAGAGTGGTTGGATAACAAATTAGTACCTAGGTACTAGTTCTGTCGCAAAAATTTGCCATTTAACACACCTACCTACACGTAACAAAACACTTTTTAATGATTGATTAGGTAGAATTTGTTTCACAAATTACAAGTGAATGTTATCTAGAGGTAGGTAGTTAAATCTTCTGACCCAACTTTAATGTCATGCTTAACTTTAAGCCGGCTTATTCGAATGTAGCGATCGCCGCAGTGGTTTGATGACATTTTCTTCAAACTAAGACTTTTTAACTCTGTTGGTGACTTTTTAACTCTGTTGGTTGTATAATTTATTATAATGTACCTAAACAGTATTATCTTTAAACACAGCTACAAAGTAAACAAATCTATTCCACATGCGTTGATGAGAGTACTTGTATTTACGACAATTTGTTAGTAAGTGGGTACTATTTATAGGTACTATAAGTTTCCCTGTTAGCGTGAAAGTTCAAATTATATTATGTATCTTTGAAGAATGGTCAATCTTAAAATTTTCAACAAGACAAACAGGTAGTTACCTAATTTTTTCAGAGCTCAAAAATAACTAAGTATAAGTAGTTAATTTTTAAATAAACTATTGACTTGTGTGCGATTCAGACATGGTATTCATTGATCGTTTGTTTTTGTTCAGCCTTCTATAGTTTTTTGTATACCACGTCGGTGGCAAACAAGCATAGGTACGGTCCGCCTGAAGGTAAGCGGCTACCGTAGCCTATAGACGCTTACTGGCCGATTACTGGGCATTCTCGTAATGATTTCCACGTTACGCGTCCAATAGTAAAATGCAGCCAATGTTTTTTTATCAGAGATGGCAGCATGCTCATTTTCATTTGGGCTGTGTCTCATTTTGGAGTCGTGTGGTACTTACAGAACTCAGTAGTAGGTAATATTGTGTTGGGAGGATGTGGTCAGAAGCATTTTTATCGATATAAAACTAATAAAAGTGCATTCCGACTTTCATTCACACACGCAGTGCACAAACAGGCGGCGCGGGTGAGCGGAGTCAATATTGACTGAACCAACACAGATAACAAAGAACCGCACAACTGGTTGCTAAACACGGCCCTCAAACAAAACACTTATATAAAACACATAAAAAAATTAAATATTTAAAAAACACATACAACAACATATTTTTAAAAAACGTTACTTAGGGATAACGCGACAGGGGTGTTATTTAAGCAGCAAATGTTGAAGCTCCATCGTGAGAAAGCAACGATCGGTGCCGCAGATGAGCCATTGAGATTGAATTTACGATATTTCAAAATCACGTTCATAACCTTGAACCTGTGGGAAGGAAATCACACCTCGACGCTACAATTTATAATCGCTAAGGTCGAGGATCTTATCTGCCCGCAGAAACAATAGGAGGAATCGACACCACCATGTTTATTGAAACGGATGAAACGCTTCTCTACGCCTTGAATTATTTGCACGTTTAATGTTGAAAATTTGGTCTCAAAAGTAAAAGAGAATTGGAAGAGAGAGTATTGGAAGTAATTCTCTAGAAAGACAAAAACACAGAATATAAGTCGACTATTTGTCGTGTCACTTGCTTACCAAATACGAACGCGAGCGATTTTAAAACAACTTAAAAATTCGACACATGAAATAAATAATTGAAATGGTTACAAAAAATCTATACTTCGTAGTACTTACACTACTTAGTATAATTAATTGCTAGCAAGTCATACTACTAATAGTAAGAATACAAAAGTTACAGTCTATCGACGGACGTAGGTAACGACGCTAACGTACATTTACATAATCACCAAGCGATGTTAAAAGGTAATTAATACTATACATACATATATAATATTAAAAGGTCATTATCCTGGGAATTATGAGTGCATATAACGGCAAAACCCATTAAAAGATGAACGCAATACTCTTTATAAGTCGGATGAAGTTGATAACAGCAATGAAAAGCTTGAGAGACGCGATTGCTCCAGATTCCGTGGGTGATGAGAAATAATTATTTTATTTAACATCCTGTGGATGAAGGGTTGAAATTATGGGGGAAGTACTAGGTAGTGGTGCCACACTTCTGGCACCTCGGCAACTTGGCGTGTACCTATCAGTGCCAATTATAACGGGAACCGAACTTACCCCACTCGCCGTCTCGCACTCGGCCAGGCTCCGCTCTCTAGCGAGCCAATAATTACTTAAATACGCGGGTGTCCCGACAATGTCGGGCGAATCAATTCATGGGATCGATCTTGGACGATTAAAACCATTATCTGCCTGTCGTGGCGGCACATCGCGATTACCAGTCCCCTAGATGTTGAGCAAATTGCATTAAAATGATTGCAATAGAGTAGGGAGTGTAACTAATTAATTCCAAGTTTTTGCTGGGGTAATGCTAGGACCTCAACTAGATGTAGGTATACATTTTTTACCTTGCATGCCATACTTTTAGTGTGTACGTAGTTTACTGCGATTGTGTGACTATATGTACGGTGGACATAAACACACAAAAGCAACCACCCGTAGTACCTACTGACTGCAAACAACACAAAAAGTACTAATTCTAATGTGCTAACTTCTCTTTCAATGTTTGGTACATTAAAGAACACGGGTGACTGATTGTTCGGCGTCTTCCCGCTAAATGCTCGACAAAAGATGGCACCACAGAAAAGACTCTCTTCAACTATACGTAGAGGTATTTTAACAGACTGTATACACAGGAAATAATCTCATCATTTCTGTAAAAAATAAACTATTATGTCATTTTGAAAGTTGTAGCTTCCTCCAAAGTTGCAAAGTGTTAAATAGACTACGTCTTCGAATTCGAGACACTGCAACACTTAGTTGATTATACTTGGCGTTGTTTAACTTAAGCTTACTTACTTTAATCATAGACATGATTTGTAAACTATGGGCAGGGAAGTAGTGTTCATTGCATGAGACCTTTATTGTGAATTTTATCTTTTATTCTTTAAAATGATCTTATCTATCATTAAAGAAAACATCATAGATGTAGTAGTTACTGTTACGTTGCTTATTTGATATTGTTTTCACCAGTAACGGTATGAAGATGCGATATCATCTCTCAAGAGAACAGCACGGTCGGTTGCCCGTAAACAGGCACGAAGTCTACATTCAGGCAGCATTCAAAAAGTTGCCGTTAAACAGTCACGACTCACACTAACACCTCTCAAATTAAGGAGCCCAGAGCCCCGAGCCGAATAGCTGTCAAAAGTTAAGGGCTTCCCACATTATTATTAAAATGCACTAAAACAGGTAAGAAATTTTATCGTTGGTTAGATGGACTCCAGTGACTAAGGAAATTTTCTCATTTATTTATAAAATACCTTCCCCTCTTTATAATCGTGAGCATAAATTTATAATAGACATGCACATAGATCAAAGGATAATTTTAATGCCAAACCGACGCAGACATTGAGTACGTCCTTCGCCTCCACGTCTAGACGTGCATGCATTTTACTTAAGGCCTCTATCGGCCGTTGCTTCTTTTTTAGGCATTTTATATTTATTACTCGTTTAAAAGCACCCGAGCCAACAATATCGCTCAGTGATTCGTTCCGACAATTTTACGGTGTGCCAAACTTGGGCGCTGCAATGAAATATCTAGAAGTAAAAAAAAACTCGATCAAGCGTGAGTTGGGTTTGCGTAGCGTTTTATAGCAATTATTTTGCTAATATAACTTCATTAATGCCGTACAACTAAGCAAATTATAAAGTAAGGGTTTTTTTACCTTCCCTAGCTGAGGTTATTTTTATATTCTAATTCTAATGGGGATAATTAACAGCACATAATATATTCTCATTTACGCAAAATCTCACCCGTCTGATAATATAGCCATGTGAAAATAATTTTTAATTAAAAAACCACCGTGAGAGATAGGCATAAAAATTATCAATATGGGATACACGAATGAGTTCTCAGTTGGCTACCCGTTTGAGTTCGAGCACGACTTGCCAAAGAACCACGGATTCTTGTAGTACACATGATGAAAATATCCGAATGATCTGCGTATTCAAAAAAAAAAGTTTCACACAGTGGTGGGTGTCATGTACCTACCGCTAAGCATATAACACATTAACATCTTGGTATTTATGTCATGAACATGACTTGAATGATTAAATGAATTGAATTGATTGAATTGATCTTGTATGAAGTTGTCGAACATCTATCTAATCTAACCTTTAAACGAGCAATTCTGGTATTTATGCACACATCACGTCTCTATCCCTTACGGGGTAGACAGAGCCTAAGGTAACAAGATCTACAAGCCACATATAGCAAGATTGTGGGCCTATAGATGGAAAATGGAAACAAAATAGTGATGGGTTGCTATAACATGATTCCTATGATTTTCGCTCATTCCCTCGATGGTATTTTACAACCTGCGCGGGAAGAGAAGCAACCGGTACATTCTATGTTTTTCCTTTGCTCCCAGACCAGCATGGAAGTAGAATGCTTGTATTTCTTATTTGAATCTCGGAAACGGCTCCAACGATTTTCATGAGATTTGGTATGCAAGGGGTTTCGGGGGCGATAAACCGAGCTAGCCAGGTTTCATTTTTAGAAAATGTACCAAAATAAAAACTGAGCAAAGCTCGGTCATCTGGGTACCATCATTTACAACTGAACCACCTGCATTCGTACCCACTGCCACTAAGATTGTCAGCCATGTGAACGTTTTTCAGACATCAGTAGCCATCTGATTGGCCTCAATTATATATTTATATTTTATTGTGCTGGTGGTATGATACAGTCTTAAATGAGCGATGACTCGTGGTCTGGTTGGATATGCTCCAATTCAGGAATCCAGAGCTACCTGGAAATTTCAACTTCAGTTCAATTTACCGAACAGTCAATCGGATAAGTTATTTCTAGGTTTGTTACTGAACGAACATTGAAACCGGCAGTAGAATTTTTGTGAAAATACATTGAAAAGGCGTAGACTTAGGACACGAAACAAATAATAATAATAAATTCCACAAAATTGTTTTCAAAATGATAACAAAATCAGACTTTGATATTGTCCTTAATCCAAGCCTATTCTGTTTGCACTTCGCTAACCCTACGCAAGGAGTACCGTAAGCAAATTTAACGACTTTGATACATTACACGGTGAGTTGTAATAAATTAGCCGTGAGAGTGTCCGGATACTGCCTGCCATATAGCAGTGCGTCCCCTCGAGGTAATCGTGACATAAGGGGTAATATGTTGTTGAACTTACGGAAGACCGCAACTTAGTGCTCGATTTGCTCGAGTTAGAACGCAATTGCCCCATTCAATAGGCCGGCACTGCGGCTTCGGCCCCTGACGGCGCGAGACAACGCATGGGAAGCAAGCCTTACTTATCATGCTCACTGAATTATTAGTGCTTTCATCCTTCGTCGGAGCGAGAGGGGTCTCCTCTTTGTTCTCGAATGTAGACTAAGATAGCTTGCTAATCGGTAATCCTACGTATCTATTACTTAGTTGCTTTCGGCATGCAATTATTCAAATGTGTTTTGAACAAAATGTATTCTGTTAATTCAGCATAGCTTTGCGTCATCGCTTATTTTATTTCTTATCTCTCTAAACCTATACCAAATACCAAGTTTTATTTCACTAAGTTAATTGAAAAAATGTCAACAACGTTGTCAAGCCCAGAGCCAATGGAGTCTTAAAATAATATCCATTAATAGCATTTAAAATTTTATTTTATCTAAGCCCACTTACTCTATGCTAAGCCGCATAGAGTAAGTGCATCAAATTACTAATGTAATAACGCAGAGTATTACGCAGGCTTGTCGTGCTAAGGCGCAACATACGCAGCATTTTATTTTTGCTCCTGAACTACCATTACTATTGCGGTTAACTATTATACGGTTATTTTTAGAGCGCCATTAAAAGTAAAACGGGGAGCATTTTTGTCGTAATCGTTGGTAATCAGAGAACTCTACTGAGACCTCCATATATACGCGTTACGCAGTGCCCCACAACCTAAGTCCGATCGACCTTTGCTACTAAGTCCGGGCCAGTACTTAAAACTCGCAACAAAAAAAAAACAAAAAATTTGAAAAAATTACAAGAATCTTCTTTGTCTCTTGCTGAGATTCGGAACCTCATAACTTTCTCAAGCTTTGAATCATTCATCTTCCGATGTCAGTGAACTCTAAAATTGCAAATATACAGCTATAGATAATTGTCGCGTTCTTGAATTTCTTGAATAAGTAAATGCCACGATGGTTACGTGAAGTAGTATAATTCGCAGAATGTAACTTGGAAGATAGCGCTTTAAACAATATTTATGGCATTAAGGCACTGTTTAAAAATAAACAATATGCGTACGTAATAGTGGGGCATAGCGAGGAGCGAGGGCTCGTGTTATGTGATCGCATTCATAGTTTTGTTTGGGCGCCTGTGCGGTCCCATTACAGCCAACTATTATTCAAAACAACGAGTCATGCACCCGTTCAATTAAATGCTCTACAAAGCGGTGTAACATCTTCAGATGAAAATAAACCCTTTGTATAGCTCATACATCTATTTTAGTCTTTTTGCAGTTATTAAAGTCATTCCTATTCTTTGTGAAAATAAAAACGTGGTTCATTTTATTTTATCAACTCAAGCGATGCAGAATTAAATTCACCGCATGAATAACAATGCGTATAAACATCGGTTCAATGTGATTAAAATAGATTTTTAAAATGTCTTGAGGGTTCTACGATTGTATTATTGTAAGGCCGTTTAAGTGCAGTGTCTTGTATTGAAGATTCCACAAGATCATAATTAAGCATGAATGTATGGTTGCTTGATAAGTCTTCGTACCGCAGAAAAGGAGAAGGTACCTATAATATTTTATTGAAAACACATTTAGCGTACCTGGATAAATCTTTGAGCTTTTCTTTTTGGGATGCAATGGACGAGTCACTTTGGAATTGTAAAACAAATATTTCATGGTAGTATTGCAGGGATGAGATTGGTCCAGATTCGTGTCAAAGACCGCCGTGCGCGGCGCAAACAGCGACCCACCAATTAACGTGGCTCTCACAGCAACAAGTCGGAGTGGCCAGGCCGAGGCGGCGTCTTTCAAGCTCACTTGCTTTTATTTCATCAGATCTAATGTTGAACTCAGCGGGCGATGCTCATTTGTTTATGCGACGCAATGGCCAATGTCATATTATTAGAGTTTATTTTAATCACCTCCGTCAATCCAAATGATCGTCAATGTCATGGTTTGCAATAATTATTACCTATCTCTCAAATCAGCGTAACACATTTCTTTGGAACTTGCATTAACTTATGGTTTGAAATTCAAGATTAATTTCTGGACTCCGCCCACTGATCGCTATCTGTTTCTTGCGAGGGTTTTCCTCAATTATTGCGATCAAGCAATTACAAAAATCAGGTTTTTGGATATTGCAATTCACAATTTCAGACAGTAAAATTGGGTTAAGCATACAAATCGTAGGACGCATCCAAATATACGATTGCGTATTTGAAGCTCGTACACTCCTTCTGATGTAGTCAGGCAAAAATCTAAATAAGTATTACATTAACAATAACATTAACGGTCTTAAATATTAATCGTGGGTCTCTTGCTCGGAGAGGATATTATATCGACTCTTATAAAAGTATTTTTATTCCCGCGCGTGAACGAATAAACATGTAAGGAATAAATTAGTACAGGTGGAGTAATTGCAGTCGGGTTGCATGCCCCGATCCGCAATAGCAGATATACAAAGGTTGGCGCACCACACCCTTGCAGAGGCGTATCGCGTCGTGAAAAAACTACGACAACCCTTTGTATGAGCGAAGAATTCGCGTCGACCGCAACAAGAACAAATTGAGCGCGAACTATTGTGCGGAGCGATTTGCAGAGATAACTCCCGTGTCGAGCATCGCGGGCGCCGAGCGCGCGGCCGCCGCCGGACGTCCGCGCTTCTGCCTGGTACCAAACACGCATTCTAACTTCCATTTGGAATTCCACTTCTGTTTACATTTCTGCTTGGGCAGCTTTCACGGTTGGTAGTTTCTGGTTGTAGAGGCAGTGTACGTGGTGCGGGAGGGTGTTGCTGCAGTGGGCAGGCTCGCGTTGCTTCAGTGGTGGTGTGCGCGGGACGCGTCGCTGTTATAAGCGGGGATCCCAGGCTGCGCGCGCTCAGTGTGCCCGAGTATCCCGTGTAGCGTGAGCGCCCGCGTGTGTTCTAATCCCGCACTCTCCCGTAGCCAACATGCAGCTCGTCCTGGCAACTTTCCTGCTCTGCGTAGCCGCTCTCGCCCCTGCAGCAGGTAACTTCCACATATATTTTTCATTTTATTTTAATTATTAAAATCTTCGTAACAGTCAAACTAGTAAGAATTTCGAAGTTGCAGTTTTTATATTCAAACTTCTTTTAGTTAAAATCTATTTCGACGGTTACTTTATATTAATATAACTACAATAATACCTATTCTTTTTTATTATTAAAATCATAACAAACTTTTCTTAATTTCGGAAATCATCCGTATCATGATTAACTTCAGTTGTATCACAAAAAGCGTAGTACTTGTAGAAGTACTTACTTATTACGCGATGACTTCTAGGCATTCAAAAGCTAGACGCAGTCGCAAGAAAGGCACGCACAACATTAAAGGTAGTCTATAAACGCAATAGGGCCTTTATACCGTCACAATAAAAGCTGCGCAAGCCGCAACCACATAGAAGCGTTGTCGTAGCAAGGTGCCGGTAGTGACCTACAGGTCTACGACCTGCATTGTTCAACTTTCATTAGAGTACAATGCCTGTTCCACGCCACCCTTACTGAAAAAACGTTTATTAATTATTCACAATCGCATTCCAGTGGGATCACTGTACTTCCGGTAGCAATAATAGCATCTTGCAAAACTGGTTCGTAAGAGCTTCGAGTATAAACGGATCGTCCGTAAAAATTAATAAATTAGACACGTCATAAATTATTTTTGTAAAGTAAAATTTGCATTAACCGTTATAGTAGCATTTTATAAAGCAGCAGAGTATTTTTTGGTTTTAATTACTTTATTTGTTATAACTGCACAATGCACTGGCAAATAATTAGCAATCAAGCCGAAACGCCAAGTGAAATGCAGCACAAAAAGTGCAGTGTCCGTAATATTTCAGTGCACATAACAACCACGTTCAATAAATATGCATAAAATAAGGCCCCGGCAACTACATGAGAACATGACTTTAAATGCGCCTCGAGGCTTGCATGATGTATTAACAACATTGCGCAGCGCACGCCCAGTGCTGTGCCATAAAGCGGGCACGGGCCCAGGCGGCGCGGGCGCCGTCATTTCGCGTGTGTTGACTCAAGTGTTGCGCAGGGGACGCGCACGCCGCGACCGCGTCCCTGTGCTGGCCGGCACGACCGCGCTTCGTGCGCCAGGAACAATGCGACAGCCCTCGACCACGAACACGGACTCCATGCCACTGTCATGACAGCGAACATGCCGCTCATACTCTTTAAGGACACGCTGCAACTGCATTGCGATGCTCCTATAAAGGCATGTTAGAAATGTTTGCGAGGACGCAGCAAAAACCGCCCCGACCGCCAGCAAGCTCTGCCCGTAACCATAAGATCATATCTTACAATGTTTATGCTATCACGACAGTATAAGAGGATCAACGATTTGCATGATCGCCTTCTCGGAACTCAATTTATTAAGAGTCAATGACACCCGTCAATCTCAATAAAATTCGTAGCGAGACCGCAGTATTATAACGTCATGGAATTATATTCGAAAATCAGTCGCCAACATTAATGACTTACAGCAATCAACATAGAACGATTCCGCTAATGATGCGTATCAGCGATCATTGGCCAGATTACGCAGTGAACGGAAGTTCAATCGTTGAGAAAAAACCAAGGGGGTGAGGCGGCGCAAGCCGCAGGTGCGGGGTTATCGGCCGTGCGGCGTGCGCCGGCAGGATGTCTGTCTATTGGACATAGAATAAATTATGATTCTCCACAGCAGTCGCTATCAATACCTGACCAAACAGGACAAATAAATAGTTTTTTTAGTTAGGTGTACCACAGCATCCCAAAATTCACAAGGTTTTTACTTTTTTAGAAACTTTTTAGCCACAACTCTACAAACGCTTAGTGCTGGTTGGTCGCACGCAGCAAATCCCATCCCAAGAAAAATAAGATCATGCGATGTATCAAGCTTTAAACGGTACGTACGATAGTACCTCGTTAGCGCCCGGGAAATATGTCTCGTAAGTCATAACTCGGCGACATTTGCGCGAGATTGCCACGTACGCCTCCGAGCGGTTATCGTCGGTGTACAGTCGACTAAAATGCGTCGTTAACTTCACCGTTCCTCACTTACCGATGTTGAGTAATCTTCCATCATTGTATGAAAGATAATCGAGCTTGAATTCAAATAGTTATTTCACCAATGACTGCTTAGCAAAAAATAAATATGAGTTAGCTAAGCCGATTTCAAGCATTACGATTGCAAACGAATACCGAAGAAAATCAAAGCCGGAAAAATGTTTTCCTAAAGTAGTCAAGGAAGTTGAACTAGCTGTTGTATAGAATGGAACTGCTATGGGTGGTGTAGGGGTATAGCACGCGTCACGGAATGACGAGGACCAGGTTCGATTCCCGACCATAGCTTTACTTTTCGGATTTTTCTATGTGTTCTAATTTTCACTGACATTTAGAAATTTAATTTGTAACGGTAAAACCGTAAAAGTAAACAAAAAATCAAGAAATACAAAATCTTGATTCATTTGATAGAATGGAACTGTTTGTCAAAATATACTGTTATACGGAATCGCAGACGGCACGGCGGCTCGGAATCATTGTTCCGGTCGTAATCACAACACCAGGTGATACCTTTTACCGAACATACGGAAATATTCACTGTTTATAAACATCGCATTACTCGTCCAAAGTTAGTATTTCATTATTATGTAAACTATTTCTAGTTTAATGTTATTCAACCGAAGTTAGCCCACATTTCATAATAAAGACACGTTAATGGTTTCGTAAACTACACAAAAAGCTCATCCTACCCGAAATTCGGTTAAAAATATCTGATCGTTTATGTAGTAGGGCCGTTGTCGGGTGTCGAAAGCGGCCGCACTTATTGTGGTCTTCGAGTTTATTATTTTTTGTCGCCATAATTCAAAATTAATGCGGTTAGATCAACAGGTGGTAAGATTGTATCAAATTACGATGGGACGACTTTTGAGGTAACCACCGTCCTAATGTAACTTGAGATGGTTTTTGGAGTTTAAAGGCTGAAAAGGGTTAAATTAAAAACTTAAAGATAACATAAAATGTTATGGACCCAAATAGATTCTCCGCAGCAGACGACATGATGGCTGGAACGTTTCCTAATGTGCTAGTGACAGGCTGGACAAGCGTGTCTCGTTAGCAATAAATTTCAATAGAACTATTAGCATTCGCGAACATTGAGTTTGGCCGGGCCCGGGTCGGCATCGAGTTTGATTACTAAAAATAGTCCGGGAGGTGCATTCCGGCGCAGGCGGGAGGAGGGCGATCGCCGTCCTTGAGCTCGTCTCCTCGCTCGCGGCCATTATCTCGATCCCTTTTTTGCGACTGAATCGTTATCCGACCGCGAACAATCCGATCGATGTTCTCACGGATGCGAGTAATCAAAAAGCTGGTACATTTTACGCTAAATTAACTTAGAACGACTCGACGTCCTGCACTTTCAGGATTCTCTTGGCGCATTAGTCGATACAATTAACGCGATCGTATCCGATTGAAGTAAACCGAAGCTGATTATTTCATTCCAAATCTTTAAATAGCTCATCGGGACGTAGAACTTAAATCGAGCGTGCCGCATTAAGATTCACGTAAAGCTTTGAGATTAAATAACTTCAGCTGGTTGTGTTGTAAAAGATAAATATATAACTAAGTAAGTTCGATGTATTCGTGGCGTCGTGACCGTGATCGTGAAGAAACTCTATACGGCGAGAATGCTGATTAGATTTTGTTGCAATGAATATCTCGGTCCTACAAAGAACATAAATTTCACTGCTTTTGTATCTATTTATCTAGTAAAGATGTCTATCCTGTCTATCCATTTATCTAGTAAAGATGACGGTTTTGTCCAATAACTGTTTTGTGACTACGAGTGGATTTTGTTGTTATTCCACTGTAATTTTATAAACTCGTGAACGCTTGCATGAAACGCGCGCTTGGCCGTGCGCGGGGCGGTTGCCGAGATTGCCCTTGTCCGGTTCAAGTTGCTCACGTTATGCAACGCATTACGCGCTCCGAGTGCGCGGGCGCCGGCGCCGGCAACGGGATGCGGTTGAAATTAAAACGTTCAAGATTAATTTCAATTTAACTCCAACCAACGTCGCCAAATTATTATAACGGGACAGCTAGAAACCGCTATGAAAATTTATCACGAGAAAATCTAGCAAGTTCATAATGTGAGAAACGCTGTTGATATTTTATGATAAAAAATTGATGTCACGCGCTAATGACTTTTTATAACAGTTCTAAGTTAAATACGTGTATTTTGGGCTCAGGCACCGTGATCTCTTATCATCATTACGGGGAACTGCGGGAAGAAAACTAAAGAAATTATTCAAGTCACAAAGCACAGAAGTGACTTTTAACGTATCTAATCTAATGCGAAGGTAGAGACAGTTCTAAAAGTTGTTCTCATTTGTTTAATTTTATAGTGAATAGTTCGAGAGCTGGTGGGTATTTTAGAGTAGGTATTTGAAGAAACGTATATGCATAAGGACAGGACCGGGCAAAGTGGCATGAAAATGAAGAGGTCTTTACTCAGCAGTGGGTGGATGTGGGCTGATTAGATAGATATAATAATATAAAAGCTATTGTAAAGCTACAATATAAAGCATATTTCCTGTTTGATATCTAAATACAAAGACACAAACTTTGCCATAACATGGTGCGTGATTAAATCGTCCCTTGTATTAATAGTCAGTTTTATTTTGATGAGATTCCTTTAAATGTTCGTATGTATGTATAACTCTTGACGTGAGCGTTGTCGTGTTAAATTGAATGTCAAGGGAGTGAAAAAAAGAAACAAGTTTAGTCGAGACTAACATTCTATGGATCTGTCAGCCATACCTTCCTTATTGAAACAGACCGTAAAATATCGGATCAAGGCATTCTAGAAGTTAAGAAGGACTCATAAACTTGTTAATTATAGCCCTGCATTCCTTTAATCTCTGTCTTTCTGTTCACTAATTTTAATGACCAGCAGTAAAATCTTGTGGTCATTTATTTATAAATTTGAATTTCCTGGAGGCTTCAACCTAAGATACGGCCTACCTCTTTGAAATTTAAAACTGGTAAGAACCAAATGCAATGATCACTACATAGTATAAAACAAAGTCGCTTTCCGCTGTCTGTCTGTCCCCATGTATTCTTAGAACTTTAAAACTACGCAACGAATATTGATGCGGGTTTTTTTAATAGATGGAGAGTGATTCAAAAGGTAGGTTTATATGTATAATTCTACAAAGACAAAGTCGCGGGCAGAAGCTAGTTATAAAATAATCAAGTACCTGCTTACTCTAAAATGTCCAGTTGCTCTCGGAAAACAACCTTTTGAACCCATTAAATCCATGGTTTGTTTTGGTATTTACCTGAAACCTGTTTAGGTACAGGTTCTTTAAAATATGGATAAAAATACAGTTTTAAAATAAACTCAATCCAGGACCTCCATAAAAGAATGAAATGTCTTTAGTTGCCTCGATCGTATGTACAAAAGGTAGGAGCTTTATAAATAGCTGTATTCTAGTGCTTTGGCTGTTAACAATACGAGTAGGTACAGGTAGCAACGCAGCGAGAGAGGCTGGAGGTATTCGGGTTCTACAAATACTATTTTTAGACTCGTTAGTGTTCAGGTTGATAGTGGACCGGTTCCCGAGCCCCGGCGCTCCAGCTCCTTCCACTTAATGTCTTATTTTATCAAGCTCTATGCACCCACGCCATACCAAATGAATTATTTATGACGTGACGACCTTTGGACAGCCACTATTCTAATGAATGCAGCTTCTGTAATTACGTTTCCGAGGGTGAAAATTAATCAGAGCTAGGTCTACGAATAACATAAGAATTTTGCATTCCCTCGTGCCAAGTTTCTTGTTTTTGTTCTCGCAGCTCGCAATTATTATTACAAAAAGAGTTACACTAAGACAATTACGTCCTACTAAGCCTAGCTTTTTCTAATTGACGCAAAAACATAATTATGCTCAATGTTGTGTAATTTCTATGTTTCCACCTTGGGCTTGGTGTTTAGATTCTTTTTTTTTAAGTACAGCGTGGAACATTTTAATAGGCTCCCCCTCCGTAGTTTATAAAAAAAATGAATCTCGCATAGGTAATCAGCACTTAGTGAAGGGGGGATTCCATGGAAAAACGGCATAACATAGAGTTCTTTTTTCCATTTCCAAGAATAGCCAAGACTTGGACGTAATTACCATAAGCTGCTGTAGAAACTTGCATGCTTGATTAGCTCCCGTTTGGATACCATCACGTCCCTGGACTTTCAGTTTTGATTCAACCCAACATTTAATTTGTCTATATGAATGGAAGGAAGTGTTTCTCATTACACCGACCGGCGCGTGATTCACCAAGTTATTACAAATGTGATTCTAATTGTAATGCATTCGATGGCCGTCAACAAATCGGTTCGATTAATAATAGAACTCGCGCCCACGATATCTGTATGCGGCAACATCTGCTCACTTCCGACAACTGACTGTCGATTGTCGAATGACTAAGTAATGACATCCGAACAACATACGGTCTTTGAATAAGAAACTAGACGACATTTATTTTGACTCACAGCTAAATGACGATTCCTAGTTTTATATAGCATCCGTTGGAACATTAACGTAGCATTAACCAGTATTCCAGGTACTTTTGGCTAGGTATCTTATTAAACAACTATTTTGTTTTTTGCTAAGCCGAGCAAGGTTTTTACTCGTTGTTCAGGTAGTTAGTTTCAATCTACATTTTTATAGCGATTGTTTTTTATTGATACCTACCCAAATTTGCCACGAATCAAAATAAAAGTGATTTAGCTCGTTCGTTACCCGTTTTAAATTGCGATTCTATTAAACAAACATGGCGTCTTGGCGTCATCAGTGTCAACGACGTGATATTGGCGATCGTCTTTTGGTGCGCGACCCGTTAGTTGGAGCCTCACGTCCGGTGGATCAGCCTGCCGGATATCCTTTAGTGCAATCACCTCAGCTAGGGTCACCATATCTCAGGATTTGTCCTGAGATTACACAACTGTTAGGTTCTAGGCAAAATGTTTGCCGAATTATTTAGATCACAGACTTTTCGTTTTTTTTTTTATAAAACAGTAGGTACCAAGAAAGGAAGATTTTATTAGAAAGTTGCAATCAACATAAAAACACAATCTTGTCGTGAACTACATTTGCGAAAGAATGACAGGGACTTTTCTATGGAAATCCGGCTTTTACCTACATACAAACTGAAAACCTCCTGTTTTCAAAGTCAGTTAAAAATGTAACCTTTTTAAATATTCCCATGAGCCAAATTTTCGATGAATGGCAATTGACTTGTAAATTATGTGACACAATCAATAAATCTTTACGAAGGCGCCTTCAAGAGCGATAACAGCGGCAAAGTTTCAGTTGGAAGGCATCGCGGCGCTAGCTAGGGCGCAGGCGTGGTCTTCCAACGCATCAGTATGCGTCGCGAGCGCATGACTCACGCGACGTGACCCGCCTCCCCGACGCTCATTGTTACTGTTTCCTATAACTCGTCCCACTGTCATCCTGCACTTTCTAAAAGCCCTTAACGATCGCCTTTTATGCCGATATATTGCTTAGTAATCTCATATCTTCTGACAGGATTGCATTGAACGGACTCGTTACAGCCAATGGGAGATTAAGGTGGAAGACTCGATGGATATCATTTATTTCTTTGTGAAATATGATGTAACTCTTTAACTATTATTGATAGGCTTTATTCACGATATTTACCGTGCAATGGTGCTTATTCAAGCGATCTCAAAGACTGACGCTTCATACGCCTATTGGTATTCTGGAATGAGATTTTGAAATGTATGCAAGAATTATGCGAAGCCACTGCCATACACAAATCACGTCTATATGTATCCTTACGGGGTAGACAGAGCCTAAGGTAACAAGACCTAAAGGCAACGTTTAGCATGATTGTGGGCGTATAGGTGGAAAGGGGAATTAAAATAGTTAAGGGTTGCTAGCCGCATCGCCTATAACATGATTCCTAAGGTTTTTGCCTATTCCCTCGACAGGCTTTTACCATCCCCCTGCCATTATTTTTAGAAAACATCGCAATAGAGTTGCAAAGATGAACTATCTGGTGTCATTAGGTACAATGTATGGTAGCTTCAGTTGAAAAGTTGGTACAAAGCAAAAGCGACGTCCGTTGGTAAAGCGACATCATTTATGCATGAGGCTGCATTATGCATGGATTCCAATCGCAGGCGCAGGCCCTAATAGCCAAGGAGCCGTGAGCCATCCTCAACGGACCAACTAAAGAAATAACGCTTCTCTAAAAGGATAAAACAATCGTTATTAATTTCAGCAGATGGGACAGTTAACAAAACAAAGTCGTATGTATGCAGTGACTGTGCACCAATCTCAATCTAACGAAGAAGTTTTACGGACAAATTGGCTAGAACAGCTTGTGTTGTGGTTGAATATTATTTTCTTTATTTCATGTGATTAGAATGGTCATAATTTGGCCGACAATACTTTGCCGTCTTCGAATTTTACATACTATCTGCTTACTCTTTAAGTCATTTCCCTGGAGATTTGCAGTTTTTTATTATAATATAATATGCATATTATGCATAATAGACATGCGTTTGACCACGGCGAAGTCTTACATGCATTAGTACAGTAATACTTAATTAAATACTTCAAGAAAACGACAGGCAATGTTTTCAAGTGGTATTAGTTATACTAAAATGGTACGTCACTAAATCAATAAACTACTTTACAATAGACGTTCAATTTTTCCAAGACCTGGAGTACTCGGAAGTAGCATTCGCCATTTATTTCTGTCAAACCGAATAAGATGAGGATAGAAGAAGATGGCGAATGCGACCGTAAGCTTTTGCGTATCAAACAAAAGTGCCTCTGATGATTAAGTACCTACCGTAAAAGTACTCAACTATAGTGCAAAAGCTCCCAACTATGATTCAAATTTCACTTTTATTAGAACGAAAAGTTCAATGGTTAAATATGTTCATTAACGGCAGGAAAAACTTAGACAAAACAAAAAAGAATATTCGTCTGGATACTTAAAGTCGCCTTGAAGTTATGGACCACAGTTATAGTACTGGACTATAGTTGGATAGTTTTAAGATAATTAAATATGTAAACCGCTAAATTCAATTAGATGTTAGCAAAAAACACTTCCACATACCAAATCGAAGTCTTTTAAAAAAATACAGAAAATGCCCGTACATCGAGTGTTTATACTGAAAATTTGTGGTAAAATTGTTGAACTTATAATCAAGTTATTGTTTTTTATGCCGCAGTCACCCGTACTATTAGTATGTTTTAAGAAAAGAGGTTCATTAAAAAAATATCGTAACTCTGTTTAATCTAAAACGGCCAATGTCAAACAAATCCACGCGTAGGAGTTTGTGTCAGAATTATCAGCTCCCTATGCAAATCCACAATCTCGCCAAGAACTTTAGCTTTCAAGCACTACGCTGATACAGTAATAATAGTACATTACTGTCTAGGCCAGGAAGTAGGCAATTGCTTGCTGAGTGTTGGTTTGAACGGACGAGCTTGCGAGTCCGTTTAATAATACGAAGCCAGCAATGCTATTCTGGCCGAGGCAAGTATAGTGCTTTTCTCAAAAATCGAAAAACAAAACAACAACGAAAATAAATAAAAATGTAATTGACATAAATTATTAATTATTTTTGCTTTGCCGCCTTTTTCTATCAATGGCATTTAAAGAGAGTATTTTTTTACCCAGAACATCTAAAGCTATTTCAGACATGATAAACACGTTGTTGTACTAGCTTTTTTTTTTAATTTGGTGTTTTAAGTCTTGTGCCTTTATTTTTTATAATGGTGATTTGCATTTTGAAAAAGTTAATAACTAGACAGTAATGAAATTGCATACAACATTACTGTAGAGTTTAGCGCTACAGTATTTTTTTTAATTTTGGACTGACCGGCAACAATTAACTTCCTGTTCTGATATGTAGTTAACAATGACGACTTTAACGGACATTTTTGAGAAAAGTATTTTACTAATCACCAAATTTTTATTAATAAAAGCGAGTCAAAGACCGCTGCTGCTAGGATATTTATTTTTAAGAGAGCAAGTTCTCGTGCTACTTAAGAGTTGATTTAAAAGCTCGCTGAGCGGCTTATATTTTATCCCTCGCTGGAGTTATTAGACCCATTTCACCATTAGTCAGGTACTCAGTCGAGCATAAGGGAAATTATCGAAGCTAGGTAGTGATTTATGTAGTTAATAGGTAAGATTTCAACTGCTTGGGGTTATAATGAATAAATAAATAAAATAATTTTAGCTGGTATAGGCTGCTTCTCTAAACCATTTGTTAGTCCGTTACCTTAAAAGCATAAATTCCGTGTAGCGATTTACCGAGTCGCATTTCACCTCGAATTAACAAAATTTCAATAGAATCTTTTACTTGAAGCAATTTTTCGCGTGGCTTTTTACATTAGTATTATCGATTTGTAACATTTAATTTTTCATGTAGTATTTTACCCTAGACGCATTTCGTCGCGATCGATATTTTTTTGGGACTCTATTTATTTTGACGCGTTAATTAATGTTCGCACAAAAACTTTGTAGGTATAATATTTTTTTAAAAGTGTTTTGTACCTGTAGTTTCATATCTTAAATGCTTGCAAACTTCTTGTTCCTATATCGCTTAGAAGTGTACTATCATTTCATTGTTGTCTGTTTATAATCCCAATGAAATCCCGTCTAACGTTTCATTAGAATATGTAGGTTGTAAGTTGATATATATCACCCTAAAATGTTGTTGTAGAGATAAAGTGCTACTAAAAATATTGGCGAACTGCCGCAGTTAAATGTTCACGCTGATATGCTATAAAAAAATAAGCGAAAAAGGTACATTGCGATTAAAGATATTGTCTAATACTGAAATAAACGATTAGGATACAAAGCGAAAATTTAACACACGATCGAGGTGAAATGCGACTAAGACTAATATCGACTAAAAAAAAGTACGATTAAGACACAACGCGAGAGTTAAATGCACTGTCAAGGTGAAATGCGACGAAAACTTATAGCCAGTAAAAAAGTAGACGATCGAGATACAACGCGATAATTAAATATACGTTCGAGGTGAAATGCGACTCGGTGAATCGCTACACGGAATTTATGCTTTTAAGGTAAAGGACTAACAAATGCTCTAAACACGTTTACACAAACTGCAGCATAGCTATTTAAGTAGTCAATAACATCCGAAGTCATAATATCATTTTGTAATAAAAGTCACGTAGGTAATGATTAAAAAAAAAAAGAAAATTGCTTTAAAAAACCTCATGAATAAGTGAAGAATAATTAAAACTTGTAGGTTTATGAAAAATATTGATCCAAATTGTTAAATTGAATGCACTATCATGTATGTAGAGACTTCTATTTTAAATATATTTTGGTGTGCGTTAACTAATACATATTATTATGTACCAAACAACGCTACCTACCTATTATTAATATACCTACAAATGTATCAAGTCCAGCTGACTTCTAAAAGTGGGTTATACTTATTTGACTCGTAACGCACATACTAGCATGACAAGCTAAATAAATTATATAAAAACTTGTAAATAAATGTATCTAGTGTGTTTACAAGAACAGAAAACATAGTCGTAGGTATTTCTTTCGACCTTGAGTTAGAATTTTATTCACTTTCAATATGCATTGTAAATATTTGCGGTAGCCCGCAACAAGACTGGCATCGCGTTTAATTAGGCACATTACAAGTCCGAGCTGCGGTCTGACCGCAAAACGTTTTGTCCCATATGGCTTACCAATTTCAGCTACCTACCTATACTTTCAACGCGTTGCACTTCGATACGAATTTTAAAGATGTCAATGCAAATTTGATGTATGCCAATGAACTTGAAACGCGTACCGTTTACAAGTCAAGACGTTGATGATACGTCACATCACAATAATACAATTTACATTATTATACTAATTTTATTTTTAAGCGTATAATTATATTTTGTATTTTAACCAACAACGGTATATAAGATTAATAGCCACGAAGATCAACAAAAAGCTTTACAAAACGTGTGAACTTTTAGTTAAAGATTTTAAAAGTGACATCGTTAATAATTACTATTTAGTCAACAAGGGATTTAAAACGAGAAAAATACGTGAGACCGTAACGTATAATCATACCGGTATAATACAGAGTGCGGAGCGGAGGCGTTGAGCCCGCATGAAGACGAATGGCCGAGGGACGCGCCTACTCGCGGCTCGGGGTCATATTCATATTTGTGACAAGTTTCATTGTCGAGTCCCCTCCAGACATACTTATGTTGACTCTGTACAGCGAGATGAATAGTCTTGTTACGACATAAGCGCTGTCAGGAATTTGGTACTGGATAGTAAAAAGTCATCGACTTTACTAATTACTTTATAACTCACCTTAACCTACGTAAACAAAACAGCGTATCAGAATAGGATTACCTGCTTTAGATAATTAATATAAATAAACATTGTTAGAGATTCCAAATGTACTGTACTAAACGAACAACCCCAAGCGTCTACAGTTACAACTATTCCGTAAGAATGATACAACGGATACCTTTCTGTAGCCATATTGAATTAATAACAGGCAACGTTGAAGACGCGAAAAACGATTGAAAACGCATAAAGTGATTTAAAAATACTTTTCTTTTTATTTCAGCTCAAAGGATAACGACCATTCAGTTAGATGGGGTGCAATACTTCATCTCTAGGATGAACCCGTACAGCCCAGAACTAAACTACTTTCTAGCATATCAGTACTGCAGGTGAGTCTCAACGTATATTTTTCTTGGTGTTTTAGACTTGAGCATGGCGAATGTTAGATACATTATAAGTACAAATTAGACACTAGCATTGTAAAGAGTATTCTTATGATATGAGCGATGTAAAGAAATAACAGTATACCTAGATAAGCTTCCGCGCGCTTGTTTTTTAGACATGCATTTATCAAAACGGTCGTAACAATGTTTGTTTCTAGCAGTGTCTTCAGCAGGCTGATTCTCGATGTTTTGTTACAATGAATGCTCAAGTCTATCAGCCTTGTAAACATAGGTAACTTAAATACACGATATGCTAAAAATGGAAACTATTAACAAAAATGTTCAGACATCAGTGTAGAATCGAGAGCAAAACTTTAAGTTATATCGGCCGAAAAACAAACACAGATCACATTTTTCGGTGTCACCCTACACTTCTCACGGTCGACCTGATGCCGTGCTCGTGACTATCCTTATCTAGTCGTGTCGAGCTGATCCTGGTCGAGTCCTGTCTAACCCAAGCTGGGGCGTTAACAAGCCAACCTACGCCTGCCTAACTAGGAAGTAAAGCAGCATTTGCATAACCGTTGGTAGTTTCTGGGAAAACAGGACTACAATATCGGAACGCTTCCACAAGACCCTTGTTCGCGCTGCTTAACACTCGTATGATATACTTATTATTGTATTGTAATAAGGGAACTATAAAACAAGAACTAGAAATGGAGCATGCTGGGAACATATGCGGCGAAGGTTTTACGAACGATTTACGGAGTTGAGTCAGACTCAGACCGCAAAATACCAAGACTTTGGGAGTAAAAAATAGTCCAAAAGAGCTGACCATTTTTTACTAACACTTCGGTTTTGTTTATCTATTCTAATATCCAGACAACGCAAACAAAGGCATTCTAAAAACTCCTATTGTGATTTCTATTATTTGAGTCTAATGGTTCTTTCTAAGGAACAGTAATGATCATGCGCCGCTGCAACCTAGATCGACCACGTGCACGGTCCAACTGCTAAGAAAGGTCAGTCGCCTCGCTGCCCGCTCACGATGTCCTTCCCATTCCCACAGTCACGACCTATTTACAGTTCCAATATTGTTAACGAGCTCTGGGAATTCGAGTCGTGATATTTGAACATCGGCTATTTTAAACAAAATAACGCTCGCCTGGAATCGATTAAGGTCGCTCGCGTTATAATGAGATGGCACTTAATGTAGAAAGGAATTTGCGAATTCGTCACTCGAGGTGACAGGTTCATTGAAGTGTCACAGTAACTGGCAGTGCGTGACGAAACACTGTGCGTCTGACGGGCCCGTGCATAATCCACAAACTGCTCCTCGCTTCGCTTTGATAGCGATCGCAAAAAGGATATAACGGCACCCACAAACGCATCATTGGAACTTGTATTCGATTTCTTTGCACTTCTTCAATGTTTTGATTAAAAGCTATTTAACCAAATACTTTTTTGTGAACATTAAAGTAACATTAACATACCTACCTACTCTAACCCAAAGCAGTTCATATTTTTTCCGAATAGGTATACTGTTACGTACTCAGAGGATTCAAAATTCAATAGGTACCGTTTTTGACTTTGTCAAAATGGGATGAGTTAAAAAAAAATAATGACCATTTTTTTTAGCTAGTGCTGGTATATAATACAACTGTTTATAAGAAATGCAGTTTCATCTTTCATTTAAATTATCGGTCCTACATGTTTTCCAATTTACATAACGGACTTTTAAATGGAAGCTGGAAGCAAGAAAGCATAAAACAGTATGTATACCTACTTTGTAACTCAATGTAACGATTACGGGTTGTCGGCGAGCAGTTTTTAGCATCTAAGAGTTTTCTGAACTTGGAGATGGAA
Source organism: Pandemis corylana (assembly GCA_949127965.1). NCBI lineage: Eukaryota > Metazoa > Arthropoda > Insecta > Lepidoptera > Tortricidae > Pandemis > Pandemis corylana. Next base: position 12,385,598 of record OX421851.1, on the reverse strand, counting down.
TGTTGTCCCTGCGGTGCAAGGCCGTAGCCTGTCTTTAGCGAATAAATTGCCTCCCGATGAACAGGCTTCGCCGTATAGTTTCTACGCGAGCTAAGCTAATAGCTGAATACTATTAGCTGGGATAGGTGGTTATTTAGATAAATCGCGTTTATAGATCCAGTAGAACGAGTTCGTAACTGCCGACTGTCACACGGTTTGGACATCCTCAATTACAAGGTTCCTGGGGAAATTCAATTACACTGCGTTTTAGTGAAATGCTACCATAATAATTACTAATACCGTACCATGGACCATAATAAAATTCAGGACGTACGTAAATACCTACGTAATGTACCACGTACATGCGTTAGGTAGTTATATAAGTCTTCATAATAAATGAGTGACGTTTTAATGCTTTTAATTTTCATTTCAGATCCCTAGGTCTCCAACTAGCATCTTTTGAAACAAAGGAAAAAGCGGACTCTATAACAACGTACCTTACAAACGCAGGTAAGTGATCATAACTAAAATGGGTAAGCCTAATTTATCAGTATTCTTCATTGAATCAGTGGAATGATTTGATAATTTAATGTGTTAAATATTTCAGGATACAACAAGTATGACTTTTGGACGTCGGGCAACAACTTGGGCACTGATATGTACCTGTGGATGAGCACGGGGCTGCCTTTCAACGCCACCTTCAACTACATGCGGCGAGTCGCCATGGACGCGCCCGCCCAACACGCAGACGACAGCATCGACCCTCTTGACGTGCCCCAGGGCAGCACCGCACCCCAGCGCACCGCCAGACATGGGTACGTACAAAGCGAACGACTATAATAATTGCACATCATTGATATATTTGATCCTAAAACATGTGCAGAATTACTTATAATTATTAGTTGGTTTTCCAGAACCGAGCATGTGATGACCAACGGTTGCGTGGCCCTCAAGGCGCCAACCTTCCACTGGGAGCCCCAGCACTGCGGCGAGATCAAGGACTTTATCTGCGAGCAGACGCGCTGCTACTACTACAACTACGGCTCCATCCCCGTGTCCTCGGCGCAGGGGTAATGCCAGGTGAGATGCCAGCCGTCTCCGGAGGCCCACTCCCCGACCAGCCGCGCGCAATCATAGTCCCGGGTATATGTACAAGCTTAGCATCCCAGAGCATAATCATACTACGTCAACAAGACGACGTCTTTTACTCTTAACTGGGTTAGTTTTTAGAACATAGAAGTATAGTTGTGAGTGTGCTAACACGGAAATCTTGTCCAAGAGGTTCGACCATGGTGGTCGAAGCGCGCGGGCCCGCGGGACACGGCCTCTGCGCCAACCCAACCACCAAACAAGAGCCCTACACCCAACATAAACTATTTGGTTTACAAACGTTTCATATTTCTTGGCTAAATAAAACTTTTCAAAATTTATAACAATTATTTGGTGGGTGGGTGATGGGGGCTTTGCTTGGTATCTCTTGTTCAAGTGATACACGAAGATATGTTTACTTGAAAATTAGATTAATATAATGTACTAACCATAATTTTTTCCTTTTATTGGTGTTAAATATTATAGCCTTATAATATTTGTGGTAAACCTATCAATTCTGCACTTGATTGGCAACGCCTCAACTGAAACCGTTCCGTATTATTTTTATGGAACTCCATAGTAATGCACACTCGGTATTGTAACAGCATCGCCTCGCGTTTGCACAAGCTCGGCAACTCGCTGTTATCGCGCTGAGTCAAGCCGCCGGTCAACGGTGATCATCTGATCATACCGCGTTGCCTTAAAATTATACTTATAATTACGTTCGTTGACTTTGACCGCTAGCCATAAACCAGCCACTGACTAACCGTAAGCTAACGTCACCCGAAGGGAGGCGCGCTTACACATTGGAGGTGTCGAGCCGCTTTCATGGTTTTTTTTACTGGATTCCTTTTGGTTGAGGACTGGTTGGCGGTGATTCAATGAAGAGAGGTGATGCCATCCGGTACCGCGCTGATATGTTTGCTATGTATAAATTATCCTTTTGGAATTGGCCATTTCTGTTTATTCTATTTTACGTCACAAAATACCACAGTGTGACATTTCATTATCTTCGTAGTCCCTCGTGAGTGCACCACGCAAATTTGAACCGTCCGAATATTATGATCGTGTTTACGTTCGCGTGGTGTCGCTGTTGAACAGCGGGTAATACGAGGGGCGGCGTCTGTTTGTCCGGCAGGAAGCCGCTATCGCTGACGACCACGACGACGGCGCACCCGCTCACCTCGTCGTCGCCGCCACCGCCGCGCTCCGAGCACCTGCCCACCCACTTCACTCTTAACGACCTCATCGGCAAGCTTCGCCCGTCTTCGCTCGACGGCCTCCAGTCACCGCACCTTAAGACAGGCGCGATCCTAAAGTCACCGCCTCAAATTGATTCCCACTATTCGCGGGCTTCAGACGCGCACTCGCATGATCACGAACAGGAGCAGAAGGAGGAGCCGACTCAGGGTCCGTATGAGGATGACGATGGCATGCAGGGCGACGACCCCACGGCGTACCTGACGCAGGAGGCACAGGACGCGCCCGCCGACGAGGCGTCCACTGCCGAGCCCGACGCCACCGAGCACTCCGTCCATGCCAGCGGCATGCTGGCACCGCCCGCCTATTAGCGTTCGACTCGGCGCACGTTTTAACTTGTATTTAAATTTTAATGACGATCAGATAACTTTTCTACAAAAAGTATTATTCCATTTTATTGTATCGTGACTTTAACTTACGATAGAGCTTTCTGTGGGTGCTGATTCGCCTAAAACAGTCGTGTTGATGGGGTTTTCTTTTTAGAACATCATCGCCAAACGACGTTAGGGACTAGGGTTTTACGGGACTATTTATTCTCGTGAAGGTGCTGGCGACTCGCTGGACGCGACTTGCCTCCGTCTTCGGGAATGTTGAATATCACAAAATGAGTATTCCACGAATGAGTACCTAGACTTCTACGTTAATTAAGTAGGTATATCAGATCTCTGGTGATTTCATTAAACCGTAACATGTATTAATTTAATTAAGCTAAAAATCGGATAATTTGTCTGGACATATCATTCGACATAGAATTAAGATAGTGTTTATATCGTGACGTACCTAGTTAAGTATTCTAAGTTGAAACTCAAGAATTTAAAGAATAGTGATGTAACAAAGTTAAAATAAAGGTTAAACTTTGTACGACGATTTTTTTTATATTATTTCAAACATCCACGTCATAAAGTTTCACGATCCTTAGCAGCGCTCCCAGTACGAGAAATTACGGTAACACTTTTAAATTGGTAAGTATTCACAATTGACCATACATAACGAAAATATTGTGATTAATCTTAGCCAACCTGTACATAATTTGCCCCTCGTTAAACGAAAAAAAAAAAGTTAAAACTCACCAGCCGTTGACGACGCCTTCAACGTTGAGCATAGGAACGATCTTGAAGACAAACTTGTAGCGCAAAGCATTCGCGGTATCTGAATCGCCGAGTAGACAGCCCAGAGTGCCGTCCATCACCCAGGACGCGTTGCTCTCTCCAGGATGTACGCGAGCCGTCAGAAATATTATTTCACGGTCCTGCAATGGTGAACAATGAATAAGTTTTTTGAATGCGCTGTTTTAGCTATACAAATGTACATTAAATATTTCAACAAACAAGTAAAAACAAAGGACCGCAAGCGCATCGTGGCGTCTCCATGAAATTGTCTTCCGCAAAAATTATGACTAGCTACGTGATGTTTGTGTGATCACAGCAAGTAGGTAAACACCACGTCACGCCATCACCTCGGCAAAGCCTTTGCAATAAAGCTAGTTAGCAACAGAAGAGGCCAAAAGCAGTAATAGTCGTAGTAGTTGGTAATTTGTGTGAACACAAAAACTATTGGATAACGTCTCTTTCAATGAATTCAACCAGTTAAATGACGAGAGTACTACTGGAAATGCATTCTAAACGAGACCAAGAATATCATGATCCAACTGACCACGATTGGATTGGTAGGCGTGTCCTCAGCAGACACCGTGAGAAGCGGCACTTCGTTGCTATTCAACGAATAGCAGAGCGGTTCCGCGCGGAGATAAGCGTTGGGCGGCATTTGCAAACTCCACTGCCAAATCTTGGTCTGTGTATTTGAAAAAAAGTAAGTAAGTAATAATAAACTGTCATCAATTTGAAGTGGACTCGCTGACACGGTTTAAACTGGCACATATCAAATAGACTTGGCACCAGAAGGAATTATACTTTATTTTGCATTGTTACCCCAGTGACAGCCATCTAATAATTACTTATTTATTATTTGGCGGTAAAGATGAGCTGTAGAAATAACTGGTGAAAGAGATTAACAGCAACGCATTAAAAACATAAATCCGACGAAGTCAATTAAATACTAAAAAGAATTATAAAAACATGATTTTAGTACTTACCATCATCATAGAATAGGTGAACGGGAAGTGGTAGGCGAGGTAGCACACGTCGTTGGTGTGTGGGAAGTCTATGTTAAACGTGACTGTCAGATAGCATTTGTTATGACTCTTCTGGTTCGCGTAATGGTAACTGTTGCGATAATAGCAGATATCAGAACCGGCTCTAACCCATCCTGAAATTGGAAAATTGTAGTTAACGTTTCACCATATTATGAAATCTATCTGCCTGCTTCTTACAGATTGGCAGCTGCGAGTATTAAGTTACGATATTTGGATTACAATGTTTATTTAGATGCACTCACCTGCTCTTCCCAATACTGCTTCCTTAACTGAATACATGACTGGTTTCATACCGAAGTTAAATTGACTGTCAGACTTTTCACAGTTCACAATGTTGAAGATGTATGGACGCCCTTGTTGCATGTTGCGCACTTCGAAGTAGAACCACTGATGTCTCTTCGTTGAATTCACATCAGGCATAAGTATTAGCTCGTACTCTCTAGGACCTATCTGAAATGGGTAGCAATGTAAACAAAATATGTCAGAAACATGAAACATACAATCGTAATCTTTTCTATCGTAATTACCTGAATAGCTTTTCTTAGATTACCAGATTCAAATCTGGATTCAAAAGTCAGCCTTGATGCAAAGCTGTTTAATTTTGTTAGCTCCTGCTCGTCGTGATTCGATAGAAATAAGCTCTCCGAACTACAAGTAAAAAGTAAACAAAGAAAAACTTTCAATTCAACACGATGCTACAAATTGGCTATTACTGAAAATTACATTTTTGATCCAAGCTTTTTTGCTGACGTTAATTTTGTATGCATCAAATTAACATTAATCTAACATTTGAATGTGGGTCAAAATATAATTGCTAATTTGAAGCAAACAAATTACATATGTAAAATAGTAATGAAATCTTGTTAAAATATACCTTTTTTGTGCAGTAGCATCCGTAGAGGCATTGCCAGAATTTAGCTGATCTAAATCGTACACGACTTCATTCATGTATGCTTCTGGGTTTATTGCTCTATCTACGCAAGATAGCAGTTTGATCCTAGACAATAAAATACTTATATACTTAGACAAATTGAAGACCTTACAACTATGTGTTATGGGAATTTACAAATTTGATAAAATTAGTTGATCATATTCGTTCCCAATAACAATATTATAGCAATAACTTGCTCAATTGAAGCATACCTACTTATTAGTTACTGAAGCAGATAACAATTAGTTATTTTATGTAACGATATTTTACCTGCAAGCAGTTCGTTCCATCTTATTTAAGGGTTCAGGTTGATTGAGACCCTGCCCCCCCATCATATCAGGGTAGGCTACTTTTACGAACGGCACTACACTCTTCACTCGTGACGATATCGTGCAATACACTGAAGCGAAAGAGCTGTACTTTGAAATGTCTTTATGTATTTTGAGGGATGAGCAAGACGTGGTAGCTGAAAGGTGAAAATAATAAAATATTTACTTAAATTAGATATTAAATAATTGCCCAGCTTTGATTCGGACTCAATTGGCGTAAACAGCGAAACAAAAATTGTAAGAGTAAAAATTGTCCCTCTTAATAGTAATTTAAACTGTATTGATCCACAAATATCATATTTATTATTTCAATACTCACAAGTAGTTTCATGAATTTTGTGATGTCCTTGCAGTAACGGAGAGACACCCAATAAACTATCAAAATCTGTACTTCCTAAAGTAGCTAGTGATAAGTTGAGTGGAGATGTTAAGCTGTTCCTGTTCCCACCCGCCTGCGACAAGAAGTCTTCCAAGATTGACCCTCGGGAATTGGAACGGCTCTTCACTAATTTAATTTGTTTGTTGTAAGATCCAAACTCCTTAAAATATACAAAATATCTGCAAAAGAATAGGTCGTAACGTAAATGCATTACTTATTGCCACGATTTTTTTTACAGGCGTCTTTAACTTATACCTTTTTAAGTCTTCTAAGTCTCTCTCATTAGGATTGATCCATAGGGAACTTTGCATGCTATCACCGCCTTTCATAGTGTGTACTTTATTATCGCTATCGTCAGGTGTTGTTTCTACCTTTTCGGTGTCATCGAAATCAACATCTGGGAACTCATCGATACCTTCTAGGTCTAAGTCGGGCCCATCATCGTCATCATCTGAATTAACTGTCTTTGAATCTGAATTCGCCCCATCCTCATCGTCTTCGTGGCAGGGCCACGCTGCATTTGTGCCTGGAAATTTAAAAAAACACCGTCAAAAATACAATTTAACAAAGGGAACTTTATACTGGGTGCATTTGGTAAAATTACGGTTTTTTTAAAGTGTTGAAATATTTTAAAATTTTAATAGTATACGAGCACAACCACTCGCAGCTTTGAGTCGGATGGAAAAAACATTCCTTGCAGACAAAGAAAATAGGACTTCGTATTTTAGAGTAAACCTTACCTTTGAGTATAGGATTAAGATTGAAGGTCGCGGGGCTGCAGGCAGGCACAGGCAGGGCTTGGTGCTTGAGGCACAGTGTGATCACTGAGCAGACGCGAGCCAGCAACCCGTCGAACTCTGGCTCGTCAGGACAATGTGAGCAGAAGCGGTGCAGCGTCTGAACGTGCTTCTTCGTGCACAAAGCCCGACGACCAGCCTCTGAAGTATTTACGATTAACAATTATTAGATTTGGATATTGGATCGTGCTGAGCTTTTGATCCATTTATTTCAAGAAGACATTTAATATTTGCTACTGGATATAAACAAAGAGCGTATAGTTTATTTTTAAGAAATCACTGAGATAGGTACGTAATATATTTATTGTTCTTTACGACGTACTTGATAATATAATTTTATTGAGCGTAAAAGATGCTAGTGACATGCATCTAATTAGACAATTGTGCGTTTGCACTAAACAAGTTAATGTTGGTGAAACATAAAAAAAAAATGTTTGTTACGTACTTATATTGCACAAGTGCTGCAAGGTCTGTAGGACGTGGGCGCATATCTTGAGCCTCATGCGACCCTCATAGCGGTCCCAGCGGTCGAACACCCTGAGGAGCACGCTACAGAGGCCTGTCTTCACGATCTGCATGCAGCACACCTCTGTGTGAGTTACGCACGTGTGACTCAACTTGCAATACACATGACGCATTCGACATGCAAACGATAACTATAAACTATAACCATTCAAGTGTAGTATTGAAATGAACCGATATTATCATGCGAATTGATCCGGTGACATTCCATACATTGTGTTTTTTACGCAGATTGATATTGTTGTACCTAGCGTATCTAATGATGTTGTATAATTAGAGCGTTTGATTCAGTTCTTTAGTCACATTGTGATCATATTTTCGATCAATCTAATAATATTGTAAATAATAAAATAAATGAAGACTCAACTGTTTTTGCTGAAGTAGTCGATGGCATCGAGGCACAGACGCAGTCGCGCAGTTGGGATGAAGCCCAGACTTACGAGTACCCGCTCGTACGTACCTATAATTCCATCTCGAATAAGGATAGACGTAGTTACAGCTGAAATAGAAAAAAAATGCTTTATATGCAATAGGCACTCAATCAATGTGAGCATTAAAAATACAAACTTACGATTTTTGCCTAGTTGTTTCATTATCACTAGAAGCGGAAAAATAAGCTTGTTGTCTGTAAAATGTCCTTTTAATACGAGATGCATTGTTCTTACGCAGCCAAGCATTCTGACCTTCATTGCAAATTTGGGATCTGAAAAATTCAGAGTAGGTATAGATTAAAAATCTAAAGTGATTGATCGAATCAGGCGTTACTTAATCTGAAGTGTAACTACGCTGGAGCGATCTGAAGTTGTACCGTCCAAATACCTAATCGTTCAAAACGAAAAAGAACAAGAGTGCAAAAAATCATATTATAATTATGTTCCTAATGCAAAACAACAAATCAAATACTATTTATGTTATTCTGTACAGTCGTTTTCAGTTATTAATTATTAGGTATCTAAAGCTAACAGTACTTAATTAAAGGCAGAGAAGGATAAAGAGGATAGGATGTTGATGGCGTGTAACCTCTGGAAGCAAGCGGAGCAAGGATCCAGACGAGGTCTTGCAGCACAAGTTCCGTCCCGGCGTGGCGGTCGCGCTTGTCGTGCATCACACCGATCACCTTCCGAATGATCACTTGGGTGCCTTTAATTGATATAAACTCATATGCGCACAGCTGCCGCGCCTGGTTGTTCGCTGTAAGCAACATCACGCATCAGAGCGCGTACCTTTCGGTGACAGCGAGGCGAGGATCCACACAAGGTCCTGAAGCATAAGCTCAGTGCCGACGCTGCCGTCCCGTCTGCTATGTGTAGTAACCAGTGTGCGGATCACCGCCTGCGTGCCGTTTATCGCTATGAAATGCTGGGCGCACTGCGTCTTCGCTACGTTGTTTGCTGAAATTATCACCGCTTTTCTTATCAGAGATCCCGCATAACATTAAAGCAAAAATACAATGATTCCGTCGAAAGTAGATCAAAGAAGCCAAAAACTGTTATTGGATTAGCCTGGAGCGTTCGAGCTACTCATAAACATCGTACAATAATAAAAGACATTACGTGTACGTGCGCATGTTAATCTCGTAAAACACAGTGCGGGGACATTTGAAATAACAATCGCTTCATTATTCTGTTATCTTATTGCATTGTCAAGACTTCAATTTGTATATCTACAGTGCACAGTGTAAAGCAATGTCTATGTGAACTCGTCTTAAATGTCAGTTGGCTGGACCACTGTTGTAGTGAGCATGTTACCACAATGCAAACATACCTACACTATAGATACCTTAATAGATTGGTGTAAATATAAGTGCTGCATTTCAATAAACACAGTGCAATCCAAAAGTGCTGGTGTGCCCATCGCTTTATTTCGACTTAAGTAATATCGAACAAGCTATAGAAAAATGTGCCCTTAATATATATCCTGCGCACTATTATACATAAATCTTATAACAGAATCACTTCGTTGAAATTAATATGAAAATATGTTCTATGAGCTCTTGCAATACTTCCCGTTACATTTTTTATTTTTCCACATAAGTATATAATCACATGTCATGTACATTGTCAAAACGAATATATTGCAAAGTTTAATAAAAAAATATATTTTTGTTTATTAAACTGAAAATAAAGCTTCAACTAACTTAACACCAAAAATTCAATTGATTAGAACATTTAGTAAGATTGAACCTACACTGAACAGACACTATGAAATCAAGAGATCTTTTATTTCTGTCCAATGTTGCTTTGTCAGTTTACAGCCATACCTTTAGACATTTGTATAACTAAACACACATGCTTTGACAAATCGTTATGACTGTACAGTCTGTGTTAGAAAGCTATTAACTCGCGACAAAGCTGCGCACATACCCTTTTTGACCGTCGGGTCTTTATTCTCTTTGCCCGTCTTTTTGCCCTCCTTCTTCTTTTGCCCTGGTGCCTCAGTGCCCACTATTGCATTAATAATTTTATAAAACCATTTATTGATATCACAATTGAATTAAAATTTATGGTTACTGTCGTCAAATTAATTAAAATATTATTTACCTGAGCATTTTTTTCCTTTTCCTTGTTTTAAACATAACGCTTCCCGTAATATTGATGTTATGTAGGTAGATGTGGGCGAGTCCCTTGAGTTCTGTAATACAATTTTTATTATTAATGAAAATTAACCTAATATGCCTACATAGTAGTGCTCTTGTAATCATTTCAATCATATGAACATATCACCTCCAAAATAGACAGTAACATTTGTAGGGCCCCGGTTTGCTTGTTCCATAACTTATCCAGTGTTGTTTGGCGTACATGTTTATCTGTAACAATCAATAATAAATAAACAAAAGACAATCCCTGATCTAAAAAATGGCGAACCTAAACGAAAACTTAATTCCACTTTGATGCTATTTTAAATTCGGCCCTCGTTAGTATGACTACTTATGTTTTAAGAGAAAATATGCACTTTTATCAAAGACGGTCCTCAAATGCAGTTGCAGGAAGAGAACGACCTCGCGTCGGCGCGATGACCGCGCGACGCCGCGGCCCGCGCTTCCGTGAGGAGCGGACGACGTGCTTTGTTCTGCTGTCGCAACTGGAGCGCCCCGGAGGCCGTCTAGTGGTCTTTCCAACACTCGACGATCTAAAATTATCTTCATAAATACCGATAGGTACGTACACTGTAATTGCTCTATAAGCCACCGTCAACAAAGTCGCTGCGCGCGAGTTGCCCATTGACGAGTTTTAATAACGCATGCCAAATTATACGTTCCGAATCGTTTGGAGGTGGCCCTCAATTAATATTTTAGTCGAGGATTTCAAAAGGAAGTAGGTACATGATGTAATTACAGCTCTAAGTCTAGAAATCCTAGACATATTTCAATACTAGTCTCTTTTTTGCCTATCAGTTTTTAGGGTTCCGTACCTCAAAAGGAAAAAACGGAACCCTTATAGGATCACTTTGTTGTCCGTCTGTCCGTCTGTCAAGACCCTTTTTCTCAGGAACGCGTGGAGGTATCAAGCTGAAATTTATATCAATTACTCAGGTCTACTGTCCCTTGAAGCTGTGAAAAAATCAAACTTCTAAGCCAACGCAATCAAAAGATACAGCCGTTTATGCCGCAAATTTCCGCAAATTTTCAACTCTCAAGGGAATCAAAACCTACAAGGTACTTCCCGTGAACGCAGAATCTTGAAATTTGGTATGAAGGTAGGTCTTATAGCACAGATTAAAGAATAATTGCGAAAACCGTAAATGTGTATGTATGTCTGTATATAGCAGTGACCAATATAAAGTAACCCCACACTGCGTACATTTTGCTTTGGAGCAGGGCTCTGCTTACACTGGTTTTAGATATTTATAGATAATGATACGGAACCCTCGGTGCGCGAGTCCGACTCGCACTTGACCGGTTTTTTTAAAGGTGATCTTGATCATATAAATTTGGCAACTACCTAGGTGTCAAAACAAAATACATAAGTGCCTAATAAAATACATTTACAAAGTAAAAACGACTGCAATCGATTCATGACATGTAAATAAATAAACAGTTAATAAAACTATCAAGCCCGATTGCACCTTAAATTTATCAATTGTGGACACGCCAAGCATCACGGAAGCGTGGATAAATCAGTCCAAGTACATAGTTGTTTATGTTCGGGCGAATAATGCAGTAAATGGCCTAGTAGCGACAATGGCAGGCCGTCTCGGACGCGGCGCTGGCGCCGTGCCACCGGGGACCGCGCGTCCCCGCGTCATCGCGAAATAGAACCAACTCCAAAATACTTCTTTAAAAATGCTGACGCCATAGTAACAGATCGCGGGTATCCAGAATGTAAACGATGATTGTGATATTAAGTTCTACTTTAACTATAGATGTGAACAACTACGAAAAAGAACGTCAGTAATTTTTTTGGTTTCCTACACTTCTACTACCTACACCTAATAATACTTTAAACAGGAAAGATTTGACTGTTTGTTGGTTTGCATTGAATAGGTTCCAAAACTACTGGACCGATTTAAAAAATTCTTTCACCATTACAATCCTACATTATTCCTCATGAACACAGGCTAAAATTAATTCTGCGTGGACGAAGTAGCGGGCAACAGCTAATTGTTAAATAAATTACCGACCGACCGATTAATAAAAATATTTTTCAGCCAGACTCATATTGGCAATTATTATAAAATCGGTGGCGTGAATCCACGTTCCGTGTTTATTACTAAACTAGCCTTCCGTCCGCAGCTTCGCCCGCGATAAATTAATTTTCCCGTAGGAATAGGCAGTTTCCCGCGGTAAAAAGTAGCCTATGTCACTCAGTGATAATGTAGTTTTCTAACGGCAAAAGAATTTTTAAAATCGGTCCAGTAGTTTCGGAGCCTATTCAATGCAAACAAACAAACAATCAAATTTTTCCTCTTTATAATATTAGTATAGATTATTTGTAATAAGCTGTTGATATTGGATCCAGTCAATATATTTTTTTAGTCAGTATACCATATCAAAAGTCTATAGAAATTCAATCTAAGACAAACCACATTGCATAACAAGCATTGATCTGCGCGTGAAGTACGGATTTCAATTTCGAATATATTAAGTACAACAAACTAAAAACTTCGCGTGTAACCTTGGTAGTGTGGGACGCACTAGATTAAAGGGGAACTGATATACATCATTGCTATACACCATCACAGTGGTAGAAATCGTTGTCATAACACTCATTACGATGACAGCAGACGTTGCCAACAACGAAACCGAAACATGTTCTTGTTAGAAGATGCCAAATAAACTAAATGAAATCAGATTGGCGGTGATAACCAGCATAATAACAAAATGCCAGTAAACCTCAAGGGCGTATGCAATCTTAATTTACAGTTGACATTATTCCAATACGACTTCTTTCGAATTCTTTGGAAGTCACCTTATCCTTATTTATGTGAAGACGGAAGAAAATCCATGCCCTTTTAAATTATGCGATACATTAATTTCGTACATTCATGTTATTGAGATTAAAAGCTGTAAACAAATTTCATTAAATGTTAAGCACCTATATTAAAAACTGGTGCAGTCACAAACACCTTTAACAGGCCATTTACGCGTCTTGTTATGTAGAGGAAAAGTTAACAGAATGGTTAGTTACGAGTGTTGGTAAAACTGTATCTTCAATGCAACATTTATACTACATTATATATATCATTATTACTATATTATTACTTTTCGGATTTTCCTGTGTTATAATTTTCACTGACATTTAGAAATTCAACATTTATAAATTTAACTCAAACAAAATATATCAGTTCTTACCAACTATAACGAAATTTCACTATCTATATAAATATTATCTGATTTATTGCATCGATTATTATCGGGAGCAGATGCGAGTTAACCCTTACGTCATTAGTTTGTTCAGTACTAAGGTTTTTATCAATACCTCTTGACAGTTTTATTGCGTGTCTCCATAGAGAGATTGTCAACTAGCAAAAATGCCAATCACACAGCACATTAATTCTTGACATTTGGCTTCCATTCAACAATTATCTATATTCGTTATTAAAATACCTGTAGGTTATCGCATGCCCGCCCATACCTATCGGAAATGAGATTAATTGCTTTTATACAATAAACACTTTTATTAACAACTAACGAGAAAATATTTTACCGGTATGACTTCCTGTCCAAAAAGATACATTATTGTAATTGTCTAAACTGGTTATTTTGGTACGCACAAAGTCGACAGACTAGCTGATTTACATTGCTGTTTAATGAACATTGAAACAATCCTATGTTTTTTCTATCAAATTAAAGCAAAAACAAAAACTACCTAATTTACATTTGATTTACAATTGAAAATACTTCAAGTTATTGATCCGTTATTTTGCTACGTGCATATCACAATTGAATAACTTTACTTTAATAAGTAAATAATAAGTCAAGTCGATTGTGGGGAGTGTCACAGTAGACATCCGCGATATAGTGAAGTCGTCGTGAAAAAAAGTAGTGGAAAAGTGGAAAGTGGTTAGGTTTGGGGGGGGGGGGGGGTTTCGCGCGGCAACTGCGCGGCGCCCCGCGCGTCCCGCTGACGTCCTTATTCTGTCGGCATCCTAATAAAATTCTGGTTGAAGTACCAAGCGTGTGTGAAATTGTCATGATTAGCAGTCCTGTCGAAATTTATCAGGTTTTGTGTAGTAATCAAAGATAAATGTTACCATATAAAACTCATTCTACTCAACTCAACTACTCATTTAAGCGGTCAGTCTATACAAGGTTTTAAAATTGTTCCGGAATATTTCAGCGTTGGTTAGTTTGCCCTAAAATGTTTTTTAGGACTTTGAATCATAGTTGATAAATGTTATCATACATTGATCGATGTTCAAAGTGAACTGCGTCAAGAGCAGGACTAAATTTCGAATAAAAATGTCAATGAAAAATCTTTGTAGGGGTGTTCTGTCGAAATAACCCAAACACCTGTTTAAATATTCCGGAAAAATTCTGAAAGACCTTGTATTTCGATTCAGTCAAGTTTTGTTCAGAAACAGGCGTCGGTTTAGGAACTTGTGGGTAACATTTTGGGGAACCGGACTTTAATATAAATGCTGGAACAGCAAACACAATAGCATTTCTTACTAGTAGGTACAGCAAAGGTTCAGTTTAACTCAACGGGAATGTGCACATGGACAGTATGCAGAATCTAGCAGAACGAAGTTCTTGAACACTTATTGGCTGCTACGAGTACATCGGTAATAAAATCACTTCCTTTATGTAGTGTACCGAGTCCAACACCATTGCCTTGTGGAATGGTGCCGGCCGCCAGGACACCACCATTTGACCACAGTGCAGTGTCAAGGCCCGCCTTGATTTATAGCGCAACAGAAATAGAACGCCGCACGTGGCTATAAATATCTTTGATTGCTTAGATGTTCATATGCTTCATAACACTTTCGTATCCCCCATTCAGACGGGAAGTGGTAAATATTAACGATAATTTGCTACATGATTTGACTAAAATTTATGAAAATGGATTATTAGCTATTTTTAGGAGATTTATTTATTTATTTATTTATTTATTTATTCAATAAAAAATTACAGCATTACAGTCGAAACCAACGCGCTATAAAATTCAAAAAATATAATAAATATTATTTAGGCGACGAAACGTTGTGGCTCCGCTGCGTCGTCATCTCCGGTGTTGGATTCGGTAGGTTGCCCCGGAACCGACGAAATACGACACCCTTCGGCCAGAAGTCAGCGCACGCCAGAATGACGCGAAGATGACGGCAATGCGGGAGGAAAAAGCGAACTCAATATCTAAACAGTCAAAAAGCACTGCTGCTGACATTGAGCATAGATTTATTCTAAGAAGGCACTAATTACCACTTAGGGGAAACCGTTAAACGTTCTGTTTCAATGTACCAGTAGGTGAAGTTAGGCCCGAATTGCAAACCCACACTGTGTAGCTTGCACATTTTTTTGCAAAACCTGGCACACGTATGTCAAGCATTAAACAAGACACAAGAGAGCAAGCTATTAGCACAAAAATGTGTAAGCTACAGGCGTGTGTGTTCTCGGCCCTAAGGAATATTCACTAAAGTACTAGTTGTTCATTTCCTAATCTTGTTTAATTCTTCATAGCCGCGGGCATATGCGTAATAATAATGTTTGTGTTGTTATCAACACCCGTCCTTAAATATTGGTACTAAATTCGTATTACGTTAGTACAAAAACCAGATTGTGTGTCGGCGGCTAATAACTGCAGCAATATAGGCGCCGTGACTAATCAAATCGTCTTTTATTGGGGTGATGGGCGAGTGATAAAAAGTTGGGTTGGGAAGTGCTGCCGGCTGGCACTGTCGGTACGATTGCGATAAATAAACACAATAATGAACTCCCCTCCGATATAAAGGAATAAATTAATGGTAACACTTGGTGTAGCAGGCACGGGTCGGCGTTTTGGACGAGGGCCCGCTGCACCAAAACTTGAAGTATAGAGCCTCGGCACGCGATGTAGCTGCAGTAGCGACACCTGAATGCGAGATATATTGCTGCTTGAAATATTACCTGTCGCCGTACTTTCAGTCTTTTAATTCTTTTAAAATGAGCTAACTTTTGAAGGTCACCTACAACAGAATGCTACTGTCTTCAGAATGTACGCCTCTTGAAGAAACCAAATTAAAATAAAGCTGCAGTTTATCAGCGATACGTTAGGTACACGATATGCTTACCATTAGTGTCATTCAAGTACCTAATATGTTATGCAGTATCTAGTATAGCACTACGCATTTCGTGATTTATTTATCTCAAAGTTTCGTTTTGATATCGTTGATAACTTACACTAAGGTTAACTTAACATACATTACGTGTATCGCTTTGGATCAGGACACGTGTTGGAATGCATTCGGGATCGATGGGCCGAGGACGTCGCGTCGCATCTTGCACGCATTCATGGCATTCACGCACGAATCGCACGCCACGCCAACCCTCTCATGTGTCTTACAAAATCATCAATTTAAACTTCTCACGCAACTAAAAAGGCAAGAATCCGAAGGGCGTTTGCTTTCTATTAATAGAAAACCGATTGTACTGAAATTAGAGCGTACCCTTTAAATTGGCTTTCCATGTTATACCTAACTCTGATCGAGCGATAATAAGCTGCGTGGAAGCTCGGAAAATTGCTGCAAACCGTGTGCCTCCGATCATAATAGTGTTGTTTGCTTTTATTCGATAATTTTAGGCACTTTGTATTTGTTCAATGATTCGTACAGGAATAATATTTTTCCAAGACGTTCATTTCAAGGAATTATTTACCATGGGATTCTATTGATATTTTATTTCCATTTGATTTAGTCATTTCCACGCATACTGCCAGAAACGCAAATTACCTGACGCAACATTGGTAGGTTTAGGTTATGTTAAGTTTTTATCGTCCCTACGTATTTTTCTGTGTCTAGAAATTGGTTGTAAATAAATGCGTATCAGGTACCTACTTTAAGTTTCTGGCACTATGCGTAGATTGCTTGGTCTGGTAATTTGAGCATCTGGTCATTTGCGAAATGAAATTCTGGTATTCTGCGTAGATGGTAAGACGCGAAAATAATTATGGTCATCTGAGTATCAGGTATCTGCGTTTCTGACAGTATGCGCCGAATTGCCTTTAGTGTCGTGCGTTGTTTAAGCTGATAGGGAAATCAGAGATATAAGTATCAAGAGCTTGCTGATTAGATGGAATTAGAATAAGTTAGCCCAGAATTAACAACGAAAAGTAACATATTCGAACCAGTTTTACGGACGGCTATTTGGGAGCATTGGCACGCATCTATCACAGCCGCACATTACGCAAACTCAGAAACAGTTGGCTTTGTTTGTTTCAGAAAACGTAGCTCAATTAGTAAAATCTTGTATTTGTGCTTTAGTGAGAGATGCCGTCAAAAAATCATGTTTGGCATGTGGCCAAAATGCAGTTGTTAGGAGTGCCCGCCATATATCACTGGGGAGTAATATACGTTTGCCGGTCTAGACAGTTACCACTATAAAGCCAATGTTAATGAAAGGGCCTGACCCCAAAGGTTAAAACAAATGTTCTACCTTTGTTTTTTTAACTTAGCTATCGAAATAACTGGCCAATGCATTGTTTTAAATGTTTCTCCGATTCCACATGATTTCATCTGTAATTAAAGATTCGAGCGAATGAGTTTAAATAAACCGATAAATTTTATTGTCTAGCAAACGTCTGAAGACTTGTTTATGATGACATTTATAGTTTAAAAACAAATTTATTGTAGATGACTGAGCCCGAGAGATGTAATTAGAGACGTGTTTTAGCAGTTTATTTTACAGTAAATATCATTTGCATAGTTATTGTGTGTGAGAACCGCATTCTGAGGGTACGTATCCATTGAAGCGTAAAGTGCAGTATCTTAACCAATCACATAGTTTAAATCCACGTTTCGCGTCATTCCTCTCGTAATGTGATACCTAATATAATGTGAAGCAAACGGCAACTTTACTAATCTTTACTTCTCTCCGCTTTAACAGAAACGACGATTTTGCTTAGTCTTTTTTATTATTGTATAATCGAATAAATAATTTATTTACCATCATACGGTTCCATGTCATTTCCACAGCAGACAATTTTCACTTAGTTACTACCATATAAAATGGTAAAACACTAACTTGCTCGACGATATTATAATACTAGTATTTGCAGGCTTTAGTTATTTAGTCCCCAAGAAACGGTGTCTAGACTAGTCCAAGACTGGCATTGCTGTTTGCTTCAAGGTAATAAATTATTTAACTGACCATTAGGTTAAACATAGCCGTTTATTATTTGTGAAACCGAAATCGAATCCTTGAGCAAATTTATAATTTAGTCACTGACGACATAGAACAAGAGCAGCTGATGGCACGTTGTATGCAAATCGGCGCATTTCGTTAATACCAGCGATGACGGTGGACGGGTTTATGATGAATATGATGATACAACTTCTGAATTTTATGACTGTCTTTATGCAGATTAAATACATGCGATGGTAAAGATAGCCATTACGTCGACCTTAAACAGCAGGGAAACAGTTGCTGTTTAGCTTAATAACGGCACAGCGATAGACGATCGGGGTTCGGAAACGTGTCAGTATTTGCATATCTAAGTTGATCGATAGTAGAATAAGTTCTTGGTTCAATACCAACCATTTTCAACAAGCTTAGGGGTGGTCACAATAGACTACTCCATAGTCTTGATAAATGCGGCACTAGGTTTTGCGATAAGCCTGTGAATACGAAGTATAGCATGCCTCAGCTATATTTTAGTGAACTTTCACAAAAAGTATTTAAACAGAATCTTAATCACATGCAATGCAGAGTGAATGCTGTTATTGCATTGGTGCAAAAGAAACGGTCACTTTTTAGGTGACCCATTACGCGTTCAGAATACAGATTTGCAGTAGACAAATGTAGTAGTAATTCACTTGAGAACGTAGGAAACTTCATCTGTTACTTGAAAGTTACGAGGTTGCATTTTGTTTGATTTATTAGTGACATCATTAAAATAAAAACCAAATCAATTCTCATCCGTTTATGCATTTGAAAATCGACAATCGCGGCATGCTAAGAAACCAAGTTTATGATTATGATTATGACCGAGGCCCCAGATAATTAAGCGTACCCAAGATGTATTATAATGTATTGATAATTATGATATGTTGAAGAATAGCTGTAAAAAAAAATTACAACAATCTATTTAGTAACTTACGCCTGCTATTCCGTAACTTTGTCTTCAACAACTAATGAGATTCTTATTCTCGATCGTCGAGCTGCCTAAACAAACCCTCTGATATTCACCCCTCTGTGTCAAACTACCCGATGCCAACTTACTTGACCTACTTCGTGAGTGTTGAATTGAAGCATCGAGTTTTCATAAAGAGAGTTGGAAGTTAAAGTAAACGAATGATTTAATAAACGACATTCATGTAGCAATGGTTGTCAGCGTTTCTGAAAAACCGTTAGCAACTCACATATACACAAACTGTGATTGTGTTTTATACTCTTTTCAAACAATCTTGTATGGTAAACGACTCATTATTACTGTTCCTGAATATAATTATAATACAATTGTTCCTATGTTCATTTATTCCTTATCCAATTACAGCTAAGTTATCTTATTCAATATTCCACTTAAAGATTCCAGAGAGAACCGTTTAACCTCTTGGTTGAAATCGTTGGACAACCGGCTTCACATCTATTATATCCATAATTTGCTATATATTATATAGCAAATTAATGAGCAAAGGAGAATCTTCGTAAGGCATCAGCATTAGATGCAAAACTTAACATTATAATAAGTAAGATAATATGTATAGACCCAGGAAACTATCTTTCTCTTATCATGCAGCAGCATTTGAACGTCAAATATAAAAAGTTTATTAAATAACTTTATGAGCTTCTGGTCAAACATTCAATTAGTTTGAATTTCTACCTGTTCTAAGAATGCGAGCTGAGGTATGCTTCATTGCAACGCAATGGAACATTTGGAAAAAACATGTAGATATTCAGGTGAATGCTCCAGTTTATCTCCACTTTCAAGGTTGCTTACTGTTCAGTAAATTACACACATTACACAAATTAGCACATTGCTCTTTAGGGTACAGAGTTGCCCCGCGAGACAAAATCAAAGTCCTATCAAAAAGGCTAGACACGGTGAGGCTCGTCGTGCTGGCTTAGATTGAAAGTCAAATCTCTCATGTGTAGTAAAAATCTAGAACTGAATGCTAAAGGAAGGAAGCAACGGGGGTTTTCTTTTATCGGATTAAATTTATTTCTATTTATGGCCGGTCGGCCAGTTCACAAACTGAAGGCATCATTGACGCCCTATACTCTGACATGCTAGAAGGATTTCGCCTTCAGTCCAAACCTCTTCGGCTGCTCCGCATCAGACTGTTCGCTCGGCCAGTACCTGGCCATTGAGTAGTGTGGTAAGCACTCACCATGCGACGTGAGCCGTGCGTTGATGCGAGCTGTGATGGCTCGCGCCGCCTCCGTGGAGTCCGGCGCTCGCTGCTGGTGCTGCCGCAGCCGTTCGAACAGGCAGTCCGCCGCCGTTTCGTCCGCCATGCGATGCGCTGCTGCACACGACAAGAACTAACATTTTAAAGAATCCTATATTTCACCCCTATCTATACGGACCCAGAGCCATCCACAATAGACAATTCTGTTGTTATAACGGCCGCAAGACTACCTGTTAAGTAATATACTTCGCTTTGGACCCCACTAGGACGAAATGTCACTTCATAATAAAGCGTCTGAATATTTTATTTTTATTGGCGTATAGGATTTGTAGTAGTGAGCGAGGAAGAAAAGTGTCACCCTAAATAAAAATGCAGACTTTAATCGTGTTCATGCAAAGTATTTCAAAATTAAACCATTTCTTTTCTTTGCATGTATGTAGGGAGGTCGACAAAATAAGTCGTTGACCGGATCCATTGGTATACCACCATAGGCCACAAGCTAGGGGATGGTTTAACACTAGGAAAGTATCCGAATCATGTAAACTTATAGTTTCGTTCTAGAACAATGGTTATGTGATCAAGTACTTTTGCTTGCTTTTTGTAGCGTAACAATACAAAACTGGGTTACCTTTATACAGATATTTTTGGTTCAGTGCGTGGGATGGGCGCACTAATGAGTTCGATAAGTGACTCAAATCCCACACGTGCATTAGTTCGATGCAGCGCGATAAAGAATCACCAAAGGAACCATAAACCAAACGTTGATAAAACATTATCGTTCCAAATAATTTAATTTCTACTTTAACAAAAATGTGAATCTGTGGCTCTGTTTAATAGGTGACTAGGAGTAACAATAAACTAATAAAAAATTGATTAAAGGTTGAAACGGTCACAGAAATATCGATCATTCGATCATAAGGTTTTAACATGCTTTCATTTTTAAACTTTACATGGAAAACTGGCTAATTTAATTTGGCAATTCTCATGTGCGGCACGAAGTAGGTATTTTATAGGATACTAAAAAATAGTTTGTTGTCCCCTATCCTATTCTCGATTACCTAGTTCCTTTGTGTATAATCATATTCAAAGTGAAGCCATTTTTTCGTAAATTCAATTAGAATGTAATTCAAGACTGCGTCCTCTACTAGCGGGTAGTTAATACAATTAACTTTGTTTATTCTGCTTATCTTGTTGACAGTGACATGTTGAACAAATAATTATATCAAAAGTAGATGAAGTAAATTAGAAAAGAATTTTCTGGCTTGGCTTTTGGCACTGATTTACAAGAAACAAGACAGGTGGATAACTATTTAACCTTGTATCTTTACATTGAGATATTTAAATTTATTTCTTATGTTGGGAATGATATAAGTGAACACACTTAATTTAATTTTGAAAATCCACATTGTGGACATATACAAATAAATACATGCCAGAAATCCTGAGTCAAAAACAACATTTTAATCTAGCTTCTTTTGACTAAAACATAAATTTCAGTAATATGGGGGTGAATGCAGGTCGAAACATAACAATGTGCTTGCATCGGCATCACTTAATCTCGGCGTATGGCTCGACGTAACAATCACGAAAGCAGCACAAAGTTATCAAGGAATTGTGTGTCACGTACGTGGCGTAGCGTGTGTGCGTTGTGTTTGTCCTTTGCTCAACGAATGTCGTGGCGGTCTAATTGTAAACAAGTAAACAATAAACAAAAAGTGTGTGAGCGGCGTCGCGTCGTGCTCCCCGCGGCGGTCGCCGGGCTACTGAAGCGTCGCTGAAAGGAAAACGCGCGGGGGCGGAAAATCTTTTCCTCCCGCGTACTCATTAATAAAAGTCCCCATGTTTTGATATCGAAATTACTGAGCTGTAGTGACGGATGGCTGCTTTATACCCGCGCGGTGTCGCTTTTACTGCATGCTATCAAATTTATTTAGAAACAAGCTCAAACGATCACTCTTTTATGAAACTACTCGACTTATTGTTTTGACATTTAGACGTTTTTTGTCTAACGAAGTTTGTTTTGACAAACAAAGCTAATTATTATTATTTAATGCTCTTCACGCTGAACTTACGCTTTTTCTTCGGTTTTACGAGATCTTGGGTTTGTGCTGATGAATCCGTTGCTGTAACTGAAGAAAAATATACGATACGAGACGAACTCTCAAAGCAAGACTATGTAAGACCTACTATCGACAATATTTTACTTTCAGCGGCAGTCCAAGCCTGTTGTAATTCACTTGTCACATACATAACAAAAAAACTTCCGAGTCTATCCGTCTTTTACCTGACATCTTATTTTCATCACAGTAAAGTTTATTTGTTTCACGTACACTTTCCATTTGTTAGAATCATTTCATTTCTGAAAAAAACTTTTCTTACTTTTCAGTGATTGTGTATTGAGAATTTTTATCGCTTTAAATATAACCTCTAAATTAAATGTCAAACTAAAAGTGATTTAACTGTCATTGAATTGATTTGTATGGCCAGTAGTAACCAAGGAGGTTATTCTTTCTTTCATATTTTAAAACTGACGAAAGAGGAAGGTTGTATTGACGCAGATGAGGTAGTTTGTTAGTAGGACCCAATATTTTTTATTTGTATCTCAACAGCAATCACAGTAGGTATGAAACTAAATAGTGGATTGGATCCGAAACACAACTCAAGGCACAGATGAGGGTTAGTGACGGAGCTAAGTAAGTGAGTCTGGTCATGTTTGCCGTATGTTAGACGGCGATGGACCAAGATAACTACTGAGTGGAGTCCCACTTACTCAATATGACGAGCTGGGCCGACGTTGGTGGAACTCACCGCCGTAGACCTAGAGAAGTGGAATCGTTGGGGCAGACCTTTGCTTGTCAGTGGGATAGGCTTATATATTAAAGAAATTCTGTTGAATTTCATTACCCTTAAACTATATATCATTTGTCTTCGGAAACCGTATTAAAATTTCCAATATGCTACTTTTAATAAGTAGCAATATTCAGCAAAAGCTATTGTTCCTTTAACATGATTAATGCATCGGTCGACCTCAATTTATTATCGTCCAAACGTCGATAGTATTCGAAGCATTCGAACGAGTTTGTATCGCCCAAATGTCAGCTGGGAACCGTGTGAGGCCAGTGGCTTGGCTTGTATGAACGTACGTACGAAAATGTCACCTGCGATCCGTATCGATGCGATCTCCGCACCACTGCAAATGCAAATTTGATTTTATGATACGCTCTACATTTTTCGCTGGATTTTTTTCTTTAAAACGTAACCGTAGCTAGGTTTGGTGTACCTTTATGTTGCTCTATTGGCAATCTGTTCACTATCGTATCGTACGAGTATAATTAATTAAATTCGATCATCAAAGACAGATTCTTATTGCCAATCAACAAAAAAACGTGGGCTTAGCGATTTTGTATTCATGAATAAAATTACTTGCTTGTACCTTATTATGCAATTGTGCACTGTTTATTAAATACTTGATTCCCGTATCCTGTGGTATTTCATGAATAAACTGTTTGTTTATTGTTAATTGATAGCTCGTTACCGTCATGAATGTAAATATTTGTTATACTTAAAAGTATTAAAAGCGTATTTTTTCATGCAATTGTGTCTTTTGAGCCTGGCAGTGACAGACCAAAGAACGTTTAGCCTTTAAATTAGAAGGTTTTTCGATAATGATAAGTTTAAATAGTAATTTTACATGTTTGTCATCAATGTGTTTATTGTATTTTGTTTGTTCTGTTTTATCATTTCCATTTGAAACAAACTCTATGCAAAAATTATTGTTACGAAACTATAACATGGTATGTATTTATGACAACATTCAGGGATAACATTGCGTTAGGTAGGTATAATTGATATTCTTTGTTTTGTGTTTAGACGGATGCTGGCAGCAAGGAAAATACCAATGAAAATTCTATTAAGTCTGCAAATATCAGAGCCAAGAGAAGCAGTAGTAACTATTACTTTTTTATATAATTTTAAATAAAACAAAATCAAGTTGACTTGCAGTATACTGACGAGCAAAAATAACGGGTCGCTTTTCATACAACTTTGTATGGGAAGTGACCCTTTATTATTGCACGGTAGTGTAGTTAAATTCATCGTTAGTGTTTCACCACAAGACGGTAGGGCCTCGGTTCGTAAAATACAATACAATACTTCCACTGATTGGCACAGGCTGCTTCGTGAAATGAGAGGGCTTGGCTTAAATTTCCACAAGGACCCAATGTGGATTAAGAACTTAACACGTCACATTAAATAACCCCGAAGTTGTGTGCGGGTTTCCTCACAATATTTTGACCGAAAAACTCGTGGTAAATTTCAAATATTCGCATTCACAAAATTCGCATATAAATACCGAAAAACTCAGTGGTGTTGTTCTAACCCGAGATCAAATTATAATATCTATGGTATCTACTTTTAGAGACGTTCAAGGAAGCAGGAGAGTCGTCCCAGATGAAGGTGCTCAAGCAGTTCATCCAGTTGTTCAGGAACTATTGGGCGAAAAAGCCAATGGGCGGCAGACATCCATTCGACCCCACTGTACCTATGATCTTCGGCAAGGTGTTTAATTCCAAACTTGTAAGCATGCTTGAATAGTTAAGCGATTTAGCCTTCGATTGCAAGTGTGATGTACTAAAGCTTCACCGCCGATAGATTAAAGTTTTCAATGATTTATTGACCCCCAAAGCCAAGAAACTTAATTCAATTACCGAAAATGTTCTAGCGCTCGAAGCATGGTACAATGTTGTGGAATGTGATATTATTTTTGCCTAAATAAGCGGTACCAAATACGTTATAAATAAGACGAAGTTCTGTATCTAAGTATCTCTTACATAGATACTGTTTAGGTACTGCGTATTGAATTAGGCAATGAAAACAGTTATGTATATAAGGCAATGTTTAAAGTACCTAAGCTGTTCAACCAGTCAATTATTAAAAAACAATGAAGAAACACCATGCTGCATTCTTTCATGTTGGTCTGAGAGCAAAGAAAAAAATGATTTTTCACTGTTTTTTTAAGACTGTATACACAATAAGTAAAGATAATGCAACTTTATCGTTTGTAATAAGTGCCAGGAATTAAATGATGTATAAAATGAGTCTAGTGTTATTTTTTGTTTATCACATCACCCAGAAAAAATAAATACCTATTTCACACGCGATACCTTGGTTTGCCAATAATTTATTAGATACACAAGAATAAATTATTCCAATAATGACACTATAATTTAAATATTACTGTTTATAATGATATTTTTGCAATCATAGCCAATATCATAGCTAAGTATTGATGCAATTCTAACCAAAACTAACAGTTTTAGAAAGTAAACAGAACGATAAAATTATGATTAACTGGCTACCTTCTACCGAATGCTGAAAAAAGAAGCGTAAAGAAAATCAGAAGCACATAGGTTAAGTAAAGGTCGCTAATAAAAAACTGTTGCACCTTTTTTATTTTTTTTTATTTTGCAAAAAAAAACTATTTTTAGTTACAAAACACTTATAAGCTTACTGTGTAATTACCTACTTAAATATAAAAATACAAATTTATGAATAGTATAATTTCATTTAACAAAATAATTAACTACTTAATTTATTCTTACAGCTTACAAAAAACTCACTCACATTCCAGAAAGATTTTAAACTAGTTTTGCCCCATTTTTTGTTTTTGCAGTCCGCCGTACCCACAAACGGGCCTAAGGTCTTATCCAGTTGCTTTCTTTCTACGTCGTGGGCGGGGTATATCTCAGTATATAAGGACTCGTCAAAAGAATTACCTGCGTATTACAGAGGTGTCGCCTCTCTAGCTCCGAAATGAAGGTACGGAAGCCTTGATCGCATACGTGTCTCGATCTTGCTCTATATCAGTGATTCTTCGTTTTAGTTTAAATATTTTTAGAGTTAATTAACTGTTGCTCTTGTGTGGTGATGGTGATAGCTACGATGGTGTTGTCTAGCATAATTCTATGCGGTGCCTGCAGTCAAAATGATAGAACGGAACCAGTGAGGAGCGATGTGTCTTTAATCGAGAGGGAACCTGGATAATTATCAAAAAATAAAAAATAAATTACTTACCGTGTCATAAATCTTATCTCTAAATTTTAATAGTTCTTACTTCATGGATATTGATATGCCTGTCGAAAACAAGTAAAATTAGTGGGAAAAGAACAACTTTAAATTTGAGTGCAAAAGATCAGTGAATCCAAGTAATTTCATACGAAATTTAGTATAAGACTTTCC
This sequence comes from Pandemis corylana, assembly GCA_949127965.1. Taxonomy (NCBI): domain Eukaryota; kingdom Metazoa; phylum Arthropoda; class Insecta; order Lepidoptera; family Tortricidae; genus Pandemis; species Pandemis corylana. The sequence continues at coordinate 12,358,942 of OX421851.1, read as the reverse complement.
TCATTTATGTGTATAATTACAAATAATTTTGTAATTAATCAACATTTACTCGCATACCTACTTTTTTTTTCATTAATAAAAGTTTTTTTTTAGTATGCGACGCAAACACAGAACATTTGCCATCGACATTGATCATGTGCTCAACTCTAGTGCCCAGGGGCCTTACCACATGACGTCTTAATGCGATTCAATTGCGATTCAGTTTGGGTTGGCTCGCTGTTAGATCTATACTAAAAATGACAGCTAAAATCTGAACTGAGTCGAAATTGAATCGCACTAAGGCGTCATGGTAAGGCGCCTGTTTGAATTTATCTCAGAGCTACCTAGTTGGTTGGCAATTGTTGTTTTTTAAACAAATTACATATTAATATTTCCGCTCTATCGGTTCATAAACCTAGAGACATTGGCCAGGTCCTGCCTTAATGCTTAGGTCCTAATTAAGATTGTGTTTAGATCCTCGTCGTCTCGGTGTTGTGTGTGCTGGCGGGAGCTGCGGCGGGGAGCGCGGTGTTGCCCCTCACGTCTCTGTACAAGACCATCATACCAGCACAAACTAAGAGCTTCGGATATTCCACCACGCAGTATATTAATGCTGTAAGTACCTTTACGTTTATGAAGTAACTTTAGATGAGTTTGGAATTGATCCAAACTCCAGCACGCGTTTCGAACATCTACTGAACATGTGACGAGTTTTACGATGATATATTTGGTAAAATTAAAAGAAAACGTATTGGGTATGAAATATTATATTTTTTAAAAGATTTTCCTTATACAGCTGAGCCCGTCTCCAGCTAGTAGTAGATGATATAAAGTGTAGTCAGTACTGAAGTCATACATATTTTTAGTCTCAAATTTAAATATAACAATATTATAATTTGGGATGAATCTCCTTCAAATGTTTTTTCAGTCCATATAGAAATAGAAAGTTAAAAATCTTCTTCCCTATAGTTTCAAAAACAAGATACATACCGTCACGCCTCTTTCCAATATGAGTAGGCAGAGATACTTTGTTCCACTTGCTACGATCCTGACAAAATAAATAACAAAAATAATATACAGCTTCACTAAACAGTTATGTTTTCTGTTATTTACAGTTACCAGCGTCATACCCAGTAGGACTTCAGTCCCATTTTGCGTACCAAATCCCGCAGTTCAGCAGTTTTGCTCCTCAACAGACCTACTACTCGATTCCCGGTGGCTCGGCCTACTTCTCTTCCATTCCTTTCAACTCTTTCTACCCTGGCGCCGCTTCCATAGCACCTGTTTCATCAATACCAACTATTGTTGGAACGCCAAGTTTTCCGACGCTACAGCCAGTGGCTCCTAGCATACCTTCCCAGTCAGGAGTTAGTGCTCCAGCGTTCCCAACTCAGCAGCCAACGCCTAGCACTCCTACGCAAAATCCTACTGGTGACTCGGACTCTGCTGTAGTTGACTCAGCGGATTTTCCTAATCAGGATAAACAACAGGCATCCGCGCCTGTAGAATCACGACCCACCGTACCCAGCACGTTCCCCAATTTTCCTCAAACTTTGCAAGATTTCTCGGCCATTCCGCAAATTCCTCAACAATTCGGACCAACTCCTTCTTTCCCCCAGAACCCACAGTCTCCGCAGGGATCTGAGCAGAGCCCTTCTTCCCCACAAAGTCCCCAAGGATCAGGAGAATCGCCGTCCATCCCTCAAATTCCCCAGGGATCTGGACAGGCTCCGTCTTTCCCCCAAATACCACAGTTCCCTCAAGGATCCGAACAAGGGCCATCATTCCCTCAAATACCTCAATTTCCCCCATTGTCTGACCAGGTGCCGTCGTTCCCTCAAATACCTCAATTTCCTCAAGAATCTGGACAGGGACCATCTTTCCCCCAGATCCCTCAATTCCCCCAAGGATCTGAACAGGGACCGTCATTCCCACAAATCCCGCAATTTCCCCAAGGATCGGAACAAGGACCTTCTTTTCCACAATTTCCCCAATTCCCACAGTTCCCTCCTTTCTCCCAGTCGCCTTCTCCAACGCCTTCCCCGCCATCCTCTTTCCCACCATCCTCTTTCCCAGGCGCCGCCAATCAGGATCAAGGATTAAATGACGAAGACACGATATCTGTAGAATCAGCTTAGTTTTAAATGGTGAATTGTGATAATAAACTCCATATTTTTACAAAGGTCATTTTCACTTAAAATAACATACATTTTTATCTCTTACGGGGTAGACAGAGCCTAAGGTAACAATACTTAAAGACCACATTTAGCATTATTATGGGCGTATGGATGGAAAAGGGGAATCAAAACAGTGATGGGTTGCTAGCCACATCGCCTATATAATATGATCCCTAAGATTTTCGCCCAATAATTAATATTAATAAATTTGATCATTTTCATTGTTTCGGACGTAATAGTATATTTTTTATCGAGGGACTAAACTAAGCCAATATATACCCGAGGTGGTTAGCCACCCGAGCGACAGCGAGGGTGTCTATTTATCCGAGGGTTTATATTGGCTTTTAGTCTCGAGGTGAAAACTCTATTTTTCACTTCAATTGCGGGAAAAAAATAGTCAATTTAGTACAAAAAGATTTAATCAAAAAATAAAAAGTTCAATTTGAATTATTTTTAATATTGTAAATTATGGCCGGTCCGGGAATATTGACACGCGTACTCGTAGCTTGTATTTGGGAATTTTGTGAGAAGTCTGATGTCAGCTGTTGTGTTAAAAGTCGGAGATGTCGGCAAAATTTCATACTTTTCGTCACAGATCTCATTTCGATTATTCGACTGCTGGAACTCATGTGACATATCACACGATGTAGACGGACGTGGCTCATTTTGTGAAGTTATGTTAATGCCTGATGTAATTTGCTGGGTGATGTCGTACTTATTTTGTATGGACTCTTCATTGTACCTACTCTTCAGCTACTTGGTCCGACCTCCAACCACCATGTCTTTTAAGCTTTAACTATTTTCAAGTACTCTCCAGATATTACGAATTTTCGCTGTTTTTTGTCTTCGTATTAGGCAAATTTACAGCCTGTAATTTAGTGTCGTTTTCGACATGTGCCAGAGTAATGTTCACCAGTTCCATCCCTCTGCATGCGCCACTTATGCCGAAAATCAAGGCGACCTGTAAATAAGTTTTTGTTAAAAATATACATAACGTACTTGTTGCCTTTAATTGAATAATAAAAGTGTTAAAATTGTACATAAACATACCTTGGTTGCTAAATATTTTTCTTTAGGAGCGTTATTTAAAAACGTTTCTACGTCCTCAGACGTAAAAACCTTCGACTTTTTTCTTTTATGTCCACTAGACAATCGTTTTAGCAATGCAATCAAATTTGCGTTTATTCCTCCAGTCCATAAAACTTTCATAGGTTTTTAAATAAATCTTTCTAGATTTCGGCGGCAAAAGATTATCAATTATGTCTTTTGCTCTTTGCTCGACATCATAATTTTCACTATCACTTCACGACATTGTGAGAATAATCAATTTATTTTAATCGTTTACGATTTACGCTCTACAACAATTCCAAAGTTTTCGCGGTATTTTTTTTTCCAACCAGACACAGAATCGCATCGGCGAAATGGTCCATACACAAACTGAAAAAAATAGAATGGCGCCACCTTCTATGCGGAAAAAGCATAGAACTAAGTCCACGTAGACTAAGACGTAACATTTCCGTCATGAAAATGGTCCACACACAAGCACACTTTTTTATTTTGTTTCCGCATTACAACGATCTGTGTGAAACTGTAAGTTTTTTTTATTGTGATTGTTAAATTATTTTTATCATCGTTTCGTGTGATAATTTTTAAATGTGGTTTAAATAGTGGTAATGAAATTCCTTCACTTATTGAAAATTTACTTTATGCCAAAAACTAAGCAAGTACTGGCTGTTTGAGTTTATCTAAGTCACTCAAAGTAAATTAAAAAAATTATTACTTTTACTCCCTAGGGACTAAGTACTCACTTTAGCCCCGCCTCGTAAGGCTATATTGACCTACTTTTAGAGCATGAGAAGTGAAAATAAATGTTTAAATGTCGCAGTCTTCAAATTATTTTCCTGCACCTTCTTGATATTTTGCAAAACTTACTCGTATTCTGAGTAATATCAGCGTCGAAACATGCCAGTCATTTGACAGACTAACATCACAGCATCAGCGCATCTAAATGCATAATTTTTGAAAGTCTAAGTTTGGTTGGTTTGCTGCTAATTTATTAACTTTTAATAAAATCCGCAATCTAATAGAGAGGTTTACTTTAGGCTCCGTTAGGTTAGTCTTATTAACTTTTCAAAGACTTAAATACGTACATATTCAAGGTACAACCGCAAATAATCAAGGTTTTTTCAAATGAAGCATTTGACATATATTTTTTGTAAAAGGTTAATAAACCGCCTTACACACCATTTTTCTTGTTACAGTTAGGTATACATCTAAATCTTTCAACTATATCAATGTGTAGGCTTTTAATCATCACACACAGATGGCCTGATTCTATTTGCGTAAGAGTGATGATAGATTAGGCTCAAGTTAAGTGGCTTATCACTTTTGAAATGTAGGCGTTTCACCATATCAAAGCTTTATGTCGCATTGTAATAAAAACGCGTAGGTGTTTAAATGTCGTTACTGTATAAAATTACTGTAAACAGTTCCTTGAATCTAGTGGGACAAAAAAAGAGGTATTAATGTCGTCACGGACCGTGATTAGTCACGGCCAAAACGAGGATAAAGAAAACAACGGTTTCATATTTGCAATGTTTATTGTGGTAGAACCATTGTTTTATAAAATGTAAAGTTCTCATTCTCATTGTAGATAAATAAGATTGAGAGATTATAAGGTTTTCATAAGCCTATAAGCTATTTAGTAAGCTTTATTTAGAAGGCAACGCGGCTACAATAACATTAAATAAAAAACTTTGAAAATCCCCCACGCATTAATCGATTAATCATACGTAAATAAAAAAAAAAAAACAATTTTAAGCCAAAAATACCTCAGATCATTTTGGAAAAGAGATGATACTCTTCTAACTGCTGGACTGTTTTTTATGGCTAAGAACCATCGCAAGGACACTGGCTTTCAAATGAATAATACCGCATTCAAATCGGTCCATTCGCTTGTGAGCTACGATGACACACACGCACAAACACACACTCGTCAGAGTTATAAAACCCCTCTTTTTGCGTCGGGGGTTAAAAATGTAATTGTATCCCCTTAACTCAAACGCGTTGATCAGAAGAAATGTAAAAAATAAGAAAACACGACAGGCGCCAACACGTATCTCATTTTTATCGCCATACTTATATTTTACCCTTGTGAGAGCAAATCACCAGAATCCGGGTTTTCTTTCTGAAAGCCATGTGACGAAATCTCTGGAGGATGTGTTTTTGCCAGCTAGCCCGAGGTAGAACTCGAAGTTGTAGGGGAACCAGTTGGTGGTGAACGTGACCGTGATGTTGTACCCTCCTACGCCATAGATCTTCGGCTCTGTGAGGCGGTTCGGCAGCAAGAGACGCGCGCACACGATGGTGGTTTCAATACCGGCTGATATCTGGAGAAAAAACTTAAATATAGTGAATTTCTAAATGTCAGTGAAAATTAGAACACATAGAAAAATCCGAAAAGTAAAGCTATGGCCGGGAATCGAACCCGGATCCTCGTCATTCCGTGACGCGTGCTATACCCCTACACCACCCATAGCAGGCGGGTAGTCTCCGAATTTTTCTACCTAAATATAGTGTCCTTTAAGTTTCACCAAGTGAGAAAACAGTTTTGGGTTTTTTGGGGAAGGAAAAACTTAGTGAGGATTCTACAGAACTACGAATTAAACGACTTGTGTTGAATTGCCAAACTGTACTAGGTTTGCGCTTTTACTCTAAGAAGAGCCCTGTATCCAGCATTGATAATTGGCCGGAAATTTTGTCAACATAGGGAAATTAGCTACAAGTTTCTTCTGTGCTACAAATTAGCTAAAAAGATGTAAAAAAGCCCTGGAAAAAACCGCAATGAAAATTGCTCCACCGACACAAGCCAAGCACTTAACGTTTAGAAGAGGAAACGTTGGAAGGCAAACCTTCATGTTGATGTGTAGCTTGGCAGCCGGGTTAGCGTTGACCTCGAACTTCTCCGAGTAGAACATGGAAGACTTGCGCGCCTGCTTGCGGAGGCTTTTGTAGCACCAGTTGCCGGTAACGTATGTGCGACTGCGCCAGCCTTTCTTCTGCACTTTCCTTGTTCTTAAATATCCGCTGCGGTGAATGCCAACTCCTGAAATATTTTTACAGAACATTCATTGTGGTAATAAAGTGAACGATAAAGTGGATTACCGCTCATTAGAACTAAATATATTTAATAAGCTATAGCTATATACAATCATTTCGTAAGTATAGTTACTGATTTGTTTGTTTAAAATTTTGGAATTGAATATTGACTCACTTCCAGTAATTTGGTAGGCAATTAAAGTAACATCAGCAACAAAGCTTGTAAATATTGTTAAAAATAAAACTAAAGACAATATTACCTGATTGACCGTCGACCAACATGAAGTTGTGTGGATAGGCCAACGGTATGGTATGTGCTGTGATGACATTGACCAGCCATGTGAGGTAGGGATAGATGTCGATGTAGACGGGTGGCTCGCTATTGATGGTAAAACGATTATTTCATTTTTTTTTACAAAAAAGTACTTCCAGAGATATCACCACCCAGCAGATGAAGTAAGCTAAGCTAAGCGTAAAGTAAGCAAACTGTAAGCTACGTTATTTTTCAGCGAAGACATAGGTCTCTAAAACTTACCTACAAAATTAAGAGACCACCTAAGTACTTAAATGCGCTTTTGTTTAAAATAAAAATTAAATTAAATAAGGCTTGTTACCTTAGGCTCTGTCTACCCCGTAAGGGTACGTATGTATGTAACATATAAAAAGAAAATACCGAACTGGACTTTTTGTTGAAAGGCCTTCAGCCCTTAGCGTACTTTTACAATCACACTTATGTCAGCACGGTAGGTACCTATGCGTCGTTGGCCACGAACCTTTAGGTGACTTGTATTCTTTTATAGGTAACCATGCTAAATGGCTCAAAGTGTTTTTTGTCCAACGTTACCGTGCTGACACCTTTACCTGTTGAGCCGCCGGCGCATGGAGCTACGTGAGCAGGGGGCGCTGCCCGCCGCCACGCCGATCAGCTCGAACTGGCCGTCCAGGTTGTGGCTAACGATGGGCGCGCCAGGCCGCACGCCACAGCCAGAGCTGCATAGCACGTGCGTCACACCCTCGCTACCTAGCCTCTGCAGACACAATAGGTTATCAACTGCCAAGTACCCTTATAGCGACTCTTATGGCCTGGCCTCAAGTCGCGCGACCGACGGCACGACGAGCGTTTTCTCTGATCAATGAGCGTGCTACCAGAAAATCACTATATGGCGAGTGTACTGAGAAAACCCTCGCGCATCGCCGATCGCTTGTAGTCGTTACCGGGCCGTTAGGGTATGTTGAAAATCGCGCGTTTTCCGCTGGCGTCATTTACATGACCATTTTCCAAAGTGTTCTGATATAACATATAGCCTAACGTTTCCAGCCAAATAAGGGTTATTACCTATTTTAATCAAGCGTTGTATCACTGTTGAAATGGTTAAAAAATTAATGACGGAGGCGCGCGCTGTGTGAGCTCACTCAATACCACGAAATACAAACACGTCAAACACATGACCCACCTTTTGGGCTTCACCGCAGTAGGGTAAAAATTATGAACAAATAACTACTTTTGCGCACTACTGTTTCTTATGTATGTCGGTAAGTACTTGTAACATTTTAGGCTCCTAACCACTTTATTGCATAGGAATAGAGTCGTAGGTGGTAACATATTATCCGACATTAGAAACGTACCTAATCATGTTATTTAAGTGATACATCATGTTACGCTCTTAAGGTCAATGCCACAGCTAAGTAAGTATTCTATTGTCTTGTTTCATGATTAGATCGGATCCCTTTTAAGGCAGTAATAGAAGGTAAGTGCGATACGAGATAAATTTGAGGGACAAAAAGAAGTAACTGCCGGAGAAATCTGTTGGGAAAAATATCATCTGGAGCTTTAATTTTTTTTCCTTGAAATGGACCTCCGCAAAGTAACGCCTGATTCAATAAAATACATTAATTTGATATTACCCACTTTAATATCGTTATAAACTGTAGCGTTATGTTAATCAGTAATAGTAGCTGATTATTAAGGCAAGAAATTTTAAAAGCATTAATATACCTAAAGATAAAGCATCTTCGCGTAGGTACATAGTTGTTCCTTTGATCGAGCAGTTTATGAAAATTTGTAGCCATTTCGTTACCTCATATGATTGCTCTATGAAGGGGTATTATAACCGCCCCTTGCAACAGTCCGGGCCTTAGATATTGCCAAAAAACACGGAGGGCATTACGTGTAACATGGAATCTAGTAGAATATAGTCAATTCAGACTTATTAACGGCTAGCTATAATAGTTTATAATACTTATTTTTTGTATGGCAGGTATGAACGTTTTCCGGACTATAAAAATAATCAATTCAAATTACCGTCTTCTTCCTATGCTTCCGACATTCCTTGTGTGTGTACAACTTCATAGTTTTCTTCCCCAACCTCTCTGCATCGAAGTCTTTCGGCACAGCTGTCGTAGATATTTAAAAAGGCAATTTACATAATTAAATTTCTGTAGCAGTAACAGAAAAGTTATATTTTTCACGTGAATAGGTCATAAAAGCAAAATTATTAACATTGTGTTGGTACGGTTTTTACTGAAACGAGAATACATAGACTAACCGGCGTTCACAAATACACCATCTCGAGCGAATTCTACATAAGTGTATACATTATGATGAATTTATTTTTGGTCTATAATATAATCAATTATTTTGATATCTGTCGGTATCAGAGTTATATTTTAAAAAGTACATAAGTAAGTAATTCTAAACAAGCACTTACAGCTAATGTAGTCCACCATGAACACGATCTTGTTTTTTCGTTTTCTCAGCCTTTCAGTTAGCGATGGCAAACATATTGGTATTGTGTAGGCTGTAAGAAAATTTGCGTTAGTAATCGAAACTTTCAACAAAATTATGTCACGCTTATGACAAACCTCACCCGATTTTATAGAGCGTATTAACTTGACAAGTGCCAAGCTGTTTCCTACGCCAAATCTGAAATGCAGTTTTCAGTATTATTCATTGCAGTATTTGCGGTAATTGTAAAAGTTCTTGTTACCAAAGCATGCCGTACTTAATGGACTTTACATCTCAGAAGACAGAACTTGACATTAAAAATTTCGTCCAGACATAAAAAAATGAATACTACCTAGAATATTCTGGGTGTGGAGTGATGTCAGTATATGGCATCTCCAGATAGGCGCGGGCGCAGCGCTCGCCCATCTTCAGCTGCATCCCGGCCAGCCCGCAGTCTTCTTCGTCTCGCTCGTAGTCTCCGAACATGATGTTACCTCTGTACACAGATCGGAGATCGTGCTTCGAAAGTTTTCCGTTTAATGTAAATTTGAACCATTGAAATCGTGACCGTCGAATGTTCAGATATACTGTCGTCGTTTTCTTGGTTATGCACAGCGATGTCACTGAGACACTGTGTCAATATGCAAAGATTCCAAAGTGAGTCGCGATTCAATTTGTTTGCTTGTACATAAATAAAACCATTTAGTGCACTGCTAATTATTGAACCGGAGTCAAAAATCAGTGGGTGTTATAAAATAAACTTTAAAATTATAATATTATTTGAGTGAACTTTTTGCACTGTGTTTAAAATCAATGAAAATAACGGTACCTAATGCTAAAAACTTAGGCGTTCCTTACAGTTTATAGTTCTTCGGCAAATGCAGAAGGTCTGTGGCTGCTCCCACCACGAACTGTCGATGTATCAGCACCAGCCGAGGCGCTTTGTTCTGATGCGGCATGGCTGTAGTTACTGCAGAAGCAAGTTATTTATATTTATTAAAAAAAAAACATTGGAAAATGGAATATTTAAAGCCTCCAAGAACAGCTATTAGTTAGTAGGTAAACAATAAATTGAAAATTACCACACAGATTTTTTTGAGTAACTTAGCTTATCAATTAAAATTAAAATCTAAACTTGCCATGCACGTATTGGACAAATGCCAGCCACGTAAATGTGCCTTCCCTGAGTATTCCATCGGGTGGTTTCAAACTGAAGTCATCGTGGCAAACCGAGAAGTCTCGTAACACACCCACGGACTTTCGAGCGTTAACTGGTGATAATACAAAATTTCACAATTATTTAACTGCTGGGCTCACTCTTTAATGAAACACGAATTAAGATTTAAACCGTCTAATTGGAAAAAGTTGAATCTCGATTCAGTAGTGTCTATACCTATGGGGCTGAGGCTTAAAACCAGGTTTAGCGACAAAATCGAGGTTTAACTTTTCTCCCACGAGGCGGCATTACTCACTTAACGTTATAATTATCGTGAATTTGTGAAAATCCATTTGTAATTTGTAAAGTTTATTTAACTAGAGAAGCGTCTCGGTAACCTTCTGAACACGTTATAATTCCAAATGTTTGTTACGAACCGAATTTCACTGCGAATCTGTTGTGACTATGGGCGGGATGCTGTGGCCAACGGAATGACAAATACCTTAAACAAAATAATAAACAACATTCGTAAATTCTGATCTTATTAAGAGTTGTATGAGTATAGACTTAGTAAGTTAACCCGTACCCAGTTAAAAGAAAACGTGCGTTATTGAGATTAGTACCTACCTACCAAGCTTTCAATTGTTATTAAATTTTGTGATCTGAATGTTGTCAACACTAACACGTCGGACTGATTAATGCTGATTAATGCATACGATGCGGCTGTATCATAGGTATATATGCCGCATTTAATACAAGTATGTTTAGTAAACTTCTTGATGTCATGCAGAACTAAAGTATTTTTTTAACACTAATTAAGTTTTGGACGTGAAGTAACGTGTATTTAATAAAAAATGCTGAATGCTGTCACAATTAAGAATTATGTATTACTTCTGATGAGTTATGGTTATAGACATTCAAATACTAGTATTTTATCTAAAAATATTTGGGTAGATTACAGAAAGTCGCTACGGGTTAGCTTGCACCGCTCACTCTGTACTTATACTATCACCTGGTCGATTTATACCCACTATGGCTCCGAACTAGGCATCAATCACATAATTCAATATTGTCTTACCTAAACGTTTCGAGCAAACTGCAGCGGGCTAATTTAATTATTGTGATTTTTTAGGGCGGAGTAGTCACTAGTACTTCTGTATGAACATAATTTGGTCATGATATGAGGTCCATGATTTGAATTCTATTTGCAGTTACATCTTGCGCCTCATGGCAGTACTTCACAAGTATACACGACTGGCAAGTTCAAAATTCGTATGTTTTGCCAGGTACGTACCTAACAGCTTCTCCCCCAGTAGTCTCTCTATCCGAAGTCATCCAAATAACATATTGATTTGTGCATTACCTACGATTAGCGGTTGCTTTCTTTCTTTTGTTTATTTTTTTAGATGTGCCACACAGTGAATACTATTTTGGAAAATGCAGGAAGGAGGAAGGTTATGTTTTTTACTCACATACACATCTTGACCACATGGAAGTTCTTGGAAAAATAATTGTACGTGTAAGTATTACGTTTTTTTTAGTAATCATATCATAAGTCGTCTTAATATGAACATTAAGTTGTTTATGTTAAAATAATAAACCCCATGTAGCATTTTTTTTCTGTCTGCCGTGTCTGGTAATAACAGAAAATGAGTTAAATCAATGAATGAAATCAGAAAACTTAAAATAAATTTAAATTAAGTTATAAACGATGATGTTGAATGTAATTGAATAGTTATGGGTTATTTAGTACGGATGGATCCTTTCCCTATCTTTCTGTCTTTCGTTTAAACGTTAACTCTGGGCATGATCTCTGTATATAATGTTGGCTTTGAGAATAGAGCCGCTGTAACACAGTGAATATTATCGAAGGTATCGAAATAAATTATCTACTATTAATTATTGAATATATTATTGAGTCAATATTTTCAGGGTTGGATCGACGTCCCACGAATTCCCACTTGCATTATACTCCGAGCCACATCACACCCCGAAGATGTGATGCGTAGTACATCACACAATTTCCAAATGTGCGTGCCTCGTGTCTCGTACTGCCATTCGCACCAACGTTTCAAGTATTACTACTTCGAATGGTATCTTCCCGAAGACATGGAGGGTGGCATGAACTGGGACTTGTATTTCTATGGGCCACCCACATTGTACTGGGAATAAAAGCATACAAACATCTGAATACTTAAGCACACCTTAGGAATATATGAAGGCTTAAAGACGTGTAAAAGCTTTGTCTTAAAGCAGAGTGCATGAGGAGAGGCAGCGTGACGGGATGACTACTTGTATTCATTTGTTTTGTAGCGCCGTTATAAGGGTCTGGGGGGTTTATGTTGGAGATTGAAATAGAATTGTGGAAACGTGTAGAAATGAGTCGTCATCGTCATCATGCCCATTGAAAATATAATAAAAAATAAAATAAAATGAAATAAATATGAAATGAGCTACATTTTTTATTGACTCACATTAAATTTAGACTAAGTTAAATAGATAACAAACGTGTAAAGTCTAAACAAATGAATAATGAGAATAATATTATACCTACCTTACCTCTTGCGCCGTTCACCGATATTTGGAATATCGGCGAGCGGCGCAAGGGTTTGTAACCAAATAATATATAAAAATATAACTAAAAATAAAAAGTAAAGGTACCTACGATAACTTTTACATTAGATCCTCTATTAGCCTAGAATAGTACATTATGATACAAGTGTGCTATGTTGGTAATTACACACGAGGCGTATTGTACGCGCGAGCGAAAGCGAGCGCGGGTAAGAGAGCCGAGATGTGTAATTACCAAAGCACACGCGTCGCATACGACGTTTTTCAACACATTTGCGAGGAAAAATAAATAAAATTTAGTTAATAAAAGGACTTTAAGAACTTTAGTTTACCTTTGTTACCAGACATTGCTTACCTGGAGCTGCTTTAGAACTTTACTTTATCATTTGGTAATTAACACCTTGGATTTCTTACTGATATAACTGTCCGAACATTGTCCGAACATATTTTAGTATTTCCAGCGACGGACACTACATTTCTTTATTACTTGAACTCGTAATTTTTAAAGTAATAAAATAACAAAGTCTGAATCAACAATATCAGTGAAAAATAGCGGCAGATATTATTTCTCCGCGCCAATCCGCGCGCAGCACTCGCGCATGCGCACTGTGCACTTAGCACGCGCGTGACGAAGACACTGACACAGACTCCTAAACAGCCTAATATTAAAATTATAATAAAAATAATTAATCAATGCCTGAGATTGCAAATTATGTTCAGTTTTAGATAAAAATGAATAATTTGTCGAAATTAAATGTTAATTTATCATCTTTTCCCTAAAATAGTTTAATATTCACGAAAATATTCCTTGTTCCTATAGATAACTGAACTTTTTGCTGAGATTAAAAAATATCTATATTACCGCACTCGTGCGGTAATATATTACAGCACTTGTGCGTAATAAGCTCAATTATGAGCTTAAATGCAGTGCAATAAGACTCACTTTACGAGCAAGTGTGTTGAAAATAAAAATTATAAAATGGGCGATTTTGTTAAGTTGCTGTGAATTGATTCAGTCTTCTGCTGAACAAGTAATAAAAATATTTAAATTTCTACGTAATCAATTGCTTGAACATGGCAAAAACTTCCTTAGATTTTTTCTCCTTTCACCCTATTGCTACTTTGTTGTCGTATGACGCTTCCGTACAAATAAATGCTAGACGCCTAGAGAAGTAGTGTGGCAATACCTCTAATGTAGTCATTGACGATAAAAAGGTTACAAAGAAGAATATTCCTAGCGTGTAATCTTGATTTTATACTACAGTAGGGTGGTAAAATTCGAACAAAAATGTGGCTGGCAGTCGGAATTTGCTTGGGAAATAGAATTCGTGGATCGCAAGCCTCTCTATTGTATTCATCATGAGATACACCAGATGCCCCTGGCAGTAGTAGAATGGTATTCGACTTCTTCGGAACTGGAACTTCTTTGCCACGTACACTTTAACCACGATGCATTGTAATTTGAATCTTATCGTCTGCCTAGCTGTCTCCAATAGCTGAAAATACAATTGAAACAGCTGAAATTATCAAGATTCCAATTACCTATCGGTATTGAAAACACAAGCAGAAAATTGAGTGAGTACAGAACCTACTGAACATTTCGCAAAAATGTCTGAGGAAACTGGAATCTGAAATAATTTCGAATATTCGCACCTATAATTTGTAGAAATATATGACTCAATGTTCTGCTGGTTTTAATGCTCATATGCTACCCTCATCGCACGCTTGAATGAACATACATATATAAACTTAGTGTCAGCAGATTTAAAATCCGGTAGTGTGTAATTGCTTTTTTTGCGCAGGAACTGTGAGACCGTGGAGTCCCTAGTACACCAGCCGAATTTGTAGACGCTGTGTAGGGTATCTGTGGACAGAAAAAAAGGCGCAAGTCAATATTAATGATGTACCTCAGCTGCAGCAGCACGTAGTAATTTAGGAGTTCTAACTTTACTTATATTATAGTCAGGAATAACACATATTTAGGTAGGCTACTTTTTATCCCAAAGATAGCGTAGTTTTCGCGAGATAGCGATAACCGAATTATTTGCAAACGAAGTCGCGGGTAACAGATAGCTTCATAATATTTAGTGATTGTTAAATTTAGTGCTTAATTATAATTATATTATTTCGAATATACTGGACAAGTATTGGATTTTCCACTTACTTCTGGGAAGCTGGTCATCTGGTATCACCGGGCGACGACTTCTCTCGATGCCCACCATATTACTCCGAACCGCGTACAATGCCTGGTTAGCTGGTATCGCCTTCCATGAATCATAACCATTTACTAAAACCATCCATATTTAAGACGATTCGTTTATTAAAAAATAACAAACACACATCAACAAATAGGGTATACATTTGCTACAAGAAGTTTTAAATATAACACAAGAAACAATCATACCGAAAAACACAATGATACACCAACGTGTAGGATTAATCACCCAAATCATATTTACTAATTACAAATATTACGTATAAATTTCGCAAATTGTGAACAATAATACGAGTACTGCTTAGCTTAATGGTAAATCGATAACAAATGAATTTGATAGTTTTTGAAACTTTAGCATTCGAATGTGTTGTTTACAGACATCTACCTGTTTGCATACTTCACTAGTTGTTTGTTTTTCATTCCATTACATAGTTCGATTACATTATGAGGACTGTCAATCTTCACTTAACATTGATTCAACTTTTCCTGAGCAATGTTCTAGAAATATTACTTCTAATATTTATTCGTAGCACCTTGATATCGATTCAGACCTGCATATTTGGATGTAATAATTAACCACTGCTGATACTTGTTATACTTTCTCTTTGTGTAGAAATACGAAAACTTGGAGTCATTAATGAAATCCATAAATTTCTAGTATTTGGGTCACAAACTACAAAATAAACGAACAAAACAAACCCTTGCAGAGTAGATGTCAAACAGAATAGGTAGGACCACAGTACATTGTTTGTAAAAGATAGTATTCCGAATACCCAAGTTAGGCCTAATAAGAAAAATAAAAATATAGATAATCTGAACTGTGCACCAATAAGATCAATATCAGTAGATCTCATCTTTCCGTCCGGGCCTCGGTATATGGAATACATGACAATTACAAAAAGAATAATATTAACAGTTAAGATGATACAAATTGGTAAAATTACACTCATTACTAAAGCGAAACCTTTCGGATAGCAAATAAGACCTCTACCAAAGCTAGTGTGATATGATTCTGGTATGTAATTTTCTTTGTCTAGTAATAAAATGACAATTATCGGTATTATGGGTAATCCCCAACCTACAAGTGTGCTTTTAATCATAAATCTTGATGGCCTACAGACACCCAAAACTCGCACATATCTGACGAACTGTAAAACTGCCGTTATGAGCATCCACATAAAGCTTGCTAAAATGGAGTAGTGTAGTAAGCATCCTAGGATAATACAAGTTACCGCCATGTTTTCAGCAACTGTATAAACCCCTTCACTTTCAGTGAAAATTGTGTCATCCAGATTGAACACGACAATGAACACGAGAGGCAACGCAATTGCTGTCGACAAGTGCAGAAGTACTTTTGTTCCTGCCTTTTGTCTCCAAGATGAAAACACAGAAGCTGTAATCCATATTCCTATAATACCAAATATTGACAGAAAGCTTCCTACCACTGTGATAATATTTAAAGCCTTTTTATGATGTGCTCCTATGTGCTCATTATCAACTCCTGAATTTCCAAAAGTGTTAAGTAGTTGACCAAAATGTGTTAAATGGTAGCATTCGCAGACAGTGATGCTACTATTAAAATTAAAAGAAAAACATCCTTTCTTTTCCCAAGAACCAGGAGTGTTCTTTGTGTCATCTGATTGGAAATTCCAGTAGCCACAGAACTTATCGTCACTTTGGCTAATGTTTAAATTTCTAAATATAAGTGGAATTGAATGCTTAAGATTTGACAAGTATCCAGGAATGGAGATGCCTACCACTCGACTATTTATTGTGTGTCTTGTTGCTGCCAGTTCCGGAAAAACTGCATCATTATAAAACACACTTATTACGATGTGAAGTTCTTCACTATCACTAAAGTTTCGGGTCGAGCTGTTAGAAGTTTTTTCTAAAGAATCGAGTATTTGACTCGGCAACCAGGTCGCAACCTCCAAATTTTCAATAGAAAGTACGTCACTCAGCGTTGTGTTCTTAAACAATGGCCGTACGGTCATGCTAGTAAAGTTAACAGAATCTGTATTTTTGATTACTACTATGCCTGTAATATTATTATGTTGGGGATAAGAAATCTGTACAACAAATTGTGGTTCCACTGCCAATAAATAAGAACTGAATCTCCATTGTTGACTTTTAGCATGTTCTTCGACTAAATGTTCAATAATGTCATTGACAGAGTCTAAAATGACATTTGTGGAATTGAGTGTCTGCGACAGCCATAAATAGCTTTGGTCTAACGACATAACCCTATCCATCACCCAAGCAATATTATGAATGTCTCCCATGTCCACAGACCGATTGCTTTCCGCTAAATGCAATACGTGTTGTAACGACATTGACAAGTAATATATATCAGCTGGAATAATGACATCTACATCACTAAGTACAAATTCCAGTCCATCAGTTAAAAAACTTGAAGTATCATTATCAGGCATATTACCTTTAACAAAATCAAATAAAAATTTCGTTGTTGAGGATGGTGTATAATTAGTGTCACAGGTGCCTTCAACGTCACCCCACGAACTTCCAAATAAGTAAGATCCGTAACAATGTCTTTTAACTGGCAAACCATTAGCTTGTAAACAAAACTGCTGAGGAGCAGCAATGTGACCGATAGGTGTCATTTCCCAATTAAGTGCCAATGCATCATTGCTGGTAGTAGGCAAACAATAAATACAACTTGAAATATTAACTAAAGTATAGTTGTATTTAGGAAATACAAGCCTTGCTTTTTCTTTCAAATGAAAAAATGTATCTTCTACATTGCTAGCTTTATCGTTAAAATTATCACTGATTGCGACATGCAAATGCAGTAACATTAACATATGTTCAACAGAAAGCTCTAATATATCCATCACCAAGACAGTGTTGGCGTTAAATATTTCAGTAACATTTGAGATCAAATCAGTCATATCGGGTTCATCGTCATCATTTGTAAAATGAGATATTTTGATAACAATGGCAAATACGTGCTCTTCATTAGAATTAGGACTTACAATTAACCTGTCAGTCTTTACCAACGAAAAGTTTTTCGTATGCCCTTCGCACCAATATTGAGCCGCTCTGTACGTCACAGGGTCGATTTCATATACAATTTTTTCTCCATCATTTGAATTTATTTCACTGAACTGCCTTGATAATTTGACTTCAAAAAATGGTTCTTCATTGACATCCACGACTTTAACGAAACCTTTTGCATTCGAAAAACATTGAACGCCTGTATCATTACCATCGTATTTCCACAAACCTGCAGGATAATAAACCGTAAGGTATATCTTATTTCCAATCTCATTGTACTCCAATATGAATTCGGTCTGTTTAAATGCCATTTCCACTTCACAAGCCATACAACGCAATAATGCTGATGTTCTCATTAAGCTTAATGTACCACTACTATTTATTATACCTTGTAATGATTGAACAACTACTTCGGAAACCGTAGAAGTGTTGACATTATCATCGTCACTCAGCTGAATATTAGGCGGAGTATTCGTAGTATGAGTATTTGGTCCTATTCGGAACCAGCACCATAAATCGTTTAAAATACTTAATCCAGCAATTTTTGAAAAAATAAATCTCTCTAATTCGTTACCACCCATTGGTTTAGGGCATTTTTTATGGATGAATTCTTCATACGTTAAGCCCATATCGTTATCAGATTTTTCAATTCCGAAGCAGGTGCCATTGTCAGGCAGAAATCTAAACCCATGATAGCCATGGGGGCATCGAGCAGGATCACGCAAATCATTTACGTACAAACATAGACTGGGGAAACTCTTGCTGCATTGTTCTGTTCTTATAATTTTTTGTTCAACATCTAACTGCAAGCAATTTTTGGATAGCAACGTCCGCATTCGTAAAATATCATCATTTCTAGTTTCTACTATCCTACCCCAGTTAGGTCCCGGAATGTGCCAGACGACTGGGTTGTATAGCTTAATCCTTTGCGCAGGTAACCAAAAGTATCTGATATTATTAGTAGCATTTAAAGAATTCAGTAATAAGAAAATGTCATTATCGGATAAATCGGTTATCACTGATGCACTTCCACTTTTGTAACACGGATAATCCCAAGCAGTTGGTGAATTTATTTGATAGCAATAATCACTATCTGCTGAGATCGATTGATGTCCTGGTGGACATTTTAACAAATCAAAGTAATTCGATATTTGCAGGCAAGGTTCAAGGTTTCTGAGGCGGGGTTCCCATTCGGTGCCGTTGCAATTTCTTGTTATTAGCTGGTCGTATCTATAGCAAAGCGGGTTTGAAGTAACGTTCTCGGCAGAAGGGCTCGCAGGCCACGTCACTTTTATCCCCTTTGTAGTTGCTTGAGTTGGACAATCCTGCCAGGAAAATATAACATTCAGTTATATTAAAAAGAATTACACTGAGATTCGGATCTATTAATATAAACAAATGGACATTGGTTAAGTCCCTTGATGTTACATTAAATGGCTCCGCGAATAAATAATGCAGGAAGGTTCGAATCCTATCGGCTTAGTTCTGAAAACTTTACGACTAGTAGGTACGTTACGACTAAGCTCCTTACCTACAGAAATGTAAAGTAATAATGACGAGCAAAAATAACGGGTCCCTTTTTATATAACTCTGTCAAAATCTACGATAAATCACAATATTTCAGCGGCTGTTAAAGATACTAACCTGAAAACTAAGGTGGAGTAACTGCAGTAATGAAGCGACAATCAAAATAGAAATCGACAAAAAAACCATGTTTTCCGTTTTCCTTACAGGCATATACTGGTGAGTTATACCTTTATCAGAAGCCGAGATTTAACTAAATGCACTAGCAACTTTACTAATATCCATTACTTGATACAGGCTGCACTCCTTATTTATCTATCTATGTATCTACCTTTGCACGAGCAATTCTTGTATAAATATATATAGGCATATAAGAGTTGTATATGTAATCTGAATCTCGGAAACTGCTTCAATCCAACGATTTTCCTGAAATTTGGTATGCAGAGGGTATCGGGGGCGATAAATCGATCTATCTTAGGTTTAATTTTCATAAAACGTACCAAAAAAAAATACCGAGTGAAACTCGGTCATCCAGGTACATTACTTTAATATTTTTGGAAAATAGTTTCTCATAGTAAGTTTCACTCCTGTAGCTTGGCGGACGAGAGCTAGACTGAAAAAGTATCCGATACGACACTACGACAGTCGTGCTATCTGCCGCCATGAGTATAATGTGGTACGGGCTAATCTCAGCTACTGTTCGGATTTTCACACGAATTTCATTAAGAAGAGTTATCTTTAGTTAGATTATACTTAGAATAGAAACGTGTTATGATATGAGTACAAGAAAAAATGTGTTTGTCCGTGTCGAACCATGACAAGGTGTCAAAGCGACCGATAAAGACGAAATAAACGAAACTTAAAAATCTTTCATGGTTTAGGATTCGTCTCATCACATTCTTTTGATTTCCTGATACCTTAAGGATCAGGTATCTATAATGCCATCTCTGTTAATTCCTCAAAAACAAAAATAAATTTTATCATAGTTATCTGACACTAAATGTATCAGGATTAACAGACGTGTAGCAGGCCGTAAGGTATGTGTGTATGGGATCATGTAGGGCGTAAAACATATTTCTATAGTCTTTTAAAAAAAATAAAGAATTGTAATAAATTTTGTCATGATTTTTGTATATGATCTGCAAACGCCTGCGATATTGCTGTCTTATTTATACCAGACAGCGTCAAAAGGAGAGTTATGTTTTCTTGAAAGCGTTGTACATTATCCGATGAACGAAATACGAAATTTTTGGAAGTTTTTAAAATGTTTAACGTAACGTTCTTGGTAAATTTAATGGGCGGGCGAAAATTAAGCATCCTGTATGAAGCCGAAACATGTCAACATCAGTGTTTGATACGATATCGGCAAAGTAATATTAATTAACAATATGTTGTCGAGTGTGCGTACGCATAGTATGAGTATGAAGCAACAAAACAAAGGTAAACTCGGCCACATTTGATCCTAAAATAGAGTAGTAAGGAATACCTCACAATAGACAATCTACGGTCAAAGAGTGGGTAAATTAACATTTTATATATTTTAATAACAAATATCTTAAGAACAAAATACGCGAATTATATTCTCCATGCTTGTACAAAAGTAGAGCCGATAAATTAGTAATGTACCTACGTTAATTATTTGGCTTGCGTTAATAGTACACCTACTGATGAATTTTCAGTTTCCAGATTTTTCTTTTATTTGGGGCATCTTAGAATTATTTTGTTGTGGGTTGGTTTGATTGAACACTCTAAAGCGATTTGAATAAATGTGCCAAATTTCATATACACTTTACATGGGTTTCGAGATCTGAAGGGTCAAGAGTAGATCGAAATGGTTCGTGTAAATTATTTAAGCACAGCTACGTCGTTAGCTCTTTTTACTTTGAACTTGGCTGGACACGCTGCATTGTGTCGAGATCAAAACAAAAGCGTGTTCAAGTGGAAGCAGTCAAAGAGTAAGCTTTGCAATTGTGGCAATTTTGTAAACATGTCATTTATTTAGAATTTCTTCTTCCATTGTGAGACGCATCTGGTACTCAGATCACATGTTAGAACAGTATTGAGTGAACGCCTTGAAGTAAATTATCTACTATAATTATGCTGTTCAGCTTAAGCGCCATTCTTTCCACCTTACGTAAGTATAAAAAAAGTATTTTATTTAAAAAATATATGTTGAAAAAAGCTGCCAAGACATGTAAAAAGACGTGAGATGTTCATTTTGTTTAAATTATGTGTAGTATAATTATGTATTTAAATAAGTTTTAGTTTAGTTTTTTAATTTAATAGTTTAATTTGTTTTAATTCCTCTTCTATATGAAATAAACATTCCACTATTATGAAAAAACAATATCTTTTTGTTAAAAAATGCAAGCTTTTTTGTGGATTGTACATAAATTGTCGTTCATTTTATTTAGCTTGTTCTTTTGGTTGCAGTATCTCTAATACAAGGCAGCTCATACAAATCAACTACAGCTCTACATAATGTCGTGTTCACGAACATTGAAGACGTCGTCGAAGGTCGGTTATTCATTAAAATTTGGATCTAATCTTCAAAAACATGGGTTCTCCTAAATTTGTTATTAACCTAGTAAAATGAGAAATTTTTAGTTAATTTTGTTTTGCAAACACGATGCTCGACTTTCGACTTATTCATAGTGGCTTGTGGTTTCTAGGTTTGGTGGTAGAGTGCTTTGAAATGGAAGTCTTAGGTCTTTTTAACTGATGACTAGATTTCAAACGACCGCCAAGCTATTTGATCAGGTGGAAATGTTGTAAAATACTTGTTTTTCCATATCAAATTACACATTACTTTTTAATTACTAGCTGTTGCCCGCGACTTCGCCCCCGTTCCTGTATTTTTGAATTGTTTATATAAACAAACCTTGTCCAGACAATAACAAACAAAACTAAAAAATAATTGACTAATTTGTTACAGTCGGTCGGAAGGCATATATTTTGACGATTCATTTTCAAATTTACATAGACATAAATTTGTGTCTTTTGCAGAGGATGTTCACAGTGAATATTTTTTTGGAAGATGTACAACGAAACACAAAGAATTAGTGGCTAAAGACACAAAAGAATTTCAGGACGTGGGGTCAAGAATTATTTTAAGAGTAAGTTAAACACGGTGTTTGGTAGTCCAGTGCAACTTTTTAAAACGTACTGTTGTATTAAATAATTTTATTCGGTTTTTGGTTTGAGTTTGTGACGTGACTTTAATAAACAGGATGCCTCTGTCTTTCTATGACATAACATTGGCATATGTTACTACTTCATTATTAATTGCAGACTATAATATTGTGATGTGTTTTTGCAGGGATGGCTGAATGTGGATAAAGAGCCGCGCTGCATCTACGTGCGTGCGCGCAGCCCGTACGGCGACCTCATCCGCTATCACGCCTTCAAGTTTAACTTCTGCATCTGCACCATCGTCTACAATTACCAAAATAACAACACAAATTTCTACTACTACGAGTGGTACATTCCCGTTGAAATGAAGAGAGACATTATTTGGGATATATTTTTTTATAAATAGCTTTATAAGTTGTGAAAAATTGTTGTCATCAACATGTACAATTAATGATAAAAATAGAAAAAAAAATATCACCAGGAACTTTGTCATGCCTCATCAAGTCATCAATATTACGTATTATATACTTAAATCTATTCTATTCTTAGTGTAAAAGTGAATGACGAGTCCGGAACGTCGACAACACCGATTTAAGTAACCATGAAATTTTAAGTGCTTAGATATTAGATAAAAATGATTTTAACACTTCACTTATGAAATACTTATTATCATTACCACACAACTATTCTGACTTGTCAGTTTTGAGTCCACCAGCAGGAAGGGGGGGTGGCGGGACGTTGGGTATAGCGGGGTCTTTAGATGAGTAATTGAGTAGGTTTAGGTCGCTGGGCTCGGTGGGCGGGACGTCGCCGCGGGCGGGGGCAGCGGCCGGCGCGGGCGCAGCGGCCCGGACTGGCACCACGGCTGGACTCTGCGGCCCCAAAGCATTCGCCAGCGACGGCCGATACAAAGGTGGTAAGCTCGCATATGGGTTAAACGCGAACGGATCGTACGGGTCGTAGAATCTGAAGGGGTACGAATACGTGAAAGGGCCGACTTGCGTGAAGCCGTTGTACGCCGGATCTAAGCGTCCCAATGGAAGAACATGTGGTGGGAGCCCGAATTCGTTCAACGGTATAGGAGACTCTGTGGTGGGCGGCGGAGGAGGCGCGGACGATGGTTTCGCGTCGGATTCAGGTTTTGGCTCGGGCGGTGGCGGTGGGCTTTCTTCTTTTTCGGGTGTCTTTTCTTCTGGCGGAGCTTCTGACGGTGCTGGAGGAGGCTCTGGAGTGGCTGCCGGGGGAGCTGGCTGGGGCTGCTGGCCCCTGGGAGATGCAGCCGGGATCGGAAACAGACCCTGAAATCGTTGACAATACTATTCGGTAAAATAATTCAAGATTTGAAAGCTTGTATAAGATATACCTAACATACGTACATTTTAGCTTATATTATGTTAATAATAAGTAATTGATTTGTTAAAGAATGTTACGTAGATTAAGTTTGCATGTTACTATTGTTGGAAGAGCGGGGTCTCCTGAGACAGTAAGTTACATACCTAATAGGAGATCTCAACCTTTACCATTGTACAACCCGGTTATATCAATAAAGCATCATTATTATTATTATGAAGCGTTATTACTATTATGCCACATGGAGGCGCTCAGTTGAGAGCGAGGTTGGCCCAATTGGCCTTGACTAGGAAGAGCTGGAAATGGAAAACTCTTCTGCGTCTTATGTTCCTAATAGAGGGATAACAGGAGCCAAATTACTACAATGATTAGGTATATATTACATGTTATTCTAATGAGTCGATAGGGACTACCGCAATTACTGTCCTCTTGCAAATTGCTAACTGCGTTGAGAGGAGCCTATTAGTTGCACCGCTTACGATGCGATGTACTATTAGTGACGTACATTACTGATAGGGTAATCGCCGTAGAAGACGGGTGAGTAGGGGAAGCCGAAGTCGTGTATCACTGGCTGGTACACCGGATACGCCTTGCTCGGCTCCAAGTTCTGGTTGGAGGTGATGAGCGCGTTGTATACTCGCGGCACTCGGCCTGGCTCCGGCGCGGGCTCGGCTGACGACAGCGCCAGCGCCAGCCATACCAACTGGAATGAAAATGAAAGGACTTACACTTTGTTCAGTTTTCTATCTATCTATTTTCTATTTATATATATAAAATTCAAAGTCCTGACTGACTGACTGATTGACTGACTGACTTAACTATATATCAACGCACAGCCCAAACCACTGGACTTAGAGACTTGAAATTTTGCACATAGATACCTTAGATAAGGAAAAAAACCGGTCAAGTGCGAGTCGGACTCGCGCACCGAGGGTTCCGTATCATTATCTATAAATATCTAAAACCAGTGTAAGCAGAGCCCTGTTCCAAAGCAAAATGTACGCAGTGTGGGGTTACTTTATATTGGTCACTGCTATATAATAATAATAATAATAATAAAGTTTATTCAGGTAACAAAAAGTACAGTGTGTTAACAAATGGTTGGTATCTCTTTTTAAGTATAAGAATACCTGTTCTAAGAGATACCATTTTTTCGCGAAGGGTATATACAGACATACATACACATTTACGGTTTTCGCAATTATTCTTTAATCTGTGCTATAAGACCTACCTTCATACCAAATTTCAAGATTCTGCGTTCACGGGAACTACCTTGTAGGTTTTGATTCCCTTGAGAGTTGAAAATTTGCGGAAATTTGCGGCATAAACGGCTGTATCTTTTGATTGCGTTGGCTTAGAATTTTGATTTTTTCACAGTTCCAAGGGGCAGTAGACCTGAGTATTTGATATAAATTTCAGCTTCATACCTCCACGCGTTCCTGAGAAAAAGGGTCTTGACAGACGGACGGACGGACGGACAGACGGACAACAAAGTGATCCTATAAGGGTTCCGTTTTTTCCTTTTGAGGTACGGAACCCTAAAAACGGGAATTATATATTCGATTCCGAGTGACGCTATCTCAGTAACTATAGTAACTAGACTCTTCAAATTTGATACAAAAATAGTTGATTACAAAACTAAGAAACTAATTTCAGGATTTTTGGAAATTCCCACGGGATAAGGAAAAAAACGGGATTTATATATTCAGTTTAACGAAATCTTATGAACTATAATTACTAGACTCTTCAAATTTAGCATAGAAGTAGGTGATTATAATAGTAAAATAATGTTTTAATGATTTTTGGAAATTCTCACGGCATAAGGAAAAAAACGGCATTTATATATTCAGTTCTACGGGTTCTCTTTGAAATGCTCATGGTTCTCGCGTGCGAAGCCGCGGGCAAAAGCTAGTAGTACATTATTATAAAGTGATAAAATTTCCGAGTTTGTGAGGTTACAGGGGTAATCTCTGGATCTATTGAACGGATTTGGAAAATTGTTTAACTAATAGAAACCCACATTATTTCTGAGTGTCATGTCATATATTTAATTCTTCGCGGACAAAGTCGCGGGCAATAGCTAGTCTTTTATACGACAAGGAAGGCAAAAGAGTGGGCCACCTTATGGTAAGTGAGCACCACAAAGGATAATTGCAACACTAGAGGATTGCAAATGCGTTGCCAGCATAGAGTGCTAAAAGACGTAGAATACTGTGCCAGTAATTTCACCGGCTTAGCCTCCGCAGGATTAGCGAGTAGGACGGTAATAGAGATACAGACGGACTTTGCACGAGGTTCAGCCACCCGCTAAAGATTAAACTTACTGTTAAACGTTGTCAGCGTGAAGATATACCTACATGAGGTAAACTGGAAGCAGTGGCGGATTTACCATAAGGCTGAGAAGGCTCGAGCCTAGGGCGGCAGATTTTGGGGGCGGCAAATTTGGGATTTTGGGGGCGGCAAATTTGGGGCACGACCTTTTTTTTTTTTACCTCATAATAAAAAATTTAAGAAGTCTGCAACAGATTTTGCAAGGGCGGCAAAAATTCAGCCTATACCTTGAAAATTTGTAAATCCGCCACTGACTGGAAGATATCCCTTTTAGGGATAAGTTCGCCTTTGTGCATGTGTGTTATCCTGTATTCATCTTTTTCTTGTGTTTTATGTACAATAAAGAGTTATACATACGTACATACGTACATGATATAGGTCCATAATAGCCTTATAATCACAAAAAAGTACCTATAGTAGAGTAAAGCGCTGGTCGGTTTGTTTACAGTAAGCGAAACAGTGGAGTTTCCCCTCTTAGATTGTAGAGCTTAGCTTTTGTGTAAACAATGACTAATGCTACACTAAATTTATCATGACTTCGTAAAAAATTGTTACAATATTTGGCCCCATCTCTTTAGAATTTTACAGGTTTTTGGTGTTTTTTTTCGGAACTAAAGTCGCAATCGGATTTCTAAATTTGTTTAGTTGGTACTAGAACTGGAATCGGAGTTGGAGGTGGAGGTGGAATTGGAAGAGATGTTTAAATAGGTACAGGTAGGTGTAACAAAATCGAATAATGACAATGACATCCATACCTACTAATAATACAAATGCGAAAGTGTGCCTGTCTGCCTGTTACCTCTTCACGCTTAAACCGCTGGACCGATTTGATTGGAATTTGGTATTTAAATAGTTTCAGTTCCGAGGAAAAATATAGGATATTTATTTATCCCAGAAAATCACACAGTTCCCACGGGATAGCAATACGCTAATTCTGCGCAGACGAAGCCGCGGGCAACAGCTAATTTAATATAAGTTGTCTGGTCAAAAATGATAATTAAATCGCTTACGCACAAGACAAGTGACCCGAAAGTCTTATGGTACATATTGGGGGTTATCATGACGTTTAATGCGATTCAATTCCGATTCGGTTTAGGCTCGCTCGCTGTGAGATCCACACTAAAAATGACAGCTAAAACCTGAACTGATTCGTAATTGAATTGGATTAAGACGTCATAGTAAGGCGCGTACGGCGCGCCTAAAACACTCCGGCCTTCGATTTCAAATGCGAGAAAAAAGAGCAAGTACTAAATGTACCTCCGATATAAAGGTGTCTGCACCAAAGTCGGAATCGGAATTGTGATATCAATCTGAGGTTCCGAATTTTCGTTACCGGAATCGAACCGTATCCGTACCGAATCCGTATGTTATAAATAACATCATTATTTGACAATGTTGACGACAGTTAGATACGTGAACTATAAACGCGTTTTCTTACGCGATTGGCAATACGGCCAAGTTCATTTGTTTTTAAATACATAGACATTTCCCATGTAACTGATGGCGACTGTAGAATAGAATAAACGATACATACATACAAACATACGTATATCACGTCTTTATCCCTTACGTGGTAGACAGAGCCTAAGGTAGCAAAACTTAAAGGCAATGTTTAACATGATTGTGGGCGAAAGGAGAATCAAAGCAGTGATGAGTTGCTAGCCGCATCGCCTATAACATGATTCCTAAGATTTTCGCCCATTCCCTCGATGGGATTTTACCATCTGCGCGGGAAGAGAAGCAACTTGTACATTCTCTGCTTTTTCTTTACTCCTAGACCAGCATGGAAGAATAAACGATGATTGCGATTTTGTTTCTGTATTGTTTTGTACTGATTTGTGGTGTTTAATAAAGAGTACTTGTATTGTATTTTATTGTATTGTTTTGTTTAATAGTGTATTCATCTTCTTTGTACCCGTTGCTATGGTTTATACATGCATTGACATTGAGCTTTGATGCATCATCTTGACCCGCAATTACAATAACCACTGTTATCTTCTTCCTAGTTTTTTTACACGATCGTGACCGGAGTCAGCTTCTAGGTTTCATACTATGTACTAAATACTTTTAGTCTATAATTTTCCCCGTTTATGAAGCCAACTAGTTTATTGAATCTCATTAAATAGCTACAGCAATTAGGATTTGCCTTGAGCACTGCGTCGACGATTCTTGTCGCCCGTCTAGAAATAACATAACTCGGCTACCGGCCACGTGCACTGATATCGTAAATGTAATTATATTTTACTAGCTGTTGCCCGCGGCTTCGCCCCCGTTCCTGTTTTTTTATTGTTTTCTCACCGTTTAAACCTTCCCCGGGCTTCCACGAATATTTCAAGACTAAAATTAGACAAATTGGTTCAGCCGTTCCCGAGTTTTAGCGAGACTAACGAACAGCAATTCATTTTTATTTATATAGATTTCTGATAACGACAGAGTGAGATTTTTGGGGAAAATTAGGGATATCTTGACCAGTCGATCCGTGTGTACCTACTTAATTTAGGAATACTTATTGGAAAGCCATAGGTGAAAATAATGCACTCAAAGGCTCCCCTTGACGATAGTAACCATTATTTGATCAAATATACTTGTGTAACCCGTTTACTTCATATAAAGATTGTGTTTTTCGCAAGTTATAACCTAGAAGAGAAATGTGCACCAGAAGCTTATTAGGTATAATTCCATCAAATAATCGAGGATTTTACTTCCCCAATTTTGTATTTATTTTTACGGTTTACCCGTTAGAAATAATATTTCTGAACAATACTGGTAACTAGAACACATGGCTATAGCTTTACTTTTCGGATATTTCGTTCTAGCTATCGGTATTATTTAGAAATAACTATGCGCATTATAATTATTAGGAGAGGAACGCAAACGGATTAAAATTTTGTACCACGATGCTCAGTAATTAATTTTACACATTTTAAATTTTAACACTGTACCTACTGCTGTAATAAAAATAATAATTCAGCGGCAAGAACTGAACTCTTAAAAGTAATACTATATATTTTTGTCAGTCTATCGTTATCTGAAATAAATTGTAAAGTAGGTATGTTTAATTATTTATGATATACTATATTGGGTTCTTTATTCAGCACAGTTGTGAAATCCTGGACACGAATACTTTATTTCAATGCAAAGGCAAGGACCTTACGAGCGTACTAGTGTTTGGCTTGGTGCCTAATTATACCTATTTAACTCGTAATAGGTTGTAAAATTCAGTTATTTATGTTGGTTTAATTATACATAATGGATTTAAGTAATAAAAGCCTAAACTATATTTCTAGAAGCAGCCTCCTATTAATCCTTATTCGCAACCGTTCACTAAACTGAATCTAAACCCATACATACAAACATTTCAAATGAAATGAGTATAGTAAAGTTTATTTTTATTCAGTCTTCATTTATATTTTGACACTTTTATATTTAAGTTTAGTGTTGACTTTAAAAGCGACTTAAGTGGCCTATTTTTTCACGGAAGCGAAGTGTGTGGACGTAAGCTAGTTCTTTATGTTAATTAAAGTTACCTACATACACTGAAAAATGCTTGTATTTTGCTGAAACAGCATAATTCAAAGCCATTTTTGTAAAATAATAATGTAACCAATCCATCTTTCGCGTTTCTGGCAACCTTCATGAATTAGCAAATTTAATAAAAAATACCTCGACGCGCGAATCAATAATTCATCACACATTGAATATGGAGCAACACCTGTAAATAAATATTAATGTTTTTGCATACCTTACAATCATACCATACGTGTAGGAGTAGTGGTCATGCATTTTAATATTGCATCGACTCATTAAATCAAAATAGCTATTGTACGAGAATATATAAACGCACTTTTCTGACGTGATATCCAGCTGCGCGGCCATTTTATGTCATTTTTGTCATTAGTTTGCTTGTTTTTTAGAGCTTTGAAATTATTAAAAGTATTTGAATTCTATTTCATCCATACCTACACACCGTCACGTCTCTTTCTCATAGGGGTAGGCTACTTTGTTCTACTTGCTACGATCCTGACATACCTCATTCGCTTCATCCACATTAATCAATCTCTTCATACATGCTCGCCGGTATCGGGTACTCCTGACCTGACCTTTTTCAAAACGTCTCTTATTTGGACCAGGAACGTCTGTCTAGGCCTTCCCCTCCCAAGGCAACTATTCAAATTCCCCATATAGATCTGTTTAGTTAATCTACTTTCATCCATCCGCTCTACGTGACCATACCAACTGAGCATACTTTTTCTATCCTAGTGACTATATCTTCTTTCACACCAGCACGTTCACTTATCACACTATTCCTTATTCTGTCTTTCAGTGTCACCCCTTTTCTAGTGCATTTACAAATGCTACTTTCATAGTTCTGTTGTCATACGCAACTTTCGCTACCGTACATTAGTGTTTGAACGAGCGGTTCTATTTAATTCTCTCAATAATTGGCATTGTTCATTTTTTTTAAGCTGTGCTTTTAACGCCTTTATTTGATAAAATGGACTATTTCAAGCAACTAATTTGAATATTATGCTTTTACGTAGCTTTGTTAATTAATAATAAATATTTTTTCGCTGTTTGATAATTCGTGAATTTAGACAGAATCCCAATCGCCTTCGTTCGGCTGGCTATAAAAAAAACGGCTTTGTCTATGGTTTTGTAGATTTGACAGTGACACGTGACAGTTGCCGTAGCCAAACTTTTTTTTTCATTTTTGTGGCAAACATTCGATGCTGGATTCTGTCTAAAAACCCGGTCGTTCGGTCAAACAAAGGTTCAAAGTACTTTTACAAAAATATCTGCAATCATAAAGTATTTTTTAAATCGGATAATTGATGGTTTTCCTCGAAATGGTTTTCGAATTGGAGCATACTAAAAAAAATGAACAATGCCAATTGCACGACCTTATTTAATTGTTGACATGTAGAGATCAATAAAAAAACAAACCAAACAAACCACAAATTCTGTAAAATAGGTACCTAATTACCTATTCGCCTACAATTATTGATATGGGAGTTACAAAGTTTGTAACACTTAAAACACTTTTCAAGAATATAAAACTGGTAAACTCTGTCATTTTATTAATTTTCTGTAAATATATAGGAAACCAAAGTTCTGCAAAGTCCTGCAAAGTAATTGTATGTCTTGTAATTTTTATGGTTTAATCACTGAGCGCAAATTGTATAAAATAGAGTCTATTTATGTTTTCACAATTTAGTTAAGCTATATTGGTTGAAATTTACAACACATACTGAACCCTGTCATGACATAAGTATTACAATAATCACTTGTCCTTTTTTGTTTCGCGTTCCATTTCTTAGGCCTTGAGGGTAGGTGCGGCCAAGGCGCGCCATTGTATGCCGACTTCCGGATCTCGAATGGCCACGACCCAAGACTCATTCGGTCAATTAAATACCCGTTAAATAAACAAAGGAATCCTGGAAACCCAGCCGCGTTGCGAAATATGGAAACGTCAAATATTTACTGTGTTGCGTCGAAATCCGTGGACAAACACTTTTCGCGCTCAGAGCAAAGATGGCGGCGGGCTCATGTTCCATACCGATTAAAATAAGCAAATCAATACGTCTATGATGCAATGGCCTGTGCTTACGTATAATTTGCAATAAAAACAAACATTTATTCAACTTTTCAACCGCCAACATACTCTGATATAGAACAATTACGCCAGATTAATCGTCGTCCCACACTGTACGTAATTGGAAGACTGCTTATTTTCAAGGATTAAAATTACTTTGACATAGCAAGACATAAAAAAAAACACTTTTCACGTCTATTTTTAAGTCATTTAGCTTACATTGACTGTGATGTATTGTAAAGTAAACGTATCAGTAATTTTAAACATTTGTAATTTTTTGCGTGCACGGCCTTTTGTGTTCATGTATTGAGAAGCATTTAATGATTGCAGTTAAATACCCACATTATTTGTTACTTTGTTAAGGTTTCGCAACACGGCAAGCACTCGTGGGAGTAGGAAACATATTGTCACGATAATCTCTACAGTGTCTTAACAATTTTAGACACATTAACCTACATCTAAATGATCTTGAAAGTTTGCAACAAGCATCGTTGACTTTGGGTTGAGTTGTAAATTAATAGTTTTTTAGGTTACTGATTAATCTTAGCACTGAATTTTCAAATGGTGTTATTAATAATAATTTACCGACCGTTATATCGATATCCTTCTAGCCGCTATGATATTACCATTTAACATTAGGGTCTTTGTTTAAAAAGTAAAAAAAAAACATTTAATAACAAAAAGCAGCAAATATTAATTGTTACCAAACTTCGGAATCACTCACTTGGAACACTTATTTTCTTCCCTGAGGTTAATGGACTATTTTCTCACAGCACTCGATTGTTCCGATTAGTCTTGCTTTATAAATAGTATCATGCTGCTATTCCATTATGTCCCCGAACAAACGTCTCCAACTGCATGACAAATTGAAATGCCAAGGTCCCATCGAACTGACCGCAACCCGTGCGATACTCTGTAGTTCATTGATATTGTGGTTTGACGTATTAAATAAATGTCTCTACCAGAAATGGGATCTGACGATAAAAGAAAGAGTTAAGGCATTCACGAACATTGAGTAGGTTAAATTACATTTATGACACGTAATTAAAATATTGAAAATTATTTCACTCATCAAATGTTAGATTTAAAAATACCTCATGGATATTTATGGTCAAAACATTGGCTTATTAAAGAATTTAAGATTTGAACCCCCACAAGCCTTCAATGTAGCTAGAAGGGAATTTTTGTATTAAGATATCATAAAACTATTAGAAGAATGTACAAGATTTCATGGTGCCTCTAAAATCCGCTTAAAAGTGGCGAATAGCTCTCGGAATATAAGATTATCCAAAGGTTAATTAATTAATGATTTCAATATTATTTACTCGAAACACGCATCACGCACGCATGTCGCATCTCCATTACAGAAGCACTCTTTAGCATATTGGATGATTACTTAGGTATGCTTAATGATATAATTTGACCGCTTATCGGAAAATACAAGGTTGAGGAATAAATTTAAATATAAGAGCTACAAAATATTTAAGAAAATTGACGATTTCAATTCTTAAATTCTTAATTGACATGAAAGATTGATGAATGGTGTAACATTTAAAACGAGGTCTGTGCATCATTGTGCATTCCTTGTTAAGGCTGCAGGGTCAATGAACCGCGCCGTGCTGTAGCCTGCTGCAAGCATTGCGTCGCATCTAAAAGCACGAAGCTGCCATCTACCTACAATATAAGCACAATTTCGATAAACTAACTGTTTTTGCTATCCGATTTCACATGACATTTATCGACTTTATTTGATTAAAACCTTGCATTTGTTAACTTTTTACTCAACTAGCGCAATGCCTAGAAATAATAAGAATTTCGGAGCTTGCTTTTTAGAAAATAAATAAAATATGCCGAAAATAATATCTCGATCCCAATATGTTGAGAAATGAAGCAAATATTATTTAAGACATTGTTAAAATCTAACCTTTTTACCTTTTCCTTGCTACTGGCCGGTATTTTGTTTGGTATTACTTTTTTTTGATCAAGTGGCATTTTCTGTACCGTTTCTTTTTCTCAGTTTTACATCCTGTATTGATTATTAAGTCTCAACTAAGCTAACAGTCTAATAAATGTTTCCTTTTTTTATTTAGTTCTTTTGCGTTAAATACGTAAAGACTGCTATATAGCAAGAAATACTTTTAAGGGGTTCGGGGGCAGTCAAGTAGATTTATGCTTGAGTCAAGCATGTTGACATGTTTACAACACTTGTGTGATGCTTAATTGATCATGATAATTATAGACGGTAAAAATGCTGGACTCGAGCACAAATATATACTTGACAGTCTACAGACTCGTTTAAGTTAGTAATTGATACGGTTATTATAGTCACCAAGGCGCACGATATTTGCACTACTCCAGACAATGGAGCGTAAAAACTTGTCAGACATACCGAAGATAGAAAAAAAAGAAGCGGAAAGAATGTTTTGTCACTTTTCGTATTATATAATTTTATGCCTATTAGTGGCAGATATTAATAATTATAGAAGGCGCTTTATCCATGCCATTTTGATATCAAGTAACACTAAGATAAATACTGAATGTCACATTTACCCTTGCTACTCCGATACCACGCGGAGTAGCAAGGGAAATGGCTATTGTTCACTAGTAGTTTTCTCAAATATTTATAACTAGCCTTCCGTCCGCAGCTTCGCCCGCGATAAAATAATTTTCCCGTAGGAAAAGGTATTTTCCCGCGGTAAAAGTAGCCTATGTCACTCAGTGATAATGTAGCTTTCTAACGGCAAAAGAATTTTTGAAATCGGTCCAGTAGTTTCGGAGCCTATTCAATGCAAACAAACAAACAAACAATCAAATTTTTATCTTTATAATATTAGTATCGAAGTATAGATTAACATAATTTTTATCTACCTGCTGCTTTATTGTATAAAGTTATACCTATATTTAACCTCCGCTAAGCGTAATGCTAGTGTCGCATATGATTTCTAACTATAATACTCCCCACTTGAATATGTTGTAATGAAATTTGACCAGGAAATATTTTAAGGTCGATTGATCAAATCAAATTCTTGGAACAAGTTTAGATTTGCGCAATTAATGGACTGGTAGGGAAGCATAATATTAGTTTGGGAAGGAACTTAACTTCCCTCTTAAGATATCACTTCACTACCTGTTTCGTGTTGGTAAGAATGTAACAGATGTTTAATTATAGTTTTTCACGTGAATTTACAAACGGGTATAACGATTGAAACAATTATGGCAGTGATAGATACCTACAGATGGATGTAAGGCTAGGTATAGATAATTTACAGTAGTACTCCAGAAGATGAAAGTGCATGACAAAGCCACCGCTGTATAAGAGTACGCAAAAGTACGCACGCAATACTTAAGTATATTTTACCTACAGGTAAATAAGAAGTACTATTAAGCATTACGACATTTTTAAAGACTAAAATATATTTGGTTGAATATATCTTTAATGTAATTAACTGGAATCAAAAGGAATTAGTGAGCATTCAAGCAGCTCTACTTCGGAGCACCATGGACCACCAGATTATATTGACCCGAGCAAACTTTGGTGAAGCCTGTCTTTCGTTTTCAAAGCGAAATTTATACTCTAGTAAACTTAACAAAAACACACGGTTAGGAGTTCCTTGTCACAAAAAGTACATAATAATATCTATAGATTGAAACGTAGGTATCTGAAATGTCAATAAATCAAACTTTTCATCAAGGACTTTCCACTTTCATACAACGATAAACAAATGAAGTTCTAAAGAGTCGTTAGGTGTATTATTTAGGGATGAAAAATAGACTCCCGAGTCAAACTAAAGCGACAAGCATTTTGCATGTCGTCTTTGAAAGCAGAGTTTTACTTGAAGTTTCTTAACTGGTTTCAGTGATGTATAAGTAATGTAGAACAATAAAGGTATCACTCACGTGCAATCGCAGAGGGAGCCGCGGGGTCATGTTGCGCGCGCTTCGGCGAGTGGTTGTCGAATGGCACCACAGTGGTGCGCCCGCGCCGCTTGTGCCGCGGCGCGTAAGCTGATGGAAGTGACAAGCGCTAGTCCGAAAGTGATTAAGAGGTCTTCGCCACCCTTTTTGCCTTGGCCTTATGTACGACAACTCTGAATCCTGCTGCTTATGCATAGTATGTCATCTTGCGAGTTTGAGTATTTTCATTTAGATTCTTTCATTTTAACTCCGCAGAGAGTATGATTGCCACATTCAAATAACGTTTTTAATATTTTTGGGATAGTTAAAAATATGTAGACGCTTTAATAAATTACTGAACAAAATGTCATCAAAAATAACTGAACAGACGTGGAATAAAAGAGAGAGTTTCCATTGACATACGTATGTACATAAGCTTAAGACGTTTTGATAACATTGTCCTTTTTAAATACCTAGTGGATATTTTAGTGGTCATATCTAGGCATCTAGTTCTGGTTGTGCGTCCTTGCTGGCGAATGCAGCGGCACGCCCAGCGGCGGTGCTTTGTCCTACTAAACTCATAAAGCTTATCAATTACAATTAGTCTCATTTAGAACTTTACCTGCTAATAATTTTGGCTAAATATGCTGAAAAAAACACTTTTGATTGGTTCCTATCCCTTATTTAGAATTTACCCCTGAAGATTGTGGAAAGTTGGCATTTACCATGGGGTAAACGCCAACTCGCAGTACCACTTTTCTATTTTATTTGTACCTACAAAATTACTACAGTTTTACCCCTTTCGGGTAATTACCCTCAGGTTCGTTACTAATGAATGGCTTACAGATTTCAAGTAACGATTAAAATTAAAGTGAATGTTTGAGCACGTCGTTTGGACACAAGTTTTTGCTGTCCATTATTGGCTTCATAGAAATGTACCTTGTCTTAGTACCGGTATTGTAAAAAAATATGGTACAACCTACCTGACGTCAAACTTCGTTCCTCAAAAGCGAAATCAGGAAGTTCACTTTCATCCACTTAGAAAATGAATGATAACCAGCCAATAGCATTCTATTTTTAATTCATATGTATAAACTCTTTTCTTTCTTCCATCCTGATTGACTGACTCATCAACACTCGGCTCAAACCCTTAGATCTAGAAAGCTGGAAATTTGCATAGAAATTCCCCTTAGGATATAGACCACGATAAGAACGGATTGCGCGAAATTCCCACTAGATAGAAATTCTTAGTTAATTCTTCTTACTAACCTAGAAAGTAGGAGAAGTGAGTTACTCGTATGACAAGAGAGAAAACATTGAGAAAAGATGGATTGGAGAAAATGGCTCGCATGCTAATACGTTAAGATACTTTATTATTATGTCACTCAGAGTATTACAAAGTATTTGAATGATAGTAGGTACCTACCTAAGTGATCAAAAGTTCCGCTTCCAAATATTAAGCATAATCTTTATCGCTTAATTGCTACAAAATGCTTGCCAATGGCATCGGAATATTAAAAAAATATTTTCCTTTGACCCTGAGCGAATCGTTGGGCAAGTTCGAGTTTGTCCGAAGGCGAGGCGCAGCGCAGTGCGAGAGTAGGTACGTAGTAAAGAAACTAAATTAACACCGGATACGGAAACATGCCAATGTTCGCCATTTATCGTGTTTGTTATTAGATACCTACGTTTCTGATCAAGGGCATCAAACTTTCTGTGTTTTGATATGACTTCATCTAAAGTCTAGACGATCATTATTGTTAACTTAATAATAGAGTGCACCATAATTGTTGGAAAATTTGACAGCTATTTTTTAAGAAAATTTAGCATTTTTTTTAATTTAGGCGATTTTTACTCATGGAACTCAAGAGGCTTCGTGACTGAATCATGCGAATTTTTCCTACTTCATCTGTTTTTTAGTTTTTACTGCCAGTTTATTACTCATACTCTTGTTGGTCTTTAGTACTTAGTGAGCTTAATTATTCATATTTCCAGTTTTTGGCAAGATTTTATTTTATTGGAGTATTTCTGTGGATATATCAAAATAATGCATTAACTTTACATAACAACTTAGAATGACGCCATCTACCTACTTGATTTTCAACTAATGCAAACTGACGAGCGTGATTCGGCCACACACTGCACGTTAAACGGGTTCTTGGTAACTTGCATAGATGGCAGCAGCGATACTCGTATTACTGAAAATTGTGAAAACTGGTGTAGTGTGGAGATATTTGCAACCAACAAAATAAATCTATTGTCGTCTCTACTTTTTTAAACATGTATTTTCACCAAAAGGTTTTGTCCCTCTATAAAGTCCCATATTTTTTTTATCGAAAGCAGTTCAGCAATTATAGTTTCATTACCAGCTTGTTCATAAAGGGTCTTATATTATTAATAAGCAACGGGTAAAAATAACGGGTAATTTTTCATATTTTTTGCTTTTATGGGAAGTTACTTTTGCTCGTCGGTGTAGATTTAAAATCTTCCTTACAAACCTCAATTATAGGCTTCGTTGCTATTTGTGGCACTTACTTCGTTATGATTAGTGTAATGAGGAAAGCCTGATATTTGTTAGGCTTTATTTAGCAAAAATCTACATGACACACAATGACAGTGACAGTGCATTTTATCATCACATTCTCCCCTGCCGTTCAAGAACTGTAGTCCTCGAGATACGCCGGACGCCGGCGTGGTCGAGAAGAGCGGCGAACCGCAGGGCTATCGGCGAGTTCAACCTGCAATAAATTGTAATGAGGAAAGCCTGATATTTGTTAGGCTTTATTTAGCAAAAATCTACATGACACACAATGACAGTGACAATGCATTTTATTATCACAATTAGGTACTCTGAATATGCCCATTGCTGATGAATGATAGATGGTCTTCTCAACTATCGCTTTCTTAACCTCTCAAAACTGGGTAGGTCAGCCAAGTCGTTTTTAGGATTGTACGAATTCAGTCCTAAAATATAATGTTACTAGTGTGCTTCAATACCAACATACCAATTTTACATAGGTACTTAATACATAACATTTTTAATACAACATACTTTATTATAAGCATCACAGGAATTGTACGCAAATCTCTCTGGCTCGGTGTCATGAATGTAGCCACATGTCGGTCTAATTCAAGGTAAAAGAATACAAGTTTTAGAACTGTTATTGAATTGAAATACCCATAATTTATTATGCTTAATACATGATCCATACCCTTATGGCTCATGCCGCTGAGACTTGGGAAAACAGCGATGCACGCGTATTGCTCATGTAGTTCGATCCACTCATACGTTAGCTACTAATGCATGGACAAGTAATCTATTTATGTGGACCAGACGATTTAAAACGAAAAAAAAACGACGGGTAGCACTCCGGGAGTGCCCGCAGAAGTGGAAACTACACACACGCACACTCGCGCAAGCGCCCTGCGCCGTCTTATGTCTTACGGTCACGTGACCCTGACGCGAGTTAAGTTTTTTAGCCATCCCAAAAGTGCACAACGCCGCTAAAGAACTTTAAACTTCAAAAATTATTAGAATCATTGGAAGTTCCTAGCTGCAAGAAAAGAGTGGATATTAATAAAAATAATGTAAAGATAATTGGCGCGACAGTAATTTGAACGAATAAGATCGCTAAACCTTACGCTCGAAGTACCTACCTACCTACCTAGTAAGTAAGTGTAAGAAACGATTCAATGTATACATATATAGTGATAAAATGAACCTACGAGCTCGCGGCTGAGCGAAATGGGATACACATCCAAAAATGAAACCTAGCGGAAGAGTTAAGCCTAGCTTTATTCAGACTGACGTGATACGTTTTTGCCGCGGCTCTCTAGCGCTCAGCTGTTTAGATCTCAATTTTTCGATTGCTGATGGCTCAATTTTCTCGATCTTCGAACGGTATACATTGTATATTGTACGACATCAATATCGAATTAGTTTCAGGTAAATAAACATAAAACCGCTCATTACTCATTTATGCTTATTATTCATGTGAAGTTAATTGATTCAGAAATATCATACGAATAGTGTCATGATTTAAAACGTTACAAGCAGACTCACTATAATAAGTGAAAACTTTAACTTATACCCACTACCTGCGATACTCAGTAAGTAGTTTAGTAAAACATGAACGAGTGTAAGACAGGTATTATGTTATACGAGTACCTATGTTCTGTCATGTCAAAGCAAATCGGCTAAAAGTTGCGTCCCGAACACGACTTAGCCTAACCCAAACTGCCGACCTGGGGAAATATAGGGAATTGCGTGATTTTCGGTGAATATCCAAGATATATCTCCGACAAGCCCCTGGGGCTCACAACTTGACAGCTAAGACGGCTGTGCTACGATCGGCGCGGAGTTTAACATTGGAATATCACTTCGATTTTTGCCAATAGAAACATTTTTTTATTTCTTTGTCATCGCTTAACTGATTTATGTAAATTAATTAGTTTTTTAGTAGCAGCACAATTTACGAAAACTTACTGGTTATTCTTTTGTTAACGTCACATTTTGTGGCGTTGGCATTTGCTTTTACCAGTAGGTATCATTACATAACTTTATTTATTACTTTATTTTGATGCAAGATTCTTCTTGCCATCATTACCAGCCCTTATTTCGTAAACATGATGGACGACAAGTAAATAAGTATGACAATTTGAAATTATATTGCTAACTTGAGAAAATCCATGTTAAACCGGGGTTTCATATTGGATATGAAATTTAGTCCAAATTTTCAGTGTCCCATGTCGCCTGTCAAGTTTATGAAATAGGGGCAGGGATTATATTCATTTAGGTTAACTCGCCATTGGATGTATCACCGCATGGTGTGGGCACTAGGCAACAGATACACATATACACACACTTATATAGATAAATGTATGTCATACATACGTAATATTGGCGTTGACTGGGAATGGTATCCGGGATCTCAAGTTTCAGTCAGATTCTTTAAGCATCGCGTGGGAATTTGCCACTAGAGGCGCTAGTGTCGCGTGAGGTCCACAAACATTCACTTTTCATTGGTTTTGGCGGGCTTCGTGAAATAAATGACAATTTCTTTCATTTACCTGTTGAAAAGTGATCTCCTTCGTGAACTTATCGCAAGTATGGATTATTTAAATAATAAATAAATAAATAATAAATATCTTGGGACATATTACACCAATTGTCCCAGCCCCAAACTAAGCAAAGCTTGTACTATGGGTACCAGGCAACGGATAAACATACATAATGTAGATAAATACATACTTAAATACATACAACATCCATGACTCGGGCACAAACATTCGTATTCATCATACAACTGTCTGCCCCTACCGGCATTCGAACCCAGGACCTCTAGCTTCATAGTCAGGGTCACTAACCACTAGGCTATCCGGTCGTCAAAATTTGGCGATGAATGTGAACGCTTTGAAAGCGGTTTTTTTTTTCCCGAACAAAACGGAACTGCACAATATTGCGGCATAGCTACTCGACATCGACGGGGAAGAAATAAGATCTCCTATCTTACATTAATCCGAAATTACAAGATAGGAGGTCATGGTTCTTCACCGTTGATATGATGATAGGTTTTTATAATTAATAAACTTAATAAGTTTCAAGATTTAAAACTTTGTTTCGGCGCCGATCGTATAAAGTCGCCTTTGACAGCTAGATACCTCTGGACCTCAGCTAACAGTGGCGCCAACTGGTGAGCAAAGAAAGGATAGTCCCCATTCTTATGGATTGACTTGAAATTTGGTAGGTACAATTGAAATCTTTCGT
This sequence comes from Pandemis corylana, assembly GCA_949127965.1. Lineage (NCBI taxonomy): Eukaryota > Metazoa > Arthropoda > Insecta > Lepidoptera > Tortricidae > Pandemis > Pandemis corylana. The sequence continues at coordinate 12,317,415 of OX421851.1, read as the reverse complement.
AAAACTTATTTAATCTAATACTTACGAAATTGTAACGCAATGATTTATTCGCAAATAAAACACACGCAAGATGGTCGATTGCATGAAACTTTAAATTGAATTTTCATAATTTTAGAAATCTTCTGTTACTGTTATTTTAATCAGAATAATAATTCTGTATTTCACAAACTAGACGTTGACCTAAAGTGACGATCGTTCATAGCAATCAACTGAATTTAATTATTGAAACGAATAACTTTAATCAAAGGTACATTTATATTTATATCAATTTCAGATCTACTAAATAATCTAGCGTATTCATATTTGAATTAAAGCCACAGTTTACAAAATTAGTACAAATTTTATTCATAACGTAGGTTTTTAAGTATTTACAATTTTTACACACTTAAATGACTCATATAGACCTAACTATAACTATCACTTCTAAATCCATAACAACTGCACAAAATCCTGCTGGTTTGCATTGCACTCGCTTCTTACGCAGAGGCACGGAGCGTCGTGTCAAATGTACTCAAACGGTACATGACAGAGCCTTCTTACGACTAAAAGCGGCAGTTGCGGCAGGCACACCACAAAAAATATTGCGAAAGGGCTGAACAGTATGCAAGCCCCCAGCCATGCCATCAAGAACCACGTGGGCACAAACGCAACCTGGTCCAACATTATCATTTCACGCTGTATTCCACTTGTGTACAAACATTTCCATATGATACGTTAAAGATAGCGTAACAACTAAAATGATCCGAGTTGCGTCTTCGGTCGACTGTTTCTCAAGCTGTGGGTGCGCGTGCGACTAAGAACGCCACCTGCAATAGAAAAAGAGCGGTTACTTTAATCGTGTATAATTATTGCAAATACATTAGTAGGCTATTTATTATGTTGTCATAACATTTTTCATACAAGTAATCATCCTCATCACCATCATCCTTTGTTTCACACAATTTAGGTGTATTTCGTGACATGTTTTAGATGATTTTTGATTTAAACTTGTGACTCTGTATATCATTCATCAATTTCCAATAGTCATTTAGTTGAGATAAATATTCACCTTCGTTGTCTTTTTACAAATGCGCAGTCGCAAAAAATTATCATTGTCTATTTAAAGATAAGTTTTCTACATACATAATTATTTACTTGGTTAAGTATTAATTGGCCAATAAATGCGAACTCATTTAACCTTCACTGTCCTCTAAAGCTTCGATAAAGTGAGCGTTTAATTGCAGACAATTAAAATTTATCCAGAACGTTACGTATATAGCAATATATGTCCATACGTGCCTTTCATGTTTCAAGTGGATATAAATCGGTTTTACTGGTTATCTTTCATTTAATTTCAAAACAAGTTAAGAAAGATATGCTAAATTTATAATAGGTACCTAATCGAATGCATAATTTATGCCTGTCATTAAATTTATCTTGCACTTATGATAAGCTTCTTATCCTGTTAATATAATATTTTTAATCTAGAATTGGCGGAGTATATTTCAGGTAGAAAGCAGAATGTTATCGACAATGTTATAAGATTAGGTTCCAAATTGCTTCTTTGGCACCGGCGAATGCTCCAACAAATTGAACGGGGCCACGTGTGTAAAAATATTTGGCAATCGGGATCTCTCGTCAATCAAATCAATCACATTCTTATCGCATAATGTGGCACGGGGATCCGAGCCGAACGAGCCAATTCATCTTGGATCCACGAATCGGAAACTTACAATACATTATGTGGATTTTGGTCAAATTAGGCTCCCGTCGTTATCCTGTTCAGTGGCTCCATTCCGTATTAAATTGAAACGAGCACGATCGGCGATTAGCTCGTACGAAACGCGACGGCTAACTCAAAGGGACCTTCTTTTAACAAAGTTTTATCGAATCTGTCAAGTTTCTATCAAGCTACAAATGCCGTCTTTTCTTTAGATTTACTGAAAAACAACCTCGCGTTAATTAAGAAACAGAGTGAACCTGTCCACGATCACATTTCGAGTAAAAATAGAACGTTATCTGTCGCGTTTACGATTGACAGCGTAATATTGAGTTTTTCCTCCCGATACGAATTAGCTCTAATTTTGCCCGTCGTATAAAACTCGCTGGACCAAACCCTCGCCGATTTATTTAAGCGAGGGAGTGAACTGTGTTATTTCTCTGTATAAATCTTAGTTCTCGCCCACGTCCTTATAACAACACCTTTTCTGTCACATATCAAGTAAGATTGAGGTGTGTAATTTTCTGGCGTGAAACGTTTTCATTGAATCAAGCAGTAACATAACACAGTTTAATATCATTCGTGATGACTTGATTAACGACTTCGTTAACACAGTAGCTACAAACAGGTCGAAAAAGTTAGTTGAAGCGCAATTGTGTTGAAAATAGCTTTACAATAAAATTATTAAATATTACATGCAAAAACCTAGGTACTTATACATTTTCAATAGTAATATAAATGGATGAGAAATAGGCGTAACACACGGCATTTCGTTAGAGCTATTATGCGTCTGCTAACTAAGTATTATTACGTTTTAGGTAATATCAAATTACCTGCCAGCAAGTTTCTCAATGGGCGTTCGTTATTCAACTCAGGCAGTCATTGCCGTGTTGGAGCAGTTTTATTTGTTTTAGCTTATCTCAGCGTGTGTGCGAGGTTACGTGGATGTGAGACCTCAGCTCGCGACCTCTAAATTTGTGGGCTTATTTACATTATTGCTCCAACTATTGACATTGACAGTGACGTTCAGGGTGTTTCTGTTGTGAAATTGGTTGATACAGATTCCAACTAAGTCTGGTAAAGCTGAACAATACTTTCAAGTTTTTATGGACCTGCATATTTAAGGCACAGTCTAATTAAAGGTTAATGGAGAGTTTTCCTAAGATGTAATTAGATGTTGATATCTTGGTGATACTCTTCACTTACTTTAGTCTTAGGCACCTATATTTTTTGCAAAGCTTTTGTCAGGATCAATAAGGAAAATAGTTAATTTGGGATTTTGTATCTATTGTCATCTTTCTCCTGCCATTAATCATCTTGATTTGAACTAATTTAAGTACATGTGTAAGAACAAACATAGAGAAGAAATTTTCAGAAGTCAGTCGAAGAAGACCGCGGTTTGTGAAGAAATTTAAGTGACGGGATTGCGGCTAACAGAGTAACGAGTTTACAACGAATAAATATTTATGGAGTGGTCGAGCTATTTCAAAATAGGGCACAATGACAGATACTTTAATAATTAATACGAGTAACTCATGTACCTAGTAACGACATGTATCAGACATTAGCTTTTTTATGTGATAGGGAACAATCGAGCTTGTGGGTCACGAGTCCAACAGTTTCAGATCTAACCCATAAAAAATAAAAAAAATACACCATCACTTAAAATCATCATGGTGAGAACTCACCTGAGCTTTACTAGTTTTAGTCAAATCAACTTTGTATTTATGACGAGCAAGATAAATCGACTGACGTCATTAATAAGGATCTCGGATCGAGCCGAGAATATTGGACTAATAATATGTATATACATTAGAAAAACGGTGCCTTGCATAGTTGGCATTGTTCATATTTTATGGTATGCTCCAATTCGAAAACCATTTTGAGGAAAACCATCAATTATCCGATTTGTCTTGTCCGACTTCAAAAATACTTCACGATTGCAGATATTTTTGTAAAAGTACTGTTGACCTTTGTTTGACCTAACGACTCGGTTTCTTGTGAGTCAGGCATTAAATGTTTGCTACAAAAATGAAAAAAAAAAATTAAGCTACTGTAACTGTCAGGCTGTCACTGTCACGTCTACATCATAACAAAACATTCCTACATAATCTACAAACGTTAGAAACAAAAGCAAATTCAAAGTATAAAACTGTGAAATATACGATGGATATTTATGAAAAATGTTTTGTGCCGGGGTGCAACAATGATTTCAACAATAGCCCCACAAAATCGAAAAGAAGAAGAAGAGAAAAAAGAGAAAATTTGCGGAAGGAATGGTGTACGCAAGCTAATGTGGAATATTTCAAAGTATTGTTGCGAAAATCACTTTAATGTAAGTAGGAGTCGGGAAAAATGTACAGGGATCAAACGTTTCCTTCTGTGGTCAAACGAGAAAAGCAAAAACAGCACTGAAAACAATAACAACAACAACGGACGGAAAGATTCGACCACATTGAACATTGGCTAACGTTGACATCACACACACATTCACAGATTTATGACGTTGACGCATAGACAAAAACGTTTTTTTTATTGCTGAACGAAGGCGATTGGGATCGTGCTTAACTTATCAAATTATCAAACAGCGGAAAAATATTTATTATTAATAAACAAAGCTACGTAAAAGCATAATTATTCAAATTAGTTGCTTGAAATAGTCCATTTTATCAAATAAAGGTGTTTAAAGCACAGCTTAAAAAAAATTAACAATGCCAATTGTGTCCGAGTCTCAAATTAATTATTTAAAGCAAACAAGTTCAATTAATTGCTGAGTGCAGATATGTATAAAACATTTGAAAGTCATACATAGTTGTAGTTATAGACATATTTCAGAATCTAGCGCTAAGGAGGTCACTAGATGACCTTTTTGGATAGTTCACTCATGATTATAAATAACATTAACATCCACAACAAGTTAATGGCGATCTTTGATCTAAGATAACCTACAGCAAGATAAACGTACAAATGGTACGTACTGATCTGAAAGCTATTTTTTTATCTTATAACTTGTGTGTCACTTAACCTTTCTGGAAATACTTATTATTAAGACATACAGTATATAAACACTTGTACCTTACTGCTATTTTCGATACCATTGTTCTTTCTTAACATAGAGACACAGAAACAATATCACTTAATGGTGAACATTTTTACAAATTAACTCAAATACTTGTAACGTCTTTTCATTACAAAACTGCCACAAGAAATGTTAATGAATATGAGGCAACGGAGGATGTTAACCATAACTTGTAAACTGGTTTGCATGGCATTGAGCTTGTGACACGCACCGACCTTTGCGATTGCATTGTTAGCGTGACCATAAATAGTAAATAAACAAAACATACTTTATTCAAGCAAACTCTTTGTATGTGATACTCTTTAAGTGTGATTGACCCGATGCATTACGTATTATTGTGCAGTCGTCATGACATCAGACTTCAAATCCACTGGAGCTCTTTAGGTGCTCAAAAATGTCTGAATAGAACACGACCACGGTCATTAATAGCGACTGTGATTTCTTTTAAAATAATACCGGCTTAGAAACTAGACTTTGTAATGGAGCTAAATCCATATTACAATGTGTGTATGGAAAATTTGCCCTAGTATCTGGGTACTGCAGTTGATATATTTATTTAGCACTATTAATCGTAAAATTAACACCATTTAAAGTGATTTTACCAGTAGAAGTCCAAAATGCATTTCTGGAATGAGATTATATGTTTTAGCATTGTATTTACTAACCAAAGCCGTTTACAGTTCCTTTTTGTACCATCCAGCAGCTTAGTTCGATTTACAATTCACATAACACCACGTGTATCTTTTTCACTGTCACTTTCGGCTATTCGCACAACATTGTTTATTCGAGTGTGGTTCGAAATAACTGCGCGGGCGCCGGGCCGCCAACGTCGCAGTGCAACCAAGGTTTCGACACAGCCTGGTCACCGTAAGCAACTGCACTCTCTGTCCCTCCACCCACCAAGTCTATGTGCGCCTGAGACAGCGATAATGCCAACTGCTGCAACGCCGTGGTGACTGGGTGACCTTCTGTTCTACCATTATTGCTAATATGCTCAAGTTGCTCAACCGCCCGCTTTAAATTCACTCCTTGTGCCACTTATGGTGTTTTGGGTTTTGTTTTTATTTTGGCCAGCACTAACTACAACGGTTTTTGCTGTTGCAGAATTTTCTGTAGGTAACAACTGTCAGTAAAAGAACTTGCGTATGGTAGTTACGTATTGCAGCTTAGTTCGTAATTCTTGCGATAGTCTTAGATCAGTGAGAAACCTCAGATACGGTTACGGCCATTTCAATTATGATCAATTATGATCGCGTGATCCTAAATATACTTTTGTAGAACAGTTTCATCAGCTTTATTTAGAAGGAATAGTAATCTTAGAATGATCTAAAGATAACCTACCTACCTACTGAGGTGATACTTACGGAGTTGGAAGAAACTTGGTTTATGTTTTTTAATTGTTAAATTATTAACGAGCAATTCTAGTATAGTATATTATATTTATTTATTTGTGCCGAGGACCATTATTATTATTATATAAAATTTGCTATGTAGATGTTTAGGGGCCAATAGCGAAAAATCGACCTACATTATATCTAGACCTCATCTCTGTATGAAACGTACTTTTCAGAGTTTGGCAAACGCCGACCTTTGCTCGGTCGCCTAGATGCTTTTGAAGCAGAGGCAGTATAAAAAAATGGAATAATGGTTATGCAGTCACCGCTAATCACGGTAACTGGTAATGTTTCTGTTATTGTGGATGTACTGCCAGCCTACCTACCTAAAATGAATAAGGCTACGAGGAGTGTGGATATTTTTAAATTCTTAGCTTCTTTCCAAATTTTGGGTGTCCATGTGTGCTCACTTACTATCAGATAACCAATTGGCTCGTTTACTTGCTTATCATATAAAAAACACTTACATCATCCACAAGTATTCTTCGTTGGATTTGCTAGTCTGCCTCTGCAAATCTCCATATTGAGAACCTGCATCAAATAATTTCCACATAAAACATCGTTGAATCGAAACCAATGAACTCATTCATTAATGAACTCGTTTTTTGGAGGCCTGTAAAAATAATAAAGAAATCAGGAACTATTTAAATGAAAACGTGTCTTTTGCGCATAAAATTTTGTATATGGTGATTGATAAGCCAATTAATATTATCTTTAATTTCAAAAAAATTGTAAACAGTTCTTGCCCCCTGGAGATTACCAAAAGACCGTAAATACTTTTGTATTTACATTAACTGATACGAGAATGACAGATAGGCTACAAAAAAAATCGTGTTTTTATAATATACTGTTTAAAGCAGAATTTAGGTAATGATGAATCGTTACTAAATACTTCAAAAGTATTTTTTTGTTATAAATCGAATCCACATGATTTTTTGTTAATAAGAAGTTGTGCATTCTCAATTTCTTTGTGATTTACTGTAGTTTAGCTATAGTACATTGCTTAACGAAAAAGGAGGGTTACCAATTTTACACAATAATTATATTTAAGACGATACGTTTAATGAGCTAAAAGAAATAAATAATAGCTTTTCATGCCATTTTGAGGACTATGTTTATTTTTATACATTCCCACTCCAGTTTGCCATCTTATTTTTTCTTCTTTATGTTGGATAGGATTTGGACCACTTTCCGAGTTTTTCGTTGTTAGTTGATCTTAATTGTAACCTTTTCTTATATTACAGGTAACATCTCGTGTTTATTGCGAATTTTGTAAAGACCTGAGGCTTCGAGTCATGCTGTCTAAAAATATTTGCATTATTGTACAAGAACCGAACGAAACCGAGTAATTATGACACGCGCGTGCGACTGAAATTTTTGTGCATAGATCTTAACTTATGGCTTCAAAAAATGAACAAGTTCTCGTTGCCATTAATTTCTCGTATAAGAATCAGTAGCTAGTGTTGGTTCTGAGTAGAAATAAGCCAAAATATCCAAAATCTGGGAAAAATATATATTATGGTCTTATTTATTGAAGTTTCCTATGGATGGTAGAAATAACACCTATTATTTACAGACGGCGCCACTTAGCCATTGCTTCTTTTAGCTTCCGATAGAGCTGTGCTGTCAACATTAGTGACAAATGTTATTGTGTACCACAGATTCAAGCAGCCTTTTTCTTTAATTTGTGATATTATGGACGTGCCTCTTATCAGCCGTTATGGGGCCGACAAGAGACTGAGTAGTGTTTTTATTTTTATAAAATATATGGCTTAACAGAAAAATCTGTAACTGTTTCTGTAGCTAAGGACGGTTATTCCTATCAATAGAAAAATCATCAAGCACTTTTAAAATAATTATCCATTCCCAATTGGCCCCAAAAATAAAATATCATAATTGGCTCAGTTATATTAGTCCGTTAATGTTTCCATTTTAGGACCACGGTCGATGAAATCAATCTTATGTTAGATAAATATTATAAAGAGGAAAGATTTGTACCTATTTTTGTATGTTTGTATGTTTGTAATGAATAGGCTCAAAAAGTACTGGGCCGATCTGGATGAAATTTGGAACATAGATAGATTATAGTCTGGAATAACACATAGGCTACTTTTTATCCCGGAAAATTGCGTGATTCCCGCGGGATAGCGATAAACAAATTCTACGCAGACGAAGTTGCGGGCAACTGCTAGTGTTAGATAAACAGCTAATAAGCAAGACACAAAAAGCGGCCAAGTAATTGCATTGCCAGTAAGTATGACGTACAGTCTAGCTAGGGCATAAATATTATGTAGGTTACCAAGACGACAAAAACATCTACCTATACACCTTTATGCTACAAACAATAAGGTCGGTGATACATATATTATTTGACATGTTTGGCTGTATCGATATTTATCGCCTCCACTGTACTCACTCTGGTACTAAGTATTGGGATCCTTGGGCTCTTGGACAAGTCATGTGTGTTTGAGTATGGCTTTGGGCGAAGAACAGGTTTACAATCTCTTTTAACTAGTAAACATACTCCTTTAACCGGCTGCTTAACTTAAGCCTCAAGGTTGTCAACATTTGAAAAACATGCTAATTTAGTTACATGTTTACATCTCACATTTGATACACTTCGCTATGTTATGTTATGACTATTATGAATTGTATGTAACGTAGGTATACAACGCTGAACGTAGGCCAGGCGTGGCATAAATTTTATAAGGAAAAAAACATTATGTATGCACTTACTATTTAATGAGTTTGGTGATTTAAAACAGAAAGAAGGCAGCACGAAGTGACGGGAAATTTAAATGCGTGATTAATTACAATTATACAAGCAATTAAACTCATTACAGTAGCATTGAGGTGACAATAATTGTGCCAAGAAACAATGGTCATCACAGCACGTCAAAAGAGCAATCAAATAAAAAATAAAATATACTCGTATAAATTGTTAAGTTCATATGAAATAGCTTACCTGTTTGATAGTTCTGTGGGTTGCTGTTTGTGCTAGTCTCACTTTCGGTACGATTCCTTGGCTTAAAAAGCAAATTCCAGGGATTGTAACTCGCAGTCGGCGACTGACTCCCGATTTTAGGTGCGTTTTTGTTTGTAGAATTCATATTTAATATTAAAACTTCAAACTCAAAATTAACTATTATGCAGAAGATTAAATAGATAATTCAAATAATAATGAAACTCGTGCGCACAGCGCCGGTAGATAAATGTACAGCTTGTAATAATGACAATAATGTAACTAAGTAAGTCGGCTCCACCGACCACAGACCCAAACAATCTTGATAGCGTTGTTTTGATCCGAACGTTCCCGACAGCTTACGGAAACGACCGAAGCCATATTTACAATATTGTACAACATTAAATTACTGCTTTTGATGGCACGACTCTCTGAATTATGTTCGCCAGTTGTGAAGAAATCTGATACTAACGGTAAAGGTATTAGAGCCGGTCGATTTTGAATTATTATTTATCTATCAGCATCATAAAGTTTGTAGGATTTGTAATAATAAAATCGGACTTTGTGCCACCAATACAAAGAAGCGGTAATGTCATGGACGAGCTGACGTGACAATTATTTTTCCTACTATTTACGAAGCCAAATATTAGTCCGCGTCGTTGTTATTACTGGAAGCCTGACGGAACTCGCACCGCAGCTTTATCTCCAAGCCGGATTGAAACGTGCAAAACGTCAGGCATTCAAAAAACTAAAATAACTTTTACATCCTTGAAGATATCAGAAATTAGATTACTTGATTACAATAGTGATAGATGTTATATTGTAGCGTTAGGTAAATACTTACTATTAAATAACATTAGGTACCTATCGTTAGATAGTGGTAAAGATATGAGACAGACGTACGGTAGACAACGTCAGATAGGTATTACTAACTAGTTGGCCTTGTCTTAATATTAAACTATTAGGTACTACTGTTAGTATATTCCTTAAAAATATTATATATAAAAATTAAGAACCTCCAACCAAACTTAGTGTATGTACTTTTTTGATAAAAATATTAGTAACAAATAATAATATGGATTAAGCCGTTTTACAAGCTTTTATTTAACGTTTTCCATGCTGGTCTGGGTGCAAAGAAAAAACATAGAATGTACCAGTTGCTTCTCTTCCCGCGCAGATGGTTAAAAGCCCATCGGGGAATTGGGCGAAAATCTTAGGGATCTTTTATATAGGCGATGTGGCGAGCAACCCATCACTGTTTTGATTCCTTCCATCCATACGCCCACAATCATGCTGAACTTGATCTTTAGGTTTTGTTACCTTAGGCTCTGTCTACCCCGTAAGGGATAAAGACGTGATTTATGAATGTATGTATGTAAGTATGTTTGTCCGGGTGGAACTCAATTTTAAAGCAGGTATCTTCAACCCATTGAGCTGATATTTTGCATACCTACTTGTGTAAGTCGGATGATACTAGTGGAGTTCTGGTGACGCAGCCACGATCGTCTCCGTGGGAGGGAACTCTTCAACGGTTGATCCGATAAACTTGAAATTTGGTACACATTATGTATGACGGATGACAATACATACATGTAAAGTCAGCAAAAAACCTTGTATTAAAAAATATTTTTGACACAAACTGTCAAAACTTTATTTAAATAATGTTAAATATTATTTTAATAATTGTATTTTTTGCTGACGGTGCTTCATTATTATTGTATTGTCTTCGAAGCAATTGTGTATGCGTGCACCACAAGTCAATCCGATTACCACAAGTGAGTCAAAATTCAGTTGACAAGATAATTATGAATAATAAATCTTGTACAAATGGTATACCTATTATAATGTAAATAGGCATTGGAATAGAAGTGATCGTGATTTTGTTAATTTGTTCGCTGTTTTCAGGTAAAATACGTTAGTGTACGTACTTCACACATAAAAACTGCTAGTACCCACGACGTGTAAACGATCCATCAAAACTTAATTCAGGATACATTAAAGGGAACTTTTTCTCAAAAGAAAGTAACAGCTTTTGTAGTTAACTTTGATAGTATGTATTACAGTTTAACATTGTATTACGCATTTAATATCCTAAGGGTAAGGGTCTATGCGATCCCAAACCACAGGGCACTTGTGATCATGCATTATATATTTGGTGAATATTGATGATTACACTAAGCGAACAAGACGCTCTTTTAGGCTAGCGATTATAAATTTGATATTAAAAGTAATAAAATACTGTCCGGAAACGGGTTAAAATAAAAAACTAAAAACATTACATAAATAATATACCTAAGTACGACCTTCATTTTACAAATAATTATATGCCATTATTTCACAACAAAGACAACAAAAGATACCATAAATTGTCAAAGTCAATAGTCTTGTCACACAGGCATTCATTTCATAAGCCGAACAATTCAATCGTGAATCACAAACACAATGGCTTTTAATTAATTTTAGACCGTTGTTCGTTTTGAAGTTAAAAAGAAAAAAATATAATCATGAAGATCCCGTACGTAGTATCTGCTAATACGCGTGAAGCGTACATGACGTCAAACATGATGAAAGACTCTGCTAACGAAGCTGGTCGTAAAATCATAGCTGAAGACTTCGAATGGGATGACGGCTTTACTCCTGCACCATTGACTTTCTTTGCTTGCCTCGCACTTTCCAGAGCATTCCACCTCACAAACCCACTACACAGAATTCTACAGAAAGACGTCGATATGCTCATGGATCTATTTCCTGCAGATATTCCTCTTAAACGCAGCGTTCCTTTCATCAAAGTATAGTCTTAAAATAATGTCTTTCAGCTTATTTCAATTGACAGACACTTATCTAAGATTTTTTTCGTTTCCAGGATGAACAATACTGGAAAAGATCTTTCTATTTTAAATTTCCATCGCGATTAGAATTGGGGGTATCTTTTTGGAAAGGAAAGTTCTTGTCGGCATGTCTCCAGGATTATCTGGAGAACGTTAATCCTGATGTGTTCATTGAAGAAGACGCCGTGGAACTCGCATCTCTCGTAATTATCACTTATCCTTCTTATTTACACCTAATTCAAGTATTTGTAATTAAATAATGATTTCACACGTGTCATTAAACACAGGTTAGCCCTTATATTTATGAATTGGGCTTGAATCAGCTTCAAATGGTCCGCCAGCCTTTACCTGCCATTCCAAACGAATACGTAGTCGAGGACACATGCCCCTTTAGTGTCACCAAAGTGTTTGACCACATTCCTCTCGAACCGGTGCTGGTCAGACTTTATAACCTCCAGGAAATTTCCCTGGTTTTTGGAATCAACAATGTGCAAGAAGGCTATTTGACGAGATACTTTGAATTTAGTATCGCTGACTGTGAATCGCTCTGCCGAGGGCTGGAGGATTTGAGACACTTGAAGCTTTTCCGCATCAATCGTAGCAATCTCGATTGTTCAAAAGTGAAGATCATTTTGCAACACCTAGTAAAGAAAGAGTCCATTGAGGAGTTGGATTTCAACCATTGTAAGATTGGTGATTACGGGATGAAGGCACTTGGTGGTTTCATCTACACCCACAGTAACGTGAAGCGAGTGAGGATCGCAAACAATCGCTTTAAGGAGGTAGGAGTGCAAGGGATTGCGTACGCTTTGCAGATGAAACCCGCTGCACCTATTGAATTGTTGGGTGAGTACTCAAATAAAAACAAAGCTATAATATTAATATATATGTCGGAGAGCCTTCATAGCATAGTGGCGCCACGCGTGGTAGACTTAAGAACTGCTTTAGATTTGTTTCGGCTCGCGTACAGCGCCTATTGATTGCTATTGTTCGTTTCAACGCCATCTACCGGCGACGTTTGGAAACGCCAAGCAGTAAAGCTTGGGTGTGGTCGACGCAGAACTAGCGATCGTAGGGATGACTAACCTGCCCGGCGGTAGTGCGTTTTACGGAAGTTTGAGAAGGGTAGAAAAGCGGGTACCAACGGGCATTCTGGATAGAGTCGTGGGATTGTGCGCACGTCTTGCTAGTTCTGCGGTGAACACACCGCGCTTCCAACATTTGAACAGTCTAGTAGTTTAAGGTTAGTGATTTAGTCATTGAAATCAGATAATACACTGGTGTGCTATAACTACCGAGTCTCATTTCGTGATTCCTATCATGTCCGGCCAAAAGAGAGTGATACCCCAGAGGGAGACCCGACATCAGAAGTGGTGGGATCCATTAGCTTTTCTCCGCGACTGCCGGCCAGACGGCGAAGTGACGAAAAGTGGCGGCTACTGATGGAACAACAGAATCGGAACTTCATGGCTTTGTTGGAAACTTTAAATAAATCGCAGCCCTCGACATCAAAGCAGGACCTAATGCAAATATTAAGTGTGTAGTGCAGGAGCGCAGCGTTCGGTGATTAAAACCAATATACTCGAAGAAAGTAATTTATTAGAGCGATTTGTTTACAAGTAATTATGATCTAGCTAGCCTATGATAATAAGGCCCTTAACCAACCCGGCCGGAATTCCAGGATCGATCTAGTACACTTACTTATTGTAGAAATTAGATAATTAAAGCAAACCTTACATACTAACTTAAATGTTCCGCGGCGAACAAACGTTGGCATGTTTGTACAGGAGACAGCGCCATCTAGCGGTACCTTTGTAAGTTGGTAGCAACTGTTGTCGTGCCGCGTTGTGTTTGTTACAAGTGTTTTTTTGTTACGAATTGGGCGACAAGTCTTCTCAATGCTTCTCAAGAAGAGTGGCAAACCAGCATTCCAACCGACCGAATACCGATGCTGCCAAGAAAGAATCGGCTGCACACAGATCTGTCACCTGCTTTGCATGCCGCGAGCAGGGCCACTACTCGAGCAACTGTCCGAAGAAGAGCGGGCGCGAGGAAAGCAGTGGCGATGCGGCTGCTCTCAAGAAGAAACGTGTGGAGCTCTGCATCATGGAAGCTCCTACTTGATTCCTGCGCTACTCCGGTGAGCATTTGCCATTCTATTATGATTCAGGAGCAGAATATTCTTTAGTTAAAGAATCTGTCGCCTGCAAATTTAGCGGAAAACGATTTCATGACTTTGTAATCATGACTGGCATAGGACAGACTTATGTGAACTCTACTGTACAAGTAGGTACTGACTGTTGTTGAAATTGACGACCTTTTCATAAAATTCTTGTTTCATGTTTTGCCAGATTCTTATTTTCATCATGACATTTTGGTTGGACGTGAAATATTAGCCCAGGGCCTAGCCATTCATATGACAAGACACATTTCGATAAAACGAAAGCTAAGCTTAACCCTTTTTGTGTTGGAGATTTTGTTCTGCTCCAAAACAATGGGCGAAATCAAACGAAACTTGATCCCAAATATAAGAGTCCCTTTGAAATAACTGAAGTTTCAGAAGGTGATCGCTACATTCCAAAAGCTCTTAAATCTAACCGGACGTACAAGTACGCGCACGACAGACTACGAAAAAATACCAGACAATAGTCTCTAAGACGAAAACATTGAGAGTAGTAACTGTGACAATTCTGACGCGCAAACAGATCCTTTACCTTGAGAGAAGTACTAATTTTTACGATGATTAAAGATAGTAATGTAGTAAAAATGTGTGTAAGATATCGGACGCTAAGTGCTGGTTGTCCAGGAGTTTGCACGGAAAATGACTGTCGGTCGCCCTTGGAGGTTGTCCATGGGGTCGTTCAGACGACCATCGGTCGCCTCTAGGGGCTGTCCAGGAAAAGCCACATGGAGACGGATTTCGGTCGTTCTTGAAGGTTGTCCACGAGGTCGCCTGGATAGGCAACCATCGGTCGCCTTTAAGGATTGTCCAGGAAAAGCCAGATGGAGGCGGGTTTCGGTCGTCCTTGAAGGTTGTCCACGGGGTCACCTGGTTAGGCAACCATCGGTCGCCTTTAAGGATTGTCCAGGAAAAGCCAGATGGAGGCGGGTTTCGGTCGTCCTTGAAGGTTGTCCACGGGGTCACCTGGTTAGGCAACCATCGGTCGCCTTTAAGGATTGTCCAGGAGTGTTTGAGGAAACGAAAATGATTATTCTGTCGGTCGCCCTAAAGAATTGTTCAGTGGTTATCAAATTAAGACCTATGCTTACCTATTAATTTTCTCTTTGTACCTGTTTTCTATGTCGTTTATTATGTGGTGTTCAACAAAGAGTCGTGTTATTGTAAAACGACCGTTCTTCGTCGATGAGCATTCTTAAGGGTTGTCCAAGACTTTCCAAATGGAAGCAAGTGATATATGTCTACAATTGGTTCTGCATATCGTTACTAACACTTCTGTTTTCTGTGTACATATCTAAAGTAATTGTGTAAGAAATATGTTGCACTTTGAGACATATCCAACTTTGCATCTCTACCTTATCTCACATGGTCAGGTTGGCCGAGACTTTGAACATTTACTGTTGCAAGTTTTTTTTCATCTTTCAGGTACGTCACACGGGGACGTGTGAGGTGTCATGATGGCCGTGTCGGAGAGCCTTCATAGCATAGTGGCGCCACGCGTGGTAGACTTAAGAACTGCTTTAGATTTGTTTCGGCTCGCGTACAGCGCCTATTGATTGCTATTGTTCGTTTCAACGCCATCTACCGGCGACGTTTGGAAACGCCAAGCAGTAAAGCTTGGGTGTGGTCGACGCAGAACTAGCGATCGTAGGGATGACTAACCTGCCCGGCGGTAGTGCGTTTTACGGAAGTTTGAGAAGGGTAGAAAAGCGGGTACCAACGGGCATTCTGGATAGAGTCGTGGGATTGTGCGCACGTCTTGCTAGTTCTGCGGTGAACACACCGCGCTTCCAACATTTGAACAGTCTAGTAGTTTAAGGTTAGTGATTTAGTCATTGAAATCAGATAATACACTGGTGTGCTATAACTACCGAGTCTCATTTCGTGATTCCTATCATGTCCGGCCAAAAGAGAGTGATACCCCAGAGGGAGACCCGACATATAAATAAATTTTATAATGAACCGTGTGCTTTAGTGTTTTGATAGATTAAATACTAATTCTGTCTTCAATAGATTTCAGCTTAAATCCGATGTCCATTGAGTGTGCGACGATGTTTGCAGCAGCTTTTGTGCGATGCAAAGAGAAACCTCAAACGTTAATAGTAAATTCATGTGGGTTTTTTGGAAAATCAGCAGAAAAAGTAACTTTCCTATTATTTTACTTATCCATTTTATTCAAGTTGTTTATCAGAGAAGTTTGTGATTACAATAGATACTTCCACATGTAGTACTTAGTTTATAGATAAATAATTATCAAGATATTCAGGTCAACCTTGTAGTGATTAAGTTTCACAATAGATAACTCTGCAGCTGAGTTTCATTTTACCGTTGTTAAAATATTATAAAAACTGATACTGTGTCATTGAAATGTAATAACGCTTCCTTTTTAGATGGCGGGCCTTCTTAGTCTCAATCGTGGGCTAACGAGGTTAGACATGGCAGCGAACGATTTGTCCGGCGCAGCGGAGGCGACTCTCATCCGCGCCGTCGAACAAAATAGGACTATCCAAAGGATTGATTTACGGAGAACTCGTATGTAACACTTTTGTCATACTTTGGCTAATAGATACATACAGATTTATATTAAGAAAGCATTTTCTTTGTGAAGGTGTTAAATTAGGCTGTTCTAAATGAAATACCGTAACATGGGGTGACTTGGAGATAATATTGGCTATTTGTTAGTTTTTAAATTGCAATAAAATATAATAATACTATATTGTTTGCACGAAGCGGGCTTTCGACACGTTGAGACGGAAATAAGATTGATGATGATATCGGCTGGAAGTTGCAAAGGAAAACAAAAAAAATGTCTTCTTAAACTGCTTTATTTTTTTACGGTTTTTACGGTACTTTTGGTGTTACATTTTGAAACTATTACCTCATTTTATGAAAAACATCTTTGATATCCTTTTGAATGGAACATTTTCAGTAAACTACGCGGAATCAGAAATCAGTTGAAAATCATGGGTGTACCTAAAGTATTTTTAATGTTGACAATGATTTCCTTTCACCTTTATGAAATTTCATTTTTAATACTGATGGAAGGAAAAGGTAGCGACGTAATCAATTTTCGCCTCTGATTTGTTACGAGTGATAATTCTGGATGATTGAAATTGTATTAATTGAAACAGACTTTGGCAAACAGTAATGAATAAAATTAATTCTTAGCACAGGTACGGTCACGGAAAGTGGATGTTGCGCCAGTCGGACAACCCTTTCACAGTAAACTGAGTTACTGACTTCCATGGCATAGCATGGCGTCATTTCGTTATTTACGAAATGGTAGTCAACGTTGATTTTCCGGCATCGGTCCTGTCTTGATGCTTAGATATATCTGGTCATGCAGTTACGCGATTGACAATTCAGAATTGGCCGTTCCATCTGCCAATACCTGTCTGTCAAGGCTTATTTGTAAACCTTCTTTTATCCGTAGACATATCAGACGAGACGCAGGCCAAAGTTAACGAGCTGCTTGAACGCAATAGACAATTGTTGGGCGAGGAAAAGGAGCCCAGCGACGAAATACCACCACTGTACCTCAACGAGCCGGAGTATCTCATCTGGGAGTACAACCCCAACAACCCCGATTATATACCGGGCCGTTATCCAGAACGGGTGCCAGAAGTCTAAATACCAGGTGTACGCTTCTGGTTTTAGACGAAACATTCATTTCATTATTTTTAAATAGTTTTTCGTGGAACATTGAAGTGAGTGATGAAATTTTTTATGTGTGTATGTGTTGATAATGCTTTGTTTATCTCTAATGCAGCATGAGGCAATTTTTCATGATTAAGACAAACTGCTTACTTATTATCAAAACAGTAATGCATTGCAAAGGAATTCAACTAGGTATTCATTTGTGACCAAAGGAGCTGCCTTAGTTTATTTGCTGATGTTATTATAATAATATTATTGCATACAAGTATTTTGTTCTTCGCATGTTCTCATTTTGTTACGCAATATATTTCCGAATTTATATATGTCGAAATGAAATTTAATTTTAATTTAATAGATACCCAAAACACATAGGTACCCAATGCCAATACCCCAATACTCAAAGGTATCGCGTTACTTCTCTATTGGTGTATTTTTTTACACAACTCCGTTTCCTCACACATCTCTGGTGGATGCGCAACTTTAGGCCTTAGTTCGAGTCAAGGAATCTAGAATCTTCAATCATTGTTAATGATGTCATACGTAAAGAGATATAATTAGAACATGACGCGGAGTGTGATCCAGTCAACGAACAGCTTGATTGTGCAAACTAAAGTTCACATGGTGATGCATTTCATTGTTCTAAATGATTCGTCAATTAATCAATTTGATGTTATAATTTATGCGTGTTGGTGGTTTTAATTAGGTATTAAATATAACAATGGACAGTAAAAGTCAAAGAGATTTTAGGTAGAAAACATTGCGCACATAGGTATTTTTTTTTATGTTAGAGAGGCCAGACAAACGAACTAGTGGGTCACCTGATGTTAAATGACCACCACTGTACATAGATTTAAATGACATATGGTACGACAAGAAAGAGAAGAAAAGATGTAAAATATACAGATGTTCAAGCATTTTACGTTAAAATTTTAAATAGAAAGTAACGCCTATATTTGATGTCTATCTACTCTTGTTACAAGCTACTCAAACTATACGCAAATACACATCATACATACATAACACAAGTCAACTCTATTCGTCCTCTATTTATTTCCATGTTTTGAAATTCGTATCGTTTTCTGAAGTTGTGTCAACGGGCATAAAGTATCTACACAGTCGTTTCGTTTCCGTCGGTAGCATGCGGCGGACGCGCGGACGACTGGCCAGTACTTCTCCTTTATATTTTCACCGGCTTCCCAACTTCCGTATGAAACGGCAGATTACTTACTATATAATTTTCGATTTGCCAACCTTTAACCGCTATCCCGCCAAACCCACGGCTCTGGGATGAAAAATAGTCCATGTGCTATTCCAGACTATAATCTATCTCTGTGCCAACATCATCCAGATAATCTTCAGCCGTTCTATCGTGAAAGAGTAACACGCATCCACACAAACTTTTGCGTAACCTTTCCCATGTTTAATTATTTGGGAGATATGGTATTTTTCCTACCAACAAATAAACCCAAAATTCGCTTCTAAATATTTGTTATTAGGTCTACTACCTACCACTCACGCTGCAAGAGTTTATCACATAGCAGTGGCAGTGGTCACATGTAGGGTATTAAATACATTTGTACAGCCGTGCGATATTTTCGAATTACCCCCACTTGATAATCATTCTTGTTGTTCGCTTAGAGTTTTATAGTTTTTTTCTCTGTTGCTGCTTTTTGTGTATTATCTTAACTCAAAATAACTATTGCAGACCACAATGTGGGTCCATAACCCAATTTATCACAAAGCTCAACCCTTTCAACAGTAATGTCAAGTAACGCCCGTGTCTGTACTACAAGAGCAACCCTGACGCATGGGCACAAGCTTCAAATTCACGTTGCGTAAGACAAGTTCGGTGGTCAAAGGGGTCTGATTCTCTGTCGTTTGACGGATGTCGTTAAACAAAACTACGTTTGTGAGGACACAGTTTATTCGATTTCAACAGAGCCTGCCAATTATGCTTGTGCGTGCGTGAAAATCAACAAGACTGGATGGCGTTAGTAGCGGCTTTGATCGAAAAGTCGATCATTATGAATGTTTGAATGTGATTGCTTGTGTATAATTATTTTGTTGGTAGTTATAGGTATTGATATTAGTGACGACTCAACCTAAACACAATTATTTGAGTAGTACCTAACTCGTACAACTTCAAGCGCCGTATCGTCTTCATCAACCACATTGATGAACCTGTCCATGTCCTGGTACCCACCTGCTCGTTTGCCAGCCTTGTCGTAAAAAACATAAATAATTCACTTTCCTTTAAAATAACATTGCTACTAACATGACCACGATCTTGTAGCGAAGTAGCAAGGTAATTAATTGGTTTTATTTCACAGACATACTTGTCCATTTTAGTGGCAAAGAACATTTATTTTCTTCAAGAGTGTAAATTTTCGTACAAAGATTTAGGAATATAACAAGTCGTCTTATCGTCTCCATTGAAATTAAACAACTCTGAGCAGGGTAATATAATAACCTTAAAACTTTTTATAGGTTATTCTTAGTTTTGCACAAATAACTACCATTCCATTTTTTTCCCTCATATCACTGAAAGCCTAAATTTGAAGATACTTAATACTCGATGAATTTATCCGTCTTTAGCAAGTCTTTCTGAAGGTATGGTCCAAATTATAGATAGTTGACGTTTAAACCATTTATTCTTAATACACGTGTGTTGTACACGGTGGCAAGAGACTACTAGCGTGCCCGTCGAATATAGCCTACCTATATAGTTGTCGCTATATAGGTATGCTATACAACTGTGTCACTACACATCTAAGGTGAAGTTTCGGACAAACATTACAAGGCGGGTATATTTATCACAAATCCACGTGCCAACCTTTTTGAGGCCCCGTGACCTCAAAAATAAATCGAAACAAATCCGCCACTTACCTTGTTCTTAAAGCTGAAATCAAACGAAGCATTTAAATGGCTTCACATATAGACCCACGCTCTTATTACCCTCATTGTACTCTTAACGAAGACATTTAAAGCTCGTACAAATACAAAATGTCGTGTAGATAAAAATCTTTCGTTTGGAATTAATAGCTGTAGATGTCATCAATGAAACATCCGTGGCAGCCTTACAATGTATCGCTTCTTAAATTCTGCCAATAAGTATTTAGGGCCTCTGGGAAAAAATCTAGCAGTTCATCCTAAATAGACATAGTACACTTATAAATGTAGGTAGGTACCCTATTATTAGATCAAGTAAACACTTAATTATTAAGTTATAATCCTGATCCTTACTCCTTACTAATCCTTACAAATACTATAAATGCGAAAATAACTTTGTCTGTCCGTCTGTCTGATACCTTTGCACGTTTAAACCGCTGAACTGAATTAGTTAAAATTTGGTATACACTTAGTTGCAGTCCGGGGGCCTTTCCCTATGTCCTTACATAGGATAGTAATTATCCCGATAAACAGCATAGTTCCCGCGGGATAGAGATAAGCGAATTCTACGCGGACGGAGTCGCGGCCAACAGCTAGTTAGAAATAAACCTTCGTGGCCCACCTACAAAGCCACATCACATCTGACATTTCAGAGAGCACACCGCAACACTAGCGCTTTTAGTGGGGAATTCATTTAGTACGATACAGTCCTAAATACTTTAATATGATATTATACATGACTAGCTGTTGCCCGCAACTTCGTCTGCATAGAATTCGTTTATCGCTATCCCGCAGGAATTACGCAATTTTCCGGGATAAAAAGTAGCCTATGTGCTATTCCAGACCATAATCTGTCTATGTCCCAAATTTAATCCAGATATATCCAGCCGTTTTGGCGTGAAAGCGTAACAAACATCCAAACATACTCACAAACTTTCACATTTATAATTATACATGATACATGATAAACGGTGGTTGCGCCGTAGCGATCGCAGTAAGAAAATTTCCTCTAACTTTAGTTCAAGGGCGCAGATGCATTGCCGGTCACAAAGGAGCACTTCAGATGTCCCCTTGGAGAGGTCTCGTGTAGCCTTTTCTCTTTGGCTCGTTAATGGCCGAACAACCTCTTCATTTAGTCTCTACACAACCCCATAATACGAATATAATGTACTGGGGTACGAAAATATTGAATGACCCGTGAAATACTTGCATGTATGTATTTATATTGTACTAGCGACCAGCTTTGTACGGGTTATCAAACTACACGAAAAACTTTCCTCTTAAACCCTCTACTTTTGATAAAAGCCGTTGCGTAGTTTAAAAGATCCAAGCGTACATAATCGAACGTACTGACGGCGGGGAATGACCTTGTTGTATATTATGTACTTAAATATCTAAAGATGTTTAGAGAAAAACCAGCTAAGTACGTGTAAAACCACTTGCAGGAAATGAATTTTCGGTTTACTGCCATTAAGCTCTGTTTAGAAGTGTCAAGTTTACCGATCTTTCTATTTATTTTTTCGTGCAAGTCTGCCTAAATCAAAATACCCTCTAGAAGCTGGCGTAATACATCTTTTGTAGAAGATCGAATTAGGTTTATGAATAGAGCGGGGATTTGTTAGATCCATCTATAATTAGCGCGCGTAGCACTTAAAGCAATTAGTATACAAATTAATAGGTTGATTTACGGTATAGTAGACATGAATTATAGTTTACGCCCACGGTATTCACTACTACTCATGAGTCGAAAAATAATTATTTTGGAAGTATAAATAAGAATGTTCTTCGCATTGAGCTGCGGTAGATCGTAGCAAAGCCTATAACGGAACTGAGATTTGCAGGGTTGGGAAAGAATCACTGCGTTTGACAGACAACCATAGCTTGACTACGGAGAAATTACACAGAGTTAGATGATTGTGTCTTGCCAAATTGCAAATGTACATAATGTTTAATGCCTGCGAGTGAATGGGTCAAGTTATAAATAGTTAGTCTTTGAAGCGTAGCGTAGCGTTTTCTAATAAAATTACACGACAGTACACCTATTCTACACATATCCGCTCTGTTTCACCTTAATAAAAGCCACCCTTAGTCTTAGACTATATTTTGACGGCCTTGTTGGTAGTGTTGTAAAATCTTTTAGCGTAATAATTTCGATGTATTCAACTGCATGTTTTTATTTCACTTCAAAGGCTTTGTGAACGCTAATCTACATAATTATTACCAGTCCAGGTATTCGTGTACATAAACTTTTATCAAAAACATAGGCAACGGGGAAATGTTTATTTTGAGCCTTAATTAACCTCTAAAAGGTACGGCGCCTATAAAATTCTGAACAAACAGCTGCTGTAAAATACAAAACGAGTAAAATCAATAAAGTGGCATTTATTCGGCGGGAGCTTAAAGCCCAATTGAATCGAAACGCAATGAAACGGACATGACGCGACTAAGCTCATGCAAAGTACTTTGAAGTTGATTAAACCTAAATTACTGGAGGATTCGTGAATATAAAAGTTATTTGAACTCTTAACGTGTGGATTTTACTCGTACATCGTTAATATTTGCTGAAAGACCGATCCAAGTCTTGATTTCAGTTATGTTTACCTAGTTTTGAAATAGGGTGGCGAATGGTAAGTCACCTCCACCACCTATGAATATCTCCAATGCCAGAAGATTGCAGATGTATTGCCAGCCTAGAGGGTTAATATAGGATTCGTTATGTGCCAGTAATTTTACTGCTGTCTTAAGCGGTCTTAAGTTATCTTCACGCCAAAGCGTAGCAAAGCGCAAGCACTACTGCTTGGCTGCTGGTTTAGCACGTAAGACGGTGGTAGCGATCTAGAAAGACCGTGCACAAAATCCTACCATTATGGTTATCCCGGAGTGAATTATGATTTCAACCAGACAACAGCATAGCGCAGTAAATTAGGCCATACAGTAGTAGTAGTAGTAGTAGTTAACTGCAGTATTATGCCGAGATCATCATATATTACAATGCCTGTCTCGAGCTAGATGATATCCAGCGATTGGCGGGAACGAAGCAATCAAATATTTTTTGCTGATGTCTTATCTTGTGCCAGGAACTGGATTGGATCGATTGAATAGAGATTTATATTTCTATCGAATGACCTCGGTTACTTAGTGACAGACACTGAGACATAATAAGAGAGGAATCAGGATTAAATTTACAAATTGCACAAATGGAAAAAAAGTTAAAAATCTGTAAAATACTTATGTCGTTGTATTTAACACAGTTAATACAGTAAACATTCCCCTGTCTATCGCTTTTGTCAGGTTAAAGGCAAATCCGAAACCTTTTTGTAAGATTAGGATTTCGTTAACATAGAGCTTTATGCTGCTAAGCCGCTGCCCCGGGCAGCAACCAGATGTTACTGACATGATATAGGCGAGTAACTGAAATGTCCCAACAAATTCCTTCCTGCTACGTTTTGTCGCATAGGAATTTTGAATTTACGTAGATGGTTGAGAGAGCAATTGCAGTAATACCTACTGCTGCATCGTAAGTGCTTACGAGCATCATGCCTGGGACAGAAATATGCAACGCAGCGAGCGCAATGCCACCATTTTAATAATTTGCTATTTTATATCTATTATGATGACTTGTTGGCCGATGACTAAATTACATAAATATTCTGCAATGCAATACGTAAGATGATGTATCTAACTAGATAGTGAAATACAGATCCACAGTTGAAAAGAAACAAGAGCCCCGACGTCATTAAGCCTGAATATTTTAGTACAATTTCAGTAGGTCGTCCAAAACTCTGCAAAAAAATATCTAAATAAATTATTCAGCGAAAACACGAGCGACATTCACTTAGAGAGACAATAACGCGCGGTCTTTATGAGAATAACTCCCGAGTCCGCTTGGATTCTTGAATACATTACCAACAAATACACCTCTACCTCCATTCCGGGAGGTAGCCTGCTATGTATTTTTCATTTTTCTTTTAATCCGATTCACGGGTAATGTTTTTATCTTACCTTATTTTAATTTGCACGACAAGGAAATACGTAAAAGATGGAGGATGAAGAAGGCTGATGAGGTTTGATGAGTTTATAACACGATTTTGAAAGACGCACCTGCTTTTTTTTGGGTTGGTTGCCGTTTCGTGTTACCTCATAAATAAGCAATATCAGATTCAGTTGTTTAGTTTCTTTTTAAAATATTAGTATAGTTGAAACTATTTTATTTGCAGAGCAACATCGATAAATAAAAGGTTGAAATTCGTTCCTGAATCATATAAAAATAATTATTTAGGGAGATGGATACAGAGAAAATAATGGTTCCAATACCTCGGGGATAAGTCCTCCATTTATTAATTGATCGATGACTGACTAGCAGATTGACGCATACCTGTTTTATATTTCGGTTTACGTAATAATTTTCCTTTCCTATACCTTACCTTACATACCTACATACATAAATCACGTCTTTATCCCTTACGGGGTAGACAGAGCCTAAGGTAACAAGACCTAAAGACCACCTTTAATTGTGTGTGTTTGGATGGAGAGGGGAATCAAAATAGTGATGGGTTGCTAGCCACATCGTCAATAACATGATTCCTAAGATTTTCGCCCATTCCCTCAATGGGCTTTTACCGTCTGCGCGGGAAGAGAAGCAACTGGTACATTTTATGTTTTTCTTTGCTACCAGATCAGCATGGAAGTACCTTACTATATAGTTAATAATTATTAATCATTTTGTTGTACACCGAAAATGCTCGTTAACTGGCTTTAAGAAAAGAAGACATTGCAAGACACACAAACGTTGGCGTCCTGGTTTTGTCTGATATGCTAGTATACCTGGATTTTCCTTATTCGATGTCCTTTACCCCATACCTTATGACCATAGTTTGCACAGATCAACTTCCTAAAAGTTGGAATGAGGTTCTGGCGACAATAATCATTGTTACGTGTAATGTATAGTGATTAGGGGCTTGCGTTTGGATGATATGAAAGAGTATTAGGTACTCTGGAGTCGGGACTTTTAGTCTGTGTCATATTAACGAAATAAAGTTTGGGTAAAAAATACTACTCAAAGATTTACACTTGGCTTTATTTAAAAAGGATTTTACTGATCAAAGTATAAATAATGTATAGTAAATCTTTTTAATAATCCATACCCTAATATGGTTTGCTTTTACAGTATAAAAAATTTGAAGGTTTTTTTTTATAATCATGACTATATTTATTAAGTAAAACATATTTATAAAGTACATAAAAGGCTTAGTGCCTATTAATTTGAACTCAGGTTACCATGCAATTTTTAATTCATGAAAGATTTTAGCTGAAGGATCTGTGCGATGTTAGCGCAGCGATTGCGGTCACGAAGTGGAAGCTCGGAGCAGCGATGAGGTATTGAAGTTTCATTTACGTTGCGCTTTGCAGGAGTGTCTATTGTTGAGTCTGATGCAGTTCGGCCCAAGGAATGAACTCGTAGAAATACGCTACAGGGCAAATACACAACAGCTCATTGATATAAATATGTATATGGTTCGACCAACCTGTTAAAATCCATTCATATTAAGTACCTACCTACTTGAAATCCGTGTTCACTCCCCACGGAGAGACTTAATTACATTACAAGTAGCAGGTAAATGTGACGTGAAAATTAATAATGATTGATCGATTCGTTCAAACTTGCTAAGTGGAAGTGCAGGTACTCCTATGATAAAATAATAATAAATAATACAACCCTATTTTGTATCATACATAATCAGTTGTAGATTTCCGCGGCAAGTATTTTATTGCAAGTAACTACGCACAGCTAGCTGATAAAGAATGCATGCAGTAAACATTTGTCGACATTTAACTTTGCTGAAAGCAATAAAAGAAATGCAACTTTGTGACAGAGTCACGGCTCGTTTTTCTAATAAAACGTTAAATTTCAGATAGACTTCCTGCCGCCCCCAGAGACAGCAATTAAGTATAATGAATTCTAAACTGGTTCCATTTTTAGAATTACTTGTCGAAAAATCTTCATTAATGAACGACTTCAAATTAACTGGCATATATTAGTGTAGCAGTTAAGTTAAACGCTGCATAAACTAATTGGCTTTTAAATTGCAATGCTCCGTAACTTAACTATTCTTATAACCAACCACACTTAATCATAAAACAGGTCGGAAAATTAAGATTACGACTGAGTGGTTCCAAACAGTGTGTTACAAGCAGATTTAGTTAATCAAATTTCACTAAAATGAAAACTAAAAACGGAAAAATAATGCTGGGGCTGTAAATCGAGTTCCTTGTCATTCCGCGATGCGTGCTTTACCATTTGCACAAACCGATTACCTACTGTACGGCTAAATTTTCCATTGCGTTGTTAAATTTTCTATCCAGTTCCATATTTTCCAATTACTTAGGTAAAGGTCAGGTCAGGAATACCCGAAACCGACGAGCATGTATGAAGAGATTGATGATTGTGGATGAAGCGAAAGAAATATGTGAGGATCGTAGCAAGTGGAATAAAGTAGTCTCTGCCTACCCCTGTGGGAAAGAGGCGTGACGGTATGGATGTTAGGTAACACATATTATATACTCGTATAGTCTTGTTGAAAAGGTCTTATACTCCAAAATTAGGAATTATACATATACGTATGGTGCCGGCCAGCTCACACTTTACACACAGTGTTTAATAATAGAGAGTGAGAGGAACGGTATGATACGAACTCGAATTAGGAACTTGGTTGTACCTATAGCATAAATCCAAAGATTTACTGGGCTTTTTATCCACTTCATGTATGAGGAATACTGACAACAATTATTATACCTAGTATAGACTTTGTGCAGATATATAATGTTTTTTCTCTTTATTTGATTTGTGTCTGTTTCTTTTTATTTGTAGAATAAATCATTTACCTACTTACTTACTTACAACACTAAAGCAATTAGGTTTCTTCAAATTTTTTAGGTTTTTATGTGATTTGTAATTTACAAAGGCTTTTCGGGTTATCGAGAAATAGGCGACCAATAATATTTGGCCCGTGTTATTTATATTTATCTAAGTTACTTAAATATAAGTTTACGCCAACATTTGAGCGATTCAGCGGTTACCACACAAATTAATTGGACACCCAAGTAACAATCCAAAACCGGGCTAAATCTAATATGTCTTAAAAATATCTAAAGTTGGTTTTCACTAAGGCATCTTACATTCAAGTCTGTATTCATTAAATCTTGTTAGTATTTAATTCAAAATTTACTTTAAATAAGACGACTTAAGATTATTTTCTCTTCATCAAAACCAATCAGATTTAAAACTGTCTTAAATATGTCTAGTCAAAAACCAACTTAAGGATAGTTATTCTTATCTCATATTTATCGAAGATTAACTTAAGACTAACTTGAATTTAGTTGAATTAACCAAGACGAACTTAATGCAATGTTGAATAAATAGGGCTCAAAGTTTTCTTTGAATAAATCTTGTTAGTATTTAATTCGAAATTGACTTTAAATAAGACGACTTAAGATTATTTTCTCTTCATCAAAACCAATCCGATTTAATACAGTCTTGAATATGTCTAGTCAAAAACCAACTTAAGGATAGTTATTCTTATCTCATATTTATCGAAGATTAACTTAAGATTAACTTGAATTTAGTTAAATTAACCAAGACGAACTTAATGCAATGTTGAATAAAACGGGCTCAAAGATTGAATAAATCTTGTTAGTATGTAATTCGAAATTGACTTTAAATAAGACGACTTAAGATTATTTTCTCTTCATCAAAACCAATCCGATTTAATACAGACTTAAATATGTCTAGTCAAAAACCAACTTGAGGATAGTTATTCTTATCTCATATTTATCGAAGATTAACTTGAATTAACCAAGACGAACTTAATGCAATGTTGAATAAATAGGGCTCAAAGTTTTCTTTGAATAAATCTTGTTAGTATTTAATTCGAAATTGACTATAAATAAGACGACTTAAGATTATTTTCTCTTCATCAAAACCAATCCGATTTAATACAGTCTTGAATATGTCTAGTCAAAAACCAACTTTAGGATAGTTATCCTTATCTCACATTTGTCGAAGATTAACTTAAGATTAACTTGAATTTGGTTGAATTAACCAAGACGAACTTAATGCAATGTTGAATAAAAAGGGCTCAAAGGAACTAGTTAAGTATTAACAGTATTAACTTATTCTTAACTTTGTCTTACTAAGTCAACATTGTCCTAAGTTTGATTTGTTTTATTGTAACTTGAATTAGCGCCATATTAAATTGCATGTGAAAACTAAATATTCGTAAACAGATTTGAAATCATTATTTTTTCTGCTTAGGTCAGCGTAATTTATTCTTTAAAATGATTTAAAATTAACAAATATTCGTATGGCTCGGGAAATTATCTCTTTTTAATAGAAAATGTGCAAAAAGTGACGTGCATGTATGGCGATGTGAATATAATTCGTAATTTTTCATGTCATTTCTATGTTATTATTAAAGCCCGTCTATTTCATAGTTAGATCCATAAATTTTACTCGATGAACGAATCTGCGTTGAAATTTCGGCGGTATTATTTCTACAAGTAATGTGACATCCATTCCTCGTAATTCGTAACAAATAAATGAGCTACGTTATTTTATGACAGTTACAGGTTTGTTAATATTATTTCGCCATTATTTTTCTGTTTAATAACTACGTTGAGTACGTGAATACTAAAATCTGTTTTTTTTTGTCTAGAAAAATTCCTATCTTTCTTATTGTAAAACTCTTAACTTGGTATTCTAGCCATCTTGTACACCAAAACCTTTGCCTTAAGTAAATCTATAGGATGTCTTGAAGATAATGTTATGGCCTTTCATAATAACTTGTCTTAAATAGGGTTTAAGTGTAAATTTAAAGAAGTATTGAAGTCGACCTTAACTTACACTGAAAACTTGTGCCCACTTTTACTAAACTCTGTCCACTAGCTTTCCATTAGATATCTTTAAGAAAAAAATTTACTTAGCCAAGACAATGGCGAAAAATCGCTGTTTGACTCCAAGATATCTATGATTCAAAATTTAGAGAAGCCATTGCTACTTGGGCAACATCTTGTTATAAAATAATGAAATTCGGGAATACAATGAGATGCACGTATTGTGTAATAGATAAAAGCTTCCGACTGAAAGGTCTTTCTAAACTCGCGATCCGAGGTAACTTTAATAGCTCCAGCATTTTAATACCTGTACCAAGCGAAGAAATACACCTGAGCAACTTTTAATCTGAGCCGATAGGCGATTGCATACGGAGTTGCATAGGGTGATTAGTTATCGAAGAAAGTATAGTAAATTCTTTTAATATAAATGCTGACTTTTGACTGAAGCTTATGTGGAGATTAAAAAAACAGCCTTCCAAATTAAACGGCACGTGCTATCGAATATTTACTACTACTAAGAATACTTTTTGTCACTTAAAAATAACTACAAAGTTTAGAAATATACAATACAAGCCTGGTTAGGGTCTCCAATAGCAATTTAAAACATAAATTCCGATGCTTAATACTTACGGCTACTTAAATTAACCTTCACGGCGTTGCTATAAATTTCTGTAATCTCTTGTACGTTAATTTAAGAGTACCCGGTGGAGCTAATCCAGTTTTTGAAAGGTTTCCTTAAAGCGGTCGCATCATTTTAGTTCACTCAGAAATATGCTAAAATGGTGCCAATTCTGAAAAATTTATTTTTTAACCAGCGACAAAAGACGGAGGAGGTATACTTACGACGCGTATACATATATATTTATTTTATGTATGACAACACATAACTTTTTACAGAGTAGTCCGATTTTGATAATTCTTTTTTATTGGAAAGTTTATATCCCGAGGGTGGTCACATATAAATTAAAAAAAAAAACTCAATCCTTAAGGGCAGGAAAACAGGGGATGATTGACCGTTCGTTTAATTTTTTTTTTATATACAAATCAGTACACACGTAATTTCTATGGTTATTTGTCACTTTTTAGCGGTTATTTTTAAGGCGGTTTTTATATTTGTTAAAAAAAATACTTGCAATATACGTTATGGTTGTTTGGGTCATATCTTTTTTTTTTTTTTTTTTATTTATCTTGCAACTTAAATGTTACCCCCTTTGAGTGATCGTCTTATCGCATTGCCTGGAAATAAGATTTGTTTTCGATTGGTTGAACATGAAAATATATGGTCAAAATAAAGTAGATATGCAGCAAAAACTTGTACCTATTCGAAGTAAGATTTAATTAAAAACACTTTATAATCACATTTAAATTACCTTACATTATAATCTAATAAAAAAAATCGCGTTTTGGAGAATACAAAAACAGTATTTACCTACCTAGGTACTTTACAAAAAATATAACGTATCAGAGCAACAAAGTGTAATTTTTAAGAAAACTATTTTCATTTGACCTAAGTTACGTCACCTCAAGTGGTATGTAGTACTCGTAACTGGCAAAATGCCAAAGGTCACTTCTCTCGAGGGCTCTAAGGCGGTTGAGGAATAACTTTAAATTTACCAAAAACTCGGTGTTTCATTCATTCAGGATGAATTCAGTTCACTGGCACGTCGACCCCTTCAACCCCTTCGGTACGCAACATGGCAATTGACAATGGCACTGAGACAGTTATTCACCGTGATGCTCAGAATGAGGTAGTGATGTTAACTCGTTTTAGCCCAGTGATCAAAGCGGTAAAGCCTTACAATAATTAACCGGTAGCTGTAATCCGAAACACCTTGTACACAAATAAGTGCTTTGGCTTATTTGACAAGAGTTAAGATTATTCAATAAGAAGAACTAAGAAGATTTAATTTTTAACATTATTTCAATATGGATATAAAAAGACAAGCGAAACAAAACAAATGCACGTACACGTACTCGTAAGTAGGTAGATAAATAATATTATTATTTTGCTCAGTGTGTGAAAAA
Organism: Pandemis corylana; assembly: GCA_949127965.1. Taxonomy (NCBI): domain Eukaryota; kingdom Metazoa; phylum Arthropoda; class Insecta; order Lepidoptera; family Tortricidae; genus Pandemis; species Pandemis corylana. The sequence continues at coordinate 12,285,814 of OX421851.1, read as the reverse complement.
TCTTAAAGACTTCAATGTTATTGACATAGAGTATTCTAGGAGTATCAGTAATTAACAGCGGACTAGCTTCTGTCTCGAGCATAAGTCATATTCGTATATATTAATTATAGCACTAAAATCCATGTCAATTATGATGTTCATAGAATTTCAGCCGCCCGTACCTCTTGCAATGACTGCGATTCGTAATAAATCATCGTCTACTGAAAATAAAAGCTCTTTTAAACTGATTTTGCGCTCCTTGTGTGTTACCTAAAATGATTTTTCGCTACACTTTAAAATTCACGTAACGGTGGCACTGGCTAGTGTGGGCGGATCGCTCGTGATTTTAGTTAACTACTAACAATTTAAAAATGCTAATAGTATCCCTGCTTCAGTAGATACTTCATTATCAGGTTTGAAAATGTAAAAATTTAGCTACAAACTACCTTTTGCAAAGAAAACTTCTAGTAAATTTACAATAATAATAATTACTAATAATTTTAGGGTCTTTATACAAACATTCATTTTGTTCATTGGACTATTATGGTAATGTCACCCTAATGTGTATGAACCTAACGCAATATTAGAACGTACGTGACACTGTCTCCGTTATAGTAAGTGCTCGAATCCTCATTAAAATAAGCCGAAAGGTGAAACGTTGACTCTTGATTGTTGTTTCCAGACTTGGTGAACGTAAACCTCATTTATTAGCGTTTATAGAAATTCTTTGCAGAAGTTGGTTTGCTTATACACAAACTAGCTTCTGCCCGCGACTTCGTCTGCGTAGAATCATACATAAAAACCTTCCTTTTGAATCACTCTATCTATTAAAAAAAACCGCATCAAAATCCGTTGTGTAGTTTTGAAGATATAAGCATACAAAGGGACATAGGGACATGGGGACAGAGAAAGCGACTTTGTTTTATACTATGGAGTGATGACGAATTTAATGCCTGATTGAGATTACCTTTGCTAATTTCCTTGTTTGTCCTTGTCACTGTGTTTTACTGTGTATGTGTGTGTGAAAGAAATATCGGTGAAATTAATCGTCTCTATGGCAATGGTTGTATAAATAACTATATCCAAATGACCGAGCTTAGCTCGGTATTTATTTTTTTGGTACGATTTATCACCACTAACACCCTGCATACCAAATTTCATGAAAATCGTTGGAGCCCTTTCCCAGATACAATAATTGCTCGTTTAAAGGTATTAGATAGATTTAAATGTTTCTATCATGCTGTAATGTAATGTGTAGTATTATATACTCGTACTTAAATAGTTAAAGTTTCAATGTTTTTAAAGCTGCGCACCGAGCTTATCCCTTTTGTGTCACTTAATGTCATTTATCAGAATGAAGGCTTATGGTACAGTGCTTCTCGTCTCATCTCAGTCGTGGCAAGTGCGTCGGCGTAGCATTCTCATCTGTTGCTTTTCTGGAGCGTTAAATATTTCTGCCGTGGTGGAAAAAAAGAATCACCGGGGACTGGGGACGAAGACACGCTTATTTCCGGCTGCGAAGCGGACAGTTAACACCCTTTATGTTTGTGTACCGAGCTGGATTTTTATTCGACGTAGCAAACTATTTTCTTGTTTCATCCTCACCGCTGAATAAATAATGTTTAATAAAATATCGGATTGTTTCAAACTGTCCGGCCAATGATCTGGAAACTTTCGTATTTTCTGCGGTATCGATAAGGCAGCTTAATTTTTGAACGAGTGAGAAATGGTGTTCGACCTCCAAAAAGAGATGGCAATCACCTGAAATATTTATAACATTATTTTATACTAGCTGTTGCACGCAGCTTCGTCCCAGTTTCAGTCTTTAAAAATATATTTTATGCAAACCCTGTTGATAACGAACACAATAAAATTCATACAGTTGTTTGGAAGTTATGCGTGAACCTACACACATTAAAACGATTCCTACCTTTTTATTTAAATAGAAAAAAGAAGATTGTATGTTACCCTCGCATGTGGTTTTTATTTCACGAGAAAACAGGTAGATCTGTGGTAGGAAAGAATGTAAGATTTTAATAATGGTGAAAAAAAATTCAATTCAGTCCAGTAGTTTCTGAGACTATCCAATGCAAACAAACAATCAAGTCTTACATTTTTATAATATTAGTGTAGATGTAGATATAATCCAAAAAAAATTCGTATCAAATAAGTTGCCGTCTCGTCAGCAAACTTAAGTAAAACGAGACAGCTTATTTATTTGCTGACATGTTGTGGAGTTATATTAAATTTAGCTCCTGCTTTTACTCTTGATAATGCGAAGGAAATCGAGGACGCGATTACAAGTTGTTGCTTACTTAAGGATGCGAATTTCGCGATAAACTCGGACGAAAATTGAGAAACTTTTGCGTTGACACGGCGTTTTCATTAATAAAAGTGTTTGGATACGCTAATTTATCGTGTCAAAACTTATGAAACCCCATCATAAATACTTAATGTTTATGTCACTTGCAAGAATTTTTCATCAGTATAAAGCATGCATACCTACTTCAAAATTTGGCGCCGGTTGATAAAGAAACAATTTGTAAATATTGCCGGCTCGTGCCATCTCGCATATTGTAGTAAAACTGTCAAGATTCTATCAGTGTTTTATTCAAGCACGAAGATTTCCATATCGTGTCCTTATCGACGCGGCTTTATAAAGCGATTTAGAGACTCACGAGCAAGAATAACGGGCTACATTTCATAAAAAATTGTGTGGAAGTGACCCGTTACTTTCGTTCGTCAGTGAATAATTAATTGCTATATAGTCTGATCAATGTGGTTTTAATCCGTGTTATGGTCGAGCTTAACCCGTCGTATTGTTGCTGGTATTTAATTAATTGCCTCTGAAGTCTCGACATCCCGTCATGGGGCACACCACAGAAGTGACGTGCCGCAAAGGCGCAAAACAAACGGAGGTGGCCTTGTCCATTTGAATAGGCATACAGGTCTGCAACGCAAAAGCACAGCCTGCCCGTGAGACCTAGCATTTTACACAGGCTGTGTTTACCTATGTAGGTTAGGTAGTGATGTTAAAAAGTTATGCAAATACCATCGATGGTGGTACGGCATAAGTCTTGTTAAGAGTTGTTGATTTAGGAAAATAGCTCAAATCAACTTTCTTTTGGTATAGACTAACCACAACAATAAAATTCAGTTTTTTAGTTGGTACTTACAAAAATTTGTGATCAAATAACATTCATGTCGCGGCATGTTAATTCGGGAAAGGAGGTCAAACACTGCTTTATTTAGTCTATTTAAAACTATAAAAATCAGTTTTTAAATGATATTAAATTTTGCGATTTACTGACAGTACTCACCAACTTTTATGCTATCGAAAATTAAGAACTTGAATAATTCGAATTCATCATAGATAATTATCGATATCGCATAGGTGAAATAAAGCGGGAACATCCCTGACGTGGCCTATTGTGTTTGGAGGCTGTTGGAAGACATCGCCGGCCGAGGGCGTCGAGTTTACAACTACATACCTTGCTTGCTACAGGCCTGTTTATCACAACCTACCTTCCCCTCGTTCATCACTATGTACGTCTCTTTCGTACTAGCCCTGGAAAAACGAGACGCAGAAATAGCTAGTCGGAGCAGTCTGCAAAGGCCGTGTAGAGTTTTCCATAAAGTAGTGTAAAACGGGTAGGTACGTATTAAAATACATAAAGTTTAAAATGTATAATGGGCTAAAATACATAATGGTTTATAATACATAATGCGATTTTCTCAGAAAGTTACAAATTAACATGCAGAATTGTTATAAAACAAACCTAACCTAACCTAAACCAATCTATAGATTACGATATCAAAAAAGTTCATTTAGCTAATAGTTTTACAGAAAATTGCGTTATATATTTTGAACCATTATGTATTTTAACCCATTATACATTTTAAACTTTATGTATTCTGATCCGCTCCCTGTAAAACAGTAGCTGAGAACTATGCGTCACTCGCCTGTTTCATTCATCAGACCGAAATGAAAACTGTTTCAAACTAACGAATTTTCGTTTTATTATACGATAAACCATACGGAAACGTACGCTAAGTATAGCTTTATACTTGTCTCGTTATCAGAATTCTATATATTTCCCCACTAAATAACACTTGGGGCTATTGAAGTATGTATAGCAATTAAGGCAAATGGCACCTCGGTAACCCAAGGGAATAAGACCATGTTGATAAAATCGGACATTATACAGTCTTACACGTTCATGATTAGTAACGTAATGGCCATTTTCTTAAGACGACCTTAATGTTTGTGGCGTGCTGTAATTAATTCCGCATGACATTAAATAGACATTACTTATTTCGTCTATACAAATCACTTTTTGTTAACATATGACAAAGGAAGGACCATCAAGACTCGCCGCCTAATTGTTGATTAGTTACCATATGAAGGTATCAATAAATCAGTTTTACCATCAGCTTTCCATCAGTAATCCTCTAAACTTTAAAAATTACCACTTTCATAATGAAATACTCGTATGAATTACGTTTATTCAGTCGTAGCCCTTTAAAGGAAGATTAAAGAATAACATTAATTAAGGTTAAGGTTTACTCCAAACATGAAGGGCTCCTTCCTTCTTGATTCGGGTGTTTACTTTCGCGTGCTTTTTGTTTCATGTTTCATTCGCTCGAAGCTATGAAGTCGGGTACTAAAAGACAGATTATGATCAAACGTTTTGTGATTTATGTGTAATCTATATATACTTATAAAAGAAAGTCTTGTTAGTTACACTATTTATAACTCAAGAACGACTGAACCGATTTGGCTGAAAATTGGTGGGGAGGTAATTTACAACCAGGAGAAGGACGTAGGATTCTTTTTATTCCGATTTTCCCGCGCGATTGGAAAATCCCGAAATGTAGTACCAATAAAGCTGCAGACATTAGATTTGGGATGCCTACATATCATTCCTTGATTAGTATAAAGGTGTACAAAGGGATTTTTTAATTTTCCCACGGGATAAAAACACGAGGTAATTAATTAAGACTATAATTAGTAGATAATATTCCTAGAGGATCACGTAAGTGCTCTAAGAAGGGATTTTCCGAATTTCTCACGGGATAGGAAATAAAAACCTTATACTTGGAGACATGAGTGGATGTATAGGGTACCTATGTCGTCACTCTGACGTTATCTGCGCGGACGAAGTCGCGGGCAAAAGCTAGTAAGTTAATATTTGTAAAATTTTCGAGTAGAGCAGGCTTCCAGTTAATTCAATTAAGAGTCTTTAGGCTTACCTCTGTTGATTGTGCCATCCCCAAGCGATGGCTTTTACGCCTCTAAAGGAATTACCAACAAGAAAGGATCACGGAATCTAAGTTGCTATTCTAACTTTGATAATCATTATCCTCCAAAGTCGTCAAGCAACTTTAGCGAAGTATTTAAAGTGGAACATTTTCATAATAGCTTAAGTATCTTACCAAGTGAACTTAATGTGAATCGAAAAGATAATTGTAATCCTGATTGCTTCGCTCACGATAAATGACTTGCTTAATTAGGTTAGGTGGGATATTAACTCCGGGAGGACCGAGCAAAATGTTTTTTGTAGATTTTTCTTATAAGTAGCTAAATATATGCCGACGAAATTGACGAAATTACTTATATGGTAACACAGATATCGCCATCCTAAAGAAAAAAACTGCACGGCACTAAACGCTCTAATGATAATATGGCGCATACGAATTCTATCTCGCATTTCACAGTGTTAGGACATCAATAGCTCTATCAATATCTTCTTTGAGAACTACACATCAAAGGCTAAAAATAATTGAGTTTAGTAAAAAGCTACATATTTATTTGGGATAGCTTTAGATGTGTAAATGCCACACCGAATACTCTCCAGCCCTCTCTATAGGCCAAAGACGGCTTTAAGTTCCGAGATCCTTGTCCTTACTACTTTGGGCCTACAAAATTAGGTCAACGTGCTCCTGAAGTTATTAGAAGGTTTACCTATGTTTACCTTTAATTTGGAAGAAAATTACTTAAAAAAAGCAAATGCGTAATAGAAAAAACGGGGCGTAAAGACGATTTTCGAATTTAACACATTTCCTACAACCATGGCTATAGGGTCACAAAATCGCTAATTCGTGTGTAAACGTTTTAAAACAGGAAAGATAAGTTCATTGAGTTATTTACCGTGCACCATTTGTTTTTGTTATAATTGCCTACTTAATATAAACAAATATTCCAAATTTCTTCAAGGTCATTATGTTGGGATTCATGAACCGATATTAAGTAAAACATACCTAATCATAATATATCTTCTATACAAATAAAAATGAATCTTCGAAGTGTATGTACCTACGCACATAACTTCTAAACAACTGCACCGAATTGGATAATTCCTTTTTAGTTGTGTTTGTTACTGTTTGGACAAGACTTGTATAAAATAAAAAAACTTTGAAAAAAAAAACTCCAGCGGGGGCGAAGCCCCGGGCAACAGCTAGTCGACTGTACCAAGCCGGAGTTGTGTAATAAAATATGAATACTTTAGTAACCATTTATTGTTTTTTGATGGAGTTTCTGGATATTCGTCTTTTACGTGCAGCGGAAATCGAAATCCCTTTGTGTCCCTGTCGTTTACGTGTGCGACCGTTTCTGAATACGGCCGTATCCGTCTGGACTGTGATCGGATAATATAATAGATCCACATTCTGATAGCCATGAGAAATCAGATTGAAATTCATTTGCATGTGTGTGGATTGAAATGGCTTGTTGTACAAAACTTCACATCGTGTACAAACAATGACAATGCGACCAGACTTGTTGATGGAGTACCTAATAACAGCGCAAGTAATAATCCTAAAAGGGCGTCCTTATGATAAACTTGATGAATTCCAATGCCTACCTCGCAAATGAAGTGTGCCTCGTCGTACGCCTTGTCTCCCAACAAAAGCCTGAATGTTTCATTCACTTTTTTCACAAAAGGTTCACTTGGTTTTTCAGCACAGAAGCTGTGATTTATAGGCATGTAATAATGTACGCAAACACGAGCATGAAGAGAAGATATGTTAGCAAGTATTACGTGGATCTTGAACCTGTATTTGGAAACGTGTCAACGTACACAATACACGCTCGCATACGCTCGAACAACTATGTTCATAACTCACCCCTGTATCAGCTCAATTGCATTTCCAAACTTGCTGTGGCAATATTTACCTTGTACGAACATATTCCTACGGTATTAAACCGACCACCATAAACTTGGTTTGTATTAGAGGATTCGTCATAAATAAAATTGAAGACGTCAGAAGGGAAGTGACTTACGGTTTGCTTCAATAAGGATGGTATGGCTGACAGATCCATAGAATGTAACTCTTAGCCGAAAGTTTTAACAGCAAAATAAATACACAATTGAAGTACAATACATAGAAATAAATCAACACTTGGTACTGTATGTACAATGATAACCTTCTAAAAAGAATCAAGGCGATTTTTTTTTACGTTCGCATAATTTTCACATACAAATTTTAATAAATGTTGTCCAAACCGTTTAAAACGACATCATATCGGGTGTAACAACCAAGAAATAAGTCCCAACGCAACTTTTTACACTAATATAACACTGATTACTACTACCGGTTTCAACGACGAAAATACGGCTGTCCCTTCGATGTTGTTATAAACGGTTTTAATAACTGTATTTACGAGACGTTACTAGGTCTATTCTATTCGTTCATTCATTCTGTTCATGCTATGGTCATTAAAACTAGAGATGTGAACTTATGGAAGCCAATTCGGCGATTTAAAATTTGACTCATTTGCATGAAGTTTGGTTTTAACTCGCGAAATTTTTGAGTTAGGCCCACTTCTTTTTTGTTGGCCTTAATCGTGAGTGTGGGACTAGAATGAGATAATAAACACCAGTAACGTAGTAGGTACCTACCAGGCCCCTATTTTACCAACTCGACAATTGTCGGTGACAAGTGACAATTCAAATTGCGATGCGTGGTCATTATGAAGCCAATCAGCGTAGATTCTTTTCGAGTTTGTAATGTAAACAGAATTGTCACTTGTCACCGACAATTGTCGAGTTGGTGAAATAGAGTCCTGAGGTCGAGTAGTCTCAATAATGTCTTTAAAAAGAAATGTCTGCGAGTGCCGCGAAGCTATGGTCAGTAGTTTCGTAGCAGAAGTCCTGCGAATCAAGGCAAATGACAGGTGGTCATTGTGTGGCTTTGGTTTTCAAAACAGTCTTAATAATAAACGAGGCTACATACAACAGCTTGCCTTCAATCTAACGTGCGAACTTCTTGCATTAAGGGTTTTTTTGTGTCTTATCGAATATTTTCCTTCCTACGTTACGGTATCTTAATTGGTTTACATTGTTTGTCAGATTCTCAATTTTTCGTTCCACTTCCTCTTTTACAATTTCCGGAGGAAAATAAAGTAACCATTCATGTTTAAAACAAAATGTACGGGATAGCAAGCATTCTCCAGAGACCCGCTGGCTTCGCGGTAACTCGTTCAAGCATATACTTAATCAAAATCAAATATGGCAGCATATTGATGTGGACAGAAATAATGTGACGAAACTGCGTAAGCACTTCCTGTTCAATCTAGGTCTACTCTAAAATTTGAAGTTCCTATCATACCGTTTCTCTTACTCTCATAGAAATGACTATTTCATGTGGGCGGAATAGCACGAAACCCATTTTGAAATTCTAACCTATGAAGCCAGGTTCATTTTGAGTACATTGAAGCAGATACAGAAAATATTTAATCACTCGTATCATCGGCTTATATCGAACAAAAACTTTTTATTATCTATTGAATAAATGTGAAAACACCGAACGTCGCGGGCAGAATGGCCTGTTTGTTCTCGGGATAATTCAGAGAGCGGGCTCAACAAAGGGCTGTGTTTGTAATATTTTGAGTCGGTGAAGCTCCATTATTTACTTGATGACGAGTATGGCGACATAAATATGTAGAACAAAGGCGAAGTAGGAACTTTAGGTGCAAAGGAAGTTAGCGCTGATTTTGAACACGCCTAATTCATTGAGAACTTACGGCAATGACATATTATACGTGCACGATATAATAAAGGTACCTACTTCTATTACAGGTATTAAAAACCAAATAGCACAATAATTTTCATACGTCTCGTTAGTTGCAGTGAGATTAGGGCTGAGTAAGAAAATTAACCATGCAAAGAGAAGTAGACGATGTAAGTAACAGTTATTTATAACATATTCACAATAGATTATTCCTAGATATTTCTAGGTAGCAAGACCACCTAGAAATATCTAAGCATAACCTATGTAAAATACAAAATATCCACAAATTTCTTCAGATAAAACCCGTACGAATTCCAGGCGACCTGTAAATCCCGCAGCTTTCAAGAGCACTCAGTCCAAGTTGTCACAGCACTTCACGAATAATTGAATAAGTTTCAATACATGGCTCACGACAATTTCCCTGGTTCTGCCAGCTGGCGCAACGTCACGGATGAAAATCATGGCACATTCTAACTCTTAGTGCCTATAAGTTACTGTTACATTTGAGTACACTCTTGCACGCTGTGAAAAATTTAGAAACTTAAAAAAAACCAGAATGTTTTCAAGTTTTTCCTCTTTATCTATTATTGCTCTGTAGATGCCGTCTAAAGGCAAACATTTTAAACCGCAGATGCAGATTCACGCGATGCCACATGTAATGTCGCAATGTTTTGTTTTTTGTTGTGAATGAATACGTTTAATTTTATGATGCGAAGCCGAATGCAGACATTTCATTGTGCGGTTAAAAATCTAAATCAAAGTACTATTATTTATTGATTTAATAGGTACGTACTTTAAAATTAATTGCACGTTCTGATGTCTTAAAGCACCTTGTTGGCTGTGCTGATGGTGTTTCTTTTCTAAATCCGTTGTAAGTAAATCCAATTTAAGATTAAAATGCATTATATTTAAAAACATAACCCGGTTTCTGTCCGAAGATCGTATCTAGAAGAAAGTCAATATGTGGTTATATCTACCTGGCTATAACTACACAAAAACTAAAGTGTCTGTTCCATCAGCTTGGCTTTTGACCTCTACATTAGTTATCTACTTCGTACTAGAGTAGAGTTCGTATTAAATTATAAAAACCTGAAAAAGAAATTTACGTTTGACACTGCACTTTTGTAATCAGACAAATTACATAATTTTCAGATATAAAATCTCAAGTCTCACTTTACTTTAATTAAATTTTGCTACTCCCCGTAGCAAATTTACGAACTGGAAAGCGAAACGCTTAAAACCCTGTACTGAAGTCAAGTTTCTCCATCTCCTGTTTTTTTAATGAGAATAGGGGACCCTGAGCAACTCATATTTAATTGGTACAACATTAGGTAATTATCAATTAATTTATTTTCTCACTTTTTACACTTATCTGTTAATAACTAAATTTGTAAATATTAATATATTATTACATTATCGTAACGTTTTTAACGATATTTACACATTCATTTCATATTTCATATATTTGGCAACAACCTTGAGCATACTCTAGTGACTTTTAATATTGTTTCAACAACTAACATCAAGTTTATTACTGTATTTGACAGATGAAAGAATCTAAACACGAAAACTAGATAAAACATGCCTTATTTTTAATAATGTCATTTTATGAATTTTGGCCCGTTAAGAGGCACTGCGAAGTTAAACCGCAGACATGGTGTAATGTAGATAATGTTCAGTTATCTATCGGATAAAGTCAAAGTGTTGATTTTGAATCCCGAGTAAGCGAAGGATTCTAGATTAGAATCCTGAGTGCAGCAAAGGATTCAATTCAAAGACACGAGATTCAAAAAACTTTGGTCTCGTATGACACATTCAATTTTTCACCTCAGCAAACACCAAGGCCAATTGAACCAAATTGTTTTAAAAAAGGAATAATTCTAGACTTAAAGCATACTATTTATTTTGAAAGCGAACAATTTAAAAATATGTCGAATTTTAAAATGTGCAGGAACCGAATTGACATTGCTCATTTTTGTTTAGTAGGTATCTAGGTATGCTCCAATTCGAAAACCAATTTTGGAGGAAAACAACCAATTATACGATTTATCTTGTCCGATTTCAAAAATACTTAACGATTGCAGATATTTTTTTAAAAGTATTTTTGACCTTTGACCTAACGACCGGGGTTTTTGGCAGAATCGGGCATTAAATGGTTGCCACAAAAATGAAAAAAAAAAGTTTAGTTACAGTAACTGTCAGGCTGTCACTGTCACATCTACATCATAACATTATTGAGTTATTCTACAAACGATAGAAATAAAAGCAAAATCAAAGTATAAAAAAAAACATTTATAACCTTAAGATGAATTGAAATTTTACGGCTAAATGTGTAGGTATGCGAACGTTTTAATGTTTTTTTTTGGCTTACTATCACACCATAGAATTTGAAAATCAAACATCGAATCGATTTGTTTCTATGTCTCACTTGTATCGAAATGAAAGTGATAGATTGAATGGAAGTTCAAACCATTCCAATTTTGTGAATAGACCTTGGAATTTAAAAAATAATAATTAGAAAGCTACTTTGTCTAACGCTCGAAGTAAAATCGAGTTTTGCTCACTCTCCGGAATGAGCAAAACCCGCCTGTTTGTGGTGCTGAGGTGAAAAATATTTTACATCGATAAAAAACACAAAGCAATTCGTAACGTTAATTAAAATCATCACTTAAAAACTACTTTCTATTGAGAGCAACTAACTTTGAAAAATATTAATTGACTTTCATAAAATTGGCACATTTTAATAACAAAATTAAAAGTTATAATTAAGTTTGATCATAATAATTGTGCCGAAGTTAAATAAAGAGATAAGAACTTGAAGTCCTATCATCGAAAGTTCACCATCTCGTATAAGTTATACATAACTTATTAAATTCATATCTAATTGGCACATTGTTGACAATATAGTACCTGTGTTAGTTATTCGTTGGCACAAAAATTTGTTCCCGTCATTTCGACGGTGTCCTAAGTGGGAGGCTTCAGGGGCGTGTTGCCGACGTGCAGGTTGTTGAGCTGCGGGAGCAAGATGGCTGCCGTCGATATGGCGGTCACCAGCACGAACACCGCCAGCAGTGCGCGATCTGCCACCACTGCCACCTACAACAAAACATAATTATTATATTACAGTTAAGTAGTATTTAAATATACCTTCGGGTCAATCTCGCCGTCTCACTCACTCATATGAATTTGATAGGTACCTACTTGAATTACCAGATGGTACCCAAACAACGAATGTCGTTCCAGTAGCTCACGGATGTACAAACTGGTAAATGATAAAGAGACCGTAGGATTTCGACAGTAAATATATTTTATTTTTCCCAAATTCCCTAACTTTCACCTATTTGTTGTACCTACCTACCTACCTACCTAAGTTTGGCGCCGAAAATCGAATTATTTTTGAAGATGTGATTGATTCTGCCATTATGATTGAAATAAAATGAATAGCTTAGGTGCAAAATACACTCTGTTACAAATTTAGCATGTACGTAATGTCCATTGTGTTCTCATTTAGTATCAAAATGACCTAGTTTCAAAGCATTAGGAACACTATTAATATGCTACTGTTAAAATACCTATCACGATTAAAACCACCTATCACATGATGTAATTAATTACCATTTGTCGATTTAAATACAACATCTATCATAGCGTATAAATCGTAAAATGAACGCAGAAACGTGTCCATTGTAAAAACTGTGTACATAATGTACCTGTTAAATATTGTATTGATTGAAATCTAGTATGCCTACTTCTTTTATTTTAGTTTAAAAAGAGAAGAATGAATAAGTAGGTATAATATTGTCAATTATTGAAGAGAGAAAAGCCCTTGTTGTCAAATTTCTATAATAGATAACAAACGAGGTCGGGTTTTATTTGCGAGCATGTTCAAATAAAGAACGGGTCTGCTAATTCGAATTTTGTCGTCAATCTAATTTAACTCCATTCAATATTTAAATCCAATTTAGCAAATTAAGTTCACGACTTCTGCTAAAACGGTTGGTTTAAATTTAAAAAAACTTTTTCCTTTCACGACTTCGGCGTGCTTGAAACATTTTGCATTAGGTACACGAAATCCCGTTAAGTGCCCTAATTAATCAAAATATCAAGGGAGTTTTTCACAAATAAGCAGTCGATCGGCAATTACGACTTCGGGGGGCACATTCATCCTGCATCACGAAATGTATGCTCACTAATGTAATCACTTAATTACGTGGAAGTAGTTAGTGAAACAAATGAGCCCAGACTGTTCCCTGATATTAATAGCATTCTACTAATAGGAAAGGATTTTACCACTAATCAGCAAACGTGGCACTTTCTGTAATATTGGTAGAGATAATTATCACTACGAGATAAGGATGGAAACGTCCAACAGTTTCGAGCTTACTAATTGTCGTCGCCTCTAATTTGAAGTAGGTAAGGTAGGATTGGTGTTGGGTTGCTAACTACAAAGTATCGATCACTCAGCCAAGGACTCCAATTACGGAAAAGATCGTCTTATTGTTAACTGTGTTGCCAATAACAAGTAAGACAGTGTTGTGTTTATACAAAACTAGCTTTTGCCCGCGGCTTCGCACGCGTGAACCATGAGCATTTCAAAGAAGCTAGCAATTAAGCAACCGAGCAACCAAACCTGCAAGCTTTCAAGCATACATGCAAGTATGCAAGCAGGCATGCAAGCCTTCTAGCATGTAAGTATGCAAGCAGGCATGCAAGCAGGCATGCAAGCAGGCATGCAAGCAGGCATGCAAGCAGGCATGCAAGCAGGCATGCAAGCAGGCATGCAAGCAGGCATGCAAGCAGGCATGCAAGCAGGCAAGCAAGCATGCAAGCAAGCGTGCAAGCAAGCATGCATGCAAGTAAGCACCCATGCAAGCAAGCATGCATGCAAGCAGGCAAGCAAGCATGCAACAAGTGTGCAAGCAAGCATGCATGCAAGTAAGGACCCATGCAAGCAAGCATGCATGCAAGCAAGCGTGCAAGCAAGCATGCATGCAAGTAAGCACCCATGCAAGCAAGCATGCATGCAAGCAGGCATGCAAGCAGGCAAGCAAGCATGCAAGCAAGTGTGCAAGCAAGCATGCATGCAAGTAAGCACCCATGCAAGCAAGCACGCAAGCATGCATGAAAGCAAGTATGCAATCAAGCATGCAAAGCAAGGACTCAAGCAAGCATGCAAGCCAGCCCCCGCATTGCCCCGCTGCCTTAATTTTTCTGAAACTGTAAATATTGCAGGATTTTTATAAAACAAACCTAACCTAACCTATAGGGCTGTCCTAAAATACATCCTAAATAGCTTTTGCCCGCGACTTCGTACGCGCTAAGATGTAAAATGAAAAAATAAGTTTTTTCCCGTTCCCGTGGAAATTTTGGGGAGTGCTTTCGGAGTACACTTAAAGCCTTTAAAGAAACACACGTTATAAATGTTAAGTCTCTTTCTTCCGCTGTTTCGTCTGGAAACGTAAAATCCGGTTTTTTCCCGTCCTTGTGGGCGTTTCGGAAAATCCTTTCTTAGTGTTCCCCTACGCTCCCGAATAAACCTACGTGACAAATTTCAACTTTCCCCCGCTTTTCGTTTTTCCCGTTTCCGTAAGAATTTCGCCAAATAAAGCATTTCCCGAAATTCTTACGGGAACGAAGAAGAATAATTTTGGGAAATTATCTCATAATGCTCCCCTACACTCCCCAAGGAACCCACTTGCCAAATTTCAGCTTTCTACGACCAGTAAAACGTAAAATCCTGTTTTTTTCCCGTTCCCGTGGGAATTTTGGAAAGTACTCTCTTAATGCTCCTCTACATTCCCGAAACAACCTACATGCCGAATTTCAGCTTTCTGCAACCAGAAAACGAAAAGTCCCGTTTTTCCCGTTCCCGTGGGAATTTCGGGAAATCTTTTTGTAGCGCTCCCCTACACTCCCCAAGGGAAATTGAAGGCCAAATTTCAATTTTATACGACCAGTAAAACGAAAAATCGATCCCGTAGAACTGAATACATAAATCCCGTTTTTATCCCGTGGGAATTTCCAAAAAGCATTAAAACATTATTTTACTATTATAATCACCTACTTCTATGCCAAATTTGAAGAGTCTAGTAATTATAGTTCATAGGATTTCGTTAAACTGAATATATAAATCCTGTTTTTTTCCTTATCCCGTGGGAATTTCCAAAAATCCTGAAATGAGTTTCTTAGTTTTGTAATCACCTACTTTTGTATCAAATTTGAAGAGTCTACTTATTATAGTTACTGAGATAGTGTCACTCGGAATCGAATATATAATTCCCGTTTTTTCCTTATCCCGTGGGAATTTCCAAAAATCCTTTCTTAGCGGATGCCTACGTCATAAGATCTACCTGCATGCCAAATTTCAGCCCGATCCGTTCAGTGGTTTGAGCTGTGCGTTGATAGATCACTATGTCAGTCAGTCAGTCAGTCAGTCACCTTTGAGTTTTATATATATAGATAAAGGTAGGTCAGTCAGTCAATGTCAGTTATTAGATCCAAAGATAACTATTGTGTTATTTGTTAATTTATTTATCTACTATATAAAAATAAGTCGGGTTTTCCTTCCTGACGCTATAACTCCAGAACGCACGAACCGATTTCCACGGTTTTGCATTCGTTGGAAAGGTCTCGGGCTCCGTGAGGTTTATAGCAAAGAGCGAATCCATCGCAGACGGAGTCGCGGGCAACAGCTAGTGTGTATTAAATAAGAGCAAATTAAAAGTTAGTAACATAATATGTAAGTATATTAAACTTAAACTTACAAAATAACGAGTTTAAAGTGTAATGGCTCGTTAAATGTGCAAGGACCGGCGTAATTATGCAGCTGTCGCAAATGGCATGACGCGGCAATATCCGCCGACGGCGCTGTTCACTAATTAAGTGGTATATATTCATCTGTCTCCTCTCAAACGTCGTGTAATTGATGAAATCTAGCAGAGTATACACTCACAAAACATTCAAGCTGACTTAGTATGCATTTCCCTAAAAGTTTTCACTGTTCTAATTTTAAATTGGCCTACATTCCTGTGCATTACGCTTTTCTACAAAATGGTCTGCGGCAAACGCTGCGGGAAGTAAGAATGTTTTTAACTTTTGTGCTTCATTCTGTTAAACGACTGTTACTTGAAACCGCCGCGGGTGATGAAGTCTCATGTATCGTTATTTATTAAATTATTTAACTTTATTATTGGTGAAATAAATGAATACAAGTGAACAGCGATGCTCTGCACGTGCATTTGGAGTGAATTGAGTATTCATCATCATTTTCACATCTAGCCTATTATACATTCGTCCTTCTACTGGATACTGAGTAATAAAACAAGTTTTTGGTGATTTTAAGTAACAGTAACATACATACACATACACAAATCACGTCTTTATCCCTTACGGGGTAGACAGAGCCTAAGGTGGCAAGACCTACAGGCCAGTTTAGCAAGATTGTGGGCGTAATGGTGGAAAAAGGAATCAAAATAGTGATGGATTGCTAGCCGCATCGCCTATAACATGATTCCTATGATTTTCGCCCATTCCCTCGATGGGCTTTTACCATCTGCGCGGGAAGAGAAGCAACTGGTACATTCTATGTTTTTTCTTTGTTCTCAGACCAGCATGGAAGAAACGATGTATCAGTAACAAGTACCTAAATTACTGAAACTGACAAAGTTTAGTAGGTACCTAATATTCATACTGAAAGTGAACCAGTGACGTATTAAGCTGGACTCGTGCCTGAAAATACTCAAACTGCCCTGAATGAGTGAAGTACTGTTTGCTTATACCACAATCGCAATCATCACCCCCATTGGGGGTTGTTTTTTCACTTAAGATGAGCTGCTGAGTTGCTTTTCAATTTTTCAATGCTTTGTCTAACACTGGCGAAAACCTAAGCTAAGCTGTAAAAATTGACTACCTACTATGATTGATGTTTTCAACTTCTGTTACGAAGCTTAATAACAAATCTGATGGAAGAAAGGCCTTACTTTAAAAAAGTATACCCTAGTTTGACCCCTCTAGACAATGGGCCACGGCTGGCCATCGTTTCATCGCTATTGTGCGCCACGATCCATCGCTCTCACCCTCTGGTACATTATATGAATAGGTATGTACTAGCTTTTGCCCGCGGCTTCGCACGCGTGAACCATGAGCATTTCAAAGAAGCAAGCAATCAAGCAAGCGAGCAAGCGAACCTGCAAGCTTTCAAGCAAGCATGCAAGCATGTAAGTATGCAAGCAGGAATGCAAGCAGCAGGCATGAAAGCAGGCAAGCAAGCATGCAAGCAAGGATGCAAGCAAGCACTCAGTGAGAATGCATGAACCTGAACATGAAGCAATCAAGCAAGCGAGCATCCAAACCTGCAAGCTTTCAAGCATGCATGCAAGCATGTAAGTATGCAAGCAGGCATGCAAGCAGGTATGCAAGCGAGCAAGCGAACCTGCAAGCTTTCAAGCAAGCATGCAAGCATGTAAGTATGCAAGCAGGCATGAAAGCAGGCAAGCAAGCACGCAAGCAAGCGTGCAAGCAAGCACTCAGCGAGAATGCATGAACCTGAACATGAAGCAATCAAGCAAGCGAGCAACCAAACCTGCAAGCTTTCAAGCATGGATGCAAGCATGTAAGTATGCAAGCAGGCATGCAAGCAGCAGGCATGAAAGCAGGCATGCAAGCGAGCAAGCGAACCTGCAAGCTTTCAAGCAAGCATGCAAGCATGTAAGTATGCAAGCAGGCATGCAAGCAGGCATGCAAGCAGGCATGAAAGCAGGCAAGCAAGCATGCAAGCAAGCATGCAAGCAAGCAAGCAAGCATGCAAGCAAGCGTGCAAGCAAGCACTCAGCGAGAATGCATGAACCTGAACATAAAGCAATCAAGCAAGTGAGCAACCAAACCTGCAAGCTTTCAAGCATGCATGTAAGCATGTAAGTATGCAAGCAGGCATGCAAGCAGGCATGCAAGCAGGCATGCAAGCAGGCATGCAAGCAGGTATGCAAACAGGCATGCAAGCGAGCAAGTGAACCTGCAAGCTTTCAAGCAAGCATGCACGCATGTAAGTATGCAAGCAGGCATGAAAGCAGGCAAGCAAGCATGCATGCAAGCAAGCATGCAAGCAAGCATGCAAGCAAGCATGCAAGCAAGCGTGCAAGCAAGCACTCAGCGAGAATGCATGAACCTGAACATGAAGCAATCAAGCAAGCGAGCAACCAAACCTGCAAGCTTTCAAGCATGCATGCAAACATGTAAGTATGCAAGCAGGCATGAAAGCAGGCAAGCAAGCATGCAAGCAAGCGTGCAAGCAAGCACGCAAGCATGCATGCAAGCGAGCAAGTGAACCTGCAAGCTTTCAAGCAAGCATGCACGCATGTAAGTATGCAAGCAGGCATGAAAGCAGGCAAGCAAGCATGCATGCAAGCAAGCATGCAAGCAAGCATGCAAGCAAGCACTCAGCGAGAATGCATGAACCTGAACATGAAGCAATCAAGCAAGCGAGCAACCAAACCTGCAAGCTTTCAAGCATGCATGCAAGCATGTAAGTATGCAAGCAGGCATGCAAGCAGGCAAGCAAGCATGCAAGCAAGCGTGCAAGCAAGCACGCAAGCATGCATGCAAGCAAGCATGCAAGCATGCATGAAAGCAAGTATGCAATCAAGCATGCAAAGCAAGGACTCAAGCAAACATGCAAGCAAGCCCCCCGCATTGCCCCGCTGCCTTAATTTTTCTGAAACTAAATATTGCAGGATTTTTATAAAACAAACCTAACCTAACCTATAGGGCTGTCCTAAAATATATCCAAAATTTTTTTTTTTTATTTTTTTTTATTATGAACTGACCAGTGATTGACCTCTATCTCACTTGGTGGAAGGTGCAGATGAGACCAAAGGTGTAACTCACTGGTTCAGTAATAGCCTATTCACCCTAGCCTTGAAGAGCCCTAGGTTGTATCTGTCCGGAAATACAGACGATGTGAGCGAATTCCATTCCCTAGCAGTTCGCATTAGGAAGGATGAAGCAAACCGTCTCGTGCGTGCCAGTGGTATATTGACAACAAATGGGTGATAGCTTTATCTAGCTTTATCTTTATCGCTATCCCGCAGGAATTACGCAATTTTCAATGTGTTATTCCAGACTATAATCTATCTTTGTTCCAAATTTCATCCAGGTCTGTCCGGCCGTTCTGGCGTGAAAGAGTAACAAATATCCAAACATCCATACAAACTTACACATTTATAATATTAGTAGGACATATTTTACTAATTTTACTAATAATTTGATTTCTTACCTGCAATCACAAATCTCAACGTAATAGTAGTAATAGTACCCACTTAGTAGTAATATATTCATCACCATCATCATCATCATATATCCCTCGGGAACCGTTCATTTTTCCGGGATAAAAAGAAGCCTATGTGTTATTCCAGACTATAATCTATCTATGTTCCAAATTTCATCCAGATCTGTCCGGCCGTTCTGGCGTGAAAGAGTAACAAACATCCAAACTCACAAACTTTCACATTTATAATATTAGTAGGATGTAACTGTAACTCTTTATTGAACATAAATCCTAAAGTAACAGATTCGCCATAACGCACCGTGGCTCTGTACGCAATGACGATGGCACGTAGTGTACCATTGTGGGTAGTTTTGGACTGTACTTATACTACTGTAGCGACACAGGGTTGCGTAGCTTGCGATATGCGATGCGATGGCTATTTAATACGCACTAGCTACCCCGCCCGTAGCGTCAGTAGTCTATCGCCCGCTATTGTAAAGTACCGTGTATTTAATCAGTAATAAATAAGTAAAACAATAATTTAGTAATATTTTGATTCCCCTTTCTACCTATACGCCCACAATCAAGCTAAACTTGGCCTTTAGGTCTTGTTGTCTTAGGCTCTGTCTACCCCGTAAGGGATAAAGACGTGATTTAAATATGTGTGTGTATAAATGGAGTAAAGCTGAAAGATGATTTATTATTTGGAGCAACAACAAGACCTACACTACGTAGTCAGAGATTCAAATTTGTATCGTACCGCTCACATTTATAGTTGTTAATAAGAGAGTAAGAGGGACGGTATCGTAATAATTAATTACATACATACATAAATCATGTCTTTATCCCTAACGGGTTGGATAGAGCCTAACAAGACCTAAAGTCCACGTTTTGCATGATTGTGGGCGTATAGGTGGAAAAGGGGATCAACACAATGATGAGTTCCTAGCCGCATCGCTTATAACTTAATTAATTAATAAGTAATTTCTTAGTAGCCCCCCTGTTTGTCACCTGTTTCCACTCTAGGTTGGCGCGCTCGAGGCGTTCGTTGGCGGCGACGCGCTGCTCGTGCCGCGCGGCTGCTTCGCGCAGCGTGCAGCCGCAGCAGGCGCAGCGCGCGCATGTGTTGGCGCACACGTCGCCGGGGCCCGCGCTCGGCTCTGTTGCACCTGTTTTCGTCCCGGCTGGTTAAAAAACGAATAATGCAAAGGCCATAACTGCCAAAATAGGATACCAACACAGTTCATTCGTGTATTTTATAGTCGTGGTATGCCTGACATGTTTTGAATCAATCTCTAGTGTAGCAAAGTGAGCTCGAACGGAAAGCCAACCGAGTTCGTGTCATGGTAGCGTTACGTCAAAGAATGCATAAGATAGAGTAAAAATGGAGTTAAGTGTATGGTGTGTGTGTGTGTGCGCGTGTGTGTTAAGTATACCTACTTAACTCTAGACCGCGCAAGTTCGCTTAAGAGCTTTTTTATAACCCAGATACAATACTGACTGCTAAAAATCGCACCATACGTAAGTGATAGAAAAACGTAAGCCATGAAAACCAGAAGCATCTTTCTTTCAGAAATGGTGCTACAATTTAAACTATCATTTAAATCATAATTACACAAACGGGTAACTCACGTATAAAAGTCAAGTGATGCTCGACATGTTTCGGATTAGTTCGTAGTCCTTCCTCTTGGAGGTATTCGTTTCGCTGCCGCCAGGGCGAGCGCTTCAAGAGGACTACGAACTTACGAACTAGTCCGAAACATGTCGAGCATCACTCGACTTTCATACGTGAGTTATACGTTTGTTTATATCATGATTGTGTCTCACAGTAGTTTCTTGTTGAAAGTATTGTCTAAATCTGTCAATATATGATATGCTATCCCCTGAAATTGAAAAATACAAAATGAAAGCCTCAAGGAACAAACGTAAATCCTGTATGAAAACCTTAAAATTGATGTCAACACAAAATAAAGGTATTTTGAAATTGGAATATACAATGTTGAAATATTTAAATAAAAACTATGAACTAAAAGGAGACTCCAACCCAGCCAGTCGCCAACACCAGTATTGGTATAATGTGCTAACGATATCACGGAAAAAGAAAAAAGTGTTGATTCAGCCTGTGCACATAATTACGTAGTCTATTGAAAACACAAGTCTTCTTTCCCTTAATCGAGGCCGCGATCGATCAAAGGAATTGATTCCTACGAGGTATTGTATTTCAAGAGGGTTAAGTATTTTTGACGTGAGACATCTGATACTGACTTGTGGGTGAGATGAGGCTGTATTGATCTAAGATATTCTTTGTAGTCCCAAATCTTAACAAAGCTCCATAAAAGAAGTGTCACGACCCACCACTGTATTACCGCTAGATAACGGCACCTGAGGAATTTTATAACTTTCTTAAGCACACCGTTGTGCACCACGTATTAAGTGACGTAGAACATTTTTATAGCCCGGTTACAGGGTTAGTAAAGTTGCAGTATGAAGAGCCTTTGGACGTTTAGTTTCAACTCTGACATGGAGAATATCAACTCTCAAATGAAAATCATGATTCTCACAAGCTTTCAGACAGCATAGTCCTTATGGTTAAAATTGATCCCGACGACCTAAACCAGGAACAGGGTGTGCTGTATGGTGCTGCAGGGTGTAATGATGCTGAAGTTAATGAGTTTAAAATCACAATACTGTTATGAAGATTGTTAGTTAGACGTTGCTATCTAATTTAGAAAGGATTAACCAATGTGATTGACAAAAATAATATATAATCCTTTATTGACTGAGCTGTTTTTATCCTAGGCACGGTAACAAGAGGATAAACACAGCTAAATCATCCCTAATGCAGGCGAATTATTTTCTCGTGTGGGTTCCTGCGCTAGACCAATTACCGTAGTTACACAAATTCTTTACAAAAGTAAACAATAAAACTACTAACAACAAAGTTAAAGGTCGGTTTCGGCCCTGATCAAACTCGGTGCATTAATGAAATTTATTTAGGTAATACATACATTCTTTATTAACTTTCGCCGAAACTTATCGCTGTCGATAAATTAAAATTATCCCGGAGTTTTTAGATACAATGTTAATTGAACGAGGCAATGAACTGAGTAACTATGGCTAAAGTGGCTTCAAAGGGCTTCATTATAATAACAGTGGAGTACGTGCCCAGAATTGATAATTATTTTTGGCTAAATCTTTCCGGCTTAGAAATCCAACAACAATATTATTTAATTTTGTGGAAAAATAACAACCCCGACAGACCTGTGCAAAGTAATTTCGTAGAAAGGCCTGATATACTTAATACCTAAAATCATAACCACATCATCGTTACGACCCTTATTTGCAACATTATACCTCATATAATAAATGTCTAGTCAGCTAAAACGCCTTATATTAGGACGTTAATTCTATAAAAAGTATTTCAGGAGACCACAGAACATTTATCTAATGATAATACAAACTAACAAGTTTCTAAATTTTGCACAAAATTAGAAACCATGTGCGTCGGCTTCTCTCAAATAGAGAAAAACGGGTGGTTAAATAATAAAGATTTCGCATCAGAATACTCATTTTGCAGGCGTTTGTAATACGACCCGACGGCTTTCTCCTACAAAACTCTTTGTGTAATTTTTCTTCTACTCGTGACAAGGAAGTGGGATTTTTTGCCAACGCAAGATGTTTGCTTGCATAGGTAAGGGCGGATGGGTTAAATTACTTTAGGACTGAAACACGACCACTGCCCCCATCAAGGAAGATACTCACCCATGTGATTGTGGTTGTGTCGGGCAAAGCGGGGCGAGGCAGGCGGGAGGGGCGCCCCGTCGCAGCTCAGCTCTGCCTTCAGACGTGAGCCCGTGCGAGGATTCACCTGCACACCCACTGCCACCGGACCGCTGTCACCCTGGTACAAGTTTATGCTAGTGTTATAAACTGGCTGGCACACCCGTGACTTCATTGACGGGGACCAATATTTACGACAACCGATTTTGACGAAACGATTCCTTAATCTATCGTCACATCAGTAGGTTCCGAAACCTAGAGACAAAAATTCTAAAAACCAGTTTCTCGTAACTCCCACGAAATTTTTCCTCAAATAAGCGTTTACGAATAATGGGGAAAGTATATCGTCATGAATAATAAGTTATAACAATAATTTTATAAGATACTAAGAAACACGTGTCAACATCCCCTTCTGAATCAAAATGGAAATCCAACGTAATTAGCCATCCTACGTTCGCTTTCTTTTATTCAATTACAAATTTTCAGAAAGTTGGTTTGGAGAATTTGCATTTCCAATAAAAGTTTCATTTTCTTCATTGAGATTGTCAAAAAATGTGTGTCTGATTTCACATTTATACGCGAGAATATTCCTACGTGACTGTAGTAATGTTTCTGGTCAAAGTTATTTCGTAATCCCTACAAATCTCTTTTTTCTACTTTTACTTATCCGAATTCCAAGGAACTAGGACAGGGAATGGGAAGGGATTGTGCAAACGGAAAGTTAAAGTAAAGGTGTGTTAGAGTTGAGGATGTTCCGCAAAAAGGACGAAGCTCGTCGCCTCGGCCCAACCACAATGCATTAGGCAAAGCGTTTGTTTAAATTTTAAATGCTTCCCTTTTGAAGCAGTAAGTATTTTATTTACAAACCGACTAGGGTCTACCCGTGGCTTTCTTAACATATCACAATTGATAAGTAAGTTATCTACTGCAATGTAAGATATATAATAGCAATAACAACCTCTTAAATGCCCGTTTCATATTCAAGTAGGTTCATACCAAAGATAGAAAAATATGAATTGTAGTTACGGTTAATGGCTCCGGGCGTAACATCAGCAAATGGAATATAATATAGTAACTCATAATATAAATTATGTAGCAAATCATATTTCAAGATAGAGGGGCATTTAGTTAAGAATAAAGTACTACTACATATTAAAAAAGAAAAAATGTTTATTCATTGGAATTATACTGCTCTAAACCGGATTACACGAGCAATAAAAATATCAGTAAATATACATTGCATTGATTTTGTTTGACTCTCACGGTTTTCAGTTTCATATTTTGAACTATTTATTTACTAACTGTTGCCTGCAATTTCGTCTTCGGAGAATACGTGTATCGCGCGCCCGCGCCGGGAACTATACAATTTTCTGAGATGAAAACTATTTATTCTGGACTTCTAATATGATGTACCTATGCAAAA
This sequence comes from Pandemis corylana, assembly GCA_949127965.1. Lineage (NCBI taxonomy): Eukaryota > Metazoa > Arthropoda > Insecta > Lepidoptera > Tortricidae > Pandemis > Pandemis corylana. The sequence goes on along the minus strand of OX421851.1, from coordinate 12,261,359 downwards.
TTTCGTCGCAATCGGTTCAGTAGTTAAGCCGTGAAAGCGGAACAAACAAACAAACATAGTTACTTCCGCATTTATAATATTATATTAGTAAGGATTAATGCAACAAAACCCAGAAAAAAGACTTTCAGAATTTTGGTCTGTTCTTCTGTGTGTTTTTGGTGGTAACATTAAGTACATTGTGGACGTCATTTGCATTGTTTAAAAGCATACGTATATTTATAGTGTACCTATTTCTAAACGATACTGAAAACTACACAGAAAAATCTGCCAAAAAAAAGCTATGGCCGAGAATCGTACCCGGATCCTCGACATCAATCCGTGATTATCCCTACACCACACACAGCGGGAAGGTATTTAGCCGGTCGAAATTCTACTATGTATTCTGGCAACATTCATCTCATTACTACGCGATGAACGAGTACCTATTTATGAATATATCGTTATGGTCAGTCAAAGTCAAAGCCAAAAAAGTTAGCTAAGTTGATTAGAATAAATACTTAATATTATATTAAGTCAGTATAAAGAAATAACCAGAGTTATTCTAACTTTGCCGGAGTAAGTTTATTTTTTTGGCTTTACTTACCTGGGCTGAGCGTCACTACGCCCATACGGTACCAATTTCATATAAAATGTAGGGACAAACTACGGTAAGGGCCGTGAGGGAATCCTCTGAAAATTGTCATAAAGCATGCCTCTACTAAATAGGAGTGCTCCATTTTGTACCTTTCGTAGGAAGTGCGTCATATGAAATATTCCGGTTGTTGTGATAAGAATGGGCACCCTAATATTGTTTCGAGAATATAAATGCGAGTGCTTCTCACGTGAACATACCTAATACTAATAAGTATCCGAATTAAAAAAAAATAGACTTGAGACGCTGATACAATGTGAAAATGTAGATGTCCAATATCGCAAAAGATACAAATACAAACCTAGAAAAAAAAATGTAACTTTAAGATATCTGGGAACGAACGTGTAGCAGCGACCTCACTCCGCGACTAAGCATCAGGGAAACTATCGATTTTGCGGCAACGCTAATAAGAGCTAGGTCATACCTTGGCAGCGTCAACGTCGAAGTTGATGAAGAGCAGGCGGGCGAGCCGCTGCAGCACGAGCTCGCGCAGCGCTGCCGGCACCGGCTGCCCTCTCACTCCTCTACGAGCAACACAACACGTTCGCGTGATTTATTTACTACAACAATTACCTATAAGTTGATTTTTTTAACTCTGTATCTGTAATTAGGCGATCGATAATCTTGATAAGCTGAAATGGCATTATCAGCGTGAGATGCCTCCTAAAATTTTTCACGGCTGCAAAACCAAAAGTTTTTTTTGATCAAAGCAGACTCTTTCTATGATGAATTACGGAGAACTTTCCTTTAAGCATTCTTTATTTCAACAAGTTTACTTTTACATTTCTGATGTATTGATATATGTATTTGTACAATAAAACGATTGAACCCCTTGGAATTCTGCTGAGCCTCAATTTTCTGGTAGAGCCTTACTTGGATTATCTTCACGGCTCTGACCTGTTTACACTACATTTATGCTTCAAAGGGTAGTGAGCCTTTAAGCGGTACATACTCACTCGCGAAAGGCACGGACCCGGCACTAATAATGATACATCTCATAAATAGTACTAAAACAACAGATTATTTACTGCTGAATTTGGAGGAGAAGATTCATCTATTAAATTAAAAATCAAAATGTTACTCGTAAATCTTGTAGTCTGACACTTGTAATCCGTTAAAATTGATCAAAATATACAAATGTCGATCCAAAGGTCGAATAAATGGCTAAGTTTGTTGCTGCTCATGAACGTCGATTTGAGAACCATCTGATTAAAGGGGTCGGTGAACTGAAACAACACCCTCGGCAAATCGTCTAGAGTTGCGACTTTGTTTAATCGTTTGAATTTAGCGTTGACTTTCTGAAGGATTGTTTTACACAATCAGTTTTAGAAGTGAATTCAATTATTCCATTAGCGTCTTTCGAATTTATAAATGTTTGGTGTCTGTCACTTTACCTGATACGTATTGAATCTTAGAACAAAGCACTCGCATTAGGTAGTTATTGCGTTGATGCCTTTACGATCACGACATTCAAACAAAAGTAAACTGTGCAAGCGATGAAGAGCACCGCTATATCTATATAAAGTTTAGTATTCAATACAGCGTACCGATGTCAGTTCATTTTGTACCCAGGTGTAGCGAATGGCAAGAGATTTTTTTATCATTTTCAATGTAAATAAATCATTAATGTCACGCGAAAGCTTGCATACGACACCACAAAAGATAAATGATCCGGTTTTAGACCGACTGTAACGTTCGGAAAAAAGTGGCACGTGTCACTTTTAAAAAGTGCTTATAATTTTTTGGAAAAAGACTAAACCCTGACAACTTACACTCTAATTTAACATTGTTAGTATTTTTAGACTGTAGTTATAATGTGTTTCAATTGCAGCTCAATTAATTGTCAAACTACACGCCAAACTCGATGGTACGCCCTCCGGGCAAATACAGTACCTAATTGAATTAAATTTTGTTGTTAGGTTAATAGTTTATAATTATCGAAGTACCAAACCTAGCCTGACCATAATTATTAGGTTATCCTTGAAATAAAGTAAATGGACTCTCCGTTTGTGAAATTATTTTAATTAATTCAGGAATAAGTTTTGTTTGTAGGTTTCCACGGCTAACCGAATTATTATTATCAGATCAACAGTGAAACAAAATGAGATTACGCTGTAATCAAAAAATAATTAAACATGAAATAAATTCTTCCAAACTCAATTGTCCCTTAGTTATTGTTCTTTCTACGTACAATCACGCTTTAGATTATTCACTTAATGAACCTATTTTGTAAAAATTACTGCGACTTAATTTGTCCGTTAGATTAAGTACGGTGTAAACATAATAAAGCAACGAACGAAAACAGCTGAAAGGCGGTTGGAATTTACGAAAAAATGCCACTCGCCTGTAAGATATATTAAGGGTGACCACGGAGAGCGATGCCGAGAAAGATACAAGACACGTACTAACTCCGTAATACAGACCTGGGAACAAATAAAATCCATTAGAAGTTGCGACTTTTTTATTGGCATCAAGTGTTTGTGGATTCCGTTAGGTCCACTATTGTGGGCTGCAACTTTATACTCCAAATAAGGTCACGCAGACGTTAAAGTACCTATATGTTAGTATAATATGCCGTAAGTCAACCTGTGTTAAAACAGATGCGTTGTGATTATGGTGCAGAAACCGCAGAAGAATTAAAATAACTGAATCAATACTATGTCAGAAGACGTGAAGGTTTTTTCGTATAGATATTATGCTAAAACCGATAAACAGACATGGGGTTTACCACTGTTCACCGGTGTCAAAAGATCCCTGCCATAGATTCGATCGTTACAGGACGCAGTACACCCCCGTTTTAAAGGCACCAATATCGTTGCAAGTTGGAGACATCCCAGTCGCTAGTCCTTTCCAAATTTTGTCAGTACGTGGCTAGAAAAACCGCTTAAACCGTACTTAGTGAGAAATGTACCTAGAATTATAGGTACCCCTTTATGTATAAGACTCTATATTATTATCATCATCATCATCATCATCATCATCTATATTATATTGCAAACAGAATACATTGTTGTAGCGGAAGTTAGTAATTTTAAGTCCTCACTTATAAGTGGTGTTTTTTCCGTTGGTGGTAACGTGTCCCTGATGGTCATGAGGAATACCGTCATGGAGAGCAGGGCGCTGATCCCCAGGGTCACCTTCTCACCAGACTCCGATGGCACGTAGAATACGAGGAGAGCTGTTAGCAGGTACGACAGGACTATTATTAAAATGGGAGCGAAATAAAACAGCTACGACCTTTATCGAGAGCATGTTGTTTTCAGTTCTGATATTTTATGAGCATGTCTCAACCGTGTTGAAAGTTTGTTGTGATAAGCCACGAGTGTCTTTTCTAATAATTACAGGAGTGCACAATTTTATTCATATTTTTATCAAAATCGCACTTATTCTTACTAAATTTGTCGTTTGATTTAGTATACTTAACCGGATATTGTAGCGTAAGAACAACTAACATTAGAAATTAAATTGAAAAGTTATGATTTAAGATTTATGTGGAAATTCTGAAGTGAAATAAATTGGAACAAGTTTGTATTGACACGTGGCACATGACAGATTGATGGTTTTACTTTGCCCTTCAACAATTCCCGAAACTTGGTTAACGCACGGTTTGTTGGATAGGAACTTTCGAATAAATTCCACTCTCCCCAAAATAAATCGTACCAATCCGAGTATGAATATGTTTGAATTATAGCTCGGGATCCCGAAATTGACTCAATTTGACGAAAGGCAGAAAGCTGACTATATAAATATTTACGCGAGTTAGCTGGAAACTCGGGTGAAATCGGTAGGCAACAAGTAAGCAAAAGATACTTTTCAATTAGTTTACTTTTGATCTACCTTGGGCTTGTAAGCCAATATTCACATAGAAATTATGATGGCTCACCAATTCCGTTTATGAGCAAGCAAGGTAGAATAAGATTAAATACGTAGAACATTGGCCTCCGTCTCAGTTTGATGATGTAGGTGATGTCAGGGTAAGGCTCCACGCAGCAGGAGTAGTATTGGTTGTGCCTGAGGGCCTCGAAGCTAACTAAATCGAACTCCCCATTGGTCTGGTAGTTCGATGTGTCGCCTGTGTCGAATTGTTTTTTCAGATCCAGCTGCAAAAAACACATAATTATAGGAATTGGTATAATGAATCAAATTAAAAGAGGCGAGACACACTTGTCATATAACGAGCTAGCGAGGGGAAAATTTCCTCACTGTCCGAATCAAAAATGTTTTGGCAATCCGAAAACCAATTATAAACATAAATTATTTCTTAATTATCCTAGTCGTCGCTTAGCTCCTTTATGAGTAAATATAATTATATCGTTTTTAAATGTCCGTGCTTTTAATGAGGTGTTCCATTAACGCCACCCGCTGAAATTAAACGTTACTGTCAAAAATAAAACGACAAATTCAAATGCCGACTTATGAATGTAGCAGTCTTTGGAATCTTTTTAGGTCTCCTTTTATATTTCCAACAAAGACCAAAAATATAAACGTCCGTCTAAAAAGAAACGGCGATCGCTTTTATATGTAGGTACTGAGATAAGTGACACTTTATCCCAAGACATGAAATGTTGATTTATGGACTTACATAGATACCTACGTATAGAATTGTATGTCTAACCCACGATACCTAGCTCCTCAAGAAAAGTTCGTTTCATGTGTGGATTATGGTTAATCCTATCCTACTAATCCTACTTCCTACTAATATTATAAATGTGAAAATTGAAACCTTAACCTTTAACCTTCCTTTCACTACATTTACTGCAAATAAAGATATTATTATTATTATTATTATTAAAAGTTAGTTACTTAACACTCAAGAATATGTGAACCGATTTTAATGAAATTTGGCGCACAAATAATTTACAGCCTGAATACCTAACATAGGACACATTTAACCTGATGTCTGAAATAGTTCCTACGGACAGTGAAGTAATATATAGGTATCATTCATCGTTAATTACCTTCTTTAGTAATTTTAGTTCGTACGTACAGTGAACAAAAATGAATTGCGTAACTAACTGTGGAACCTTATTATGACTTACCATACACCAGCCAAAGAAATTATTGCAAAATTGAATGAGAAAAGGTTTCGTGATCCAGTTTCTTCGACCATACCTCTAGGTACATGTAATTCAGGTAATTAATTACTATAATATATGTGCGTGTCATCTCCAGCCTATATACGCCCCACAGCCGGCACAGGCCTCCTCTCAGAAGGAGAGGGCTTGGACTATGGTGCCCACGCGGGCCCAGTGTAGATTAGGAACTTAACACACACGATCCAATTGCTTCACAGATGTGTGCAGGTTTCCTCACGATGTTTTCCTTCCCCGAAAAGCTCATGGTAAATTTCAAATCACCGATAGGATAAGCGACACGAAAGTCGTCATACGCACACGAAACCTAGCCCACTCGACGCAGAAAAATCTGCTGATTTCAATGACATAGATAACTCAATATCACAAAAGATGTCGCTTCTCCCATTTCGCCTTCCAAGCGTCGATATGTATGCAGGTATGTATATTTGTCATTTAAATATTACATGCATACAAACATAAATCACGTCTTTATCCCATACGGGGTAGACAGAGCCTAAGAAAACAAGACCTATTTAGATGCTACGTTTAGCATGATTGTGGGCGTATAGGTGGAAAGGGGAATTAAAATAGTGATGAGTTGCAGGCCACATCACCTATAACATGATTCCTAAAAAATTCGCCCATTCCCTAGATGAGCTTTTACCATCTGCGCTGGAACTGGTACATTCTATGTTTTTTCATTGCTCCCAGACCTTCATGGAAGGAAATATTATCTTCAAATACCTAAATAAATTATACTTGTCTTCATGCTCGAATACTTGCTTGCATGCTTGATTAAATTCTTGTTTTATTTCTTTCTCTATTGTTTTGATACACGACTGAATGCTTGCTGCTTGCTCACATCATTGCTTGCACATAGCATGCATGCTTGCACGCTTGATTGCATGCTTGCTTACGTTTTATATGTTTAGCGATTCAATTCATAGCGTACCTCCATGAATGAATAGGTACATTCAACTCGAACCAATATCTTCCTACCGTATTAGTAATCTACCTAAATATATTCGAGTCAATTTTAAAGTGAGAATCTCAATTTAAAAGTCAAATGGACGAGCTCAGAAGCAGATTTAAAATCGTCCGAATATTTACTTCTGAATATTTCGTAGACCATAATCGCAGATTTATTTACCGAGTCTTTTTGGTAGCTGTAATAAAGAAAATATTTCTTTTTCGGATAAGGAGAGTTGTGTACATGTTTTGTGAAATCATTCTAGTCTGATGCTTGGATTGGAATGAAAAAACATCGGTTAGTATAGCAAATCCTTTTTTCAATACGTGGGTAGGTACTACTGAAAGAAAAATTGAGATAGTAGTGACGCGGGCTCTCAAATCGGCTTATTGCCGCCGGCGGCGCTGTTGCGGGACTATCGCTAAATTTTAGTAGGTAGCTATGACTTAAAATGTGACTCCAAAACATATTTGTTGGAAACTTTTCTAAGCTTTACCATTTTAGGTCACTGAAAATTTTACGCCACAGTCGTCATAAATTTTTCCTCTCCTATTATGAAAATGTTCTATTTCCGAGACGGGTTTTATGGTCATAGAATACTCGTGTTCCAAGTAGAAGTTTTTGAAATTTAGAAAAGTAGGTTTTTGTTTAGTAGATAGCTGTGAGGCATTCCATGTATTAGAAACTAGATGATTACACATTTTTTTTTGTCGTTCTCGAGTTATGCATATGACAACACAAATAGCCTTTCATTTTAATTTAGATAGATAGAAGATAGGTTTATAAAATATGTCATTTCAACAAAAGCATGGATGCACTTGCTTATCAATGGCTTAGTTTAACTCATGTAATATTTCAGTCAAAGATAGTGTAAATGTACCAACTTATCTTTGTTACGTTACAACTGCCAGGACCTCGCAACACTTTACTAAGCAGTTATAAAAATCTTGCACCTTTATTTTTGGCATGAGAAAAAATAAACGTAAGCCATTGAATTAAATAAATACGAATATCAGACTTTCATCTGTTGAGCACACATCACCGGTGCGGCGGAGTAAGCGGGCAAAATTAAAAAAATAATTAAGAGAAACATGACAGGTAAAACATTTTAACGTTTTGCATTTGAATATCTAATTTAAAGCGGCTTTTTATTCAACGAAAATTGTTTCACGGAAATGGGGTTTGATGTTTTCCAGAAGTACGGACGATGTCATTTGTTTCGTGTATTTATAAACACAGGTCAGGAGTACCCGAAACCGACGAGCATGTATGAAGAGATTGATGACTGTGGATGAAGCGAAAGAAATATGTCAGGATCGTAGCAAGTGGAATAAAGTAGTCTCTGCCTACCCCTGTGGGAAAGAGGCGTGACGGTATGTATGTATGTATGTATGTATGTATGTATTTATAAACACTATAAATTACTCGTATTAATATGTAAATATTAACACGACACGTCCATTAGTATAGCAAACGGTTCATATTTTATGTTTCTTCCATACTGGTTTGGGATTAAAGAGAAAACATAGAATGTACCAGTTGCTTCTCTTCCCGCGCAAATGGTAATAGCCCATCGAGGGAATGGGCGAAACTCTTGGGAATCATGTCAAAGGCGATGCGGCTAACAACCCATCACTCTTTTGATTCCTCTTTCTACCTATACGCCCACAATCATGCTAAACGTGTCCTTTAGGTCTTGTTACCTTAGGCTCTGTCTACCCTGTAAAGAGATAATTATGTGATTTATGTACGTTATGTATGCATAATTTTAGTCCAGTATAAACCATACGCATAAAACTGGCCATGTCCTACATACCCAATTATCTACTTACACGATTACTTTACCGGAAGCCTAACTATTATTTTTGCCACCATACGGAATACGCCAGGAAGTAGCTACCGGTCAGCCCTTTTTGTTTCTATTCCGGGTAAAAATGAAAAATGTCGTAATTATAAAGGCAAACAGCGGTCCATTGTATTCAAAAGGAGCTTTTTTGCCGCGGGGTTCACAGCTAGCAAAACTTTCTATATAATTTTTTTGGTGATAAACTCGTTTTATGCAACTGTTTTTTTTTTTTAATTTTGGTTTTAATCTCAAGTACGTCTGAGCTGCTCATCAAAGAAGAAACATCTAATCCGGTTTGTACCCGTATTCAGGAGTGGCGTTAGCGTATATTTACTGACCGTAAATAACACAAAGCAGACTTAACGTTAAATGAAAGCAAGGCTTAGCTCGCTAAGAATATTTCCTCAATTCAAGCCACGCAGCGCTCCAGCGTGTAGTCAAGGCTTTAAACAATTGTGATTTCCCTTAATACTGCACTTTACATGTAAATTTCAGCCTTGACTTTCGTTATGATCCACCAGGTGGCTTTGTCTAGCGTACATCTGTACAGAGACATTCTGTAGCGGATACGATTTCGGATTCAGAGCACAGCTACGACACTTTCGATTGCACGTTTGATTACATTGTTCGTACACGACGCCGTAATAGACAGAGCACTTGTATTAGGGCTGGTTGATAAAGAGTGGGCCCTTAAATATTTTTTACATTTAATCTGGCGAACCTTTTAAGACAGTCCGAGAAAACGCGAAGCATCCAACTTAAAGAAAATTTTCAATTTCAAAAAAATTGTTCCAGGTTTTTTAGTTACTTAGGAAATAAAATTAAATATATTCGCAAATCATTGCTCAAAATTAGTCCAAAGTGGTCGAACAAAATCGGTTTCGAAGATTGCTTCGTTCATTTCTTTTTTAGCTAAATAACTTGAGGCTCTGGGGCTACGTGTTTTTGCAGACTTTTTCGGAATCTCAGAGGCTCGAAACTCCAAATATTTCGAGAAGCCATTCATCATTTGGTGACGCGAGTGTCATGGACACGCCTGTCATACTGGTAATCTTGGAGTAATTTTCTTTTTAGGGATCCAGCTATGAACGTCCATCCGTCCGCTGCTTACTTCAAACTCTTAGTATTATTAGAAACCTATAATTTGGCATGGGTATATCTACATATTATTCACGCCAACAAAGTTTTAAGATAGAAAATATCATTTTATTTGCAAAATTTCCCCGACATGTAAAGTGGAGATGATTATGCATGTTTCTTGACATTCCCTTAGCATGGAATGTCATCGGATAGCTCTTTCAAAAAAGTTGTTGTTTTATGCATAACATTTTTTGATTCAAAGATTCCTTTGTTAGTTTAATTAATATTTTTGTTAGTTTGAAATGTGTCAAGCCATCCTAAGCTAAATTGTTGATTACCCTAAATAAATAAATAATAATAAATAAATGTGCTCGTTAGATACGTTTTTGGGAGTTTATAATAATTTATCATGTCTATAATATCAATTTTGTTCAATTGACGTTTGATGCTGACACAATGACTTGTAATTCTCGATCTCAATATAATATGCGCTCAGAAAGCATTTCTGAATAAACCGGATAGGTGTGGGCAAATCCCCAGGGAAAAAATGAGTCGAGCACGTCATACCGAACAAGGTGAGCGTAGGCGCCTGTCACCGTGACGAGATAAGTTAAATTTGTCTTCTCACTTTCTTCTCTTTATTGTTATACGCGCAAGTAAACTTTTTCAAATTTAGTAATATGTTTACTTGCACGCTTAAGTAGGTCAAATATATTTTAAGTGTTTTTTAGAGTTTATATCACTATTTGGCAAGTATTCGACAGCCGTTTTTCACTGACGTATTCGTTTGCATAATATTAAGCTTTGAAGCACATTTTTTTGTTAGTGTCAGGTAACACCCCTTCAGGCTAAAAGGTTCGTTATGGAAACGTGAAAAAAATGTGGTAGGTAGTACAACGGAACCCTACACAAAACCGGACACACACTTTTGCCGGTTTCAAGAGTTGTGAAAAGAGTGCCAAGGCAACTAGTTTCTCTATGTAGGTATGGGGGTAAGCCATTGTTAAATACCGAATTTAATTAAAATAAACATCTTTTAAACCACGAAATTCCGCTTGATAAATGAAGGCTGTTCGAACAAATCTCCACGGAGACATTTTTTAGGCGGCGCCTTAATTTGAAAATTAATAACAGGCATTGTTTTCAGCGCCCTTTTAATTTTTCTAAAGAAAAAATATTCCGTTTCTTTGTTATTTTAAACTAAAAACACATTTTATGTATTTAGAGTGTCACGAAAAATTAATCTGCGATTTATAAACATCAATGTGATGTTTAGTATGAGTAATAACCATACGCAATTGATAAAAACTATTTTTCACTTCTCATGCTCTTAAAATACTTAATAGTCTCTGCATATCGTAATTAATAGTATTTTATACAATCGTTGCATAATGAAGGCTCTTAAAGTCGAGTACCGTGTTTAGGCCACGAGGCTTGCCTTTACGAGATTTTAAGAGCTAATTATGTAACTATTGTATACAATACTTTTTCTACGTGTCATCATCATCATCGTCTATCGAGGTACATACATAACCTTTTGTAAAGTACATTGGGTTAAGTTTGAAAATTGTACCTTCCACTTATGAATTAATAGTAGTTATCTCCTCTGGAGTAACGGCGAAACTAATCTCGTCACTGTCACTCATGTTTAATTCGAATTAGGGATTATTTATTTAACACCATCGATTTCGCGTCAAATAACAAACAAAACTTTTAAATTTTCGTAGCACAAAAATGAACTAATGAGACGTCGTTATAAGACGGTTTCTGATTGGCCAATTACTTCAATTACTAACCAATCCCGTAACAGAAGAGAAAAGTTAGTGTGTTCAAATGGAAGCAAATTTGCCAGATATTTCCAACTTTACATTGGGTGCGTTCCACTAAGCGCTCACGCCGCTCAATCGAAGTAACTAAGTTCTAATTTTGAAATTATTATAGTCGTCTAGAGCGTTGTATAATAATCATTATAGTTGAGTCCAAAGTGCCATAGACTATCCAAGATTAAAAAGTATGTGATTACAATTTTGTCTATAAACACATAATTGACAGATTAAAATCAACGAGTAGAAAAAGGTCCTTTTTAATCTCTAGAGACTAAAGTTTTTTTTTAAATTTACTTTGGAAACCCCTAAACAGCCAGTCATGATGTTTGTGATTGTGTATTTATGTATAGACAAATTTTAAGGCGTGGACTATTTAATTATATTAATGATGAATTACTATGATGAATTTTAGAATAGTTGTCCAGTTTGAATCTGTTGGCTAAATATGCAAGAATTCAAAGCTTCACTTCACAAAAAAAACCGCAGAACACTTTTTTTGCCATTTGAATATTGTGCAAGTATTTTCGATAATAATATTTTTTTTAAGTTTCAATTCATTTTGGCTGTTGGTGGCTGACTGGCGCTAGTCCATTACCGCGAGCCGCGGCGACGAATAAAAATAAAGGGCTGTCAGTGAAGTCAGTGAAGAAGAATTAACGAATTACATGTTGTACGAACGATTCTAATTACATTTACAAGAAACTTTGTTATAGTTAAATATTGTAATTTTGTATAGAACGTGGTTTTTTTCCTCGCATTCAAAGTGAAAAGAAGAGTATTCAACGCGAGACTAAACAACCATAGTGACACTCGTAACTATATATCCACCCTCGCTCGATTAGCTCGGGTGGCTAAACATCACGTTTCATTATGGCTTGTTTTAGTCCCTTGTTGAACAACCTACTCTTTAGCTTTAATGGGTGCCTTAGCTTTAATTAGCAAAATTACAAAAGTATTATACATATAAATGTGATTTGTGTAAGTGTATGTATGTATACATATATAATAATGATATAGGTATATTATTTTAACCACAATTTGATGTAGTCGCAAGTGTTCTTCGCAACGTATTCGATATTTATATGCGGTAAGTACTTAAGTACATAAAAGGACACAGTAGGTACTCTAAGATATCTGTATTTTAAATTATAAATTTATGCATACCTGTCTGTCTGTTTTATATCTATGTAAATAAAAATCTGTTTTATCACTTAAAAATGGCTCACTGATTTATTTCATTTTGTTTGTAATCGTCAGGACAAGTTAAGTTATAAATGAAAATTTTGGGGGAAAACTGCATCGCGGACAAACTCGGGACCGTAAGTTAGTAAATAATAGTAACTGTTTTTTAATATTATTGCTAGAGCAACATATAATCAAGATTATAAAATAACAATTTCCAAGAAAGTCGCAGCGGTAGCAATGCAGCTCACCGCAGTGGAGTGGAGGGAAAGATTTACAGCCAACATTAATATTATGGTATCGCGGTATTTCTAATTTACTTGACACCATTCCTTAGAAATTGGAGCTTAACGAATTTTGCATTTTTTAACTTGTGCATTTTTTATATCTCTCTCCCCAGTAGGCCAGGGTCGATAATTTTTGAGACAAAATAAAATTATAGTAGGATGAAACCCATTAGAAAAGGTAGAGAATATTACAAAAATTAAAGGAAAAATAAATTACGGTCGATCTGAGGTCGGGAAGGGGGGGGGGGGTGAGTTTTTAAGGGTGAAAAACGGTTTATCTCGATTTCCGGCGAAACTACAAGTCTTATGAAAAAAAGTTAAATGGCAAAGTTGTAGGTAATAAAAAGATCTACAACTTTTGCTTTTACACTTTTTTCACATAACCTCAAAATTTGTGAAAAATTCAAATAACCAAGTTTTTGGTTTTTTATTTTTATCTTTTGCAAAAATAATAATTTTTTCACGAAACTTGGTGAAAACTTACCTTTTTATGTCCCAAACTTACAGTATTTTTTGTGATTTAAAACATTCATTTTTTCACCTTATTTTGACTTAATATCGAAAAAGCACCCTAATTTTCAATCGAAAATTCTCACGTCAAAATATCTGTTTTTTTTTTAAAGTCGGTGGCCTTTTTGTTCGTTGAAATCTCTACTTTCTGATGGTATAAAAAATATATACATTACAATGGTAATTTTTGTCAGAAAATGCAAATAAAGGAAACAAACATTATGTTCAATTTTGAGCTATTTATTTAAAATTTACACCTTAATTACTCGTTAAACGTAAGATTACATGTTACATTGATAAACAAAAAAAATACGAATCCATAAAACATAAAGATTGCAAAAAACATGCGAAAATAGTTGTTCTAAATATTTAAAAATAGGATTCTAATCCTATTTTTATTGTATTTAAGAAAATTATTATGAATAACGTAATCAGTATAAAGTATCGAAATTCAATAGTACGATTTACATGTATATTTATATATTACTAGCTGTTGCGCGCAACTTCGTCTGCATAGAATTCGTTTATCGCTATCCCACGGGAATTGCGCAATTTTCCGGGATAAAAAGTGGCCTATGTGTTATTCCAGACTATAATCTATATATGTTCCAAATTTCATCCCGATCTGTCCAGTCGTTCTGGCGTGAAAGAGTAACAAACTTTCACATTTATAATATTAGTAAGATGAGATTTTCTATGACATAAATGTAATTAGAATTTAATAAATCAACTTTATTACTGAAAAATATTGCAACAGTCACATTTTTTAGATGAAATCTCCTTTAAATCCTATTTTTTTAATATTTAGAACAATTATTTTCGCATGATTTTTCCAATTTTTATGTTTTATGGATTCGTAATTTTTTTGTTTATCAATGTAACATGTAATCTTACGTTTAACGAGTAATTAAGGTGTAAATTTTAAATAAATAGCTCAAAATTGAACATAATGATTTTTTCCTTTTTTTTTTTGCATTTTCTGACAAAAATTACCATTGTAATGTATATATTTTTTATACCATCAGAAAGTAGAGATTTCAACGAACAAAAAGGCCACCGACTTTTAAAAAAAAAACAGATATTTTGACGTGAGAATTTTCGATTGAAAATTAGGGTGCTTTTTCGATATTAAGTCAAAATAAGGTGAAAAAATGAATCTTTTAAATCAAAAAAATTACTGTAAGTTCGGGACATAAAAAGGTAAGTTTTCACCAAGTTTCGTGAAAAAATTATTATTTTTGCAAAAGATAAAAATAAAAAACCAAAAACTTGGTTATTTGAATTTTTCACATAAATTTTGAGGTTATGTGAAAAAAGTGTAAGAGCAAAAGTTGTAGATCTTTTTATTACCTACAACTTTGCCATTTAACTTTTTTTCATAAGACTTGTAGTTTCGCCGGAAATGGAGATAAACCGTTTTTCACCCTTAAAAACTCACCCCTCCCCCCTTCCCGACCTCAGATCGACCGTAATTTATTTTTCCTTTAATTTTTGTAATATTCTCTACCTTTTCTAATGGGTTTCATCCTACTATAATTTTATTTTACTTTTTATCATTTTCAAAGGTATCGACCCTGGCCTACAGTGTCTGTCGATGTTTCACACTATTATTCTATTTCACAGGTACCTAACTAACTTTTTTGTGTAAAAATGTTAAAGCAATAAAAATAATCATGAAACTTACGTTTGAAGCAAACCGAATTTTGCCAGAAACACGAAATTAGAACTAGTCTCCCGACTAACGATGGTTCAGATACGAAATCTAATTGCTCGAAGCTATCTCGATCGTCGTCAAGCTGTTCTAAATTCGGAGATCATAACGTAGCACGGCGAAAGTGTCAACCGATCGATCAGTCTCTCTAGTCTGACATACCTACAAGCTGGTCAAGATTACAAAATCGTTTCAGGGAAAATTATCATTTAATAAACTATTTATTCACGGACCACATAAGATCTACTGAAAAAGCCATTAAATTATCGGATTCTAACCGCAAAGTTTAATTCTAACTTGGCTGACAGTTTCGTATTTGCGGCTTTTGCTGTGGAGACTCTGGGACCGTGGGGACCCGAAGCAAAAAGTTTTTTTTTAAACTTTAAAAAAAAATTATCTAAATCCACCGGTGACCATAGAGCTAGCTCTTTCCTCGGGCAACGCATAGACATTGCTATCCAACGAGGAAACGTAGCCAGCATTATGGGCACCTTGCCCCATGGCAACGATCTGGGCGATATTTGTAAATATAGGTATTTAGGATTAGATTAAGATAGTTTAAGGTTTTTTCGTATCAAGTTTTAACTTGTAAATATGTTTGTTTCGGTATTTTATCATTATTTATAAATATCCATTGTGTATTTCCCAGTTTTATACTTTGAAAAAAAAACCGCAAAGGACAAATGATCTTATACTTATTCACAATTACTTAGTTCACGTAAATACGAAGGACGATGACATAATAATGAAACCCTGACAACCGAACTAATTAAATTAATTCTACCACCCTTCTGAAATAGATTTCCCGCCGTAACCGTAAAAAATTACTAAATTAAAACAGCTTGGTTTATGCGTTTATATTTGGACATGAAAAATTTCCTCTTCAGGTGTCCCGTTAAGCCTCCCCTTTGTGTTATTTTACTTCCCGAATACTTTCAGAAGTCCGTTCTATTATAATTAAAAATGTTAGATAACACCTTTGTACTTAGAGTATCGTTTAGTGATAAGAGATGAAATATAAAAGAAAACCTCAACATTGTACCCAGTTGCAACTAAAAGAATAATAAAGTCGGTAAACTACGAGAATTGTTCTAAGAAGACAATAACGATGAAAATGATTATTTGAACAGTATCTTCTTTGAGACTTTTCTATTCAACTTCTGCAAACACTTTGTCAGTCAGTTTTTTTTTCACAACCTTGCAAATGTCTACAACAGACCAACATGTATTGTATTCACTTGGGTTGGTACTAAGTTAAACAAGTTCTTTAAATCAGTTTTATCGCATCTAAATACTGTTTTCAACTAACGACGGCTTTACACGCCTCTAGTTGCAAATTCACACGCGATAGCCCCCATTGACATCAATTGACCCAGTCCCAAATTAAACAAAGCTTCTAATATGGGTACTAACATACATACATACATACACAAATGACATCTATATCCCTTATGGGGTAGACAGAGCCTATGGCAACAAGACCTAAAGGCCACTTTCAGCATGCATTTCTTTTTTTGCATTTTTTTTTGGCGTGGAAAGGGATATCAAAATAGTTATATACTACATTATTTTTATATAGTAGATGTATCATGGGTACCTACTAAACAACGCATAAACATACGTATATAGAACACAAACTTAAATGAAAATAAAAAAATCCAATGCTTGAGAACAACATTCGTAGATAATATCTGCCTCGACCGGGGGTCGCATACGGGACAACTAACAAAGAAGAGTGTACCTGAAAACCATCATAAGTCCACGACGCCCACTTCATGGTGCACAGCTGCACGTCAAACGGGAACTGTTCCACGTTGATGTCGCACACAGAAACGTAGATGCCGTGGCTAAGCCACGTGACTTCACCCGTGTTCTTCACGATGACGTTGGTGTTGATCACCGCCGAACGGTAGTTGGGATCCGCACTGTGGACGAAATACGAGTATATTTATTTAACAAACAACTTAAAAACAAGACCTTTACTATTTTTACAAAGGGGCTTTTACCCAGACCCTTTTATAATTACTTAGTCGACTTAATTGTACTCTCAAACGTATCTCTGTGTTTACATAATAATATATGGCCGAAGCATGTATTTTTGTTTTTAAACGAGCAGATGTTATTTTACTAACTGTGTAATTAGGGAAGTTTTTAACGCAATAGAATCCAAAATAATAAGTTTGTTCGTACTAATGGCTTAACCGATCTGGACGCAGTTTTCATTAGGTAATATGATCAATAGATATATCTAATATTTTTTAAGTGCATTTGAGTAGAAAACAGAGAAAATTTAAGTAGAAACTTCATAGCAGGCTGTACAACAATTGAATGGATTTGGATAAAAAGTGATGACAACTTATACCCTGAATGAACATTTAAGTAAACTTTTAGTCGCCGACAAAGTCGCAGCCTGAAGCTAGTTACATAATTTGTATTACATTTTGGCTAGCCATTTTAAATGACAGGGCCGTTTTGCAATGCGACGGTTCGACGATTAGCCCGATTGTCATTCTTCAATAAGGCGGCCTACGTTTAGCCGCATCGTACTACTATCACCAAATAATAAATAAAGATGGATTTATTAGTGGTTAGGTTAGGGTAGAATTGCGTCAGGGCCGAAGGCCCAAACTGAGCGGAAATAGGAGCGAAGTGAAGCGGAGCTCCATCGACTGAACTAAAAACTGTCGAAGCGGCGGCTAAGATAATGACTCGCTGTATTACATTACGGCTAGCCGTATTAAAGAACGTATGGCGCCGAATACATTCCGGCGGATTTTCATTCAGCCGCATTCAATCTGGCTAATCGATGAACCGCCGCATTGCAAAACGACCAAAACAGCTAGGTAGGCATTTTGTAATATGGCGGATTACTACAATCCGCCAGCGACATATCTATGATTTTCTTCATTTCAAACACGGAATAAAACGAATTCCACGAAACTGCTTTCCAATTATCGTTGTCCTTTTCATCTTTACATCTTTCGTTGTTTGATGGGTTGTAAAACAAACAATCGAAATTAAAACAGTGCTTTTTTTAATTATTAAAACTTCAATATCAATAAATAAACATTTTGTCACGCACTAGAAACCTATATTTTGGTGGTAAGGCTATTTTGGGAGTTAATTAGAGGCCATTGTGATAGTAATCGAATTACAAATTTCAAAGGGCTCTATGAAATCAGTGTTGTAAAATTTTAAATAAACATTTTAATATCCGATTTCACGTACCCATATACCTAAATTATTTTAGGTTATTCGTTTTAAACTTAAAAATATAAATGCTTCTATTTGTAACTCTTCTACTTCTTCACTCGACCCGAATATCTTGGAACTTCTAAAGTAATGACACACTTTTCCGCACTAGCATCGAAATGTATTATTTTATCTAATCTACATTAAAGTAACTGTCATTTTATACTTGTAATAACTTATCACCTATAGTGAGAATGGCTTTGGCTATAATCACAATTCAGTTAGGTTCACATTGTACCTTAGTGTTTGAATACACTTCAGTGTATATGAATGTGCGTTTTAGCTTACTTGTTGTAAAGAATGATGTCTGGCTTCCACACTCTCTCGTATGGTATCCTGATGACGCCGATTCCGTCGAAGTCGCTCGTGTTCCATCGCAGATGGTAGTCCATCCATATTTGTGTGATCCAGCAATTCGTTGTCAGCAATTGATCTTTTTCTTCCTGTTTGATTGAAAAACAGTTGATCAAGTATGATAGTAACATTTAAGAGTGTTATAACAATAAAGAACATTGTTTTGAATAAGTCTTATACGGCAATGTTTTGGTTTAAACTGTTTAGATGTAAAGTGGTTTATCATCAATTTAAGCTAAGTAAAAAATCATTATTATTTTAGTTACTAAATTGTGTATGGTTACTGTTAAACAACAAGTTTAACCTAATTATACATAGGTATAGCTATAATTGTTGGCTTTTAAAAACTGGAAATCGTTGAAGGTATACTGATAGCACGATCAACGTAATTTCATTGATGTTTCAAATGTTCAAAGGACCGACAAACCATCGGATATCATTAAATATTACAGAAACGTTAAAGATTTCCATATAAATGGACTGTTTCCTGGAATTCCAGCGTCTATGTTAAAATTGAGATGGAAATGTTGGATGACTTCAAACGAACTTTTTATAATTTTGTTGAAGGTCAAGGCCATGAGTGTAAAATTAGACTTAGTTCACAAAAAATGTAGTAAGTGCACCTACACTTACGACTCGAGTGTTTGGCTGACATGGATTTCATGGACTAGCGACGTTAAGTACATACAATGTTTTTTTTATGGTTGCTTGAGGTGGTTCCATGTAAACTGTATCAATATTAGTTATAATTTCACTCGCATTTGAAGTCGGTTAATATTTCTGTTATATTAAAGAAAATAAAGTATTGTATGTATGTAAACTCTTTATTGTGCAAAATAAACATAAAGATAAAAACAACTGACAAACAATGAGATACATAATTATCTGAGATCATATTGTAAAATAAATGCTTAAAATGAGCCGTTTATTTTTAATAATGTTCCTGCTAATGTATCACGTGATACTGATCTAAGTTGTTTGGATATTATATTGCTCAAATGCTCAATTATAATACTATTCTTCTAATATAAAAAGAGATTACATAAAAGAAAACTTTCTTCGATATACTTAGAATAGTTTGTTCTTTTCAGTGCAGATTCTTACACCTTGTGATACGACACGGCGACTATTTTTTCTTCATTTTGTTCTAAATAAGTATGTACCCTATTTCTGACCTTGCCTTTCCTCTTTTTCCTTCTATTATTGTTTAACGTTTCAAAGATATAATAATATTATCTCTAAGCATTACATATTTTGTTTACGTCGAATATATCGTAACTTAACACAATAACGCAAACGCTTTTTTGCTTACCAAAGCAAGCCCCTTCCTTTCGCGAAAAAACTTACAGAAAAAAATCCTATTACGTTTCGTCGCTGATATGACATGATGATATTAAAACAAAGGTAGGGAAAATATACGAAGTTGTTCTGTGAAATAGGTTTTTTGATAATAAACGTATTCGAGCTAACCCTATTCTAACCTTTACATACCATTAAGTATTCCTATTACGATGTGATTAGGACATTTAGGTCGCACGACACGGGACTATGAGACTCGGCTCGGGACTCGTATGTATTATTACGTAGTTGGGGCACACATTTGGGTTTAGACGATCTTAATAATATTCCCAGAAGTCACGAAGTTGATGTTCAATTTTTCTATGTTGCGTGTTCAAATGTATGGCAATTCTTAACTTTAAGAAGCCAGTGAATGCTTATGTTGTTAAGGAAGAAGCGGCTAAGTGCGACGGACTTGCGCACCAAGGGTTCCGTACAAATTCAGTAGACCTGTTCCTAAGCAAAATGTAGGCAGTGTAAGGTCATTTTAAATTGGTTACTTACATTAGCAGACAGACATAAAAAAACACATTTTTTGACTTATTTTATTATTTATGCTATGAGAGCTAGCGTACCGTGATACCAGACTAGCTGTACTATTATTTGGGACCACAGCAATTTGTATTGAAACACATTTTCTAATTCACAGTCTGATTCTGTATATTTTGATTGAGCTGACTTAGAGGGCTGATTTTTTTACAGCTAAGTATACAAAACTGGAGACTTAAGAATCTGGTATTAATTTCAACTATACGCGTATACCTCAACTCGTTCCAGATAACAAGGGTTCCGTTTTTTTCGTTTTGAGATAGGGAACCCTAAAAAACGGTCAAACAAAAGTCGGATTCGCGCGCAAATGGTTCCACCACCGTGCAATGGCCATTATTAAGATTTTTCAATTCCTTTTTTATTTATTGTCATAGCGGCCTGTACATATTCCTTCTGTAAGAATTTTATGTCTGTCTATCTTTTATGGTTTAGAAGATATCGACAGCCCTGAGACAGATGGAGACGAACAGGCAGCAGAGCCGTGGTAGGTTTTGCTGGGAATCTAATAAGTCAACTCTCGGAGTCATCCCTAAAAACCATAAATTACTCAAGTTTCTAATAAACTCAATTACTAAGTTTACATTTACAAGATCGTTCGATATTAGTGATGTGCGTCTATATGCCCACGGACGAGGCAGTCAATATAACGGATTTTACGGATGTTCTCAGTTCAGTAAGTGCGATCATAGACAGCTGTAATGTGGACTGTGTATATGTGTTGGGTGATTATAATGCTCACCCTTATGAACGATTTTACTACGAGTTAATGAACTTTTGTACAGATCAATTGTGGTCATGCGTGGATATTGACATGTTAGGAATATCATCCAATACATACACGTTTGTGAGTGACGCTCATGCGTCTAAGAGATGGCTGGATCACTGTGTGGTGACTAAAGCGGCGGCTAATTCTATACGTAATGTTTATGTGATTTATGATGTTTTTTGGTCCGACCACAATCCGCTTGTAATTGAATGTAACTTAGATGTTGTTATGCCTTTGAAATCATCAAGTTATGTATGTCAGAATGCAATATTATGGGGAGAAAGGACCCCTGAACAGATAGAAACTTATCAGAAAGAATGTAAACAAAGATTAAGGATTATTGACTTCCCAAGCGAGTTACGTAATTGCAGTGACAAAATGTGTCAAGATATTAGTCATAAAATTGTGATAGATAAATTGTATAAAGATATTGTGCAGGCCCTATCGGCATCCTCCGTATTTGGTCGTGAGTTTAGGAAACCGGTTAAAAAAAAAGTGGTCGTAGGCTGGAACAAACACGTAGCTGAGGCTCATAGGAGGGCGAAGCTAAGTTTCAACCTGTGGGTGTGTTACGGTAAACCTAATTCAGGTAATGTGTATGAGGAAATGCGTGCGACAAGAAAAATGTTTAAATCGCGCTTAAAGTATTGTCAAGATCATGAAGATCAAATTAAAATGGATATTTTAGCATCTTATCATGCAAATAATGATTTTAGATCTTTCTGGAAGCACACCAACAGGTTGCAATGTAGGCCGGGGCTTCCGGTGAGCGTGGGGGGTGTATGTGAACCTGATAAAATTGCAAATTTATTTGTAGATCACTTTGGAGTCAAATCGCCTCTGGGGCCGTCACAATCGATGCTGGATACTGTGCCTAATGTGAACAGGGAGATTAATTTTACAGTTAAAGATATAGCCTTTGTTATTAAATCTATGTCAAGAGGAAAGTCCCCTGGCCACGATGGGCTCAGTATCGAGCATCTCAAGTTTGCTGGCTCGCACTTGTCTCGTGTTTTGTTTATGTTATTTAACTTCTGCCTTGGACACAGCTACATGCCTGAGGATATGATGCGTACTATAGTGGTACCTATTGTAAAGAACAGAACAGGTGATCTTGCGGACAAAAATAACTATCGGCCGATATCGTTGGCTACTGTTATTTCGAAGGTATTTGATAGCCTGCTTAACACACAGCTTAATAAACACGCAAAATTTCATGACAATCAATTTGGCTTCAGACCAAAACTGTCAACTGATACTGCGGTGCTGTGTCTTAAGCACGCTGTCAGCTACTATACGAAACGCAGGACGCCAGTTTTTGGCTGCTTTCTTGACCTGTCAAAGGCCTTTGACCTGGTTTCCTATGACATACTCTGGGAAAAACTTGAAAGAATTAATCTACCTGTTGAACTCATAAACATCTTCAAATATTGGTATGGAAGCCAGGTCAATAATGTTAAATGGGAGGGGGCCTTATCTAGATCGTATGGGTTGGAGTGTGGGGTGAGGCAAGGGGGGTTGAGTTCGCCTACACTCTTCAACCTTTATGTAAACGACCTGATAGGCGAGCTTAGCGGCACCAGAGCTGGTTGTTACATAGATGGTGTCAGCGTCAACAACATCAGTTACGCGGACGATATGGTTCTGCTGAGCGCGTCTGTTTGCGGTCTGAGAAGGTTGGTGGCTAAATGTGAGGCATACGCTGTGTCGCACGGATTGGCCTACAATGTTAAAAAGAGCCAAGTCATGGTCTTTGGGGCCGGGAGCAAACGTTACGACAAAGTACCGCCCATTTTCTTAAATGGGAATGAACTACAGCGGGTATATCAATTTAAATATCTCGGTCATATGTTGGCTCCCGACCTCAAGGATGATGATGATATTGAAAGAGAATGGAGGGCGTTGTCAGTGAGAGCGAACATGCTGGCTCGCAGGTTTGCTCGCTGTTCACAACAAGTTAAAATTGCACTATTTCGAGCTTTTTGTACATCATTTTACACGAGTAGCCTGTGGGCTAGATATACTCAAAAAGCTTACAATGCCCTCCGAGTGCAGTATAATAATGCTTTCAGAGTGCTGTTGGGGCTACCTCGCTACTGTAGTGCATCGGGAATGTTTGCGGAAGCACAAGTGGACTGTTTTTACGCCACTATGCGTAAGAGATGTGCGTCCCTGGTGCGCAGGGTGCGGGAGAGCTCCAACGGCATTCTGAGCATGATTGCCGGCCGACTTGACTGCTCGTATGTGAGCCGTTGCTGTGCTGTATCGGGCGGTATGGTACAGGATTGGCTTAAAATTTAAATTTATAATTTGTTACTAACCTAGTCTTAAGAATACTAACACTATTGAGTCATGGTTACTTGAATAAACGAATATTATTATTATTATTATTATTATTATTAAGTACTGATGACCTCTGGTAATTTACGATCATTGGTAGATATGTTTCTGATACACGTGTTAAGTTTAGACCAACAATGTGTATCCTCACTAAGATAGCCATTTTATAGCTTTTTCTTTTACGACTTACTGTATTCAAATGTAAAGCCAAATTCCATTCACGTGTCTCCCCATTATAAGGCGGGCTTTTACAGTCCTTATTCACACACAATGCTTTCATATAGCGATTGTGACGTGGCAACAAAAATACGTCTTTCTCTAGTAATTTGAAATTGTATTGATCAATTATAAACAGCCAGCCATAAACCCAAAACGATATAAATAATTAGAGCAATAATGGGAAGCCAATATACACCCGCCAATAAACTGTTTTTGGCAAAAACAACCCTTATTTTGTCTCGAATAATGCTCAATTACTGAATAATAGCACATTCAATTGAGTCATTAAGGGAATTCAAAGCCTTTCGAAATAATTGCGCAGTGATAATATTCGACAAAAAATAGAGACAGTTTAATCAGTGGCCGCGTGAATGCATGCATTGTGTATTGTGCCCGCTTTGCCATACGTGCATTGTGCCCATTCAGAGCGTCATTATCAACCATCTTAGTATAATTCCGGGTTAATACATACATAGACCTCTATATAGTCCCTATAGTCGTTTGATCGCACGAATCCGAGGGATTATCTGCGAATGATTAATGAGGGTGAAAATACTATCTTAAATAATCTCTGCAATATTTGCAATCAAAATAAACCGTCCTTAATATAGTTTACGTATTTAACCCAATATCTCACTCATACGGACTCATATGAATGACGTTGTATGTAGTACACGTATCAAAACGGCAATGTGTACAACCAGATATTTTAATTCAAAATACTCTAAACTAATAAGGCAGAAAAAGAAAAGATTGCAAATCTATATAACTCAACCAGAGACCGGCATGGCTTTGTCATTCCGACGGAAGATGTGAATATAAACTCATTTAGGGAGATTCCCGCCGAATAAATTGTGTGGGGTGCCAAAATACAAACCAAATATAGCACACTGTTACATACAAATCCACCACCATGACCACTATGAGACGGTCAAATATATGCCTGACATAATATCAGAACTTGATGAAACAGAGCCTTAAAAGATGTTAAAATGAAAGAGTTATACAATTTGCAAAATATGAATGGAATCTCTACAACTAAGCCTTTTAAACCGCCATCGGCTTTTAGACGATAAAGAATGGTAATTCGATTCAGCAAGGGAAAAGTTAACCGTGAATATTTAACGTTGTAATATGAGTTGGTAGATCCGGTTCCCTTGAGTCTGAAGTTGGTCGAAAAATGAATGATTTGACAAAGTTTTAGCTTAAGGAAAAAATGAAAAGGCGAGTTGTTGTAATATTACAAAAATATATGTAGTCGTAGTTAATTTAGGACATAGAGGAATTAACAAATAGAGTGGCAATTCGAGTAATCTAATTCACATCATCATCATTGGTGATTTGTCATTATACCGTGTCAGCACTAGTTTCTAATAATATTTTTTATTTATTCTGTATCCACATAATATTTATAGAATAAAACTACTTTTCTTATTAGATTTATATTACATTGTAGTGTAAAAAATCGGATTACGTTGCCTAATCTAAATCATCTATTTGGATAAGCTGGCTAATTAGGTTTCCGAGACATCTACTAAAGTTGAGTTGAGATTTACCTATCCGGTTTCTTTGCTCTCGAGTGTACTTACTTTATCAAATTCTGTAAGAAAACAACATTTATGTTCGACGTTGGTACTTAAATAAAATTAAATGAGGCGCTGACGACGGATATTCATCATTTCCCCGTACCATACATACATAGCTCTACCTACAGAAATGTTATTTCAGTGAACATTTTAGGCATAATGGTAGACTTGTTTCCTATGTAAAAACACAGCTATGAATTGTGTAAATACAACAAATGAAAACACAATAGCAAAATAACTAAATAAGTACTTAATTGTCCATGCACTTGTTTTTTGGTCTTAACTTTTATTGACAAGCTTTGTATTTGAAAAAAATAAGGATCTGCTTTAGAATTTGTCGATTCAACCATTGAGTATCTAAAATGAGTAAAACTCTTCCTTTTTCTTCTATTTTGTGCATTTATCTGCCTTTCGCTTTAGCTTTCCAAATCCAGTCCGTTGAGAACCCTTTCATGCTTTGACTAAGTTTATTCATATATCGTTCAGCTGTTCCTCTTGTATGTCGTTCCTTAATTAAAGACCATTTTTTGCACCCATTCTTAATAGGTACAGTCTCTCCCGTGCCAGATCCTGAATCAGTCTAGTCAAGTTTGAGAATTGGTACCTACTTAAGTAATATTAACTTAGATTATTCAATTTAACTATTAAATAAAAAATGTAATCACACACATAGTAGTAGGTACACCCTCATGTCGAGTTTAGAAATTATCCGTGTCATTACAAAAACTTGCCTTTATGAAAAGGGACATTTGTAAAAACCATAACCGCATTACTCCCTCTTAACCGAGATTAAATAAAATCAGAGATAAACGGCTCTATTTCATAGATGAGTTGAGTTTGAGTGATTGTGATTACAAGACTTCCTAGTTTTACAACCAAACTTGTATTTTTTTTTATTCCGTAGATATAGCTTAGTTATAAAAGTTAGAATAATATCCACACCCTCCAATAAGGTACAAAACGTCGTATTACGTGTAGTTCAATTTAATATGCTCGACGAAATGTGCGTTACCGAATGTCCCATTTAGGTACTTCGACGGTTCGATTTCGTATTGTGCTTTATTGTTCTTGTTGCCTCAGAAATGTTCCAAGTGAATGTATTGAATGAAGCATGAACTTGACAATTCGATCAATACTGAGCCATTTATAGAAATTTTAAACAAAATCTGTAATAAATATTGTATCTCACCCGGCCTTCAAATATTGCATACCTGTCTACATTGATACGTTTTTTGGTAGAAATAGTAGATTGTTCAACAAGCGACTAAAACAAGCCACAATGACACGAGATGTTTAGCCCGAGCGAGGGTGGCTATAGTTAGAATGTCATTATAGTTGTTTAGTCTCGCGTTAAACACTACTTTTCACTTTGAATGCGAGGGGAAAAAACGACGTTCTATACAATATTTAATTATAAGAAACTTTCTTACAATGATGTAATTAAAATCGTTCGTACAATATGTAATTCGTTAATTCTTCTTCACTGTATGATGATGGTGACATTTTTGGTCCATAATTTTAAGTTGCACAATTACCTATTTGGTGAAATATTACTTTTTAGGGTTCCGTACCTCAAAAGGAAAAAACGGAACCCTTATAGGATCACTTTGTTGTCCGTCTGTCCGTCCGTCCGTCCGTCTGTCAAGACCCTTTTTCTCAGGAACGCGTGGAGGTATCAAGCTGAAATTTATATCAAATACTTAGGTCTACTGCCCCTTGGAGCTGTGAAAAAATCAAAATTCTAAGCCAACGCAATCAAAAGATACAGCCGTTTATGCCGCAAATTTCCGCAAATTTTCAACTCTCAAGGGAATCAAAACCTACAAGGTAGTTCCCGTGAACGCAGAATTTTGAAATTTGGTATGAAGGTAGGTCTTATAGCACAGATTAAAGAATAATTGCGAAAACCGTAAATGTGTATGTATGTCTGTATATAGCAGTGACCAATATAAAGTAACCCCACACTGCGTACATTTTGCTTTGGAGCAGGGCTCTGCTTACACTGGTTTTATATATTTATAGATAATGATACGGAACCCTCGGTGCGCGAGTCCGACTCGCACTTGACCGGTTTTTTAACGTACGCTCAATACGAGTAATGGACATAATATTTGTATGATAACACCTTCGATGGACGAGTAGTCTGCAATCAATTCCAGAGCCACAAACCTTGAGGATGCCGGCTTTCCACGCCCTAAAATTTGTCTATACTTACACAATCACAAACATCATGACTGGCTGTTTAGGGGATTCCAAAGTAAATTAAAAAAATATACTTTAATCCATAAAGATTAAAAAGGAGCTTTAGTCACGATATGCAGACTAAAGTAACATTTTAAGAGCGTGAGAAGTGAAAAATAATTTCTAATACTTACAACTTTTTCTTTACTGTCAGTACTATCGCATTATCTTAGGACCAAAATTTATAGTAATCTAAATAAAAAACTGTAAAATACTTCCTAAGTTTGAAATAAACAACAAATGAATACTTATAAGAACTAAAGTGATAAACAATGAAAAAACTTCATAATAGTAGAGAATCTTTGAAAGTAAAACAATGCGTAAGCCCTGATAAGTAGTAAAATAACATTACTAAGCATTCAAAAAAATTGGTGATACATCATTTGTTTTCTAATTAAGTAGGTACCTATTTAGTTTTAAACCTACTTGACGCAGCCTTCAAGGTTTCTATGGATTTGTTTAGTTTTCTAACAAAGCGTTCTGTTATGACAAACGACCAGGAACGAACGCCGACTTGTCCGGCAAAATAATGACGGACCATAAAATATGTGCCGAATTATTTTCGTGATCACAAATTATGAACGATTCAGGACCTTTCTTCCGTACCAAACTATCACCAGGTCTCATAACTCAATAAGAATAAATCGTCCGCAAATTCGAAATCGTTATGATAAATTGTAGTAGGTAATAAAAACATAAAAAATTATGCGGGGTTAAAATGCGAAAACATTGGATTTCCGTGCAGGTTCGATTATCAATTGGTAGAATAATTCTTGTACATCTATGTACAAACTACAAGTTCTTGAAGAAGCTCGCCTAAGGGCGAATACCTATGTACATGAGCTAATTAGCAAGGGAGTGTTGTTTACTTCCACAATTTAAAGGCTAAAGTTCATTTAGCAGGTTCTACATACATTACATAGTGAAGTTTGCACACGCTTCGACGTGCTTGTCTTGGATTAGGGGCAAATCGGTCGATGTATCGAATTTTATTTCCTAAAACAAAGTAAGCAAAATTTTAATTAACCCAAAAATCTATAATAAATTCAGAATTGCGGTATAATAGGTACTGCCCAAATAAGTACGAGAATTTATACGGAATGATCGCTAGAGACTTTTGACGTTTATTTCATCACACTGCGCGTTTGCAGCACATGAAGAAGTCTGGGACTTAACCGCTTGCAGCGAATTCGTTAAGCAACGCAAATAATCTTCATAGTATGGTCAGTACTTGCCACGTCTATGATGTGATGGAGTGACACTCCGAAGGTTACGAGCAGAGGGTGTGAGGAGTTTTCCACCGGGCGAACTGACGCATCGTAGTTCTGCATCAGGTGGCGAACCAATCGGTACTCCTCGTCGCAGCAGATGACACCTGGAAAGATAACAGAAGCATAATATTGTAATAATGACAAAGTTCTTTTGCATGCGGGGGCCATTATTTTGAGTGCAACAACTTAACAAAATTCATAGCCTTGCGTACATACATACATACATAAATTACGGCTTTATCCCTTACGAGGTAGACAGAGCCCGAGGTAACAAGACCTAAAGATCACGTTTAGCATGATTGTGTGCGTATAGGTGCAGGGCAATCAAAATAGCCTTGCGTAATTGCGAATAATCATACAGCTAATAGAATAATCCAAATTTATAAAATATGGCACTACCTTGATAAATATTAATCAAATGATTTTGTCACCTTACATTTTTTTTATTAAAATACATACATACATATATCACGTCTTTATCCCTTACGGGGTAGACAGAGTCCAAGGTACCAAGACCTTAAAATGACTTCAACATTTTTACCAAATCTATCTAATATTATCTGAAGAAAGATACTTTACTCGTAGATATCTGATCAAATACGTGTAAAAACAAAAGGATATCTTTTCTTTTTTGGTGTATAAGGCCGTGCTTCTGACCAGTAATATCTAACCTTTAAAACTTTGTAACCGCGGCGATTTGGCTTTGGGTAAGTTTGTATGGAGCATGTTCTTCTCACGGATGATTTTTACATATTTATATTACATCAATCTTCGAGTATGTCTGTGGCTCTTTCATGTACCTCCTACTATTTTAGTGGTATTGGCCGATTATATAAAACTTACGTCTATAAAACGCGCGGGCGCTGGCAGTCCATCTGCTTTGCTCTTTATATTTGTTCTTATTTATTTTTAAGTCAACATAGATTACATCTTAATTATTGTGTTATACTTGTTAAAGTATTATTTTGTACTGCTAACAACGTCTTTGGTTGTTTGTACCGCCTACGCACCATCCTACGCTATATCGGACACTCCGGTCGAGAGGCACGCGGAAAAGCGAAGGATTCTCTCCGCCTACGCATTTATTGGCTTATAAATATAGCACTAGTTGTTATCTAAATAGTAATAACGTTGAACAAAAATCATGTTAAAAAGAATAATCAGTATTGAAAAACCCATCAAGGAGTTTAACTTCGAGTAAGTAAATAAGAAAGCCAAGAATTTGATAAGTGTCAATCATTAAGCTACGTCACGTCACTACGCGGTACGCGGGTTATAATTTTCATAAAGAAAAAGTTGCCAAAAAAGCTTAAACTAGGTACTTCAATACGTTAATCTGTTTTATACACATACAGTACATACACAAATCACGTCTTTATCCTTTACGGGGTAGACAGAGCCTAAGGTAACAAAGCCTACAGACCAATTTTAGCAAGATTGTGGGCGTACCTATATGTGGAAAGTGGTAATCTTTTTTGACGTGAGAAAAAGGCAACCTAACAGACACTGTTTCTAATTCATGGTTTGCTTGTTTGCATCAATCGATCACACAAGAAATGAAACTAAACACTAACAATCATTCAATTTCTTAGTCGAGTCTATAGTCAGTTGTAGTATTGTTGTACTACAGAGGCATTTCATCTTAATCCTCTAGGTTGGCAACGCATCTGCAATCCCTCCGGGGTTGCGGGTGTCTATGGGCAGTGGTGATCACTTACCATCAGGTGACCGACTTGCTCGTTTGCCTTCCTATTCACATAAAAAAAAAAATAAAAAAAAACTGTTCCAAATTTTGAAGTCCATAACTTTTTCTGCCATAAATTTCGTCTGTCATATTATCGAAAGTCATAAAATTATACAACATAAATTGAAGTTACGAATGTCTTTGGTCATAATTATTCTTAGTGACAAAATTAGTTAACATAACATTCAGTCATAATAAAATAATAATTTTTACTAAGTTTTTTGTTTCAAAGTAACTATTGTTAGTTACAAGATTATTTTGTAATAACATTCAATGACTCAATGGTTGTATGACATTTCATAATGATACTGCTAATAAAAACACCTATAATAATTATCGAACGGTTTTTTTGTACTTAGCTAATTATTGTTATTCATAAGATTAGTTTTGAAAGGTCGAAAATTTTTGTTGTTACAACCTGTTCAAATTAAGATTTTTCCAGGATGATAAAAAAAAACATAAACCAAACCTACCGTAGGTACCTAACCTATCCGACTCGCCGCCTATATTGCTTGCTCGCTGCGCTCGCTTATTGTGACTAACTACTTGTACCTATTATGATATACGAGTGTGTACTTAACCATGTGAGAAGGATGGTTGTGCCCAGGGAGACGTACCTATGCTATGGGCTAGGGATGACGTATTTAAAATATGCCTTAAAATATTTCTGAGTAATTACCAATAGGTACCTATGTCTTTAGATGTTATAGATATAAATTACAAACCCTTAGTGAAAGTTATTCAATAAAAAAATACCAATAATAAAAACAATTATAATTATACTATATATAGCTGAATACCCACTGACTCACTGACTGACTGACTGACTCACCCCAGAGTTGTTTGGAGGAACCGGTAAGAGGTGGGGTTCGACTCTATACATTGTCGTATCAAAAATGCTTGCCCGACCACCAGAAAAATACGAAATCGACCTGAACGTGGAAATTGACTTGACACATGGGGCGGTTCTCCGCAACGGCTCAACCTACCGAGTTTGCCCGGAACTAAAGTCGCTCAGAACAGCTAGCATATGGGTGAGCCGGTCAAAGTTTTTTCAAAATGGCGAAAACAAGATGGCCGCCATACAAAATTGAAACGCGAATATCTCAGAGGCCAGTCGCGATAGATGGGTGGTGCTCGACCAAATGTCATTCAGAGTTGAGGGGGAAATCTGACTAAGCAACTTTTTTTCCAAGATGGCGGATTCAAAATGGCGGCAAATTTTTTTTTTACTCCGATCCGATTGAAATTTTGCATCCGGGGCTCTTTGAGGCCACAGATTCAAATGGCATACTTTATTTTTCGGTTCCGCCATTTTCCAAGATGGCTGCCATACAAAGTAATTTCTGTATCTTTGACCTGTTGTTTTGAAGAGCCCATAAGAGGTGGGGTTCGAATCTATACACCGTCGCTTTAGAAATTTCATGCTTAGTACCAAATAATGAAAAATTGACCTGAATGTGGAAACTGACCTGACACATGGGCCAGCTCTCCGCAACGACTTGCCCTATCGAGTTTGCCCGGAACAAAAGTCACTCAGAACAGCCAGTCAATAGGTGAACCAGTATTTTTTTTTCAAAATTGCAAAAACAAAATGGCCGCCATACAAAATTGAAACGCAAATATCTCAGAGGCCAGTCGCAACAGGTGGGTGGTGCTCAAACAAATATCGTTCAAAGTGAGCGGAGTAATTTAATGAATCTAATTTTTTTTCCAAAATGGCGGATTCAAAATGGCGGCCAGTTTCTTTTACTCCGATCCGATTGAAATTTTGCATCCGGGGCTGTTTGAGGCCACATATTCAAACGGCAAAATTAATTTTTCGATTCCGCCATTTTCCAAGATGGCCGCCATACAAAGTAATGTCAGACTCATAGACTCACTTGTGTTGTATAGCAGCTTTTAGGAATAGGGTTCGACCTTATACACCATCGCATAAGAAATTTTATCACAAGTACAAAAAAAATGCAAAACTGTCCTGAACGTGGAAACTGACCTGACACATGGGCCAGTTCTCCGCAACGACTTGCCCTATCGAGTTTGCCCGGAACTAAAGTCGCTCAGAACAGCCAGCCTATGGGTGAACCGGTAATTTTTTTACAAATTTGCTAAAACAAGATGGCCGCCATACCAAATTGAAACGCCAATATCTCAGAGGCCAGTCGAGATGGATGGGTTGTGCTCGACCAAGTGACGTTCAAGATGGGAGGGGTAATCTAATGAACCAAATTTTTGTCCAAGATGGCGGATTCAAAATGGCGGCCAATTTTTTTTTGAGTCCGTTCCTATTGAAATTTTGCATCCGGGGCTCTTTAAGGCCACAGGTTTCACCGAGTACCGTTTCTCAGTGTGACCCCAAGCAGCAGTGCCACCGCTAAAACATTGTGCAACGATCACGTTTTGCTTTAATTGAAATACAAATTACAAAATAGGTATGTACTACAAATTTATAAATCGTGTAGGTAGCACAATGACGTAGCCAAGGAAATTTAGTAGGTATAGACATTGGGTGTTCACTGACGTTATTGGAAATCTCTTTTTTTTCCAAGTTGAACGTCTAAGCACGTTGTACCTACTGTATTGTATAGGTATAGCAATTTTTGGCGTCATATCACGTTTCGTCACAGCTTAAGATAGTTAAATAGGTATCTGTTCAAGTGTATGACCAAACGTCCGGATGAATCACGAGTAGGTAGGTAGTAGCTGTTGTTTCCGAGGAACATTTAAATGGCGTGGTAGATAGAGCAGTAGGTGCGTTACTAAAAGACTAAAAGATATTTAGGTTCGGTTGAGGCGGCGTGGAGGTCGTTAGAGTTTGATGTGACGGCCCGCGAACCTAACCTCAAACAATTGGTTGCGCATCTCGGAAACCGACAAAGCGTTTTTTTTCGATCAGGTACAGGTAGAGTCCGTGCAACAATCTACGTCCAATCGCCAGTGAAGTGTTGAACCGCTTAACGTTATTGCGGACAGCCAGCCTCGATGAATTAGAACAGGAATTTACGCCAAGTCCACGCCCCGCTCACCACTAGCCTTTAGAGCGCCGCCCGCGCAGCGCGCAAGACCCCACGCCCAGCCCACCCGTCCCGCCTGCCACTCTCGCACCAAGCGCCGCCCACGCCACGACCAGCCAAGCTCGAGCTCATAGCAGAGCCAGCTACGCACGCACCATCGCCCCATCCTGGCTTGTAAGCACTGGTGGAGGTGCTGACCATCCGCGTCCCTTCGCATTTGTGCTTCCCGCCGTCAGCCAACCTGTCGCCGCCGTTCGCTGCTACTACCACCACCAACCGGCGCCCGTCTTTGTCCCCCCCCCCCCCCCCCCCTTCGGCCAGCGTCTGTCTATGCCAGGGCTGAACTTGTCGCACATGGACGCAACGCCCTCAGAAGAGGGAGGACCTGAGGTCCGACGATGACGAAGAAGAGGCCCACGGACCACTGACAACAACGCCGCCGAAGCAGCACACCACGACCGCCGCCGCGCGAGATCGCTACCCGCGCCTCGTAGTGGACGTGCTGCCCGAGAGGCCCAAGCACATTCGCAAGCTGCGGGAGGAGCTGGGCCACCCCCCGATCTCCGTGCTCGGTGGAGGGGGTATTACATTTACGCCACGAGGGGAGGACGATTACCGTGTGGTGCAGCGATACCTGACCGACCTCGTGCTACCACCGGCCTGCCGTGGCACTGCTATGTGTTGCAAGCGCTAACTCTAGGTCGGCTACCGAAGCCTCCTGCCCAACATTACGCTGTAGGTAGGAGATCGTCGAGGACCTCATCGAACAAAGTTTCCAACTAATTGCATTTTATATAACACTAGCTTCTGCCCGCGACTTCGTCTGCTTAGAATTGTACATAAAACCCTTCCTCTTGAATCACTCTATCTATTAAAAAAAACCGCATCAAAATCCGTTGTGTAATTTTGAAGACATAAGCATACATAGGGACATAGGGACATAGGAACATAGGGACATAGGGACAGAGAAAGCGACTTTGTTTTATACTATGTAGTGATGATACACATAAAGTGTACCTACCGTTTATAATAAGTAATAAATAATTATCTTATAACTATAAGATTAATTAACATGATATAGCTAATGTTAAGTGATATACTTTGTTTCTAAAGTAAGTACCTGATAAATTTGAAAAAGAGTCAGAAGAGTTAGGTAGGTACGACGACGAGCAAAGCGAGGAGGAGGGTTAGGTTTTTGCGACCCCAGCCAGAACCGAACTAAGCTTGCGAAAAGTAAAAGTGATTCTTTCGAAAATAAACATAACTTTATACTTATGAAGTAGAACATGGTGGTATAGGTATATTCATTTTTAAAATCATTAGAAATAGAAACTAAACTAAGCTCGTGTCTTCGTAAAAGGTTACGTTTTCCCGCTAATTCGCTGTCATTGCTGTCATTTTTAGGGTTCCGTACTCGAAAGCAGCGGCGTAACTATCGGGTGGTAGGGCTGGCAAAATGAAAGGAGCCCCCAGCTCTACGGGACCCCGAACTGGCCTGGCCTTGAGCTCAGAAGGGAAGATGATGCACTTTTTTATAGTGAGGAAGGGCCCCCATCTGATGAATTTGTAGTTACGCCACCGCTCGAAGGGTAAAAACGGAAATCCTATTCATGAGGTTCCGCTGTCTGTCCCCCGTGATAGCTAGACAGATGATGGTATTTATGTTGCCGCTATAACAATAAATACTAAAAACAGAATAAAATTAATATTTTAGGGGAGCTGCCATACCACAAACGGGTTTTTTTTTGCGTTTTTTGCTCGATATTAATAACGGCACCAGGTAGACGCTTGAAATATTCACAAATGATGTATATCTGTTGCCGCTTTAACTACCAATATTAAAAACCAGAATAATGTATGTATAATACAATACAAATACTCTTTATTGAACACCACAAATCAGTACAAAACAATACAGAATCAAAGAACAAAGTAGACAATCGACGGTCTTATCGCTTAATAGCGATCTCTACCAGACAACCAATAATAGAAATAAGTTGGAGACAGTTTAAGTAGGTGGCGGAAACAAATAGACAGGATAAACGCAGGGATAATAAAAACAACAATACCAACATAAATATAATACATAGCTAAATAAATAAAATAAAATAATACATACATACACACATAACATTACTGTATAATACTTAAGATTAAAAAAATGTGAGAATGTAACAATGAAAAATAAGAAGGCCATACAGCAGAAAAGGATGTATGTCTGTATATATCCCACACTGGGTGCATTTTGCTTTGGAGCAGGGCTCTGCTTATACTGGATTTAGATATTTATAGATAATGGTACGGAACCCTTCATGTTAGAGTCCGACTCCCACTTGGCCGGTTTTTTTTAATTAAAATTCACGACGAGGCCATTTTTGGTCTATGCTGTCAGGATGGCCAACATAACTCGTCTAATCCATCTATCAGCAGCTCAACAACTAGCAGACTGCTGTCTAGCAAGCGTTTATGAATCATACTTCTTAAACAACCATCCAACAAGATTAATCAGTCTGCAAATTATCCGACCGATCCAACCTCAATGGTCTACTTTGTTTAAATGAATTAAATCGAAAAACTCTTGTGTATTGGTACATTAACAGCCCCCAATATTTAAAAATAAAGAGTCATCATCAACCGCATATGTCCCCGTTGACGGGGCAACTCTCCTCCTCTCAGCCTACAGGCCTGGCCCGGTATTGAACCCGCAACTTCTGAATTAAGAGCCTACCATATCCACTAAGCCACATAAGTCATAAGTCATAGGTCACAGTCACAGACACTTCATAGTAAAAAAAATGAATATGCATCTGCAAATATTTCTTTATTCATTATTATTGTAATATCAGTACCTAATAAAATACATAATGTTCCTTATAACTCGTTTGCTTTTGCTATTAAACCTACATCACATTACTTGTATTGTTTTTCAGTAAAATAACGTTTTAACATTTTATTAAATGGTTAACAATATAAAAACGACTTTGACATTTATTTTTCCTTGTTAGGTATACCTAAATCACATAATAAACTGTAAATATATTCATCCACAACGTCCCTAACGTCCCTATAATTAATATATTCAAGGTGAAATAATAAAAAAAAACAAACAATTTGTAATTATTTATTTCTAGCACTTACTAACAATTTAAGAAATATGAACATTTTCGCAGTATTAACCTCATCATAATCCCTCCAGTATGAATTGGGTGATTGGGTGTAGTGGTAGTGCCTTGAAATCTCCTGGTTCAGGGTATTCGATGCCGAAGAGTTTCATTCTTAGTCTGGCGAGGGCATGACAGTCGCACATAATGTGTTCCATTGTTTCAACCTCTTCGCCGCATATTCTACAATCATTGTCGTTATTGTCCTGTAGTCCCATCCCTCCAGTAGGTACGTGTGGACTTTTTTGGTTCTTTCGAAGCTAGGATCTGCTACATAAAACAATCACACTCGGTGTTGACTTTGTCCAGTAGCATTGTATGGATGATGAAGATTTCTTCACTTTTCTTGACCAGCCAAAACAGAAGCAATAGAACATTCTTACAACCACCTAGAACAAAATGAAAAGATAATAAGTAACTATTGTATCAAGTATGCGAATATTATAATATATAAGCACTAATGTTGATGATTGAACAGGTAAATACTCACATTAGCATCTTAGCCCCCCTTTTTTCGGCAATACAATGTACTCCAAAATAGACACATTTCGTGTCACAGAGCGTGTCAGCCTTGACTATTTTTTCACCGGAGTCTCCATTGGTAAGCATTTTTTTCAAAAATTATCGTGGAAAATAGACTTTCAGAAGGTTATAAACTTAAAAAGAAACTGCCCGGATCAAATGACAAATGATGACTTTGACGTACGAATGACAGATGACAGTATTTTTCTCTAAGCAGATGAGCAAAGGGAGTTTCGTGCCACTGATCACGTGTATCCAGTCGACCATACCCTGTATTTAACAAATAAAATTTTAAAATATTCAAATAAATTTCTCAAACTGGCCTAATATGTAAGAAAAAATCATTAAATATATATTTTTTTTTAACCAAAGGCAATTAAGCAGCTTTGTAGACGAGCCAGATTAAACTTTGAAGTCACTAGCCAAAATATTTTCAAAAATTATTTTAAATTAAAGGACTGAATTATATGAGAAAATACCAAAATTAATTTCTTATAATAATTCATTTTTCTATGCAATGACTTTTTATAAAAATATAACTGGCCGCGTTGACGAAAAAAAAAAAAAAGGCGATTGTCTTTTGTTCAGTTACTTTTGCCGCGAAATTGCTAACTATTAACTAAAGTGATATTGAATCCCGACAAGGTAAGCGTTTTATTGTTTTATTTCGAGAAAAAACAGTACATAGATATAATACAATAGTTTATTATGATCTATGTAACTTAATTTAACATAAGTACATAATATCTACTACCTACTTCAACAGTTTTCAATGAAAAGTGTAAATTCTATTAGCATTATTGGACGCCATTGTGTGTAATGATTTACAAAACTAACGCTGGCTGAAAAGTAGGCCGGTAGGAACTGTTGTACATCCTAAATTAAGATATAACTTTAACGTAAACATTAATGGCGAATGATATCATGTACTTTGGTAATTAACCATATTACTTATTATTTTCAGATGAAACGAGGTGTTGAGATTATTACTGTGCAGCGTGCTGTTCGCAGACGTTCCTGTAAGTACATTTAAATTACCAATTATTCTGTCTTGTTCTCGAAAGTTCCAAGAGAATCATGTTGTAGCAATGAGAGCTATCGCATAATGAATTCATTGTATGTGGTACCAAATTAGATGATGGCTTATTACTAAGAATGTTCAATGTTTTTCCCAAACCTATAATATGCTCGACATTGATACATGCAGATGTATTTTTTTTTTATTTTCTGTGTTGGTGTGCTTTGAACTGATAACCAAATGAACCATTTTAGGGTTCATTCAGTACACAAAGAACAAAAACGGGACCCTATTACTAAGAATTCACTGTCTGTCCGTCTGTCTGTCTGTCTCCAACACCAGGCTGTGTCTTATGAACTGACCGAGATAGCTACAGTTGAATTTTTTTCACCATCGGGTTAGTTAGATGAATGGAGTTTTAGTAAGGACCCTTGATTCATTTATAATTTAATAAATACAATACAATAACTCTTTATTGAATACCACATATAACAACCAAAACTTGCATTGTCATCCATTCTACATATGTGTACAAATTTCAAGTCAAATCAGACCAACTGTTAAAGAGTTCCCTCCTGCGGAGACAATCCTGGCTTTACCAGCAGAATTTTACTGCCAGATTATTGTATTGTCATCTGACTTACACAAGTATGCAAAATTTCAGCTGAATCGGTTGAAGATATTTGCTTCAAAATTAAGCCGCAAGATTCCACCCGGACAAATATACATACATACATACCGTCACGCCTCTTTCCCACAGGGGTAGGCAGTGACTACTTTGTTCCACATACATACATAATGTTCCAAGTTAATAAAAAAGCTTGTTAATATTTATAAATATAATGGTACTATTTTAGATAAATTATTATTTGGTTATTATATTTTCACGCCTGTATCTCTAAAGGGGTAGATAGAGCAACAGATGTTTTTTCTTTAAACATCACATTGTTATTTTTAAAGTTACCATTTTTGTTACATCCTTTTACAATAACCGCCCAGTTTGTTAATAAATATTTGGCATACCTGTTAAAGTAGTTCAGTCTTTTTTCCATCAATATAAAACATCTTTTAATACACTTTCGATTATAAAATCGAAAATAAGTTTTTTTTGCTATTCAGGGTGTCATTATCCAGCTATAATGCTTCCATGCTGGTCTGGGAGTAAAAAAAAACATAGAATGTACCCGTTGCTTTTCTTCCCGTGCAGATGGTAAAAGCCTATCGAGGGAATGGACAAAAATCTTAAGAATTATGTTATAGGCGATGCGGCTAGCAACCCATCACTATTTTGATTCCTCCTTTCCAACTATACAAACAATAATGTTAAACGTGGCCTTTAAGTCTTGTTACCTTGGCCACTGTCTACCCCGTAAGGGATCAAGACGTGATTTGTGTGTGTGTGTGTGTGTGTGTGTATTATCCAGCTATAATACTTCCATGCTGGTCTGGGAGTAAAAAAAAACATAGAATGTACCCATTGCTTCTCTTCCCGCGCAGATTGTAAAAGCCCATCGAGGGAATGGACCAAAATTTCAAGAATCATGTTATAGGCGATAGGGCTAGCAACCCATCACTATTTTGATTCCTCTTTTCCACCTATTCCCGCGCAGATGGTAAAAGCCCATCGAGGGAATGGACAAAAATCTTAAGAATCATATTATAGGCGATGCGGCTAGCAACCCATCACTATTTTGATTTCATTTTTCACCTATACCCCCACAATCTTGCTAAATGTGGCCTGTAGGTATCTGTTACCTTGGGCACTGTCTACCCCGTAAGAGATCAAGACGTGATTTGTGTGTGTGTGTGTGGGTGTGTGTGTATTATCCAGCTATAATACTTCCATGCTGGTCTGGGAGCAAAGAAAAAACATAGAATGTACCCGTTGCTTGCCTTCCCGCGCATGTGGTAAAAGCCCATCGAGGGAATGAACAAAAATCTTTACATTTTATAGGTTACTAGCGACCCGCCCCGGCTTCGCACGGTATATTATGCATGTATTATACATATAAACCTTCCTCTTGAATCACTCTATCTATTAAAAAAAACCGCATCAAAATCCGTTGACTGGTTTTGAAGATATAAGTATGTATGTAATATGTATATTTTCACGCGAATATCTCTAAAGGGGTAGGCAGTCATTATCCAGCTATAATACTTCCATGCTGGTCTGGAAGTAAAGAAAAACATAGAAGGTACCTGTTGCTTGTCTTTTCGCGCAGATGGTAAAAGCCCATCGAGGGAATGGACAAAAATCTTTAGAATCATTTTATAGGTTATGCGGCTAGCAACCCATCACTATTTTGATTTCATTTTTCACCTATACCCCCACAATCTTGCTATATGTGGCCTGTAGGTATCTGTTACCTTAAGCTCTGTCTACCCGAAAGGGATAAAGACGTGATTTGTGTATGTGTGTATGTATGTATGTATATATTCACGCGAATATCTCTAAAGGGGTAGGCAGTCATTGTCCAGCTATAATACTTCCATGCTGGTCTGGGAGTAAAAAAACATAGAATGTACCCGTTGCTTCTCTTCCCGCGCAGATGGTAAAAGCATCGAGGGAATGGACAAAAATCTTAAGAATCATGTTATAGGCGATGCGGCTAGCAACCCATCACTATTTTGATTCCTCCTTTCCACCTATTCCCGCGCAGATGGTAAAAGCCCATTGCGGGAATGGACAAAAATCTTAAGAATCATGTTATAGGCAATGCGGCTAGCAATCCATCACTATTTTGATTCCTCCTTTCCACCAATACAAACATAATAATGATAAACGTCGCCTTTAGGTCTTGTTACCTTGGGCACTGTCTACCCCGTAAGGGTTCAAGACGTGGTGTGTGTGTATATTATCCAGCTATAATACTTCCATGCTGGTCTGAGAGTAAAGAAAAAACATAGAATGTACCCGTTGCTTGTCTTTTCGCGCAGATGGTAAAAGCCCATCGAGGGAATGGACAAAAATCTTTAGAATCGTTTTATAGGTTATGTGGCTAGCAACCCATCACTATTTTGATTTCATTTTTCACCTAAATGTGGCCTGTAGGTATCTGTTACTTTAGGCTCTGTCTACCCCGTAAGGAATAAAGACGTGATTTGTGAATGTATGTAATATGTATATTTTCACGCGAATATCTCTAAAGGGGTAGGCAGTCATTATCCAGATATAATACTTCCATGCTGGTCTGGGAGTAAAGAAAAAACATAGAATGTACCCGTTGCTTCTCTTCCCGCGCAGACGGTAAAAGCCCATCGAGGGAATGGACAAAACTTGATAATCATGTTATAGGCAATGCGGCTAGCAACCCATCACTATTTTGATTCCTCCTTTCCACCTATTCCCGCGCAGATGGTAAAAGCCCATCGAGGGAATGGACAAAAATCTTAAGAATCATATTATAGGCGATGCGGCTAGCAACCCATCACTATTTTGATTTCATTTTTCACCTATACCCCCACAATCTTGCTAAATGTGGCCTGTAGGTATCTGTTACCTTGGGCACTGTCTACCCCGTAAGAGATCAAGACGTGATTTGTGTGTGTGTGTGGGTGTGTGTGTATTATCCAGCTATAATACTTCCATGCTGGTCTGGGAGCAAAGAAAAAACATAGAATGTACCCGTTGCTTGCCTTCCCGCGCATGTGGTAAAAGCCCATCGAGGGAATGAACAAAAATCTTTACATTTTATAGGTTACTAGCGACCCGCCCCGGCTTCGCACGGTATATTATGCATGTATTATACATATAAACCTTCCTCTTGAATCACTCTATCTATTAAAAAAAACCGCATCAAAATCCGTTGACTGGTTTTGAAGATATAAGTATGTATGTAATATGTATATTTTCACGCGAATATCTCTAAAGGGGTAGGCAGTCATTATCCAGCTATAATACTTCCATGCTGGTCTGGAAGTAAAGAAAAACATAGAAGGTACCTGTTGCTTGTCTTTTCGCGCAGATGGTAAAAGCCCATCGAGGGAATGGACAAAAATCTTTAGAATCATTTTATAGGTTATGCGGCTAGCAACCCATCACTATTTTGATTTCATTTTTCACCTATACCCCCACAATCTTGCTATATGTGGCCTGTAGGTATCTGTTACCTTAAGCTCTGTCTACCCGAAAGGGATAAAGACGTGATTTGTGTATGTGTGTATGTATGTATGTATATATTCACGCGAATATCTCTAAAGGGGTAGGCAGTCATTGTCCAGCTATAATACTTCCATGCTGGTCTGGGAGTAAAAAAACATAGAATGTACCCGTTGCTTCTCTTCCCGCGCAGATGGTAAAAGCATCGAGGGAATGGACAAAAATCTTAAGAATCATGTTATAGGCGATGCGGCTAGCAACCCATCACTATTTTGATTCCTCCTTTCCACCTATTCCCGCGCAGATGGTAAAAGCCCATTGCGGGAATGGACAAAAATCTTAAGAATCATGTTATAGGCAATGCGGCTAGCAATCCATCACTATTTTGATTCCTCCTTTCCACCAATACAAACATAATAATGATAAACGTCGCCTTTAGGTCTTGTTACCTTGGGCACTGTCTACCCCGTAAGGGTTCAAGACGTGGTGTGTGTGTATATTATCCAGCTATAATACTTCCATGCTGGTCTGAGAGTAAAGAAAAAACATAGAATGTACCCGTTGCTTGTCTTTTCGCGCAGATGGTAAAAGCCCATCGAGGGAATGGACAAAAATCTTTAGAATCGTTTTATAGGTTATGTGGCTAGCAACCCATCACTATTTTGATTTCATTTTTCACCTAAATGTGGCCTGTAGGTATCTGTTACTTTAGGCTCTGTCTACCCCGTAAGGAATAAAGACGTGATTTGTGAATGTATGTAATATGTATATTTTCACGCGAATATCTCTAAAGGGGTAGGCAGTCATTATCCAGATATAATACTTCCATGCTGGTCTGGGAGTAAAGAAAAAACATAGAATGTACCCGTTGCTTCTCTTCCCGCGCAGACGGTAAAAGCCCATCGAGGGAATGGACAAAACTTGATAATCATGTTATAGGCAATGCGGCTAGCAACCCATCACTATTTTGAATCCTCCTTTCCACCTATTCCCGCGCAGATGGTAAAAGCCCATCGAGGGAATGGACAAAAATCTTTAGAATCATTTTATAGGTTATGCGGCTAGCAACCCATCACTATTTTGATTCCTCCTTTCCACCTATTCCCGCGCAGATGGTAAAAGCCCATTGCGGGAATGGACAAAAATCTTAAGAATCATGTTATAGGCGATGCGGTTAGCAATCCATCACTATTTTGATTCCTCCTTTCCACTAATACAAACATAATAATGCTAAACGTCGCCTTTAGGTCTTGTTACCTTGGGCACTGTCTACCCCGTAAGGGATCAAGACGTGGTGTGTGTGTGTGTGTGTGCGCGCGCGCGCGCGCGTGTGTGTGTGTGTGTGTGTGTGTGTGTGTGTGTGTGTATTATCCAGCTATAATACTTCCATGCTGGTCTGAGAGTTAAGAAAAAACATAGAATGTACCAATTGCTTCTCTACCCGCGAGATGGTAAAAGCCCATCGAGGGAATGGACAAAAATCTTTAGAATCATTTTATAGGTTATGCGGCTAGCAACCCATCACTATTTTGATTTCATTTTTCACCTATACCCCCACAAATCTTGCTAAATGTGGCCTGTAGGTATCTGTTACTTTAGGCTCTGTCTACCCCGTAAGGAATAAAGACGTCATTTGTGTATGTAATATGTATATTTTCACGCGAATATCTCTAAAAGGGTAGGCAGTCATTATCCAGCTATAATACTTCCATGCTGGTCTGGGAGTAAAGAAAAAACAGAATGTACCCGTTGCTTCTCTTTCCGCGCAGATGGTAAAAGCCCATCGCGGGAATGGACTAAAATCTTTAGAATCATGTTATAGGCGATGCAGCTAGCAACCCATCACTATTTTGATTCCTCCTTTCCACCTATAACAAACACAATCATGCTAAACGTGGCCTTTAGGTCTTGTTGCCCGCGACTCCGTCTGCGAAGAAGACGCTTATCGCTATCCCGCGGAAACTATGCAATTTGCCGGGATAAAAACTATCCTATGCTCTTTCCCGGAACTCAAATTATCTGTATACTAAATTTTAACTAAATCGGTTCTGCGGCTTAAGCGTGACAAGGTAACAAACAGACAGACAGAGATATATTCGCATTTATAATATTAGTAAGGATAAGGATTTAAAGAATAGTTACTTAAAATATGTATCAGATACAGATACA
Source organism: Pandemis corylana (assembly GCA_949127965.1). Taxonomy (NCBI): domain Eukaryota; kingdom Metazoa; phylum Arthropoda; class Insecta; order Lepidoptera; family Tortricidae; genus Pandemis; species Pandemis corylana. The sequence goes on along the minus strand of OX421851.1, from coordinate 12,216,598 downwards.
GATACATGAATCACGTCTTTTTTCATTACGGGGTAGACAGAGCCTAAGGTGACAAGACCTACAGGCCACGCTTAGCAAGATTGTGGGGCGTATAGTACAAAATAGTGATGGGTTGCTAGCCTCATCGCCTATAACATGATTCCTACGACTTTCGCCCATTCCCTCGATGGGCTTTTACCATTTGCGCGGGAAGAGCAGCAACTGGTACCTTCTATGTATCAATCTTTTGTAAAATGTTATTCTGAATTTAATTTTGAATTGTATGAATGATTTTGGCTACGTTTATTTTATTTTATTTTATTGTACACAATTTTGCATGATAATTGTATCTTTTGAAAGCATATAAAGAAACTGAAACTAAAACTGAAAGGGTAAGGATGTATGTATGTATTATGTGTTCCACGCTGGTCTGGGAGCAAAGAAAAAACAGAATGTACCAGTTGCTGCTCTTCCCGCGCAAATGGTAAAAAAAAACCCATCGAGGGAATGGGCGAAAATCATAGGGATCATGTTATAGGCGATGCGGCTAGCAACCCATCACTATTTTGATTCCACTTTCCACCTCTACACCCTCAGGGTCTTGCTAAACGCGGCCTGTAGGTCTTGTTACCTTAGGCTCTGTCTACCGCGTAAGGGATAAAGACGTGATTTGTGTATGTGTGTATGTATGTATGTGCTTATTTATACGTGTGGAGTGTGAAGTCGGTGCCTCAGCTCAAATAGTTCTAAGTCGAATATATAATATAGGTACTATATAGGCACATAGATAGACTAGATACTTTGGGGGCGTTTGAGAATTACGTAAGCGCTTGAGGGGGGCGGGGGGTCTTTGCTTTGCTTATTTTAGATGACATGGTGGGTAGGGGGGTCGATATGGTGATTACGTCAGCAGTTTCGATTCGAACTGCTGCTCACGAATCAATAAAAAACAGAATCCATTAAAAGAATAATGCTTTGGTACCTACCAATAATTACGTAAGCATGGGATGGGGGGGGATTAGGGGTTTGCTTACTTTCGCTGACAAGGGGAAGGGGGGGGGGGGGGTAAATAATTGTAAAAAATCTGCTTACGTAATACTTGAAGGCCCCTTTCTGCCACGCATGCCACAGATAAACATAACGATGTTATAATGGGAATGTGGGTAATGGCGCGAGCTGAGCTGAGGCACCGACGTCAAACATATAAATAAGTAGGTAGCACTCACCAAAAAATATTGTTAATTTGACATTTCTAAAGTAGCGTACAATTTATTATTATTTACCTTACGCTCTATCTACCCCGTAAGGGATAAAGACGTGATTTGTGTTTGTATGTATGTATGTATTATTATGAAATCTATAAGCGGATTTAGGCTACATTTAAATTAGATGTGTCTGTTATTTTGGTCAGTAGGTCAGTTGTATTAATGGTTAAGTTAATTTTATAAGTATAGGTAGGTACTGCTTTTTATTTTGAAAAAATGACTTCCTACCAAGTTTGTTGCGGCGCATTCTTTTTTGGCAGATGATCTTTCCGAAAGCGCTGGTAAACTCAAAAAAGACATGTAAAAGAGCCCTTCGAGGCCTATTTGTAAAAAAAGTTTAAATCGAATTTTGCCTTATCGCAATACAGTCAGACGCGTTCATCCCTTACAGGCATATAAGCAGTGCTTGTAATCATTCGAAAATGTGCCCGACACTCTTCGTACCAATACGGATTTTGTTGGCAATATGCCTACCCTCTGTCAAAATCCACTGCATGCCCCTGAATACAGTGGCCGTATCATCTAAAAGATATGGACATACATGCATAGATTCATGTTCAAAAATATTTTTTGCAGCGGGCGAGAGCTACGGAGACGGCGCTGAACCAGCCGGTTACTGCGTTGCCCAAGGTAAGGTTGGAGCAGGTCTCTGCTTACACTGGTTTATAGATATTTATAGATAATGGTACGCACTTGGCCGGTTTTTTTTTTTTTTTTTTTTTTTTTTCAATTAAAGTCTTAAATGAAAAACTTTTTTAACACATTTTATCTTAACATTTATCTTACTTAGATGACTTTTCTCACAAAATGAATCCATGTCGTACATTAGACCTTTGTCCTGAAGTTGAAACTTAAATTTAAAACGCAACGCAACTACTGAAGACAAACTGAACACTAATCAGAGATTACTAGGAGCAATACAAAGCGTTTAAAACAATAAATAATACCGTTTTCTTTCACTACTATTATCTTTTATTTTGATAGGCACGATGCACCAAGGGGCATCAGTTTTTAGAGGTAACAACTCGCAATGCGTAGCCATGTCAGCGTGTGCTTGCGTGTACTCGGTCTGTAGTTCTAGAAATTATCGCGATTTTGACGTTGATGTCATACTTAAGAGTGGCGACGAATTGTACATGCAGCTGTTACCTATGTTAGAACGAGAAAATCAAACATATTTACAGCCGGAACAATTGCCATCCCATATTCGCTCCGGGAACTTTTCGGCAGAAATAGAACCAATGGAAGATGGCAACAATTGGATCGCTAATGGTTTATATCCAGTAAATATTCATAACGTTAATGGAAAAAAGCGAGACTTGGTGAATATTCTTCAGACGCAAGTTTTTACATCGGATCATATCGATGCAACCGATAGTATCCTTTTTACCGGTCAAAGTTACACCGTTTCGTTCTGGAGACATAAGAATTCATTTTACTTATTCAATAGTCACGGGGTAGATTTTAATAATCGTACAGCAGACGAATGTGCGCGGTTGTTCAAATGTAGTTCGGTGCAAAAGCTGGTGGACTATCTTTTCACGAATAGTCGCTTTCCAAAGAATATACGAGATACGGAATACTCCTTGCACAGAATTCGTGTGAAAACTTTCACACCATCATCTCCCACGTTCACAGCGTCGTCGCTGATCAGCTCACTGTCGCATCCTGCCACTGAGGTGATATCTCCGACATTCACGGAATCGCTCTCACAGTCGGATCTATCTCGGCCACGTTCGCCCACCTATGCCGAGGTTTGTGCGAAGAATTCTTGTGAGCGTGTCAATTCCGTATCGCAAACTTCTGCAACCACGACAAATATCGATGCCGCGCAACCCCAAACAAAATCAAAACGTACGAACTTTAATCCAGTGGTTGTAGTCGATAGAGTAGAAGATTTTAAACTGTTCGTGTTAAATCCTGTTGTCATCGTCCACAATATGTTTTCGGAATTACCGTTAGACGAAAATGAATCAAATGTCGATACGGCAACTGCTAACAGAGGTAGAGGCCGGCCCAAAAAACAAAAACGAGGACCCAAAGCTAATGTTCATTTAGATGCGATCAAAAAATACATAAAGAAAAATCCTAACATTAATCGCGCCGCAGTCAAGAAGTATTCGGAAAATAACCCCGAGGTTCATCGCGCCGCAGTCAAAAAGTATTCGGAAAATAACCCCGAGGTTCATCGCACCGCAGTTGAAAAATATTCGAAAATTAACCCCGAGGTTCATCGCGCCGCAGTCGAAAAATATTCGAAAAATAACCCCGAGGTTCATCGTGCCGCAGTCGATAAGTATTCGAAGAATAACCCCGAGGTTAATCGCGCCGCAGTCGAAACATATTCGAAAAATAACCCCGAGGTTCATCGCGCCGCAGTCGAAAAGTATTCAAATGAGAACCCCGAGGTAAACCGTCGCGCTGTTGAGAGATATACCACAGTTAGTCGTGATGTTGAAGTAGAATTACGGCGGTCAACAAACTTAATTGGGGAATGGAGGGAATCGGAACTTGCCAATATGCCACTGTTTTCATTAAAAAAGCCGTGTTTGCTGGCTGCAGATATTTTTTCGTGTCCAAGTTGTAACGCGCGTCTCTTTGAGGAAGAGCGGGGTCGTAAACAGTGGTGTTGTGGGTCCGGAGCGTACAACGTTCAACAGTTTTCGCCTTTGTCGGAAGATTTCTATTCTGATCCCTCGTTTTTGCGTGCACCGCGAGCGTATAATAATTTGTTTGCCTTCAGTGCCTTAGGCGTGTCACACGGTTATCAGCATCCCGAGCAGGGTATATCCTTTTTAAAAATTCAAGGACGTATTTACCACCGCGTTTTCGATCTTTCATATGAGGAATCCACCAACAATATCGGGCTTTACATTAATGACAATAACGAACGCGATAGTATAGCACAAAGTCAACGGCTCAATAGGGATATTATTGTTTCTATCACAAATTATTTGCATAACGTCAATCCGTTTATAGAATGCTTTAAACGCTTGAGTCGGGAAACATCCGATCAAGCGTACATAAGGTTCGAAAGAACTACACGCGCAACGCACGGTAACATTTTGGGCGACTTACCTTTAGGCACGGAAGTGGCTGCCATAATAAGCACCGAGAGAGAAACTTTCCAACCTCATTGTATAGCCATCTGGAAAGTAGGTCATAAGAAACCTCACACTGTTGATATCATGAATCCATTGTACGAAGCTTTTCAATATCCGTTGCTTTACCCCGAAGGTAATGCGGGTTGGTTTCCTAATAAATTGGACAATAATCAAAATAAATTATCGCAAGTAAAATATATCCGGTGCTTACTGCTGTCAGAGACGCGTTTTTCAAAATTGGGTAGACTGTCCGAGGAGTGGTTGGTAGATGTTTATTGTAGAATTTGTGAAGAGCGTCTCCGCTACATCACCAACATGCAGAAACAAAATTCAAATCATGCATTAAGAACTGCTCCACTCGAAGAAATAGAAATTAGTGTACAACAGATTCGCAACGATGAGACCATAGAAGGGGAGGGTTATGTCCCGGGTCGCATATATTTGCCTTATAGCTTCACGGGATGTCCGAGATATATGAAAGTGAAGTACATGGATGCGATTGCAATAGTAAATACGTTGGGTACTCCCACGTATTTCCTAACTTTTACATGTAATCGCAATTGGCCTGAAATTAAACAATCTCTCGAAGCAGGTCAGCTGGCAGACCCACTTATATGTGCTCGCGTTTTTAATTTAAAATTAGCGCAACTTTTACGCGATATCCGGTCCGGTCGGTGGTTTGGCAAATGTTTGTACATGTTTCATGTAATTGAGTTTCAGAAACGCGGTTTGCCCCACGCGCATATCTGTTTTAAAGTAGAGAACGGCCCGATACACAATGTAGATATAGATAAAGTAGTTCGAGCGGATATTCCCAACTCGTCGGAAGCTGACGGTAAATTGAGAACGACGGTTTTGAAACACATGATCCACGGTCCGTGCGGTCCTCCACATAGGGAAAATTTACCGTGTTGGGATAAAGAGCTACGCAAATGTTCAAAATTTTTCCCAAAATGCGAAACTGCCGTTACGTTTGCTGACGATAAAGGTTTTGTAAACTTACGCCGCGACAGTAAGAACGAGGCTACGATCACGTATAACAGGCGCGAATTGGTTGTGAGCGATTTATGGGTCGTGCCATACAATGCGGCTCTTCTATTAAAATACGATGCCCACATGAATTTGGAGGTTTCGTCGCAGCGTACGATTGTTAAATATCTGTTTAAGTATATGACCAAAGGTCCGGACGAATCACGAGTAGCTGTTGTGTCCGAGGAGCATTTAAATGACGAGGTAGAACAGTACGTCACTAAGCGATATTTAGGATCGGGTGAGGCGGCGTGGAGGACCTTAGAGTTTGACGTGACGGCCCGCGAACCTAACGTCAAACAGTTGGCCGTGCATCTCGAAAACCGTCACAACGTTTATTTTCGACCAGGCACTGAAGTAGAATCCGCGCAACAATCGACGTCTAATCTGCTCACATATTTTAACCGTCCCGCCGGTGAAGAGTTTGACCGCTTAACGTATTGCCAATTTTATGAACAATATTTAGTTCACGCGTCGCGACCAAATACAAAAAATACCCAAATTTACGAAACCGGTAACAACAGGTTTGTGACGAAACGGCAACGCGGAGAGCTTGTAGCGCGTCTATTTTGGGTCGCGCCTAATAGAGGTGAACAATTCTACTTAAGAATTCTGTTAAAGTCTTACCCGGCTCGAAGTTACGCGGAACTAATTAGTCTTGGTGGTCCTAATTGCAGCACTTTTCAGGAAGCTGCTAAAATTGTTGGACTCGCGGACGACGAAGTAGAGTACGAAAGGGCCATGTTGGAAGCTTCAACTTTCTATACAGGACCACGCCTTCGTAGCTTTTTCGTACTTTTAGCTTGTAACGGTGCCCCAGTTGCGCTACTGTGGGACACATTTAAAAACCAACTTAGTGAAGATTTTCTTCACAGAAATCCGGGAAACGCTGATATGGCGTATAATTTAGCGTTGATGGAAGTTAATAGAATCCTCCGAAAACACGGGAGTTCGCTTATAGAACACGGTTTGCCGCAAGTGCACGATCTTACCACAGAGTTGAGCCGCGAACGCGTTGAATACAGTACGAACCGTCTCGAAGCCTACGTCGACGAGTGGCTGCCGCGTTTATCATCTGACCAACGCGTTGTTTTCGATTACATCAATAGGCTATGCGTTGATGATTCTTTTCGCGATACAGCAAATTCCGCGATATTCATCGATGGTCCCGCGGGCACCGGCAAAACCCTCTTACTCAACGTCGTTACAGCGCACGTGCGTGGTGCTTTGAAGGGCGTCGTACTATGTACTGCGAGTTCTGCTATCGCCGCTCAGAACTACGAAGGGGGAACTACTGCGCATAGTATGTTTAGATATCCGATAGACATAGTCGACGACCTCGGTTACTGGAACATTACCAACGGCACTCAGAGAGCTGAATTAATAGCAAACGCGCAAGTTATAATTTATGATGAAGCGCCAATGGCTCACAAGTATTTAATTCATTTGCTAGATCGTTCGTTGCGTGATTTAATGCGAAGTGACAAAGATTTCGGTGGAAAAATTATAATTTTTGCTGGTGATTTCCGCCAAATTCCGCCCGTTGTTTCTAATGCGCGAAGCAATTCGGACATATTTAATTGCTCGGTAAAATCGTCTCCCGTGTGGCAAAGGCTTAAATTGTTTTCTTTGGTAACGTCTCAAAGATGTAGAGTAGATTCAGTATTTGCAAACTTTCTGTTGGAATTAGGTTCCAACCGCTTAACTTCTGTCTCTGACGGTAACATTAAAAATTTAATCGATTTAAGTTTGATTGATCACGTAACAGAACTGAGTGATCTGATTGATTTCGTGTTCCCGTCAGAAACCATCAATAGGCCCGACGAATGCGCGAGTAGAGCCATTCTCTGCACTCGTAACGATGCCGTGAATGATATAAATAATGCCATCTTAGACCGGGTTACGGGAGACGTGTTACGATTCTATTCCTGCGACAAAGTAGACAACGATAATAATGTCGACCAAGTTTTCTATGGCATTGACGCATTAAATCGCATCGAGATCACGGGTGTTCCACATCACGAGCTAAAGTTAAAAGTAGGATGTGTATGTATGATTATGCGTAACCTTAGTTTTGAAGATGGGTTGGTGAACGGGACCAAAGTTATAATCGTTAGGTGTTCGGCTCGGCTAATAACGGTACGAAAACCCGAATCGTCGGATGAATTTCTAATTCCGCGTATTCTTTTCAAACAGCAGATTGATCCGCGAAGCCCGTTCGAATTGTGTCGCCGTCAATTCCCGTTGCGTTTAAGTTACGCGATGACTATTCATAAAAGTCAGGGGCAAACCATCGGTCGCGTCGGAGTAGACTTGAGGTCCGACATCTTTAGTCACGGGCAATTGTACGTCGCGCTGGGAAGAGTACGTGAATTAAATAATCTTAAAATTTTAGTGCACCGCGATCGTATACAAAATCAAAGACCCTGCGCGATAAATGTCGTGATTCCTGAATTGCTTTAACTTCCATCATTAAATAATCAGATCTTTTAGCACTTCCTGTTAAGTTGAATTGTTCGTCTCTATTATATAGGATGGCAATCGTAATCATGTTTTATTAGGTTAGATTATTCCAAAAAATCATGTTGACATGGCTATTCATGCGAGTTTTTATATATTTTTTTGTAGTACACACAAGACACTTTTTCATACACGACACTAACACGATAGGATTTTAATTCTCATTCTATAGTCATGATACAATTGACTTTTTCAAAAGAGTGTTATGATTTAGATAATTAAATATTGCGTCACAAATCGATGGTAAATCGCCTATTTCAAGTAGGCGTGTACCAACTTGTGTACATTTTTCATTGATAATAACGATTCTTTATCGTTGACGAAGTAAGAACTGTTGAGACAGTTGGATTTTCACATAAGACCGTATAATTTATCCGTCGTATGGACTCTAAAAGTTGGACGGTTAGGGGGTTAGAGGGAGGTTGTGGAGGCTGTAGCGTCAAAGTGATGGCATTATGGTAAGCGATATAACGGATGGGTTGTCGAGGCCACCGATTGCCAGGTAACACTGGGGACAATCCAGCCATCGAGTTGACGAATCAACCGGCCGGATTGGTCAGCTCGGTATGAGATCAGTTGAGCAGTCGTAGTTACCACTGCCAAATCGTCGACTTGGGATGCAAAGGTCGAGTCGGTGTCCGGAATGACTGCGAACGTTGTATCCACTCTGCATTTCGTGGTTGTCAAGCGTGTGGTGGTGGACATACCCAGGTGAATGTTTTTGTGGGTAAGGAAAAAAAAAGTAAAAAAAAACGAAAATCGAAGTCAAAATCAATTTATCTTTATTCAATTTGGGCTCTTTAAAACCACTTACGAATGTCAAACAGTTACCACCGATTCGGAAAACGCTACTAATACTAAGAGAGTCGCCAAGAAATTCAATGTCAATGACAATTATATTTTTTCAAAAATTGGGAGTAGGTACACATGCCAGTCACAGTATTTCAGAATTGCAACACAGTAGGCGCGCTTATTGAGATCACACACAAGTGCTGGTCGGAATCATTTTTATTCCAACAACCCTATCTCATCATCATCCACTTGCTTATCCCATTATCTGGGGTCGGCGCAGTACGGCTTTTTCTTCCATTCGTCTCTATCTTTCGTCACATTCACGTCCTTCACACATATATCATTCTTCACACGTTGTACGATTACCCTCAAGGACTCGGAAAAAATCAAGTTGAAGACGATTCAAGACGAATAAATCAGACGATATTATCACGAATATAAATCGAAGATATTAACAGTGCCGAAAGACTCCAGACGCAACAGCAGACAAGCAGATTTTGACGACGTAAGTGTTGGAATATCGCGAAGTTTTTTTTTTTTTTTTATTCATTTATTCATGTAGTATTTAAAAAAAAACCCCAGAATATACTCAGACTGCTTTTAATTATTTAAAACCAATATAAAACACTACAACAATATTAGTCTTTTCAAGCTCTCCGCCATCATTATGAATCCCCTCTCCCCGCTACTCCCATAGACTAAACATAACTTTTTTATAAAATTATAATCCTACAACTCGGCCATCCTGCTGTTGTATGGCCTCAGACAACTTATACATGCTATACTTATGCACTCAAACAAAAAAATAAACATGTTTACATCTTACACTAAATAAAACTTAGTTAATTGAAACTTCTCAACATTTAGAACCACAGGTCTATAAATAAATTCATAAGGTTTTCACCTAAGGTAAACAAAATAAATCTTTAAGGTAAACATACACCTACCTACTAGAACCACCTTACATGTAACACCTTATAAAACCATTGAGTCAACGGATTAAAAAAAAACATTTGAAACTACTCACTCATAACAATAATCGTTGATTTGCAACACCGTATAACATTTTCCAATAGCAAAAACTTTCACTAAACCAAGTCCTGTTATCATAGTCTCATCTTTGACATAAAACATAATATTTAATTAAGAAAGTAAGTTAACACACAGTAAATTAAGCTCAGTACTTGAATCAATCAAACACTTCATTGTTACATCGTCAACTTTTAACGTATTTATAGAAAAATCCTCCTTTATTCGACTTGACTTGGTTATGTTTTGGCGTCATGTCATTGCCGGTTATTTTGACATTGACAACAATATTGATGACAGCCGGAGCGTTCGCCATTTTTGGTCTTCAGCAGCGCCCTCTGCGCGCGCATCACTATCTTGTTCGGCGTTTTGTTCAGAGTTCACGTACATTGCGCGCGACGGTTGTCAACTCGACGTTCGTGCTCCGCTGCTCTCTCCTGTACCGCGTCCGTTGCCATTCTATGTTCTGTCTCGTTCTCACCCGCGCCGCTACCGGGAAAGTCATATCTGTTCCCGAAAATTTAACCAACGTCTCTTCAATCTGATGAAGCTCTTTCACCGCCTCCACTGTTACTGTTAAACCATCATCTTCCGCCATGTTTCTTGCCTTCTATTTCACCTTTAACACCTTTTATAAGCACCTTGAATAACTTCTTTTAACACCTTTAAGTTACACCTTTAAATAACACCTTTAAGTAACACCTTTAAATAACACCTTTAAGTAACACCTTTATCGACTTAATTCAACTTTTATTTCATCTTTCTTTTTACGTCGCCATCTTTCCTTCAAATTTTCTTCATAGAACGTCTTTTTCAATTTTCGCAACATCGATTCCTCTAAACAGTTAAAATTCATCCCGGACGAGCCCCCAAAATGTAGTATTTTAAAAAAAAACCCAGAATATACTCAGGCTGCTTTTAATTATTTAAAACCAATATAAAACACTACAACAATATTAGTCTTTTCAAGCTCTCCGCCATCATTATGAATCCCCTCTCCCCGCTACTCCCATAGACTAAACATAACTTTTTTATAAAATTATAATCCTACATTCATACACATTTTAAGTCTTGATGTTGGAATTTTTATGTCAGAATTTGTCACTTAAAATGTCGTCGATCCTATAGTAGCATTTATCGATAAGGAGGCTTTTTAATTTGCTTTTAAATACTTTGTCGTCTTTTTCCACTTTTATGTTTTTAATTGCCACTTAGTTGCCATCAAAAGAACCCAACTTGGGGTTGGAATGAAGTTAAAATTAAAATATTTAGGTCCGTATCAAGTCGTTAGAGCTAATGGAAGAGACAGATACCCAGAAGGTTGATGACTCTGCCGAAGGTTTTAGAAACACCACTACCTTCTGTGAACATCTTCTCCGCATCACACGCCCATACCACGCTAAACAATTTCCTCTCAACTTTTCGGGGTACGCAGTCATAGGGTTTTCAAGGTCAACGAACACCATGTGCAGGTATTTTTTTTTTATTTTTTTTTATTTTTTTATTTTTTTCTTTAATCTATTTTTAATCTATTCAAGTTTTCGGAAAACCCGCCATATCCTGTCATTAGTTGTTGTCCTCTATGCCACCACTGCGTTGGGGATGAAAAACTTGGTGACAGCCGCGATGTCGCCGGTCACGTACCTCCGGTACCATTCGTAAAGCGTATCCATGCGAATGGATCGCTTGACACATGAGACCGGGCACACGTCGTAGTCCGGCTTCCGCTTTAATTTTATGGCGGCCTCCTTGGCCAAAGCATCGGCTCTCTCGTTCCCCTCAAGCCCCACGTGTGCTTTAATCCAGAACAACTTGACAACCTTGCCCTGGGTGGACAATGTTGTCAAGTTGTTTCTAGCTTCCGCCGCCACGGGGTGAAAGCAGCCGTGGTTCTTAATGGTCAAGAGGGCCGCCATATAATCGCTGTACACTCCGAACGTTTCCGCCTTTTACCCTAGGATCACCCCCGTCGCCCTGCACAGTGCAAGGAGCTCAGCCTGGTAAACCGTGCAGTAAGACGAAAGAGCAAGCTTGAGGGTTTTAGTTTCTGCTTCACCATTTCATATTTATGTATGTATGTATATCTCCACGTTTTGTTGTACAATTTGTAGGGTTAATACTGAGTTTAAGGACGACATGCCCATTTTATCTGCTGGCAATACCGGGAGCTCTGCTGTATCTATCCCTTCTCTCCGAAAGGAGATAAGGTGATTAGATATAAACAGTCAGACACTCCCGGTATTTTTGGTATATAATTATTTATTACTTATTACTGATATTTTTAGCAACAACCTGTCCTTCGCCTCCTCTCGCGAGAGAGGTTGGTTGTAAGATAATTCAGCGTTGTTGCTAGAAATATCAGTAATTAATAATAAAACGGGCATCCTTAAACTGAGTATTAACCCTACAAATTGTACAATTTTCCACATTCACTCTCATTCTTCCATTTCAGTCATTCATTCTGTTATTCCGCTCACTCCCACAAATCGGCCATCCTGCAGCTCTCAGTCTGTCCTCAGACTGCACTCTTTTTTTTTTTTTTTTTTTTTTTCGATTCTGTCAAGTATTCTGAAAACCCGTCGTGCCCCGTCATGAACTGCGTTCGGATGTTTTTTATTTCCATCTTTCTTGTTATCCTTACCTAAAGCTTAAAATACGTCACCTTCACTCACCGTTTCTTCATACTTTTTGTTGCGTAAACGCACCGTCGGTGTCTTTTACGTATTGGTGTGGCCGGACCTTTATTTTATGTATGTATGTATATCTCCATGTTTTGTTGTACAATTTGTAGGGTTAATACTGAGTTTAAGGACGACATGCCCATTTTATCTGCTGGCAATACCGGGAGCTCTGCTGTATCTATCCCTTCTCTCCGAAAGGAGATAAGGTGATTAGATATAAACAGTCAGACACTCCCGGTATTTTTGGTATATAATTATTTATTACTTATTACTGATATTTTTAGCAACAACCTGTTCTTCACCTCCTCTCGCGAGAGAGGTTGGTTGTAAGATAATTCAGCGTTGTTGCTAGAAATATCAGTAATTAGTAATAAAACGGGCATGTCATCTTTAAACTCAGTATTAACCTTACAAATTGTACAATTTTCCATATTCACTCTCATTCTTTCATTTCAGTCATTCATTCTGTTATTCCGCTCACTCCCACAAATCGGCCATCCTGCAGCTCAGTCTGTCCTCAGACTGCAGAGACTCTTTTATGACAGCTGCTTTAAGTTCTTCGTAGGTCTTAAATGCGTTTTCGGACCTCGGCCATAGTTCAGCCGTGGCGGTAAGCGATCGCCTCGCTATAAGTAATTTCTGTTGGGCCGTCCAACCAAAAATATCCTTGTTATCTTCAATATCTTGTGCCCATTTTACCGATGAATATGTGACATCTTCGCCATTTCGTAATTTTTTTTTATTTATATTTTTTTTCTTCAATCTAGCCAGTACTAACGCCGAGTTCAGCGAAACTGTGCGGTATCCCTATTGGATATGGCAATGCCAATTCTGCCAATATTGGTACCTGATCACCGATTAAAAATCATCGTGAATAATAATAAAATAATTAATCACGAAGTCCTCATATGAAATTTTCTTTTATGAGATTTATTATGTCCGACCGTTTTCATGTGCCCTTTACGAATTGAAAATATGCTGTGAATTCATTCATTAAACGCATTTGTTAAATTCTGTACAATTTATATTATCAACACATCTCTTTCCAAATTTAAGGAAATCTTGATTTGTCATTAGTAATGATATAACAAAATTTGACGACTTTTTGTAACTTATTTGATTGTTGTATCATCAAAACTCTATGCATGTATAAGAATACTATTTGGCAACGATTGTATAAGGATACTATTTAAAGTACACTAGCCATCAACTGAATTTCTATTCTATCTTATTGAATATATGTACTAAATGCTCTACAAATACGCATTATATGCACATAAGTTTAAGAAAAAATGTTAAAATCACTACAATACGAAGAAACGAAAACTCGGCAAACTTCAGACTCTTCTCCAGATGCAAGATGTAAAACATAGAACATTCCTTAACCAGTGTTATCTCACTGAAAACTTAACGGCAGCCCGCAAATTGAATACTTGACAAAGTCTTCTGAAAAGCGGAGAAATAATCGTAAAATTAATGTTGAAGTCATCACGATATGAAGAAATGAAAACAGCAAACTTCATAACCCATAACCCAGTGTTACTTCGCTGAAGACTTAACGGCGGCAACGGACGACGACTTTCGAAAGCTTTCCGGAGAAGAACGTTAATTTTTCACGTAATTTAAGTTGCCAGATTTTTTTTTTCATCTTGTATGAATAAATCCGTTTACATGCCTTTCGTATCTTATGTCGCTGAAGTTTTAACGAAAGGCCATCAAGTAACAGAAGACATCCTGACACTTCGTTCATCACCAAAAAAAACAGAGGCACATCTATTTTACGAAAAATGTACATGATACACTGCCGTTAAAGCTGCTGGGCGATATGCCAGTTCAAACAGCTTAAAGATTTTACACAAAACTATGTTGTCTCATCAATTGCAAACGGCTGCCGAAATTCGACTCGAAGATCTCGAAGAACTTGAATGAAATTAGATGAAGACTGAAATTCTGAGCCAAAATTCCAGACAAGAAAAAACAAAAATAGAAATGGAGTAATTCTAAAGGTTTTCCTTTAATACAATGGGTAATTTTTTAGTTAGTTATAATTTCATAGCAAATTGCTATGATCAATCAGGTACTGTGCACAATCAGGTTTTATGTTTAGACCTTTTTTACATCTTATGATCTTCTGTAACAATAAAATATGCAGTAAAAAAAACAAAAACAAAAAAAGCTTAAAAAAAAACAAAGAAAAATGAACAGAAAAAAAGAGTACAAAAAAATCAATAAAAAACCAAAAAAAAAGAATCAAAATAGTCAACTGCATACTGCAACACCACATTTTTAATTTTATATAACGAATAGAATAAGATTTTTAACCAAGTCTGTTTACTTACTTTGTTTCATTTGTAACCGCTAATGGAGATGAAAACTATGTTCTCAGTTGCGAAGTTTTGCTTGTAAAAATTATTGAGATCGCTTAGGTCTATTCTCAATCATCTATAAGCAAGCAATCACGAGGGCACATTTGTTTTCGAAAACACATTTATCAAAATCCTAATAATCTTTTTTTTTCTGATTGGTTGGTTTTATGTAAGCTTTATGGTTTTTTTTCATATTTGGACTTCGGTTTTATTATTCTAAGAATAAAGTATAGAATGAATAACTAGACTTCTTATGTTTATTTAAATTATCTTTTTTTACTCGCATTCATTTTTGACTTTTCAAGTGAGTGTCAAGTTAAGAAAATAAAATAACGCAGGGCAGCTTGTGGCGAGGCTGTTGGGGAGTAGCGACCCCACGTACCCGACGCTCTTTGTACGCGCCTATATTTTTCAAACACTTGGCGAAGGGCGAAAGTAGCAACCATTGTTTCTCGACCTGGCATGAACCCGAATAAGTGAACCAATATCATTTTCCAGATACATTTTCAAATTGGTAGACGTCCGGTAGTCTCAACTAATAATCCACATTGCTCGCTTCTGCATTCGGAATGCACACTGCGTGTCTGCGGCGCATGCCCATAGCTTGCGAGCACGTAATATTTATTTGTCTGTATTTATTGCGTTGTGCGCCGCAGAAGACACCCGGCGTGCATTCCTACATAAAAACATAACCCATACATAAAAACAATGGTTGCTACTTTCGCCCTTCGCCAACTGTGCGAAAAATATAGGCGCGTACAAAAAAACTGCACATGGTGTTCGTTGACCTTGAAAAACCTATGACTGCGTACCCCGAAAAGTTGAGAGGAAATCGTTTAGCGTGGTATGGGCGTGTGATGCGGAGGAGATGTTCACAGAAAGTAGTGGCGTTTTTAGAACCTTCGGCAGAGTCATCAACCTTCTGGGTATCTGTCTCTTCCATTAGCTCTAACGACTTGATACGGACCTAAGTACTCGTATTTTAATTTTAACTTCATTCCAACCCCAAATTGGGTTCTTTTGATGGCAACTAAATCCCTACTTATAAAATAAATAAATAAAAATAAAAATCCGACACGCTTACTACTGAGCTCGACGATCAGATCATTCATGTACAGATTAAAGAGCTTCAACGAGGTAATACCCCCCTGCCTCACCCCACACTCCAACCTGTACACATCCGACAACTTACCTGCCCATCTCACGCCATTTACTTGGTTCAGATACCAGTACTGAAATATTCTAATAATTCCGCACGTCGTTAATATCTCCAGTTTTATTTTTTACAATTGGCACAACTATGGTTTTCATTAGGTCGTGCGGGAGGTACGAATGAGCCATACACAGGGAATAAAACATAGCTAATGTATGAGGTAGGTGGACACCAGCATGACGCAGAATGCTCGACGCTAAGGCCGTCGTGACCCGGGGACTTGCCTCCAGCCATATTTGTTATTATTATTTGACTTAGTGCTCTCCTTTCATTTCTGATTAAGTAATTTTCTTTTCTTCGCGATATTCCAGTACTTACGTCGTCAAAATCTGCTTGTCTGCTGTTGCGTCTGGAGTCTTTCGGCATTGTAATATCTTCGATTCATATTCGTGATAATGATAATATCGTCTGATTTATTCGTCTTGATCGTCTTAAATCGTCTTCAACTTCATTTTTTCCGAGTCCTTGAGGGTAATCGTACAACATGTGAAGAATGATATGTGTGTGAAGGACGTGAATGTGGAGCTGACGAAAGATAGAGACGAATGGAAGGAAAAGCCGTACTGCGCCGACCCCAGATAATGAGATAAGGGCAAGAGGATGATGAAGAGATAGGGTTGTTGGAAAAATGATTCCGACCAGCACTTGTGTGTGATCCCAATAAGCGCGCCTACTGTGATGTAACTCTGGAATATTGTGACTGGCAATGTGTACTTCCAATTTTTGAAAAAATATAATTGTCATTGAGTTTCTTGGCGACTTCTCTTTTAGTAGCGTTTTCCGAATCGGTGGTAATTGTTTGACATGACATTCGTAAGTGCTTTTAAAGAGCCCAAATTGAATCGATATTTTGATTTTGACTTCGATTTTTGTTTTTACTTTTTTTTTCCTTACCTACATAACATTCACCAAGGTATGTCTACCACCACACGCTCAACAACCACGAAATGCAGAGTGGATACAACGTTCGCAGTCATTCCGGACACCGACTTGACCTTCGCATCCCAAGTCGACGATTTGGCAGTGGTAACTACGACTGCTCAACTGATCTCATACCGAGCTGACCAATCCGGCCGGTTGATTCGTCAACTCGATGGCTGGATTGTCCCCAGTGTTACCTAGCAATCGTTGATGGCCTCTAAAATCCATCCGTTTTCGCTTCCATACTGTTATCATTTTGAACGCTCAGCCACCCTTATTACCCTTCAACTTGCAGAGTTCTCGACTCTTAATTATATTTCTTATGTGCTTAACCCAACTTTTTCGACCGTTCTTACCTTCAGCAACGATCACGAAACGTTTAATCGATGACGGTGTTACACTTTGGTATGCGGCAATACTTGGTAGGTGGTTTATTAGGTATTTGTTACACTTTATTTGTTAATCTAAAATCGAGCATTTTTGCGAGAATGCAATTGCTACATGAATTATAGATTTTGAATTTTAATTCTATACACGCCACCCTAAGACACCTTTGCTACCTAAATATTTACATTTCCATGCAAAACACTTCATTCTTCTATGTAGGTAGTTGCAGTTATCGTGTTTTGGGTTTTCTGCAGTTAGTTTAGTTAATTAGTTCTAGGTTTAGTTAGGTTGAATTAGTCTAATTAGGCTGCTTTAATTAGGTTTAAAATATTTATTTTTTTGTATATAAACTGTTTATTGCACATAAAATATATATTTATTTATTTTTAATTTTTATTTAATTAGTTTTATTAGACTGCTTTTATAATTAGGTAGAGAATATGTAGGTTTGTTCATTTATTTATATTTATTTATTTATATTATTTATTTAATTAGTTAAATTAGATTGCTTTTATAATTAAGTTCAGAATATGTAAGTTTGTTCATTTATTTATTTATTTTATTTTTGTATTAATTTATTTGAATAAATTGAATTGCGCTGTATGTAGTTGGTCTTTTTCAGACATGCATTATCCCCACATTCGCTTACACATTAAACGTAGTAACATTACACGTAGTAGGACCGTAGTGGGAGGTAACGCCGCTCGCGTCCGTGGGTTTACCATTGAGCGCGGACACATCACCACCGTGCGACGCCGCTACCATGAAACGACACGACGGCCTGCCGTTCCACGTTACCGTGTAGACAGCTACGGTGCACCGCGCCGGCTCACGGCACACTGCTCGGCAGTTTACGTTGCGCTGTTGCTAAGTTCATGCGTATAAGTCAAAAAAAAGGTTGACTTTGGCATTATCACAATTTGATAAAGACGTGTTTTTATTTTCAATCCTTTACTGTTTTATTAGGCTACATCTGCAAAAGTAAACCTTAAAATATGACTTACTTCTTTTAATCGATTCACTCTACAAACATCTATTTTTAAATTTTAAATTTGTTAACAGGCAGTGGGTAACAGTATGCTTAGAGTAGGTTTTCGGTCACAAAATACGTCTCGAACGCATTTGCGTTAAAATGTCAAATACTATGATAACAGTTTGTTGCCGTTTCAATCCTCAATTGGCGCTGTTAATTTTTCCATAGTAATTGAGACGATTACGTGAATGCGTTCGAGACGTTTTTATATGCGAAAACTTACACTAGAAGCTCAGCTCCACTAAAACAGCGAAAGTTACCCGTTTTTTGCACTAACACGTACGAACTTAGCGTAACTTAGCATTATCAATTACAGAGCGGGTGCGCCGCAAGCCAGCGTGGGGCGGCGCTAATCCGGGTTGATGTGTCCACGCTCATTTGCCCTACACGTGCCTCCTGGGTGGTGCTAAATGAGCGGTATCTATTGCTAAACTTTCCAGTAATGTGTTTTTATTGTGTCGCACAGATGACTTGGAGCGAAACTGGAAATTACCAAAGAAAGGAAGATGCGGCACACTTTCAACCATTGACGACTGTTACACCAACTCGACGCAATAAATGTGATGTCCAACGATACAACACTGCATGTATTCATTACAAAGGTATTTATTCTTGACAAATTGTTGTTTACATTTTATCCTCTTTTTATGATATCTAATTGATCAGCTAGGTAATTAATTAAATAATGTAATTAAAAAAAAAAAAAAATTCCTTTTAAGAATTCATTTAAAAAATAACATAATTTAATTAATAAAATAGATCCAGGACTTTAGCATTCAAATATTGATACATTCGGTAGTAATGTTGCATAATGTAGTATAATTTATGGTCAACACGTAACCTCACCCGTGGGCTAAGAACGTGGGCTGTTTCGAGAGCCATGAGGAATAAACCTCTATAAGAAATCCAACGGTCACTGCGGGATAGAGCGGGGCATACCCGATCCTGTATCACACAGTGCCGCATAGAAGAACCCCATCCCGGGGTGGCCTGCGGACGTTGCGGTAGTCTCCTTGTGCACCCGTAACGTCCTCATTCAGGCAAATGGGGGAAATTGTGTGGTTTTTAGTGGGTATGCCCAGTGTGCATTTTCCGTGCCTGAGAAACCCACATACGCTCCGGAGCCCCGACCGACCCACTTAGGGTGCGTTTTCCACACCAAAAAAAAAAGAGTTGAAACGAACTGTCTAAATTAAAAAAAGGCTAGGTTACAGTTTCTGTTTTTTATCAAGTAAACTTAATAAACTGTATTTTTTGTTTAAGGTCTTCGATGGAATCATACTTGGACACATCAATTGGCTGTGGAAATTAAAAGGCAACAAAGGAACATCGCGTTCGGGATAAGGCCAACACTGTCACATTAACCATCAATGAGAAGGAAGAAGAGATTCGTCCAGCATCCATGCCTTAAGTGAGGGTTGTGCTGGCCTCATGTTTGTATTCGAAAAAGAGGACAGCTATGGGCTGCGAGTAGGCCAAAACTATGTCTGTTAAAACTGAAATAAAAGTTTTTTATTATTTATTCACTTTTTATTATTTCTACCCTATTTTTATTAATCAATTCAATCTCTAAACTATCTAAAATACAACTTTTTTTATACGATAAGGAAGGTAAACGAGCAAGTGAGTCACCTAATGGCAAATGATCACCACTGCCCATAGATAACCGCGACCCCAGAGGAATTGCAGTTGCGTTGCCTATCTAGAGGGCTAAGATGTAATGCCTCTTGTGCCAGTAATTTTCTCGGCTGTCTTACTCTCCACACCGTAACACAACAGTGCAAGCGCTGCTGCTTAGCGGTAGGATTAGTGAGTAAAATGGTGGTAGCGAGGACGGGCGTTGCACAAGGTTCTACCACCCGTAACACATTTCAAAACCTAATCTTATAAATTAAAGGCAGATTTCTCTTTATTACCCTCTGCTCTGTTTGAAAGGAATCGGTTTAATACTATCAAATATGCTAATACCTACCCTATTCATAATATTTCGACACAATGGGAGCGGATCAGAAAACATAAAGTTTAAAATGTATAATGGGTTAAAATACATAATGGTTCAAAATATATAACGCAATTTTCTGTAAAACTATTAGCTAAATGAACTTTTTTGATATCGTAATCTATAGATTGGTTTAGGTTAGGTTAGGTTTGTTTTATAACAATCCGGTTAATTTGTAACTTTCTATATAATATTAACCATTATACATTTTAAACTTTATGTATTTTAATACGTACCCCGACTCCATCTTTAATTGTCTTTGTTCCAAATTTACCAGAATCTCAAATAGACATATTTTCAATACAATTAAATGTTTTAATGACGTTTATACATTAGTTACATCCATTATCTAAATTGCATAGTTATTAAAAAGTACATAACTCATTAAAATACTGAATTAAATTCAGGCTGAAGGTGAAAATTCATTAGTTTTATAATTACCAAAATTTAAAACATTGGTTACTAAAATGCTTTACCTTTTACCGAAAATAAATTTGAAATAAATTTGAGTTTAAGACATTTTTGGACGTAGTTGAATTGAAAATTAATAAAAACACAATCAAGTCAATCAGAATTATTTCCTTATCAAGAGTCAGGTATTTTAAGAAGTAGGTGTAAACAAATTTTAGACATTCTGAAACTAATCTGTTTCGACTTTGGGACATACTGGGAACATAGTGTCATGTGCAACACACGAGCTGTCTGATATTTGGCTATAGTCGCTGCACGCTGTGCTGTGGTTTCATTTTTAGCTCCAATCAGTAGCAATAATCTGCTCTTCGAACGGAACAAGTAAAATTAGTAACAAACAAACGCATATAATAATAAAGTAAAAAGGTTAGAAATATTTGAAATAAAAAACAGGGCGGTAGGGTGCGACTCTATACAACATCTTAGTTAGTACCAAAAAAATGCAAAACTGACCTGACCGTGGAAACTGATCTGGCACATGGGCCAGCTCTCCGCAACGACTTGCCTTATCGAGTTTTCCCGGAACAAAAGTTGCTCAGAACAGCCAGCCAATGGGTAAACCGGTATTTATTTTTTCAAAGTATATAGTAAAAAAAAAAAGTTTGGATTATTTAAACTAAACAGGAACGCACGGGACCTCCGCGGGGCCCTCGGGGCCCGCGGCCCCCACGCGAAATACTAGTTATAATATATATAGCTGAATACCCACTGACTGACTGACTCACTGACATGCTGTTTTGAAGAACCCATAAGAGGTGTGGCTAAACTCTATACACTATCGTATCAGAAATGACCTCACGACCACCAGAAAAATACGAAATCGACCTGAACGTGGAAACTGACCTGACACATGGGGCGGTTCTCTGCGACGGCTCGACCTGTCGAGTTTGCCCGGAACTAAAGTCGCTCAGAACAGCTGGCCAATGGGTGAGCCGGTTCAAGATTTTTCAAAATGGCGAAAACAAGATGGCCGCCATACAAAATTGAAACGCGAATATCTCAGAGGCCAGTCGCGATAGATGGGTGGTGCTCGACCAAATGTCATTCAGAGTTGAGGGGGAAATCTGACTAAGCAATTTTTTTTCCAAGATGGCGGATTCAAAATGGCGGCCAATTTTTTTTTTACTCCGATCCGATTGAAATTTTGCATCCGGGGCTCTTTGAGGCCACAGATTCAAATGGCATACTTTATTTTTCGGTTCCGCCATTTTCCAAGATGGCTGCCATACAAAGTAATTTCTGTATCTTTGACCTGTTGTTTTGAAGAGCCCATAAGAGGTGGGGTTCGAATCTATACACCGTCGCTTTAGAAATTTTATGCTAAGTACCAAAAAATGAAAAATTGACCTGAATGTGGAAACTGACCTGACACATGGGCCAGCTCTCCGCAACGACTTGCCCTATCGAGTTTGCCCGGAACAAAAGTCACTCAGAACAGCCAGCCAATAGGTGAACCAGTATTTTTTTTTCAAAATTGCAAAAACAATATGGCCGCCATACAAAATTGAAACGCAAATATCTCAGAGGCCAGTCGCAACAGGTGGGTGGTGCTCAAACAAATATCGTTCAAAGTGAGCGGAGTAATTTAATGAACTAATTTTTTTTTCCAAAATGGCGGATTCAAAATGGCGGCCAAAGTTTCTTTTACTCCGATCCGATTGAAATTTTGCATCCGGGGCTCTTCGAGACCACAAATTCAAACGCCACACTTAATTTTTCGATTCCGCCATTTTCAAAGATGGCCGCCATACAAAGTAATGTCAGACTCATCGGCTCACTTGTGTTGTAAAGCAGCTTTTAGGAATAGGGATCGACTTTATACACCATAGCATAAGAAATTTTATCACAAGTACCAAAAAATGAAAAACCGACCTGAACGTGGAGACTGACTTGACACATGGGGCAGCTCTCCGCGACGGGTCGACCTATCAAGTTTGCCCGAAACTAAAGTCGCTCAGAACAGCCAGCTTATGGGTGAACCGCTAATTTTTTTTTAAATTGCGAAAACAAGATGGCCGCCATACAAAATTGAAACGCCAATATCTCAGAGGCCAGTCGAGATAGATGGGTTGTACTCGACCAAGTGTCGTTCTAGGTGGGAGGAGTAATCTAATGAACCTAATTTTTTTCCAAGGTGGTGGATTAAAAATGGCGGCCAAAGAATAAAGTAAAAAATGTTAGAAATATTTGAAAAAAAAACAGGGTGGCAGGGTGACTCCGCGGGCCCCGCGGGGCCCGCGGCCCCCACGCGAAACGCTTTTCACAAGATGGCGGATTCGGAATTGCGGCTAAAGAATAAAGTAAAAAAAGGTCAGAAATATTTGAAAAATAGCAGGGTGGCAGGGTGACTCCGCGGGTCCCGCGGGGCCCGCGGCCTCCACGCGAAACGCTTTTCCCGAGATGGCGGATTCGAAATTGCGGCCAAAGAATAAAGTAAAAAAAAGGTCAAAAATATTTGAAAAATAACAGGGTGGCAGGGTGACTCCGCGGGTCCCGCGGGGCCCGCGGCCCCACGCGAAACGCTTTTCACAAGATGGCGGATTCGGAATTGCGGCCAAAGAATAAAGTAAAAAAAGGTCAGAAATATTTGAAAAATAACAGGGTGGCAGGGTGACTCCGCGGGTCCCGCGGGGCCCGCGGCCCCCACGCGAAACGCTTTTCACAAGATGGCGGATTCGAAATTGCGGCCTAAGAATAAAATAAAAAAGGTTAGGATTATTAAAACAAAACAGGGTGGCACGGGACCCTCCGCGGGCCCCTTGGGGCCCGCGGCCCCCACGCGAAATACTAGTTTCAAGATATATGCCCTAAAATATTACCTACTGAATAATTATCGATTATGTCTTCATATTATAGATATCAATTTTATGACTTTTGGTATGTATGATAATTCAAATTATAGACTAGACTGTTAGAATTAATAAGCATTATACTCGCATTTTGTCCTTCGAGATTAGCATAAGACATATGTAGTGGCACGTACTGTGACGCCATTATCGCACTTTATTTGAGGGTAAGTTAGTTTTTTTTTTTTTTTTTTTAAGGTAGTTTATGTTAGCTCTTAGTGGTAGTTGAGCCCTGCCACCATTCACGTTTCAGTGCTCCGCCGATTCGCACTTCAAATATAATATACTTTCAACATGCCGAAAAGGAAACACCGTGACAACGATGAATACGACAACATCGCTCAAAAAATTAAAAAATTAACGAAAGAACTTAGACAGGCGCGCCCCAGGCGGCGCCTGCGCATTCTTAGTTCTAATTCGTCATCGACATCTCCGTCTCGGGATTCTATAGCTTCGCTGATAACACAAGAAGGTATGTACCTACAAAATTATGTATCGGTGAAAATTGTTCCTTCAAAAATGCACAATATTAGTAGTGCGGGCCGCTATCAGGGTGGTCACGTTACTAATAGCATAATAAAATATGTAAAAATCAAGTGTTGCGGACTACTAACGACGCTGTCACTTCATGAAAAAGCAGTTTTAGTAATGCGGGCCACTACCAGGGTGGTCACTTTACTAAGCTTTTTTAACGATACCTATGTATCATGACGACGCTATTATAGTAATGCGGTCCACTAGTAGGGTGGTCACTTTACTATTAAGCGTAAGATAATTATTTATTGCCTACGTTTTGTTAAACGTCGCTTTCACTTACGTGACATATAAAACGTATTTACGAGTATTACGTTTTTGCAGACGGCCAACCCGTAGAATCCCAACCGGAAAATCAAGATTACAGTCAAGAGCCGGAACCCAGGCCCTCTACTAGTACTGAAGTAATTGATGCAGGACCCTCATCTAGCACAGCAGAGAAGCAAGAAACTGCTGTCATAGAAACCACATCGGTGTCTGAACTGGATGAGGAAATTTTGACTATATTAGGAGATGACCCCGCCGCTGGTCTGCAAAAATATGGCAAAGACATCCAAGCAGCCTTAGCTGTTCGTCTTCAACATATTGCAACAATGGGACTTACTAAAGAACAACGTAAAGAGCTTCAAGATAAGCATTTAGTTCCCGCTAACTGTACGCTTATAAGCGGGCCAATGCTTAACCCGGAGATAAAAGCCGCGGTGTCAGAAACAGTCACAAAAAGGGACAAGGGTATCGAATTTAAGCAAAATCAGATTGCAAACGCCATCTCGTGTGTAGGAGAAGCAATTTCGCTCCTCATATCATCAGAAAATAAAAATCCGCCGTTGTTGAAACTATTAATGGATGCGGGTCGCCTCTTGTGCGACTGCCAATACACTGACACGACGACCAGGCGTCATTTCATACTTAGCAATCTTAAAAGAGACATGAAAGACCAACTTCAACTGACGAAAGTCGACAAGTACTTATTCGGCCAAGACTTAGCAGACACACTGAAGGCTGCTAAAGCCATTTGTAAATCTGGCGCCGAATTAAAATCTGTTCCAGCTAAACCACCTGTCAAGAAACCGACCACAAAACCCGTGACAAACCGGAGCTACTCGTCTCCGAATTTAAACTGGAGGGCTCCACCCCCGAACCGCAGGCAGCCGGGGCAGCAGTGGAGCCAGAGGACCAAGGAGCCTGCTTATCCGAAGGCGCCGCATGCCAGCTCATCGAGGACGTCATACTCAGCGCCGAATCGCGGCCGCCGCTAGACACGGTAAAATATGCTGGCAGACTTTCCTACTGTTATAAGGAGTGGTCACAAATAACTTGCGACCCTACCGTATTATCTTGGATTTTAGGGTATAAAATTCCGTTTGCTCGAAAAGTCGATCAAACTACCCTACCTAAAAATCGTTCATATTCGAATACTGAATTAAACCAATATAATGAATGCATTAATGATCTATTGAAAAGCGGTGCCATTTCGAAATGCGATCCGTGTCAAGGTCAATTTTTGTCGAACATATTTTTAATTCCAAAACCGAACGGCAAAAATAGACTCATACTTAACTTAAAAAACCTCAATAAATTTATCGATACAGATCATTTTAAATTAGAAGACTTACGCACGGCCATAAAACTGATTTCTAGAAATTGTTTTATGACTAGTGTGGATTTAAAGGATGCTTATTTTTTAGTAAATATACACAACGAGTCAAAGAAATTCCTTCGCTTCGAATGGAATAACAACCTTTACGAGTTCAATGTTTTGCCGTTCGGACTTAGCACTGCACCATTCGTATTCACAAAAATTATGAAAGTTGTCGGGAAATTGCTTAGAGCCAGTGGTCATATATCGACTATATATTTAGATGATATATTTTTGATATCCGACAGTTTTATTGAATGCGAACAAAACAGACTCGACACAGTAAGATTATTACAAGCATTAGGTTTCATTATTAACGTTGAAAAGAGTTATGGTTCTCCAAGTAATTCATGTAAATTCTTGGGTTACATTATCAACTCTAAAGATCTCCAAATTAGTCTACCTTCAGAAAAACGTGTTAAAATAAAAAATGAGATTCAAAAATTCAAAAAATTAAAGAGGTGTAAAATTAGAGAATTTTCACGATTGTTAGGCTTGCTTACATCTGCTTGTCCAGCAATAGAGTATGGCTGGCTATATACTAAAGAATTTGAACGCTGTAAATTCCTAAATCTCAGAGATACTGATAACTATGACCAGTATATGAACTTACCGCCTTCGTTATTACCGGAATTTGAATGGTGGTATGCTCATATCGACCGTTCTGTAAACAAAATTAAAAACGACGACTACTGTTTGGAGATCTTTACAGATGCTTCGACTACGGGGTATGGGGTCGCGTGCGGGCAGGATACAGCCTCTGGTCCGTGGAGTGAGGACGAGCAGCGGCAACACATTAATTACCTAGAGCTGTTAGCCGCATATTTAGGACTAAAAATTTTCACAAGGTCATTACGAAGCTGCCAGGTGCTTTTACGTATTGACAACACGACTGCTATATCCTATATTAATCGTATGGGAGGTGTACAATTCCCTCATCTGACACAAATTACCAAAAAGATATGGCAGTGGTGCGAAGAGCGTGATATATTTATTTACGCATCTTACATACGATCCGCTGATAATGTAGTAGCGGATGCCGAGTCTAGAAGGACACATCCAGACATCGAGTGGGAACTTGCGGACTGGGCATTTGAAATCATAAAAAATAAATTTGGCCCTCCAGAAATTGACATCTTTGCGAGTAGATTAAATGCTAAATGCTATAAATACATCTCTTGGCATCGAGATCCTGATGCTTACACAATAAATGCTTTCACAGTTTCGTGGGCAAAATTTTATTTTTATGCTTTCCCGCCTTTTACAGTCATTTTAAAATCATTACGAAAAATCATTAATGATAAGGCGAAAGGAATTATTGTTGTACCTTTGTGGCCTACACAGCCGTGGTATCCCTTGTTTAGACGTATGCTTATATCAGACCCCATCATACTGAATCCTACACATAGTGATCAGTTAATTTTCTCTAATTGCAGCAACCGCAGTATACACCGAAAAATTACCCTGGTTGCCGGGATATTATCTGGACATCGCTGTTGAGGCGAAATGTTCCGCCCGCTGCCAGGGAAATCATGATGGCTTCATTATCTAATAATTCAATCAAACAATATAATACGTGTTTGAAAAAATGGTTTCAGTTTTGCTGTAAAAATAAGATTGACATGTATGAAACTTCACTTAATAATATAATAGGATTCCTAACAGAACTTTTTCATGAGGGTGCACAATATGGCACACTAAACAGCTGCAGGTCCGCGCTGTCCTTGGTACTTGGCAGTCAGGTTACAGATAACGACAGTGTCAAACGATTTTTCAAAGGCGTGTCCCGATTACGACCACCTTTACCTAAGTATCAGGTTACTTGGAATACCTCACTAGTACTAAATGTGATTGAAACTTGGTTTCCAAATGAAACACTTTCTCTTGAAATTTTGAGTAAAAAATTGATAACTCTTTTAGCTCTCGTCACGGCACATCGCGTTCAAACATTTAGTAAAATAAACATAAAAAACATCGAAATATTTTCCGATAGCATTAACATAAAAATCCCAGATCAAATTAAAACCTCTCGTATCGGGTCACTGCAACCAATTTTGAAATTACCGTTTTACCGAAATAAGCCTGAAATCTGCCCTTGTAAAACATTATTGTCATACATAGAAATAACCAAACCCTTACGGAAAAACCAGAACTGTCTCTTTATTAGTTTTAAAAAGCCGCATAATGTAGTAACAGCACAAACCTTAAGTCGCTGGATAAAGAATACACTAAAAGAGTGTGGTATCGATGTTGAGATGTTCTCTGCCCATAGCACGAGACACGCAGCCACGTCTCAGACACACAAACTAGGCATTAGCTTAGATATGATACGTCAAACTGCCGGCTGGAGTGGGAGCTCGAATACCTTTGGTAGGTTTTATAATAGAGATTTCCCCGAAACCACAAACTCCGAATCATTCGCCATGACTATTTTGGACAATTCATTAAGCAATTATAACCAATGATTAGTTACTCTAATTAGTAGGCTTTCTAATATTGTCTGCCACGCATAATATAACTTTTGCTGATTGTTTTAAATTGTAATAAGAGATAAAAGTTTCTTATTGAATTATATATAAAAAATGTTAACTGTTATGATCATTATGATTCATTAATAAATATTGTTACCTGATCTATATTTGGACTTAATTATTTTCATTATGTTCCATTACATATATCTCTCAAAGTCTACATATGTCTTATGCTAATCTCGAAGGACAAAATGCGAGTATAATTGATGATTAAACGAACTTTCCTAAAGTGAAGTTCTATCACAATTATACGAAGCATTTTGTCCGAGAGATTAGCACCCCTCCCCCCTCTACCCTTATAATACAGGGGGTTAAATTGTGGACTCTGAACTTAATGATGGCAGGGCTCAACTACCACTAAGAGCTAACATAAACTACCTTAAAAAAAAAAAAAAAAAAACTAACTTACCCTCAAATAAAGTGCGATAATGGCGTCACAGTACGTGCCACTACATATGTCTTATGCTAATCTCTCGGACAAAATGCTTCGTATAATTGTGATAGAACTTCACTTTAGGAAAGTTCGTTTAATCATCAATTATACTTCAACATTTTTATGACAATCAATACTTTATGTTCAAGAATAATTTGGATATCAATTTCAGACTTTCGAAATTCGAACCAAAAAATTGTGGGACAAAATCGAACCCATTTTTAGTCACATATTGACTGTGATCTTTAACCTGTAGCAGCCGGTTTGATAAAAAATTATAAAAAACGGCGATTTTTGTGCGTATTTGAATCGAATTTTCAATCAAAGATAATTTGAATTCTTATTCGGGTGACATCACAGAACTTTTTAACACGTTAATCACAGGGCTAGCGCAGCGTTTTATTGGAAATGTAGGGCGACGTCTGAATTACCGATAACTTACACAAAGTTGATGAAATTAATTTGTGTTTGTGATTTAAGTATTTTTGCCTCATGAAGGTTGTCTTACAGCAAAAACTTAAATCTAGTTTTACTTTTAAGCTTAATTACTTTTGTAGTGCCAAAATGAATGATACTGTCAAACTTGTACCAGGTTCAATGACTTCAACCAAGGGGTGCAAGATAACCTCCTCCACTCCATAAACCAATAGAAAAGTTTAACGTTACCTTGAGAATTAAAAAAAACACGAAATTCAGTATTTTTATAGGGGCCATAACCAAATCTGTCCTACTAAACTTTATAGTTTGTTTCAATTATAGTATAAAACATAACAAAACACGATTAAGCTTTTACGAATGTTTGCTCTCGAGTGTTGGATGTTTAATATGTAGGTATTTATCTCTTGCCTAGTAACTAGTCATGCCTCAATTGCAGATAGCTTTATTGCAGAATATAATCAACATCCGTTCTTCAATCTAATTCTAGGCGAACGAAGTCGCGAGCAGAAGCTAGTTTAAAATAAATTTAATCTGGGCCGTGAAATGCAAATTGGAATCACCTTTAATTTTGTTTCGTGATTGCAGCCGTCGGGCTTCGTAATGTTCTACATCAATTACATAGATTACGGCCATACATACTCGTGCCTAACTTAATAAGGCACATGGTTAAAAAAGACAAAACAAATGTTTTATCAACTTTATTCTTGTCTCTGTGAGCCTAGACAAGTGATTTTCTACTAAACAGAACAAGAGTATTTAGGAGCGTTTACCGAAAAAAACGTCCACATGACCACTTTTTCCAGAATGTAACTATTTTGGGTTTTTCTTACTCAGAATCGTTTGCCCTATCGAACCAATATACAAGACAAAGGGCGTCCCAAAATTTCCATTCCAGTTCGTCACTTTTTTCATATAGTTAGGGTACGTATGGAACGTGACGAACAGGAAAAAATCCATAGTAAAATCTGGGACACATTTTTTCTTGCATGAGAATCGATAAGGTAATCGATTCTGAGTAAGAAAAACCCAAAATATTTAAGTTCTGGAAAAATATACATGTGTAATTTTTTGGGAAACGCTCTTAGAACGTGATACGGAATAGGAATTGACTTGAAACGAAATGTCACGAGATCGCGCACAACTAATTTGACTATGGTAAGAACAGTATAACTCGAGCCCCGTGACAGCTGCCAAGACCATGCAATTTCGTGGTTTTTGGTTACAACATATAATAGAGTAATGTTACATAATATACTATTTTATACGGGAAGTAGACTCAAAAGAGCGCCTTCTCATCGGCATTGTCA
This sequence comes from Pandemis corylana, assembly GCA_949127965.1. Lineage (NCBI taxonomy): Eukaryota > Metazoa > Arthropoda > Insecta > Lepidoptera > Tortricidae > Pandemis > Pandemis corylana. The sequence goes on along the minus strand of OX421851.1, from coordinate 12,186,081 downwards.
CCCTCAAATCAGCCTGCACAGAGTATTATAATAGTGCCATCTATTATTTGTGCATGTTACTAGAATACACACACTCTCGCTAACATACACAAAACGTACACGCTGGGCATGGTTAGTGTTAAAGTAAGAACTTTTTGTTACACGATGAAAAGTTTACAGGAACTAAAGTGATATGATAACGTTGAAAAGGACAAAAAAAAATAACCGTTTTGGCGTTTGTAGAAATTGAAATGCTAAAAGCATTTGCCACTTTATTACGATTAAAAGTACGATTTGCTTATCTTAACTCAACATGAAAACTATAAATCGTATCGTAATCAATTAAGAATTGAAATCGGTTTGGTCGAGTTTATTTGTTCAATGGTGACATTACTTAGGAGCTGTAAACCAAACAGTGTTGTTTATTTTCACTTGAAATGTCAAGCGCAGATATAAAGCGGTATCGGTACTTTATTGTCGTTGCCACAAGAACTATTAAGAGAGATTTACTAGTGCATGACCTTGAGGTAGACTATTTGTTTACTCAAAGCCTTGCTGTGGGCTGTGGGGGTCCTACAGGCATTGCCAGTGCCAATGCCAATCGATTTGTTTATTCACGCAGGGCCCATACGCAGTGGGGTGAACAATTAAAATATAGTCCTTGCACGCCTTACAACAACTGTCAGTGGCAATGCAAGCTAGGTCCTGCAAGCGGTGCTTTAGTAGAGCGCTTTAAAGATAGCCACCGTCATTATTTCATTATAATCATGGAAGGCTGTAATTACTAACATATTAGACCTGGCTCATACTTATAGGTATTGTCTGTGAAGCGTACGATGTGTGGACTGTATGATAATAAATAAGTTTTGGACGAGGGAAATTAGGAAAACAAATCTAAAACACAAACTGAACAGCTCTTGCTTTTACTGATACGTAACAATTAAAAAATATGACAATAAGACTTCAATAAACAAAATGATTACAAAAGATATAAAAAAGTTGATACTTTTTTATATCTTAGTATATATAGTTTTGATAAACTAAGGAGTTCGCGATAGTCTGATTTTTGTGCTCTAGGTCCAAAATTGTCTGGACTTTTAATATTTAAAATACTCTGACGAGCAAAAATAAAGGGTCACTTTTCATACAATGTTCTAAGAGAAGTACAATCCTGCATCCATTGCCCACGCGCGACTGCACTACAAGCAGCTCTCAAAACGATTTTTAAAACTGTTTTGTATACACACACACACAGTCAAGTGGCTGATATTAAGTATATCCCAAATATAAATGATCTTATGTCACTGTCGTGGTATACATAAAGATAATTGACTTAGTTGAACCTCATCAAAGTTTGATAGTCTTGCATTGTATCGTTAACAAATTAAAGCCACTATTTACCTGCTAATTCCAAACGAAATCGTTTTTATTAGTAGCAGCTTAATTTCAGTTGACGTACAAATCATAAACGAGGATTTGTAGCTTGAAGTTTATCGATTTAATGGCAGATAACATGCAGTGGTAACGACAAAATGCCAAGAAAACAAAACATTGTCTGAAATCTAAATGTATCCCTGATTGGAATTCATTTAATTTACCTCGAGATATAACTTGTAATAGACAAAATATCGACCTCTTTATCTGTGTAGACTTTGTTACATTTCCATGAGGATCAACTTTGTATACGGTTAATAATATTCGTATTACGTTGCATAATAATATTCTATTTATTATCCAGGTACACAAGTGGGTAAACCAACAAAAGCGTATACCTTCGTTCGCGAGCCCACGGCTAAGTTTTGCCCGAACCTCAGCGACTTCCAATTCAGGCAACCATAAACCATACCAAAACAGCCGCAAAGTTTTTAAACGCTTTCTTACTTTGATTAATGTCCACCGGGTCAGTTTCAATTAATTGCCTTTATTGAACATTACCTAAGAAAAACTGCCCCACAAAAAAAAAATTAAACAAAACTTAAACTAAATTCCATGCTGGTCTGGGAGCAAAGAAAAAACATAGAATGTACCCATCGAGGAAATGGGCGATTATAATAGGAATCATGTTATTGGCGATGAGGCTAGCAACCCATCACTATTTTGGTGCCATTTTCCACCTATACGCCCACAATCTTGCTAAATGTGGCCTGTAGGTACCTGTTATCTTAGGCTCTGTCTACCCCGTAAGGGATGAAGACGTGATTTGTGTGTGTGTATGTAAACTAAAATGTTGGTGTAATTGAACGTCAGACTCTTAACCTTTTAATAAATAAGCACCTGCATTATGTAACAAGATACGCAATGAACAATGAAACCACTCGGTTTGCTAATTTTAATTCGATTGTTTTAACCAGTCTTGAACTCCAAGGGACAAGAAGGCTTGAGTTGTTTATTGAAGACTCGTAATTCGTTCTTTTTTCTATTTGTATTTTGGGTTTGCAAGGTTTGTACAAAATTCTAATGAAACTTTAACTTTTTAATCGACTTTGAAAACTCTGTCGTGGATGTAGAATGTGCGAAAGAAGTTTGGAGCTTTTTGTTCCTTGTTGAAGTTTTATATTCTTGTTTCAACTTTATGAATATAAATAACTATCAGATAAAAGCATGGCAACTAAATAATGTCTACTTGAAAAAAGAAATATAGATTTCTAAATGTCAGTGAAAATTAGAACACAGAAAAATCCGAAAAGTAAAGCTATGGCCGGGAATCGAACCCGGATCCTCGTCATTCCGTGACGCGTGCCCCTACACCACCCATAGCAGGTGGGTAGTCTCCGAATTTTTCTACCCGTTACTAGATGTCACGTGACCTTTTGTTACTATGCGAATTTTTGTCGCTAAGCGTCATCTTGATAGTAGAAATATAGATGTTAGACGAGAAATTTTGACGATCTAAATTGAACCAAATGAAAGATTTATTTTGGCACAACTAAATAAGATTAAGTACATGAATATAAAATTATTAATTAATTCCCTTGAGCCACTGACTGACCGAATTTCTTGAAACGTGACTACAATCTAATTTGTTTCAGCAATATTTTACCAACAACTAAAGATTTTCGTCTCGGGGTCTCAAATTCGGCACAAACGTGTTTTCTCTTCATCGCGATAGCTTTATATCTATTGATATTATTGGAAGCTCTAGACGTCTAGAATTTTAAGCAGATTAAAGTACGGTTGTTATGTCAGGGTGCTTACTGTGGCTATTCTCTGCAAATAGGTTGTGCGGTTAATGGTATTGCTGAAATGATTATGTAGAACACTTGCAAGTATATTAGGTTTGCATGTGTATTTTTTAGACACCTACTTATCTACAATATTCTAGACCAAGAATCTGGATGGGGTGATTTCTCGGCTTTTTCACTCAAAGCTCCCGTGAACAATTAGAAGAAAAAACCGTATGCTTAATAATTATATAGGAAGATTCATCGTTTTATTACCTACATCTAATTGGGATAAAAATTTGTAACGTAATTTTATATACCTTGAATTCCGAATACTAACGAAAATCACTCGGAACCGACGGCTAAACATACAAAATAGCTGGTATTCTTGATTTGGCATGTAGTAGACGTAATTAGACGGTAAACTCCAAGGAAACAGACGTGGTTGTACGTAACAGGAAACACATAATATATTCATAATAAGTATATTAATTCAACGTATATAAAAGGAAGCCCCGGCGTGTTCCGATGAACGTTCGTTCATATGTCGAGAAGTAGATACCGCAAAAGATACCCGAAAGGTATCTGTAATGTAACATAATCCTTCTTTCCAGGCGATATTATTAAACAAATTTATTATTCTTATAAGAGATTTTACCCGCGGTCGTATCCCGTATTGGAAACCTATTAGTGTAAGGAAACTTTTTGTCTATGCAATATAAAGTAACCTAAAAGCCTCACTATGAGATTATTGCTAAATAAATATGGATTTCACATATACTCTACGGCGTATAAACCGTGACGTTCGATAATCTCCCGATTTTATGAGGCATCATTCCTTGTCACAAGTAGACTGAAATGATTTTGATTTTTTTGACTATTCAATGCTTTATTCTTTTTTATTCTACAGAAATTTGTTTATGGACAAAGAGCTTAAAACATTTCAATAAAATTCATTGATAACTATTTAACTGTATCAGACAGTTTGTTTAGGGCAAAGTAACAGGTTACAATGATAAAAAACTAATATACAAATGCATACTTAACTACTCAAATCAAATTATTTGTTGTTAGGAATGTGAAATTAAGTATATTTCTAAAGTACAGTTAGAAGCAGTGAAAAGTTTTTTTATTAGTTGGTACATAAATTGTTATGATGAAATAAATACGGATAACGAAATCAATGTTCTTATAATAGTTTCTGTTATTTCAATCAACAGTCCATGGGATGAAATGAAATAATTCATCTGCTCGTTTTTGTACGCGATAACACATAACATGTTAAATAAACTTTGGCCTCCTCGTATTCGTTGGTTTAATTAAGGATTTAAATTCATTTGGGATGTAGGTAATAAAGTTAAACATAACTCCACAAACTGTACGGCACAAAGGTAACTTACCTTTGATAAAAAATGTAACCGCCACCCAAACCAACCATCGGGCGGCCGGCGAAAAACCTAAATCAAACACTTGGCATACTTGAGAACTCATTTTTTTAACTTGGCACTTAACACTTTAAAAAAAACTTTATTTCACCAACTTGTTCGCCATCGTTACGTTTTACTGCTATTGAATAATACAACAGAGGTGCAAGAAATGTTGTTTATAATCCGTACAGATTTTTACTGTGACGATTTGAGTTGTAAAAATGTTTATAACGTTCGTAAAATGCGTTTAACGGCATGGAAGTTGCGTGTGCGGGCGGGCGGCGAGCGCGGCGGTCGTAGCACTGATGTCGGCCGCGCGCTACGCCAACAGCCTACGACTAGCTACGCGGCTACGAAGTGCTACGGCAGATGTACAGGATGCTGAGATTGACGGTATTGTTAAACTGTAAACATGTGACGACAGTCATTTTATTCGTTCGGAATCGTAAATCGCTTCGTATTGGGACTTCTGAATGGCTTGTTTCGTCTTTGATCAATTTTAGCCTTTTCTTAAATACGTTGTCGCTGTCAGTTTCTTGTGGAGTCTTTTTAAAATCATTTTTGTAAATTAAAAATAATGTCCTTTTGATTTTCAGACACAATAGTTTTATATATTACATTTCGTAATATGCGGACCCCAATCAGTACTTTCTTTGCTACTTTAAATCATTTTCGAGTTCCGTACCCATACAGTATCAATAAGATCCTATTATTAAGGTCCCGCTGTCTGCCCATCCGTCCCAGGGCTGTATCTCTTAAACTATAATTGGCAGACAGATGAATTTTTTACAGTGTAATACTATGCTATGGGATAAGTTTGCCTTTGTGCATTTGTGTTGTCCTGTATTCATTATAGAATAGGATGATCCTCTTTCCGTGGGTGTCGTAAAAGGCGTCTATGGGACGTTATGAGAAAGTGGGCAGTAGCGCTTATTACTGCCAACCACGAACTACGGACTCCAGCACTGCGGTGTGAAAGGCAAAGGGAACCACCACACTGTTTATAAGAAAGTTATGTTAAACGTTCAGAGCCTTAACAACGACCTCGTATATCAAGAGTATAGCGACTTAAAAGAAGTATTAGGCCTACTATGGTCACTTTATCAACAAACAATAAAATCTCTAATAGTTCCCGTTAAAGAACCGTGGTTTTCTTTCAATTAATTGGCTCTGAAATCTGTCAATTTCCGCTATCTACTTGCACATAAGTGTAATACGCCAAAATATAAAAAAAAACTTCGCAATTGTACCCTCATTAAACATAATTTTTCATCGACTAATATAATGTAGGCGTTTAACCTTATGTCAACTAATATAACGCGCCGGCCCAATTATCTCATGCATTTTATGCACAAAAAAGATTTACGAGTACATTCGTTTCGTACTTATTGTAGCGTTTCTTTACACCTTACATACCTATTTAGGTACCATAAATATCACACATTCTCTTTCTCCTAATAAACATTACATAAAAGTGTAATTAGGAAAAAAACACAAAACAGACTCTACGAAATCTCAGAAAAGAAAGAAAGAAATAAGACATTTATTCATTTTTGCAAGACATATCATATTATAACCAAAAAAAGCTCATTTCGACAACCCTACACTAAATCCAATAGAAAAATACCAACCGTAAATTCCAAGTCGTACATATAAATCTTAAATCGGCGCAGACACGTCAATTAGGGTTGTCGCTGGAGCAAACTCACCGTTTGGCCAGCTGCTCGAGAGGGGTAATTGTGGGCAACCAGCGCGATGAGACGCTGCTTCGATTGCAGCACCCTGTACATGCTTGGAGTTAAATTGCAGCGAAGTCATTTAGGTTCAACTGGTTTGAGTCAGTTTAGGGGTGTCACCGTTTCAAATTATGGCACAAAAAATAAAAATATCAGCTCCAGTTACAAGTGAGTTCCTTACATAACCATTGGAAGACATTGGACACGAATTTTTCCTGTAACTAATAACATTAATATAACAATTATAAGGGCCTGTTTTTCCACTCTCTGTGTTAAGCTCCTGATATCGTAAGTGACAGATATCTATGGCGCATCTCTGTTTATTGTATGTTTGTAATGTTAGGGATAAGTTCGCCTTTGTGCATTTGTGTTGTCCTGTTTTCATGATTTTCATGTGTTTTATATGCAGTAAAGATTTATACATACCTAAATTACTACGAAACAAACAGAAACGGCATCATGAATATCTGATACTTAAAGTATCAAGAATTTAATAGAGAGCAATTAAACAGGGCCCTAGTATAGTTATAGTAAAAAAAAAGTATTCGTTACATCTAATTGACTTTTTTAATTCAGCAGTATGTATGTTACTTTAAAGGCTAATTTTTTAGTATGAAAGTTTGATATGTAGGGTTTTTGGTCTCATTTCAAGATAAACGCGTACCTACTGTCGAGTTTTTCAAACGCCGAGCGCTGCTCGGTCACCCAGGTATTTGAATGTTAAACTGGCAAGTCGAAACTTTTAACAAGATAGATATCTCAAAGTAGGTATAGAGTTTTACTCTAATGGAAATACGCCCGAAAATACCCGGCTATATTTGTCGTTAGACGCGTCCCTTTCCGTGTAATATAGAAAGAAAAGGGCGCACTGTGCGACGATCATGATAGTAGCAAGCATGTCATAATACGTTCAAGTAACTAATGCTTAAGTTTCTTCAATATCAATAGTTGGCGTCAAAAGTAGTTGCTCACTTTTGTACCTTGTCACTAAAACTCAGCACAGATCGTGCCATTCAAGATTGACTAATGTTTTAATTATGGTAAAGTACACATCACAATATTGCCGAGTAGGTATACTCAATGAAAGTATATTCGCTCAAATATATATATTTGGAACTCTCTTGTTTTAATAAGCTAGCATAAGTACCTTTCTGTTACGCGACCAAACTTAGAAACAGGTATTAGTTTTCAATTCACCTATAATTTCTCGGAAACAAACTTTATTAATTAACTTGATGTCGACAAAAGAGGTTGTAAAATATGCTATACCTACATATTATAGCTTTATTTTTACGCATAAATAATGATCAATGTTATTTCTCTACTAACTATGAACATAAGCTGTATTGTCGTATCTCTGTTTAGTCCAACGCATTTTAAAACCTACAAATATCGAGAAAAGATATTGCGAATTTTCATACATTTATTTTATATCACTAACTTAACTTTTTTATTTATCAAGCTTTCACGCCTTCGACGTTCAAACGAGTGACTGAATATATCTCCCATTATTCGCCGTAGGGACCTTGGCCACGGTATTGTTATGAAAACCGTCGGCCGGCCGTGTGCTATGTAGCGTGCAGAGCGACCGAGTGTGAAACCAATCAATTACCACAACCGACCCATTGCTCTTTTAAAACCACTATGCAGCAAACAGATTTCAGCAACGGAAAATCTGGGTATTGTTATACATTACATGTTTTTGAACGAGCGATGCAAAGCTTACAGCGCGTGCAGTAGAGTAAATCGACCTTTTCATGGTAGTTTCTGAGCTCTGAGTAGCAGCAGCAGCAGAATCGGCATCATCGGCAGAATCGGTTAGAGGGTTTCTGAAAAAAGATACTAAATTTGTAAAAGGACTTAAGCGCGAGCTCTAGTTCGAAGAGAATCACAAGTTAAAATGTTATAATCACCGACGAGGTGAGCTCAGAAACAAATAAACACAAAGTGAGGACAGTTGTCAAGATGCGTTACTACAGTCTACAAATATTGCACGAACGAACCGGTTTAATCTAAAGGGAAGTGTTCCTACGGCCTTCAGACAGCCGAACTCATTTATTGCGGTTAGGTACTTGTCGGCAGGGGTTAAAGTTCCCATATAAATTGAAATAAAAACGCGAACGCGTCCGAGACGTTTTTGCGTCACAAATTTTGGCTAGAGGATGTATGTGGCTATATGAATAACGAACATTGCACGCCATTCAATGTCAGATCTCTCTCAACTTATTCCATCACTGAGATAACTGGTGTTACCGAATTTGAGTTGGGTTGGAATCTAGAGCTTGTTCAATGAAGCTACTAAACCAGGATGTTTTGTTAAAATGTGCGTAATTTACTACCGTGACTAAGATCCACCCCGGGTGTTGGACATGACTCTCCAAAAACAAGACAAAAAACTAATGATATCAAAAACGCAAAAACATTCTTCTTCTTATTTTCCTTTTCACCTCGAGGCTGCATTCATGCACTGCCGAACATAGACTTCCTGCAAACGCTTTCGTAACGAATGATCGTATGTTTTCTACTTTGCCTAGTACCTATTGATAATCTTAACAAAGTCATCCAACCATCTCGTTAAGAGTCGATCTACTTACTCCATTTCCCATTCTATATATACTCTCTACTCGGGAAAACGCCAAACAAACATTTAGGGAGCGCTTCTACCGAGGAAGAGTGGAGTGATAGGAGCTGAGGAAAGTACGGCGAGATGTGGATTTCAACTAATGCGATTGATTGATTCTGTGTCCGCGTTCCATACCATCTGAATGGAAGCAAACCTAATTCATGTAGGTAAATAGCCTTCTGAGGGTCGAAGCTTTCATCATAGTGTGTTAATCTCTATCAGAAAATAATCATACAAAGCTTAAAACAAATGAAAAAGCTTTCGGTGAAGATCAAACGACGACGCCAAGTTATATATTTTTGTAAGAAAAACAGCTTCATTGGAAAGAAAAACTGTGACGTACCTACTCACAGTTTCTCAACATGGTTGGGTAAATGTTTGTTTTGCTTAGTGCAGTAGCACTCATCCTTTTTTTGGCTTTTGACCTCCATGTACACATAATAGTATAAGTGAAGACATGTAAAAATTACTTTAATGGTTATGGTTTAAAAAAAACAGATTGAGTTCAATTCAAATTATTCAAGCGGTGCTGTTACACATTCATTGGTCTATTTATTCTTATTGGATAAGTATTTATGAAAAACTGCAGTGATACTTTTTGTCCTAGAGCATAAATTATTCACATTCTTATACGTAGGCAGTATTAGCGTAGCGTGGAGGGGGGGGGGGGCATGGCCCTGTCGGCACATACAAGGGGGCGGAAAAAAACAATAGACTCAAACTATCAAACGAAGAAAATCGCATTAAACTAAGTTCAACTATCCGTACCTATCTACGTAATGAATGTTTTTTGAATGGTACCTATTAAGATCGGCACGAGCAGTGCAGTTGGCTATGATTGATGAAGTAATAAATTGGTTATCAACTTAACGACTTTGTCAAAGTAGGCACACAAAGCGTAAGAAATTAATCCAGCTTTGAAAATTGCACCTGCCCATGAGGTGCAAAGTATTTTAATTAATCCCGATAAGCGTGCAGGAGGAAAATTTTATTAATATTGTGAAAGCAATTAACTTTTGAAAACATGTTGTTTCAGTGGCTGGGGCTGCAAGCTCGCAGCTCCAGAAAGTTTTTAAAGAATCTGATATTAAAAAGAGAACTAATTTAATGACTACCAGAAAATACTACACCCTCAGCTACACCAAAATAAATGTAAACTAAATTCCTAAAAATTATTCCTGCCAAGAAAGAGAGAGAAAGTCTCAAAGTAGGTACCTATGTATTCATTGTGTTCGTCACATACCATGTACAAAAACTGTCCGCCAGCGAGTCTTCTGTATTTTTATTGCATTATTTTATTCAATCAATTAAATTTCCAATATACATAGTTTAATCTGTGCCGGCGTGGGAACTATAGCCCAAGCCCTCTCATTCTGAGACGAAGCCTGTGCCCAGCTGTGGGACGTAGACGAAGATGATGATGATCATGATGGTTTAATCTGGTTTTTTTTTGTGTTTATATTCAAAGCGATAATTTTATCTTATTCACCCCGAATGCTCACACAAAATATGAACTGGGTGCCGTGATCAGACTTATAATTCTGAATAGTCATTAGTCATCTTTTAAGAATATTTAGGAACGGCAATTACTTGGCAAACATAAAAGACTAATACTATGCTGACAAATTGCGCGAAACCGGGGTCAGCCATCAATTTGAGTAATTAACTACCCGGGCCTTTGTTGGTTACTGTGTCCAATTTTATGCGACGGCCTACGTTTTAAAAATATAAAATACACTGACAAACAAATAATGTACGGAAAGCGAGCGTTATTTTTGCTCGTCAGCATAATATGACGGTGTTTTCAGTCTAACTCGAGTTTAATCTGCATATACAAAACGCTAGCTTAACTTCGTTATAGGCATGTTAAAACTTGGACTATGAAAAAAAGTGCCACACGGGACCTTATTACTAGACATGTATTGTGTCGTCTGTTTTTCGGTACGTCAGCCCGTTGGTCTGTCACGGGACTATATCTTTTAAACTGCAAAAGGCAGACACTTGTAATTTCACACAGTGTGTTACTAGGTATTACACGTGCGTAACATTTTTTTCGATACGATAGTTCGTAAAAACCTATTATGTGCGAGTCTGCCTCGAAAATAGCCGCATTTTTGGATTGGTAGGTTGGTAGTATTTTTTGAGCCCTTTACGATTCAAGATGATAAAGTACGTCTAAATACGCTTCTTGACCTAACTGTACTGTATAAAAATGTGTGTACAACGAACTGAACCGTCCGTATCTATGGTATAATCTGGAAATTAAAACGTTTCCTAACATTTTTTCCGCCAAGAGTGAAGCAGAACGAGTCAGCAAACTCAGCAGTAATCTTTGAAACCACTCCAATTAGAACAATGGCGACGGCGGCTCAAGCCAAATCCGACCGAATTAAATACGAATTTGCCTTGTGCGGGTCACTAATCACTACTTCGCTAGTCACTTTCGCCATTGTGAAAGGATCCAAACAAGTTTCACTATCATTATTAAGAAATTAATGGTGCGCTGCGGTTTTGGCGAAGTTCTTACTAAATAAATCTGTTTGTATTGAACTTACAGGTCATAAACCTTTGCAAAGACTTCATTGACTACTACATTAATTTCATCGACCTTAGAATTTCTTCGGTATACAAAGCCAATTGTAGCCTTCTGAATTCTGACATTGCTTAACCTTTATAATATATTTGACCAAAAAATCCATAAATTACTATTTGAACAAGGTGATCAGTCGTTAAATTTTAGCTGTGCTTCACTAAACGTGATTTTTGAAGTCACGCCCGTGAAAATAACATTTCAAATGCGAATTTAGTAACAGAAATTTACTTCTAATATTTTTTTCTCTTGCAGGTATTAGAAACTTGTATTCTAGATGTAATTTTGTTGCAATACATAGATTCTTATCGTTTCGCATGGAATTTTCACTGGGTTGTATTCGAAAATAGGCTCCTGGTTCCGCTGTAATCTCAAAAAGGCTTTCCGCTTAATGACTCCAACCCTTAATGACTATTCGGACCGTTATCGTGTTGCAATAAATAATTAAAGTACAAAAGTTAAGCGATACTTGCAGTATCTGAACATAAAACTGTCAGTTTTTAAATACAAACTGTACCTACTTTGTTCCAACCTTGCAAACGCGATAATGTTCGAACTTTTGTGAATATAAACACGAATACTACGTTTTGTAAGTTCTTGGCAACATCGAGCTCTATAAAAATGTTTCCATTGTACGAGTTCTTATTGGACTTTAGCTGCGTTTACGTGATTGCTATGAATCAATCTAACATATTAATGAATATTCTTTTGATTGATGGATGATGAATGGACAAATCCCGTTGTGATCTTGTGGGGCACTTTACCTACAGCTGCAATCGCGAAACACGTGATAACTAACCACTTGATTTCTACGTTAACGACAAAGAATAAATCTCAAATTTGTTACAAAAGAAGCGAAACCGTCAACATTTGGGCTCCACTATGCATACAATTGTTTTTTGATTCTCTGAGAGAAATTTAATCTAATTCTGAAGTCTGAAGATCATTACACCTGTCACAAACCAGGCGTGTTATAAGTAACGATTAATTTTACGCTTTAAGTTAAGTCACATTGATTGAGTGACTCGGACAAGTCCATTAAGAAATGAAAGGGTTTAAGAGGCTGCCCGAACAGAAGTTTGCGCGGGGCCGGAGATGTAAAGAAATTCCTTCTATTTTTTACCCACGACGAAGCGAAGCGGAAGGACCGGGGCATGAATTTGGACTTATAGGTTGTGTTCTGTTGTGTACTGAGAAATTGCTCTGTCATCCTGAGGTTCAATGACCTTAACAAATTTTCTCACGTGAACTGACACCGCTATCTATGTTTACCGCTTAGATATAATCCCGTACTAGTCTTTAAATTACAGGGACAGGCTTAGGAATGCAACAATAATACTAACTTTGTAGAACCTGCAATAGAGAAATACATATTTTCTTTACTATAGACATGCATTCCTTCCATGCTGGTCTGGGAGCAATGAAAAACCATAGAATGCACCAGTTTCTTATCTTCCCGCGTAAATGGGAAAAGCCCATCGAGGGAATGTACGAAAGTGTTAGGAATCATGTTATAGGCGACTCTGCTAGCAACTCATCACTATTTTGATCCCCCTTTCCACCTACGCGCCCACAGTCATGCTAAACGTAGTATTTTGGTCTTGTTACCTTAGGCTCTGTCTACCCCGTCAGCGATAAAGACGTTATTTATGTATTAGATTTATGGTTGGATCGTGTTTTACCTGTGTCTTTGTGATCTAAAGTTACATAACAGACGTGATTTATATTAACATCATACTAACCCGATTTAATCTCGCAGATTGATTGCGTGTAGTTACAATTAGATACAATAGCTTTACCACAGGCGTACAATTTACGCGCTAACAATTTCGCATTAATTTTTAATTGAAGCCCTTTTGTTCTACAGTTTTGTATTACATGAATTACAACGTTAGTCGTAACAAATAGGTTTGCTGTGTGTCCAAAATAGAGTATATAACCGTTGATTGCCTGTCATAAAACAATTTTATCTAATATCAAATTAAGGAAGTCGTCGGAAAATTAGTCGAGTAATCTTACGCGAGCTTAATCTTACGCCATTCTTTTTTTTAAAGATTATGGCCTGGATACTAGTCCTTTAAGCCAGTACTTAATTTGGTTTCACTTCATTTTCACTTTAAGAGTTTGAACACTTCAAATTTTAATCATAGTACTTTTGATGTATTTTTATATAATGGAACGTAACTGTCAGTATTTTGAAGAATGTCAGTAAGGCGGCGGGGGACATCATTTTAAACACTTCACTTCTTACGCCATTCGGAAATTAGGTACCAAAGGACATCAAGCGATTTATTTAAACTTGGAAAAAAAAATGAAAAGCGATCTCTGTGCTCTGATTGGTCGGCCCAAAGTAAAGTAGGCTAGGAGACCAGAGTTAGCCGAGTAGATTATTGTTGATAGTTAAAGTTATGTCATTAGGTGCATGACTTAGTTTTTAAATAAAACTCAACAGGGGTCTTACTATGACGTCTTAATCCTATTCAATTCCATTTCAATTCCGATTATTTAGCTGTTATTTTTGACATTTAGTCTTCTAGTATGGATCTGGGGTGCGAGTCGGGTTACCTCCGCGTGTGGTCAAGAGCTGCGGTTCGTTTTTGGATCCGTCCGGGGGTAAGAGCAATGCTTGGTCCGGTGCACCCTAGACATCGGTTATTGATTTCCTGGCGGATTCTGAGGGATATCATTATCTGTTGGCTAAGAGCCCAACAGGGGGGAGGGGGTCTTTTGACCTTGTTCTACCATACCTACAACGTCGCCGACATTTTTGTCACAAGATTTTTGAATACTGTATTTATTACTTTGACATTGCCGAAATCATCGCATCGATTGATGGGGTCATATTAAAAAAGAAGAAGAAGTAGTATCTATGGATCTGACGGCGAGCGATCCAACTTTGGTTCGGAATTAAATCGCATTAGACGTCATGGTAAGGTCCCTGTAATGTGGAAACAAAAAAAAACAAACAAACAATGGCATATTAACTATAATTATTAAGTAGATATATTTAACCTATTCTTAGATGTATAAAAGAGGTCGCGTAGTACAGTTGACTGATTGCCTTTACCATAATCTTTGGACCTAACTTCTCATACCTATCGTTCTAAATCATAAAATATGTATGTGTAAGTGTAAGCACTCACAACTTTTTTAATCTCGGAGTCCCCACAAGTTAAAGTTACAGTCGGCACGGTTAAGTGTTTTAAATAACTTTTTTAGGTGCCTTATGAATATGTTAATATGAGGGAAAATATATATTTATGGTAATGACTGTACGAAATTTAATAAGCTCCTAATTTTGTGTTATTTTGTTTGCTTTTACAAAAATTGTTTTCACATTTCTACAGTTTCCTTAGGTACCTACTTATTACGTGACCGCTATACCGAAGCAGGCTTTAACAATTCAGATTTTAGTTAGAAAGAAGCGATATAAAATTAAGTACTACTGGAATTAAAATTAATGACATAAAATCATATTTTATTGGTACTATCGTTGTATGTAAGGGATCTTAAATTCGTCAAGACTCGTGGAAATAAAACGCGATTTCATCTTGAACAAAAAATCCAGTGAGAAACAATTTTGAATAAAGCATCTGCTGAAGTATTCCATCTTAAATTTGCGGCTATAGAAGATTATTACCATATTAAAACCAAAACTACGTAAACACCAGAATACCTTGATTAAGAATCTTCCATGATGTATTGTCCCGTTGATTTATTCAAGCGGCGGCTCTAATTTCCCGCTCCCGGCGGCCGCAAACTTGGCTGTAAGTCGCAAGTCGCCGGACAAACCCAACTTGTAATCCGGCTCCGAATCACCTTCGCCTTAACGCAACTACGGGTAGTCTAAGTGGCTCAAGAATAATCACAATGATTTCGGTAATTCTATTATAGACTGGTAACTTTTAGATGGTATATGGTAGGGCGGGGAGTTCATAGGCGTACATACATCCAATGTTGAAAAGTGACGTCACTGTAGACTGAGAGCTTATTAATCTAGATAGGTATACCTACATAAAACTAGCGTTATCAAAAATGCTGCTATTTGCCTTACCTTCTCTAGGATCATATTTTAACTGCGTATGAGGCATATTTCTAGAATATTATTTGTCTTTAGATTGCCTTACACAAAATATCGTAAGTATTCTTTTACTTTATTCAGACGTTTTGGTGATAGGTAGGTACTGTAACTTATTCAATCGAACCTTGTTATTTTGAATTCCGTTTTTGCATGACTACTCAAAGCGGTCAAAGACTTAACTTCACATGAAACTTCGTTGTCCTTTAATAACATGAAAGTAAATAAAGCGTTAGACAATAACACTGTAAGCGGGGTCTATTCAATTACGTGTAATAGAGCATCGGACGTGCCCTGCGGCCCGGGACTCAGATAAGTGGCCTCTGGGATGAATCGGTTTCGTGTAATCCCACTACGGAATCTCAAAAAGTAAAAGGATGACCCTCTGGCCAGCTAAACCTTATAAGCATGTTGTTATCAAAATGGGGTTAAACCTACCAATATGCAGTGATAAGTAAGTATACCTACTTGTACCGTAGTGGCGGTAGCTTTAGTGACAAAACTTTTCCTGAACTTTATATTTTGTGAAAATACTACTTCGCGGCATTCGTCCTTGTTACCGTTTTGTTTACAAAATTAGCTAAAAGGTCGAACCCGTACTTAAATGTAACAGATAATTAAACTGATTGCAGCCTCATTGTATCGAATAAGACCGCGATAAAAAGACACACGACACACCTCGACATTAAGTCCTTTGCAGTTCCATGGTAGGTATCGGAGGGATTAAGTTTTGCATTCCAGTGAGCGATACGCAGGACTAAATTTTTAGCTTTGAACTTTGAAACAAAAATAATAAACGTAAATCGTTATTACTAGGTTTGTTTATTCCATGGATGTGTTACGTGCTCGTATTAGTTCAAGGATTATCCGCTAATTACCTGTCAATGTACATAGGCACCTTTCAAAAAGATAAGTTTGGATGTTTGCTGCTGAATCGTGGGTAAGTAGGAAATGGTGGAGATTGTAACAAGTGTGCCTTTCCCAACAAATTGGAAATGTACCGGGAGTATTATATAAAATTTGTACAACCTATTCCTATTGTAACAAGTGTGCCTTTCCCAACAAATTGGAAATGTACCGGGAGTATTATATAAAATTTGTACAACAAAGTGGTAACTAACTGATTATCGCTGCCCATAATCACCCACGACACTAGAGGTATTGCATTACATTGGGAGCCAAGAGGGATAAGTTGGTATGCCGTGAACGGAGTTCTGCTGTGGATACTAGGCAAGTATTGAATCCCGCAAGATTTATTATAGGTACGTAGAAATAAGTACTCTCTGTCTGTAGATAGGTGTACACTTTTTAAAACGATTTTTGAAAACGGGATAAGGTTGCCTAAATGGTAGGTACCCATTTTAAATCCCGAGCGATGCAAGATGCTTGATCCCGTATACATACATAACCTTTTACGAAAAGGTCAAAGTCCCGTAAAGGTTAATGATATAAAGCAAGTTAACGGTAGATTCAAAAGTTTCTGTACAGATATGGGACGAGCCTTTTTAAGGAAGGTCGGAAACTCTCAGCGCTAACCTATTGTTAGGGTACCGTCAGAAGTAGCATCACAAATTCAAATAATTGTACCAAAGTATCAGTTAAAATGCCACACACAGAAGATATTTTAATGAACCACATATAAGGTTTTAGATTGCGTAAGTACCTACTCGTATTTCAAAGATTCTATATCACAATGTTTCGAAGCGATACAAAACAATACAATACAAATGTTCTTGAATGAACACCACAAGTAAAGTGAAATTACAGAAATAAAAAGGCAATGTAGACATAGGCGGGCAAGAGGCCATCCATAAAGTACGTCACACAAATTTTAGGATTTTTGAACCCCTCCCCCCGCCCTTGTCACAGGTTGTCACATTTTTAGAACCCCCTTCCCCCTCGTATGACGTCACACATTTTTCAAATTAATGCATATATTTTAAAATAATCAAAAGCGGGCTAATTAACCCCTTACTATTTAGATCTTTTGTAAAATTTGGTATTTCACTTGCATTAGTAGGTACGCCGCTCTCCCAAGTAAAATTTTGTTGCATGAGAGATAATCTCATAGCGAGAGTACCTACTAAATTATTAATACATACAGATCAGTCGTAAATTCTTAAAAAAAAAATTACATATAAAAATATCGTGCTTTAGTATTGTAAATTTTAACATGTTACGCCACAAAACTTTTGATCCCCCTGCCCCTTATCACACTTTGTCACATTACGGTGATACCCTCCCCCCCCCCCCCCCCCCATTAAAGTGTGACGTAATTTATGGATGGCCCCCAATCTCTACCCAAACATACAGATACAGAAATTAAATTGAACCAGTTAGATTAGGTGCCGGAAACAGAATATAACTATAACTAAACCAATTCAAACCATTTCCATTGTCTTTTCAATGTCTACTTATTTTTAAAAGTCGCGAAAACATTAAGAGATTATCGCGCAAAATAAGACTCTCCTTTCCATGGTTTTGATATAAAATTTTATTTCATAGAAATCCATAGAAAAGCCTATAATTTAAATTCCTGAAACGAGCATTCCAAATACCTGCGCTACGTGTCCACAACGTTTCCTAAATCTCATTTTCCATTATACTGTGGCGTGAAATCTAGTAAATCCACCATTATTCATATTCCTACCGCGGCTCGTGGCGTTACTAATGAAAGGCTGACAAGCCAACACTGGCTAGAAACAGCCAGCCAGATTTGCTGGTTGTGTTGTGAAATTAAGTACTTTGTTTTACAGACTGTCTATCAAAGGAGTTTGTCCTTGAGTTTTGCTAGTGGAATTTTGATTGATTCTACGTTGAGTCGTTGACGTATTCCATTTATGAAATTGTATGTCTGTGTGACACAAGATTAATTTAACCCAGGATATTTCAAAACGTGTGTTATGTAATAAAACTTCGATCGTAAGGGATTAGGACAAAATTCATACTAGTCGTATAGTCAGCTTAATTTACTTAACTAACTAATATATTATCGGGCATAATAAATAAACAATCAGTGATAGCAACATATTATATTATCTTGTGACTGTATTAACACAAAATACCTTCATAGCCATCAGACGCGTTCATCCCTTACAGGCATATAAGCAGTGCTTGTTTGTAAGGATACGTAAATGTGCCCGACACGTTTCGTACCAATACGGGTTTTCTTGTCTATATGCCTACCCTCTGTCAGAACCCACTGCACGCCCCTGATAGCCATAGGCAATATTTAAACTACATTTACATTCTATTATAGTTATTTTTTTTAATCTTCCTTGCTGGTCTGGGAGTAAAGAAAAAACTAGAATGTACGAGTTGCTTCTCTTCCCGCGCAGATGGTAAAGTACCGTCGAAGGAATGGCCGAAAATCTTAAGAATTATGTTATAGGCGATGCGGCTAGCAACCCATCACTATTTTGATTCCATTTTCCACCTTACGTCCACAATCTTGCTAAACGTGGCCTGTAGGTCTTGTTACCTTAGGCTCTGTCTACCCTGTAAGGGATAAAGAAGTGATTTGTGTATGTATGTACGTTTATTTTTTTAAATGAATAGGTACTTTGCTTCAATTTGTAATGTTGGTACATGGTAATTTTTTTTTTCGAAAATATAATAAATTTCGACGTGTTTGATTTGTTTCTGCACTTAGGTATTTTTTAATATAGTTACTATGACGACGAAAAACTGCCTTTTGATGCGAGTGCTACGATTCGTAGCGGTAGCGCTTGTAGCATGTTACGGATAGCATAGTGAATAGTTAAATACCTACCTACATAATAACAAAACATGCTTCGGTTATATTGCCATAAAAAAAATAAAAAACATGCTTCGAACAAAATATCGTCAAAATCGTACCCTTATGATACTTGAGAAGTACCTACACAAGCACAGACACAAGGGCGTCAGGAGATGGCTCGATTCGTTTAGGTTTTAATTTTTAATTAATAGAGTACCTATTAGATACCTGGCAAATAGAAACACTAAATGTTTTTGTTTATGGTTAGTCACTTAAACATTAAACTAAATAAAGCACAAGTGCCAGAGTGGTCATGGTTGTGAGGCCATGGAATGCTGAATGCACAACTGAAACCAAATGGATTTACGTAATTTACTTTAAAGCTATAAAAGCAGTAGCCAACGCTGCGTTTTATTTAATTAAAAGTTATTTACATCTTGATGGGAACATATGAAATAGGAGCTGTTTCGAATTATAAGCGACTGAAATAAAATTTTGTTCAAACAGAACGTCTGAGTTTCTGTCCGCTCAGTTGAGCGCTCGCTCGCGCGTACTTTCACGGGTTTGCATTAAGGTGCGCCACATTAAAATAGGAACAAGTCATATGCAATACACTTCTTATATTGCAATTAATACCTACTGAACATGTGTGAATAATCGAGATCCCTTGCGGGTTCTGCTTCATTGTCGTCGATACTATATCTAACTACCAAAACAAATATTGCCGGCAGCTTTAGTTTATCATAGCTACCACCTAGCTACTACTCAGCTGTCAAAACGGATAAAGTTCTGTACTGTGATTATTGTCATATCCAAACGGCTGTGATTATTAACCATCAAGTCTGTTTTCTGTCGACGTGACTAACTAACTATAAAATTAATATCATGACCTTATCTTATCTTATCTTAGTCTAAGGGTCCCTACGGATACACTTCGACCCATTCGTGGATCTTTTGTGTAATTACCCCTCCTTCGCACTATTCCATCGCTTTTACCACCTCATTCATGAATTGGGTGATTGGGCGTAGTGGTAGTGCCTTGAAATCTCCTGGTTCAGGGTATCCGATGCCGAAGAGTTTCATTCTTAGTCTGGCGAGGGCATCACATTCGCACATAATGTGTTCCATTGTTTCAACCTCTTCGCCGCATATTCTACAATCATTGTCGTTATTGTCATGTAGTCCCATCTTTGCTAATAGGTATTTAGTTCCGAAGTGACCTGTAAACGCCCCCATTATATATTGGAGTTGTCTTCTGCTGAGTGTCCTATCGTGACTTAGTATTTATCGAAGTTTTAAGGTAGTCTTCGTTTCGTCTGTTGAACGTGCACCTTTAATGATAGAAGTTAGATAGATACCTACTTATGAACCTTATTAATTTTACCCAACGAAAGTTTGGTCTAGTGCCTATTCATATAACAAATGATTACCTATAAAGCGAGTAATAAGAGCGGTCTCTACGCTGCGAAGAGCGCCGCAGTAGAATGATGGATCCGTCTAAAATAAACACCAGGATTTTCGAAGGCTCCCTAAATTAGACCGCAAGTTTGAGACCCAAATAGTACCTAGCTCTTTCTTACATGCCTTTGACGTTACCACTAATTTGATTGAGTGCCTTACCTTTTCTTATAAAAACTGGAATTGTTGTAACAAATAGCTTTATGATGAAATTTATTAATAACTACATCAATAAGTAGCTCTCTGTTTAAGTCACCCTGGCGACGAAGCTGTACATACCTATCTATGTCCCGGCCTAAAATCCTGGGGACAGAAATTTGTATAATTAATGAGAATGTTTTCATCTGAATCATTTCCATTAGTTATTATTATCTCACGATATTATTTGTGTAGGTATTATTATTAACTTTATATCTTGATACATGCACCAACAATCAATTGCAATTGCATCAATTTGCAATCCACAACGTCCAAAGCCGAATGTGAAACGATATCGATAATTCACTTTGTGTTGAAGATGAAAAACTATTCTTAGAGATCGAAGTTCATTTAAGAGAGGTAAAAGCTAAGTTTGATCACGGCCCAACAGTGGCCCAACTTACAAATAGGTACCTAACACGTTTAGAGGTTTCAGAAGTAAGCTGAACTGAATTAAGCAGCACTCATGTTTGGGGTTCGATTATTCATAGGTAGGTATCTAGAGGCATTTACAGAACTGCTTGTGGACTCTGCGTTTTGCCTATAATCGGGCTACCGTGTGTGGGTAAAATCATGCTAATCAAATTTCACTCCTATTGATCGGATTGACTTGAAATGTAGGATGGCTTAACAAAACATAGGCATAGGTATGTAGATAGATACAGTCAGCAAACGAAAGGTTTAAAAAAAATCCACAGTTAATTTTCTATTTGATAATTATGAAACATTGTAATAGGTACTGGTACATATTTAACCTCGCAATTGAAATTGATCTTTGCTACCGCAAATTACCTGTATGTGCCCAACAGCGATTTCATTTTATAAAATTATTCAACCAAGTAGTCTGATAGTACTGTCTACGTTCTATACCTACATTTTATGACACATGCGTCCTTCCCCACTACACGAGCATATAATCAACTTTAAAAGTTACGTAAACGGACGATAAAACTGTTTCCGTTACGTTAAGTTTACACTCGTACAACACAAGCTGAAGTAGGTAACTACATAGGTAAAATAAACCGAATATTACGTTACTTTACTTATTAACATCAAGAGCAAAACAGACCAAATAAAATGTGTTCTCCGAACGGAAAGACAGTGACTTCGAAATCTACTTGCTTGGATATAAAAGGAATGTGCGTGCCTCACTTCGACTTTCTTAACTTTTTATTTGGTCAGACACTTGGCTTTTTAATTATTCGCGCCTCTATCTATTTAACGAAGTGAGTAGGTACATGGTAGGTACTTATTGTTATTTTTTTATGCGCATTTATAATGTAGGTACCTACCTACTCGTAAAGAGCAATTTATTGTAGCTAGTTACTTACTACGAGACAAGCATCTAAATTTCACAGAAATAAAACAAATTCTAATCGGTCAAAGTAGGTATCGTTATCGTTTACCTAGAATGGTGAAAAAGACCCTACTAGTGATTTTGCAGGAATTCATAAGAAAAATACCAAACAAACCGTTGATCTATACCTAACGGTAAAGTTGTAAAACAAATGACGAAAAATAGCATTAGGTAAATCAATTCCGTAGGTATCCCAGCGGCTGTGAATTAACAATACCACAAAACGGGAAAGCCATAATACCTATTTGCTAACGAAAGCAAAGAAATCCGATTAAACTCCCCGCTGGCCGCCAACCGTTGCGAAAAAAAAACATAGGTAAATCATGAAGCTGTCACGTCCAATCAAAATTGTCGCATTAGGTAAAAACATACATTTTGTCATGTCCATATAAACTATTTCAAACATACAGTGCTATTTATACATTTTTGTAGTAACATGCCTAATTTAAGCTGTAGAAGTCGATAGAAAATTATCAGTATGAATGATTTCGCCAATTTGGAAAAGACTATAGTCAGAGAGCTGTCGTGTCGCCTGTGCTTGTGCACGGACGTGGTGAAACTAAAACCACTTAGCGCGGAGATCAAGCGCAGGATTAAGCGGCTCTTCGACATTGTTGTAAGTGCTTATTGTACTCCTACTCCTAGACTACTTCTCCATTAGAGAGGTGCGATGTGGTACCTTATTTCAACCGTAACAATGACATATTGCGAACTATTTGGTTACTTTGGGTGTCACGAACTATTTGACGCTGACTGTACCAATAATAAATACAACTTATATAGTATAAGTAGGTACCTAATCGATCTAATTTGTGAGTGGGCAGCAAAACAATCTCATTCAAAGCTTGTGTACCGAGTGGAAAGTGGACTTATCATTATCAGGTCATTGCGCAGAAAATGTTTGGCTTAAGGTATACGAAACAGTACCTTTTACAATAGTGACTGTAAAGAGCTATCATGGAGAAACCACTAAAGGTAGTTGGTGCTTAAGAAAATCATTATTTTCTACTAGGACCCCCATTTAATTCCCCCGGGGGATCGAAAAGCACTTGCTATTCCACTACAATCTCCTATACAAGGATATCAAACAATACTAAAATTACTACTTTCGAGATATTTGAAAAAGGTTAGCACTGCCGTAGACGATTTAAAAGGAATAACGAGTGCATAAGAATCCACTGGGGGATCGGAGTAGAATAGCAAGTGGTTTTTGATCCCTTGGGGAATGAAATGGAATGGGGGATCCTAGTGGAACACGTGAATAAATTTGTGAAATCAGGCAAGACCTTGAACTATGTATGTCGGAGCCAGTTGCGGGTAAAGATTATGTATGGTGTCATAATTAAATAGGTACACTTTAGTTGAAGCTAGTCTTGCTGAAGCATAGATCATGCTGCTGCTACCTGTAATGATGCAGTAATACCTTGTTGAAACATTTTCTGCGCAAGCTGGTCTGGGAGCAAAGAAAAAACATAGAATGTACCAGTTGCTTCTCTTCCCGCGCAGATGGTAAAAACCCATCGAAGGATTGGGCGAAAATCTTAGGCATCATGTTATATATAGCCTATATATAACATGATGCCTAAGATTTTCGCCCAATCCTTCGATGGGTTTTTTGCTAGCCACATCGCCTATATAATATAGGCGATGTGGCTAGCAACCCATCACCGTTTTGATTCCCCTTTCCATCCATACGCCCACAATCATGCTAAACTTGGTCTTTAGGTCTTGTTACCTTAGGCTCTGTCTACCCCGTAAGGGATAAAGACGTGATTTATGTATGTATGTATGTATGTAACATTTTGAAGTGAGCTTATCAATATTACCTGTTTTCACAATAGCATTGTATTCATACAATGCTATCACCGGCTTTGTACTCTTTAGCGCCTAACAGTTCACAAAAAACGGTTAATATTAGATATACAAGTATTGAATCTACTCAACAAGCAATAAGGTTGAAAATTCAATGCTCATGCAATGTGTTTCTGGCCGTTTTTTGTGAGCAACTGTTAGGCGCTAACTAGTACAAAGCAGATGATAGCATTGTATGAATTCAATGCTATTGTGAAAGCAGGTAATATTGATAAGCTCAAAATGTTTCAACTATACCTAATGTGGTTACTTCATTCGCAGATTCGTAATGACGACACTCTCCCGAAAGCGATATGCCACGAATGTTTGCAACAAGTTGGCGCACTACATTTATACGCGATCAAAGTCGAAAAAACTCAAAAGTTCTTGGAGTTTCACAAATTAAAAGCAAATGAAAAACGTGATCAACAATATCATCAGCAAAATTCAACCAAAACGCAACCTATAGCAGCGCTTTCGACTCAACTCATAGCAGACTCAGACAAAGTCAATAAAAAGCCAAGCAGTCCACCAGCAGAGCACCAGCAAGGTGATTCAAAAATAAAGCCCAAGGCGAACAAAAAGAAATCCCCTGCAGACATGAAATTTCTAGAATCGATGCCTTTAGAAGAATTCGCACATACCGAGAAAGTGGACAAGACTCTACTGAACAGTACGTCATTGTCGAACAGAATCCACTCGCCATCGGGTGAGAAGAAGGATAGCAGTAGAAAAGAACCGATCAAAGAATATGTGGATTATAGCGTTGACACTCTGGACCCAATAGTAATAATAGATGGCCGGCCCGCCAAGCAGGGCGCGGCCCTGGATAAACAAATAACGCTTTTCTACAAGATGGAATGCTGTATTTGCCACGAGAACGGTTTCCACTTCAGGTCTCTGATGAAACATTACAAAGAAAGGCACGGCGTGCCCGGTTACGTCACGTGCTGCGAGAAAAAGTTTCACTACTTTTACCCGAAGAAAATAATAGAGCATATGGCGTATCACCTTCAGACGAACATATTCATGTGAGTAGTTTTCGGCATATAGCTTGCGTTCGTGTGCATCATCTATCGGATGCACTTTTTGGAATTCGGAGATAGCGCATTTTTCCAGGAGTTCACTAAATATGCGCCGCGAATGTCACTGTAGTACTCTTCCACCCAGGAGTATTCAGAGCTGCATCCAAATATTTTCCTTTACCAGGGCTTCTAATAAAAATTCAAACTGCAAATGAAGTCGTATATTGGGACTCGCTTCACTCGCTGCATTGAACTGCTTGAATGCTTCAACTAGAATTTCTTTGTATTAATCCCCCATTTTCGTTGTAGGAGATACCTTTTTTCCAGATTACAAAGAAATTGACTGGGCATGCCCAAACGCTTCGTACCACCAAAACTTTCTTACGTGTTTCAGGTGCCACAGCTGCCATCATAACTTCCAAACGTCTCAAGAGCTGGTCGAGCACCAGAGCAACGGCGGGCGGTCCGAAGGGAAGATCGTTTGTCCGCGGTGCCAGGAGCGCTACCCGACATACCACGAGCTCGGCGTCCACCTCACCACGCATCGCTCTGACAAGATGCAGTGCGACTACTGTGGAAAGCTGTGAGTCCTCATTATAAAGCACGTTTATGTTATCTTATGTATGCAGTGAACTTGAAAGTTAATCCGTTATTGTATTAAAACGGTTAACTTCGATTGGTTAACGGATTAACGCACTTGTACTAGCTGTGATAGTGTTTAATTGATCATAACTTGCATTTATGATCAATTGATCACACATGTTGACTGAATAGTTGCATTGTTTTAGATTAAAACACCACCACCGAAAGAAGACCGTGAACCACATGGAAAACGTCATACTTTGCTCACAATGTGTTCGTTCGTTAAAAAATATTGAAAAACAAGACAAAGAAATCGTGAGTATTTGTGTATAGTTAGATAAGCTTCATAGGTATGTTTGTGATGTTTATGCATAAAATATTTCAAAATTGCTAAATTGTGTTTTCATTAAAACCCGTCTTTCAGAAAGAAAAGATGAAAGCTAAGAGTAACGACGCTATAATGTTGCAAAAGTATAAGAAATTCCAACAAGCCATGGGACTGTCCGGTGACGAAGACGCATCAACAGATTAAGTTATAAAAATGCAAAAAAATCGCAATTTGTTTAAAATTATAAGTGAACTACGAGTACCAACCGACATTTTGTAATAAAACAGTGAAAATACTTATGCGTAATTTATTAAAGTCCTTAAGTAGACGACAACTAATTTCATTCACTCTAGCCTCCTTTTTTTCACTAGAGAGCCTAGCAGATCTGAGATAGCTGGCAGATTGTTGGTTTGATCATTGGCTCCCGTATTAAGACTGGACAAGGGTATGTTCAGCTGATTACTGGAAACCTTTGGCTGCCCTTTCATATTTCTGTGCTGGGGGAAACTCGGCATTAGCTTCGGGTCACACGCTGTAACAAAAAAAAGTTAAACGATCAAAAGAAACAGACTCATAAACCAATGGTGAAGTGCTTAGTTACATTGTAGATAATTTAGGTACTTTTCTTGTATGTGCAATTCGGGATCATAAGACTTACGTAAAGGTTGCTCCTTGAAGTAAGAACTTTGCAAACACTCCTCAGCCGTGGCCCTCTTGTTGGGGTCATACATGAAGAGGAAGTTGAGCAGGCGTAGCCCTGCGGCCGAGAGCCAAGGGAACCGTTGCTTAAGATTGTTGTAGGGTTGCTGCTTCAGTGTGAAGTTCTGGAGAGCGGGCAGCGCGCTGAACTCGGGCCAGATTGCGTCTGATGGCGTTCCTGGAAATTAATTTTTGTCTGTAAATTAATGCAGTTATGTTTTCGTAGGTACGAATCATATACGCCATTTTCTCGTATTAGGGAAGAATAATAATAATTGTGTAAAATTGACACGCTTCAACAGTGTCTTCTTTGTAAAAAACGTGGTAATTAAATAATTATACTGAATTCATACTGAATAAACATAGAACATAATCAAGAAACAGTAAACGTTAGTATAGTGATGGCAAAAACTTTTAAAATCGATTGCAAGCCCGAGGCACTAAGCTTCCTGTCTGATGGACAAAGCAGAACCAAAGCGGATAGGGGGGAACCTTGGTGGGGCTACCTAATATGGGCGGAACGTGCGCGATTCTTGAAAATGTCAAGTTAAATGGATGTTTATAAAAATTATCTTGCAGCTGCATATAATTTTAAAGTTCATTCTGGTCATATTGCCTGCATAAGCATGTTTTGACTCTGACTCACCAAGCAAATCAACAATAAGTTCTAGCTGCTCTATCTCAGTCCGGCCTGGCAAAAGAGGCTTATTAGCAAGTAGTTCTCCCAAGATGCAACCCGCCGCCCACATATCCAGTGCAGGCGTCTGTTTGGGGGACTGCAGCAGCAGCTCTGGGGCTCTGTACCAGAGAGTGACCACGCGCGGCGTGGCGCAGCGCGCCGGAGCACCCAACCAACGGGCCAATCCAAAGTCAGCTGAAAACAAACATTAACTATATTAAAACTAATAATGACAAACAAGCAGTGGCGTGAGTGGAGTGCAGTGGGTGCTCGCCAGGGTAGGCAGCGGAGAGGCGACACAGTACAATTTTGTACACGTTGCTAACCCTGCACACCACTGCAAACTAGGCATGACCATAAAATGAACAACTCAAAATAGTAACATTATACCATTAACATTAGTAATATATATTATTCTTTTCAAATGCTAAATTTGTATCATTGATTATTTTGGATTGTATAAGTTGTTGAGTAAAGTGCTTCAACTAAACCTATACCTATATACATTTAAATGGTCTGTACTATCTAAAAAATAAAAAATTGCCATTACCTATTTTGACACACCCCTTGTCAGTTAGAAGCAAATTAGAGACCTTCAGATCTCGATGCACTATAAAGTTAGCGTGCAAGTACTTCAGTCCCTTGAGAACTTGCAGCATCAAGCATTTGACCTGTGACTCCGTAAAGGGGGACGACATGTTGTCCAACAAGGAAGCCAAGTCTTGCTCGCAGTATTCCATGGAAAGGAAGATGCTGAAAAATAGGAAGTAAACAGATATAACTTTGGAACTCCAAGCCTGAAAAAGTAGTTAAGCGAACTAAAAATATGCCATTATGCAAAGGTACTCTTATGCTGTGTTCTCCGACAGATCAGGGGCGTGCAGTGGGTTTTGACAGATAGTAGGCATATTGACAACAAAATCCGTATTGGTACGAAGCGTGTTGGGCACATTTACGTATGCTTACAAGCACCGCTTATATGCCTGTAAGGGATGAATGCGTCTGCGACAGATATATTGGTTGTAGGTGTTGAAAAGTTTAACACCCTTTGTTAGCCATGTTATGTCTCCACTGTTACAAGAAGAATGATTTATTATTAGTTTGTACCTTTCCAGTGACCTGCCGACCAAGACTTCCTTGAGCTGAACTATGTTCTCATGCCGACACGCCATTAACACTTGTATCTCTCGAAGCCCGCTCAGTGGAAGCCCATCCTTTTCAACATCCATTCTGACTTTCTTGAGAGCAACAATGTTTCCATTTGATTTCTCTTTTGCTCGGTCTAAAATCAAAAACAAAACATTTTTATACACAGATTTTATTCAAGTATGTCTTTGGAACTGCAGATAGAATATTAATACTTAATGCTTGCATCATGTTTGCTCAGTTCAAGACAAAGTTGACTGATCGTTATAAAAAAATATTGATGGTCTAGTTCACAAACATAATTATGGGGGAAAAGCTGATGTTATTTGGATAATAGAGCACAAGTCATCTCAAATCGATATATAGAATTAGTTAATGTTAGTTAAGGATGCACACTCATAAAACAAATAGTAAACACTACATAGCATAAAACAAAGCCGCTTTTCTGTCTGTCTGTCTATCTGTCCCTATATATGCTTAGATCTGTAAAACTACACAACGGATTTTGATGCAGTTTTTTTTGTTTGTAGGTGTATAGTAGAAGGAAAGAGAATTGCTACTTACATACAATACCGTAAGTGCCCTCTCCAATTCGGTTTATTTTCTCGAATTCTCCTACAAATCTGCATCTGCCCAACTAAAACATAATAAATCACTCAATTAGCAAAAAACTGTTAAAAAACTGTGAGTTAAAATTATAGTACATGTCATAAAATTGTTATAGGTACACACAGCAAAATAATGCGGTTAGCACAGCCACGCACACGTCTATGCGTGTTGAGTATCGACATGAACGTTAAGTAGAATCTATGACGTGTGAATGTGTGAGTGAGTTCGATCATAAAATCTACCCCCTAAGTACAGATTTTTTAGCAACAAGATGAATGAGCAATGTCGCTGTAAATTACCTGTTTATTGAATAAACAAGAACTAACTATAAAATAACAATGAAGAAAGTTACAACTATTTAAGTTAGTTTATAATAAATTAAGTAAAAAATAATTACAAATTAAATGAAAATAATCTCCCCCGGTATCGTGTCACACTCAAAGGCTGAAAATGCAATATCTCCGGTTTCAGTTACTTCTACAAAAATAATGTAAAAGTATTTTTTTTATTTAGACTGTCCTAAAAATATTTTACCTAATCTTACATTGGATATTGTCATCCCCAGTGTAAGCGAGAGAACCGAATCGAAGCTTCCTTCGACCTTGAATCTTCAAATTTATGCAATCGCACGCATTGAACTATTATTACTAGCGAAGAGTAGTTACCATCTCACTGATGCGACGATGTTATATTATTATTTCTCAACAAGTCTGAGATTCCAATTCCAAAGCAATATTCCTCACAACCAGCATGGCCATTGAAATAACATCCAAAAATGACATTTTATTATTACTATTTTATATTCCGTTTTCTTCGGATACGAACCCGGTTCACTAAAGCAGAAGTCAAATCTTCGACCTGTCTTTGACCGCTAGGCCACCGAGGTATGCAAGTTACATGGTGAATTTATGAATTATGTTCAATCTGCGACTACTGTATTGCAATTTGTGTAAATAGCTGTTTTATGAGCTTTGAAATAAGGTTGAAATTATAATTTATTTTTTTCCGTAACTATTTAATTTTATGGTGGTTGCAGTCTGTTGTATGTTTAATTTTACTCTTATATGATATGTTTGCATTGTGTTTTCTTTTAATATAATTATTAATAGGTATGACTCTTTTTACTGGAGTTTAAAAGTTGCTAGCTGATGGCTATTTTGGTCGTTATCGTCTTAAACAATATAAAGTGTTTTCTACCCTCAAATTTCTAATAATATGATTTTGTGAACAAACAACTGTCACCGCTGGCAGCCATTATTAGCTGCGGGATGAACCGTGTGTTATACTTACGAACTGTTTAATTTTGCCTTTCGAATACCTTGTGATTTGCAAAACATGGATTTTCATTTATCTTTGTTGAAAAGAGCAAAACAATATAACTATTTATATAAGGAATCGCTAGGCGTTTTTTGATATGGGTAAGTAGACAAACGGTGTTAAAAACAATGACTTATTATTTTATCGGTAATGTTTTAAACAACTTTCTTTGACGAAAAATGTTTTTATTTAAACTTCATTTATTTTGCAGCGGAAGACTGTGCCATTATGGATTCACCCTTACGCAGACTTCGGACACGATAAAAATATTCGTTCTGGGCCTAAACCTGAAGCCTCATCTCCTGCCATTTGGTTCGGACATTTAGTTGCCGCACCCGCTAGTGACCCATTTCACAGCAACAAGACACAATGCTACGTTGAAACCTGTGCGAAACCATCTGCATGCTGCAGGATTGCATTGCCGTAGACCAGCAAAAAACATGCTTTAACGGACCAGCATAGAAGAAACCTTTGCTCGTGAATATCTTGACTTTGATTATTACATCAATCAAAGTCAAATGTAGTGATTTTTAGTGATGAAGACGAAATATATTAACTTAATTAATTATATAAACACAGTAATGTTTTACAGTGCAGAACGAGTGGCAGTGTTACTTTAGGCTATGGGGTTGGATGTCATCGATGGGCCCTGGTGTCCAAATCCAAACCAAATCGAGATAGGTAGCTTAGTCGCTTCAAAGTGGAGATTATAACCCAGTGTGAAATGATGTTATTGTTAATGGCTGTCATTTAACATGTCTATTCATTTCACCACTGACTTACACGTCCGCAAATAAAACGTTTCGTTCATCTTTATCAGACTTAAACCTAATAAACCAGAATTTAAGATATTAATTATGTGTCATCTTAAAAATAGCCCTTTTATGGTTGTGTATTCAATTTGCAAGATAATTATTATGTTAGTGGCATAAGACTTTTTAGTAAACATAAAATCATACTGGCCTCTAAAGTGTGTGTTATTTTATGAGTATTATTCTATAAGGAAAAGTGTGCAGTTTTATTTAGCTAATTTAATTACTTTTGGTAATAATAATAATAACACAAATAGAGGCTAATACAATAAAAATTAAAAGTTGCAATAAACAATTTGAACCAATAATTGCATTTTATTGTTTTATTCTTTTACGTCCTTTTTTTCTTGTTTTAGGTAAACATGAGTTTATTTTGAGATTAGTAATTTAAAATTGAAAACAAAAAAGATACACTTGTGCAGGATTCGAACCCGGCTCTTTAGGTTTCATAACTCTAGGTCAATACACCTGAGCCACCACGCTTATAATACTGGTGGCAAAATTATGCTTCCATTGAACAAAATACCAGCAGGTTTGAATAACTATGCGTGAAGGTAGTCAGAAAACACAATTAGCACAGATAGGGCATTTTGTTGTGTGCGTAATAAGGCAGCGGATAAGTGCGGATGTGTGTATAGAATGACACACGTGGATAACTAGGGTGCTCACCGATTCGCTTTGCTGTGTGTACATTGATGATGAATAAAAATCAGAACTTTACTGAAGAATCTCACAAAGTATGTAAAATTTTGCTATTCTTTTTTAAATGTTTTACTACCATGAATGGGTCAAGAAATCAATACCTACCTCGCAAAATTACATTACAAAAATACTGTATTTAACTATGTTCAGCTAAAAACAAATTTATTTGGCAATGTTCATTCATTTTACTGCTATAACACAAGAGACCGGTATTTCTTTTCTGTAGTATAATATTAATTGGATATTTTGTACGATCGTCAACATTTAGGTTATGTTTAGATCGCCGACTTACAATGTCTTTTTCAGGTATCTCCATGGTTTTCCCTGTCCTGAAAGATATAAGCACTCCTTTGCGCGCTGCAGGGCCAGTTGGGTCCACATCTTGATTGTTTGATGGTTTTTCGGAGTCTAAAATAGAGAAAAACTTGATTCTTTTACTTGACAAAAATTTTAATTATCTACGTAAGAAATGAAATGTGATACGTACTTTGAGACATAGTTTGCCACTAGATAATTATCGCAGTTTTATTGCTATTTATTTCATAAACAACCTTACAATACAAATGCAAAACAACAAAATTCACACAACATCCAATTAATTTAATTAACAATCAATATCAGTGCACAGACTGCTAACAAAGTAACAAACAAACACAACACTACCCACAGATTAGAGAGATATAGTAGTACTGTAGTACAGATGGGAAACTTACAACGGTCCGTTCGTAGAGATAGTTGATGAGTTGAGTGCACCACAGCACCGTGGGGGAGCTACTGTACGGTAGTGATGCGCCTCGTGCCTATGGATCGGTTTATGCCGATAATAGTGAGGTCTACCTACAGAGAAGTCAGAACACCACAGAACAGACCAGTAAATATAAGTACATACTCGATACTTTTCCTCCGATACCAAGCACTTTTAGTATCGATACTTTGAGATTAAGTATCGAGTAGATATCGGTCAAAAGTACTCTATCTATCTATTTTTAGAATAATATGGCCCCATCGATCGATGCGATGATTTCGCCAATGTCAAAGTATTAAAAATAAAAAAAAGACACCCTCCCCCTCCCCCCTGTCGGGCTCTTAGCCAACGGATAATGATATCCCTCGGAGACCGCCAGGAAATCATTAACCGATGCCCAGGGTGACGGCCGATGACCGGGTCAAGCACTGTTCTTCCCCCCGGATGGATCTAAAAACGAATCGCAGTTCTTGACCACACGCGGAGGTAACCTGACTCGCACCCCTCCCTCACACTCCCTCGTACACCTCCTCCCGTAAAAGTACTCATATCAGTATGCCAATGCCACTATTTCATTTTGACATTGATAAAAAATTGTATATCTTAAATTAAAGCCCGTAAAAACAGTCAGCGGTGTCATCTACAACTTTTAAATTTGCACTTGCAATTTTTAAATGTGTGTTGTCCTGTATTCATCTTTTTCTTGTGTTTTATCTACAATAAAGAGCTATACATGCATACATACATACTTTTGATTGATTTATTTCAATTTTTTAGTAAACGGAAATATATTTTCGAATGAAATGCCATTATCAGAAGAAAATGGGAAATTTCAAGTACTGTTGCGGGAGTAGAACATTGCGTCAGTTTTGTTCAATTTCAGGTCAGTGGAATATTATGTTAAAATTTACGTTATGATGCTACGCGTTTTCCGTAAAACAATATACTCATCCACGAAACGCTATTAATTTCCCGGTCTCTGTAATAATAAACTAATAATTTGTACTTATCATTATCAATAAAGAATACCAATACTTTTATGTGCAATAAAGAGTTTACATACCTACATACTTTTAAGATTTTTATTCTAAATTTTCCCAAAAACGATTCGATACGAGTAAGTATTGATACATAAGAAACGAAATACCAACAGTAAACTTGGCTTTAATTAACTAGAAGCTAGCATAAGACCATTAAATAAATTGACAGGCATTGATATGGCAAATAGTAAGTCAAGACCATAGACGAGACGCGAAAGCACGAAGGAGATTATACGTCATTCTCCCCCGCTATGGTTTCTTCGCCGAGGATGTAGTCGTTGAGACGTTGAGGAACTCTTCTAGACCTCGTAGATCTCCGGAGGTCTTGCGAAGGCCGTACGTCTTGTGGCGGAGTTCCATAGACCTCTTCATCTCGAATGTTTTCGTCAGTAGGGGTAGAGCTTTCATCCGATATAAAATTTTCAGTTGGTTCGTTAACAGCTGTGCTGTCGGGGAGAGAATCTTCATCATCCGATACAGGGAGTGGTGCCAAATGTCTGTTAGACACTGTAGACTCCTGGCCATTACGTCGTCGTACGTAAGAGTAGCTTGGATTACTATGAAGTAGCTCAACTTCTTCGACGTAGGGGTCAGTTTTCGAACGGACATATTTTTTTAGTAGTACGGGTCCTGGGACGAGCCAGGACGGGAGCGATTCGCCGACAGGTGTCCTTCGAGGGAAATTGAATAGCTTCTCGTGAGGTGTAGCGTTTATTGAAGTACATAGAAGCGATCGCACGCAGTGAAGGGAGAGTTTCAAGACTTGTTCCCAGTTCTCAATGGGTAGATTCTTAGATCTCAGAGACAGCTGTATAGTCCGCCAGAGAGTGCCATTGAGCTTTTCCACCTGCCCGTTGCCTTGGGGATTGTATGGAGTAGTGCGAGAAGTAGCGATGTTACAATTTTTAAGGAATGTTTGTATTTCTTCCGACATGAAGGAGGATCCTCTGTCACTATGTATATATAAAGGCTGACTGTATTCATAAAAAAGTTCTCTTAGACACTTTATAACAGTTGCAGAAGATGTATCAGGACACGGAAATGCGAATGGATATCGCGAAAATTCATCAATTATTGTAAGTATATATTTGTTATTTGTGTTTGAAGGTAAAGGTCCTTTGAAATCTATGTTTAGTCTCTCGAAGGGCGATAAAGCTTTAATCAAAGTCCCTTTTGCTTTAACAAAGCGTGGTTTGATTTCTGCGCAGACGCGGCACGAAGCAGTCATCTGCTTGACATCGTTTATAGAGTAAGGGAGATTCTTCAGCTTGATCCAATGGTACATTCTAGTAATGCCAGGATGAGAGAGGGCATCGTGCAATTCGTACAATTTACTGTTCCTCATGAACGCGCAAACTCTTGAAAGAGCGTCAGCAGCAGTGTTTTTAATTCCAGGTCTGTAGATAATATCGTACTTATAACACGACAATTCTAATCTCCATCTTTCAATTTTGTCGTTTTTAATTTTGCTTGTATGATTCTGGTTGAAAATATAGCTTACCGATTTCTGATCAGTGATAAGGAGAAAGTGTCTGTTAATAAGATAGTGGCGCCATTTCCTAAGGCTCTCCACGATAGCGCAAGCTTCTTTTTCTACAGAAGCGTGTTTACGTTCGCTGTCTGACAAAGTTCTTGAGAAGAATGCAACCGGACGTCCCTTTTGTGACAAAGTTGCAGCAACAGCGAATTCGGACGCGTCAGTTTCAACCGTCAAGGTTTCTTTGTCGTCAATTGCAACTAATGCTGCCTTTTCGATCTCAGACTTTAAAAGTTGAAAACTACGCCGTCCATTTTCGTTTAAAGGGAAGCCGTTGTTGTTGATCAATGGTTGAATCTTTGCAGAGAAGTTGTGAACCCATTTAGCGTAATGAGCAAATAGCCCACATGTTCGCTTCAACTCAGCGGTGTTGCGTGGTAGCGGAAGTTTTATAAGCGGCTCAAGCCGGTCTTTGTCGGGTACGATAACGTTGTTTTCGACAGTATAACCAAGGAGGCTAATGGAACTTTTGCTAAAATTACATTTCTGTTCGTTTAACGTTAGCTTGTACTTTTTCGCTGCAGACATAAATTTCTGTAAGTTTTTATCGTGTTCTTCTTTATCTTTTCCGCAGACTGTAACGTCATCGAGATAAGCAAAGGTTCCATGTAACTGTTCTTTTTCGATAATGTGTTCGAGAGTACGTTGAAAGGCAGCAACGCCGTTAGTGACGCCGAAAGGAATGCGTTTGAACTGCCATAGCTTGCCACAGGCTTCAAATGCCGTATATATTTTCTCTCGTTCTAAGATAGGTACCTGGTGGTAGGCACTTTTTAAGTCAATCTGGCTAAAGTGATTGAATTTAGCCACTTTTGAAACTATCGACTCAATATTTGGCAATGGATATGCATCTAAATATGTAAACTTATTGATGGTTCTCGAGTAGTCGATGACCATTCTCTTTCGATGAGCTCCACCACCAGCAATAAGTACCTGGGCGCGCCAAGGAGAAACGCTTGGTTCAATTATTCCATTCTCTGACAGTTTTGATATTTCAGCTTGGATAAATTCTTCTTCATCATTGTTGTAGCGTCTGGATTTAATAGCAATGGGAGTAATGTCAGCAGATAAGTGTGTAAAGACTGACGCTGGCGGTACTGAGGCTTCCATTACACAAACTTGCAATGGTTTTCTAGTTCCTCCGAATTGAAATTCAAGCTTAGAATGGTTCTTCAGTATGTCGTGACCGACGATGACGTCCGCGCATAGGTTGTCAATTACGAGTAGGGGACGTTGCTTGTATATATGATTATTGATCTCAAGCGTAGCGAAACAGACCCCGTCTACACTTGATGTGTGGCTTAAAGACGCTAGGTTTATGGTCTGTTGGTACGGACGTTGTTGCAGTTTCATCATCCGTGCCACATTTCTATCAATAAAACTTACTGAGCTGCCAGTGTCAATCAGCGCGTCGGCACGACTGTTGTTAACCGTAATAGCAATCGTAGCTTTTTCTAAACTTGCAGGAGATGCAGCCGAATAAATAGTGCTGACCGTTCCGTAAGAGCTTGGAGATGGTGACGCGAATTCGACAGGAGCGACAGGGTTCGGGATAGCGTTACTTGTAGAAGATTTGCCACGGGAACGGCAGACTGAAGCAAAGTGGCCCTTTTTTGTACAAAGTTCACAGTATGCGTGAAAGGCGGGGCACTTGATTCTTTGGTGTACTTTACCACCGCAAAAGAAACAACGTCTTGTTGATTGTTGTGGCGGGGCGACAGCAGCATTATGAAGATGTGATTCGAAGGGTTTCGGTGTTTCTTGTAGGGCGTGCGCTGGCAAAGCGTTCAATGTGTTATGGATGTTAACGCCCATAGTTTCAGAGTCCTTTTCAGCGGTTTCAAGAGTAACGGCCTGATTATAAGCTTCATCCATCGACAGAGATGATTTTTCTAATAAGCGTTCCCGAATTTTAGGCGACATGATACCGGCTATGAACGCGCTCCGTATCGCCTGTTCTTTATGTTCGTCAGCAGAAACAGATTGAAAGCAGCACTTTTGAGCGAGAAGATGCAAGGCACGGCAATAATCAGAAATAGTTTCGTCATGCTTTTGTTTTCTAGTACCGAGAACGTGGCGGGCTAATATTTCATTTTGGGGTTTGACGTACGTTTTATTCAAAAGCGTGATGGCGGTATCATAGCTCTGACAATCTTTGATTACCATGAAAATGCTGGTTGTCAAGTGATTTTCTAATAATTTCAATTTTATAGCATTTGGAGCACCGGCGGGAACATGTTCGGTCAGAAAGTTAGTGAAGGTGCGCAGCCAATGTGACCATTTATCTCCGGCCGCGGGGGCAGTGGGTTCGACGTCAAACCTTTCCGGTCGTAGGTATCTTGCTATATGATATTATTATTATTAATATGATATTATTATTATCATTATCAATAAAGAATACCAATACTTTTATGTGCAATAAAGAGTTTACATACCTACATACTTTTAAGATTTTTATTCTAAATTTTCCCAAAAACGATTCGATACGAGTAAGTATCGATACTGAATAAGTACCTCAATGGTATCGTATCGTTTCGTTTCATCCCTAGAAATTCGATTTTCGAAGTTCATGCCGTATCGTACATCTCGATTTTAAATTATAAATATTATAATGACCATTCGTATGAGCAGAACGACACCAAACGAACTTCGAAAATTGAATTTCACAGTATGTGGCTAGTTCTCCCGCCCAATCATAGTGAAAAAAGTAGTTGCGCTAATATTAATGGCGACATGCTATAACTCTTTCTTTTCCGCCCTCTTTATAGCTTTCCATTTATTACTTCCACTAGCGACCCGCCCCGGCTTCGCACGGTATATTATGCATGTATTATACATATAAACCTTCCTTTTGAATCACTCTATTAAAAAAAACCGCATGAAAATCCGTTGTGTAGTTTTGAAGATATAAGCATACATCGGGACATGAGGACAGAAAATGCGACTTTATTTTATACTATGTAGTGAAGGTGAGCGTCTAAGAAAAATTTCTAACCTAAAATGCCGTCGAAATGCTATACCTATTTGACTTTAATTTTTTTTACACCTTCGACGTTTTTATCGTTGACTTGATCGTTTTCAACAGTCGATCGATCGCGATTGCTTGTCATTTTGATTTTGATGGACAATTTGACATTGACGGTACCGCAATTTTATTACAGTAGAAACTTGGGATTTGTTGCATAATTAATTGCGGAATTGTCCTTTACTTATGTATTAGTTAGCAGGATTATGACATAAAGTTGGTTCAATTTGTGACAAATTCGTATTTCGTATTGTTTAATTTTATACTATACATTTTATTGCCATGGAACTACCAAGAAAACTTATTGGTTCACTGAACCAGTTCTGGAAAACCAATGTGTAAGCCAAGTTTGGAGTGGTTTTGTATATCCCTCGCTAGTTAGGTGCTACATTCCATTGTATAGTTTGTTTGGTTTAGTTTGCCCTTAGTGATGTACATATTTTTAGAAAAATTTGTGGTTTTTGAATAACATTTATACAGCAAAGGAAAAGTGTGCAAGGAGATCACTCACGAGCCCAAGTGCAAACGATGCGAGTTCCCAAGGCACTTAACCCAAGGCTCCAAAAACAGCTGTTGTAAGTATATGGATAATTATTTTAATTATATATGTAAGTATAAGGATAATGTAATCTTTGCCAAATTATATTACTTATTGCACGCAAAATGGCTAATATATGTTTATTTTCGTAAATAACAACCCCTTTTTATGATTTGGAATGGTTTTGAAACCTGTAAATAAATAAGACCATCATCATTGTGGTTGCAGATGCAATATATTTTTTGCAGAAAGACATTTGCAAACATGTAATTTTTTAAATTCTTAATATTGAAGTTTTAGAGCATATAAGAAATCTCTTCAACAAAAGAATACCAGCCAAAAACGTTTTTCTGTAACCTTTCAGATTGAGATTTGGAGTGTATGAAAAGGTATTTCCCGTGGAAACAACTCCAAGCAGACCTGTTCCAGACCATATTGAAAAGCCTGAGTATGTGCTACAAAACGTCCCATTGGTGTTACCGGACAAACCTGAAGTCAAGGATGTCAATCAGTTGAGAGGAATGAGGAGAAGCTGCAAATTGGCTTCTAACATATTAGCTCAAGTACAAAAGAGTATCTATGTAAGTTATCATTATATTTGACTGTATTTTATCATAATTACATGACAACACTCCCCCTTCCTGTTAACTAAGTCTGAATAGCTCTACACCCATGCCCGAAACTAAATTGAAAAAAAAACCATCATCCTACCTACATTTAAAAGGCAAAATTGAATTCTGTTATTGAATAACTACAAAAATTTAAGCTCACATCTCTCATTCTAATCATGTAATAAGTACAATGAGTAATAACTACATTACAATACATTTATTGTCTGTTTAGCCAGGAGTAACAACGGATGAAATAGATGAACTTGTCCACTTTTTGACCATTCAAGCTGGTGCATATCCATCTCCCCTGCACTATAAAGGTTTTCCAAAGAGTGTTTGCACCTCCGTCAACAATGTGGCTGTTCATGGCATACCAGATCTGAGACCATTGCAGGATGGTGATATAGTCAACGTAGATATAACAGTAGGTGTCAAATTCATGCAATAAATACCTACCTGTAAATCACTTAGGACATATAGACCAACTGCTAAAGGGGGCCGAGAGGTGCGGGCGGGCAGTGCGCAAGCCGCCCGCACTTCTCTCGGCCCCCTTTGTCGTCCCACCCCGCACCCCTGTACCGCGCGGGCGAGGACTCATTTAAGCTGTCGGTCTATACCTAAAGAGTGTGTGTTTTAACTGAGATGTATTAAATGAACTTGTTTTAAATATTTCCAGGTTTACTTTAAGGGCTTCCATGGAGACTGCTCTAAGACTTTTCCTGTGGGTAAAGTAGATGACCGAGGGCTGGAGCTGATTGATGTCACTGAGGAGTGCCTGAATGTTGTAAGTTTTGAAGAAGCTGAAGGCTAATATATGGTACTAGCTTCTTCCCACGACTTCGTACGCGTTGAATTAATAATTGACATGTAAATCGCTATCCTGTGGAAGCTATGTAATTTACTGGGGTAAAATGTAGCCTGTAACCTGGCCGGTGATTTTCTCACAGATTACTAAGTTTGCATCAAAATCCGTTCAGCCGTTTTCACGTGATGCGCTCGCAAATATACAGACAAAATTTCTATTTTTTCGTTATCCATTCTAAGTATCCCCAGTCAATTTTTTTACATATCTTCCATGTACAGACTTTCACCCTCTTCAGCTTTTCTTCGTATTTTAATTTCTGTTTATAATTAACTGTTGTAATTTAGTTTATAATCTTTTGTGGAAATTGTACAATTAATTTTCACTTTTACAGGCCATCAAAACATGTGGTCCCGGTGTGCCCTTCAGTGAAATTGGTACAACGATCTTTAGGCACTCACGAAAAAATCGCCTCACAGTATTACCTGCCTTTATTGGTCACGGAATTGGACAATACTTTCATGGCCCTCCGGATATCTATCATACATGTAGGTGTAATTATTTGTACTTCTGGCATAAGCATAGCGTACCTACCTAATACACCTCAATGCGAGTAATTCACGGCATTAAATATTTAGCTTTGCCCGTGCCGTGATATTGTCAGCGAAAAATTCGTTTATCGCTGTCTCGAGCAACTATGTAATTTTCCAGAATAAATATTTATGTGCTTTATGCTGTCTGTTCCAAACTTCATAAAAATCCGTTCATTCGTTTTTGCATGAACATATACCAAACAACTACTTCCATACTCTGTAGAGCCATGGTAGAGCCTTATACTCTATTCTATGAGTATTCTAGAAGAAACTTACAAGAAAACGGTTGAAAATTTTTAAAACGGATGAAAAATAAACTTTAAGAGTTCATACAAATTTGATACCACATTCAAGATGGCGCTTGTATTCAATTTCTAGTCTTTACTATTGAACTCTGTCTAGATCCTTGATCCTATCAAATTCTAACTGGCATTTTAATATTTGTAAAATGTATATCTCATTCTAGTGAACCGTTACCCTGGTCAGATGGAGGCTGGCATGACTTTCACAATAGAACCCGTGTTATCGCACGGCAGTAAGCATACATTAATTCTGCAAGATGGCTGGACTGTGGTCACGGAGGACGGTTCAAGAACTGCTCAGGCTGAACATACTATTCTAGTCACTAAAGATGGGGCAGAGATCCTTACCAAATAGATATTGATAATTTGTATTTACACATCGTGTAGTGTTAGGAAGGTATGGTTATTAGAAAGCAAAATGTTTGCGATTGATAAATACTCGTGGGAATAGAAGGAACATTATCCTGTTGTGGGACATGATTATGATAAAACTATAATATAAAGGAACTTAGCTTCCGGTAAACGGTCTCTTTAAAAATTGCTCCATGGAAATGGTGTATTTCACTGTAGTTAACACATTCACGTGCCGCCCTTTGCTGTGTGCCTCAAACGCACTTGTGAGTTCAACCGACTATTACCCGGTGCCACCAAAGCACATACTAATTTGACATGAACGTATAAATAAACATAATGTACCTACATTCATATATTTTCCCAAACTACTCTTTTATTTATGATTTTTATTGTAATAAACAACTACCTTCAATTGTTGATAATTTGTAGGGTTTGAAAATGTACTTGTTAAATGTATCCATACCGTCTATTCTACTTTGTTATGTATATTACTGTTTTCTGTTGTTGTTGTATACTTACATAGATTCTACTATGTACCTAGATCAATTCTAGTTGAATAAAACCATAGAGTTTAGCGTGTGGTGTTTTATTTTTGCAATCTTAAAACAAACATGTAACTTGTTACAATAAAAGCACAAGCACAATTTATCACTCAGTCAGTCAATAGATAAAATTTCAAAGGCGTAGAAGGAAGGGAGCGATTGTTTTTACTATATCAATATAATAAACTGGTGGGGGTAATTAACGTTACAGACAGGA
The DNA here is from genome assembly GCA_949127965.1 of Pandemis corylana. Taxonomy (NCBI): domain Eukaryota; kingdom Metazoa; phylum Arthropoda; class Insecta; order Lepidoptera; family Tortricidae; genus Pandemis; species Pandemis corylana. The sequence goes on along the minus strand of OX421851.1, from coordinate 12,143,679 downwards.
CAAAGGCGTAACCAGTGGGACGTCACCAGCCCCAGGTACCGGAATTCATACTACACAATGGGTTCCACCACGAAATTTGTCTTAGTTCAGTCATTGGTCCCAACAAATATACCAGCTACGCCTTTAACAATAAGTGCTAGTTTAAGTGTTAAAATACGTTCTTAAAAGAGGAAAGAGGAATTATGACTAGATATATGTATTTAGTAGATTTTAGATCTGTAAATATAATAAAATTTAGTAAAAATGTTTGTCAGCGACAATAAACAAGCCACGAAAGCATCCGCTTCAATAAAATAGACTAGAATGCAACAATACATAGAAACACATCTAATTCAGAATACAAGTACGTTTACATACTTAAACTAGAATAATTTGAACACAGATAGTTAACCCTGCAGAAATATGTTAAATGACTCAACAAATTAAATGCACAAAAGGTATTAACGACCAAACACGACAATAACTAACTAACAGACTTGTGCTACAATCATAAGAGACGTTATCAACCATAACTCTAACATTAGACGATTACTGGAAGTAGTAAAAGAAAATATCCGCTTAAAGGATATTTTGAAATTTATCAAGGAGAGTTACTCTATACCTTGTTAAAGCCCAGATAGACTACCCAGCCTCTAAGTGCACCCCATTTAGGGTGGGTTAGCACAATTACTGTCTAAGTTATAATTTTATAACCCAGCTGAGTGTAGTTAGGGACTAGGTAGTCTAACTAGCCCAATATAAGTTTCAATACCAAATTTGAATCCTAAACAATCTCGTCATAGGTTTTTGCTTGTAGTTGGCAAGCAGAATTCAGATAATAAAATGCACACATACTAGTGTAGATACACTTCATTCCGTATAGCATTAAACAGATTTGGCGGTAATTTTATTTAGCCTCTTAGACGTAGTTCATAGCAATAAAACTTGTCAACTTGTTGTCTAATGTTACATGGAATGAAGTATAACTAAATGGGGTAAGTAAAATTAATCTTAATAATCTTACATAACTTACTTAAAAACCGAAATTTGGTCATACATTGAAAGTTTATACCTTACAACTATGCTAACAAAAATAAAAAACAGGTATGCCGCGAAACGGGAAAACCTGGATTTTACGAATTAGGACTGTTAACCTTTGACTGTAAGTACATCCTAGTTTCATAAACGCAACTTATCAAAAGCTAGATCGATAGGTAACGTTTAAATATTTAAATAAAATCATGAAAACAAACTTGTTTTCTTTCAGAATGCATTACAAATGCCATTCTAATAAAGGACAAGGTGCCCAAAAAAACGAACACTTGACAATTTCATATAAGGCCGCGCTCCGTCACTTTTGGGCACCTCTCTTTCATTCACTTTGGAGTATTCAGTGCTGACAATGTTATGGAAAAATCTATTAACAACTCTTGCCAACATGCAGTTTTATCTTATACTAATGTTATTAGTTATTATATTTGAGATAAATCTCATTAACTGCTAAGGGTGCTAGGGCAGGATAAAAAGAGTGTATAAAAGTTGATATAAAATTATTCAATAGATTTAACAACATACAAAAGCTACTTCATGACCGTTACGCTACCATAATAAAATTACTTAAATTTTTATTTATCACTCAAGGTAACATACAATCCATAAACAAGGATCACCTCAGTCGAAATGAGAACAAGAAGTACAGGTCAAATATATACTCTTCATATAAAGAAACATACGAAGAACAATAACTACATATTTTTTAATAAATTCCATAACTAACATGCTTTATGCTTTTATAAAATTGAGATATAAGCACTAGCCTCTCTGTTAAACTACTGAGTATTTTTGAATTGTTCTATCTAAATATAGGCATTAGCTTATTATTGGAGGAATAGAATTATCTCATAACATTTATGTAGTAATGCAATGTTGAATACATGTTCATCTTAGATTAATAAATTATTAGAGAATTTTCGTTGGTCAACAATCTATGTAAGTTACATACTAACTTGTTATATTATTATAACTCATTGTTTCAACAACTAATGGATAAAAATACTAAATGAAAAATCAATAACATTTTACATAGAAATTTGACCAATAAGTTAGGTGGCAATAATAAAGCATTGTTAATTAATTTGTGCAGGATACCTCATTGTGTTAATAGTGTGGGTAAGCATTCAAAAACAACGTACTTTTTAGACATATTCATATGTAGATGTATAAACAATTAGATAGACTTTAAGTATGGTAAGAGAACTTAAAAATATTAACAAACTTAATAAATTATTAAGAAACAACCAAAATTAATAACAAAGATTATTAGAACATAATCAACTAAAAGCATGACTCACATCATGGACAATTAAAATTATCAAAAATACCATTTGACTATATAGCAATGTCGGTCTGTATAAGAGCTTAATCCATTTTCATACAAATTGTTCTGTGGGGCAGTTGCCATATTCATAACTATTACCAACTGTTATTTCTTTTTCTTTCTAATTATTCTGCTAGCAAACCGAGGGTGTACAGTGCTTCTCTTATCCCTCAACAAGCAATTGCCAAATTTGTATGAACTCAGAATGGCATTTCCCAAAGAGACATGCACCATCAGATTCATGTTTTTTGTACTACTTGTTCATTTTATAAAAGCGCTGCACAAACTCAATTAGGCTGAACACCTGGCCTAATCCAGATCCAGCATCCATGTTTATGTACTCATCTAGATTATTCGTAGACACTGAAAAGGACAAAAAACCTGTTAAAGATATTGTTAAACAACATACTTTGTTTAAAACTACTGTTAGACAGAGATCATAATTATTAAAATATAATAAAATATACATAAAAAGAGTTTATATAGTAAGAATGATAGCCCATTTTCTAATTTGTTTCCTCTTTTATAAAAATAAAAACAAAAATAGGAAAGTAAAATTTTGGATAAAGACAGTATTTAATGAAGTCCTTACAAGGCAAGCCATAAGGCTGTAATACCACCATTAGCTGGCTATAAAAAAGTTTTTAGATTACTAAACTTATTTTTTTATACATTTACCTGAAGTGCAGATGGCTGGATAAGGCGGCGGAGGTTTGATCCAAGAGCCATCAGGTCTTTTCATGTGGCGGCGATCTGATGCAAAATGTTGCAGAAACTGCTTAGCAGGCACTACACGAAATAATCTAGAAATATAAGAAAGTTAAAATAAAATGATTATAAAGGATTCGATAGCTTTTAGGCTTTTAGGAGCAGAAAAGTAAACCAAAGCAGCTGATGTGACAAATATATTAAGAAGACAGACAGTGACTTAAGAAAAAAAGGTATTAACCCGTCGAGCGTCCTGTGGACACACGTGTGGCCACAACGTTATGCGCCCTGTGCACACGGGACGCTCGACGGGTTAAAAAAGCAACTTCAAATAAAGGAATAAAAGACAATAAGAGAAATATAAAAGACCTATTTACATCGCCAACAATGATCTTTCAACAATGGACAAGTCCAGTATGGAAATGGTTACCTGTGGAACTCTGTTTGTAGCACTTGATCAGTGCGAAATGTTTCAGTGACATATTTGTGGAAGAAAGTCGGGAAAGGCAACTCCGAGTCCAAATCATAGACAAGGCAAGTCTTGCAATCCCAGGCATATAAGAATATCACATGATAGTCCTGCAGAGAAAAACTTGATTAAGCACTTTTACATTGCAAATATTAAAATATTCTACATTAGTTTTTAAAATATTTAGCAATCTTTCAAATAAAAGTATTATAAGTGCGTAACATTAATATATATAAAATACTTAGCAAGTACACACCCATATGACTAAACGGTCTTCCTCACGCCCTGCCCTTTGTTTCCACAAAGGCACCGTACGACAAGGATTGGAAATGAAAACGACGAAACACCGGTCCAATTCCTCCGGGACCCTTAGCGACACATCTTGACACAATTTCCACACGTTCTCTTCACTGTAAAAACAATGACCATCAGGCAAACAATAAGCGCAACAACATCTAAGTGATTAAAACCAAAATACATTTCATACCAATAACAAGACACATATGAACACTCAGCTTGCTTTGGAAATAGGGGTTTGAGGGTTTTATCATTCTTTTTATTATTTTCACTTTTAGCCAAATGTACTTGAGCATTGACCGACATTTTGACAGTTGGCTTTTCTTTTCTGACTGGTTCTTTGTTTTGATTTTACGGGCGGCTTCAAAATCGATCCGGCGCTAGACCAAACTACTCATTGCTACTCATCAGATGAGGAAAAGGAATGACAATTTTGTTTCCATCGAGTGCTTGTATTTTCTTATATGTATTATAAATAAAAGGAAATTAATTTAAGGCTTACTTTCGTCAATTTAACGTAAGCAAACATATACGAATTTAAAAAAGGTTCATTTAACGGAAGTGGTATTGGACAGTATTGGTAAGGGATTATGGCATGGCAGGTTTCTGAACGAATTTATCAACTTTTTTTAAGTTGGTTCTCTTCAGTGGTAAAGACCATAAACCGTACAGTACAGCCCAACTCGACTGCTAAATTCTGCCAAATTCAGAGGGTCAACAGGTTCAATGCGTTTGATATGCGTACACATGCCAATGTCCTTAGTCGTACGTTTAACAAAATCCGTCTCTTACCGGAAATATTAAAATACAGTGTAACCTTTGATAACCTAAAAAACAAATATTATTTAAGTATTTGTTTTGTGTGTATAGTCGGCTTAAAAAGCCTTCATATTAGTACTGGTAACATTTTTTTCAACATCAGCCCAAACTATAAAAAAAAAAGTTTGCAGCTAACCACCATTTCATTTTCCTCTTCACGTTGCCTCTGATATTATTGTTTGTGGGCAGTTGGTGGTTTTTATTTCAAAGCCAGCTGTTACCTTTTAGTTATTTTCAAAGTTCCTTAATTGTGCATAAAGGAGGGCGGTGCGTTGTCTTAGGTTTCGGCCGGACTAGCGTATCGTCCGGACTTAGTTCCTTTTTTGTGTAGACCAAATTTTTACGATTTCTACCTTGTGTCACAGAAATTACTACAATGACCCGTACGTATAAATTTATTAATACAATCTAAAGTTAATTTGCAGTAACCATTTTAGCTATACAGTGATTGAAATTGACTATTTTAGTACTGTTAGCTTAGATAAATGATCTAATTCTGTAGAATGTTCTAGAAGCTATAATAGAATAGGGAAGCTTGTAACCTGCAATTGCTAGCTTTCGTCACATCAACACAGTCAGTAATTAGTGAGTTATTGTTTTAATCAGATTGCTAAATAAATATTTTTGATATATTGTTACACAACTATGTTTGTTTAGGTGAATTAAACAATAGGTTGTTATTAATGTTATGATTGTAATTAAAGTTCCTTTGTTATTTCTCAATTTCTTACACAATGGAAAAAGAGGTTTAATGTGAGTACTTACTTAAAAATGAAATATATTTACAGGAGGAAATCAGAGAGATTTGGCTCGCGCCAAAAACCAAAAAAAACAGGCTGAGCAGGCGAAGAAGAAGGCTGCAACTGAGAAGGGAGGGATGTCTCTCTCGGAAAGGAAACATAGGTTGGTGCCTTTCTTTTTAATTTAATCTACTTAGGAATAACAATTACTACAGTTTGGTTATTTTGCATGCCCAATTGTCTCAAATACATGATTAGGCTTGATAAAATAAATATGCATAAAATTTGATTGTTCTAATTTATTTCAACAATGATTATATGGTCATTTGTGCACTCGATCTAATTAATGCGTGCACTGCATCTTTAATATTGTACTTCCAAGTGGAAAAAATTGTGGCATGTCAATCACATGACATGCGCAAATTAATTATGAGAGATGAGATATTCTCCAAATTTTGGAGAATGACGATATAAAGCAATTTCCCTTTGGAAGTCAAATTGTTAGTGTTATTTTTTACCACATTCTGAATATGGGTACTGACTGCCACATAACCAGCGTAACACTACTGTTTGTTGTAGGACCCTAGTTAACCTTTCGTATGGTAAAATAATTAAAACCTGCATTCTAGTTACATTTGTCTCAAATAGTATGAATTTCAGATTAAGAAAAAAATACCAAAAGATAAGGCTTGAATCTTGGCTTTCATCCAGGACCTGTCATAAGAAAGGTTAGCAATTAATTCTCATCCAGGATATGATAAATGTAAAACTCCTAGTTTGTTTCTGTTACAGGGATGCTGAATTAATGAGAGAGAAGCAACGGAAAAAGGAGGAGCAGGAAGGTGCCCAGAAAGAAGTTGTTAATTAATATTTCATACTTATGAACTATCTCATTGAAGTTGAGTTTTCTGCTGAGCTGAAAATGGTTCAAGTGATAACAAGCAATTCTAATTAAGAAATATATATGTTTTAAATTCTCAGTTCCAACATAAAGCCTAAAGTACCACACAAAATGTATTTTTTTCAGTATTTTTCTTTTAAAAATAATTTGTTGTCCTCAAACATTTTCAGTGCAAACTAAGATCTGATAATCAACTTAAATTATTTTTGTTTGTGGCTACCAGTCACAGATCTGATGTTAGTTGTATAATGCAATTGTGACATTCTTAGCATTTATACAAATAATAGCATTCATTTGACTGAGTATATGTGTATGTATGTAAAAACGAAATACCCCATTATTTTGTACAATAAAGTATTGGAATAAGTACAAGGTACTGGAAATATTTTATTTAAATTTTCTGCATTTTAATTACTTGTTGTTTTCAAATGAAGCCCAAAAATTAAACTAAGGCATCTAAAACTTAAACTAAAACTTTAAATTGATAGCCAGGAAGCCATAAAATTGTTAATCTTTACACACCTTCACAAATCATAATATTAAGCGCTTAAGTTTTTTTCATCATTAGAGGAAAACAACCTTGACCTGTCTATAGAAAAATCTTACAAAGTAGCAGCAACTAACAGTGGGACATAGTAATTTATAGTGTGTTTATACCTAGCAGGGTCCACAGCGCTATAAGGATTAAACTAATGCCAGTGGATAGGAATTTCAATGTACCTCGCGAAATGCATATTTTTTTTTCAATGTACCTTCACCATTACGGTAAAACAGCCTTTGATGAAGTTATTATGGAGCAAGCGAACCGCGCTGTTGTTTTAAGGCCTAGAGACTCAAAAGTGGTATCAAATGAAAGCTCTCAATGTACATTTCGAATCACACGTTATAAATAAGGTACATTCGATAAAACCCGAGATATTGGACAATAAATCCTAGCAGGGACCTTTTTATGCGTAAGAGATACTGATAGGTACTATCAAATGAATCAAGAAATTTTTATTTCTTGATTTTTATGTTTTACTTTTACGGTTTTACCGTTAGAAATTTAATTTCTAAATGTCTGTGAAAATCAGAACACATAGAAAAATCCGAAAAGTAAAGCTATGGCCGGGAATCGAACCCGGATCCTCGTCATTCCGTGACGCGTGCTATACCACTACACCACCCATAGCAGGTAAGCTATGGCCGGGAATCGAACCCGGATCCTCGTCATTCCGTGACGCGTGCTATACCACTACACCACCCATAGCAGGTGGGTAGTCTCCGAATTTTTCTACCTGTTACCGACCGTCACGTGACCTTTGTTACTATGCGAATTTTTTGTCGCTAAGCGTCATCTGTTTGAATGATGTGTCTGTACGACACAATTACAAACTCCCGTGGAACATCTACTGCTCACCAGGGACGAGAGAAGGCGCTGTTTTTCAAATGATAGGTACTATCAAATGAATCAAGAAATTTTTATTTCTTGATTTTAGAAATAAAAATTTCTTGATTCATTTGATAGTACCTATCATTTGAAAAACAGCGCCTTCTCTCGTCCCTGGTGAGCAGTAGATGTTCCACGGGAGTTTGTAATTATGTCGTACAGACACATCATTCAAACAGATGACGCTTAGCGACAAAAAATTCGCATAGTAACAAAGGTCACGTGACGGTCGGTAACAGGTAGAAAAATTCGGAGACTGCCCACCTGCTATGGGTGGTGTAGTGGTATAGCACGCGTCACGGAATGACGAGGATCCGGGTTCGATTCCCGGCCATAGCTTACCTGCTAGGGGTGGTGTAGTGGTATAGCACGCGTCACGGAATGACGAGGATCCGGGTTCGATTCCCGGCCATAGCTTTACTTTTCGGATTTTTCTATGTGTTCTGATTTTCACAGACATTTAGAAATTAAGAGATACTGACCTAAAAATGGCATCAAAAGAACCGCATTTCAATGTACCTCTCGAATATGCAAATAGTTTTTAAATAAAAACATTTTGTTTCGAATTTTAGAAATAAATCTTTCTTATATATAAAATTTCCATGTCACAATGTTAGTTACCGTACTCCTCCGAAACGGCTTTATCGATTCTTACCAAATTTTATATGCGTATTCAGTAGGTCTGAGAATCGGCTACTATCTATTTTTCATATTGAAATTTAGAAGAAAAAAAAACGGGAGCGAAGCCGCGGGCAACAGCTAGTAATATCTAAATTTTACATAAAAAAGTAACGTCAGCAACTTACTAAGAGCTAATATTTAAATATTTTTTCAATCTGACTTCACCCAGGATAGGCAAAAGAATTAATGTCAATATAATCACTGTCATTAATGCTAATAAATGATCTAAACAACTTGTTGTCACTAAAAAAAAATTGCATATTCAAGAGGCGGCGTTAGCGTCATATAGTTGGAACCATCGAAGTCAGCAAAATAGTTCGGTACACCATAGAAATAGTATGGTGTGTTGAACTTTTCCGTCACATTGGATGTTTCGTACTATATGACGCTGACTGTACATTGGAGGTCTATGAAGGTATTAACTGTTAAAATGTGAATGGTAAATATCTCACATTGACACGTATGCGCGATACGTGTTTATTACAAATCAAGCTCACTCGTCATCGTAAGTAGCAAGAGCTATTAGGTATAACATAGTTAAGGCGGCCAACTTTCAAATAAATCAATGCGGGACACCCACCCCCATCCACAATAAGACTGAGGATTTGTTGGAATTGATGGTGGTGTACTTAACCCTCTAACTCTCGGGAGTCTCGAAACGTCACACACACACACAAACACACACACACACACACACACACACAGACAAACATTTTGGTACCTTTAAAACTTCAAAATATGACGTCATTCCCAGTTTTGGTTTTCGAGGTGAACTCAATAACTTGAACTTCCTTGTAAGGAAGTTAAAAAAGGATACTAAAGTAGTTAAAATAAAAAAAAATACCAACAAAAAGATCAAATCTCGTTTGTCTCGGAAGAAAAAATGTGAGATTATTTATATAAATGAAGAGAATGATATGATTTCTCTATAATACTATGTGGAACACTTTTATGCGAGCGAGACGATGGGAAACGAGGAATGCGGGACATACGGGACACCTTAGACGATTTGCGGGACTATTTTATTAAATATTGCAATGCGGGATTACAACTGTCATTACGGGACGGTCCCGCAGAATGCGGGACGGTTGGCCGCCTTAAACATAGTTGTGACAGTTTATTTTTTCTTTTTCATTTATGAAAATGTTATCAGCCCTATTTTTTCAAATTTGCCGCTCTTTTTTATTGTCAGTCTTACGTTAGCTAGACTATAAAACAACTTACCTTTCTGAGGATACATGAAGTTAATTTTCTTCCAGGACGCAAGATAAATTGCGGGCAACAGCTAAGTCTTATCTTCTTACTAGTACTATAAATTCGGAAGGTTGGATGGTAGGATGTTTGTTTTTATTACTAAATCACGACAGAACAGCTGAACAGATCTCGATGAAAATTGGAACATATATATATAATAATGTAGGTTACAGTCTGGAACTGGGCGACAACAGAAATCTAATTTCTTCAGAAATAAATTACACATACCTACGTAAATCACGTCCTTATCCCTTACAAGGTAAACAGCCTAAGTTAACAAGACCTAAAGGCCACGTATAGCATCAAAAGGAATCAAAATAGTGATGGGTTGCAAACCGCATAGTCTATAATATATGGTTCCTAAGTTTTGCCCATTCCCTCGATGAGCTTTTATCACCTAGGCGGGAAGAGATGCAACTGGTACATTCTAGTTTTTTTTGTTACTCCCAGACCAACATGGAAGAACTTAATAATATCCGTTTGGGAAGGGGAGTGTGTTGGAATTGTTCAGCCATTAGGAATAGAGTAAAATACTGCCGTTGGTATTGTTCATTTATATTTGTTTATTTATGGATAATTGTTTGGTAAATATTAGGTGAGAACAACAAAAAATTAACTGAACGAAGCACAAATCGTCTTCTTATACTGGTTCAATAGTATTGCACACTTTCACAAAAATATACTTACCTAACGGACTAACCAAAGATGTCAATGGTTTCATTTTACGAGGCTAAGGCCAAGCTTGGATATATTAGAAAGTAGATATTATGTTTGCCTTACTATCACATTAATTATTATGACTGGTTCATGAAACCGAAGAGACACTAAAACCGTTTTCCACCGGATCTATTGGGTGATGATGATAAATCGTCGGGTGACAAGCAAAAGCTGCAAAAGTCACTATATGCAAAAAAATATTTAATATAAATTCAATCATTTTTATTTAAAGCACAATAAGGTAGTGAGTTTTGCTTGTATTAATAGACCTAGGTATTTAATAGACCTTTATTTGGAAATGTAGTGAGTTTTGCTTGTCACCCGATGAAATATAACATGAAATTCAACTACTTATACACTAAATCTGATGGTTAGCCCTAAATAATTAAGTACAACATTCAAGAATGCTTTAGTATTAATACTAGCCATTTTAACAGGATTAAAAAGCAAAACTTCAATGAAGAACAATGTTTAAAACAAAAAACGCTCAACTTAACAATCAAGTAAACAAAACAAAAATGCATATGAGGTGCCTCTATACAAAAAAAAATTAAGATTCACTTACAACGCTAAAATTAAAAGTGGTAGCTATGAAAATTATATCACTTGCAGCCCTCGCTTTGGGTTGTCTTAGTTGCGTTGGCAGTGGTTATATTATGAGGACAGGCGTTTAGAAGTTGCCTCAGGCTGCATGTTATGAAAAGGGTCTTTTTTGTTTCAGACTTTATTTCATCACCTTGATCCTTTGTATACAAATCACAGACTGTGGTGTCTCCATACATCTTCATGGGTATGGAGTACATACAACTGGTGAGATTCTATGAACAATTGCTGATAAATCCACCAGCAGTGGTGTAACTATAGGGTTGCAGGGGTGGCAAAACGCCACGGGTCCCTAGCTCTACGGGGCCCCCAACTGGCTTGGTTTAGAGCACAGAAAGGACGCTGATGCACTTCTTTATATTGAGGAAGGAGCCCCATCTGACGAATTTGCCACGGGCCCCAGACGTTATAGTTACGCCACTGTCCATCAGCAAAATTTTATTGTGCTAATAGTTCAATCACAACTTTAATACTTTAGAACAAAACTATACAGCATTGTAGCATCACTATTAATAAAATGAAACTTTGTGGCTACCTTTCAAAATTCTTCCAAAAATAATTGCAACAATATAAAATGTAAGTAGGTACCTGCATCAGTTTTATAATACTTTAGTGCCAGATTTGCAGGTACATCAAGCAAATAGGTATTACTACATATTATTAATAATATTCTTTCTCTATATCTTCAGCAATAGTTATGAGATGCAGTGGACTTCTTTTCAAATTCTTCTCTTTGCCTGTACAGTTCAGACACTAGATCTTTAATAAAAGGATGGTTGAACTTCCCCTCTGTGGCAGTAAAGAATTCCTGCAACTTCTTTGGTGCATTTTCACGCTTCTCATACTCGAAAGCTTGAAGAATCATATCATACCTATCTAAATCTTTGGCGAATTTTGCTTCTGGTGATGTCTGATTCTCATATTCCTGAAAAGTATTTTTTTTTATTTCCTATATCAATTAATCCAACATCAGAGATTGGAATATTCACTTCCAATACTTGCAAATTCATTCATTGTGATTGGCATATCATTGTATGAATTTGACTGGTATGACCTTTGTTGCATTTATAGATAGGTTATCATCATGTTACTAAAGTAGTGATAAGATGGTGATAATGATAATGCAATTTAAAATTGTTTATTTCCTTATACTATAATTTGGAAATGTGGACACATGACAAGGAATTGACTGACCAACACTAATGGTCAGACTTCCTAATTAAAATATTTAAGTCGGTTTAGTACCTTATAAATCTCGTACATCTTATCACCAGCAATGCCGGTAAGCTCTGCTATATTCTTCATGGCCTCATCTTCCTGCCTGTGCTTTTCCTCAGGTGTGACCCCACAGTGGGGAGTTATATCACCAACTATGCATTCTGCTAAGTCATGGACTAGAGCTGCAAAGATATTTAGCTTTGTTATAGTTATCAGAGGGTAAAAGAGAAAAATATTTATGTTTGAAAATATGACAAAATGTAACTTTACTTTAATGGCTTTCACAGTTGCTTAATTTAAGCAAGTCTTATTTTGTCAATGTCAACCTATCTAGTAACATGGCGCACATGAGGAGTTTGGTTTAAAAATATATATTTTGGTGGAGGTGCACAACACCTGCATAATTATAATCAACTCTAGCTAGTTACTTGTCAGATATTTATGGTTTAGATTGTTTAGAGTGAGATTACAGCCAGTGAAACAAAGCCCTAATTTTCATGCCAATAATTGTATACAGTTTCCAATTGGAATTTCTTTAGAAGTGAAAGTGACCGGTGAGTACTTGCATTATGGTTTGTTTGTGCACTCAATGCAACATAATCTTCAAAAGGTAAAAAAATGCACTCAGGGCTAAATGCAACTTGATTTAGTGTGGTCTATGAAGGTATTCAGTCTTATTAAAATAACCTTGATTCTATACATAAAAGGAAACACAAATTACAGCTCTCATGATAATTATATGGTACCCTCCATATCAGGAGCTGTAATCCGTCACAGCTACTGGTGTTGAATATATAATAAGCAGACAAACAACTTTACTAAGACTAAGGAAAATTAGGTTTTGCTAAGTGGAAGCCTTACCTATCTGAAGACACCTAAAACGATCTAACTTTGTAGGATTATTCTCATCAGTAAGGAGGAATGTCATCATGCCCATGCGATACATATGCCCCGCAATAGACTCGCAGTCATCGATGTCACAAAGCACCCAACCAGTCCGCTTCACGTGCTGGAACGTTAAAACCAACTCATTTTATAACCTATATTTATAACGAAGAACCGCGGGGGAATATATTTTACTACGACTACATAATGACATAACAGCAGTCTTAATTATTATTCTGAAAGTGAACAAAAACCAAATATAAAATTGCAAATTCTTACTTACCTTCAAACGGCCAACGAGTTCCAAAAACTCAAGGACTTTTTTATGCTCGACAAACAACGCCATTTTTAGGATTTATTTTGTGTTACGAAATATTTATTTCATTTATAAATATGTTAATTTTTGTCTACGAAAGGCTCAGTGATTATCGAAGAGTGGATCAATCGGTGAAACGGAAGGAAAGTTTTGACAATGGTAACTTGACAATGTAATCTGTGATGACAATGACAGAACAGAAACAGAACAGACAGACAGTGCAGCGCCAGTCCGCCGCAGTGAAAAAATCTTTTACTGCCTTAGCAATTTATTTTTGCGTTAGGTATAAGTGAAATAACAGAGTATTTGATACGCTAAAGCAATTTCGTTCGTAAAATAAACCACGAATGTGGAAACTGTAGGCCGAAAGAAAATCTTAATGAATATTGGAATTTGCCCAATAATTTCAAACCAGCCGATTTAATTGTGACTCAAACACACTTGAACGTTTTTCATTGACGCGGTAAATCCAAACATGGCAGTGAGTTCATTTCTAGAGCGAGTTACTTTTTTATTCGTTTTCCTACTCTTTATTGATTCACCTGATGATAAGTGACCACCACCCATGGACTCCCGCAAATCTAAAAGATTGCGTGCGCGTGTGCGGGTGTCAAACAATGTATTTGACAAAGTTTGGTTGCGCTTCTTCTCTTTTTCTCTTCTTAATGGCGGCCGTAAGGCTTTGGCCAATGGTTGCGCTTATCGCGTGCAAGTGTACGGTCAAGTTGACAGCTTGTCTTATCGACATTATATAATTGTGACGTGCAATAGTAGATAACCGAGGGGATAAAGCACTGTATTATGTGACGGGCGCGATATTGAATCCTGAGCGCAGCGAAGGACTCTAGGTTTAACTCTCGAGCGTAGCGAGGACGTTATGAGTTAATTCCCTCGCTACGCTCGGGAATTAAGATTGAATCCTGAGTGGAGCGAAGCATTTAAGCGCACCCAAGAGATATACAGTTTTATCTCCGAGGAGTATACTCTACTTTTCTCACCTTTTGCGAGACAATAAAAACCAAGTTAACTAGAAAAATAATTTAATTAAAACAACAGTAAAACAAAATTAAAAGTAAAAAATTAAGTTGGAGAAATTAGTCCAGTTGTGTAATGATACAGCAATATTTTTATTTGGAATCTTAGCAGTTCTATGCGTGTAATATTACAGTCGACTTACACTGGCAGCTTTTGTATTGTTTGAAATTTGTTTCATTCGTTCGAAAATCGAACGCCGTTCGCCGTGGCGTGGCCATCTCGATTTCCAGAGCCTTGCGATTTTTACCTAATTGAACTTTAAGTGTATAAGAATAAGAACTATGAAAAGTGAGAGTCATAATTACTTACCTACGGGTTATAATGAATTTCAGTACAATATTACTACCTGGCGAAAAAGGGAAAGCCAAGGGCTATAATGACTTACTTTGAGTAAGTTTTACATGATATATAATAAAATTAGCCATTGTCGAGCAGGTGGTGTAAAAAGGATTTTGAACCTAAGGTGGTAGACCTCATATTTGGCTGATGGTACAACACACGTGTAGTTTAAACCAGCTTCACTTCGCCGTTCTCAGGCAGTCTTTACTTTTTATTTGGTCTGAGGTATTTCATCGCAAATGTTAGTCGCTTGATAGCTTACTACTAAATGCTTTCTCTTTAAATAATTTGCGGTGGCATGGCGACCTACTTAGTCCGGGTTTCTGCATAATGGGTATGCACTATGCATAACTACTTGTCCTTGAGCATAGTTAATTTGATAGTAATTTCTGTTATAAATTCTAATATTAAGTTTAAAGGATGTCTCCGATGTATGGTCATGGCCACTTTGTGAAAAACGAGCTGCTATAAGATTCCTTGTTAATTATTATTAGAACAAATAAGTACTTGTGGGTATGTGGTCTTGAATCTCAAATCTTAGTACTATTATTAAAATACGGAAGTTAGGATAAATGTTTGTTTGTTACTAGATCACGCTAGAATCCCTGAACACTGAATAAAATTTGGACAGAAATAGATTAGATATAGTCCGGAATAGTACATAGGCTGCTTTTTATCCCGGAAACTTACGTATGATAGTGATAAACGAATTCTTCGCAGACGAAGTAAATATACAGTAGGTACACATAGCAAAGCTATTCGGTAAGCAGGATAGATACGGCGCGAGCGTGCGTAGGTGCTTACCTGATTATATTGCCGTGTGTACATTGAAAGTAAAAATAGGTATCTAAGTAAAATAAATTATTCACCATGTTGAAAGACGGGACGCCTTCTGCGGACCCAATTTGTAACTGTAACTGTTTCCTAGATTTTACTTCAAACTCTCGTTCAATAGCAGGAGGCAGCCCTAATGCACAAAAATCAGTACAGGTCTACAGGAACATTAAATAGTTACATCGGCTTTATCGGATATGTAAATAAGCACCGAGCAATTGACGCAGGTACGCAAGTAAATACCTTAAGTTAGTTACTTTCTTGTGTCTAACTGCGCCTATCTGAGATCTGCATATTGAGCAGGATATCACATTCAGTCTTTCTAGAACGAGTGTGCGTCATGCACCGTATCGCGGGCCATGCCAATAGGACAGTGTTTAATTAATATGATCGATGGATGAGGCAAGGCACCCTGTGAATTGCCAATGGAGTCCGGTACCGCTATACAAATTTAAATTCAATCTCTACCGCTAGCGGTCAGTGAAAATGTGTGGCTCCTCGCTGACGGTACACCAATTACATTTAACTCGAAAATGAGCGTTCTAACAACTTTGGAAATTTGTGGCCTTTTGCTCGATATGTGGCAAGTTGCCGGTGCTCAGGTGAATCTGATAATTTGTGACTGACACACGAAGCTGGAATGATTCTGCTGTTGCTTACTATTTATTCAGGTTGGTGACTGACTATTACGAAAAATGACGCAAAAAATATTCGTCTCTAATCTAAATCGTTTTTTTTTTTAAATAAAATATTGAACTTACAGTTGAAATACAGCGTGGGACTCTACATAAGGGTCCAAATTTATGTTAATTTTTTGAGAAGTTTTATTTTTGTTACTTTTGAGGTAGCTTTAGTTTATGCTTTTTTAACACTTGTAAAAAAATGTGCTTTTTGATTGAAATATTGCAAAAAATAGCTCAGGTATACATGTAAAACTAAAGTAGGTAGATGTTATTAGATCGCAGCAGTACTCCGAGCAGCGGTATGATACTCCAACTCGAAAGTCTGTACAAGAAACTTATTTAAAAAAAATTGGCTGGGTATACTTAGAATCGATAACAGAACACGTTCCAACAGTTTTAAGAATTTTTGTCTGTTTTTCTGTTTGTCTGTATATTTGCGAGCGCATCACGTGAAAAGGGCTGATCGAATTTTGATGCAAACTTTACTAATCTGTTGAGAAAATCACCGGCCAGGTTATAGGCTAGTTTTTATCCCGCAACATTGCATAGTTCCCGCGGCATGGCGATAAACATACCAATTGCTAATTGTACGTGTCGTGGGCAGAAGCTAGTGAACTATAATCCCATAGAGGTAGGTACTATTAATATTATACATAATACAAAAGTTGCAAAGTGTCTAGTCAGTCTGTTTGTAACTCTTTCATATTGTTAAAATGGCTGGACGGATTCGGGTGTCACTTAACAAGCATTTAACTAGTAAGTAAGTATGTTGTGTAAGTAGATAAGTTTCTGGAGTAACTCATAGGCTACTTTTTATGATATTCCCGCGGGATCGAGATTTACGCATTTGAAATGCTCGGCTAAATTTTGTACGGATGTATTCCAAAAAGTTGGATCTTATCGTTGCATTGAACTTAGAAGCTTGATTTTTTGAGGGCGCAACTCTTAAAATAGATTTAAATCCTAAATACCTATTTTTATACGATTAACTATGTAGGTACCTACTTAATACTTGTTTGGTGATGGTTTATCCTCCATGACAATTGTTTGATACCTACTTATTAACCATGTCTAATCAGTAATCACCTACTCACGCTCTTCATTATTATAGGTTCTACTTAAATTAGGTACATACCTACTATTTTGATGCACTGCAACCTAGCTAGTTTATCTTTCTGCCTGTGTGCAAACTTTTATTTGCAATTGCTAGCATTTCTTCTATTACTTCCAAGGTTGCTAAGTCAGGGGGATTAGTCCAACTTCGAATAACAGCAGCTAATTCACCCCGAGTTGAGTTGGTGAAACTGCACACAACAAGTCGACCAGTAACAGTGTTGCCTGGAATTTCTAGTATTAACTTCTTTATATTGTTAGTACCCTTACCAGAGCCAGTTCAGGGTATAAGCTTACGTTGAAATTAACTTTTAAAGTTTGTAGAACTTGCCTGATGACTGTGGACGTGAGGTCGCGTGGGCGGCAGCAATCGCAGCTCCAGCTTCGCTTCGTAGTTTTAGTCGTATTAGCGCATGAATAGGGCTTATAATTTTAAATTGTATTTTGTGGTAAGCATGCAAACGCGCCGAAGCAGATTCATCGGCTTAATAAATCCAATTTGCTTATTAAGTAGCGGTTAGGTAGTAGGTACTTGGTAAATTGGTGTGACGTTGACACACTAACATGCGGTAATGTTTGTACACTAAAGAAATATGTTACGATACTGGCATTGATGGCGTGAAAAAGGTGTTTTTTTTGGCTATTATTTGTGCCGCATCTTCATCTCTTGAGCTCCATTTCACGCTACCATACCATTCGCCCAAGTTCTATTCAATGATTTACTGTATGATCACATTCCACTTCCCACTGCGTAATCTAGAGTAGTCTCTTGCTCAAGGCCCCGCAGACGATGGGATGTGTAATGTTCTACCATGCTGGTCTGGGAGCAAAGAAAAAACATAGAATGTACCAGCTGCTTCTTTTCCCGCGCACATCCTAAAAGCCCATTGATGGAATGGCCGAAAATCTTGTATAATAGGCGATACCCTTCACTATTTTGATTCCAGTTTCTACCTATATGCCCACAATCACGCTAAATAACCTGTAGGTGTTGTTACCCTAGGCTTTGTCTACTTCGTAAGGGATGAATACGTGATTAATATGTATGTCAAATCAGGTGCACAACGCGGGGATTTTCAGGTACATTCCATCCATCCTCGGTAGCCGTAGCGGTAGCGAAAAACAAATGAAAGTCTGTTTTGCGTCCAACGCAGTATTACAATTTGAAATATGTAACTAATACAACACTTTGTCAACAAATCTCACTAACATTAAGCTTGAATTCAACAATGTAAGTAGGTTCAGTCCACAAATCTTATCATTCGCGCGCTTTTCATTTCGAGAAAACAAAATAAATCTCACCTAACCTCCAAAATCTCTTTCCCGCTCAAGTTCTACGGGCAGACTGCTTTAACCACCCAGCGCCTCCATGACAGTCTGCTTTACCGACCGCGTTTCCTCAACAACAGTTCTGAATTTGGCCGAGAGATGGCGTTTAAGCTACAACTCATTGAACATTCTCAGTTCCGGTTTTAGTTGTCATTTTTAGTACCTATTTATCTTACAGCGAGTGAACCTAAACTGAGTCGGAATTAAATCCCATTAAGACATCATGGTAACCCCCCAGATAGTATTACTTGTAATGACAATACAATAAAATTATCTCTGCTTCAGTTAATCTCCGACATGACGTATATTATGAACTAGCTTTAGCCCGCAACTTCGTACCCAATAGCAATAACGTAAGCAATGTATACCTACTAGGATAATGCAAAGTTCCTGCGGGATAAGAATGAAGGAATTGTATGCATGAATGTATGTAGTTATGTTTCTTTTCCGGAAGACTTATTTCTATCCCGCGGTAAATTAGCATTTTCCCGAGTAACCCATGTCAATCTGGGATAGTATAGCAGTGAAATAATTTTTATAATCAGCCCCGAAGTCGAATTCACATTCATCCCGCGGGAATTTTATATTTCTCAAAAAAAAGTACCCTTTGCCAATTAGAAATAGTACTTACCTTTCTATTAGTGAAATATTTTTTTAAATCGGCTCAGAGGTAGCTACCTAGTTTCAGGGATAACCGCCTAAACAAAGAAACAAACAAAGTCACAGGATATTTCCCTATCCCGTGGGAATTTGCACCTCTATGATACTCTGCATATATCAAATCTCTAGCTCCAGTAGTTCAGGCTGTGCGTTGTCTGTCAGTCAGTCAGTCACGGTACTGTTGTATAGGTATAGATAAATGAATAGGTAAAAGACGGTTACTTGTGTGCGATTCTGTAATCGAATCTCGACAGAGAAGGGATCGCAGCGCTCGAGAAACAGTCGTAACTTAACCCTTTCGCTCACAGGCGTTATATAGAGTCAGATTTTTTTCTGTCCTATGCACCTCAAGACACCTGGCTCCATATAATTTCAGCAAGCGGACGAGTCAAGTCATGATTGCCTCCCGAGCACAGCGATCACTTCATGGACGGCGTCCGTTTCAATAACAACACAGATCTACTCCGACATCCTAAGTCCGTAATCATACCGTCCCTCTCACTCTCAAATTAATGACTAAATAGTGTGAGCGCAATGGCACGAAACAAACTACGAAAAAATAATGTTGGTGTATAAGGCCAGGACTGTTTCAGTGTCGGCGATACATTGGGACGCGCCGGCGCCGTACGACCCGGTGTGGCTGGCCAGCGTGCAGGAGTACGAGCCCGTGCCGCCCCTCAACGAGACTCGGTTCTGGTGGGGCTGGGGCTGGGGCTGGAGCTGGGCCAACGAGCAGGACGTCCAGTTTAGACTCTTTACTAGGTATTCTAAAAATATTGCTCACCTTTGGCGCCTGCATAGCCACTTTGATGATGAATGCGAATAATGCCCAAAACAATGCCAGTTACAAGAACTTTCATATTTTGTGTGACGGATTTCACCATATCTAGCTTAATACGTCCCAGTGCTGGACATGGGCTCATAATGAGAGTGTTTGAGCAACAGTTCTCACGCAGGCCCAGTGCGGATTGGAAATTTTATACACTCTTGAATTACTATGCTACTGCAGGTCTCCTAACATTACGTATTATCCGTTAACATAAAGCTTTAGTTAAATTTCAAATGCCATTTGTACATAAATTCCGAAAAACTGTTAGCCTAGACTCCCAAACCTTCTGCTTAGGAATTTAAGCAACTAGACTGTAGGAACAGCGCCGCCACGCCCCCTAGCGACGCGCAGATAAACTATGTGCAAGAGCAGACGCAGAAGCTTCCTGTCTTCGAATTTGAATTTCTATTGTCAAAGCTCGCAGCTAATTAAAATAATTTATTTCTCTTGATTCTCTACCCTTAAAAGACTACTAGGTACAGCTTTTTAAGCTGTCATTTTTAGTATGGATCTGACAGCGAGCGAAACTAAACTGAATCGGAATTGAATCACATTAATTAAGACGTCATATAGATAGTGTCACTTCTCTTTTATAACAGACTAGCGACCCGCCCCGGCTTCGCACGGTATATTATGCATGTATTATACATATAAACCTTCCTCTTGAATCACTCTATCTATTAAAAAACACCGCATGAAAATCCGTTGTGTAGTTTTGAAGATATAAGCATACATCGGGTCTGCTGTGTTCCGGTGTGGAGAGTAAGACAGCCGGGGAAATTACGGGCACAAGAGGCATTTCATCTTAGTCCTCTAGGTTGGCAACGCATCTGCAATCCCTCCGGGGTTGCAGGTGTCTATGGGCAGTGGTGATCACTTACCATCAGGTGACCCACTTGCTCGTTTGCCTTCCTATTCATATAAAAAAAAAAACATGGGGACAGAAAAAGTGACTTTGTTTTATAATATGTAGTGATAGTGATATAGCATGGCGTAGACTTTTAAAATTTAAGACCCGTTTATCAAGCGATATTGGTCAATAATAATAATAATTTTACCAGTGCTTACGCGTACAACTGGTAATACAAGACTAATATAACTTGAAAAATAGGTATATTGTACTTATGTGTACCAGCAAATTTGCTTATGAAATTGTATTTACGATGACTTCTCTTAAAGCATGCAACTATATTCAATACTGAATCTACACAGTGCAATTTTCTTAATGTCTCCCGGCAAACTTCGTTTTTGCTGCTTACATAATATTTCAGGCGTATAAAGGTCCAAATTATAACAGGTAGAGGTGGTGTAGATGTGTACCTAGCAAGTTACTGAAAGACTTTTGGAAGGCGATGGCTATTTCGTCTTTTGTACTTCGGAGGTATCCTTTTCAGATTAAAACAAAAGAATGCCTTTGAAACAGGAGGCGAGCGATCAAAATACCTGAAATAAGTAAATAGCTGTACCTATTTTATTACTTAGAAATCTTTTATAGGTTAGTATTGATTAAATTTATTAGATACCTACAGATTTCTAATGTCTTTGTGTTCATTAATAATAAATAAATAAATGAATATCATGATACAATTTACTAATTTACACTAATTGACCCAGTCCCAATCTGAGCAATGCACAATCATACCAATAGCATTTACAAATATACTATATGGGTACTATTATATTAGGCAACGGATAAACATACTTGTATGGATAAATACATACTTAAATAACATCCATGACTTAGGTACAAACTTTCATATTTATCATAGTGTGTCTACCCCATAGTGGGATTCGACCACTGGGTCAACTGGCCCCGGCTTCACCATCTCGACAATATAGTCGGTGACAAGTGACAATTCTGTTTACATTACAAACTCGACAAGAATCTACGCCGACTGCCTTCATGCATGAATCACGCATCGCAAGTTGAATTATCACTTGTCACCAACAACGGTCGAGTTGGTGAAAAAGGGTCTGGTCGTTAAATTCTAAATTCTAATAAAAGCCATTTCTTCTAGACGAAATCCATACGAGTACCAAGTTCTGAAACCGAATGATTCACTGTCTCTGTGGGATTCTAATTTCGATTTCAATAACAAAGTTAAAGTACTCACTCACGGATGGCTTAACCACGGCGACAGTCCCATGCCAGAATCGATTAAAGAAGGTAATCTTACTCGACTTATTAATACATTATTTATTTATACATTTATAAATTGCATATACCAATAATATTAGGTATCTGATATTTGTCAATTTTCTCTTGTTTACATTAGTACCTAATGAATATACTTTTTGCTTGTCTTAATTTCATAATTCCATCAGAAACCGAAGGTCATACCATACATTCACTTTTATAGCTAACTCTTAATTCTTGACTAGTATTTGTTATCCTAGATTATGTTAGTTGTTTTACGTTTCTTAGTCCCCTTTTGCCTGCTATGTATTAAAAAAAACCATTTAGATGATTTAGATAAATGTTGCCAGTCAAAGTATTATTTACATTCTTACGCTTTATAGATACTGAAAAAGTTATAAAACACTGTATCTTGACTGACACGAACATACTCATTATTTATACTTACATTTGATTTCTTCCACTTTCAGCCTATCTAAATATTAGTGATTTGAATATCATAGTGGTGGATTGGGGCAATGCAGCCAACGTGAACTACATCTTGGCTAGTTACAATGTCGCCGAAGTGGGGCGACTTCTGACGGAATTCCTCAACTTCCTCATTGGTGAAGGAGTTTCCATGGATGATGTTCATCTCATTGGCCACAGCCTCGGTGCACATGTAGTAGGAATAGCCGGTGCTTATGTTAAACAAGGACCTATCGATACTATAACAGGTGAGAGTTTGTTAGATTTGAATGAATGCGTGACTCATACCCAATGCTCGATATTCTAATAAAGTTTTTTTAAGCAAACAGCAAAAACAAAAGCAACATTTAAGCAAATAGTTCACTTTATATGATACTAATTTAATGTACCGCTGGCAGCCGCACAATTCGCTGGTCGGTACTATTATTAGTAGCTATTCAGTTTTAAATTAACCAGTGTTTGTTTCGACGTTCATTTGTTATTAATTAACTTTCAGCCAGGACCAATTTCAGCTCGTACTGTAACTGCTCTAATTCCTAATCACACAAAGACAGACGACATAATTATTTTCGGATTAAATCGCTCCAAAATATTATATTTTGATGTTCGGGAGTAAGAGGCTTTGAACGAAATTTCTGGTAGGCATTATTACACAAATTGATTGATTATAAATTTATTTTATGAGTATTTTCTATTTCTTTACTTTAATCTACTAATGAATGATAATGAATATGATTAAATTATATTGTACCTATATGGTATTCGCGAATGAATCAATTTGTTGTTATTATTTTAATTTAGTTTGTAGCTAATAACTATAGTCTATCACTTTCCATAAAACATCCTGTCAAATGAAAATGTCGCTGAAGTCGAACTTTCAAGTTGACAGCCACGTCTTATCGACATTATAATTATTATATGACGTGCAAAATGATTTTCAATATATTTTCTTAGAGTGGCAGACCACATAGGTACTCCATCATAAGTAATGTCACAAATATTGACAAATATGAGTACCTATAATACCTCGACACTGTACTGATTGCTGATTGGTTGAAATAAATTACATGAACAATGTGTAGGCCTGTTATTCGTTTAAAACTATTCAATAATCGAACAATTATTTAGGCCTCATCGCGATCACCGAATTTAGAACATTTTTATATAACGATCGTATACTATACTAATAATCTTTGAGAAAGAGATTCAAATTCAAATTTTATTTTTAACGTAAGTACGTTATATTTACCATCTTGATTTTAATGAGTTTAACTGGAGGGACTTGGTTGTTCAAATAAGCTCAAAAAGGTATAAATACTTAATTCTCTCTTAATCCTCAAACGTTCTTCACTGCAGCCTGCAGTGAGTTAACATTGGGAAAAATGTGGGTTTCCATTTGAGTCTCTTTTTCGGCAAACACGACCCGACATAGCTGTTGCCGAGTAGAAACTGAATTTTAATAGAATTTCGTAGTTGGCTGTTTCACGCACAGACGGATCCAATTAAAATTAAATAGTATGACTTGGTTTAGTTTTCATAATTTCTGGTTTTGAGTTGTAGCTTTGTGCTACATCCAAATAAGCTTTTGGCTACTTTATTTCCGGCTATATTAACTTTTATACATTAGCTTTTGAGTCGCGTACAAAATGAATGCAAGTTTTTACTTTTTTTTGTAGTTTTAGTAAGAAACTGTAACAGCAGTATGCAGGTTAAAAAAAGAAGAAAAATCTCACGATCAACCCACTTTTAAACCCTCGAGTTATAAGTATAACTAGAACAGGGTGCTAAGGGTCGGTCGAAAGGAAGGCATGGCATGTTAAACGCAAATGCTATAACTCTCCACTAAATGGTCTTGGCTTGCAAATAAAGTGGGCATATCATTGCTTTGCAGGTTTGGACCCAGCACTGCCGCTGTTCACGCTTGGCAACAAAGACGCTCGACTGGACAAGCACGACGCGCGCCACGTGGAGGTCATTCACACCTGCGGGGGCTATCTCGGCTTTGCTTCTCCCTTGGGCCACATCGACTTCTACCCTAACGGTGGGACGCGACAACCAGGCTGTACTTATGATTATAGAGGTCAGTAAGTAAAGAAATCTGTAGATTCTACTGGGAAAAAAAATTGTTGAATGGTAAATTTTACAAGATGGTAAATTTACAATCGTCTCCTGCCTGAAGAAGCCCAAACTTGATACATTTTGAAAATACTTTTTGAATTTTCAAATTAGGAGTGAACGAATGGTAATACTGACGTATATTTTTAGAATCGGCTCATTCAAGCTCTTTCATTTGATATCCCACAGCACCGACAGGGTCCTGGGGCCTTACCATGACGTCTTCGTGCAATTCAATTCAGACTCAGTTCAGGTTTTAGCTGTCATTTTTAGTATCGATATGACAACGAGCGAACCTATACTGAATCGGAATTGAATCGCATTAAGACGTCATGGTAAGGCC
Source organism: Pandemis corylana (assembly GCA_949127965.1). Classification (NCBI taxonomy): domain Eukaryota; kingdom Metazoa; phylum Arthropoda; class Insecta; order Lepidoptera; family Tortricidae; genus Pandemis; species Pandemis corylana. The sequence goes on along the minus strand of OX421851.1, from coordinate 12,118,401 downwards.
CCTGATTTTTGTTTTTACATTGGAATAAAGAAGTAGGACGGAATAACCAGTTCGATCTAATCATAGCTTATAAACACATTATTGAACTGCAATGTTTATTTTTTTTTTAATTGAAGGGGTACGCTTTAATCTGTTTATTTCTGAGTCGTTTATTCCATCGCGTTCCATGCCTCAGTAGACTGGGTTCATGTCAAAGCGTGCGAGGAATGAACCCTCGTAATACCCCGTCTGACCGTTGTCACAGATACTTAACTACAGGCCTAATGCAATAAAAAATCCATATACACACACGTTAAGATACCAGCACGTAATAAATTCAGATTCCTCTGACTACTCGTCCTAAACTAGACGCTTTTATATGGTTCGCAAATGGGAAGTTAACATTCCCTGACTACATAGGTCAAGGAAATTTGAATATACATATAAATGAAATGTCGTAATTAAGTACAGTAAAAGTTGAATATATTAATGAAATAGATAGAGTGCCGAATAATATTGAAATGCTTAAGTTGTTTTATTATGGCTAGGAGAAGTATCAGTTTTTATGTTCACATACCTGTACAAAGAAAATGCTGATCAACAATCACACAAACACCCAAGGGAAGGGGCAGATTAAGTATAAGGTATTGCTGGCGCAGTGTGCAAATTCTTAAAACATCTCTCCTTTTCATTTCACTGCAGTCGGGTAAAAACATCCAATTGCGCTACTCTAACTAGTTCACAGGCTAACAAGGTGGTGCATTCAATCAATCAAAATATCTTTATTCAGTTTAGGCTGTACAAGTACTTATGAATGTCAACAAAAAATCTACCACCGGTTCGGAAAACCCCTGTTGAGAAGAATCCGGCGAGAAACTCAACAACACTTTTTTTTAAACAGATTACAATAACTTACTTTAAAGACTTACATCCAAAGTATTTAACACAACTAGATTTATTAACACCGTAGATACGCTATTTGATTTGCAGGGATCGCCAATGCGGAGCGGGATCATTTCCAAACATCCCTGTCCATGATATAATCATTAATTTTATAATACGCCTTAGATACTAATGTCTTATTGACAACTAGCTTTTGCCCGCGGCTTCGCACGCGTGAACCATGAGCATTTCAAAGAAGCTAGCAATCAAGCAAGCGAGCACCCAAACTTGCAAGCAGGCATGCAAGCAGGCAAGCAAGCATGCAAGCAAGCGTGCAAGCAAGCATGCATACAAGCAAGCGTGCAAGCAAGCATGCATGCAAGTAAGCACGCAAGCATGCAAGCAAGCATGCAAGCATGCATGAAAGCAAGTATGCAATCAAGCATGCAAAGCAAGGACTCAAGCAAGCATGCAAGCAAGCCCCCACATTGCCCCGCTGCCTTAATTTTTCTGAAACTGTAAATATTGCAGGATTTTTATAAATCAAACCTAACCTAACCTAAAGGGCTGTCCTAAAATATACCTACCCCAAATAGCTTTTACCCCAAGTCGCGGGACTTCGTACGCGCTAAGATGTAAAACGAAAAAATAAGTTTTTTCCCGTTCCCGTGAAAATTTTGGGGTGCTTTCGGAGTACACTTAAAGCTTTAAAGAAACACACGTTATAAATGTTAAGCCTCTTTCTTCCGCTGTTTCGTCTGGAAACGTAAAATCCCGGTTTTTCCCGTTCCCGTAAAAATGTTAGGAAATCCTTTGTTAATTGCTCCCTTACACTCCCTAAGGAAGCTAAATGCTAAATTTCATCTTTCTACGACCAGTAAAACGAAAAACCCCGTTTTTCCTGTTCTCGTGGGAATTTCTGGAAATCCTTTCTTAGTGCTCCCATACACTCATCAAGGAAGGCTCTTACCAAATTCAGCTTTCTACGACCAGTAAAACAAAAAATCCCGTTTTTTCCCTATCCCGTGGGAATTTCGAAAAATACCTTCTTAGTGCACCTCTAGGATACTCAAGGTATATGTGTGCCAAATTTCAAGTTTCTAGCCATATTATGCCTACCGCAGTATTTCTTTGTAAACAAACATTTTTCCCGTTCCCGTAAAAATGTTAGGAAATCCTTTGTTAATGCTCCCTTACACTCCCTAAGGAAGCTAAATGCTAAATTTCATCTTTCTACGACCAGTAAAACGAAAAACCCCGTTTTTCCTGTTCTCGTGGGAATTTCTGGACATCCTTTCTTAGTGCTCCCATACACTCATCAAGGAAGGCTCTTACCAAATTTCAGCTTTCTACGACCAGTAAAACAAAAAATCCCGTTTTTTCCCTATCCCGTGAGAATTTCTAAAAATACCTTCTTAGTGCACCTCTAGGATAGTCAAGGTATATGTGACTTTCAACATGAAACTACCGTGAGACTTAATCATTATTACACATAAACGGATAACTCACGTATAAAAAGTCGAGTGATGCTCGACATGTTTCGGACTATTTCGTAGTCCTTCTTCCTGGAGCGCTCGCCCCGGCGGCAGCGAAACGAACACATGTCGAGCATCACTCGACTTTTTATACGTGAGTTATCCGTTTATGTGTAATAAGGTATATGTGTGCCAAATTTCAAGTTTCTAGCCATATTATGCCTACCGCAGTATTTCTTTGTAAACAAATATTTTTCCCGTTCCCGTGGGAATTTGGGAAAGTACTCTCTTAATGCTCCTCTGCACTCCCGAAGCAACCTACATGCCGAATTTCAGCTTTCTGCAACCAGTAAAATGAAAAGTCCCGTTTTTCCCGTTCCCGTGGGAATTTCGGGAAATCCTTTTTTTATTGTTTACACTCCTCAAGGGAACTTGAAGGCCAAATTTCAGTTTTATACGACCAGTAAAACGAAAAATCGATCCCGTAGAACTGAATATATAAATCCCGTTTTTTTCCTTATCCCGTGGGAATTTCCAAAAATCATTAAAACATTATTTTACTATTATAATCACCTACTTCTATGCCAAATTTGAACAGTCTAGTAATTATAGTTCATAGGATTTCGTTTAACTGAATATTATAAATCCCGTTTTTTTCCTTATCCCGTGGGAATTTCCAAAAATCCTGAAATCAGTTTCTTCGTTTTGTAATCACCTACTTTTGTATCAAATTTGAAGAGTCTAGTTATTATAGTTACTGAGATAGCGTCACTCGGAGTCGAATATATAATTCCCGTTTTTTCCTTATCCCGTGGGAATTTCCAAAAATCCTTCCTTAGTGGATGCCTACATTGTATAAGGTATCTATGTGCAAAATTTCAAGTCTCTAAGTCCAGTGGTTTGGACTGTGCGTTGATATATAGTTAAGTCAGTCAGTCAGTCAGTCAGTCAGTCAGTCAGGACTTTGAATTTTATATGTATAGATTGATTTGAATTTTGTATCTGTTAACTCAGTGATATTTTTTGGAATTTTGTTATGAAAACGTATGCAATTTCCCAAAAACGACTTTTTGGTTTTTACCAGTCTGTAAGATGGTACTCTAAGCTTTCCTTTGCATCTAGTAGCCCTTGGCCTATCAACGTTAGTTGGAAAACAACATATATTTTTTCTTACATACATGATTATTTCAAATACATAAATTTCAAATTCGTAAACGTATCTCTAACGAATAAAATCTTATTAACGAGTAGGTATATATAGTTAACAATTTGTCAAAGGTCTCTGTGCTCACAACCGCGCCCACATGTTCTTCGCTGAGTCCATCATATCGGACGTGCCCTTTACCGCGGTGCGTTGCCGAGACTACGACGAGTTGTACTACAATGGCTCATGTGAAGGCACTGGAGAGACGCTCATCATGGGCGGCTTCAATATACACTATGGGTAAGTAGTCTACATCCGTCATCAGATACATTGGACAAATAACCGGATATAATAATGCAAACGCCCAAACTCCTTACTTGCCTCTGTATCTATATATCTAAGTATTTAACCCGTTTGATCTACACGCACGAAACTCCTTTTCTGTACTTACTGAAACGGACTTTCTCAAAATATTATTAAATTAAATCCCTGTCGCTCGACCGTTTTCACTCAAAAGCCAAGCAACAAAAGAAGCAATTTTAAGTTTTCATGAACACTGGTAACTTTGGTCGCTTCTATGTTTAATTAAACAAAAGAACACTCGTTTGTAAAACAGTAACGGCATTAGCTTAAATCTTGGAGATCAACGTCCATTGTTTCGGTTTCAGGAAGGATGGAATTTACTACCTCAAGACTAGCGCAGAAAAACCCTACGCTCTCGGGGAACCGACGTGAATTGCGATGAAATATTAATTCTTTGCTTTACCAACTTCGCCTATAAATTAAATTTTCATGCGAATTATTGCGAGGTGCCCGTTTTACATAATTTGTGAACGACAGTAGGTAGCCGCTGTGTGACCCTTACTTAGAGTAAGACGACGATTTTACTGACCCATATTGCCCCACGGTTTTATTTGTGCCAATAGATCAACCATAATATTTGTATTTAGTGAAGTATGTATAAACGAACCTACAATATTCATGTAACTACATTTAGTTCTAAGTAATACAAAGTAAAACTCAGTAACTCTGTATCTGTATTAAGATTCTATACATCATGTCTGTCTGTAAGTAAATGTGTATTCAATTTGGGATTCCGCCGTTCCACCCGTTTTATATGGATCCGATTGTAAGATAAGCCGCAAGCTATACCTTGTATCCTGCGCTGGGTAGAGTCGACAAATAAGTTATTCTGTTGTTGTAGCTTGAACAACTGATGTGTTTAGATCGTCTGGAAAATTGTTGATAAAGGTGATCTAGCTTTAGATGTAAGCTGGTTTGTAAACTGTTACTATTTTACAAATGCAATGGTTATATGTGTTTCAAGTGGATTTAAAAATAAGTTTAATATTAAATAGTGCCTTGGTAGAGATTTCTTGTTAATAGCGATCCAGCAGTTCTCAATGTTCTTGTTATTTTGGCGTTAATTTGCCTAACCGCATTTTGTACTTACTTATTATAAAAGTATATTAGGTATAGTTAAATACTTGGTTAAGTTGGCTATAAACGAACAAAAACATTTACCGTGCTAAATAAATAAGTAACGCCTGTTTCAATTTATTATTTTAGTTGAATAAGTTACAATAATGAAATGCTCAATAAATTGAACTATAGAAGTGTGGAAGCAGTTTTATTCTATTTATACATACATAAATTGAGCCTACGGTAACAAGATCTAAAGGCCACGTTTAGCATAATTGTGGGCGTATAGTTGGAAAGGATAAATAGTGATGGGTTGCTAGCTCCATAACATGATTCCTAAGATTTACTCTCTTTCCCTCGATGGACTTTAACCATCTGCGTGGGAAGAAAGGCAACTGGTACATTCTATGTTTTTTCTTTGCTCCCAGACCAGCTCGGAAAGATTCTATTTATGAACTTTTTATTTCCGTTTCGTCATTTTTGTACGCTTTGCAGCTATCACGTCCGCATTTATGTAAATGTTATTTTTTAAACTGCAGCGTTATGGTAACTCTTACATGCCCTACGTAATAGAAAGCCAGCACCGCGCCGTATAAATAAAGTTATGAATAGAACCGAACACATAACTAAAGTCTTTACCTCAACTGTACCTCCCGCGCGAAACTGCAGTCGCGACGTTTGCCAAACCATTTCATACTCTTAGTGTGGAATTGTATGAATTTGTATTCCCGGTGGGGATGTTCTCGAGGCTCCCCCAGAATATTAACCGTGCACTGGAGAAATAATGTGGAATAAACCGTCCACAGTTGGACGTGCATAAAAGATGCACGGTTGTCATGCAGCCGATGTAAGTACATGCATATTTCAGAACATCAGCGGTAACCTTGCATCCGTTATTCAAAAGCTCATAACAAGGTGGATGTCAAATTAATTATCTAGGTGCCGGCTTACCGGGCCAAAGCATCGTGCTGCTTTTAAGCGTAGATGATTTTGACAAGAACTTTTATGAAAATATTTTTTGTAAATGTTAGCTAAATATTCACTCATTTATACTTATGGTTAGTCTAAATTGATGACGGTTGAATCCTGTGGTCGATTGGTCGACCCATTAAAATATCCATACATATGTACTAGTTATTGTGTAAAACATCTTTCACGTACAAGAAGGAGTTATTTTGCTCATGTATGAAACGAGGCCTATTAAAATTTTAATTACCTATATCACAGGCAAGAAATTTATTTAAAATAAATTGTAAATTGGGTTTCTATTGCCATAATGTAGTATTCCATTCGGAATAACCCTTTTTAGGGTTGGTTCCGTAGTCAACAAGATACCGCAGATTGTAATGAAGGACTTAATGTTGATACTAGCAGTTATAGCGGATCAGAGTCTGAATATGTACCCTACCTTTGCAGTTTCAGCATGTCCGTATATCTGTCCGCGGCTTAGCTAGTAAATATTATTCAAGCTGAAAAAGTGCAAAAGTAACAAAATGATATAATGAAAATAACAAATATATTCTCATTATTATGGGGGATGTTTTTTTTTTCATTTTTGCTAGTCAAAATGTCAGTGTAAAAATTGCAGCAGTAGAATATAATGGGTAACGAACAAACTATAACGAAGCTAAAAAGAAAACTCTCACAACTTAATGTAAACTTTACACAATAATAATTTTTGCTCCAAATAATGTATTTGGAGCAGTAGAAAGCTAGACATATTGCGACGGATAGCTACTTCACCAGCTACTCCAGCTACTCCACCACAGCCTATATATATACGTCCCAATGCTGGGCACAGGCCTCCTCTCACAATGAGAGGGCTTAGGCTATAGTTCCCACGCGGGCCCAGTGCGGATTGGGAACACACATTTCATACTGTAGATTCAATATTTTGGTGACACGTTTACGTATGTTATTACTATACCTGTGCTAAACCGGGGCACGTTCTAGGGATTTGATATCGATATTTAATACATGTTCCCATTGAAAATTCTCGATTGCTGGTTTCATCGCAATCTTTAATACCTACCGATAAATATGGAAAAAAATATTGACTGTATATTATCAAAACTATTTGAAAATTACGTACATACACAATTTACGTCTTTGTACCTTACGGGGTAGACAGAGCCTAAGGTAACAGGTAAATTTGAAAATTAACATATAAAAATATGTTTCAATTTGTTTGTTTTTATTTTGAAATGAAGAGAAAATAAATAATATATAGTGCTTATGTTGAATAACTTTAAGACGTTGACAGAAACATCGATATATTTTTTTGTCGATAAAATATTTTGCTACATCACTTTAGCATAGGTGCCCAGAGTTAGCACAGGTGTGGTTATTACTTTACGCATACTATATTATTTCAAAGACAACACTGTTCTTGCACTGTGTATTAATTTTGCTACAAACCAGAGTCAACTAACGATGCAAAGTAAAGTCTGCGTAACACCTAAGTACTCTTATATGTCGTGAAAATTGTAGCGAAACAAACTATCCGGGCCATTAAATAAATTGCGCTCCATTTGAGAGCTCCTCACAAAGAACATGTGGCGCGATGTCTTCCTTCACGTGAAGTTACGAGGATGCGTAATTTTCATTGGTTATAATTTACTGAGTGCTTCCTTAAGTATTTCTTACAATGTTTATAATGAATTCGTTCTGGAAGCAGTGAGTTAATTACGAGTGTTAGTTAGCGAGACATAACGCAAGCTTTTCTTTGTTTTGATTCGGTCTTCTAAAAACTCCGCTAAAAAAGCATTTAACTGAAAAAAAATCAGGTCCTAAACTCATGTAATAGGATTTCATTTTCAATTAAATAAAGTTACAGCCGCAAATAAATTTTTTATGGTTATTTTTGTATTTTTGATTTCATCAAAATCTGTCAACGAGTTTGGTTTCTAGAGCATTTATGACCATACATACAGTTAAACGTTAGGAATCGAGTAAAAAGGCAGTGTATGCATCAAAGTTAAAATTACGGCCAAGTACGAATCGCATTCGCTTACGAAGACTTTCGCACCATCGTTCTGGAAAAATTACATTCCTTGTTCATTCCTTATTTGTACAGCTAACTTGTAAATTTATATCTATCTGTACAATACCTTTAAAAGAGCGATTCTTGTATATATATAATCTGAATCTCGGAAACGCTCCAACGATTATCATGGAATTTTAATATGCAGGGGGTTTCAAGGGCGATAAATCGATCTAGGTCATCCAGGTACTTATTGATTGTATTTCGTTATAGCAGTGGTATTCTAAAGGCGCTCTATAAAAACATTTTTTTTATGAAATTGCAACTCAAAAGATAAATCCCTGTGATAGATGGACGGACAGAAGACAGCGGCCCAACCAGGCACCCACTGGGCACGGAATAATGAACATCAACATTTAATAGTAGTATAGGCGTTGATAACATTACCTAATTTTACATTTAGTTGTAGAATACATTCACATACATATACAAATCACGTCTATATCCCTTACGGGGTCTGTCTACCCTGAGGTAACAAGACCTAAAAGCCACGTTTAGCATGATTGTAGGCGTGTAGGTGGAAAGGGGAATCAAAATTGTGACTGGTTGCTAGCATTATCGCCTAAGCATGATTCCTAAGAATTTCGCCCATTCCCTCGATGGGCTTTTACCATCTGCGCGGGACGAGAGGCAACTGGTACATTCTATGTTTTTCCTTTGCTCTAGACTAGCATGGAAGTGCAGTCGTTGCGATAGTTGTAGAATGCAACCTAATTATGCTGACAAGTAAAAATAACAGGTCGCTTTTCATACAACTTTGCATGGGAAGTTAACCGTTATTTTTGCTTATCAGTGTATACGCTCTATCAACAACAAAACAATTAAAATCGTTTACAAAATACCTATCACGTGTGACGTTCACAGATCAATTAGTTCTGTATTAACATGCATCCAAATATAAATCATTCATCAATTATGGACTCAAAATGACGTATACATCAGCACCGTAAACATACATTATCTTGTTCCACGGATATGTACGATATAAGGATTAAATTAACGCATCTAATTATGGTCCAATGTTTAATTTTAGCCACGCAAATGATCACGTACAAGCTACTCAGCTAAATGAAAATGGTCCCATTACACGATATTAGCTAATATAGTAAACACTGTGCAGGTTTACACACTATGCGACCCCCATACAAACAGGAGGGCACAAAGAGAATGCGGTTGAGTTTTAAGAGTACAAAGGAGCACTAAATTTCCCATACAAACGTAGCTATTCCTCGTTTTCTTTCCTAACTTTTGGAACTAAATGCTGTGTATTTTAACACCGTTAGCTTCACTTTTAACATAAATCGTTTCAGTTAAACATAAGGAAATTTCACTTTATTGGGGTTTTCATTTTGGTGTTTTTTTTATTAATGTTGGCAGTATTAAGGGTATTTCATGACCTCGACACGCGGCAGCGTGTCCTGCCAAGTTCAAAGTAAAAGGAACTCATCATCATCTCATCTCCAGCCTATTAACTTCCGACTGCTGGGCACAGGCCTCCTCTCAGAATGAGAGGGCTTATAGTTTCCACGCGGGGCCAGTGCGGATTGGGAACTTCACCGATGTTTTCCTTTACCGAAAAGCTCATGGTGTATTTCAAACGTAATTTCGCACATAATCAGAGGTGCGAGCCTGGGATTCAAACCAACGACCCTCTGCTTGAGAGGCCACTGGTCAAACCGCTAGGCTACCACGGTTTTGTATTAACTATTTGTGTCGGCAGACAAAGTCACTTTCTACTGTCGACAACGCTAGGAGAATAGAAAGAAAAAAATAACGGAATGGATATAAGCTAACAAAGTTTTATACGATCTAGCGTAACGTGTTTACCAATATCCATTATTTTCCATTCCATCATACGCAACGTTTGAGTCAAACGTTTACGCCCGACCCCCATACGGTAGTACCGCAATAGTTATTTGTTATGCAAGGCTGCAAAGTGTTTGTTTGGCGCGAGTGCCTGAATTGAAACCCGAGCAAGCGAAGGATTCTATGATTGAACCACGAGCGAAGCGAGTGGTTCAAAAGAAGAATCCTGAGGGTCGCGAGGGTTTCAAGGCACGAGATACTAAACAACTTTGCTGCCGAGCGAAACACACAATTTTTCACCTCACTACAGCGAGAAAAATGGTGGATGAAAGAAAAACAGTAATAGTACCTAAATCAGTTTTTTTATTCTTTTTCTTCCAAATAAGAAAGGTAAAAGGATCTAAGCCCATACAGCCTAGTCTAATAATCTAATAAGTAAAACAATTTTTTCTGATTGTTCTATCATATTAATTTCTTGTATATTATACTGTTTTATCATAAACCAAACAACAATTTTGGTCAACTTTTTGGTTTCCCGACGAGAAATCTCTAAAAACTTTTATTATTTTTTTCTAATCATAGATATATTTTTAAAAATAAAGTTAAAAAATCGCACTAACTAGACTGAATTAAAAAAAAATGGGGCGCGTTCTGAATTTGCATCATAATATCTGTTTTTTCTTGCTTGGTTGCTATTTTTGTGGTTGACCACAAATTGTCGCGACAAGCGCGAAATAAAACTGCGTGAACCACCTCTACAACTGGCAACACCAGCTGTCACTGTCAATGGTGAGCATGTTTTATCTGTATTATGAGTAAATTGAATATGGCGCGAAGTGAAAAAGTTATGATGTGATAAGAGTGTGAAAGGCGTCCTGTGTCCAGACCCCGAGAATATGAAAGCTAAGTAGTAGCATAGTGTCTATTAACTGTACCCTGTACATTTCTTACTATGAACATCAAGCATTAAACCTTTCTATATTACATGTGATTAAATTCCTTTAGTTAGCACTGGTATCAGGGGAGGTCGTCTCAGACTATGGAAATAAAGGTTTAGGTGGGTAGGTTAGCATGCTGTGTCGTAAGGACCACATGAAGAACCGAGGCCTGGGCGGCTAACGCCTGGGAACCAACCGTTAGGCTGGACGCCTGTAGAAGTCCAGAACAATAGGGGGTAGGTTATCATGCTGTTGTTGTGTCATAATATTCATATGAGCGCATGAGTAACCGAGGCCTGGGCAGTACTGAGCCTGGGATCCAACTGTTAGGCTGGACGCCTGAAGAAGTCCAGAACATTAGGGGGTAGGTTATCATGGTGTGTCATATTCATATGAACGCATGAGTAACCGAGGCCTGGGCAGGATTGAGCCTGGGATCCAATCGTTAGGATGGACGCCTAGAGAAGTCCAGAAATGTTATAAGTGGGTAGGTTAGCATGGCGTGTCGTATGACCGCATGAAGAACCGAGGCCTGGGCGGCAACGCCTGGGAACCAACCGTAGGCCTGGACGCTTAGAGAGTCCAGTAGACAGTCGCGACTGTAGGGAAGTGATCCCAAGTAGGACTGGTTGTACCGTTCGGTTACGGCGCCTGCAGAGTGGACAACCAGTGCGTCACTCTGGGGTGAACAAAAACAGCCAGTAATAATCTAATGCTTATATAGCTTCGGTGTTCTAAAAGAAGACAAGTTATGGAGCTCATTGTATCCTGTCATGCACTCATGTCCATCTATATACCTTGTGTAGAGTTTATATGTATGTTGTGAGACGACAGACCCCTGGTAATACTGTAAAGAGTTACAGGCCCCCCCTAGACATTGCGACTCCTTAGGATCATCGAGTTAATCTAACTTCAACAGGAGGTGGAAGATACCGGCCAGTACATAAACATAAAGAGACAGCGAAGCAAGATTATACAGGAGATATTAGGAAGGAAGTGATGTTAAAGTTACTACACAGAAGAGTTTATAGGTATGTAAACCTGTCTATAATATCCTTTGATCAACGTGAACGTCACGACATGGTGGAGTATAGCTGGGATTATACAGAAATCACAAGAATGGTATGGGACACCCTGAAAAATAAAAATAACCGAACCAGGCACTAATCTGAGTATTTATATATATATAAAACAGGCTGCGATACTGTTTCGACCTGCGTTAGTAGCGACATCTTCACGAGCGGGCGGTGATGGAAGTACATAGAATAACATTTACGACATTACAGGATTATTTCTACTCCGTAGTGAAGGATACAGAAAGTATACAAAGAATTTATAATATATCATTTCGCATGTGGTTGAATCATGAAATGATAGTCAAACGATTATAAAAAAAAAAAAAAAAAAAAAAAGAGAAATTATAACCGCAACTCTGAATAGTACCATAGTTCGATCATAGATGGCGCTACGTGTACCAAAATCGATTCGCGGCGCGTATGTTAGTATTTAAATTTAGCTTGTAAATAAAGTGTACTGATGAATTTAATTTAAGTCTAGAGTTTAAATAAAGTGACAATTATTTTACACATAGTAGGTATTACCTAAGTTTTCCTAGTATAAGTACATAATGTTAATCCTAGTTTTAGTTGCCCGGAAGTGTAAACGGGGATTGCTGCCCCGAGTTTCAGGTTTAAGATTTACGCAGTGTCGTCTCTCTCACTCTCATGTCGATGACCAATAATGTGAGCGGAAAGGCACGAGGCGCGTTTCGACTTTCGAAGTATATGGTCAAGGACCTGTCTGCGTACTTACATCATTCATTCAGTCAAGGAAAGGAATGACTGGAACAATCAGAACAAATAGACTGAGACAAATATGACACCATAAATATGGTTTATATTACTGCAAGGCGCTTGTTTTGTTTACTCTGTGCCATTAAGTCTTCTATAATTATAGTGAACTACAGACAATAATTTTACGGCTGATCGTAGACTTAAATTATAAATCGATATGTAAAATAAGTAAATCGACAGGTTTTGCACATAGCCTAGAGATCCCATTCGTTCAAAGTGAGTGACCGCATGCGGAAGACCGGAAGACCGGAGTCTTTGTTTTGTTTTGTTTGGACCTGGTAATGGCTGTTAGGATTAGGACGCTATCTTGGCGATGTAAGGTTCTTAAACAAGATTACCAGAGCAATCGGGTAAGAAATCTAATGATAGTGCAAATAATTGATGCACCGTGGTGGCAAAAATATGGTTGTTTAGCAATATATCTAACGACATTGTGTATTTTAGGAGTAAAACTAGGAGAACTGCCAGTAGTAACCCCTAACCAAACCACGGAGTTGACAAAATTATTAACTCGGACGTGACCTCGCTTGAATAATCATATACTCGGTAAGTTGTTCTCAATTTAATCTATTTACAATAAACATTCCCATAACGATCTCTTGGCTAGTGTGTCTGTGATATTATTCGTGAAAATCCAATAGCAAGTAGGTACTATTGAGTGGTAGACGGTAGCTGTAGCGTCCTCCGCCGCGTCGTATTCGAAGTTTAAATTCAGGTTAGAGTAGTACTTACAGTTGTAAATTTTCTAACCAATTTAACCTTAAAATTTTAGCGAATTTGTAGGCTAATAGGTATTGGAGAATAAGCGCTATTAAGTTAAAATGCTATTTTCCAATTGTACCACATGTAACGTATCACATTGCTCACGTTAAAAGTGAAGGTGATTAATAATAATATTGCATTCGAAGTCCTAATATTCATTTGAAATAATCTGCCTTCTCCTAATGATAATAATCATTTACCAAATTATCTAAATCTATCCTTACAATCGCGGCGGAACGCGTGCAGCGTGCATAGAAACGAAGAACCGATTTCAATGTTAATTGTTTTGTTGGACCGACATGCATACAAGTTTAGCCTTATACCGGGAAACTTGAAATTGACGTTTATAAGCATACTTGATATAGGTTAAAATTTGTAGCTAGCAGGACAAGTCTATATGGCGAGATATTTCGTTACAGTTGTTATTGTTATATATAGAAATATGATAGTGAACTTACCTGCTATACAATTATACATTCTTTTTATTATTGCGCACATGCTATTATGCTATATTTGTGTGGTTATAAAATGCAATCCTTTTTAAATGTACTGCCTCCCTGTAATAATTGTTTTAACTCTGCATGTTATTGTGAAGCTTGTCATTTTCTGTGACTATATGATTTCCTACAAATTACTAAAGTGCCAACAATCAAACAATTAATGTTATTTAAAGTGTTTACATTTATTTGTTTTTTATTAATTATGAAATTGTGTTGCACTTGCAATCTTGATTGGCTGGGTGACAAATAAAAGAGTATTAATGTAGGTACATGAATGAAAAATAAATAAATAAATTAATTAAATACAGCCTTTACTACATTCATAAGGTCTTGTTGCCATGGGCTCTGTCTACCCCATAAGGGATAAAGATGTGATTTATGTATGTATGTACATACATTCACAAAGTTTATAAAGAACATTCATCTTTATTATTTGGAAGTGAAATATTTCTGATGACAGTTATGTTGTTAACCACATGGACTAGAGGCAAAACTATAGATAGGTGTGTAGAACTTAAGTATGTGGTCTATACATATTAAAAAAAAAAGGGGTCAAACATGCTAAAACTTGCAGTCGAAGAGTATATGATTTCAGGGTCCCATAACCGAAGGGTTCTAAAGGGGACCCTATTACTAAGACTACACTGTCGCCTGTCTATCCGTATGTATGTCTGTCTGTTTGTAACCAGGCTGTATTACACAAACTGTGTTGAACCGTTGACAGTTGAAATTTTAGAGATGATGTATTTCGGTCGTCGCTTGAATTAGAAATACTAAAAGCAGAGTAGTTTTGCCTGATTGCCTATGTAAGAAACCATTATAAAAGGACCGCGCATTGCTTATATTTACTTAGGAAGCGGGGCTTTGCCGATACTGGTTTTATATTTGGTTGCCTATTTTGTACAGAGCCCTCGGCGCGCGAGTCCGATTCGCACTTGGCTGGTAATTTTAATAATTTCACAGAAATACCCTGTGTTAAATCCAATAAAATAAAAATTTATTGACATCTTCATTCTGTAAACGTCCCCCTGCCGGACACAGGCCTCTTCTCGGAATAAGAGGACCTGGACTAATATTGAATATTCGATAATGAGTTAATTAAGATCTACTATTTTTTTCTTACTATTTATCATATAGAAGACCAGTTTCTGTAAATTTGTATAACCTGTTAAAAATAATTTATCTTTCGTGTCTTATAACAGAAATCAATTGATAACCTGAACAATTATTTGTTGTTAATAAAAGCGAGAAGGATTTTAGATATTGTGTGAATTACAGGATTACAACTATCATGGATATGAACGAAATTTTATTGAATAGACTCAGGCTCATCCACAATAAAATGAAAAATGATATAGGCAACGTACCAAGTACTCTATCTAATGAAACACTAATGCAAGGACAAATTGCTCAAAGCAAACTTGAAGCTTCGGTGAGAAGATTTAGCAATGACTTAAATGAATACTTTCGTTTAGTTACAACACCATCATCGGACGATATTTCTCAAATGACTGTAACACAACTAGAAGCTGAAGAAGCGTTAACAGAGCTTGATGTCAGGATTAAAGCGGTTCTTTCAGAAAAGAACGGCGAAAAGGATAGTGATAAAAATAAAGTTTTTAGTATATCAGGGAAACTTCCTAAATTAAATTTACCTGAATTCGACGGGAATATTTTGAACTGGCATCAGTTTTGGGACCAGTTTAGTTCCACTATAGACTCGAAAAATTTATCTGACGTTGATAAGCTGTCATATCTCAAAGCTTCAGTAAGCGGTGGTGCTAAAGAAGCGATTGAGGGATTGGAAACAACAAACAAAAATTATAAGATAGCATTGACCACACTGAAAGAACGGTATGGGAAGACTTCATATCTAATTGACGCCCACTATTCCACACTTTACAAAATAAAGCCTGCCATTAATAGTGCTCTGGAGTGTAGACAAACACTAAATGTCATAGAAAGAAATCTTAGAATACTAGAATCGCTTGGAGAAGATATAAACCATAATCATCTTAGATTTCTAATTATGGAAAAATTTCCTTCAGAAATTATATATGAAATCAAAGTTAAAGCGTGCACCGATTCAATTCAAGAAATAAGAAGCCATCTTGAAAAAACAGTCACTGCGAGGGAAGATGCCGAAAGAATAACCCGAACGAAGCTTTCCACTGAAAAGGAAATCTGCACTGTGGAAGCTTTGCACGTGCAAGAACAAGAAAAAATTCCACAAAAAAGAAGGTATGCACAACAAGAACCAAGGAAGTTTTCAGACCAAGTTCCCATGAAGAGACCACGAAATTTCATATGTATTTTCTGTAGAGGGCTTCATTACAATGACCAGTGTGACAAGTTTAAGACAATTAGGGAAAGAAAACTACAGTTGAAGAATCGATGTTATGGCTGTTTTCAAGAAGGTCATACCATTGCGAAATGTAACAAAATTAAGAGATGTCCTCATTGCAACAGACAAGGACAACATAATAGAGCAATGTGTCCGTCAAATTTTTACAAGGCTCTAGATATGAAGACACCCCAATGACAGAACACCAAGCATCTATGACCATTAGTGAAAGGAAACCAACTGTGCTACAAACCGCTATAGTCAATGCTAGTAAAGTAGGAGACACGTCTCGTCAAATTAAATGTCGAGTATTACTTGATTCAGGATCACAAAGATCTTACATAACGTGGAAAATCGCAAGGGATTTGAAACTGAGTATTGAAGAAGAAATCAAATTAACCGTCTTCACTTTTGGCGCTAAGAAACCTCAAGAAATACACAGTCCTATGGTCACAGTACAGATGCAAACTATGATCGATGAGATGATCGTCATACATGCCAATTGCGTTGAATTTATTTCTCAAGGAGGAATACCGTACACGGAAATCCCATACATCCAAGATGCTTACGTTTTAGCTGATGACGGATCACTGAAAGATCAACTAGATATACTCATTGGAAATGACTATTATTTCTCCATAGTCAAAGAGGAGAAGATCAAACTAGGCGAAAATCTATTCTTAGTTGACACAACACTTGGGTGGATAATAAGTGGTATAATTGAATTTAAACCCATCAATGAACTGTCTGTAATAACATACACGCATACAAACAATGAAATAGGATTACACAGGCCAGATTTGCCATTAGATAATGGAGAGATAAAGAAATTATGGGAATTGGAATCAATAGGAATAACGGATTCACCAAAGGCTAATAGAGACGAACAAGCCATTGAATATTTCAACGAGACTACACAGAATATAAATACCAGGTACACAGTGAGCTGGCCGTGGATAGAATATCCCCCAAATTTACCAAATAATTTCGGATTAGCATTTGGGCGTCTCACAAGCTTGATAAGACGTATGGATAAACAAACTATTTCCGCATATGACGAAACTCTGAAGGATCAGTTGGATAGAAGCATTATAGAAGCTATACCGAACTCGGAAATTTCTAAATCACACAATGTGGTCCATTATTTACCTCATCACGGGGTCCAGCAGAAGGGAAAACCCGTTAGGATTGTATATGATGCAAGTTCTAAAATCAACGACAGTAAGAGCTTAAACCAATGCCTATATTGCGGACCTCTGATGCTCGAAGACCTTACTGGTTTAATTCTGAAATTCAGAAGTCATCAGGTTGGATTGTCCGCAGATATTGAAAAGGCCTTTTTACAGATCGCGTTGCATGAGAGAGATCGTGATGTTACCAGGTTTCTATGGATAAAGGACACGTCAAAACCCGTGACGAAGGAGAATCTTATGCACTTAAGATTTTGTAGAGTTCCATTCGGTATAATATCTAGCCCTTTCCTGTTAAATGCGAGTATTAAACACCATCTCTCCAAATCGGACAATCAGCAAATAAACGAAAGAGAACAAGATATTTACGTAGATAACCTCATCACTGGTTGTCAGTCGACACAAGAAGCACTAAATATTTATAATTATTTTAAAGAAACTTTCCAGGAGATTTCCATGAACCTCAGAGATTGGAGTTCTAACTCTGAAGAATTTATGCGTACTGTTCCGGACACATGCAAAGCGGAAAACGTTAAAATACTTGGCCTAGAGTGGAACATCAAGACAGACACGCTTTGTTTGAAATTTAGGAATCCTGATGTATGTATAAACACCAAAAGAGGAGTTTTAAAGATCGTTGCTTCAGTTTACGATCCATGTGGATATGCGATACCGTACCTTTTAGCTGCAAAACTCTTTTTACAAGAACTCTGGAAGATGAAAGTTAAATGGGATTCACCGTTCTCAAAAGAATTGTCAGAAAAATGGTTGCAGATTCGTAGCAAGTTGGATGACATTGAGAAGATATCAATAAATAGATGCTACATAAAGGATTTATATGAAAATTTCTACGAGTTACATTGCTTTACCGATGCCTCTCTGAAGGCATACGCTGCATCCATTTTCCTTGTCAATGGTTCCAAGAAAAGTTTTGTTATTGGAAAATCTCGGCTTGTACCAGTGAAGGATCAAGAAAATCTTAAAATCCCTCGACTTGAATTATTAGGAGCACTAATAGGATCAAGACTCGTCAATTTCGTTTTGAAATTTCTCCATAGAAAGATAACGAGACAGATCTTGTGGACGGACAGTCAAATTGTCATAGAATGGTGCAAGTCCGATAAATTATTACCACCTTTCGTATCAAAGAGGATTCAGGAAATAAACAGCAACCCTAAACTGGAAATAAAATACGTTCCCTCAAATCTTAATCCAGCTGATATAGGGACAAGATCCGACTGTTCAAAAGAGGATATAGGGAGATGGCTTATCGGTCCACAATTTCTTATACAAAGCCCGGATAATTGGCCAGGTAACACTAATGATACCTATTCATTTCCGACTGGGGACGATCTGATAAAAAATGTACAACCTATGGAAATAGAAGTGGTAGAAGACTACCTAGATATGAGTACTGAGTCACGAGAACTTGACACTCGAGTTATCAGAGACGGTGAAGAAAAAGGACAAAGAAATTCCTTTCAGCATAGCAAAATACAAGAAATTAAAAATATTCAATCTGAATATTTTCCTCTCGAATTTGAAGGTAAAGAAACAAGCTTAAGTCGAAATTTAGGATTATTTAAAGACGTAGATGACATATTACGATGTAAAGGACGAATGAAAAATGCTGACTGGTCGTTTGATAAACGATACCCTATACTCATCCCAAAAAATACAGAATTCTCGAACAAAGTCATTTTGAAAACACACAACGACAATAAACACGTGGGGGTTAATCACACCTTAAGTATTATTAGACAGTCGTACTGGATTCCGCAAGGAAAGAGCCAAGTCCAACAGATACTTAAGAAGTGTCCCGAATGCGTAAAACATGGAGGAGGACCATATAAACTACCACCAACACCAGCTTTACCTAATGAAAGAGTTAACTATAGTTCCCCATTTACATATGTAGGAATAGATTATATGGGACCTCTCATTGTCAATAATGGACACGGCAATTGTAAAAGGTGGTTATGTTTATATACGTGTCTAGCTGTACGAGCCATCCATCTTGAAGTCGTGCATGATCTCACCGCTGAAGAAGGGCTACTAGCCTTGAGAAGGATGGTATCCTGTAGAGGAGTGCCAGTGATGATCACTTCAGATAATGCTACACACTTCAAGTTAATTTCAGAAATTTTGGCAGATCAATATTGTGTGGATAAAGAAATTCGTTGGAAATTTATACCACAACTAGCTCCCTGGTTCGGTGGTTTTTATGAGAGATTAATTGGAATTGTTAAAAACTGTCTAAAAAGAACTTTGTCTAAACATTTAATTAAAGATAATCAATTAGTTACACTTGTCAAAGAAATTGAAGCGGTCGTCAATACCAGACCTCTGACAGCAGTAGATTCCGAACCTGAACATATACTGAAGCCTTCAGATTTTCTTACAATGGGAAAATCCATTACAATGGGTACGTCTAATAAAAATCCTATAATTCAGGGTACTGTAACGAAATCTGATCTTATCACGAGTTGGAAGAGAGCACTTATCGTCCTGGATGAATTTAAAGAAATGTTCTCCAATCGTTATCTTCTCAGTTTACGAGAACGATATTGGCACGGATATAGGGAGCCACGAATAACATCAAAATTGGTACCAAAAATAGGACAGATTGTGCAAATAAAAGGAGATTCTAAAAACCGAACCGGGTGGAAAATAGGTAAGATAGTCTCATTGTGCAAGAGTGACGATGGTTTATGTAGAGTCGCAAAGGTAAATGTGAACGGTACAGAATTTACCAGGTCCGTTGCACATCTTTATCCACTAGAAATAGAAGATGAAGAAGAAGATTGTGTCAGAACCACCGGAAGAAACGAAATTCCCAAAGAAGTTCCCAGTTCCAAGCTCTCAACATTCGAAGATCGATCAAATGACGATATGCCGGAAGACCCGAATGAAGATGATTTTATTGAAATGCATAGTGACGAAATGAGTACAGAGGAGAATTTGCCTACTATAGAGTCGGATGAAAAGCAACTTGAGTCTAAGTCAAACGGTACGCCTGAACCTTCGGAACTTACCTCAGAGAGACCTAAGCGACTTGCAGCTGTAAATGCGTACAAGAATATTCGAGAATGGACGAGGAATCTACATATATCGCTCCTTCTGCCCTTCGCCGGGAGTGTCGCGACAAGCGCGAAATAAAACTGCGTGAACCACCTCTACAACTGGCAACACCAGCTGTCACTGTCAATGGTGAGCATGTTTTATCTGTATTATGAGTAAATTGAATATGGCGCGAAGTGAAAAAGTTATGATGTGATAAGAGTGTGAAAGGCGTCCTGTGTCCAGACCCCGAGAATATGAAAGCTAAGTAGTAGCATAGTGTCTATTAACTGTACCCTGTACATTTCTTACTATGAACATCAAGCATTAAACCTTTCTATATTACATGTGATTAAATTCCTTTAGTTAGCACTGGTATCAGGGGAGGTCGTCTCAGACTATGGAAATAAAGGTTTAGGTGGGTAGGTTAGCATGCTGTGTCGTAAGGACCACATGAAGAACCGAGGCCTGGGCGGCTAACGCCTGGGAACCAACCGTTAGGCTGGACGCCTGTAGAAGTCCAGAACAATAGGGGGTAGGTTATCATGCTGTTGTTGTGTCATAATATTCATATGAGCGCATGAGTAACCGAGGCCTGGGCAGTACTGAGCCTGGGATCCAACTGTTAGGCTGGACGCCTGAAGAAGTCCAGAACATTAGGGGGTAGGTTATCATGGTGTGTCATATTCATATGAACGCATGAGTAACCGAGGCCTGGGCAGGATTGAGCCTGGGATCCAATCGTTAGGATGGACGCCTAGAGAAGTCCAGAAATGTTATAAGTGGGTAGGTTAGCATGGCGTGTCGTATGACCGCATGAAGAACCGAGGCCTGGGCGGCAACGCCTGGGAACCAACCGTAGGCCTGGACGCTTAGAGAGTCCAGTAGACAGTCGCGACTGTAGGGAAGTGATCCCAAGTAGGACTGGTTGTACCGTTCGGTTACGGCGCCTGCAGAGTGGACAACCAGTGCGTCACTCTGGGGTGAACAAAAACAGCCAGTAATAATCTAATGCTTATATAGCTTCGGTGTTCTAAAAGAAGACAAGTTATGGAGCTCATTGTATCCTGTCATGCACTCATGTCCATCTATATACCTTGTGTAGAGTTTATATGTATGTTGTGAGACGACAGACCCCTGGTAATACTGTAAAGAGTTACAGGCCCCCCCTAGACATTGCGACTCCTTAGGATCATCGAGTTAATCTAACTTCAACAGGAGGTGGAAGATACCGGCCAGTACATAAACATAAAGAGACAGCGAAGCAAGATTATACAGGAGATATTAGGAAGGAAGTGATGTTAAAGTTACTACACAGAAGAGTTTATAGGTATGTAAACCTGTCTATAATATCCTTTGATCAACGTGAACGTCACGACACAAATTAAATTAATTAATAAAATCTAATATCGTTTTTTCTTTTAGCAACGAAAGTTAGCAAATCTGGAAAATAACTTACGAAGTAACGGATTTTAGAATAAATTAATAATGGATACCGGATCGCGTTTCTGAACGTGACATTATGTCTTTTTTTTTATCGGATGAAAAAGTTAGGGGTCTGATAACAAGTTCGAACTTTGAACTTCGTATGTTGTCGTCTCGCTTATACGAATAGTACTTAATTAGGTGAATGAGAAGGACGGAATAATACGAACTTCAAATGTCGAACTTGTTATCAGACCCCTAACTTTTTCATCCAATAAAAAAAACATAATGTCGCGTTCAGAAACGCGATCCGGTATCCATTATTAATTTATTTTAAAATCCGTTACTTCCTAAGTTATTTTCAAGATTTGCTAACTTTCGTTGCTAAAAGAAAAAACAATATTGGTTTTTATTAATTATTTTAATTTGTGGTTAATCACAAAAATAGCAACCAAGCAGGAAAAAACAGATATTATGATGCAAATTCAGAACGCGGCCCATTTTTTTTTAAATTCAGTCTAGTTAGTGCGATTTTTTAACTTTCTTTTTAAAAATATATCTATGATTACAAAAAAAAAGTTTTTAGAGTTTGCACGTCGGGAAACCGAAAAGTTGACCAAAATTGTTGTTTGGTTTATGATAAAACAGTAGAATACACAAGAAATTAATGTGATAGAACAATCAGAAAAAATAGTTTTACTTATTAGATTATTAGACTAGGCTGTATGGGCCTAGATCCTTTTACCTTTCTTATTTAGAAGAAAAAGAATAAAAAAACTGATTTACTATTACTGTTTTTCTTTCATCCACCATTTTTCTCGCTGTAGTGAGGTGAAAAATTGTGTGTTTCGCTCGGCAGCAAAGTTGTTTAGTATCTCGTGCCTTGAAACTCTCGCGACGCTCAGGATTCTTCTTTTGAACCACTCGCTTCGCTCGTGGTTCAATCATAGAATCCTTCGCTTGCTCGGGTTTCAATTCAAGCACTCGCGCCAAACAAACACTTTGCAGCCTTGCATAACAAATAACTAATATGACCTGGTGACGTACAGTGCAATGTGATTGATTAAAAGTTTGAAAGTCGACAACGCCAAGCGCTTGGCGTATAGTTAGGTATTAGGTATGTAGAAATGGAAACCCTTCAGAGCACGTTAGCCACACTGGAACTAAACAACTATGGAGAATGTGAAACAACAATTTGATACCGCACTATTTACTTTGTTTGTAAAATTTACAATTTATTCATCATCGTTTTCGTACTCCTACAATAATATGATAAGAAGAGCTCGCTGCAATCGGGGCTGTCCTGTTTCAGTTTCTCCAAATGCTTGTGAACTCGTTAATGCATATTCCGAGAAAGGACCTCTCTTTATTTATTGGAAGTTTGCCGAACAAAAATTAATCGAAGTATTCGGAGTCCTTATTATTTATTACAAACTCGCCATGGAATCCTTCGTGCAGTTTAAAAGTTAAATTGCTTTATCGTGTTGCCGACAAAATGGAGTAACTAGGTTACTAGTGACATAGTTTTTTGCGCCGGGTTTCATGATAATGTCAAACTTTATACTAATAGAAATTTAGAGGACATTAAATGTATAGTTAAAAGCTTTTATGAGTTTAAAAAGTAAGGAGAAGGAAAACCATTGGTAAGCCAACGGGAAACCGAAAGCTCGAGAAAATGCCTAAAGCGTTAAATTTACAATGAGAGGCGGTTTGGCCGGTCGGTGTGCGCTAGCCTGATACCGCTCCATCGTGCTGTTGTTGTAACTTTAAAATTCAATGTTAGGTAATGGCTTTATTTGCTGTAAAATAATAACTAGTTTAGGTACCTACCACATACCTACCACCCACGCAATAAAGTTAGTACTTAATAAAATTGTGTTCATAGATGGTAGGTAGAGACGAAAGAAATCATGTGTGTAGGCGACGGAGTCGAAAATAATTCATTTTAATTTCTTCATTCATGTTAGTTGGCATTCTACCAGCCAGATACCTACCTACTTTAGCAGGTACCTGTTTTTTGCCTAGTAAATAATGATAAAATTCATACATACATTTCTTTTATTAAATATCCATTTACAACTACCGCGTACTTCCCCGGTTGTTAACCTGCAAATGACCAGTGCCATTAGATTTCAATATGTGTCAGGTTTCTGGAGCAATGATGTAGCAGCTACCATGCTACACCCCCTAGGCTAGTGGTTTACTAATATTTTTATACATTCGTGTTCTATGTGTTTAATGGACTTTGAAGCAGTATTTTTAGAAATAAAACCGTCGTCAGAAACAAAGCTTTTAGGGCTACATGTATTGATGTCATTAAATAAACCAAAAATTACTTTGAGGAATTGAGCACGTTTTTTTAGTTAATAGTAATAAATTTTATGGAGGTATATTCCACTAAGCTAAAGTTAACTTATTAAAATAATAAAAGTCCATTGATAATCCAAAGTTAAGCTGACATGTTGGTGGAACCGTCTTCTTGCTAGACTTTTGTGAGGTCCACTCATTCCCAACGTTCTTTTACGAGCTATAGCCGACCCAATATTATGTACTTTTTACAGCCTCCATCATCACGTAGCTATGTTTTACGACAAATATCATTTTATAGCGAGACGAGCACCTCAACAGGATCTTATTACAGTAAGAAAAATAACGAAGCCGAGGCAATGTCTCCGAAGTCCACCTTATGAAAAAAATACGAGGATTTGGAAGAACGAACCGCGAGCTGTAATATTTTACGTAACATTATGTTCCAGTAATGGATGGTGAAAGTTACCTTTTGGATAATCTGAGAGCTACACTGCTACTTAACTTCACAGACACCTCCCATAAAGCAATATTACAACTGAGTGAAGATTACTGTTCGAACGGGCTTAAAATAAAATATTCTACCAAGAAGAATTGGATTCATACATATGATTTGATACGATTATGTTTAGTGTTCTTTTGACTGAAGTTAATCAATCTACTTGAAATCGAACTTTCATAACTTACTGCCACCAAACAAGCATTGCACTAGTTAAAAACGAGAAGGTTGCAAAATCTGAAATCTAAGTATTAGTTTGTGTTGTTTTTGCGCTTTTGTTCCCCTAAAAAGTACCGAACGTGTAATACTAAAACCACACGTAATTATCCCGGGAGAAAGGGTAATATAAAGTTAGTGGCTTTTAACATGTTCAAGCGTTCAGCAAACTGGGGCTGTTCTCGGGAACTTCAAATGTAAACTCCGCTAAAGTAATCGCACGAGAAACGAAGATAATTTGAATAATATTAAAAGGATTCATACTGAATTATTTATAAATTCTTCAGTTGAAAACAAATCAAACAATAATAATTTACGTTTCCAATGTACCAAGAACAATGGTGGTTTCGGAACTGAATAATTTATAGATGCTTTGAATACAAATAGGGATCTATTCGAAATTTTCACTTTCGTGTGGTGCAACCTAGTTAATAAAGTACCGACTTCGATCATAAATAGACATAAATTCGTATAATGTGTACCACGTTTCATGTCCCTTAACCTTCCTTATTAGTTAGACAGTACTTTATATGACGCATTTCCATTCTTGTCAAAGGTTATGTAACTCACCATTAACTTACCTTAATAACTCGCAGTTACCGTAGACGTGGGTCCAGATGTCATGTTCATTGCATGCGGCGCCGATCGATGGGCGACGGCGACGGCGACGGCGGCGGGCGCGAGTGGCGAGGCGAGGATAACTTTGATTCATTTAGGCGTAATCCCGCCCGCGTCCCCACTATCTCATTAGCCGCCCAATTTGTCGGGATCACGCGAAGACTTTAATCTTGCGGTTTGGCGACTTGTCGCTTTTTATTGAAATGACTGAGAGATAAAGGGGGCTTAATCGAGTTTTATAGGGTTGCGCTAACATTAATTGTTATAAAGTTACCCTGTGAATTTACTTCCTATGCCGAAAATTGGTGATTTGATTCGTTCATGCAAGAACTTTATAACTGAAAGTTTACACATCATGCTGTATTTCTACGCGTACATACCCACGTTGTTAGAGTATGAAACTGTCCGAGCTTCGCTTTAGAGCGCAGCTAGCCGATAGCCTGGATTACTGATTTAGCATAGAGGGCAGTAAAGTTCTCTCCTAAATACTGAAACTTACCGCTATCCTGCAAAATTATGCTGACTAGTGGGTACAAAACTTTTTAATTATGTGGCCCGAATTCCCAATAGAACGCGCTTGCATTATGGAGTTAGTAACGTTCAACGAATGGACTCCGGTACCTACCTGTTTGATCTAAATTATATTTACGAGCTGGATAGGTAATTAAATAGTTTAATTCTCGTTTTATTTCAACTAATTTACACAAACCATTAAAAACTAAATAATAATAAGGATCACTAAAACTACGAAAGTTGATTCAAAGTAAATCATTTAATAGTAAATCATTCTGAAATAACAACGCTACTATTAAAATTAATGTGCAACCAAAAAAGTCCATCTTAATATAATTTCTAGCTTTATTACCTATTGCTTTTCGATGTTTGCCGATTACGAACATAATTGAATAGAGAATAGGATATCACGTTGGAATCGATACCGACTTAACCCAGTTACAAACAATTTTTCGTTCCGGTAGGTACGTGCGGTATTATATCCATTGGAGAATTACTCATTCTATCAGGTCAATATCGTGGTGGCAATTTGCATGGCAAAGCTGAGCTAGGCTTTGAGAATTTTCCCGGTGTGGGTTCGGGCGGCCAGCGGACGTCGCGCGAGCATTAATTAAAACAGCAATTTATCTCACTTAGCCGCCTTCACGCTACTTACCCTGAGCAGGCTAGTTTTGTCCACAAACATATATATGATACGCTTGCCGCTTGACACTGAGCCGGTAATGAGAATCACTTGCCGTCCTGAAGTGTTATTGCTGCAATCTATGGATATAGGGCGTCGTTTGAGGGCGGTTATGTGATAAGTAAGGGAATCGGTTGACAATAACTGACTTTTAATGTTGATTGCGATGTAAATGCCTAGCGCGAAATTATTAAGTAGTAGTATTATTGTTTGTAAGTTGGATGCTTTTTATCTGCATCATCTAAGGGTGCATTCGTTTTTATGATTTTATGTACGACATTGCCAACATTGTTAACTGAGCATTCGTTACTTAGAACTTTAAAGCTGAATTTCGCAAACGGATCGTCTTGCCACGCCCAGAATATTTTCGAACGACCTTCCCAATTACACCCCACACTATGGACATTATATAATAAAATGATCAAATCAATATCAAAACCTAGAAAACGTTTAGTTTTAGTTATAGTAATGTTTAGTTCCATCTGAGGGATAATAGAAAAAATATTCCAGTACGGAATACCTACGTGACCAATTACTAAAGTGTTACAAAATTGAATAGTCCCTATTAGCACTCTTTTGGTTAATTCCTCTAGGGATGCAGTAAACGAAAACAATCCACGTTTTCATCTAAGTACTTGCTCGTATTTTTACTCATTAGTGTCGAATGTGTACCTGGATAACGAGTTCTCTATGTACATACAATATGTATAATATAGGTATCTACATCGTGATGTTAGAGCAATGTTTCTTCTAAATAGAAAAGTTTTAATTTGGTGTGGCGCGCTGCACGGCGAAGCTACCTAACATCGTGTACAAAACAAAAGGTACCTGGTACCCAGCTGCCACTCCGATAGAATGGAGCTCAGCGGACGTTTCACAGTTCCTCGAACTTCACCTTCGTTATACTACTTTACCTACACAAGCACAGGTAAATTTAATTTTTATGAAGTTGAAAATAACTGGCAAATGCAAACCTTGGTATTTGGCCGACATGTTCCTTGAGGATCAAAAAGGAGCATTTAGAAGGGCTTTTGCAAATTTATCACAGGATAAAAGGACGGGATAGGAAATAATGACTTAATATTTGAAGAAATTATTGGATGAAGGTGGTGTATCACTTTGACGTTACCGGCGCGGACGAAGTCGCAGGCAAAACCTTGTGATATAATAGATATACCGATGGGTCCCGTAACAGGAACAAAAAATTAAAACACGGGTTCTGCTACTCAAATGGAACTACTTTAGATCTGCAACTTTCAAAAATTAAGTAATTTTATCATTATGTTTATTTCACACAAAATGAAATGGTATTTTCAATGTACGGCATCCAATAGCCTAAATGACATCGCCTGTCACGTTACTAAATGACGGATTTAGCAACATACACCATTTAAACTTTAAAGTATAATAAAAATGGCAGTACAGGTTATTTTTAAAAGTTGTAGAACGAAGTTAGCTCAGGATGAATACCGGAAGCTGTGGTTTAATTTTTTGCTTCTGTTACAGGGCCCACCCTGTATATTATGTCAAACCACAGAAGAAAAACTATGAAGTATCAAGGTAAGAGGCAAAAAAAGTTTCAATTGCAAATAGGTACGTAAGTCAGCGTCATATAGTATGAAACATCCAAGGTGACCAAAAAGTTCGACACACCTTACTATTTCTATGGTGTACCGAACTATTTGGCCGACTTGGATGCTTCAAACTATATGACGCTGACTGTACAGTCCGTGAGCTCTTAGAATGCCATTCGGGTTTGTCTTGCTGTCTCACTCACTCGGGTTTGATACTTGAACTGGAATCAGTCGATGGTACCCGAAACCTGAAGTGCATTCTAAGAGCTCACGGACTGTATCTATTGACAATAGAATGGACACTAAACATTATTTAAAAATAACAAAGTTAAAAAATTGTCAACACCCCTCATTTCTCGTACCTACTTGGGGCAGCGTGCCCAGTATAATTAGTGTAGGTTTTCGGTCACATAACATGCCTTAAAAATGTCAAATACTATGAGAACAGTTTGTTGCCATTTCGATCCGCAAGTGGCGCTGCTAATTTTTTCATAGTAATTGTGACGTTTACGTGAACGCGTTTGAGACGTTTTTATATGCGAAAACTTACACTAGAGGCTCAGAATATTCGTTGCATTCTCTCGTTGAACGGCCAAGCTCAAGCCTCTCGCCGATAAATAAAAAGGTTCAAAGATTCCATGCTGGTCTGGTAGCAAAGAAAAAACATTGAATGTACCAATTGTTTCTCTTCCCGTGCAGATGGTAAAAAGCCTATCGAGGAAATGGGCAAAAATCTTAGGAATTATGATATAGGCGATGCAACCCATTACTATTTTGGTTCCCCCTTTCCAACTATTCGAAGCGGTTCAAGTCACGATTGCAAGTTGGAAAAGTCTTTAGTACCTACCTATTATAAACCGTGGTTCACGAGAGTTTAAATAACACTAAAGATTTTATTGTAACTTATAAAATGTTCACGCCAGAACAAACTCTTATTGCCCGGGACTCTGTTATCCACCAAGGCGTACAGAAAACGTAGGGAGCGTGAAATATTTCGTTCTAAGCGTTAAGTTTTTAATCGCAGGAAATATTTCTAACACATTTTCATAACAAACGACAATAACTATGAGATTAGATTGTATGTATGTATGTATGTATAACTCTTTATTGTACATAAAACACAAGGAAAAGATTCTTGTGTCGACACCGGAATTGGGTCAAAATTGACCAACGCACTCAAACAACCGCATTGGATAATAATTGTTATAGATAGCAGAGGTGCTTCATGGCATAAGATAGCATTTCCAGCTGAGAGTGAGATTCATTTATGGTTCAAATATCTTTTGACGTTCAGACAGCCAATTCCAATAGGTACCTAAGTTCGTGACGGATTCTAGTTTCCAGAAATTGCAGGCGAGCAAAATTTAAGCAGGGCTACCAAACAGATACTTATTTGATTTGAATCGACATTTTAATAAAAGAGTAGACTTAGGCTCTGTCTACCCCGTGAGTAGGTACGATGTATGTGGTAGACTTAGGGTCTGTGAAGTTCCAGTTATCTTAAGGGTCAGTTATCTATGTTGATATCTCTGTCTGTTTCGTAGTAATGAATAGAGACGGAGTCATAGATAATTGACACTTAAGATAAGTGGAACTTAACAGAGAGTGGTGAAAACAGGCCCATAGAATATATAACAATCCAGTCACAGCTTACTTTTGTTAAATCCACTGATAAAATGATAATTAAGTAATACTTACTTATTACTTTAAGAAACTTTTGAATAGCAACGATAATTATGAAAAAGTAGGCAAGCAAAGTTAGCGAAAGGAGGATAAAGAAAGAAGAAAGAATAAATAATTACTCACGGACATAGAACTACTTGGTAATCGCACAATTTTTTTTACAGGGCTGCAGGATAAAGTTTTCATAAATTATAGTTTCAAAAACTTTGTAATTAAAAATTGCTCTTGTCATATTAGTCGATAGCAAAGATTATTGTAATAATTCTTGATGGATAAATGTCATTGATTGAAAGTGGTTGAATAATGAAATTGAGGTGCTTATTGATATTCATTCATGAGTCAGTAAACGGCTTTCATTGCCGTCCTCGGTCACAAAATGTATTTAGCTAGGTTGGCACTTGGCCTGCGTCCAGATTACCGCTGGTCAGCGTGCTACGCTCTATGCTTTACTGGTGCATTAAAAATTTGCATAATATTGCACGAACCACTTTACGACGTGAATTGTTACTTTCACAGTTTGCAACTTTGTTGTCTCTACAAAATATAAAATTGAATACGCACTTGTTTTGTTGAGCCGACAATTTTAACGTGTTCGTATAAATTCCTGTGTAATGGATAGAATACAGGGTTTTATTTGTAGTATTTGGCGGCCCTATCGACAGTGAATTAAATTTCATTTTACAGTTAACTCTTGACATGCGCTTCCATTCGCCTATAACTGGGCTTCGAGTAAATCCTGATTGTTAATCTTATTAGTTTGAAATAGGTGAATATGATTCCAAGCCCAGCTATTTCAGAGGAACTGTATTAAGTTAAAGTTCCAGTTTAAGCTTAACATAAATCAACTCGGATGGAAATTTTTAACTGTGTGAGTAACAAACTTTTGTCAAAATACTCATATTTAACCTTTATTTTGATGTTATAAACTAAATAATAATTCTTGTAAAACAAAATGAAAAAAAAATAACAAATGTATTTAACAGTGCAGAGTTAGAGTGCGTGAAATTTCATAGAGTCTAGATTTTTGCATTGGATTGCGAAATAATTCTATCTAACAATGTATCCATTTTGTAACCGGACCCTTAAGAATATTTTTGATGTTTATGGGGAGGCGTGGAAACACAAGCCCCGGCGGAGCTAAATTATTTACTTGGGTAGCAAATCAAATAGAGGCCGAAGTTGCGTCCGGGAGTTGCCCAACAAACTGCCACACATATTTAGCTTTCAGAGGGCTAAGTAACACTCCACTTAACAGTCTCTTAATGACATTAAGAAAACGTTGGTACAACAGTTTCGCGGCAAGTTGCTCGCGCTGGGGGACGGAGCACTCATAATTAAGTTTTCAAAGGAGTAAAATGCGGTTCAGGGCAAACATCAGAGCAAACTGGCCCGTCACAACTTCTAACGCCTTGGTTACCTGCGGCTTAACTCTTTTAATATGCAGAATTCGAGTCTGAATTTGTCCGCCCTATCGGAGAACTTTGTGATTTTCGAAAGGTTGCATTCTTATTACCAGGTGTTTTTGGCATGTTCACATTTTTAAGATAATCGGCAGTGATTTATAAGACTTGTTTTAATGCAGGGTAAAAAACATTGCCATTAAGTAACTGTATTCATGAGATATTATTGTTTATTGTAAGTATTGTCGTGTTTGATGGTTGATACAAAGAGCGTCATAAAAGGGCTTTCCGACACTTTTATTCATTTGATCGTGTATTATTTTGCATGAAAGGATTGTTGAAGATCCTCGGCGCCTGCGATCAACTTGTTTACGGTCCATTCGCAGCGAACTATCGGTCTACTGCAGCAGGATATATATATATATATATATATATATATATATATATATATATATATATATATTCAGAAAGACTTTATAATTACAAGCATATCGAACTCGCACGTTTCAATACATTCAAATTTCAAAGGAAAGTATTTGTTAAGGTTACCAGTGATGGCAGACATTTTAAACGGATATTTGAACGGGTAATGTCTTTTAACACGTAAGCTGTGTAAGTAGAAATGAAAAGTGTTTCATATTGTGGGGAGTGCCACAATAGAGACATCTCTCTCCAGGCTGTTAGAATAACCTTTTTAGAGTTTTGTCTATGGCAGTTTTTAAGAACAATATTATATTTTTTGAATACTTCACTCTCTCAAAATGTCTTTAATGTGATACTCGATTAAACTGTAATTTACAAAATGTTATTTAATTACTAGGGTAAAGATCAATTCTTTACACAGGCAGATGTTATGCCTGGGGACCGAAGTCCGAAGGAAGAGAGTTGAGAGTTGTATTATGCAGCCGTATTGAGAAACTTCGATAGCGGCATGTAGAACGATGTGACAGCTGTCATTAGAACTGGCGCTAGCTACTCGTGTGTCGCCAACTAGGTGGCGCTAGGGGTCGCTACAATATTTTATTGAAATTCATGTTATTTTGGACGAGATTTGCTTCGAAGTTGATATGAATACTCCTTAGTGTTTTTGATTTAAATTACATTTTATTTTGACAAATGTTTTCAAACTCGATCCGGTTTTATTCACGAAGGTTGGACTCACATAAAGAATTGCTGGAATGCAAATAGTCCGCTGAAAAGGGGTCCTCTCCAACTCCGTAACTATAATTACTAGAGCCTTGAAATTGGTACACTGGTAGGGAATAATTATAATTACTAAAATACAAATTTAGGACTTTTCCAAATTTTCACTGGACAGGGTGTGTTATTACTTTGAAAGGTTCTTATCTCCGTAACTATTATTACCAGAATCTTTAAAT
The DNA here is from genome assembly GCA_949127965.1 of Pandemis corylana. NCBI lineage: Eukaryota > Metazoa > Arthropoda > Insecta > Lepidoptera > Tortricidae > Pandemis > Pandemis corylana. Next base: position 12,085,707 of record OX421851.1, on the reverse strand, counting down.
TTGACATACGTAATTATATCAACAGAAAACTGTTTTTCAAATTTTCCTACGGCATAAAAGGACGGAATAGGAAATATATAGAATTAGTATTTAGTAGACATGCTATTTGAGGATCACGTAGGTGCTATAAGAAGGGATTTTTAGAATTTCCGATAGAACAAAAGGACGGGATAAAAAATAATGGAAGTGGACACCAACACTAGAAAAAAAGAAACACAAACAACAAGAAACAATTTATTTTGGTCAGGTAGTACGAATCTCTTCGTACTAAGGTATTACTTGCCTTTCACCGGTTTTTTTACCTTTTCAATGGAAGAGAGGAAGAAGTTTTCCCGCAAATTATAAATCTGCGCGGACGAAGTCGCGGGCTAAAGCTAGTGTAACTATATTTTAGTTAATACGTGCAAGCAAATAACACTTTTTTAGCTGACACGTGCAAGCTTTGATCAGCCTGGCAGTTTACCTGGGGCCGTGCGGCATATGTGCTACACGACACGTATCGTTTGGTACCCCGCAGTGTAACACATATGACACATGCACAGCTAACGTGTTAAGAAAGCAGAGAAGGTTGGGTTTGCTCGTGAGATACCAGAGTAAATGTAAATGTTTTTTGTTGGTGGATATATCCGAGCCCGACGCCTTCCACATTTCAAAGTAAATATCGACCAGGACTTTCCGAGAAAATAAATAATAATAATCAATGGCTATTACATTTTTGTCTACAGTAATAGCTGCCTGCATTTTGGCCGCCAATCATTTGGAGTGGGCAAGTCTTTCGAGAGTTCCTTTGACGCGGGATGCTATGGGTGCTTGCTACTATTTTCTGCGTCAACGGTGTAAATTGCGTTATCGAGGACTTTTCTAAGGAAAATTGTTTAAATTTTCCTTAGAAACTTAGGCTTACTTAACTAGACTTGAGGTAAAAGGCGTTTTTAATCCGTTTATTGCCAGCAACGGCAGCAACCGTGCTGGTCGGAAGCGCATTGAAATTAAACTAAATATCGTAATTTCACTATAAGTAATAACCCTCTGAATTCCCATCTATACAGGCCTCCTCCCAATATGAGAGGGCTTTAACAATATTTTTTTAACGAAGTCCAATGCGGATTATGAACATATTTTAAGTAGGTATGTCGTTTAGACTTAGATTTAACATTAATTGTACTACCAAACGAAATTAATTGCTGCCTCACACTGAAACCTTTCACAGTAAATGTCATAATGAAGTCACATTGAATTCACAAGGAAAATCATTTTGATGTTTACTGTGAGAACATTCTTCCATGGCTCATGAATCAATTTGTTCGATAGTATGAACATCTATACATTAAAGATTTATGTACATAGAGTTTAATTATTTGTTCGTGGCTTCCTGTCGCTTTTTCATTCTGATAACATTTCAAAATTTTCCCTGAAATACTCTCCCTTGCTTCTCTCGAAAAATCGAAGTATATTTTTAATAGGATGTTTAAGGAAGATGTTTGAAGTTGCTAGGGTCTTATTCCTCCGAGTTGCTAGGTAATGGGATTATATTACGATCATAATGGTTTGCAAATTAAAAAGCCAGGCTCAGCAGTGTGCGAAGCTACGTTTGGCAAAGAAAAGCTAAAACCATTCCGAGTTACCTTTTACGCTTCCTTATGTACTTGCTACTCCTACTATTGCAAGTAGGTATTTATAGAAGCAAGAACACTTTGCTTGAGAATTTAGCTCTAAGTACAATTCGGGTTCGTTTGGGAATCTTTGCTGCGTCATATTTGTTTTCCGCGGGATAAAATTTATATTTTAAAAATCGTAACTACCTCGGAACTTATATGTACATTATCTATATATATATAAAAATTAATCCCTATTGCCCATGGTCACGGCATCATGCGTGAACGGCCAGACCGATTTCGCTAATTCTTTTTTTGTTGTGTTTATTGTCTGGAAAGGGTTTTTATGCAACAGTATTTTGAAACATAACTGGTACGGGGCCGAAGCCGTGGGTAACGGCTAGTATAAAATAAATATTGGTTTAGAAAGAATTTAATGGCAAACATTATTCTTCTCTAATACTTTTCGTGGTTAATTGGCAGACTTTTGAGTGGATTTATTTCTTCGCCATCTTACTAGGGTTCCGTACCCCTAAAGGAAAAAGGGAACTCTTATAAGATCACTTCGTTGTCCGTCTGTCTATCCGTCAAAACCCATTTCCACAGGAACGCGTAGAAAGTAAAAAGTTGAAATTAACAAAAAATAATCAGGTATGCGATCCCTTGGAGCAAAATCAACCCTCTAAGCTCAAGGTGTTTCTGTACAAATTTCCATTATATGAAACCTATGGGTTACTGGATAACTTCTGATTGTACTAGAAATTTGATACTTAAATCTAACAATCTACATTTTTTATGTCCATTTGTCTTCAGAAGTAACCAATATGGAATGACCTCGCACTGTCTACATATTGCTTAGGAGCAGGGCTCTGCTAACACTGTTTTACGAACACATGGAATTTGTACGCCACCCTCGGTGCGCAAGTCCGACTCGAACTTGGCCGGTTTTTATTTAATATTTGAATCAGTATTTCTTAACATAATTTGTTCATTGTATTTTGCAATAAAGAATTAATATCAACAAGGAGGAAAATAAAGAATTACTTTGAATCGAATACATGTAGAATCTTAAGTTGCAACAATAACATTCACTTGTATTGTGTCCTTGCAGCATTGTAGTCTAATGTAGTGAAACAACGGCGGCCAAGCACCTGTGACGGAGGCATCCGTTGCATTGTAACGACTTGCTACAACTTTACACTACTGCTTCCTTTGCTTTATTCGTTTTAACATTACTTTGAGTGACTACTTCCTAAAGGCGAATCCTCATTGGTATTTATATGTAACGACGAATGCGTCTATCTTAGATTAAATTATAGGTAGCCTTAAATATAACGATACCCATATTAGTTACATTCTTGATTGCTACGTTAAAATCGGTAAATTGTTTTCCTCCGCTGGCAACAATTAGACGGAATTTGTATCATTAGACATTATTTTCTATGGTATAATGAGCGCAATTACCTTTGACGAGCATCTGATATTTTTAACGCAGTTATATGCATCTGATGATAATGTAGATTGAAGAAAATTTGGGGGAATGATATGATAATAAATCTCAGACGTGTTGAAGGTTTTTATGGTAAAGCCATTATTAGTTTGAATCATTAGCTGAATAGGATTTTTAAAAGTGTCATCAAAATAAAAGTCCCTATTATTTAAATACTGTTCTGAGCGTTTTCAAAAAAAAAGTTCATGCAAGAAAACATGTGTCCCGAGTTTACTATGGATATTTTTCCTGTTCGTCATGTTCCATGCATGCATACCTATATAAAAAGTGACGAAGTGTAAGAGAAATTTTGGGACACATTTTTTCTTGTATAAGGATCGATAGCGTAAACGATTCGGAGTAAGAAAAACCCAAAATAGTTAAATTCTGCAAAAATGTTCATGTTGACTTTTTTTTGGTAAACGCTCTTCTACAATACGACGCTAAATATTACCTCTATAGTTGATTATGTAGCGGCCCGGCCATGAAAGGTACGAGACCAGCACCTCGGGAATTCGTTCGCTTACATCGTCATACTCGTAACTTGGCACAACTTTAATTATTTAGTTACTAACTAGTTTTGGTAACTTGTTTCTGCATTAGCCACTTAATTAAACTTACCGCAAGGAATCTATCATTTTTGTTGGCTACAGGATCAAGTCAACAACATGAGGATCAACTTTACTCGGCTATAAGTTTCTTTATTGAGCGAGTTGCTCGAACATTTTAGTGCAGCGGTGCATATCGCATCGCTGTCTAAAATGGATCCCAATGTCAATCTAACAATAAGGCTTATTGTTTTTCAATTAAAAGATTGTAACAGATACCGTGAAAAGACTTAACAGTGAGTCTTGAAATATGATTCTGCTGTATCTGTACAAATACTTCATATACCTAGCACACGTTTTTGTGGCATTTGCATTATCAACGATGAGATGTTTGGACGACACTTTCAACCACATTCACACGGTCACGGTGCAATTGGGCTGAAGCACTGGACTGTTTTCTTTCGCTAGCGTCCACCGTCGCCAGAGGGCAATTAGAAATGTCGCTAGCGTTTTTTCTTTGTTCCAGTGCCCAGGGAATCAGCTAGTGTTCGACTTTAAGGCTTAGCCAGTTTTAAACGTTTTCAATAGCACAACAATTATGCAGTGAGCGCCTGTGCGTGTTATCAAAGTTGGTGAAACGTTTATGAGAACTGGACGTTTAAAGAAGTGCAACAAATAGGGAATACGCGATTTATTTTAAGCCAAATCACATAATAATTTAGCTCTGAAATATTAAGTGGTAAAATTAATTTATTAAAATACAAACTATTAAGAACCAAAATAACATTATTAATTTTAAAAGCAATTGTTAGCACAATCAAAGTCTTCAGTAATTTTTGTAAGCTCGTGTATTACTCGACTGCAGCCAGAAAGGTGAGTTATGTAGGCGTCTTTACTTACCGCAATATTTATGATATTCGGGCATACAACCCTTGCACACGTTTATCAGAATTGCATACTGGCTTGCCTGATCCTGGATATGATACAAGCATCAAACGTCAAAAGAGCTTTGTCCTTTTTGCCCGTTCCTTTTGTCCTATGTAAAGTAGGTAGTGGATATATCCCGCTCCACACCACTAGTACGTTATATGTTCGTCGGCTCTAATCGAACGAAGCCGCTCAACGTTCGACGTTGTTCCAGTCAGAAAAAAATAACCCTTAGCCACGTGTCAGCTCTCTCTTTGGTGGAAAAATTCGATTGAGCCAGGAAAGTGGCTCAATCGAATTTTCAGCCTATCTCCGTGGAGTTTATAATTTTTAAACTCTGACTGCCGCGTTTTGGCGTAGGTTGTATTTTCCGAAATCGTTTATCTTTATCTCCGTCTAAATCAACGAACGTAGATTTACCTTAGCGCCTGGTCGACACAAACTGTAAACACAAACTATCTCTTTTAACAAAATAAGCGTCACCATTTAACAGATGAATGCTGTCGCCTTTAAGACACCTGCTGCTTACCATGGCGACATTATTTAGATTGAGTTTAGTTTTAAGAGTTCTAGTTTTGAATAATTTTATTTGAGACTAGCTTCTGCCCCCGACTTCGTCTGCGTAGAATTATACATATAACCCTTCCACTTGAATCACTTTATCTATAAGAAAACCGCATCAAAATCCGTTGCGTAGTTTTAAAGATCTAAGCATACATAGGGACAGGCAGACGAGACAGACAGACAGGAAAGCAACTTTGTTTTATACCTACTATGTAGGTAGTGATAGTGAATGTCGATTGCAGTAAATTAACTTAAAAAAAAACAAATTAAAAGTAGGTAACTACTAAGGTAACTTAAGAAACAAAAGAACTCAGTGTAAGCAACTAAAAAGTTGTAAGATGACACAGTATCAAATTTAGGGGAAGTTTTTAATTAAATTAAGCCAATACATTTATGTCATACTTAGGTATGCATTTTATGGGTAGGTAATAGGTCATTTTAGTACAAATGCCAAAATGCATAGAATACAGATGTAACATTGTCAAAAAGTAGAAAATGTGTGGCTTTTATTATATCAATAAAACAAGTAGGTAATAATGAAATATACCTTTATAATAACACTAGCGGTTGCCCGCGACTCCGCCTGCGCAAACCTCCCTTATCACTATCCCTCGGGAACCATACAATTTTCTAGGATAAAAACTATCTTATGTCCTTCCCAGGGACTTAAACTATCTCTGCACCAAATTTCATTAAAATCGGTTCTGCGGTTTAGGCGTGAAACCGTAACAGATAGACAGAGTTACTTTTGCATTTTATAATATTAGTAGGGATTGATAAGCTCTAAGCTATGTACCTAATGCTGTAATTATCAAGAGCAAGGTATATATATCAAGAACATGTAAGTACCTACTAAAAGTAATTATCTCGTGCCATGCGCGTGACTAATCAACTTAATTTGTTGTGAACGAATATTGAATGAAATAAAGCTACTTACTTAGTTCCTTGATATTTATTTAATACCTCTTTTTAAAGCAAAGAAAGGAAAGCTAAGAACAACCGATTAGTTATTTTTAAACTTCCAGCTCTACGAGTATCAGAGTGAAAAATAGCGACCAACTTAATATCGCCCGAACAGAAAGAACTACTAAGTAGGGTAGATTTCTCCGGTACCTACCTTTAAATTCCCCTTAATGAAAACGTAAATACAAGTGTTATCCAAACGGCGACGCGATATCTGAGTCAATTTATTTAAATTAGAAAATACCCCTGAATTACAGAATCCAATTATTTTGTTCATTAGTCACTGGAGCGCTGCTTAGAGCACCTTGTGGATATAAATGTTTATAATTAACAAAAGCCGTTCATGAAAATAAATCAATACATTAATTGGCATTGTTCATATTTTTTAAACTGAGCTTTCAGCACCTTTATTTGATAATATGGACTATTTCAAGCAACTTATTTAAATAAATATTATGCTTTTACGTATCTTTGTTTATTAATAATAAATATTTTTTTCGAATTTTGGCACGATCCCAATCGCCTTCGTCCAGCATTAAATAAAAACGGTTTTGTCTATGGTTACGTCAACTTCATAGATCTGTTGTGGATGTGTATGTGAAGTTTACGTTCGTAATTCATTCCGTCCGTTGGTGTTGTTATTGTTTTCCGTGCTGTTTTTGCTTTTCTAGTTTGAGCCCTGCACATCTTTCCCAGCTCCTACTTACATTAAAGTGGTCTTCGCAACAATACATCGTGTAAACTTTAAAATATTCCACATTAGCATGGGTACACCATTCCTTCTGCAAATCTTCTCTGATTTTCACAATGATTTTGTTTGGGCTATTGTTCGAGGCGTTGTTGCATCCCGGCACTAAACATTTTTTATAAATATCCATTGTGTATTATAGTTTTATACTTTGCTTTTATTTCTAACGTTTGACATGATAAATCGGATAGTTGATTGTTTTCCTCTAGGTAAATAGTTTTCGAATTAGAGCATACTAAAAAAAAAATTACATCAGTTAATCAAAACACATATAACTGTCTGTCGGTTTCTTTGTCGACTTATATAAATGATATAATTCACTTTACATGATACACTTAATTATTCTCTATTTCGTGCTATTTTTTATATTATACATACATTTAATAAATATTTATATTGAATATTTTAAAATTATATAAAAGTGTCACTGTAGAGTAACACGTGGTAGGCAGACTTCTCCAGTCGATTAGCTAAAACCATTGATCATTTTTCAGAACTGACAGGGTGTTATAAACGGCTAACCGCCCGTCGTCCAATCTCGGCCGACGGAGGCCCTAATGCATCTAATGTCCTTTATAAACATAAGGTGGCAGGTATTTATGCAGAATAATATTACACTGGTTCATTATTCTTAATAATGAAGACCTAAATATTCAAACGTTTATTTACCTCTTCTATGAGTTCTATGTATGCTCGAATGCAATTCGCTTGTAACATTGAACTTTATACATATTCCGTTGGTACAATTATTTCGGTAGCTTTTGATTACACTTTGCAGAACATTAAGTTAACAAATAACTGGAATTAACACCGCTCCTAATGCTTTATGTTTCGTGTTGCTAAAACAACGAATTGACAAAGCTATTGTCAAACAATGACTTTAACAAATATCTTAGAGCTAAGAGCTTAGTTAGTGCTCCATCAGCGGACAATGACCCCTGAAAAGCAGACAGTTAAATTGCTTGCGGTTCACCCTAAGTGCCGATATAAACGAGTATCATCCAAAAGGGGCGGGTTGTTGTTCTTAGCCCTCCGCCTCCGGCCCGGGCCGCGTCTCCGCGCGAGAATGCTAGATTAGATATGCCTGCCTCGTGCTGATAAAGGATTACAACGTATTAAATGCGGCTTATTGAATATTTTCCTAACAATTTACATAAGTCAACAAATAATAAGTTCCTCGATTTACCCAAATGAGATTTGGAATTGATCTTTCAACTGACTGTGAGAATAGAATAGATTGACGTATTCATGTAGGTATCAATTACCTATGTCCAAGTTTACTAAAAGTGTAAAATTTATTTGATTTTTCAAGTAGATGCCAGGAGGCAAATATTCTCAAAAGTATCCACCTACAATCATGTAAGAATGCAGACCCGGATTTTATGGATTTTCCATTAAGGCCACATATTGCATTCGCAAATTTTCTTGTACGATACCCGCATGATAAAGTATGGCATAAAGGAACACCGGCTGATGTTCCGTCTGCGATGGAGAAGCGAATGAGGCACAACGTGCGTTTTATTTCAATCCATATTTGTACATACAAATGCTATGGCTACCCTTTTACATGTTGTTCTTGTTTTATTCAAATATTTATCTATCAAATCAAATAGAATATCGCAGCTAATAGATTACTATCATTTCAAAAGCTTTCGCATTTCATATTCACGTATTTAGTCAATCTTTGCATTTCTGCAATAACACCATAAATACCGCTACAAATCTCTAAATTAGTATGGAAGTTATAAGCGATTGAACAATTTAGAAGTAGCGTCATGGGGCAATAGTTCCCAATGTTCCCATTACGAGTATCCTCATCGATACTGGCCGGCCGGCTGCGTGCGGCGGTCTGGCTTAATTAACATTGTTCGCCGAACACATTACACTCGCCGACGTCCGCAAATATTTGCGGTGATAGCTTACTTCGTGTAGTCTACTGACTCACAACACCCTCCCGTAACGAACTTATGACGAGTACATCCTCAAATTGGACGGCGACCAGCCTGAATATGGATTTGATCGATAGATGCGCTGTGAACCCCGAATGAATAACATAGCCGGTATTTTGTTGGTCGCTGTTTCAGATTTTTCATAAAAGTAATAGAATTGTTCTGGTTGTAGTTTTTGATTTTGTTATATTGGCTCTCTAAATTGCTTAAAAAGTAATTTCAGAAAAGGATGCCTGAGAGAGATCGGTCTCTGTACATTTTATGTATGGACATTTTTACATACTTAATGCATGTTTTTTGGTGTTGGTAATCTTAATTAGTCTTTTCAAGTTATTGTATTGTATTTTTTTAATAAGACGATTAAATATCTATTAACTTTCACTGAATAAATAAAGCACGAAGATGCCAAAGAAATTCAATTGGGAATAGAATCTGCTTCTGAAGTAGGTCACGTAAATAAGGAACGGTCGAAACGCCAATACTTTTACCCTTTTTCAGCATCATGTAATTAGGTGAATTATTAAAAAATACTCACAAAGCTTGACTGCCAAAGTTTAAGCTCCAGGAATTTAATTACATACCCGTGGACCTACTCATCTACTCGACACGGCGTTATTAATTACGAAACTCATTGTTCTAATGTGTCGTATACGATTTTTTGTTATAGATAAAAGCCATTATACGGAAAAAGGAAGGAAATGCTTGAGCTCCATTTTCAAGCGAATAAGATTATGTCAAGTGATACGGGGTATGAGGCTCGTTCAAGTCGCTCTTGACCGGAGGTTTAGAAGCAATGAAATAATCGAGGGCTCGACGTACACCGCCTCAGTTTTTTTATTAATTCGTAATGATTGATGAAATGCCTTTGAGCACTCTGCAGAAAACAAAGCAGCGTGTATTGCGTTAATGCTTTGTTTATTATTTTATCTTAGTGCTGCGACTGCATCTAAGGGTGAGAAAATGTACGAACAGTTTACAATAAAAACAAATGAAAATGATTTGCTTGCCGTAGATGGAGTTCCTTTGTGGGAGGAAGGAAACGAGCCCCGCGAATGTTTGTTTGTGGCAAACAATGAGTCTGCAATTTGCGGGCGACGACGGTCGCTTTGTTGATGCGAATCAAAACCTTAACAAAATAGAGCTTTTAGCTCAGCAGAACCGAATTTAATTATACCTCCTAAGCACATAATTATTCTAACCCGCTCGGAGTTAGTACATAATTATGAAGGCAGCTCCTCCCCGATCTTGAGTTCCGCTGTAAACATAATTTATTGAGTCCTAAGTACTACACTTGGAGCCCGCGGAGACATGTTTTCATTCATTAGTTACAGACGCTCGACACCGCATTGCGTACCCGGCGACAACGCGTGCTGGAGAGAAATGATGAAGCAATCTTATCGTTATATTGAGTCGGGAGCGACTTAAATTAATGGAAACAGAGGTTATTCATTTCATTGAAGTCGTTTAGGGTACGTATTCTCGTAGATAATAGCAGTTGTTCCGGGAAAACAGGCAGAGACGAAAAAATCACATTAAATGTTTCCGGTTTCGCCACAATCCCGAAAAACAAAAGTAAAATGGGTAACAAACTCTTTTGGCACACATTTCGTGTTTAGAGAATAAAAGAGAAACCGTGAAGAACTTGGCAATTTCCTAAATGGGCAATTTTATCGATGTTATGTCGACAGCCTGGGAAAAAATAAGGACGAACGGAAAATGTATGTAACGTGTCGGCTGTATCATAATATTTTAGGGCTGCATTAAAGCAGTAAACAACCAACGTTTACTATTTATTTTCTATTTATTGTGGCCCTTTTAACGCGAATGTTTTGGAGGAGCAATAATTTCTCATTCCTTTAGTTTTTATTGCTAGTAAATTTTGCATTAAGTACCAAAGCTATGGTGGGTATTCATATTTTTGCCTCAAACGCGTTTTCAAAAAGTTTACTTAAGTAACTTCTTAAATAAGAAACTTCAGCTACTCAAAAGTCACCACAGCTAGGCATAAAAAGCATAGGATGTGTTATTTATCATACTAATATTACCATAAGAAAGTCGAGCCATTCATCAAAAACTGCTGACTTTCCTTTTATGCCTAGAGGTTAGAGCGAAAGCGCAAAGGCATAAAAGATGGTAAAAGAAGGGATCTACCGCTTAGATTATTACGTATAATTTACTAACAAAAGGCTGGCAGTCGTTAATTTTTAATATATTACTTTACGGGCCAGGTAGAGCTACCCTTGCCCCACGAAAACAGCCGCCCACCTAAACATGTAACCGTTACCGCGGTCGTGAAAAACTTCACCTCGAGATTGAGTTACGAAGACGTTTACTACATTTTCTTTAAGAAGGTTACACCTAAAGTTTTAGTTTCTAATAAAAGTTTTTATTATATACTTCATTGAATCGAAAAAGTTGTGGCCTTAAAATCAAGTATGAAATGACGTATGTATCTGCTCATACTCAGTTTCGTTTGCTGTTGCCAATCTTGTAAACACCAAAGTGTATAAGTAATTTGAATTTCACGTATTAAAAGACAAAAACACGCACCGAACAAAAAAATTACCTATGTGTTTCATATTTGTGTTTTGTTGTTGCATGAAAAACATATATATATCACACAGGCTTGGTTATCTTGCACGTGAGTAGCGGAGTAGCAAGGTAAATTTTTTGTTCGTTGAAATGGACCTCCGCAAAGTAACGCCTGATTCAATAAAATATTTAAAAACACGCACCTTCAGAAGGACATGAAATGACACAAGAACGACATTTGAATGCGCACGATGAAATGGGATTTACTATCGCCTTATGCAACCAGGAATGCCCGCAGCAATGTATTTAGATTTAAACTGCATTAAAGACAAACGCGAAGATACAGTCGGCGACGTCTTCCCCAGTGGTCACGGAGAGCATTAAATCGGGCGCATGTCCGCTGCCGTACAATGCGAGTTACTGTGACAGCGCTACGTTCGCTTATCTTAATTGCCTGCGCTGATACGATCAATCTGAGATTTATCCCTAGCACGGCACTCGCAGGGTCGCGAGGTAAAAAGTTTAACGATAGCGCATAGCAGCGGTCTTGTTTTTTTGCGGGATTATCTAGACGTTTTTCCGGGATTCGTTGCAGCCACTTACTCTGATTAAGCACTAAATGGCACTGGCCCTAACCAGGGGGCTTACCATGACGTCTAAATGAGATTCAATTCCGACTCAGTTCAGGTTTTAGCCGTCATTTTTAGTATGGATCTGACAGCGAGCGAACCTAAACTGAATTGAAAGGATCTATATCCGATCACCAGTAATTTTTAGTTAAACGGAATTCAGAAATTTGTTACAAGTTGTGTTATAATTATAACTTATAAAGAACTTTTCCTAGTGTAATGTGTCAAGTTATACTTAGTTAGCATATAAGTGTGTGTATGTGTAATAGTTAAGCTTCAGTCGTAATAAAGCATTGTCTTGATCACCTTGTGTATCTCTCTTCGTCTACCGTAACTCCCCACTTCCCCTCAAAAGTTTTAACTAAGGTTATAATAATTGGCCTTTGGATCTTGTCACCTTAGGCTCTGTCTACCCCGTAAGGGAGAAAGACGTGATTTATGTATGTATAATAATTCAAAGGTGCCCAGCATAATTAATCAAACAAAGAAACTTTTTTAATTAATTGAAAATCAACCTTTTGTGAAAAACCTAATTCACGTCAGGAACCGTGATGAATATGTGGCTAGAGAGCAACAAAAGGATGAGATTATTAGTTCCTATTCAAATAAACATTTACATACTTATAGCGGGCCCCCGGTGGTAACTCACTGAGGAACTTCCTTTGATATGCAACGTTTTGGAATACCTTTTGTTAGTGGCAGTGGGCCCACCCTAAAATAACGAGCTCTCACGTAAACGGGATTCGATACGATACTTTCTTCTTCACACATAGATTTACTACTCTACCCCTGCAAATGAGATTTTATATCCACAATAAATAAGAAAAATATTTCTCTGAATATATTTTTCCTTAAGAAATGTTCCGATTATTACGTCCTGAACATTTTTTTATTATCCATCAAAATTTTAAGCTCTTATTTAGTTGCTGTTACCCAATAAAATGTTTTGGGTTCGTAAATCCTCAGAAGTATCCCAAAAGGGCGATGAGTGCGGGATAAGCTGAGGTAAGACCCTAGATTCAGGTAGGCTTATCTTATGGGGAGTTCGCTACTTATTTCTTATTTTTGCAAACGTTTAACTTCAATTATTTTTATTTAATTTAGGGAACTATTGAAAAGAATTTTTTTCACTGGCTATATTCGGAGAAGGCCTTTCACAATTTCAGTTTAACAGCCCTTGAACTGTGCGCTTCACCGTGGAACTTATCCCGGCACGTACGACAAATATTTTCGCGAGAGTATTTTGGAAGGTGCTTCAGATGAATATATTTTAATGGTTAAAAGGCAAATAGTCGTTAACCGGGCGGCAGTTGGCCGCTGCCGCTGCAGACTCCGTTAATTCCGCGGGCGGACTCGCTGCCGGTTAATGTGTCATGTTAATGGACTTTGGATAGAATATCGGCACATCCATTTACGTTTTATGGTCTCAATTTATTAATATCTCGCAAGTGCTATTGAAAGAAACACGGGACTAGTGCGGCTGTAGAATTCCTATTGCTTTCAAATTGGTCGAGGCCGTACTCAACTGATATCGGTATTGGTACCTATTAAAGAAATGCTCAATGCTCACAACAACGCCATGGTAAATTAATTTCGAATTGGTCAGTAAAGTTGTCCTTTTTTCCTTTGCGAATTTCAAGTCATTCAGACCAATAAAACTAGGTCAAATTTCACTCCCAAGATTTGACTACCGACATTACAGATAAATATATACGTAGAGTGAAACTATATAAAACTTGTAAAAAGGTGTAAATTAATTCGCAACAACAACACAAAAAGACTTGCATGAACGAGACTTAAAAACCGAAAGTTGGAAAGCCCATTACTTCATAATGTTTTAAGTTTTTAACTGCTCTTGTTAGGGACGAGTGGCTCCCAGTTCAGTCGAGTCCGAAGTGAAACGGCGATGCGATAACCGTTATAAATAAAATTTATAACCCTGCAAATGGCCCTCTATTCTGTTAAACTCAATCTCAATTAAAATCATATTATCTACTCAAATTTGTGAGCACCATGTGCCAACAACTCTCCTAAATAATTCTAAACGGAAAATAAATTGGTTTAAAGTGAAATCAACTGATCGAATATCTCGACGACGCGCGACCGCATCTGGAAAAATAATGTTGCAATATTGTAGGGAGGTAGTAGTTATACAAGTGGATTATGGGTAGGTAATAAGTATCCACAACTACTTACTAAGTAAATTTAGAATTTACGATTGAATTCTTATCTACTGTAAGTTTGTTACATATAAAAATATTCTAAATAGATACATACAAATGTTTAAAAAAATGCCTAGCTATGTCTACTTTTAAATAATGTGTATAATTAAAAACCTTTTTTTGCTATCAAATAAAAAAGTTCAGAATCTTCTAAAATCACGATAATCCATAACAAATGTTATCGCACCAGCCTTCAATCATGCAGATTTACCAGTGAGTTTTCGAATTTCTCACCCGGGGATGTCATATTTTCCCGGCATAAAAAATAAGTAGATTAGATATGTAGATATGTAGAGTCGTAAGTATACGGATATATTTTTTGTAGCGTAATACACGTTCGAATTTATTTCAACGTGATTGATAAATAAATATCAATACCTATCATCTCCGTATTCTGAGCTACTAATTTAATCGCAAATAATCTGTTGCAACAGAGATAAATCGGGTTCGTACGAAATCCATTGCTTTTTACCCTTGTTGGAAAACTGGAACAGTTACTACTTGAATTAACGGCTTATAAAAAAACATCAGCGAAACGTTAATTCTTTCATAACAATGATGTCATTATTTAAATTATGAATGTAATTTAGTTTTCAGCATAATGAATAAAGGCACATTAAGACTGTAACGGCACTCTTTTCACGCAAAAGCGTAATTTCCCCTCCTTTTTATTCAAAAATCCCCCTAATAGCGTATGATTAAGCTTAAGTGCCACGGCAGCGACAGTCTATTGTAATGAGTCAAGAATTACCGTTTTGGTACAAAGAGCTGAGTTTATTAAAGTTCGGGCAGCATTTCGTTTTATTTTTCTTTTACTTCACCTACCTACTCCCATGTTTGTCACAATTTTAACATTATTTAAATTAATAAGTATCTTATTTCTATTGCGCTTAAAGTAGATGCACACAATTACTTTACTCTTGTTACACAGGGGTCCGACGTTGTATTTCCAAAAGTGTATTCTCAAAAATCAGGCCTCGGCATCGGGCGGGGATTTACTTATGTAACTTGCAATGTTCATTGCTACCAGAGAAGACTGCGAAACACAATAACAATAAGCCTATTTTCTATTAACTTTTCAAAATTACTTATTCTTTTAAATCGATCATGAGTTTATCAGTTAGCCGGTATTCCTATGAATATTTTAGGAGATAGCCAGTCGGCGGTTAAGTCGGCGGCATCCCTCCACAGCAGGCCCGGGCGCCATTAAAATGAACCGTGGCGTTACAGATATTGGTGAAGCTATCCGAATAGGTGATTGATCGATTAGCAAATGCGATGACTTACTCATATACGAGTACTTATACTAAAATATTGCGTGCGCTCCACATTCCTTACATAAATAATTGTAGGGGAACCATAGGCGTGGGTAGAGTTGTATGCACAGTGTGCAGACTGTGCAGCCGTGATAGAGCTTTGATTTAAAACATAAATGGTACATGCACGGACTTGGTATTCAAAAACCGTTTTAATATTCTGTACCTCATTTAGATCTAAGAACGGACTACATACGATCACTCTTAACCATTTATACCTTGAAGCTGTATTTTGTAAAGTTGTGTTACTTATTTTGTAACCGTACCGTAGGAAAGTTGAAATGGGACAAAATTATTTCGGATTTCATTTTAAGGATACAAAAGGCTTTGGCTGGGCGCCGCGAGAACAGAACCCTGTTGCTCGATGCGGCTGACACGAATAGTTGAAAATAGCTCGGTTCCTGAGATAAGCCGTTTCCAAACATGAGCCGAAGATGTTACATACGTGTACTATTTCGCTAGCTTTTTTGTACACTTCCGCGTTTTAGGCGACAGTGAATCGTTTACCAGTGTAGAACTCTCACCCTATATAGCTCGATAAAAATATTTGATTATCATTATAAAATATCTCGACGTCTAGAAAATGAATTCAGCGTACATAATAACTTTGTTTATTCAAAGTGCCAGTTGTTTATGCATGTGAAAGAACACCGGATCTTATCTACCTGCCCAGCAGGCCTCTAATCCGTTACATTATTGTATCAAGGGTAGGCACTGCTTTCCCTCAACATTTAAGCAGTTAACTGATGGGCAAGCTGCGGACACACGATAATAACTGGGAAACTTTTTACTCCACTGAGCCCTATCGTTAAGCTAACTGCTCCCAATTACCGTCGTTTACGCGTGCTTCCTAAATATATAACTGCCTTCAAAAGTTCACCCATCTCGTAATGTATTCGTTTAACTGATGATTTTGTTCGATAATTTACAAAGGGTCGAAGGTGAGTGCGAATGCCACGGCGTTTATTAGACATCAAACACCTCGCAACTTTTATGGGTTTAACTTCAACGTACGACAACGTTGCAACATGCTGCTAGCAATAACATAGATTCTAGTAAATTTTCATGCATAAGGAGCGACTACAAATTCTGTTCGAACGTCGCGTCGGCGACATTCCGAAGCACACTGTACGAATGCTGAATTCAACTCGAAATGTATGAAAGATTTGCGACATTGTTAGAATTTATCGGTAGAGTCGCAGGCAAACAATCGTGTACTGTGAAGGCACTAGTCATAAGTAAGTACAACGGTCTTCTTCAACAGTACTAGTCGTAAAATGTTTATATTTTAGATGAACAAATATAATAAAATAATACACCAATACATCAAAAACGTGTCCTGAAGTAACTTTGTGAACGTGTGTTTCTCTCTCTGTCTGTGTTTATTTGTACCTACTTATGTGTGGGATCTATCTCTGACCCTTGTTGCTTTTGAAAAAATGACATTCTGCAGAGTTTTTAGCGACGCATTCTTCTTGGCAATGGTGCTCTTTCCGAATGCACTGGTGAAATAAAGAAGAAGACACGTAAAACAATCTTTTGCAGCTTACTTTCAAAATACAGCTATAACATTTTATTTCTTGCTGACTATTATAAGATTGTAATACAAATGCGCTTGATGTTGTGGATACAAAAACTCGCACTCGATCTTACCATGTTTAAAGTCAACAGCCAGAAAAATGTATGCCACGACCCATTTCGGAGTTGTTTAGTAATCTGTAATGGTTTTCCAGCTCTATCAATTTGGCTAGAGACCCTTTTAGAAGTTTCAGAAGTTTTTGTGATCTTCCTACTTTCCACTTTCCCTGTTTCGGTAGAATGGAAGAATGATAACAACAAAAATATTAATTAACCAAACTATACGGGAAAAATAGTTTTTGTAGATATAGTTGATAATAATTATTATCCCTGAACACGGCTATAAAAATGTACCTATGGGAAATTAATAATTATTAGTACGAATACAAAGCTGTATGAAAAGTGACCCGTTATTTTGCTCGTCATTATATTATTACGAACGAATGTGATTTGACTAAAATATTATTATAAATAGACTTCTCCGAATTTTCACTTGATATTGATACTATATAACCGAGCGTCCTCGGATTCAGAATCGATTTGCCAAAAATATAGCCACTTAGAAGAAGATTGTATATCTAATGTTTGTGGATGTGTTAGAACAATTTAGAAATCATTTATGTACTTATTATGAACCCTGTCGGAGTTTTTTTTTAAGTTTAAGGTTATAATTTAATAATGAAAAAAAAATTACCTTGCTACTTATATATTTCACACAGGCTTGGTTATCTTGCACGTGAGTAGCGGAGTAGCAAGGTAAATATTTTTTTGTCCATTGAAATGGACCTCCGCAAAGTAACAATAAAATAATTTAATTTTGTATTTAATTATAATATATTTTATCGAGTGCCCAAAAGGTTAACACAAACGGATAACTCACGTATAAAAGTCGAAGGTTGCTCAACATGTTTCGGACTAGTTTGTAGTCCTTCCTCCCGGAGCGCTCGCACCGGCAGCGATACGAACACGCTCGTTCGTTCGCTGCCGCCGGTGTCACGTTTCGGACTACGAACTAGTTCGAAACATGTCGAGCAACATTCGACTTTTATACGTGAGTTATCCGTTTAGGTAATTATGATTGAGTCTCACGGTAGTTTCATGGTGAAAGCCCAAAAGGTAATCAAAATATGTCGAGTATGTGGCTAATGAACTTAATTTAAAAACTATTGCAAATTCTTACATCATCACTTGTATAATTTGAAAAAATCGAATGCGGTACCTATTTATTTAGTCTAGTATATTAGGTGCGTGCCTATCTAGTTCCACACCATGGATATTTTATATCAACTTGATTGACAAAAACGGGAATAAAATAATAATAGGCTTGTGCAGGGTATGTGTCATGGGCAGGGAAAGGTTTTATGTGCGGGCTAATCTGCCTCGGGGGTCGGTGCCCATTAATTAGGTCGGTCGTCCGTTCCTTCGGCGGTTTTTGTGGTTCCCATTGACGTATTTCTTCTTCACAATATCGGTTAGCCGTTACGATCGTGTGTACCTCACACAATTTACTGAGGAGCTCTGGTCTTACAAAACGTGCAGAAAATCAATTTGGATTTCTAAAAGAGTTCCACACTCTATATTAGTTAAGTATGTTGGGATCTTTTGACTGGGACCTAAAGGGCTTCCTTAAAAACGTGGCGAACGTTTTGGTATAAAATTTGCTATTTTGAACGTTAGTAGGCTAAGTTATTGTTCTTGATGCATCTGACATTCAGATCGTGGCTAATTATAATCGTTTCAACTCTCATTTAACTGCTTATTCATAATTAATCATAATTAAGTCCTTTTTTTACTACGCTGCATACATATTTCAATACCTATTTGTTTGTTTTTGTTTTATCTTGTCCTTATCTTATGCGCTAAATAAATGTATTTTCTTCCTTCTTTCTTTCTTACTACCTACTAGCAGAGTTCGGGGAGAACTTTCTCCATTGTACAACATATTCGGCGTACCTACATACAAAATTTGCTTTTTTCGAAACGGCCTCGCAAAAATTGTAAACTGTTCCTAGAACCCTTGAATTCACATCGTCCATTTCCATATGCTATTTTTATGGAGCGGTGGGGTGCTCTATGGGTCGGAACGCAAAGGTTAGGGAAAACAAATGAATCGAGAGGCAGCGGGCAACAAAAGTGCCGCTGGAAATAGCCGCAATCAATAGGCCCCGTAGTTCGAGCCGCGCGATTCTCGCCCTTTCACATATTTAAGACTCATGCTCAATTAATTTATTATTGGTAGTAAAATAATAATGTTATTTCGATAAAGAACCTAATTTGCTTTGTGCTTTACATACGTGTAGAATTACAAATTGAGGGCAAAAATGAACCTTGGGTACCATTGTTCTACATTTTTTTCTATTATGAAGATTAAATTAGAGACAAAGTTAAAACTGCGTTTTTGTTATTTCAGTCACATATCACTAATTAATTTGCTCGTAGCAAGCACGCAAATCAATTCAGCATCCAACATTCATTACGCGCAACCCGGCACGCACATGACCTCTTTCAAAATTAAATCTATCTCCTCAAAGTCGGAAGATGTACAATACAGCCCGCCATGTTTACATGTACATTTGAGCGCTCGTGACATCAGTTGCGCGCAAAAACAACCAGCTTCCCGCACCCACTTAATTCGAATCACGTTTCACTACAATGAGAGGGCAAACGCAATACCTATCCGCTGTGCGCGTCACACCGTACTACACATTGATTGAAAAAGATTGATAAAACCAATCACAGGGCTTTGTTTGTTTTTCATTTTGGACGTGTATAAATATCGAATCAATATTAGGAATTTAAATAATGGCGTCACTGTTGACAATAAATATTGAATGTTGATCAAATCAACTATATCATGCAAACGAAAACATTTTGGCGGTCGTGTAAAACGTCTCGTTTGCTAGATAATTTAATTTCGCAGATATTAATCCCAGTTTTAATGGGCCAGTCGTTCAACGTTTTATTTAGTAATTAGGCACGTTGTTTTAATAAGCTCATTAAAAGGATAATGGGCTATCGGGTCGTTATATTTCACTAACAACCTGTAAGCTTTTGTAAAGTTTCCGCTTCATTGGCCGTTATTCAAATAAATAGTTCTGTGCTAAATTAACAAAGTAGGTTATAATATGGATAAGTAAGTTACAGAAGGCATTTCTCGATAGCTTCAGCGTTAACGCATTAGACAATTAAGAGAATAAAGATTTACCAAGTAAAACCGGTAAATACTACAAAAGTTTCTATTAGGTACAAGTATATTATTTGCGCCCTCAATCTGGCTAAATGTGGCCTTTAGGTACCTGTTACCTTAGGCTCTGTCTACCCTGTAAGGGATAAAGACGTGATTTGTGTATGTGCATGTATGTTGTGTATATTATTTTAGTAGATGGTAAAGTTTTCAATACATAACAAAAAAATAAACTACCACACACAGACTTTTTAATTATTTTATGCCAAGTCTAAAGTCAGCAGTCCCACAAAATGTAGCGATGGATTTGTTATAGGTAATGACAATCAGTAACCAGGGCCAAAACAATGCTATTTTGGGGCATTCACATCACCAATATAATCTAGACAGTGTATTGAAATATAAATAAACTCATTAATCATTATTATATGTATTTCTTGCAATAGGTGCTCTGGCAGAATTTATAGCTTCCCATTTTAGGACGTGAAAGCCAGAAATCGTTAATCATTTGAAGTTGACTGTTATATTGAGACAAATGTTAAAAAATAAACAAATACACTTATTTATATAATTACTCCATAAAAATGTAAAATGCAAAAGGTGCAAACAATTAAGTAAACTGAAAATATTGCATAGGGTTTGGTTATTACAGGCTTAAAGCAACAGCGGCCGGCTCTAAAAATACGATAAGGAAGCCATCAGGCAGTTGGTTATCGGCTCGGCAAACATAGGACCAACCGTTCATGAATAGTTAAAAGCTGGGCTTCGTAGGGTACGAATACACTCAGCGCGGCCTCTGAAAACAGCCCAAGCAAAACAATACAATTAATGTTTATGTGGGTATCACGACATTATCATAAACAGGCATTGCGTAATCAGTCTTCGAGAGGGTCGTTGCATAAAGATAAATTCGTTTCACGGATCGAGCAACCTCTTCAGCTGTCCGTGTGAACTTTGGCTTATTGTGATGGAGGCATGCGCGGTGAGTGTCCGCCAGCCGAGACGGCATAGTGGCACCCGGCGCGGCGGCGACCGCGCGTCACAGCCGCCAACACCCACTGGGAAATCTCGAATACGTAACGCGGTTACTACATACTGTTACAATCCAATTTATTTTTAATGAACCTTTCAGTGTTTGCATGTGGTCGAAACGACGAGTAAGGAAAAAAAGTGGTCTCTTTCCAAAAAAACAACAGTGAGTAATCATAAGTGGGTGAGCGGATCGTGCGTGTGTTTGTTTGACATTTTAGGACTGGACATTGTTTACTTCCACCGGCGGCGTTTAGACAGTATGAGGTAAAGTAGAGATTTGTTGTGATTGGTTGTCAATAAACAAGTAGTTGTACAATTGGATGTTGTAAATAACACCCGCAATAAAACTCATGAAAATTGAGAAGCCAAGGGGTGGAAGCGATAATCTCGAATATTTATTAGAGTGTCGTAAAATGATATAACGAGATTTATTTCTCGAGAGAAGCAATATTACGTGATTCTGATATCTTAACAAACATGGAGGTTTCAATAATATTGTCGTTATAAAATTCGGATATGTAATTCACGTCGGGAAACTGTTATAATTATGCTTTGTAATGTCACATATGTTTTGTATATACATATATGTGTGCATGACTCTTAATTGTATCATTGAATGTAGGAAATTATTTAATAACAAAACTTAGTATAATAACATTCCCGTTCATCCATGTCTTGTTGTTTTAGTAGTATTTTTTTTGTTTTGCCATACAATCTATTTATAAACAATATAAAAAAAATTGCGCGTGAAAATCGGAGAGCAACGACAGCTTTATGGAGATATCTCGAAACTATAACACCTGCATTATTTGAACAATTTTATGTCGAAAGTGAACATTATTTCTTTGACTTATTTTTATTGACACTATCACAATTTAAAGGTTAGGTTTATATATAGTTTATCCTAATATAATTCGGAGTTATCTAACAACGAACAAACAACCAAATGGACAGGGAAAATAGTTTTTAGTTATTTAAAAATTAAGAGTTTAGTTTTTTTCGTTTTTTGTGTTTTGTTTGTGTTTCTGTTGAACTGTAAAAAATACACAATTAACCAGGGGCGTGCAGTGGATTTTGACAGAGGGTAGGCGTATTGCCAACAAAATCCGTATTGGTACGAAGCGTGTCGGGCACATTTACGTATGCTTACAAGCACTGCTTATGTGCCTGTAAGGGATGAACGCTTCTGCAATTAACGCTTGGCATGAGGCATCTTGGGACCCAAATACTTTTTTAAATAAATCTAAAGGAATATAACCTTAATTACACAAACGGATAACTTACGTATAAAAGTCGAGTGATGGTCGACATGCTTTTACGAAGTGACGTGATCAGTGTTGTGTCCTACCCTACTTTTGACAATAATAAAAACGACGATGTAAATGTGGGTAGTTGTGCGCCGCGGTCAGTTGCGTTGAGTAGCGGCGCGAGCAGAGCGCTAGCGCGCAGTGTTCGTTTTGCTGCCGCCAGGGCGAGCGCTCCAAGAGGAAGGTCTACGAACTAGTCCGAAACATGTCGAGCATCACTCGACACGTGAGTTATTCGTTTGTGTAATTATGATTGAGTCTCACGGTGGTTTAATGTTGAAATTGTAACCTTGTTTAAAAAAATACTTAAACCCAAAACAAATAGCAGTGCGACTATTTAGTTAATGATAGTTCATGCATGATAACTTATTCGAGCTTTCCGTGAAATAGCAAATCTGTGTGCTGGATTAAATCAAATATTTCGCTTCGCTAAATCGCCGCGTGAACAGCGCCCAAATTGAATTAAACACGATTGAACTACCACATCCAATATTTTTTGCCTATTTTAAATTATTCGCTTAATTGGGTGTAGTCGCATAAACATTCCAACCCAGTCACACAAAATTCATTGAATGGAAATAATCCATTACCGTTTACCAATATAACTATGGAAACTGGCTAAAGCTACTCGTATATGTCTATACATATTTATATTTATATAAAGGGGTTTATCTATATAAAGGTGTATTAATAGAGCACTAAATTACGTTTATATCGAAATGGAGTTAAGTATTATGGTGGTGATCTATTATCATCTGTTTTTCTACCCTGTTTTAGATTTGACACCCTATTTTATAAAAAATGTGGATTGGAAAGTTGGTTCTTGCTACGTCCAATGGTTTAAGTTTAAAGAGACAAAAATCTGACAGTTAAACCATATCATCCATATTTAAAAAAAAACGTGTTAGCTAAGTGGGTGCATTATAAACTCAAGAACAACTGGAAAGATTTGTGTACTTAATATTTGATTTTCGTCTCCGCCCCGAATAGCAGAATAACGGATTAAAAATATAAAAAAATCACGAAAAAAAAATAGTTTTCTTATAGGTACATATTTTGTATGCAACGCCATCTCTGATGACGTGACGTAAAATGATTATAATGCGGAATGAAGTTTGCCGGGTCAGCTAGTTTTATTCAAACAAACATATTTACAAGTTAACTATTTATACCAGAAATAATGAGTCTGATGTCTAAATACAAGATTCTGTATTAGTAAAATATTTTTTTGTCCCATTGACTAAAAATAAATAATGTATCATCACTACATAGTATAAAACAAAGTAGCTTTCCGCTGTCAGTCCCTAATGTAGGTATGCTTAACATCAGGTGACCCACTTGCTCGTTTGCCTTCCTATTCATATAAAAAAAAACTTTATAACTACGCAACGGATTTTGATGCGGTTTTTTTAATAGATAGAGTGGTTCAAGAGGAAGGTTTATATGTATAATACGCAGACGAAATCGCGAGCAGAAGCTCTCTCTCTTATAGTGCCTCTCCAACTAGTGGAGGTTGGCAGTCAGCTCCGCATATTTCCTCCGATCCTTCGCGAGGTTGAAAAGTTCGGCAGCACTTGCGACTCCGGCAGCAGAAGCTAGTGATGTATAATATGTATTTGTTCATACCGGTTCGATGCTGGCATGAAGCCGTAATGTTTATTTTTGAAAATAAATAGCTGTTTTCTGTATGAGTATTACATTCGCTTTAACTTATTACCATAACTTTTATTTCTACTTCGTGTATTATTAATAGAAACAAAATGAAAAATGCGCCCTTTTCGCTCCATCTACATCTCTTCTTTACACCAACGCAAGCAGGAAAATAATTTAGTAAAACAGCAATTTTTATGACATAAAAAATATTAAGCATTACAAAATGTTGTTTTTCTGTAACCCTTGCTGTTCTCGTGGGTTAAATCAATAATCATATTCCATCTATAGACCGACCGCTAAACTGAGTCTTCGCCTGCGCGGATACAGGGGTGCAGGGTAGGGCGACAAAGGGGACCGAGAGCGAGGAGACTCACTTAAGTGGTCGGTCTAAGAGAATCGAAAATTTTACTTCCCGATTTTTGAATTTATTTTTACGGTTTACCTGTTAGAAATTATATTTATAAACAATACTGAAAATTAGAACACATGGGGAAATCCGAAAAGTAAAGCTATGGCCGGGAATCGAACTTGGAGCCTCATCAGAAAGTGTTCGAATTTTTCCATCTGTACCAGCTGATGTTTACGTGATTTTTACTTAGCGATACTCGAATTGTCGCCAAGCGCTATCTGTTTGAATGATGTGTCTCTACGACACAATTATCAAACTCTCTCCAATTCCAAATAGGTTTGTGTTTATCTAACAGCGTTTCTGAAGACTTCCTAATCAGTAACAACATTTGTTAATAACAAATTAACAACCATTTTTGTTCCAAGCTGTACAATAAGCGCAGAATTATAACGTTCTTGAATGACTTCGAAATAATTGGCTGAGTGGTTTCGGCACATCTCGGTGGCGAGAGCAGTCAAGGGTCCTCCGTCAGTCGCGTGCTCGGGGAATGACTACAATGGGGGGAATTATTCACACAGGACACGGAGCCGTTTGACACTAAGACGCATTATCTTTGGCACTCGCGGCCTCACAGTACGCTTGTAAAAGTGTGAGTATAATGTAACGGGTTTAAGAAGTCGTACCTAACAATATTTTTTTGAGTTCCGCGGCCAAAATGACAAAAATAGAACCCTTATAAATATCTGCCTGTCTGTGGCTTAGCTACGAGGCTCTTAGTAGGTACCAGAAAGCTAAAATCATGGCGACATACATACATACATATATCACGTCTTTATCCCTTACGGGGTAGACAGAGCCTATGATAACGAAACCTTAAGGCCACTGATCATGGCGATAATGTGATTAATAATCTTCCAACATGTTTTTCATTTTTACAAATAAGGTTGGAAGTAAGAAAATTGTAGTTTTGAATTATAAGGCCTAATGTGGGTCAGACAATGCTTCGCTCGGGCAAATTTGCCATTTCATTCGTCGCATCCCGCTGAAAAGCACTTTCATTTTTTGTATGCAAGCGAGAGTGCCAAAAGTTTTGCGCACTGCGTCTCTCCCTCAAACTGAATATGTATGGGATGAACTTGCCAATTCAAATTCGGATACTTTGTTCACCGCAGTGTGACCCAAAATTGGCTTTTACCGATAAATTTGTGAGACGCCTGAATGTCTTCGTTGAACCAACCACCTTTCAGCTGGGATCGGCGATATTGGTTCACTTTTAAGTTGACCTAACGACGACGACTCTGAGTTAAATAACCAAACCTGATAGCTCCTTCTGTAATTAGGATTTCTTTACACTTACAGAGAGTATGCTGCAATTAGTTTTAGTGGAGTAGGTACCTATCTTATCAATATCGGGATCTAGAGGTATAGAAATCTACGTAAGTACAACAGAACTCTTATTACGTCTTTTTTTAGGAGGTTAACTATCATCACGAAAATTCCTATGAGGTTATGTTAGGTACCTACATACTTTCATATTTGATCAGGTTTTTAGTAACGTTAACATTCTTGGAAAAATAAAACAGATTCATAGTGAAGTGAAATATCTATTGTTATCTTAGAAGTTTGTTAAGATAACTTTACAACGATCTATTCCGCGATTTTACTGACAACCAGAACAACAATCCCATATAATACAATAGGACATTTATTTGATGGAACCTGAATAAGTTCTCTTTCATAATACATATTTAAAATTCAATTACGTACACAGGATATTGAAATTGAAATGGCATTGATGAGCTTGCAGGTGTTAATCTGCTGCTGACAGCTATCAGCGATAATAATGATTGATCTTAATAGAATGTTGTTGCCCAAACAATAAAGGGAAGGTAATGTAGGTAGTTAGTGTAGAGTAGTTTAAGCAGTTCCAAAATACTCTTCAATAAGCACTAAAATATTTATATAATAAAATTACGTTAAATATCGCGACACATTGCTAGGGCTGCCAGGTACGCGGACTCGAATATACGAATGATCGAATGTTCGAATGTTTTTTTCGAAGGGTTTCAAAAGAATTGTGTCTAGATTCAGATGACAAAATATATATACTCGTACCAACAGGTATCTTCGCGGTACGTTAACACCGCTCAAAAATGTCTTCATACAATTATGTTTAGGTACAGGCAATATAGCAAAATACGATATTAGTGTAGTGTAGTTAACATTAACCAGCCAAAAACCACACTCTTTCCCTCTTGGGTATAATTAAAGTGTTAGACGTCACTGATGTATGAAGTGATGACCGCGCCTTTGCGCACGATTGAGCCAATCGAAAGTGGAATAAATCTGTGTAATGCTAAACTACAGCTCATATATTTTTTTTAACTTGTTGACGAGATTAATTAGAGCTGTAATTTTGGGTTTAATCCCCTCGTATTTCAAATGCAGCATAATTTTTACCAGTTTAAAGAGGTATTTTCACATATGTGCTTTCGAAAATCGGGCCCCTGGTGCAAAAAAAGCAAAAGACTACGGCCCACGTTCTCAGCACAGACCTACGCGGGCCGGGGGTACTTATTTGACTGGCTATGACCGAAGTCACGCCGCATCACGATCGCGTTCACGTACAAACGTACAAGGGGCCTTACCACGACGTCTTAATGCGATTCAATTCCGACTCAGTTCAGGTTTTAGCTGTCATTTTCAGTTCATCAAGACGTTCGACTGTTTCTGAAGCCCGTGAAACGATAGCCAATGAAATATTTTTTTATCTATCTATATTTATCTCCTATATAAATAAAAATGAATGTTGCAAAGCCGGCAACTCGAGAACGGCTGGAAAAATTCAGCTAAAAAAATTAAAATATGTTCCTGAAGTTCCACGAAATTTTATTTTGGAAAAAAAACAAAAAACATGGAACGGGGGCGAAGCTGCGGGTAACAGCTAGTCACTACATAATATGAAACAAAGTTGCTTTCCGCTGTCTGTCTGTCTGCCGGTCTGTCCCTAGGTATGCTTAGATCTTTAAAGCTACGCAAACGATTTTGATGCGGTTTTTTTAAGAGGTAGAGTGATTTTAAGAGGAAGGTTTATATGTATAATACATGCATAATACAGTAGAGGAACACTGATTGCACCCGTGCGAGGTCGGGGCGGGTCGCTAGCATGAAAAGAAAGTGAATGCGGCCTTACCTAGGTAAGCCCGCATTCATTTTTATTTCAACCTCTGATACCGTTTAAAATATTCACATTAAACATAATTGCAATTAGAAACGCAAACCATAACAAATATTCACTTACCAAACAAAAGGGGAGTATTTTCTTTTCCGCCAAAGGCATAAATCTTCCCGGTTTGAACTTCCACTCTTTTTCGACATCAAAGGGTCAGCCAACGCATAAAAATAGATTGTTTTCTTTTTCTGTTTTACCTTTTTTCACCTACTACTGAACGCTGTATATTTTACGCTGGATTCAGGAAATTGTTCTAAGTAATATTCTTGATGACACTCCATTAGACTTTGTAAGGGGTTGCGACGTGACCGAAAACGACTCCCGTCGGTGAAATGGTTTCATTGTTAAAGCTTGTTTTTGATGTTACCTTAAATAATAACACATATTCTCTTTGATAAATGAATTTAAAGATGCAGAGGTATATCATAATCAGGGGTGCAGATCAGAGCACATAAAGTTTAAAATGTATAATGGTTCAAAATGTATAATGAAATTTTCAGCGAAATTATTAGCTGAACGAACTTTTCTGATCGCGTAATCTACAGATTGGACCGTACGATTAAGTTATATGTACTATTTTGTTTTGTCGCTGATTGGCATACCTACCTACTTGTATGTCTGGACTACTGTGAGAGAAACGAACGCTTGCTTCTCTGGATAGGTAACCAAGAGCCGGCGTGGCTAACTTTCCTGATCGCAAATACATGACTGATTTATTTATTTATTTCATTAAATTTCACAGTATGACAGTAACTGATAAGTCTCTATCTTTATTTATCCAACTTAGTGAGAGTAAAATGGCAAACGAGTTTGCAATGCTGAATACTTTCTACTCTCTCCCTTTACAGCTGCAAGTTGATGTAATTGTAAGTCAAAAGACTTTAACTAATTGATTGATGAGTTTCCTATGTTATCAAATAACGACTGAAGCCATTAGTTTAATTTGAAAAGTTCTCAACAAAAACAATGTTGAGTTGTAGTCGTCCGAAAATATCGGTGCGTACCAACTCGTTGTCGAGTACCGCCATATTGGAATATTTGCGACAGCGCCGAAGAGAAACAATTTATTGTGACCTCACTTTGCGAAATCGTCAATTTAAAGTTTCCTGTCATACTGTACGCGGGTTCAGTAAGGGATGGCCTCATTTAGAGTTTAGTTTCGAAGTTTAAGTGGCATTTTATGTATTATTTTGCATCATTGGTAGGCAAGAAACATTAACGAGTAAGAAAATAATTTACTAGAAACTTTTACTTATTAGTGTAAACGTACCAGTTTCTTTTTTTGATTTGACGATACAGGGAAAACATAATATCTTCCACATTAAAATATTTGTAAATTAAATCTTGAAATGGCACACCGTTTTTACTCTACTATTACATTTCATTGTTTTGCTCTTATGCTTATCTTATTTTGTTATCTCTCCTTCATTAAAACAATATAAAACTCACTTATTCACAAAATTTTAAGTATTTAGACATTGAACACAAATGGTGTACTTGTTTATGTATTTTAATGGCAAGTTTAAACAACTCTGCACCATGCCACCACAAGTCCGCGTGGAAATATATGAAGCTTTCATAAAATCCGAGGTGTCATCTCCTTTTGAATAGTTCGTTATATCTGCGCCGGGACGCTGTATAAAGTCTCAGGTTATTACGAAGCCCGCGATCCGTCGTTGCGGGGACGATGTGTTATAAAAGGAACGCTAAATCTCACCCTTATTGACAAATGACATCCCTCGTTACAATACCGTGGATATCGTTTTCCATATCCGTCGTATTTTATACATTTCCTCCTTATTTTTGACGCCATGGCGTAATCTTATACGTGTAAGTAGGCAGTTATTAATTCCCAATATTTTCCTTCCGTATTGAATAATAACTATTTGCGAGGCTTACATTGAGAAATAAATTACCGCCACCCATGGATAGTTAAAACTGAACAGGAATCACAGGTGAGTTGCTGGTAGTCTAAGAAAGTAGTGGGCTCGTAACTTGAATACCTACCCCAAAGTTTGTATAGGCACTCCTACGAACGCAACTAAGAACAAGTTGATTAAGGTTAAATCGAACAATAAACGTATATCTTCATGTGAGGAAGGATTACCGAGAACATCTTAAGTAAGGATGGAAAGGATTACCGAACATAATTAGCACATTATTAACGTACTTAGTGCGAGAGTGTAATTAAGATTCCATTTTACCTTCTACTGCTCTTAGGTACATTAATTCGCTACTATACTATAATATTTTATTAATTCACTTTACAGTTTTTGACGGATTAATATGTCTTGATATTTTAATTATTGTTAAAGCTTTTATCTCGTTTAACAAATAATTCACGCGTTAAATCTACTGTGAATACAATTCACATCGCTCAGTACGTTAAGTACAGAGCTTGTATATAAAATTTAGTTCAAATATCCTCTTTAACCCAGTCGAATAAGGTACACAAGGTCGGACCTGCGTCAACGCGTGTCCCACGCTCTCAATACAAACGGAAGAATTTATTACAACAACTCTTCATATAGATACGTACGGACCCTTTTTATGGAATAGGTCATGAATCACCCGGATGAACCCGGCCGCCTTTGACAAAAGCCTTCATAAATAAATAAATGTACATTCATACACATTTTCCTTTTTTCATTTTACATAACTCATTGAAATGATGCTCCCTATGTAAATTATGGAAATAGAGTAGCTACTTACTTATGTGAGCGAGATGTATGCTGAGACTGGAATATAGGCACGTGTCTACTTTTTTCATGATTGAATTTTAATGTACGAATATTTTAACTTTTATTCATACTCAGTTCATTTTGCGCGTGTGGTGAGCAAAAACGGGCAAAGTTAAGACATTGCATACCAGAAATAGGTTTCGCGCTTTTATTCAATCGTAATACTTCCACACACCACATCTGAGGAAATACCATTCGAAAATTGGAAAGGATTTCAGTGAGACACGCTTTGGATATACAAAACTCATTGTGAAACAAAAGACGTTACAAAAAGACAAAAGATGTTAAGCCTAGATGAATTAAACCTTTTCGTTTTTCAATATTATTCATTCTTTAATCTATGAGTGTAATAGGATGGACATGGAGGACACCAGGGAAACATTTTAGTTCAGGATAAAAATAAACCGCATGGTTTGCTCTCCTCGCGCACTGAAAGGAAAAAGCCTATGCAGTGTGTCTTCTACGCGTAGTATTTTTTGAACCAAAGGCTGTATTGACTGTATGTTTATACGTAAGTAGATGTAGATACACCCATTAAAGGTATTTATCTCTCGCACAGTGTTCTGGTGCTCCAGTTGAGTGGAAATATCTGAGGTACAAGGGTATCGAATACACCACAGTTCAGACTGAAAGGATTAAGTCGATTGGAAGTAATCGCCTTTTCTTCTGCTAATATTACTTGGGGCGTTTGTAAACGTCCCTTATCTCTGATCTTGGTTGGCGTGACTCAGGATTGACGTTACCGTTGATCGGGGTATCTGGCTAGCGTAGTTCAAATAATATCTAGTTACAATTAAAATAAAGGTGGATGCGAGAGCAGCAAAACGTTGATGACTAAGGAACGTATTAATCACTAATCCGATACCTACTTCAAATACGTCATCTAAAATGATAAACTGATATTGCTCTACTCATTTTTTATTAGTCTATTATACATAGTATTAGGCAAGAGTCTAATTACTTATCCATCAAATATAACTCCTGATTAACATACTACTCAATAATGTCTCAAGGCTTGTTAAAATCTAAACACAACTAGTTACAATATGATGTATTTTGAATTCGGTGGGTATTATACTGTTCTTCTGCTCCATAATTATGTAAACATATTTTCCACTCACATATGCAAAGACGCAAATACTATTAGGTAACAATAATGTGGTTATAACCACTAGCAAGTGCCTGTAACAACTTAACAAGTCCCGCGTGACAATGGGGGCGCGAGCAAAGCGCAGTGCGGGGGCGAGTGCATGAGAGTTTGCCATTTTGCAGAGTAAAATGTTTGCATCCGAGACCTGCAATACCAACAAAACGCAGACTGTATTTATACGGATTCTGATAAAATGCAGAATGAAACCAACTGATTTTGCATTATTTCTCAGTCGTTCGGTCTTTGTAAATATAGTTACCTACATACAAATATACCTCGGGACGCTTTGCTTTATTTTCATCACACTTGCTCGTAAATGGTATCAAAACATACAGGTTAACTTGGCCGTAATGCCCCATATAAAACCCTCGGGCTTTTTCTAGTCATAAAACCCTAGGGCGGTAAGTAACGCCCGCGCCCGCGACGCCCGCAGCCCCGCGTCCCCCGCCGCCCGCACGTCAGCCCACCACCGCCACGACAACAGCCGCCTGGCGAAACGCCGCGTCCCAGGCACGCGGTTTTCCTGCCCTAAAATTTTATTTATTTACTCGCAAATGTTATGAAAAACATTGTATGTTTCACCGGGCGGTACAGGAATTACGAACCTCGACTAAGAAAGTCCTTAGTCTTTGACTTCGGGCTTCTACTAGAGCCTCGATCGTAATTCCTTACCTGCCACCCTTAATACACAATGTGCTATTTTACTCTGCCGCGTCAATTTTCGGTAGCTCGAACTAGCGCCAAAGTGCTCGAGCGTCAAATTCAAATATCGATAGATACCTTTGGGACTTGGTCATCTTGAATTCTCCGCGGAAGTGATGAACGGAATCGGCAAGTAAAAGGCATTAAATCTGTCTGGAGCGTTCGATTTGCATTGGGAAAATTGCATTTTCGAGTCGTTGTCGACAAGGAAGCGGAGCCTGCAAATATTTGCGCATGTCTGCGAAAGCTTTGCTTTAGAATTTCGTTCCCGGCCTGCTACCACAGAAACTATAATATGTGGCCTTAGGACAGTTGACGAGCTTTTTAAAGGGATGTTTCCTTTCTGAAGTTACTTAGAACCCTTCAACTATACGTCATTTTAAAAATTTTCAAGCTTCGCTATGTAATCTTCCACCGTAATAACATTAAATAAAAAATAAATTGAAACCCCCTACGCATTAATCGAGTAATAAATAAAAAAAAACTATTTTATGACAAAAATGGTCTAAATCATTATGGAAAAGAGCTGATACTCTTCTCTCTTCTTGAACTGCTCGGCCAATTTTTACCAAACATGGCAAAGAACCAAAGCATAGAAACTGATTTTCGAATGAAAAAAACCGCTTCGAAATCGGTCCATTCGTTTGAGAACTATGATGTTACACACACACAGAGAGAGAGAGACCCACACGCAGAGAGAGAAAGACATTTACCGAAAATTTACATCAAAAACGGAGTAAAACAGAAAAAATACAAAATGAAACATTTCTGTGGCAAAAGGGACCTAAGGATAGTTATAGTTAGGGAAGTTGTTATAGTTCTTGTCATAATCATATTTTTTTCCTAACTGGTGACCTAACAGTGACTTGGCAATTGCCACTCATTGAATTCCCAAAAAATATTTCATATTATTTTATTAATAAAAAAAAACGACTTTCCTGAGATATAACAGGGTATTTCTTAATTACTTTTCTCCAAACAGGTTTTATATAATTATACCAGCATAAAGTAATGCTGGCATAAAGAAAAAAAAACATTTTGCCTCCAGAATTGTTTCATAAAATGAAAGCATTCATTTAAAATTGACATCCAAAAAAACCGCATGTTTCGGAATAGTTTTGTTAAATTTTAAGTAACATTTTTTCTATTATGAGTCAAAATTAAAAAGTACAAACTAGAAAAGACAAAGTACAAAAACATGGATTGTTGTTACGTGGAGGATGAATGCGAGGACTACTCGGTCCGGCCGATGTTGATGGTGCCCTGCTCTCCGGTGAAGCATCGTGATGAAGACTCGGCTTGCTTACCCTGTCTGCCTCGCTGTTCTAAAAAGGTGTATTGCTGTGAAATTCCGAGACCAAAACCTACCACAAGGTCACCCGCATTCTCTGATGAGCCAGATGACGATTGCTGTCACCAGAAGAAACCCAGCCCGAGGCAGCAATCGCACTCAAGTGATAACCCGCCACGTCAACGTCAGGCTCGGTGTCCTACTCCGACATGCTACGAACCCTGCTGCCAACCCACTTGCAAACCGGTTAAAACGAAATACGTAATACCCTGCTATCGATACGAAGACGGTCGCATCGTAAGTAATTCTCAACACAATTATATTAATTATGTATAACTGTAGTCAGTTCTGTAGATTTAACCGTAAACTGAAACCAACAACCATTTGTGTGTCATTTGCTCTGTGGTTGGTTTTAGGAACGGTACGTTCCAACACGCCTTGGTAGGCTTCCGAAGTCCGCGTACCAGCGTAACGGGATCCAAGACCAGATCCACGGGTACAGAGGAGCTATTCGATATCTGTGCGCTGGTGAAAGCTCACAAGGATGTCATGTCTATACTGCAGTTGACCCACTTCGCAAAATATACCCTAGAATAACTCAAGAAATGTTACCTATCACTAAAAGAAAAAAGAATAAAAATGAGCCATGCGTCTAGAAAATACGAAATTGGGCAAAGATGCTACAAATATTACTTGAATGACCACCCAGACTACGTTTGGCAGGTTTGGCCCTTGCCATCATCAGCGCTTAAAAGAAATGGACTCCAGGATCAAGATTTCAAAAGCGGTGGCGTAGCATTTATTCGCAAATGTTGGCACGACGCGTGGTGCGGTGACTACCCGAGGGCAATACCTATAAAGCCAATGAAGAAATTGCCTGTCAAGGTCGTCACTAAGAAGCGATGACCTTGTTGGTGCGTCAATGATAACGTTTGTAAATAAGTAGCGTCATGACGACATGAAGTAATGGCGATGTAACAATTATTTAGTTCTCTATTAGAATTACTACGGATGAAAGCTCTGATAATTTAAATGCACAATGGGTGGTGGAACTTAGTTGTTTGTGAAATGGATATTTTTCTCTCCGCCTTAATGACGGATTGAGCTATTCTGAAAGACGTGGAATGAGAATATTAATTTATATTAGCGGAGCGAGATTAAACGGGTGTGTGGTCGGTTGCAGGTGCGCCAGCTACCCGTCTCCGCATTCAAGCGAAACGGCATGCAAGACCAGGAGCACTCGACCCTGGGCACACCGAACTTCCTGCGGCGCTTCCCACGTGACGTGTCGATTGAATGTACCGTGTGCACCAAGCACGTGAAAGTATGCGACCCCGCCAAAGTACCGTCGTGTGACGGCAAAACCACGCTCGGCTGTTCTTTCTTGAAGAAGAAGCCAATAAAAGTATCACTTGAGGACATATTAGATGACTGAAAACAAACGCCCGCTTATTTCGATATACAAAAGTATATCTAATAGAAATTGGCGTAAGTTGTTTTAATATTTCAAACATTTTATTGTGACAGCTTATTGAATAGTTATTATAAATAAGTACATATTTTGGGTTGAAACAGTCACGCCCGTGCCTCGTTTAGCTTGCCGAGTTTTACCGCTGAATTATTAAACTACTTTCGTTTGCTTCTCATGCAAAACCCTTTATGTTCAGGTTAATTGGAAAGAGAACTTTGTTTATTGAAACCAGATGCTGTTGAATGTTTGGGTAGGGGTTTACTGTCGGCGTACTAAAGTCGTGATTTTATTACAAGGCAACAACGACCGACTTTTGTCGTTTCGTTACACAATTAGGTGATTAGGTGAAACCCTAATTAGGTCACGAAAATAACTAAATGAGAGATTTTTAAATGGCAACATTGCGCTTCTTTGTGATATCAGAAAAAGTACAGTTGGATGTAAGAAGGCAAATAAACCAGCATTTTTTGATTATCAATATCAAGTACTACGGGAATAGACTTTTTCATAGGTATATTATAGGATATTTTGCAAACGAATGCGCTGATCCGTGTAATGTAAAGTGTGAAGGAATACGCGTAAATTTTTCGAAACCACTGGACCACTGCCGTTTTGTTGTCAGTGTGAGTAGTGTACTAAAAACATAAAGACTCACTAAAGTAGCAGTGTTCGCTCTTGTGCCTTTTTTGAACTTAGCTTTCTTTGTTGCAGACTAACCAACCCACAGTGCTGATGCGGCGCGCCTGCGAGGTGGCGATTGGCGCGCGCCCGCGCAAGAAGCCGTTCGTGGAGTCGTGCTATCTCGCCGACTCCGACCACCAGGTGTCCCGCTACATTTGTGAAGATGAACAGGTATTCTATGGTTAGTCCCTTATCAATACCGAAGTGAAATTAACGTTACATGTTTAGTTTTAGAATACAAATTTAACTGCATCTTATGAAAATTTGACTCATTTAAAGACTAGATATTTTTCACTAGGTAGTTGGTACAACACCTGTACTTAATACAATTCGATTTTCTGCTAGAGCGTCATACTTATTATAATTAGGGACTATTTAAGAACTTAGATAGTCATGTTAAGAGATGTTACAAAGTGCTGATTGTATTAACACAGCGTTTTTGCAACAGGCGTGTCAAGCTATTTATAAAGTCGTTTGAAGAATTACTCAAAGACGGCCAGTATATTTCTACCATTTTCCTTAAATATCTCCCTCATAAAAGAAGCTCTGTAAAAACGAGCCTCTTCAATCTAAATTTAATCTCACGAAGATTATTAGAACAACCATATTGACTTTACGTAAATTAATATTCAGTTGAAACCAATATTAATAGAATTGCAGGTATGGAAAGTCGCCATCTGAATAGATTCCCACGCAATATCCTTTCAAAGCCGGGGCAAAAAGCCGAATAAACGCCACTGAAGGCGAGGTGAAATCCAATTTCATTACAGCCCGGGTCAAAACTAAGGAGAAGTGAATCAAACTGAAACCTCAAAAAATATTAAAATCCCTCTTTTATTAAAAAACTTCAACAACCGAAGAGCGGGCTAATATAATCGCGATACCTTTCAATGGTAAATCAGCTCATGTACGAATATATCCATGTAGTTAAGGATTCGTAACAGGAAGTTTAATTGTTTGCTGTTTGTGCAAGAATTTGAATGAATATTAGAAGTTGTGTACTGTAATTTCCAAGTAAGTTAAAGACAGGATTAGCCTTTATTCAGCGATCGTATGTTCTGACGACGCGACGCCTCTCGGACCGCAATGTTTATTCGTCGAGAGCCGAGAGGGCTCAGATGGGGATTTATTTCCGACTAGGGCTCAGGACTACCGTTCCTCGTGATTGGGCCCTGTAATCCGTCTCCTCTGAGCTCGCGAGATGCTCTCCGCTGTACTTACAATGACGCCATGATGGGAGAGATGAGCCATTCATTCCATTTAGCCTCAATTCTGATTAAAACCCACAATGAGCATTAGTAGAGCGAATCCCCACAAAACAGCCGCGCCTAGAAAAAAATCTGTAGACATATGCATTTGCCTCTTG
Organism: Pandemis corylana; assembly: GCA_949127965.1. Taxonomy (NCBI): domain Eukaryota; kingdom Metazoa; phylum Arthropoda; class Insecta; order Lepidoptera; family Tortricidae; genus Pandemis; species Pandemis corylana. Next base: position 12,048,488 of record OX421851.1, on the reverse strand, counting down.
TTTTTATAACCTTGTAAAACTTTTCTTCGGCTTTTTTTAATAAATACTGCGATAAGTAGGTCCGGATAAAGATACCCAAACTTTTCAACTTCCCGCTCTAAGCTCAGTAATTAACAGAAAGCGTCGTATTACTCGAATTACGAAAAGTTCTTGCACGGAATTTTGTCTTAAGATTTCTACTTTTTACCTGTGAAAGTTAATTAATTCACAGGATCCAAGTTGAGGAACTTATCTGCTTATGTAAATAAGGAGCTTGCCGTCTAATGGCTTACTTGATACGTCTTATTGTTTAAAGTCGTGCATGCCACTGGCCACTGTCGAGTTCGCAATTAATATTATATTTTCTCTTGCCACAGGGTAATTGTTGCTATCATTTTGAGAAAAAGAACTTTTGCCCTATGACCTGTTCGGCGCGATGCCCCCTGCCGAAGTCCAGATGCCCCAATCGCGCCTGCATGCCGTCCCAGTCCTGTCCAGATTGCCAGTACCAGGACTATGTTGCTGCGTGTCCCGTGGACACGGGTTATTAATTTGTTTGTGATTACTAAATTGTTTCGTGACTGTTACTGTACACGTTTTCCCTAAAATTATGGCGGCTATGTTATTATTAAACGTCTTGTTTTCTTTTGTTTGTTTAAATTGAGTAGTTTTTTTTTATTTTTGTATTCAGATTGAAAACGAAATTATAGGTTACAAGGTTTAGAGAATAAGGATTACAAAATGAGGCTATGAGCTCTTACGCCAATTTTTTCGCTCATCCTCTTAATATCATAATTGCAAAATACTAGTTATCCGAATTCTAAAATATCAAATTCCTAATATACCACACTTTCTTGTGACTGTTTCTTTATATATCGGATTGCTACAGCAACTTGTTCTCAATACACTAAGTTCCACTAGGGTGGGATTTGAAAATTGGAAAAATAGTATAATATAGTAGTAAAATAGTAGTACTATTCATGGGTGGTTTGCCCTTCTGGCATGAGGAGCTGCATAACTAACCTAACCTACCTAATACCCGTAGCTTACAGCACTACGGCGGTATGGTTCAGTCCCACCCTACCCCCAGGGGTAGTGCCAGGGGTATGGTGAGTCTTAACCTAAGGCGAGTAACGTCATAATGGTTCGTGTCGCGTGACATGATGTAGCAGATAAAGCAATGCTTCCCTGTAAAATGTCTGTATTTTTTATGAATAAGTAAGGGGTGCATATCGAATAGGGTGGCAGGAGCATGCACTTGACATGAAAGAGTGGCGGAAAGAAGAGGAGGCCTTTGCCTAATAGTAGGACACTATAATAGGCTAAAAAAAGGGGTGAGGTGTGAGCGAGGCTTAGCATGTCCAAGGCGCATCCGGCTAGAGATGCGTGTGGCAACGGAGCGCGGAGGTCATAATCCAATAGTAAAGGTCTGACCACACCTGTGCGTATTTAAAATACATTAGACGGTGCGTTTAGGCAATAAAATTTATGAAATAATGGTGAGAGAACGTGGCGCCTACGACACGTAACTGCGTATACGCGGAAGTGTGGTCGATTCTTAAGAAATCAGCGCTGAAGGGGGACTACGAAATGAATTAGGTACTCTTATAGGCGGTTTTTTTTTACTTGCACATCTCTGGTCGATGTACAGTCAGCCAAACGGAACCCTAGGCCACTGTAAAGCCTTTTCACAATCAACGTCAAAGTTTTTTGACACTGACTTACACAAATAACAAACCGATCACTTTTTGCGATAAGGTTATAACAGTGGCCCAGGTTTCTATTTGGTTGACCGTACATCAGTGTAATTGATATGACCGTGATTAATATTTGTTACAGACGACACAACGCACTAAATCCGTTTCGCAATCAAGTGAAAAATCGAAGATCGCTGGGATTTGTAATAAGACCGCAATAAAGTAGAGCATAGAGAAATAACAATACAATCGAATTTAGGATTAAATATAATATAATTTGTGAAATGAAGCGAATCGGTGTTTCGGGTCGCGTCGGGGTGTCGTGACGTGGTGTGTTCGATGCGAGTGCGCGGGCGGCGCGCGGGGCCGGGGCGAGGGGAGCGGTGACTCGCGCGCACCATGCAGCTGGCGCTGTCGCTGCTGCTGCTGGCCGCCTGCGTTACTGCCTTTGCGCAGATCGCGTGGACGCCCATCTTCCTTGACGCTACGAGTAAGTAAAACTGGAGATCAACCCTGAACGGCTACCACAAGAATACCCGTCTCTTTCTAGAATGATCAGTAAGAAAAAGACGAGTATTCTATCTCGCGCATGACATGGCTCGCATGTGCACTTGTGCTAGCAATGATGTGCTTGACGCAAACTGCGATTTCAGAATGTGGTCCTGGTTAGCATAATGCGTATAAACATCATTTTTAATTTAGCTCTAATTGCTTTAGTAAACATGGTGTTCATTGGATTAAAGTCGCACCTAGTCTAGTATATACTAATTGATCACGTTGAGTACGTTGACCATTTATATTTCTGGGTGATAATTCAAAAATGCTAGTACTAAATCAAAAAGTTGAATTGAAAGAAACTATTGTAAAATTGGCGATGTTTTGTACTACTTATATGTATAACAGACCGCTGTGTAACCGTCTAAAATACGAGTATATACCCACTGTCGACTGTAATATTGGTACTTTGTTGCATTTTTGCTGTTACTGATTGACAAAACTCACTGTCATAATTTAAAATTATTCTGATTCACGTCACCTATGCTGAATCAGTTGTATGTGACATATATCTGTGGCAGGTCAAGTAGACCTATGGACGCAGTCGCCGAAAGGCTGCGCGTGCCCGCGCGGCGCGGACGGGGACTGCGCGTGCTGCGTGCGCGACGGCGCCTGCCCGTGCGGCGACGTGGCGCCGGCGCGCTGCGCGCAATGCGGCCTCGAGCAATACTGCGCCAATAGTAAGTCTAACATCTGAGCCGTTTGCTTAATAAATGCTCATTCACCCTTGATTTGAAAACGGCTAGATTGTAGCGTTTTCAGGGAACACAGACGCTGGCAGGGAATTTCATTCCTCAGCTGTTTGAAAAATAAAGGACGAATGGAATCGCTTTGTGCCTCTAGTACAGGGTTACCCAACCTTTATTTCGTCGAGCCTCCCCTAACCAAAAATAATATTTTCAACTTTTATGTAATGGCAATTCGGAACAGTTAATTTACCTACGAGTTGAATAGATTTTTTTCTTCGGAAATTCAAACAAATCTATTACCCCTCCCCTCCTCTGACATTTCTCTGCGCTTTTCTAGGGGGCGAACCCCTAGTTGTTGGTTGGGAAGTCCTGCTCTAGTGCAAGTTTTTGACCCAAAAAGTGTTTCGAACTCGTTCGTAAACTTCTCGATTAGTAAGTATGGGAATATATATAGCGCCACTAGCGGCATGTAACGGCAAAAATCTAGTCTCACAGTACGTACAACACATTGTGAATAAATTCAAAAAGTTGATGACACCTAACCCAAACTAAAGTGAATAGGGAATTAAATGCAATCTCAATCGCTTGTTAATAATTACGCTTTCGCCATAACCGCCTCAAAGCTTTGATAAGTATCACAAGCCAGGCAAACTTTTGAATACACAACCACGCTTTAACGGTTTTATTTAGTAAGCAATCTAAATTTACTTTCGGCAAAACAATGTTTTATTGAAATGTACGACACTCCCCCTGTTCATATAACGTCCACAATGAAAGCAAATTCATACTTTATTTTCCATTGTGGTGAATTTGTAGGTACCTACTTGTGTAGAAAGCCAAGCGCTAGCATAAAATTATAATAAAACCCAGACACCCACTTTTAATCTTCCCGACCTTTCCTGCACTTTCGACTTATCACGCCCAAAATTGATGACCTGGAAATCGCTTACGTCATTTTAATGGTCGGCTTCCATACCACCGTACCGTAATACGAGAGGGTCCATCCCGTCACTTCTCGGCTGCTAAAACCTACTTTTGTAGTGTAGGAGTATACATTTTATACAAAGTTTGATTTTAATTATTTATTCCTAATCCTTTGTTCACCCAAACAAACCAGCCCGCGTAGCGTGAAAGTTGTATTCATAACTTATTGTTCGGTGTTCCCAACAACTTGTTGCTACTGAAGCCAATTAGCAACTCCATGAGAGCTTTGGCAGTGACAGTTGAAACCTAAGAAACTTACCATTGTTCAGAGGAGAACATTTTTTTTTAAATTGGAAATCTTTTACTATGCTCTCATCAGGATAGAATTTGACAGAAGGAAAAATAGTTTTTTATTTATAGTACAATTTTAAAAGATCATTAAAATTAATAACATTGAGTTTCAGTCTCTAAACCCAGTGAAAAATAAAATATCAAATTTTAAAATACTTTCACCTAATTTATCAACCAATCAATTTATCAACTTTCATATTAAATTTGTATATTCCTAATACAAAAAACTATTGTATTTTAATAAAGACTAAATACATTTTCCGTATAAAACACTTAAATAGACAGAGGTACCTAATAACAGGCAGTAATAAAGGTGTCATTACATTACTGCCACCGTGTACAATTTTCTTTTCTTCACGAAATTACAAATTACAATCTAGATTCTAATGTAATCCGGAATGGACCATAAGTGCCTATTAAATATAATTGATATGGAAAATCAGCAAGAGAACCACTACCACCCCGTCAATTCTCTAACAGGCCTTAATGAAAACTGTAATCATTTATAACGATAAGGTACTCAAATGCACAATATTTATGATGCTGAATGTACTTAATTTGTTTCGAGAATCAATTACTCAACTAGTGAAAAAGCTTGCTAATTGTGATGCACTGGCCCAAAAGACTTCTTACCTGTTTATTCCAAAATTAAAACACCTTCAAAATTCAGGTGGGGATTTTCCTATACGAAGAAATTGACGTTCATTTCATTGACAAATCAACAACGAAAATACCTAATCAAAACGAAACTTGGCGGACGAAAAGTTGATTTAATTTCCAATTACGTGCCATCCAATTCCGATGAGAGTCGACATCGCCGGTACACGCCACCAATAGAATTACGAATGAGACTTTTTCCAATTGCTTATATCAATGCAAATAAATTAAATGAACGACAATTTAAAAACGGACCGCTGTTTGTTGCCTATCCCCAGGGTATTAGGCGGTCCAGCTCGCACAATGTTTACCTTTTACTTGGATAACGGACCATTATTAACCCTTGCTCAATATCAGAGCTTTTCAATGTTTTTACTTGTGGCTGGCAGGGCTTTCCACCGCGTTGCCCACGCATGTTTCGTACCGTATTTCTCGTAACATAATAGGTACGCATTCACAATTCAGGAAAAAAGTCACATTTGTGCAATCACACATTATAAGAAACAAGGTTAAATTAAATAAGGTTAAGTTGAAGTACAACTTTGTGTGAAAAGCGACCCGTTTTTTTAACTCGGCAGTCTTTTACATTGAGTCAGGGATATTTTTGTTAATAATTCATCTGCCAATAGCTCTTGCAGCTGGTCAATGACCATATTGTTGCCTAGCTAGGTATAACTCCATAAAATGCTTTAATTACTTTTTTGATAAATAGATTATTTTGAGTAATTTTGCCAACAGTGTGCAACATCACAATCGACTCGCGCATCCTCAAGAACAAGTCTGGCAAGACGTTCGGGCAAATCAAGTCGCCGTCGATCCAGGGCCCGAGCTCTTGCTCATACCTGCTGCAGCCGGATGCTGGCCAACGGGTCGAGATCCAGCTGTACAGGCTCGTCTCCGTCGGAAGGTTCAATGGCACCAGGTAACTGTCCCCGGCGTCCAGGGCTCAGGCTCTTGCTCGTTCCTACTGCAGCTGTATGTCCATCAGCTGTACAGGCTTGATTGTATCGGAAGGTTTAATCACAAACTGTTCTATCAACATATTATAATATTGTTAAAAAGTGATAGAGTCTATTGATATTGAGACTGTCATGTCTTGGCAGCAGAATATTAAATGACAATGGTAACATAGAAAAGTATATACAGTCGAGATACAGCATTTTTTAAAGCTTAATAATGAGTTGTGTTATATTTTGCATACATACCCAACACTCCGGCAGATAATCATGAATAAGATCCTTACTATTTATCGGCCGGGGGCAAAAACTACCACCGTTCAGAATTTCAAAAACAGGGAACGTCCGAAATGTGAAAAAGTCGAGTGTGAAGGGACGAGGGCTGTCACACACACGCAGTCGTGATCAATGTCCCGTCAAATTGAATAGGTATTTAGAGTGACCGACTAAGCCCGCTCGCGATTGCCACATAGGTATGTATTTGGAGCACGGATTCCTCATTATTATTCAGAACTTGAACTGTTCGGGTCGGAGCAAGACAATATTCGCCATTTTTTAAACATTATGCCATATATTCAGTAACGCCAATATTAAAACGTATGAGCCTGTTTAGTGTTGTTTAACGTGATTTATGTTTTATGTAGAGCAATGAGAGTGAATCTGGCCGTAGAGGCATATGGGTACCTACCGAGTACTGAAATTCAGTATGTGTATGTATATGTATGTAAGTATAATTCTTTATTGTACAATTATTATGTAAGTATTTCACAGGTAGTAAGATCAACAGATGTACAAAGGCAAACCTGACCCTTAAAGGGATCTCTTCCAGTTAACCTTCGAACGATTGACTAGATAACAGAAACCAGAGTAGACATACCAAAAGAAAGTAAAAGAGCGACGGCCCTAAACTAAACCTAACCAAAAATCATTAACTCATTCAGTCATTGTAGTAATTGTTAAGCTCGTTGAATTTTGATACCTACTTACCTCTTATTTGCCAACATCCGTTAAAAAGGTTCTCACTCTGCTATTGACTAATACAGGCACAATGGTGGAACATACGTAGTTTAATACATACAAACATGTACTACATATAAACATCTTATATACTATACGACGTCTCTAAAATCATAACCTTTTCTTTTGATTTTGCCGTTTGCATTTCAATTCACTGGTTATTCACTGGTTGGTTGGACTGTCATCTTTTATAAGACCAACTATGCTCACCAATATACAGGGTGTCTCATTGAAATCGGTCAGTATGGGGAAGTCTGAAACTATAAGACATACCACATACGAAGATCTGTTCTTAGGAAGAAACAAATGAAAGTATGTGAAAACAATGCATTGTATTCATTTTAGAAATCATGTTTCATAGAATAATTCACTGCTTAAGACCTACACAACCGATATTTAAATAGATATAGTGTAAGTTTTTTTTTTCAAAACAACTGGGTTCCATTCCCGAGCTGAGTACAGGTTTTTTTTAAATGTATGAATGCAGTTTTTCTTGTTATAAAAATCGATTACATGGTTCCTAAGAACAGATCTTCGTATGTCAGTTTCAGACTTTCTCATACTGACCGATTTCAATGAGACTCCCTGTATTCTTGTGCATAAATGATTGATTGCTGCAGTTGCGAAGGCGGCTGGCTGCAGCTGAGCGGCGCGAGCGCCGTGCGCGCGGCCGGCGCGGGCAGCGCGGCGGAGACCAGGCTGTGTGGCGCCAATGAGCGCTACTCGCCGCCCGTGGTGCTGTTCGCTGACCACGGCACATCTACTTTAGACTTTAGGTAAGGATCACAAGTGGCGGTAGACTTGTGATTTGACCTGTGTTCTCTCAAGAGAGTCATGGGTTCGAACCCGGGCTCGGACCTCTAAGTTTTTAGGAATTTATGTACAAAATTACATTTGAAATTTACCATGAGCATTCCGATGAAGGAAAACAATGTGAGGAAACCCACACACAATTGCGAAGCAGTTCCATGATGTGTGTGTAGTTCCGCACTGGGCTCAGTGCAAAGCAACAGTGCAATTTGTAAAGCAATATGTGGGTTCTCAAGGACGGGTGTTTAGTAGCGATTTACTCTATAGAGCTTCACAGTGGAAAACATTTTTTAGCTTGCTTAGAGCACTATTTTATCTAGAAGCAACGGCGGATGTTGCTGTTGCATATAATACACAAAATATTATGTATTTTACTGTAATACGTTAATTTGTGAAACGTGAACTCTAGCTGGTTTTTCATTAAAACACTGAGACGATGGTAAAAACTTAGTAAAATTTAAAAATAAGTAAACCTAATTTTATTAAATAAACAACTGACGATTACTGATTTGTAGAGTTAAGAGATAAATTGCTCTGAAATAAATCGGGAACTACATAGTACGACAAGTGGTTGGGGATATGATTCTCTTAAACCTGATCCTTATCATATTATCGGTCTCGCGGGAGAACCCCACCCGAGTGTGTAATTTAAATAAATTACCTACTCGCTACTAGGTGGACCCGATATTTTACATAATTCATATTTTCTCTTGGAATAAAGCGTTCAGATATCGCGCGTTTGCTAGTGTTGCATGCATTGAGATTTTCAATTAAGTGAGCCAATAGCTTGGGGCTTCACTATAATAGGCAAAACACTGGCAATGTTTCATCCGCAATGAATAATAATTAATTACATTTTCGTGCTAATGACAATGGGCGATGTACAAGTAATATATGTAGCTGGTATGCCGCTGCCGGACCGATCCAAAATTAATCTGCATTTGCAGTTCGTTTCGGAAACGCATGTTCCGGCAGTAGAGGGGACAAAAGGTCACAGCGGAACCGGTAATGCTCTGTTCGGAATTGCGGGCTGTCCCGGCTGCGAGCGCCGAGTGCTGCGGCGGACGCCAGGGGACACTCTGTACTGTAGTACTGCGGGCTCATGTCTGACCAAGCATGAGACGCGACTATAATACCATTTCTGACGCGTTTTGCGACTTTGGCAATACTGGTAATACATTAGGACGGTAATTGAGCAAGTGCCATCAGTTTGCAGCTCCGGGAATAGTAGCAAGGTACGGTGTGATTTATGTGGTTCAACTGCCGGCCGCAACAGCGACGTATGTTATTTCCCGTAAATTAACTCACCATTATTTACAATCTTTGTACAGCATGGTGGGGGTTTTGTAACGAGTTAAATGTTTGCTATGATGTAGAATTGTGAGGTATCTCGGCTACGCAAGGGTTAAATTAAAGTATAGATTATGATATTTTATTTATTTATTTATTTATTTATTTATTTATTTATTTATCTTTTAATATATAACATATAACATATAATAAAATGGTCATGTTTTCTTAAATGGTTTCGGGTATTTCGGATACGCTTTGTGGATCGGTATCATCAACAATGCAGAAAGCGCATGACTGTGTGCTCCTTCTAGCTAGACGATGACCTGTTGTTTCATATTCTTGATAAGTCATAGCCAGTTTGAGCTAATGTTTAAACCTCAAACAAAATCAATTCAATAGTTAGTACTATATCACCCTGGTTGTGATTCTTCTCTCAAAAATTTGTAGTTAAAATGAACATTTCTTCTTCTCCATGCGTTAACGCAATATAATGAGCCCTTCACTGGGATCACATATGAGGTCCTTGTCTCGTCTTCGTTTTGATCGCCTCCCTAGAACAAACAGGAACGCGCCGCGACCTCCACCAAAATGTGGAGCTGCCCTGATGAGGCACTGGCTCCACGACGGGATGATGTAGCTCAGATGGCTCACAAATCTAATTAAACAAACTTTAAATATAGGATCGGTATTTTATTTAACTTTTTAGATTATTTAAAACCATACATCTGCTTCCAAGGAAGCCCTAAGCAACTCTCTCGTAACTCTTGTTTCGAATTCTAGTTTATTTTTTTAATTTTTAAATTTAAGATTCGAATTCGATAAAGAGTAAAGAAGGAGTCCTTACAATACCTAGATTTACGTTTAGTGCAATAAGTATCCAGTAATTATGTTAATGTACCTAGTAATCTCCAGGTACAAATTAATATCATCCATTTTTAATTCTCAACAGGATTACGGAGAAGACAGACCGGTCGCAGTTCCTCGCATTCTTCAGTTTCACGTCGCTGAGTAACACGCAAGGCGTGGGGTTCCACCCTAACGGGGGCTCTAGGATACCTCTTACAGGTTAGCTATGCGTTATGTTTTAAATATTTACCTACTCACATACTAGCTAAAATATCGCAAAACCATCCAAATATTTAGAAACTTCAATTCAAAATATAAAGGTTGGTGCAGTTTATTAGTCTCTAAGTATACTTTAGAGCATCGGACTGGATTTAGATCTGTTGACCGATAAGTACTCTGATTAATTGACAATTCACTGTCTGCGAGCAAATCGTCTCCATCATTATCCATTGCTTAACGAAAATTGTCTATGTCACGGGAATAATTAGCGTATCGTTAATCTTAACTGAAAAAGCAGTTTAAGAACAGTAGCTGCTACATAATCTATATAATATATATATATATATATGAATCCCTTTCCCTTGGTCACAACATCATCGTGAACGGCTGGACTGGATTCGCTAGTTCTTTTTTGGTTGTATTTATTATTGTCAGGAAAAGGTTCTTAAGAACGTAACAATATTTTGAAAAAAAAAAAGTGGTACGGGGGCGAACCCGCGGGTAACAGCTAGTAATAAATAAATAAACGTATCTTACTTTTTGCATTGAAGGAGCTTCCACACATACATTTTTGAATTGAATTCCTTGTGAAATTTAAAATAACGTTAGAAATTGCATGTAGGTACCCGTTACTACAAAACTAAAGAAGCGAAGTTCAACTCGCTTCTCAAAGTCGTTCAGTTCCATTTAATTCCATTGCGCTCCCACTTCATTTAGTTCGTTGATAGCATAAACTTTGCTTTTATGTTTTCTTCTTTCACAAGTGCTTTAATGGTTGTGAAGTAGATCTGTGGACCAAGAATCAAGTGAAATCATCTTAAGCGGTAACTGGTGTGGAAAAAAACATGTTTTTGTTTATTATCAAATGAATCAAGAATTTTTATTTCTTGATTTTTATGTTTACTTTTACGGTTATTATTTTTACTGACAATTAGACATTTTTTGTTTGTTTTATTTTTGAAGCCAAATAATTTTCAACGTTTATTTAAAAAGTTGTTAGGTACTATCAAGTCAAGTTTTGGAAAAGTTATTTCTCTGTATCAATACAAAAATGCTTTGAACACAACGCAAGTGTTCCGGACGTAGGTGCGACCCTCGTCACATTCTGTTTATAAATATTATGTGTCCAAGTATCAGCACGATATCGCATCGAACTCACTTATAAATTATATATTTACGTGACTTTTTCTCGCGAAATATGGGCCACCAGGAATGTTTTGCTTGTTTTGATTGTCACTTACATTTTGAAGATACCTATTACAGAATCGTACGAAAAAGAGATAAACATATCGTATTTTTGCAATATAGCTTAATATAGATGTTGTTTTTGTGTTTGTGCTGCGTATTACGTCGACAAATTAATATAACCGAAATTAGTATCTCGTGTTGTTTTTTTCTTCCAGCTAGTAACTACGTAATCATAGTGGTACTTTGCGCATTTTTAAAATTGAGAGGTTTAAAAATCGTTATCCAGATAAAAGGCGCTTACGAAATTTTAGTATTGCTCTTATAGTATAAAGGTAAAAATAGATAAAGAATCGGTATAAGTACCAATAGGTACTTATACTTATACTTAATAGAATACTATTTTGATATTATCTCGGAAGATGTTTCCCAATTTATGTATTTAGCTATAGCAATTTATGTATTTACTACTGTAGCAGGTTTCTTAGAAATGGTTCTAAAGATTTAATATAACTCACGAGAAAGACAGGTATCAGTTTAGGCGGGTCTCTCCATTTAAATCATATTTTATTAAAAATAAACAATATTGTCGACCACGAACATGCTTAACAGTTTTGTCAATAATGTCTTCTAAATGGAATAATTCGAATACATATGGTATCTCCAATTCCAAAAAGATATTGTAATAAGTATTTGAAATTAATGTACCTAGCTGAAAGTTTTCTTATTTTATTGGTAAATTTGGCGACTATAACACTTCTAGAGACCTCTCAATTTATTTTCTCTTAATACACATCGAACAGTTTCAATTTTAGTTAAAGTGTAATAAAATACACGAACGGCAATGCTTAAATAAGTTTGCGGGATTCAAGTGTTAACGCCCAAGATGAAAATAAATTTGCTCCCGAGTGGCTCATACAACTTTTCACACCGAAAAACTATAAAAAAAAATCTAAATATAATTAAAGAGCTGACGTGGTTTTCCAATTATCTACTATAAAAAATTGCATTTGCAAAAAAACACTTTGAAAAGCCTTGAACAGAAAAGTTGCACTTTGATCCCTCTCGACAGTGACCAAAGCTTACTTTTCTGAATGAGAGGTGTGAAAAATATATTCTTTTAAATAAGAGTCCTTTACTCTGAACAGACTGCGACTGGCTGTACCAGGACGTGTCGTGTCGCGGGCCGAGCCCCTGCGTGCTGGCGAGCCCGGGCTACCCCGGCCTCTACCCGCCGCACCGCCGCTGCCGCTACCTCTTCGCTACCAACTCCGTCAACACCAGGGTCAAAATCATCTTCAGTTCCATTTTATTACCTAGAAAGTGAGTAGCAGTAGCAATTTGAGCTATTCTAAGACCTTAGTATTACTTAACTTGGGGACCCTGGACATCCCAGAAAATATATTTTTTTAAGTCTTTTTTTTTAATTTCAGTTATGTGACTTGTATTAGTGGTTAAGTAAAATTTCATTATTGTAAAGGCTATCGAGGGAATGGGCATAGGAATCATGTTATAGGCGATGCGGCGACTATTTTGATTCCCCTTTCCACCTATACGCCCACTAAAGATAAAGACGTGATTTATGTGTGTGTGATTGTGTGTTTTCATTATCGTACATGTCGTTAAACAATCGTTTTGAAAAAATGACTTTCTACCAAGATTATTGTGGCGCATTCTTCTTGTATTGCCAATGATGGTCTTTTCGAAATCGCTGGTAGTTTAAAAAAACTTGTAAAAGAGCCTCTGTGGGTTATTTTTAGAACAAACCTTTGATTTTGATTTAAAGGTAAAGGTATTTTGTATTACCTTACGTCTTTAAATCACGTCTTTATCCCTTACGGGGTAGTCAGAGCCTAAGGTAACGAGACCTAAATGCCACGTTTAGGTTACTAAACTATATAAAATTGTCAAGACTAATTAAGTAATTAATATCTACACAGAAGATTGCTCGGATTCTATAAAGGTGACCTATGACCTATGTGCTTCCATATTTCGTCATTTTATATGTAATTGTGCTAAGACAGAGTCGAATAAATGGATTGTTGTTATAATGAATGTCGTAAATAAATTCCCTTGAATCGACTAGTATCTCAACTTCATCTTCTGCTACTCGGCATCCATTACCAGCTGAGAAATGTTTTCTCGCTTTGTTTATTTTCTTTCTTTCTTACCCTGTTCAAAAACGACCGTAAGACTTAGATGGGGAAGAAAATTGACTTATGGCAAGTCATGGAAGCTTAATATTTTTTTCAGAGATTAAAGCAACAGGAAAACATATCTTTTAAAGGTCTTGGGGTTCGCTGGGGTTGGAGATGAAATAAAATAAAGTGTGTATTGAAATATTTAGTGCACCTACTATTGTGTTGTGATCTAACAGGTTTTCTTCAACTTTTTAATAAATTTGAGTAGTAAAGTTATAGTAGGACGGCATAAGAAAATATTTTTTGCTGCAAGGTTTAGCATCATTTATGAGATGAAAGTTTAGATCAATTATAGTGTTATATCAGCCAATTAATCAGCATCTGGAAACTACTACTAATTGAAAGCAAATCGCACTAAATTAACACACGAGGGCAGTGATGTAGCGATTATTGCCAAATCGAATGAAGCAGTGTTCGCATCTCCTGGCGTTTTCTCGGACAATCGCACTAACCAACAACGATTAATGAACAGTGCTGAACCGGATTTCAATCGCCCGAACAGAGCAAAACCTGCACTGATTACTGCGGTTTGTGATATAAACCTGACTCTAAATACAGAGGCGCAATTAAGTGGGATGGCACCCAAATATTGCGGGAAAGCAGATTTACAGAGGAACGAAACGAATACTTTATGATTCGACGATAATAAGTTGCAAAAATAAATGTATACATTTTCTTTTCAATCGACTCCCAAAAAAGGAGTTCTCAATTCGTCGGTAACTTTTTTTAATGTATGTTCTCCGATTACTCGAGGACCGCTGGACTAATCTCGAAAATAAACTTTTTTGTTTGGAAGGGTTACTTTTTTCGGGCGGTGTCATTGTCACCTAGTGGTTAAGGGGACCTTTGAAATAGTACAGACACAACAATAGCGATTTTGGTGTTTTTTTTTAATACTTACGTGTGCATTTGCTCTCAAAAAGCACCATATTGTAAACCCCAACTGATGATGAAGACCGGAGACGGCCGACGGAACTATACTGACCAGCAAATATCACTTTACATACAAAGTTCTATGAAAAGCGACCCGTTATTTTTGCTCGTGAGTATACTTAATAATTATTATTTCACGGGTTACGATTCGATTACCTTGGTATAGGTTTCTAAGCAATTTATGCTTTGTACACACGACGCATAAATGAAGTGCAGCTGTTGGTGAACTCCTAGGAGAATACTATTATAAAACTTTTATTTACATTTCTACATCCCAAATAAAAACTATGGAATGTCGAGCTTTTGTACAATTGCGAATTGTACTCTGCAATGTTGTTTTCGTCCGCTGTTCTACAACGAGTTCGTACCTACTCGTATTGTATTTTATGTATTGTGATCGAGCTTCAATAATACAATATCGAAAGGTAACCGCCGGGTCATACACACCACAGCTTCCTCTCGTAAACAAGCTGTTATGAATTAATAACTGGCAGCAAAGTTAAAATACCGGTGGGGGTTTATTCACTTCCCCGCGCTTCCGGAAGTATTTTTATCAAGCACCCGTATGAAATCCGGACGTTCGCGTTTTGAAAGGCTTGCGAACAATCGTTTCTGTAAACAAACGTCCGGCGTTCTATCTCCCTTCCACCTCGTGCGCACTGTCGCGCCACTGAAATTAACGGGGGCATTTTTCACCTTTACCCCGTCTTTAGAGAACACCCGCATGTGAAAATTAAGTTTTGAAATGCATTCGAATTTCAAACTTCGCAAAGAAATGTTTGTGAAACGTTTTAAAATGCGGATTTGCAAATTTTTGTTAAACTGTCCAAAAGTTTAATGCTATGAATCTTTCATCGAATCACAATGAATAAACGCCCAAAAATCATCCTCAAATTTGTTTATTTACTCAAGCTAACAAGGTATCGCACGGATTAACGAAATTAATATTCCGTTATGTGTATCTCTAAGTGATTGTCAGAGACAACTTGAGAGCGAATTAAATACTTAATTCACTACTCTGCAGCCTTTTTAATTAATAAAATTGTATACATTACATTAATGTTTTACAATGTTTTAAAACTACATCGTCTTGTGTTAAATTTGCGGAATTTTAGAGCCTCGGGATATAAAACTTCTGAGTGATTAGCATGCGTAGCGCGCTCAGCTTACCCTTGTTTGTGATATGCCGACTTAGCGTAATGTGTTCCTTGTATATCTCATCGGAAATGCTAACTGCATTTGTAGGATGACAAAACTTTACTCAAGTGCCTAGCTAGTCCTTTGTTTGTACGATGCAATGGTGAGGCAACGTTTGGTACAATTGAAATAATACTTTCTGACTTAGCATTAATTAGGCATAAAGATTTAAAGATTTATTGAAACCATCATGTAAAAAACCAAAACATCATGTACATGTATTACACAGACATGTTACATCACAAACAATCTCAACTTCTATTACAATTTCTTTTCTCATAATACATCCATTAAGTGTGCAAAAAGTCCACCAACATAAAACGCGTTTACACTGAAAAGAGAGTCGAGAAGAGAGAAATAAAACGGCTATCTCGCTGCAATACGTTTTCCTACATACTAATACACGCGCGTGCTGCCTCCTCTCGGCTCTTAGATTAATAGCAAACACACCTTTAAACTCGCCAAAGAAAACACTGTTCTGTTATCTATACATATAAAATTCAAAGTCCTGACTGACTGACTGACTGACTGACTGACTGACTTAACTATATATCAACGCACAGCCCAAACCACTGGACTTAGAGACTTGAAATTTTGCACATAGATACCTTATACAATGTAGGCATCCACTAAGGAAGGATTTTGGGAAATTCCCACGGGATAAGGAAAAAACGGGAGTTATATATTCGACTCCAAGTGGCGCTATCTCAGTAACTATAATAACTAGACTCTTCAAATTTGATGCAAAAGTAGGTGATTACAAGACGAAGAAACTAATTTCAGGATTTTTGGAAATTCCCACGGGATAAGGAAAAAAACGGGATTTATATGTTCAGTTTAACGAAATCCTGTGAACTATAATTACTAGACTCTTCAAATTTGGCATAGAAGTAGGTGATTATAATAGTAAAATAATGTTTAAATGATTTTTGTAAATTCCCACGGGATAAGGAAAAAAACGGGATTTATATATTCAGTTCTACGGGATCGATTTTTCGTTTTACTGGTCGTATAAAACTGAAATTTGGCCTTCAAGTTCCCTTGGGGAGTGTAGGGGTGCACTAAAAAAAGGATTTCCCGAAATTCCCACGGGAACGGGAAAAACGGGACTTTTCATTTTACTGGTTGCAGAAAGCTGAAATTCGGCATGTAGGTTGCTTCGGGAGTGTAGAGGAGCATTAAGAGAGTACTTTCCAAAATTCCCACCGGAACGGCAAAAATATTTGTTTACAAAGAAATACTGCGGTAGGCATAATATGGCTAGAAACTTGAAATTTGGCACACATATACCTTGAGTATCCTAGAGGTGCACTAAGAAGGTATTTTTCGAAATTCACACGGGATAGGGAAAAAACGGGATTTTTTGTTTTACTGGTCGTAGAAAGCTGAAATTTGGTAAGAGCCTTCCTTGATGAGTGTATGGGAGCACTAAGAAAGGATTTCTAGAAATTCCCACGGGAACGGGAAAAACAGGACTTTTCATTTTACTGGTTGCAGAAAGCTGAAATTCGGCATGTAGGTTGCTTCGGGAGTGTAGAGGAGCATTAAGAGAGTACTTTCCAAAATTCCCACGGGAACGGGAAAAATATCTGTTTACAAAGAAATACTGCGGTAGGCATAATATGGCTAGAAACTTGAAATTTGGCACACATACCTTGAGTATCCTAGAGGTGCACTAAGAAGGTATTTTTCGAAATTCCCACGGGATAGGGAAAAAACGGGATTTTTTGTTTTACTGGTCGTAGAAAGCTGAAATTTGGTAAGAGCCTTCCTTGATGAGTGTATGGGAGCACTGAGAAAGGATTTCCAGAAATTCCCACGAGAACAGGAAAAACGGGATTTTTCGTTTTACTGGTCGTAGAAAGATGAAATTTAGCATTTAGCTTCCTTAGGGAATGTAAGGTAGCATTAACAAAGGATTTCCTAACATTTTTACGGGAACGGGAAAAACCGGGATTTTACGTTTTACCTACTTGACATAAAAAGTTGAAATTTGTCACGTAGGTTTATTCGGGAGTGTAGGGGAACACTAACACGGGAAAAAACGGGATTTTACGTTTCCAGACGAAACAGCGGAAGAAAGAGACTTAACATTTATAACGTGTGTTTCTTTAAAGGCTTTAAGTGTACTCCGAAAGCACTCCCCAAAATTTTCACGGGAACGGGAAAAAACTTATTTTTTCGTTTTACATCTTAGCGCGTACGAAGTCGCGGGCAAAAGCTATTTGGGGTAGGTGTATTTTAGGACAGCTCTTTAGGTTAGGTTAGGTTTGTTTTATAAAAATCCTGCAATATTTACAGTTTCAGAAAAATTAAGGCAGCGGGGCAATGCGGGGGCTTGCTTGCATGCTTGCTTGAGTCCTTGCTTTGCATGCTTGATTGCATACTTGCTTTCAAGCATGCATGCATGGTTGCTTGCATGCATGCATGCTTGCGTGCTTACTTGCATGCATGCTTGCTTGCACGCTTGCTTGCCTGCTTGCATGCCTGTTTGCACGCCTGCTTGCATGCCTGCTTGCATATTTACATGCTTGCAGGTTTGGGTGCTCGCTTGCTTGATTGCTAGCTTCTTTGAAATGCTCATGGTTAACGCGTGCGAAGCCGCGGGCAAAAGCTAGTCTAGTAGATAAATGCGAGCGGCGCGCCTGCTGAAATTTCGCGCGTGTGCTATGTCGTTGCCGATTCGATGACGTTGCGTTTTCTATTGTGCACCGCAAATACGACACTTTGGGCACGTTTTATGTTTAATGTAATAAACGTTGGAAATTCAGCGACGCACACCAGACTTTAGCTATTGTTTGCTTATAAAAATGTGTGAATTATAAGGCAGCACTCTAACTAATAAAATCAGATTCGTCAGTCTGCTGCGGAGGCAGAATGATTTAGTTGTCTGTCAGTCAAGATTTGACACTCGCAGTTAAATCAAAACTCATTGGATATACCTACTTCCTATTGACCAAGAATTACGAGATTTGGCAAAATGCTAATATGATTTGCAGCTGAGAAAAGGAAAAATAAAGTGTTAACATCATATACAATTTCGTCTTTGTTAACTAGTTTTTGCAGTTTAAAATTGGCTTAATGCATCCCGATGTAACGGAAAATTGAATTTTTACCGACGCTAAGTTTGTATTTCAGTCTGACTTGTCCTTTCGCTAGAGCAGTGTCTGTTTCTATTTTAATCTCTGAGTCTGTAAAATATCCATTCTACCATCGCTGTGGTAATGAACAACTCTACAAAATTATGTTTTATTTGGTTATGCAATGAGTCGGCGAAATAAAACACTTTGAGAGACTTCCCGCGCTGCTTCGGGTTAGAGATAACAAATTTACGAGTAAAATAATATGCGAGTTTTAAATGATTAAAATAAGAACTGCAGTTTCAACAGTGCCAAGTTAGTAAGGACTAAGTGCCAAAGAATGCAAAGTTGGATGCGGTATTAAGACTCGTGCTTAATTCTGATAGGCACCGTGAATTCTGCCGCTACGTCATGTTATTTTAAATTGTATTTGCTTTAAGTTGGGCATGGCATGTCTCACAACCATAATTACTTGCAGTCACTGCGCCACGGATTACCTAACGCTCCGCGCTGGCAACTCGCCCTCCGCTCCTCTGCTGGCGTCGCTCTGCTCGGAGAGACTCGCCACTTTGGAACATCCCGGACCAAACCTATTACTAGAATTCAAGTAAGTCCTCGCTCGCAATCTAGCTGATTGAAATAACTCTACTTCCGGTGTCAGCTTTCAAATTAATTGTACAAAGTACGTTTTAACCCCGTTGTTAATTTAATTTCCGAGAATTGGTCCCTGAATCACTTCCAATTAGTTTTAAAAGGGACTTTTATGTATTCAGTTCAGGGCCGTTGGTGCCGCCGTATGACTACAACGGGTTTATCGCTAAGGTGGAATTCATCGAGGGGGTGGACAGCAGCGGGCAGCCGCCCACCGCCGCGCCGGCGTCGCCGCCGCTCGCCGCGCTGACGCATCACGCGCAGCATGGTGCGTGCTCCACGAACCTTGTTATAACAATAGGGACTATGCATTTAAAAAATATATCACTTTTCTTAACAAAATATATATTATCGTAAAAGAGATGACAAAAAGTGAAATTAAAAGTAAAATTGGTCAAGAAATACGGAAAATATAAGAGTTTTAAACTACTAATTATTCATATTTTATTGAAACAGGCGTTACTTCGCGGAGGTACTAATTAGTCAGCGATTAGAAAGAGAGATCTCGTGAGACGCATCTTTATCATACGAGCGAAAGCCTTTTACGCGTTTCACCATTAACTCATTTAGATAAATATAAGAAGAAAAACCGTTTTTTGTGCGGATAAAGCCACAAATTGCTCTTTACGGTTTATTCGTGTGTTTTTTGTGTGTCGATATTTTAGCAATTCTTTATTTCGTTCTTTCTTTCTTTGCAATGTTTGATATACTCCTGGAGCCGATAATAAACCCGTACATAATGGTCCATATAGTAACGTTTGCAACTGAATAAAATCTTTCAGCGGACGAAAGGTTTCCTTTACATTCATTTTGAACTGTTTATTTAGGAACTCATTTAACACGGTCTATTGGACATTACGATAATATTTGTACAAATTCCCAGAAATTCTTTACGTCGTCGCGTTGTCGAGATATGTCAAGTAGGCGGAGTTTTATATTGACGTAATTTAGTTCTCGAGACGTGACCATATATCTTTGCGCGTAGGAAATATTACTGATCTTCGTACACGCACTTAATTTAATAATAAAGTATCTCCGGAATTCAATTCACGAGTGATAAGGATACTGTTATTTAGTTACGGCAAAAGATATATCTCGACACTTTCGCTTTCCTGAAGAAAATAATAGTATCAACTCAGGTAGGTCTGTGAAATGTCAGGCTCTCGAATTTGAGAAGTAGTTTTTTATGATTAACGTATTAAATTGTTAAAATGTTTGCTACTGGAGATTTAAAAATGTTCATTATTAAGACAATGTATGGCGGGTGGTAACCTCGCTCTTGTTTAATTTATCGCCAAGTCACTTGGTTCTCAGTCTGGTCGTCGCGTTTATCATGAGTACTTTAAGCGTGTTAAAATTAAGAGCTTTCCGCAGTGGAAAGGATATGAGATGTAGAGAACACCTCGAAATTAATGGAGCCTCTAGCGGCTACCAGAGTAGAGGTGGTAGGATTAGGGGCGGGACTTTAAATCTTTTGTGACAAGTCAGATTAGGAACAAGCTTTTTCCCATAGTGACTTGTATTATTATTTATTTTGTGCCACAGTGGATGGGATATTAGACATGGAGAGCAACTCGGTGACGAATGAGATCTCAAGCGGCAGCGGAAGCGGGGGCGGTAGAATCGGGTGCGGTTCGCGTGTCCGCGGCTACGGGCCGGGCGGCACGCGTTCGGGCCACTTCGACACTCGCGCGGCGCCCTGGCGCTCCCAGTGCGTGATCCATCTGCTGGGAGTGCCTACTGACGTCGTGCAAGTGTCCTTGTTTAATTATAATTTAAGGTGAGTCCCCATGTCTACGGTGGCTTATTAGAGTAGGCGAGCACCTTGGTGACAAATGAGGTCTCGGGCGGAGGATCGGCGTCAGATTTCGACTTAGTTATGAGGATATATTTTTGGAGATAAAGAGAAAATCTGGTGATGGTAAATACTACGTGTTGTAACAGTGGGACATACGGCCGTTCTAGTTTATGTAGTTGAAATATTCATGAGAACAATGAAAAAAGAAATAATAATTTGTATAGCTACGCCAATTATCATTTCCGTCTTCATCGCACTTTTTAAACATTCCTTAACAGCAGTTGTATACTTGTCTTACTGTCGATACCTAAACCTTTTTTACCTTTGTTTACTCAGGTTACAAAGTTGTAGATCTCATATTGAGATCTTTGAAGGACTTCACGAGTTTGGTTCGAGGGACAGAGGGGAACGGTCTGAGAGGAACGATCGGACGCTCTTGAGAGTGTGCGGGCCCGCAGTGAGAGAGGCCAGGGATCCTTCGGGAAAGTTCCTGGTCCGACAAGCAGTTATATCGAAGGGTGCTAACCTGACAATAATGGTGCGGCGCGCAACATCGCAGAGCGCTGATGACGAGGAGTTTGTCGACGGTGCTTTTGCGTTCCACGATGGTTAGTATTAGTACCGAGATTATATCCAGTTATATAAGAAATGTCGTCAACCGGTTTATATGGAGCTCGACGCTCGAAAAAGTTGTTTTAAAGCGTGCTTGTCGTGAAAAAACTTAATTAATTAAATCAGGAGTGCCCAACACAGGGGTCAATACAAATTGACATCTAAATGAATAGCCAGTAGCAACTTCGTCAGGGCTCATTTTGCGTTCCCGACTGGGTGAGTGTGGGTTTCAAGGCGCGTAAACAATGTCTGAACAAGCTTCGAACACTTAAACAAGAGATCCTTATTAAGATAGAATGATCAGAGTCTTTAAATAATGCAAGTACATTTCAAAACAAAAAAGGGTGTTAACTCATTGTTATTTTTTAAAGAAAGATGATATTCTTGTAAATATTGCGTAGAGCATCACGAAGGAACAGCGTCGCCGGACGCGAGCTGCGCGGCCACGCACTACGGGCTGGCCGCGCCGGCGCACGGCGGCGTGTCGTCGCCCGCGCACCACCACGTCTTCTGGAACCTCGAGCAGCGGCTGCTCTGCACGCACCGGTTCATACCGGCTGCTAATCAAAGCGTCACCATCGAAGTACGTGCTAGGCTTGATTCATTTTTGCAGTCATTTTTGCGAAGCTAATACAGACAGCAAAGAGGATGTAAGCTAAGCTATTAAATATAATAATAAGTTAAGATATCAAATTTGACCCTCCTATATTAGTCGGTTTGACATTAAATTTGGTACAACACGTGGATGGATTATAATGCAAGTAGAGGCGCTAAAAGTATAATCAACAAAATCGAAACTAGAGTTTAAAATATATCCCTATATATTTTTAACAAAACTAATGCATTTTAGTAAATCTTATTTTATATACCTGCTAATATTATAAAGAGTAACTAAAAGTTGTGATATTGTGACGTTGTAGGGGGTAATCTCTGGATGTACTGAACCGATTTTGAAAATCCTTTACCAATAGAACGCCACATTATTTGTGAGTGTCATCAATGATCATTTATATACTTATTATAATATGATGATACCTAGTTCGCCCGTACTCGGCTTAATGGCTATAGCCATCTTGTCCAGATCCAGCGTCTCGAGCGCATGTGGAGCGCGGAGACGTCGGGCCCCGGCGCGGGCGCGGGCGGGTGCCGCACGGCGTGCGGGGACGCGGGCTGCGAGTGCCGCGCCGCCACGCCGCTGCACTACCACGACCACGTGGCGCTCGTCGCTGCCGACGGCACGCACCTTTCCTGCCTCTGTGGCGACTTTCAGGTGAGACAGCTGTCTTCTTAGCTGGAAAAGCGTAGCAGCACTGTGTCGTAGTATGTGTCTGTGTGTGTATGTGTATATGACTGTGGGGTTGTGCTTGTGCATGTATGTGTGGATATATAAAATATGTGCACAGCTATAAATTGGGTGTACGTATAGGTAAATCTATTTTAATCGACCTTGCACTTTGAAATGTGCTTTATTATCCTGTCAGAATAATCGACACGTAACCTCACTAACGAAGGAACTTTAGCAACATTTTTCGAAGTTTCAATGTAAAGTTGTTTAAAGCTAGTTTTACTTCTGACTTTGATTTTAAAACGGGTAATCCTACTAATATTATAAAATAAATGTGAAAGTTTGTGAGTATGGATGTTTGTATGTTTGTTACTCTTTCACGCCAGAACGGCTGGACAGATCTGGATGAAATTTGAAACATACATAGATTATAGTCTGGAATAACACATAGGTTACTTTTATCCCGAAAAATTGCGAAATTCCTGCGGGATAGCGATAAATGAATTCTATGCAGACGAAGTTGCGGGCAACAGCTAGTTTAAAATAATTTTCATAAAGCCACCCAAGAGCAGCATTTATAAAGGGAATCATAAATGTTATTATTTATTTAAAACTCGAAATCAATTTCCCTGCTGGGAATTCGCTGAACGCTGTTATTTATTGTCATAATATCGATACGACATCGCTAACGATTTGATTTTCGTAAAAGCAGGGCTTTTCGATAAATAAGACCCCAAACGATTATTTTACTGATGTAATATTTCGTCCAAAGTACGTTTCGCAAAAGACGGTGCAAACGAATTAATCGTGTTATTTGGGCCTTATGCTAACATGGCCTATGGCTACGGGTTGAGCCCTCCCTCGCGCCGGACGCCCTCGCTGTGGCGCGATCCGTATAATTAAGTAAGAGGGTTACTATTAAACATGTAACAGGAATACAGCGTACAAACCAACAATCTTTAAAGGGATCCAGAAACTAAACTAGAAGCTATAATATAAGCTAGCAATTTCGGAAAGCTATTTCTACTAAAACGTTTCACTCATTCGTATGCTCACACCTGCAGCCATTTCATTAAACGGCGTTTCCCGCAGCGGCAGTTCAGGCGAGCGTCGATATCTGACCCACCTATCTATTAAATTCAGTGTTCATTTCCGTTCTACTAATTTTCTTCGCGCAAAGTTTTAGTCTTTCTGTAATCGAATAGCAATTAACTGATTGCTAACTTCGTCCTATTTCTTAACTTTACGAAACGTAATAACATAAATTACTTTAGTAGAGGGAAGCAACTAAGCGCGTAAGTACTTTCGGCATTGTGTTTAACACCCTGTACAAGATACGCGTCTGAAGGTCTGGAGAGTATTTTTACCTACCACTCAAGCGAGAAACTGCGCCAGCTTTTTTGTTTAGTTTCTTTTGTTGTTTATCGCCCTCAGCCAATCCACACTAGGCGTGTTCGTGTTGATTGCTATTAAACAAGAAACCGTACTTTATTTTATGAAGCAAAACAATGTTAGTTTTTCTTTGTATGATTATCTTTGTGCAGTATCTTAATTGCGAGCATATTTTGGTCATGCGGTTCAAACTTTTTCAAGCATTGCACAACTTTTGTCCAGCGAACACGTACCTAATTTAATTATTCTCCATACTTCACCCCTCTCCTATTGGGAGGTGGCGTCGCCTACAGCTTGGCGCGAAATTGCCGCGAGGACGCATTGTTGCAAAATTTTCGACAATATCAGGGACTGACGGTTGCCTGCTGCCTACCCCGCCTCGTCCCGGTGGTCATAAAACACGGCCTAACTGGCGGCGTGTCATCCTTCCGCCCTTGTTATTAGTGGCCGGGAGGCGCTCCGGGTGACAGTTCAGAGTCTCGCCCCTGAAAATTCAATTACTTAGCAACCGACAGCGTATGCGTATTGCGCAGACAGTTGCAGGCCAAATTTGACAATACCCACTCTGTGCACGTTTATAGTATTAGCATGCCGCAACCTCTGCTCCCTGAGGTCATTAGTCATTACTCACATCGACTCTGGAATGCACGTGAAATGATTGTGGTTCACGTGGATATTTGGTTGCCAGGCGGCCTGGCTGCCGGTCGTGGTGCGCAGCTGGACGAGCCTGCGACTCGAGTACTCGGTGGCACACTACACGTACGCCAGTCGTGGGTTCGAATACGCGGCCGCTTACAGCTTCAACAATGACGCCATGTGCGGACAGCGCACCTTCACCACACATTCCGGTAACATCATAACCCGTTCGATGTCCATATCTCATTATTTTTGCTATGATCCACGCAGCAGATGAAAACGGAACGAGAGATAATTCGATGAAAAGGTCCGACGGAAGTAGGAGATAATCGGCAATTTATCCCCAATGAACTCCGCGGACCCCAATCGCATAAAACGAAAAACAAACAGTTCAATTTGACATTCGACACGCGTCGGGGTTTTGGAAAATGCGTTGGATATTGTTCTCGGCGGCGCGGGGCGTGTCCGAGAAAATTACATAGCACGACCCAGTTTCACGCCGCCTGGGGTGACACTGAATCGAAAAGAACCTTAAACAAGATCGTAAAGTTCCAATTACGACGTAGCTATTGCGGCGACTCATTGTGTATGCCTTTTCATTTCATTATTGCTCACGTAAAGTCTGCTGCCGCTTGAAATTTCTTATTTTTCTTTCCAACGTTGATGTATTATTTTCTTTTTTTTTCTTTAGGTGAAATATCGTCTCGGAACGTATCAGTAACGGGCAGCCTAAATGAATTCTTCTATCAGCAGTGCACATGGGTACTCGACTCAAACGTAGAGAGGCAGCTCTTCATTGACATATTTTCGGAACAGGTAAAAATATTATATTACCTACTCTAAATTACTAAGCAAATCAACTGGACCCAAAATATAATCATTAGGTTAGGTTCTTTATTAGTCTTACGTACGTCCCTACTTCAAATCTGCACACGCCGAAATGACAGCACATATTTGCATTGATCACTCCCGAACAAGCCGAAACCAGTCATTGAGGGCGCAACAACCCCGAGATTAATCAAAGAGAAGATAAGCCTCTCCGACTTATCTTACATAATTGAATTCGAAAAGCTCGTTCTTTTGAGGCGTGGAATGAAATGTGAAAGATTTTGTAAAAATAAGCAAGTTTTAATCTCATCACTATGATTTCATGCATTGTAAAGATTTAAAAAGCTTACTTATGCAGAATTTAACGTAAAAAACTTTATGGTAGTTAATGAGAGTTCATGTTTAAGAAATGACCTGTTTGTATGTTGAAAATTTAGTAGGTAACTAATATTATGCCTACTTAACATATTGTAAGTTTTAATTCTCTTAATGTTTGAGTCATTTTTCATTTACCTAGGTAACAATTTTATTTTATGCTATGACTTATTTTCCTTTTTTGTTTTATGAAAGGAAAACCGAATTCTTGTTACTGCAGTAACAAGAATTCGTACATTATAACTTATCATTAAACTACCTGTCCAGACCCCAATCAATGAGGTAGCCTATGGGTTACGAGGGCACTTCGGAAAGTTTGCGTCCTATTATAAAGCATCCCCTTTGTATCTGGTTAGAAACTTTTGAGCCTACCCATGTTTTATGAGTATACTTACCTACAATTTTAGGGCAAATAAATGAATATAATTACGTATTGTAAAAATTATTAGGTACAGTCTGTTATTTCTCTGTACGGTCACTTAATTTAGGACACATTTCGCAAAAAAAATCCTTTAAATTGTCATACAGTAACCCAATCCTAATTGGGTCCCAAATTAAATAACTTGACTCTACAGGAACAAGTTTGATATTTAGTACTTTGTATAGGTACATATATCTACCTATGTATTTTTGTAAAATCTCTAAAATAAAATTGTCTATAATTTATACATAATATGATTTTTTGTGCCCGAGTCATGGATGTTTTATGTATTTAAGTATGTACAGTCAAGGACATCAATATATGTAGGTACGTTACTAAGACATCAAATAGATCTATGCGCCTTTATGCCACAAACAGTAAGGTCGGTGATACATAATTATATTTGACATGATGACTGTATCGGTATTTATGCCCTCGACTGTACCTACTTAACTATTTAAGTACCTATGTTTATCCGTTGACTAGTATTCGTTACCAAGCTTTCCTTAGTTTGGGACTAGGTAAATAAGTGTAAATAGTCCCGTGATTTATTTTTATTTTGAAAAATAAATATCACGTATAAATAAAATATAGCCACAGAAAAGGAACTAACTAGCCTTACCCCGATTACTATAGGACAAATCGTGTGGTTCATGGAACATCACACTACACGAAAGGTCGCGCCCAGTCGCAGCTAGCGACTCCGGTCTGGCGGCAGCGGCGGGGCAACTTCTGCACACTTACTGCGCGCGAAACAAGAGTCAGACCTATCAGCTACCTTGGCATCACAACACCGTCGTCATAAGGTAATCTTTCAGAGTTGGCGCAAGTGGCTCCGATTTACAAAGAAAGTTGACTTGCAGCATGCAAGTCACACTTTGCGCGCTCCATAAGAACCAGACCTATTGGCTGCCTTGGCAGCACAACACCGTCGTCAAGATAGGGAATCAATCATACAAGGTTCTAACAAGTTGCTTCAACTTAGTTTAGGGAAAGTATACAGAGTGGCTCGTCGAGTAACTTATTGGCACAGTCGGCCAGTGAGCTCCAGAAAACCTGCTGCCGTCGTAGCGGCCCATAAATATCTTCACATTAAGGTATAAACACAGTACTGATCAGCACATATTTATCAGAGCGGCATGTTCTAAAGCGCTATGCTATATATAATTTAGAAGATAAATATGGCTGGCAGGATAGCGTTGGATAGTACGAAATAAAATAATATATATCTAAATTCCTATGTTTACTCGCAATTACTGTAAAAATAGCTTTTTACCGGTATCGGTAGCATATTTACTATATTATGTAAGTACCACTTAAGCATCAATAAAAAATAAACCTCGACACAAGTAATACAGTCCAAATATTTAAGGCACGTACATAGTGGGCACCAAGGGAAACCATTCAAAGAAAATGGTGAATCAAAAGAAATCTTTCGAAAGGGCTTTTAACACGATCTAAACAATTTACAAAAGATAGAAAAACACTTTTCAAGGCGGCCATTTGCTAGATTATTTAGGAACGGACCTCGGCCTTAATATACGGACGTGCCAAATACGTGAAAGCGCATGCTTTTACACACTTTGTTGGTACAAAGGTTTTCTCTCTGTGCATATTAGATAGAGGTCGTGAGCGGGGACGTGGCAGGCCTCCCGAATGCCGCTCCCACTCGTAAATCCCGAATAACGATGTGTAAAAACAAACCCGTCGATGAGCTCACTATCCGTGTCGAAAATACTTTATAGCATTTGATACCAATGTTTCATCTCTAAACCAATGATGTAGGTTGCTCTTAGTGTGATTACTAGGCGTTTCGGGGAAACATGAATGTCTTGTTTCTTCTTTTTACGGTACAATATTTTGTAAGCAATAGGATTTTCACAATATATATAGAATAGAGAATAAATTGACCGTTGCAGAGTTGTTCGTTAGAATATTTTATAGACTTTCAGACTTGTTATACCTAACATTGAAACTTAGGTAAATAATTAGTTACATTTGGGTTTATTCTAAGCTGAAAAACAATTCTGTGTTGAGCAACTTTTTTAACTTCCAAAAATAAATAAATATGAATTCTCGTACAAAACACCCACACAACATTAGTCACTTCAAGCTAACAAGATCCATGGCAGTGTGCGAGTACGTGCTGCGAATAAGATCAGAAGACGACGTTGCAACAAAATACGAGCAATTATTATGTTGGCAGGCTGGTGGCGCTGTCACGTCAGCAGCCGCTGTACACGATCCGCTGGCGGTCGCAGGTCGTGCGCGCCAACACGCGGCTGGGCCCGCCGACGCCCGCGCCGGCCGCTTCTGCCGCCGCCACCAACCTCGCTGCCATCCACCTAGCGCACCTTTTAGCCATCGCGGCACTCTGCATTACAACTGACAAAACTACGCGCTCGGCAATCGTGTGAGTGTGATATGTGAACTTTATATATCTTGCGGTATTTTGACATTACGCTGCATTAAAAATTAAAGCCAGAACGGTAACTAAGGATGACTGCAAATCAATTGGATGGTGTATGCGTAAACAATCTGTATTATACTTGTGTGGAGACTATAGCCCAGTTACTCTCATTATAATAGGAAAAGCAGTGTGGGCTGTTTTACTATAATAATAAATTAGTGACACTGTATTTCAAATGCGACAAAAAGACTGTTTCCTTGCTTGAAGTTCCCTGAGAGGTTCAGTTTCATAGAAGCTAAGGAAAAAAGACCTTATAGAAAGGTGCTGTTTGAGGGTTACCTACTCAAACGTTACGAAATGATTAATAAAACTTTTGTTATGAACTAACTATAACTACGAGGACAAAGGTTCATCTTTGACATCGGTGGAGTATACAAGCATGACTGCACGCAGTCTCTTAGCTTTAATATGTAACATGACAATTTTATATTGTACATTAGCCAACGATAAACAGCGTCGAAGATGCAGTCTGTTAAGAAGTGTACAGTAGTAAGTACCTAGGTTTTCGAAGAAATTGAATTTTCTGGCACTGTACATTCTAAGTATTGAATAAAGTCGGCCAATAAAGTGGTTGCTAATTTTACCATACCACCTCAGATCGGTTTATAACGACTTAGGTAATTTTTAATAAAAAAATAAGATGAAAGAAGGAAATAGTGCAAGTGAAATTCGGCTTGGACAACTTACCTATATACCTAAAAATAGATGTTATTAACTCGAGGTGATTATGAACCTTTCACTGCGCAAAATCATTTATTGGTCAACTACACCTACACAACCATTACTTGATTACATCGTACTAATTGTGAATATAATCTACATCTCCAGCAACTGGTAGCCAAGAAATTATCGGATCAACTTGTTTTTTAGAATGTTCAGTGCTGAATATTGATTATTTACTAAATGTCTTGTTTTTGGTTAATGTTAGACATTATTATACTTAAAATATGGATGTATGTACGTCTCGATGTCAATTATGGGATACGTTAAAAGTTGTGTTGAACAGATAAAGTCGACTGATGACAGAACGATTTATTTCCCAGGGGACAAATATTACACCTCTAGGAAAAATATGAACTTTTCGCCTGATTCCATTTCAGTGTTAGTTATTGCAAAATATGTATTGTTGGCTTCCTTTTATCATAGAAAAATCGATTGAAGTTACAAATATTTGTTGCAAAAGGATAATAATCGCCACATAAGTATGTAATTGAGAGTTAAACTCTTTTTATTCATAAATACGTAACGTGCACTCGATTTCAGATTTTTAACGAATAGGCAAAATATTGATAAAAAAATAGTTTTGTTTTAAATATACACGGACTTGGATAGAAATTTTTAGAGATCAAGTTCCAACGAAATAGGCAAAGAAAAATGTCACTGAAATCTCATTCGCGTAGGAAACTAGTTGATGTAAGTATGACCAGCCCTGGAACTGTACTGACTAGGCTAGAACCTGAAGTCCATTGAGTCAACAACCCTGCAAGTAAATATTAATTTTTCAGCAATGTCTTAGCAGCAAAAGTTTTTGTTTTTGCTCAATCGCTTTAGGGAGTGTTCGCAACAGTTAAATGGACTTTAAGCTTTGATAAGGGCGTTCGCAATTTATGAGAAAATAGATTGGTGTAGAGGCAACACTGAGTCTTGTTTTTATTGTTGTTAATTATCGTTGAGACGTTTTCAGGAGGAATTACTGTGATGAATAATGTGTCCCTAGCCTATTGACAAAAATTTACCTAGACTACTAGAATATTTTTTTGATGAATGTCCAAAATACTATTCACTGCATAGTATAAAGCAGTCGCATTCCGCTGTCTGTCTGTCTGTCTGTCTGTCCCTATGTATGCTTAGATCTTTAAAACTACGCAACGGATTTTGATGCGGTTTTTTTAAATAGTTTGGTTGTGTTAATAGAGTTTTAACCCTTTTTAATAAAGTGATTCAAGAGGAAGGTTTATATGTATAATTCTACGCAGACGAAGTCGCGGGCAGAAGCTAGTTGTCAATAAAACACTTTTGTACAAGTTGTGCCTAGTATAGTCGATCAAGATCTTTATCACCTTAAGGTTCAATGTAAATTGGTGTGACTATTAAGGCCTAGGTACACATTATAAGTAGAACGAAAGATTTTTAGTACCCAGAATGGCCTCTACTCCAAAATATTGTCATATAACATATTTATATAAGTCTATGGTGATGTTCAATGTTCTTAGTCATTATTTATAATAGCAATTCTGTGGCAAATTTCACTTTTCGAATTAATTTTATTTAGAACAATACTTAGTTGTAAATAGTTAATTATTAATAACCTAACGAAACTTTCATCTTAATAGATGATTCCGTGGTATTATTAATAACGTTTGTTACACCGAAATAGATAAACTGAACGCATTTTGTATTTTTATTTAGTATGATTTCTTGTCCCGTAGGTACCCTCGATTAGAATTAAAACTGCCTCATATTGGTATTAATAATTATTTAGTTATAGATTTAAAATATTTTGATCGCTGAAAAGGCCCTGGAAAGGACCGCGTGGAAATTGCTCCACTGACAAGAGCCTAGCTCTTAAGTTTAAGACGAAGAAGTTGTTACCAGAAACTTCAGAGGTGTCTAAGTGCATACAAATATCTGAACACGACCGTATTGTCATTCGCGCAACTGCGCGTGTTTAATATGTGTGAACGCCACAACTCCCATGTTTAACCATGGCGATTGTATCATACAAATGTAGAGGTGCAGAAACTACTCATCGAATCCACTTTTTGTAACTAACCAGGGCTTGTATTTGGCACTGTTTAAGTGACATAGCAGCGGCGCGTAAGCCAGGTCCTCATCTCGCTCCTATGCATTATAAATTTCACTTACGCATCGTTGCCCTGTACCATTTAGCGCTGGGACAGCGTCGACTAGATATTCGAGAACATGGTTATCAAAGAGAATAATAACTAGTTTATACGTTCAACAACATTTATAAAATAAAACCTGCACGCATAAGATATAACAACACGCTATGAATAGAACTCTGTATTAGTCACGGTTATCATCAAAATTTTAGAAATTTCTGAAAAGACAGGATGCGAACCCGCGCTTCAAGGCAATTCGCGCCAAGCGTCCTACCAATTGTATTGTTTTGTAATGAAATTTAGTTGTCGCTAAGCAAACGTACTTACTGTTAAACAAATAATATTAGGTATAATCATTTATACTTTTAAATAAATTATGGAGCAGTCTACCAAGCTACGAGTATATCAAGTCTTGTCATTCCTGCAGAGCCTCGGTTAAACTTTTCATTGGAAATGTTCGCCTCTGCCTTACTTTTAACTTTAGCTTGGTGGCTTTGAGGTTTCTGATGGAAACTTAGTTTTTACGACAGGATTCTTGCAACTACTTTTGAAAACAGATTTAAGTAAGACTTAAATTTAAATGAACTTTCCAATTTCGTTCAAACCATAACTTTGTTTTATTTTAGTAAAGTACTTAAGTAGCGTATCGAATGTCTCAAAGTCTGTGATCGCAAGTGACTTGGAACGTGTCAACAACCTAGTACTTACACTACTTAGTTTGCCGTAAGGCCCTCGGTTCATTAGAACGATACAGAATCATAATGTATGCAACACAAGTTAAACTGATTGTTGACTATCAAACTCCACCAATCAAGTGAGTGAGTTTATGTTACTGGCGTGTTGCTTTAGTGAATGAGCTGGGAGTGCAAATGAGAAGTTTGGTATTAGGACTAACGGAACTGAGGGCGTTAGTTAGTATTTTAATGTAATTTATTTACCGACGAGTTTTCATACATTTCCTAACAAATCGCCCAATCAGCCGAATATACATATTATCTTTCACACTCGGTTTCTTAGATAAAAGACCAGTAACACCATAAGTAACCTATCATAAAGATCGTAAGTAACAGCCATTTCATAAATTTAGAAGAACGTGTCCATTGGAGCGGCAAAGCAAAACCGCGAACTCCAGCAGCAGCGCTTGCATTATTCTAATAGAATTTCTCCAAGTCGGCAGCCTACTTTGACGCTTTTGATTGTCGCCAGCCGCTGCGCCGCGCGGAAAGTTGCGCCCCTGGAAAAGGCGGGTGCGCGGCCCGCCATGGCTCGGCTCAAGTTCTTCGCATCCACGCCGTGCAGACGTCTTTTGTGCCCCTCTCAAAGGAAACGTGATTTAAACTACATGCGGGCACGGCAAATATTCAAATCCCGGCCCCGGCCCTAACTCTTCCCTGCCAGCCCACGATGAAACAAACCCAACATAACAATTAAACAAATCCTGATTAAGGCAAAAATGTTCTTTCCCTCTTAAATATGCAGATCGTTAAAACTCTGTAATTGGGGTTTTAAACAACGGACGTGTAGCTATCACCAAATGCCAAACTCGGCAAAGGATTAACATAAATTTCATATTTTCTGTAATACCTTAATGATCTTCGGAAAGTTCCTTGGCTGCGGTAAAATTCGCAACTAATCGAAATTCAAACAAAGGAAAGAGCAGAAATTTTCATGATGGAAGCTTTTAGGACAAAGTGTTATTGAAAATTTAATAATTATCTAAATAGCTACTCTGAAACTTCAACAAATCAATTATAATTTAATTAGGTAGATAGAATTCTCATAATTCATGTCCTATTTTAACAACTTTTTGGTACTTCTCGGGACTTTGCAGGTAGCTATAAAATCCTAAGAGACTTATATTTTATTCTCAGTTCAAGTTTCGCTGGTAGAAGTTGGTGCCAGCTGAACTCGACCCAAGAATAATGACTGGTGCTGTGTTCCCGGCCGCCTCACCGTTATTGTTGCTTGTCGTCATAATTTAAACGACTAAACTGGCGTATTTACATAAAAATACAGTTCATAAAGTTTCGCTTCATCAGTTTGTTTTATAAATTGCTCGCAGTGAGCCCAGCACAATATTTGTCATTCCGCGACACCAGCGGACGATTCTGCAAATTATTTTGATTAATGGGCATCGTTCTTGAATGAGATAAAAACACTTTTATCTCAATGAGTTAAAAAGCTTGAAATGTCGCCTTTAATATTAGATGATAGAATATTTGATACCATTAACTGCTATATTAAAATAAAGCAGTGTTTTTAGGGTTCCGTACCTCAAAAGGAAAAAACGGAACCCTTATAGGATCACTTTGTTGTCCGTCTGTCCGTCCGTCCGTCCGTCTGTCAAGACCCTTTTTCTCAGGAACGCGTGGAGGTATGAAGCTGAAATTTATATCAAATACTCAGGTCTACTGCCCCTTGGAGCTGTGAAAAAATCAAAATTCTAAGCCTACGCAATCAAAAGATACAGCCGTTTATGCAGCAAATTTCCGCAAATTTTCAACTCTCAAGGGAATCAAAACCTACAAGGTAGTTCCCGTAAACGCAGAATCTTGAAATTTGGTATGAAGGTAGGTCTTATAGCCCAGATTAAAGAATAATTGCGAAAACCGTAAATGTCTATGTATGTCTGTATATAGCAGTGACCAATATAAAGTAACCCCACACTGCGTACATTTTGCTTTGGAGCAGGGCTCTGCTTACACTGGTTTTAGATATTTATAGATAATGATACGGAACCCTCGGTGCGCGAGTCCGACTCGCACTTGACCGGTTTTTTTTTTAATTTAATTACCACAAACGGCACATCATTGAAAAACAAAATGCAGCTATAGTGTATTTTCAAATAGTTACCTAAGTAGCCTTGTTGCTCTAACCAGCTATGTCTAAGCGTTGCTTTCATTATCATCATTTACCTCCTACCTAAATAACTAAAGCAGCGAAAATTAACCATTGCCACTAAATTACCTTTTAAAATATGGGCAGTTAAAATTAGGCTGCTTATGTTTACTCTTATACGTTAATTATGAAAGGTTTGTTTCTCATTAAAAATGTTATTAAATCGTAGAGAACAATTATCACATTGCTCTCGCTTGCGCGACGTCGTCTAATTGATCTTTGTGACGAAGCAGAGGTTTTACACTCGTTAATTGGAGTTTAGAATTCGATTAAGGCTTACCTTGGTTTCGTTTCTCTTATGTTATCCTTGTTGGTGGATCCAATAAGTGAGCGGTGACTTCGTGTTGGACTTATAAGGTCCGAATAGCTAACTATGCACGAATGCACTCAACGAAATGCTCAATAATATACCAAGCATTTTGATTTTAATTTAATATGCAATTGCACGGGGGTGCTCAACAGTGCACAATAAATTGTACACTTCAGTACCTATTAGCGTAGGTACAAACATAATACATAAGTTAATACGACACTAGGGATTGTCATTACTTTAATACAAGTGCCTAGCTCTAGACAAAAGATTTACTTTTAAACAACAGTTGGGTACTGAGCAATTACTACACATAGATTGAATTGAATGCGGCTGACGCCTTTTTGACGGGAAATATTTAAACGGCGGCAATTTGTGTGAAAATTTTCAGTTGCGCATTTGTCCGTTTTCAACTCTTTAACCGTCGTACTATCTTTGTTTTTATAGTGGTTATATATCTTATCGAAAATCTAAACACAGTAAGTAGGCATTTTAGTATTAAGTTTCTGCAAAAAGGTAAGGCGGTCATAATGCTTCTTAGTTAAACCTCTTAATTCGTTGTTATCGTCATTGTTAATTCCATAAACTGATAATATACAAACACAATATAATCGTCAATTATTTGGCTATTAAGTAAGTAATGTGTTGTATCAGTTAGGCATATTGTTTTAGGATTCCTACCGAACTAAGTATTAAACTAAACGTAGTAGATAATAGCTCCCATTTTCGATAAATGCTATTGAAAGCAGCCGTTTATATTCGCTACCTATTGGAAACAATGGATCGCACAAATCTAAACTGGATAATCTCAGTGTTTTGAAATGTCAGAATTTCCAGTTGAATACATAGCTGTCGAGTAAAATAGACAACATTAAAACATTTGTTTTTCGGTCCTATTAACACCAAAAACATTATCCACTGGTACTGGCTAACAAGCACAACACGTGAACCAACACTAGGTGGTACCGCTCGACTGTTTTATGTATCTTTTGTGTCTGTCTCTGTGTCCGCGGTGTTGAAACTTTGTACAACAATTCATAATGGTTCATTTCATATAATGCAATTTTTAGTCTAGAAGAACTTTTTTGATCGTAAACCGTCAGATAGTTTTAGGCTAAGTGAAGTTGACCATTACTGAGCAAATTGCATGAAAATTACCAATCTGGATCCCGAGAACAATATTATTAGCAGGATCGTTCACAAAGCAACGACTGAACTGTCAATGTCATTTACAACGTCGTCGGTCTACTGAGTGGGTAGCGGTTGTTAAATATATTTTCGAACATTAAAATGAAATAGGGTTTCGATTTTGGCAGCCTTAAAACATAATACTTAGGTACTAGTGGCGAGTCAATTTTGCTACGCAATGAGGCGCGGGAGCGTGCCTTCAGGCGGGCACATCTACCTGCGTTCTGCTTCACTTCACCAATTTGCCATATTTAATAATCGAAATGCTACCAGAAAATTATAACGGCACGTGGGCATTTTCGATTGAAAATCTATCATTTCTTCAACTAAACCTGAACTTTTATACACTTTTTTTTGTATCAGTTTTGTAAGGACCCAAATAAATTATATTGAAAAAGTTATAAAAAGCTTCCGGGGAAATCACGGTATGTCATTAGTTGGGTTAGCCATTTTTGTTAAAATGTAACCGTCGTCACGTTAGTCTGATTGGTCAACAGAGTTCGGCAAAAGTCGTGATTGCCGAGTTCTCCCGATGCCCTCCTCGGACGAGTACGAACCCTGATTTGCAAAATTTTAATGAAATAACATACATGACTTCGTGTTAGTTGAATGATAGGTCGTAGAAGATCTTTAGAAGATAAACAAATTGCTTCATTATGACATGGCAGAGTAACACTTTAGAGTGGCCTAAGAATCAAATTGGTTGAATGTACCTTTCTAAATAATTTCCAATGAATCAAACTAATCTATTTGTGTCAGTCGCCTTTGCATTTCGCGCTTATAACAGGCTCGTAGCAGTCTCTAGAAGTTTTCTACATAAAACGGTTTAATTAATAGTTTTGCCGGTCATTCACACCGAGATTCGTAGAAATATTTTCATTACCTGTCTCCCGGCATGTAGTCAGATATCCCGGGCAATTACTGTTACATGGGACATTTGATCTTAGTTCTCTAAGCAATGCATCTGTCCGCAATCCCTGTGCGATGCAAGTGTCTATGGACGGACCCACTTGCTCGTCTGCATGCTTATTTCATAAAAAGTACTAATTTTGGTTTATGTCTTAAAATAATACTTAACGCTTTTCTTGATAAGCAAGATTCATTATACAGATGAAAGCCCAGTTATTTTTGTCAGTGAGTCTCAAATTTAATCCGGGCTTTGTCAAAGAGACTGCTAATAATAGCTTTACATTGTGGAAACCTCCACACTGCGGGAGCAAAGTACAAGGAAATTTAAGTTAACTCCGGTAATCAGGGCTCAATAAAAGCATTGTGACACTTTTTTATTAAGACTTGATTATGCTGATCGCAGTTAAACTCCGTGTCTTGTTTGTATTACTTTTGAACGTATTTATATGTAGTAGAGTTCTTGATTAGGAAATGAGGTACTGCTAGATTCCAACATAAGTATTTTTGTAAACTACGAATGTCTCACGCTCACATGTGTAACACGAGAATTTCCCTAACAATTCCGACACATTTCATGTCAGTTAACGGTCCCAACAAGAATGAAAATAAATTATTTATGATGACCTAAGGCAGGTTCGAAACATGTTGGGGCAATCTCCTAATAATCCTGTAGGTACGTGACTCGTTCGTTTGCTTACATTAATATATACGAGTATTTCTGTTAATGGCAATGTGACTTTATCTATGGTAAAATATAGTGGGACCCGACCTTAAGGCTGTCTTTGAAAATGTTTTGCTCCTGAGACTGTTGATTATTTCACTGTTTTACGACTTAGAAAATTTTACAATATTACAATTATGTGTTTTGCTGTCAGAATGAGAAAAAGAAATACAAAAGCAGTATCTCTAACCAGGCTGCCTTAGACAAACATAATGTTATTTTATTTAATTTTGGTTGAGTATATAAATATAGCGAATAATATAGCGAAGGAAACACACTTACGGAGTAATTTATTGACTACCTACTCACAAAATTAATCGATCGATCATGAACGTAAAGCTTAGAAGATCCTCAGTTGAAAACGGTGTAAAAAAACTACTTCTTTAAAACCAAGTCTCTTTAACATCAAAGACACGAAAAAAACAACCCTTTAATTAAACCTTTACAAATATATGTTAAGTAGCTTAATTTGCATTTACGTATGAGTCTACTTTTTCTTGTAGTTTGCATTCCAGTTGTAGGTATAGGTATGTAAACTTGTAGTTTTAAAAAGGTAAATATATATTTTTACAATAGACGTAAATATTTACAGGTACCTAAGTACATTAAAATCTTAAGGACTTGGTTCTTTTAAAGTCGCTTAAGAAGACGGCGTGCTTTTCTAACTCAAGTCGCGTGACTGCTCTAAATAATAGGCGTGAATATATTATGTGTGTAATTTTAGTAAACCATGTCGTGAGCCTAAATAATTACATTTGTCAACAGCCCTGCCTACAAGCAAGCCAGCAATGATCACCGGTCACGCATTGTGGTAACAGGCAAACCCTTACTAAGCTTATGTGAAATGAAAAGAGGCCGCACTGTCCCTATCCCTATTCATATTATAAATGCGAAAGTCCGTTAGTTGGAATTTGGTATATAGATAGTTTCAGTTCCGGGGAAGGACATAGGATTTTTTTTATCCCGGAAATCACATTCTCACGGGATAGCGATAAGCGAATTCTGGGCAGACGGCAATTTATATCCATGTTACTAAGTAATGTATACAGAAAAACTTTATAAATCGTTCGCTCGCTTCAAAGGACGCTTTTATAAACTTTTACCTTCATAGTTTAGAAACAACTAAGTCTTTATTTACTTTAGAGCGTATTGAAGTTTGATACACCTGCTTGTTTAGTAACGTAACAAGTTAATCAACCTACCGCATCTAGAGTAGAGATAAAAATACGTAATGTTTATAAATTACTTAGTTAATCCAATTAGCCGCTATTCTGCCTCCACAAAACGCAGATTGCTTTGTAACCGAGACGGTCATTAAAATAGCACCTATAGTATTCTCTGGTACCAGGAATAGCTTCGACCGCGGAAAAGCTATTCCTGGTAGCTGATTCTCGTAAGTTTCGAACACGAAAGCGTAGTAATTGCCATTAAACCAGAACGCGCGTACTAGTGCGTACAAACTTGAATGAAGCTACGAGTATCTAGTTAGTCTCTTACTCGTTGACCGTTGTATAATTGAGGTTGTGTCAATTACTAGTGAGTGGACACAGTTTGGAACCAAAAGTAAAGCGATATGCGACCAACGACCAATTGGATGTCTTTGTCTCCGCTGGTGGCGTATTCTACGTCTACAAGTAGCAAAAGCACTACAGTAGGTACTAGATACGAGACACTCCGTACGTAAACCATTTCCTCGTTGATTTGGCGGATCTAGAAGTAACTGATATTTTAAATCATGTTTTGATTCTCCTTTCCACCTATACACCCACAATCATGCTAAACGTGGCCTTTAGGTCTTGTTACCTTAGGCTCTTTCTACCCTGTAAGGGATAAAGACGTGATTTATGCATGTATGTATAAACTAAATATAAATTTCACAAGAACTTGTTAAAAATACATAATACAAGTACACATCGAACCGGCCACTATGATGATAGAAACAAGATTAATTGTAGGTACAAAGATTCAGTTCGTAATCTTTTATCATACCTACTTTTTGTAACGGCAGCTTACAATTCAATTTTAGCTAAAATTGGAGAGGAACTTCTTATTCCTAAATGTCTTTATAGGCGCAGCCCTCGCAAGGCAAGCATGGGCGACTTCGAAATGTGAACAAATATTAGTAGATTCGAACAGTACCTACTGATTTCACGATAGTTGGAGAGCGAAACTACCCGAGTGACGTGCCTTGGTAGCGAATAATTCATAAGGCGAGGCCAGGTCGATGAATACTTTTGTACACTTATTGCATGTTTGCGTTATAGAAAAATACTTAATATCGAACTGATAGCAAATATTTACCCCGTAATTAACCTCAGACTAACTAGCATTGTAAAATGAAAATTAATTTTCAAAATTGATAAACACAACAGTCAACGTCAATGGGCGAATGTAGCGCATCAATTTTGCGGTTCTGGTGTCCATAACTTCTGACCATATTTAACCAAATTTAACCAAATGAATAATAATATCACATCCGCATTTGTCACGGGTTGCGGTGTACAAATAAACGTGGATATACTCGGTTCATGTGTGAATAATATTGGAATAACACGGTTAACAGTCCCAGAAGGGGGTTATGGATGTGACGCATGAGCGAAAAATAGGTGCTATTTGTTGGTGCCGACACCTGGCAACCGCTTATTGCTGAAGCATCGACTGCTCAGTTCTACACAATTACTCTTATACAATAGCTACAACCCAAATATGGTGCTTTTTCTTTTAATTTTACGCGTAATTTTAACCTAATTATTACCTGATTGAATCCGACTGCAGTTATACCATAGTATACTTAGTTTTAATGTTAGTGAAACTTTAGTGATTTCTTTTGCATTTTTTACGAACTTAAAAAAAAAATAAGACGACTTATGGCAATGACATTCAATACCAACTTTATGGGTGATTTGCGTATTAAGTAGATAAGGGTACCGAAATTATCTTGTCTTTACTGGTTTTTACTGGCAAACATTCCAAAAATCGCTACTTATGAAAGTACCTACATAGGTGAATGCAAAAATTCAAATCGACCGTAGCATATACAATTTTCCAATCTTTGTATATAAGGATTTCGCATTGGAAACGCAAATAGCAGCGATGGGATGCGTGGACGAGCGAGGCAGCGAAGTGCGACGCGAGATTAAAGGCTTTGCCGACAGTAGCCAAACAAATTGCCCATCTAATGGGCACGCGGCGTGAGCCCGCCGCGATTTCCCCAGCCAACTCGTTACCGCGGATACGAAACTTATTTCACCAAGAAAAGTCATCCTGTTCACACCAATGCAAAACAAGAACAGAGTAAAAGAGACAGAGCGATTTGGTGAAAAAGACATACGTCGAAATGACTGCGAATCAGCAGTAGAGCCGATGATAGTCCAGCCAGCATTTAAGGGGTTTGAAGGCTTTTTTTAGCCTCTGTTTGATTAGATTAAAGCTAGCTTTGTTGATCCCAGTGCGAACTTAGATTATTTTTGACAAAGGGAAGGATTTCGGAAATTGTATTATTTTGAAGCGGTAGAAAAAGTTTTTCTTTATTAGTTTGAATATTACTCTTTGAATACCCATGATACTTTACAAACCTTGTGGTATTTCGAAGATATGGAAGTAGGTAATGCCTGATTCTAAAAAGTATTCAAATGCTTTTTGCACTTTTAAGACTTTTCAAATTTAACATTATTTGGTTCAGAAATTATTCAAAGTAAAAACTTTTTAAATGTAAGCACAAGTTCTTTGTTTTTATTAGCTTTCCCTTCTTTGCTCAGCGTTACGCGATTGTATCGATTGGATAAATAATAGCGCAGTGATTCAAACGGCTGCAATCGAAGACGGTCTCGGAAATACGAGTACGGGACGTATGGACTTCATCAGCTCGTTAAACTACAAAGGAGGTTGAACCTTTTCTCCTTTGTCTGGCACTCAGCACTGGGAAAAAATTGTTCTCGTAGTTCCCGCTCGTATTGCAGTAACGGTCTCAAGTGCAAGTAATAATGAACAGGCCTTAAATGTTAAGGCGTACACGCTCTAGCCTAGTTTATGAAATGCCATTAAACGCTGAGCTATTTAATCTAGGCTGCTTATTCGTATGGCCTCACACTTGGTTATGACCTAATAACAGCAGTTTATTGGTTTAACTGTTCCACAAGTCAAACCAATTACAGTTGCAGCACCTAAAGCAAATTAATAGCTTAAGAAATACTAAAGAAAATAGGGGTACAAAAAAAAATCATTAACAGTATTTTTTGTCGGTATCTAGGAAGGAAGATGCCGTAGATTGCTTTACATTCATTTTTATTTGAACCAAGCAACTGAATAAACTTCCTTGAACGGTACAAAAATTACATAACGTTTAATTAATGAAGGACGTTTAACAACATATTGTTTAGGTTATACTTATTAGGTACGGCTCTCGGAAATCACGCAAAAAATATTAAAATTACCGTAACCGTTCGGCCAAATTGCAAAAGCATTTACAATGAGTAAGACTCCTTGAGGAGCTTTTTATGTGGCATTTAGACTCGGAAGGAGTGTTAGAAATTATTAGTAATAATCGTGATAATTCGAGAGTTTATTGCTTAGATATTTGGAATTGTGATTTTCACACGCGTGCAACAGTCTTTGCCGGCAGCAAAATCGGTGGCGATCTAGATTTATTGATTGTACCTTCACGTCGCAGCGATAAATCGAGCAGCCTTAGCAGCTCCAGTCGGTGTAGCCAGTACACGTCCCGGGCCACTGTTGTCACTTATAGACACATGGCAAATAGCACTTTCGTTACATTCCAACATTCAATAATCTCTTACCTCGTAGTGCCCTGCGTTAATATACCCAGTATAAATGTACGAGCACAGCTTTATTCGAAACGTAGCGTAGTAGCCGTCTAATGTAAAATTCAGTTTGATTCGCTTGCTATCTTGAGGACTGCTATAATTTAACGGTAGACCGTGCTAGACGAAAGCTTACAATTTCACGGTTGGAATAACGGTCCCTAGGCAGTAGTCTAACGGAAGGCTTCTCCCGGACGTAGGTGAAGTTTCTGTCTCTTTCTAGTGGAATTATAACATGAGAGGGGATGTAACGATCGCGTGTGACAAATCAAATCAAATTGTCACGCTTTATGGCTGGTACGCACGGCACGCAAGGGTCGGCTCTGTGTAACACTTCAGTGCAGTGGAGTGCTCACACTTCACTCCTGACATCGGGTTGGTCACTTAACAAATTGATGCCTTTATCCTTTATCACACATCAAACAAAAATCCTTTTTGTAATTATTGCCTACGCAGAGCATAACCCACGGATGTTTTTGGATTCCACAAACGGGTATTTATTATTTATATTCTAATTTGTTACCTTAGGCGCTGTCTACCCCGTAAGGGATAAAGACGTAATATATGTATGTATGTATATGTGCTAATTTACGTGTTTTCGATAATTTGTTTGTTTTCAACCGACCTGTTACGTTCAATTAAGTTATTTTATTTTATGATATTATATCGACATTTCAAATACTTCAATCAGTGTGAAATTAAACGGCTTCGTGGCTTTGTAGCTTGGCCTTGTGCGTCATAGAATAGGAGGGCGAAACGAGTACAATGCAGTACCTACCTCATAAATATTGCGTTCGACGTATATTTCATTCGAGCTACACGCATCTCTTCGTATTATCACCTGCATTCTGCAGCGTAGTGTGCGATTCCAGATTTCATACGATGAAATTTATGCTGTGATATTTTTAAGTTCCAAGAAAATCGGTTTAGAATAGGTCTTACGTTTTTAATGTACAAAAATGAAAAGTATGCTGCATAAAAACCTTCGTCCGTTCGAATTTCAGCGAACATATTAAAAAAATTAGATGACGCCCGCGTCTCCGTCTGCTCAGAATTCACTTATCGCTAACATGCAAAAATATGCGATTTTCCGGGATAATAACAAATCTGTCTTTCTCCGTGACTAAAACTACCTCTACCCCAAATTCCAACAAAATCGGTTCAGCGGTTTAAGCCTGAAGAAGTAACAGACAAACTGACAGACACACTGTCGCATTTATTATATTAGTATGGATTAAAAACCGAATTGGTTCAGCCGTCTTCGAGTTTTGCGCTTAGCAACTAGCCATTCATTCTTATCTACACAAGATAAATGGGGTAAAACGAAAGTAAACATTTGTGACAAGAAATAGTCAATATACCATTTACATTTATGATGTCCTTGTTAAATCTAAACTACACTGAATTATTTATGGCATCGCTTTTTTTCTGCGACCTCAAAAAGGCCCACAAGTCGTTGTAAATTCTTCTTGTTCTATATCGGAATCCTAAAATTTTAAATTCACCAAAAACTGCTTCCAATTCCAGAAACCGATATCTAGGTTTTGCCGCCACGTGCCATATATCAAGAGTGTTGCTCCGTTAGCGAGCCGATAGCCCGAGCCCGTGCTACGT
Source organism: Pandemis corylana (assembly GCA_949127965.1). Classification (NCBI taxonomy): domain Eukaryota; kingdom Metazoa; phylum Arthropoda; class Insecta; order Lepidoptera; family Tortricidae; genus Pandemis; species Pandemis corylana. The sequence continues at coordinate 12,004,128 of OX421851.1, read as the reverse complement.
TCGTTAACTGTTCATCCATTGTGTGCTAAGCGCCAAGGACAATCAAAAGCAATTAATACAATAACATACAGGTAACGTTAACATGTACTTCGTAGCTTCAAATTAAGTGCGAGTAAACTGGCTTTACAGTACATTGTCGTTGTAGGTATGTATGTTCCCTGGTTTATTGTTTGTAAGTTCGCAAAACAATAATGTATGTTTACAATTGTAATACTTTTAATATAACTAAGTAGTCTGGTTGTTTTTGGCAAACGTAAACGTCTAAATGATATCATTTTAAAGAAAGAAGAAAGAAAGAAAATGTTTGTTTGCTCAGAATACGTACATAATGAACTTAATATAATATCTACCTATTGTGAACCAGTATTCAGTTCACGAATCAACAAGCAAATTTATCACATATTTTTAAAACAAAACAATAACAAATATAAATAGGTAATGCAGACAGTAACAGTAGGAATGTCATTATTACTTTCCTTTGGGGAAAAGAATCAAGCATTTATGAACAAGTGGGATTTTTCGATTATCCTTTTCGCTCGCCCTAGTTACAGCCAGAACACGTGAGTAGACATCTGGCCCTAAGAACACTGAAACCAATACCTACGTCCTTGGCAGTCTTTGTAAACAAGAAAATTAAACGAGATTAAGCGCTTTATATTTACGAGGTAAGACGGTACTCCTTATTAAGGAGGGAATACAATTACGAACTTCCAGCAATTTAAGAAGATCTAGCGCCGTTTAATTGCTGCAACATAAATTGTCTTCTGAACAGACGATATCTTTGCGTTCGTTTCATTTAAGAAGGTATAAGTCAAGTGTATACCTGCCGGTATCATTTAATTGGGATCGTTAATGTCACACCATTTTATTATTTACCCATTAATTCCGGCTAAGTCGAAAGCACAAGGGCAGAGTTTGCTACTACATAAGTTTGATTAATCAACAGACAATATTAAATTCCTTCAGTACTACGTGTTTTATGTCAAATAAAATTAGTTATATAACGTTAAATAAGATGATTTTCAATACAAATAATACTTTGTAAAACATATATTATATTGATCGCAGCTTTATTAAAACATGTTATACATCATTTTGTTGCTACGCATACCTACCTACACTATTCGTAAGCCCATTAACATTGCGTTGAAGCATGCGCTAAAAACAATGGTGGTAACATAATTACCAAACAGTAAATCTCTTCATAAGATATTATTTATATTTACTTAAGCCGAGCTTCGTTGATTAAATCCCAAGACATCTCCGTCCGTGCCTTATTAAATATTTACAATCTCAACAGATTCTAAATTAATTTTGCAGAATTAAAAACAAATTGCAAACTTGCACCGTACTTCACGAACCCATTGGGAAATTAAACGTCATGTCAATTACGTAATTTATAAAGCCGCAGGAGGAATTTTAAGATTTCGATTTGATAATATAATGAGATTGCGGTGCCTATAATTTGATTATTTAATCTGATGATAGATGAACCCTTCAATTTAGAGAGCAGAAAAAATATAATTTGATCTTTAAAATGTTCAGTGCCTCGTTTCGGTGCGATTTAATCTTGTAAAGTTGTCTACGGAATGCATACATACATTAATCACGTTTTTATCCCTTATGGAGTAGACAGAGCCTAAGGTAACAAGACCCAAAGGCCGCGTTTAGAACTTTCATATTTCTTGATACACCATTTATCTAGTTTTAAGTCTCGTTTTTTATATTTTTCTTAGCGTGTCCTGTCCATCGTGCCTAGTATAGCGAATAATTTCTCTTTTATTCATCCGTTTTGTCATGAAACCTATTATTATTATTATCCATGTATTAAGAACTCGGCTCGACGCACACCTACATGCAAACGTAGATTCATAAAATAGATAAGTAGGTAGGTACTTCAAAGTTCGAACAGATAAATACTTTAGTACCCTTATCTATATTTGTGACAACATTTTTCCTCGAGAAATTACTGGGGTAAAGTAGCCAGTCATCAATAAATAAAATAAAAGTCCGCCTCATCCAAATATCGAAGATTTCAACAAGGCAATCAAGACGTCGGGGACTTTAATAAATGTCAGTTTACGCGGCAAGGAAATGAAATATGATTATTTTTGGTCATAGCTTGTTCCGAAATTGCTACGTCATGGACCCTTTGCCTTTTGTTGTTCAATCATGACAGTATAAAATCTGATCTTCTACTGTGGGTAGGTAAATGGTCCCAGATATTATAGATATTACGCAATTTCTTTATCACCTTCACCTTAAACTGATTGAAACATACGAACTAAGCAATGAAACAGTTCTTTAGCGAATCTAATAGGTTCCTACGGGCAACGCAAATCAGAAAATCACTGCATAGTATAAAACTAAGTCGCTTTGCGCTGTCTGTCTGTCTGTCCCTATGTATGCTTAGATCTTTAAAACTACTCAACGGGTTTTTTTTATAGATACAGTGATTCGAGAGAAAGGTTTATACGTGTAAAACGCAGACGAAGTCGGGGCAGAAGCTAGTATACAATAATAAATACAGAACCTAATAAGGTAATACTAGAATACTACTTTTACATGTTATAAATGATGAAGTTTGTTCAATATTTATGGTCAGGAATTTAATTTTAATTCTGAAAGGGTTTCAGAAATTTCTACCCTGTAGGTATGCGATAGGTATATTGTAGATACAACTTTAACGCGTCTTGGCATAATCGATGACGAAAGTTCACGTTGATGGTTCCAGTCTAGTTATTTTCAAACACTAGACCTTTAACTTAAACGAAATAAGAATAAAAATAATGTGCTAATGCAACCATTTTTAGTTATACATTTAAATGTTATATTCCCTGGCACTCACATTTTGTTTCAAACAGTAGCATCTACTTATTTGTAATGCTATGAAACATCGTAGTCATTGTAAAAACTCAGCTGTATGTAAAATGAAAATAAATTTTCGCTGGAACGCAGCGCAGAGCAAGGCAAATCAGTTTCGGGAACATAGTTAAGTACATATATCTTCCCGACTATGCGGTAGTTGTACGCGTACGTACGTGGCGTAATAAAACGATACCCGTGAAACAAAATAGCTTACATTTACTCGAGCCGATTTTTCCTCCAAAAGGCGCATGGAGGTGGCTTCCGAGATTTAAAGCAAACATAAGTCGACTAGGACGTTAAGTGGATATTCCAGCTTATAGCGCCAGGATATAAAGTGGACACTCGGATACAGCACTTTCCGAGACTGTCAGTGGCATCCTGTCCACGTCCATCCTCGACTTTGAAATGTACCTTCTCAAAGACCTGTGCAGAATATTGGGAGTCTGAATTTCTTGTTTTGGCCATATTACTATGCTGCGGAGAATAGAAGTATAGTTTCAGTGTTAGTTATTTTTACAGCAAACTTACCTAGTTACGACGTACTTTAAGTAACATGTTAAAAAGCACAATATCAAGTTATCTAGAAAAGTTGAAACACAATCGGTTTACGCAAGAGAGCCTCCTCAGATGGGAGGAAAATTGTATTAGTTATTCTTTGTTGGCGAGATACAAAATTGCACTACATTTTGGACATTAATAAAAATCGATACTACCGTATCGACGTTGCTTACAGTTCGTAGTTGGTATTTTGACTAAACAAAGTTAGGCTATTCTACCTTTGAATTCATATACCTACGTATGTCGCACGTGAAATAAGTAAAAAAAGTTTCTGAACACCTACCTACTTGCCTTCTTTTATAAAATTTAAATAAATATGCAATAACCTTATTGTCTCATCGCCTGCTGTGGTGTAAAATTTACAGTGATTAATATTAGTTCCTTGACATGAATTTTAGTAAAATAATCATTTAGTAATTCTTACTTGTAGGTATTTACGTAAAAATGATATTTTATACAATCTTAGATATTTAAAGTTTGCACGATTATTTATTACCTGTTATGATTAATGAAAGACTTATTAATCATGATTCGTCTGGCTTTTGATCCCAGCGTAACACTAGTAAATGTCGGCGGTAAATACTAATTAACGATGAATGAGCTAACCCTAAACGTCAATCACCGGTGGTTGGAATGGGGCCGCGCCCGACACTCGCAAGTCAATTCAGCGGCTGAGCTATACGCTGGAGATCTCCATTACAGCTGGCATCAAGGTAACGTAGTCTGTATTTGTCTTATGATTATTAATGCATCCAAACCCACTTGGTGATATCCTCTTTTTTTTAGATACAGTGTTTTTCAAATCCATTATATTCTCTACCTGTTTATAATTAACATAGGTCCACTGCTGAACATAGGTCTCCCTCATACGACGCCGCAAACAGCGGTCCTGAGCCGTCTCCATACATCGACTCTCTTCGACCGCTACAATGTCGTTATCCACCGAGCAGGTAGCATTTTTCAAATAATATTTACTAACAATAGTTACTAGACTAAAAAATCATCGATCGAAAGGCTTAGACAGAACAAATGGGACGATATTAACGACGGGAGAGAGGCAGAAGTTTTGCGCAATTTTTTTCTGCGCGGACGATGTCGCGGGCAAAAGCTAGTTGCTAAATATTTATACATATAGAACTTCTTACACTGTCGCGTCGTGGTCTAAATGTTGACCCGCGGCGTCGGGTTCGTGAAAACTGTTGCGGAACAGCAATTAACACTCGGGAATTTTCTGCTTATGGCCACGCCACTACTATGATCCCAGTTTCATTCCGTTGCTGGCTGCTGTATTGAGAATAGGGGAGAGCTTTTAGTGTTGTGTTTAAAATGTTTATAGGGAACCGCATTTTAAAATGGCACATTAAAATGGACGTAAAACTTTAGGCATGCTCATTTTTAAGGTTCCGCCATAGAAATATTAATGGATCCTTGGTGTGATCTGAGGGACCTCAATTTCGCCATTCTCGTCCGTCCGTCTGTCTGCCCGTAGCATAGGTCAGAAACTTTTTGTATAGAAAACTGTAATTTGGTGTACATAATAACCGCGTTAAAATAGTAAAATACATTTTTTTTAGTATACAGTTCATGTAGATGTAGGGATGTTTTGTTTCGTCTATCTCATGATGCGTGGAGTGTCGTTGGATAAGTATTTTTATAATACAGTTTTGCAGGTAGAAACATATTTAGACATTCATTTTAATTTCTATTGGATTAAGAAAGATAAAATATCATAGCTAAGTAGACTTTATAAGTTAACGAGTCGAGTTAATGGTTTACAAAAACGTAATGTGTACTGAATATTTGCCGCAAATTAGTATGGAATCCAGGACGTGGTCCGACACGCACTTGGCAGGTTTTATTACCATCATATTTTACATTTTATACCTACTCTGTCTAAAACCACATTCTATTAAACGAAAAAACCATTTAAACAGTTTACGGTTTAGCATTAATCTATTTCAGAATCCATTAACTTGCCCAGCATGCAACATACTATATTAACAATATTTATTAAATAAAACAAAAGTGACAAGTGAATATTATAAAAACACATACAAGAATAGGAACAAGAATAATGGCAACCAAAAGAATAGTCATGTGAAAAAGAAAGATACCGTAGGAGATGCGCGCCAGGAACTTCCACTGCCATAGCGAAAGAAACCAGTTGAGCGGACCACTGTGACAACTTAATCTTCTCTCCTCTGAAGATGTGCAAGATGTACCCGAATAACATGCCGATGACATACAATATACAACCTATAACATACAATATACCTCCAAGCCCGCAAACATTCATGAAACTAACCAAACAAAATCAATGACACCTGTTACAGCGGTTCACTTTCACTTTACTTTTTTCGGTATTCCAATGTGTATGACGTTTTATTCAAATATTATGTATTCTACGGTACAATATTCCGTAGCAATTTGGGAGAAAATTGGGCAGAAAAGCAATTGATATTCTGATCTCGTCGTGGAATTTTCGCGGGGAATTCTGTCGAATCCACTTCTGATTCGCGTGAAGCACACGTCGCCCGGTCCCAGGAATATCTACTGACAACCGGGGAAAACACGCGGAAATCGCGTTAATAAGTTAAAATTTACACTTTCACCCCGACTCGAAGTTTAACTAAGGCGAGACGGATGCGAAACACGTGAATCAAAGGTTAACTCATCGCACACGGAATATCATTATTTGCCTTTGTACATTTAATATCATGGCATTGGGCGTTATCAAAAATTAACTAGCACTCTCATTAATAGGTAAGTAGATTTATAAACTTTAACAGCACTAACTTGACACAACTCAGGATTATGATTATAATAAATTGCACCCGGCCGTGCAGTCGTGAGGGCTATGATTCGCTATCAAAATAAAAAAAAAACTGATAAAAAAGGATCGCTTATTATTGCGAGCGGTTTCATCCTGCAAATATGCCTATTATGTTAAACAGAGGAAACTACCAACGCCTCCGTGACTCGACATCTCGAATGAATATCTGCGTTCCATTAGGGAACTACGAATATTAAACCTCTTGGGCATAAAATGGCCGTAAAGCTCAAGAAAGAATGTACATTGTCGAGGCCAATGTTCTTATTACTTCTTGCTTATCACACTTACGTGAGTTTCAACGATGATCGACGTCTGATTGGTTTGCACTATTAAGGTCAGGAGTATATAATTATAATCCAGTAAAGTTTTTTTTTCATTCAAAGTCGACTCAAAGAAAGTTTAAAAAATCTTTATTGTCATCAAATTATCATCAAATAGTTTATTTTAAATATCCATAAAATTGAGAAAATCGGTCAAGAGTGTGCCCACCAAGGGTTCCATGCAAGTTTAAAATACTATTAATTTTAATTAGTAGACCGATAGACGTACAGACAGACAGAAAAGGACATCAAAGTGATTCTATAACACTTTGCTTTTCCGTTTGAGGTACAGAACTCTTAAAAACTTACAGTAAAACTCTGTCAACCCTTCATTTTAGTACTTTTGCTAGTAATCTACGCTAATTACGGTTAGAAAAATATTTTTAAAGAGAAACATTCCTTCTCGAGTCTAGGAGGAAGGTAATACAATCTCAAATTTAGACGTGTTTCTAAGAGGAAGTCTATTTCTCTTCGATAAACGTACTCATTATTTTGTTTATTTTGCTCATAATCATTTTATATCACGCCAGACCGTAAACTTTTTTGATTTGTACATTCTGTAATTACCTTGCAATTAGTTTGTGGTCGTAACTTCACTCCCGATGTAGCAACTCCCTATCACATGAAAAAAAACCATTCTTTGTGGTCTGAATTCTACAAAACTGCTCATAAACTTACCATTCGGTGTGGTGTAGTGACCTATTATTGATTACCTACTTTTTCATACCAAAACAAATAATCTATGCAGCTAAAAATTTTCGTCCACAGCTTTGTAGACTTAGTAATTTGGTTGTGCATTGATGATCAGTAGTGACAAACGATTACACAAAGACAAATACATAAACTGTGCAGTTAAAAAAGACTCCAGCTGCTAAATAGCATTTTCACGCGGTTTTCTGATGTAATCAGGTAAAAATAGTTGAAGCTGATCTGAGACTAGGGAAGCGCTCCACCGGCGAGCCCCGCGGGACTGCTTGCCGAGGCTTTGACGCGGCTTTGCTGTCAACCCAGCGTTACCGCACTCCGCTTTGGAACAGTAATCACGGTAGACATTATTTTAGATGCGATATAAGCAAAGATGAGCTAGTGCATAATAACATGAATTCGGCCTTAATATAATTAAATAGATGCATATTCGTAATCATAAATTGTGTTTCACGAAATTAAATCGTTTTATTTTAATATATTTGTGCAGTTGTAATTTTGAGGTTATTTTCACGCCCTATAAATTTTGTCTATAGCTACACAATCACAAACATCATGACTGGCTGTTTAGGGGTTTCCAAAGTAAATTAAAATTACTTTAATCCCTAGAGATTGACAAGGAGCTATAGTCCCGATATGCAGAGACTAAAGTAACATTTTTAGAGCATGAGAAGTGCATGACCAGATGATGATGATAAGTAGGGATTGATAATCTTATTTTGTTTTAAATGATTGAGGAGCTGACTAAGTGCGCATTACCACTAGTGCTCCGTGTTAATCTTGGGCAGATTTATCGGAAAATGTGGTTTCTGTGCATGACTAAGAAGTTACCCTGTAGATATCCTGTGGAAACAAAAGATAGGTTAACAGAAAAGGATTTAAATTATGTAATACCTGTCTACTTAATTGAAATCAGATAATTAAATTATGTGATGCTAATAGTACAGTAGTTCACTAGTTTTATATTGCTCTAAATCTGTTTTTTCAAGGCAAAGAATAAATAAAATAAAAAATTACAACAAAATTAAAAACCATCAAGAGCTTTTGTTTTAGAAAAACACCGCAAGTACCCTTTCATTAAATAAAAGTAGGTAAAATAAAATATTTGCAGTCACAAGGTATTTATTCGTGGCTAATATAGGTAATTAATCTATAGTGCAGTAATTGAGACCCTTGAGGCAGTGCACGTTAGCGTAATGAACAGTCAGCGTTATCCTGATCTCAAATATAGAACGTCCAACCTGCTCGTAAAAGGACGAGGCGTCAGAATCGCTTTCGCTGGTACCGAGCCACCGAACGGGCGTCCGAACCATTTAGCTGCATGTGACTTTTAATTCCTGAACCGCATTCTCACTATTTAAACTTTATTATTAATAGGCTACAAAATAGAATTAAAACAAATTAAACTATTAAATTAAAAACGAATTAAAAACTAAACTAAAACTAATCTTAAAATAAAATAATTAAAAAGGAGGGGGGCCCCTCCACATGCATAGTTCCACAGACGCTGGCAGCACTCCCCCTTTGGATAGCGATACTAATACGCTGTCCAAGGAACCTGCCAGCTCTGCGGTCACCCGTAGCGTCTATTAGCGTCTTCGAAATATCTTTGAAGAGGCTAATAGCGCTAGGACCCCACGGACCAAGGGTCTCAACACCGAAAGGGACAAAGTTATATTCGGTGCTGAGACCCCTATTATATATTATCTTGCCTGATTCGGCCGCTTCTGCAGCCGCGCCTGCTCTACTCGTGGTTCCGCGAAGGTGGTTCTCACTATTTAACTTGTGTAACGCGCGGACTTAGATAAGGTCAATGATTTCGCGCGTAAAGATCAGCTGTGCTCGCCGCGTTTCGCACCTCGCCGCTTGGTGGCGCGCTCACGGCCCGCGCCCCGCGCCGCCCGCGCCACAGAGAGTCAGTTCGCTCCCCGCGTCGAGTCGATGTAAAGCAAATTGCTACTAACCTACAATTATATCTCCGTGGCCCTCATATTATTGTACTATCATTGTGTTGTATATGTCATGTGTTGTTTTGAATAATAAACGTGTTACCAAACCGTTATACTGGCTGCCCAACTCGTGGCTTTGAACCCTAACTTCGAACTGTACCTACGCTTTGATCGCGTGTGCCGCGCCGCGCTAGAGTACCTACTCGCGCCCGTGCCGACCGTAGGTATCTGCCTATTTTAACGAATACGTGCAAAAGAAGTGTGGCGAACTGTTACCATGTCAAGGAATACACGGAGTAAAGTAGTCGTTAACAACGACGACGATCACGAAGGGAGCGAACAGGAGACTTACGACGAGGCGGAGGAGCCGCGCGCCCGAGGCGCCCCCCCCGCCCGCGACGAGACGCTCGGCCGCGCCGGTGCTTCTACGGCCGTGGACACCCAGGCCCTGCTGGCCGGCGTCATGGAGTCCTTCGCCAGGATGCAAGCGGAGACCAACCGGACCCTGGTAGAAACGCTGCGGTCGCTGCCCTACAAAGGCGGTAGCCCATGGAACCCGGCAGCGGCGCCGCCGACGCCCGAACCGCGCGCGCTCTCCGACTTCTCGTCCGCGGTCACTGGAGGCAACTTCTCCAAGTGCACCGCGAGGTTCAACGGGAGGTCGCGCGACGCGGAGGTGCTGGAGGCGTTCATCGACGCCGTGCAGGTGTACAAGGAGTGCGCCGGCGTGAGCGACGAGCACGCGCTGCGCGGCCTGCCGCTGCTGCTGGAGGGCGACGCCGCCGTGTGGTGGCGCGGCGCCCGCGCCGCCGCCGACTCGTGGCCCGCGGCCGTGGCGCGCCTGCGCGGCATGTATGGAGTACAGCAACCGGCTCACAAGGTTTTACGTCAAATCTTTGCGGCGGAACAAAAAGACTCCGAAAGAGCCGAAGTGTTTGTGTGTAAAGTGCGTTCCCTAATTGTTAAACTGCCGTACGCGGTACCTACTTGTATGCAAGTAGATATGATTTATGGTTTATTACATCGACGTGTCAGGAAGCGGTTGCCTAGAGACAGTATAAGTGACGTCGATAGTTTTGTAGAAAAAGCGAGGGCCATCGAAGATGCGATTTCCGAAGTAAAAGTAAGTACGTATAGTACCTATACAGCGAGCGCGAGCGGGGCGGCGGCGTCTCGTTTGCGCGCGCCGCCGTCGCGCGAGTTTGAACTCGAATCGGGCGAGCGCGGCGCTACCACGGGTGCGAGCGCTACTATCGGTGCGAAACTCACTTCTAACTCGAACGAAAATTCGAAACGTGATAGGCGCGTTCGGTGTTCGTTTTGTAAATTTTATGGGCATGCTGTGGCAGATTGTCGTAACCTACAAAATAAAGATAGTAAACAGCAGGCCGCAAGTACGGTTTCCGACGGGGCAAGCGTTAGTACGGGACCTAACCCTATACGTTGTTATGGATGTGGTCAACCCGGGGTGGTAAGGTCAAAATGTGAAAATTGCACCGGAAAAAACGCGCCCGCGAAATCGTATGATTTTAATATTCTTACCGGTAATGAGGTAACATACGTACCCGGTAATGAGCTAACTTACGTACCTAACGCGACGGAAGCGTCACACCCCACAGTGTCCGTCACTATAGCGTCTAGGGTAGGCGTCGCGATACTCGACACAGGAGCTACTTGTAGTGTGGCCGGTTCCACGTTGCATTCTATTTTGCGATCTGACGGTGTACAATTTTGCGAGGCGGAGCGCACCATTGGGCTTGCGGACGGTTCCCGCCAGCAAAAGGTGGTGTTTATCGCGACGGTACCGGTGATTTTAGAAGGCAGGAAAGTGACTACCGAGTTCGTGGTGTTCCCTGGGGAGAATACCCGAACATTGTTAGGCCGCGATTTTATCAGTAATGCTGGGGTCACACTGAACCTAGCCCAGGAGTCATGGTATTTTTCAGATAGCCCCGGCCAGATATTTCCTTTTGTGCAGTCTATCCTTCTCAGGGACACGGAATTGTTGCGAGCAGATATCTCCGACGTGACCTTGCGCGACGATGAGGGAACTGAATTACCGTTAGAGCACAGGAACACGCTCAATGCATTTTTGCGTAGCAGAGTGGACCAGTTTGCTGCCGAGGGACCTCCTACAGATTTCGCCACCCATAAGATAAAGGTGAGTGATAGTCAGGAGCCCCTTGCTTCGCCACCCTACAGATTGTCGCCGTTGAAAAAGGAGGCTTTGGAGAAGGAACTGCAAAAGCTGCTTAGCGCTGACGTCATCGAGGAATGCGAATCCCCGTGGGCCTCGAACGTGGTCCTGGTGAAGAAGAAGGACGAAAGCTTCAGACTCTGCGTAGACTATCGCAAGCTGAACGCGGTCACAGAGCCCGACCGCTATCCCCTTCCCAGGATTGAGGACGTACTCCACGCTGCGAAGACCTCCAAATTCATGACCACGCTGGACCTGCGATCTGGCTACTTCCAGGTGAGTGTCGATCGTGAACATAGAGATCTCACCTCCTTCACGACACCTTTGGGCACGTTTAGGTTCAAGCGCATGCCTATGGGCCTCCGCAACTCTGGAGCCACCTTCCAGAGGTTGATCGACCGGTTTAAGTCCAACTTACCAGGTATAACCTTAGTAGCATATTTAGATGACCTGCTGGTGTTGTCAGAGGGATCGTTCGAGAAGCACCTCGCCGATTTGGAAGCTGTGTTCGATCGCCTCGCCATGTTCAAACTGCGGGTGAATCGTGAGAAGAGCCACTTCGCGAGGGAGTCCGTCAAGTTCCTCGGCCATGTCATCGTGCCAGGTGGTATTCATGTAGACCCGGACAAGACGTCCGCTATAGCCGACATGACTGCTCCTCGGAACGTGAAACACCTGAAGTGCTTTCTGCAAACCTCGAGCTGGTTCAGACGCTTCATACCAGGTTATGCCGAGATCGCCACGCCATTAACTTCTCTATTGAAGAAAGCGAGTACCTGGAGCTGGGGGTCTGAACAGCAGAGTGCGTTTGAGAGAATCAAGTCTCTCCTTGTGTCGGCGCCAATCCTTCGCCAGGCTGATGAGACGAAGCCGTTCGTCCTCAGGACCGACAGCAGCGGGTACGCTATCGGAGCGGCTTTGCTTCAGGGGGAGGGGGTGGACGAGCGTCCAGTTGAGTACGCCAGCCGTCTCCTCACTGCTGCTGAGAAGAATTATAACACCACGGAACGAGAGGCCTTGGCTATCGTATGGGCAGTCTCTAAGTTCCGGGGTTATATCGACGGAGCAGAGGTAATAGTAAAGTCGGATCACCAACCCCTCAGGTGGCTTATGAGCTTAAAGTCGCCGAGTGGCCGCCTTGCCAGATGGGCGCTCATCCTCCAGGAGTACAACCTTAAAATAGAGTATACTCCAGGTAAGGCGAACGTGATTGCAGACACTCTGTCACGACCGGCCTGCAGTACGGACACCGATTGCGACCTGTGCCTGACCGTGATAGACCTTCCTTCTCGCAGCTCCAAGGATGTCCGAGAGAATCAACTAAAGGACCCCGAAGTGCTCAAAATTGTCGAAGCGATGGAATCCGACGATTCGTTTAGGGGGAGAGCCTGGGCTGATAAAGGATACGTAATGGCCGACGGTGTGTTGTACCGTTACGGCCCGGAAAACGAGGAAAACGACGATGCGAGTTTGGTGGTACCTGAACATGAGCGAAAAGACGTGCTGTTTGAGTACCACGACGCCCCTACAGCTGGTCATTTCGGCGTCGAGAGGACGTTGCAACGACTTATGGGTAAGTACTACTGGCCCGGGATGAGGGCTTACGTATCCCAATATGTGAAGAACTGCGCGGCGTGCCAGAGGTATAAGGTGGATACGCGAAAACCCGCCGGCCTGCTGCAGGTGCCAGCCACGTCGCGCCGATTTGAAGTCCTCGCAGTCGACTTGTTTGGACCGTTACCAGATACTCCCTCTGGTAACAAGTGGATTCTGATACTGGAGGACACCTGCACCAGGTGGGTAGAGTTGTTCGCTCTTCCAGCTGCCACAGCAGAAGACTGCGCGAAGACCCTCGTGAACGAGGTGTATTTAAGGTACGGAGTGCCCAGGAGGCTCATCAGCGACAACGGCGTGCAGTTTGTTAGTGAAGTGATGCAGCAGACTTGTCACGTCATGGGCATAAAACAATCCCTCACGTCATACTACCATCCGGCCTCTAATCCGATTGAGCGCAAAAACAGGGACTTAAAGCCGCAGCTCGCCATACTGGTAGGGAAAGATCATGACTCCTGGGATCTCCATCTTCCTGCAATAAGGTTCGCCATGAACTCTGCAGTTACTGCAAGTACCGGCCATTCGCCTGCTTATTTAAACTACGGACGCGAGATGCGCGCGCCCGCCGACGTTTTGTCTGACATGCGAGCGGTGGTAGAAAACGACAACGTTGTCGCATCTATAACCCCGTTCCTCAAGAAGCTTTCTAGTGTGCTGCTCGACGCCCGTGATGTGCATGAAAAGGCTCAGGCAGCGCAAAAGAAGTTCGCCGACGAGAATCGCCGACCAGCACCCGACTATCAGGTAGGAGACCTAGTTTTGTTAAAAACCCAAGGTTCCAACGACGCCAACAGAGGGCAGACGCCGAAGTTCATTCCTCGGCGTGATGGTCCGTATCGAGTGCAAGGGATTGTCGGTAGCGTTACCTACGCCTTAGAACGCGTTAGTGACGGCGTCTTACTAGGGAAGTACCACGCTTCCTTACTGACTCCGTTCGTTGGCCCCATCCAGGCTCCTGTCCAGGAGAAACGTAAGAGGGGAAGGCCTCGTAAAGCTAACCCAGCGTCCGGGACGCAACGCCTAGGTTAGAGGGGGAGGGTGTAACGCGCGGACTTAGATAAGGTCAATGATTTCGCGCGTAAAGATCAGCTGTGCTCGCCGCGTTTCGCACCTCGCCGCTTGGTGGCGCGCTCACGGCCCGCGCCCCGCGCCGCCCGCGCCACAGAGAGTCAGTTCGCTCCCCGCGTCGAGTCGATGTAAAGCAAATTGCTACTAACCTACAATTATATCTCCGTGGCCCTCATATTATTGTACTATCATTGTGTTGTATATGTCATGTGTTGTTTTGAATAATAAACGTGTTACCAAACCGTTATACTTGTTATTTTACCAATGCCCAACTTTACCTTTGTAATGGAATCATGCAAAGCTGGTAGTGTAACGTGTTCTACGAATACTAGTGACTTTATACTTTTTACTTTGCATTAATTTTTATCCGCTTATGCAAACTTGTTTAGTATTTATGAGCACTTTTTTGCGAGATGTAACGTTCGCATTTCCACAAAATCATCTTTTTAACCTGTTTTCATCTGCGTGTACCCATCTCCGTACCGCCGCCGACCACGATCCCGCTGCAGCTGTCCCCAATCACCCATCCTACATTTATTTACATAGGTACTCTTCTACCTCTAACCGACAAACCCTCACTCACTTTACAGCACTCATTCTCAATATCTTTTTGCATTTGCTTTTTTGTACTTTTTCTTTTCTATTTAGTAATTTTTTAATACATGGATCATACGTATGACAAAACTGTATTTACCTAAGTATAACCTACTGAAGTTTGCGGGCCCTTGGAACTGTGAAAAAATCAACCCTTTAAGTTTACGCAATCAAAAGATTACTGTCATTAGAAAAGGTGTTTCCATACAAATTGCCGTCAAATGAAAACCTATTTGATACAACCAATAATATATATATATATATATACATACATACATGTACAAATCTCGTCTTTATCCCTTACGGGGTAGACAGAGCCTAAGGTAACAAGACCTACAGGCCACGTTTAGCAAGACACTGTGGGCGTATAGGTGGAGCCAAAATAGTCATGGGTTGCTAGCCACTTCGCCTATAACATGATTTCTATGATTTTCGACCATAATGTGCTAGAAATTTGAAATTTGGCGTGAAGGTAGCTCTAACAACAACTCTTGAATAAATCTAAAGATCAAGATTTTTATGTCTGTACATAGACAAGTAAGTAACGAATTTAAAATGACCTCACTTTCACGTATTTTACTTGTATTTGTGAAAAAATGCATGAGAGGTGGTCAGTAATTTGTATACATATTCATTACCTCGACTATAAGATTGCTCTTTGTATTTCTTTAATTAGATTTCCGTTGTTTCTCGTCACAATACATCGCCCGTACTAGTCCCACGCTCCCCGGCTAACTCTATTCAAAAGCAGTCCCCTTTCACTACGAAATCTACTATTAGGTTTCCTACAAATCTAAATTGGTACCTTATTATTATTATTTTAATCATTTATTAATTAACCTTTACCTTTACCTTAACCTTAATTTTTAATTCAATTTCAATAACGCAGTAATACGGTTCCTACATTACATTACATCATATTTATTGAAATGCTTTTTAAATTTACGACGGCAGCTCCATAAAAAAAGAGTAGGTACATTAAATACTTGTTTTTATTGTGGTTCAAATTTCCTGGCTTGCAGTACTATTGTAATATCTGAACCACACTAAAGGTAATAATAATAAGAAGATAATGTAACTGGGAAAACAGCGCCTTGTTGGTTTGGTGACGCGGAAAGTTCTTAAAATATATAATTTGACAGGCTCGCCGCGAAATATCGACTACAAATTTAGCGGACAAAGTTTGACGTCTGTGGAACATTTTCAAGCTTCTTTTCGAGATATTTACTGCAAAATACTGTCGCGGGACGGTGGCTGAGACGGCAATTTGTTAGTTCGCGCTGCGTAGACTGGCGCGGCTTGAGAAGCCGGCTAGCAACTAGAGAGGCAACTCATTTTTTAGTAAATACAGACATTTATATTTACAACTTGATTCCGCAACATTAGCTTTGTAGCCCTTTAGCGGAGCGCAGAAGTACTTAATCATTTAATTAAAATTGCTTTTTGTTTGACAGTGGTTTGCGCTTTGTATGAAATAAGATTCTGTCTCTCAAGACTTTGGAATGAACAAATCGTGTAATGAAAACGGTGACAAATTCCTACCGATATCTACATCGTCAGACGTTATCTACATTTATGCTAGTCATATCAATGAACATAAACATGCACATGAATAAATACGACCGTTTTACGAGACTCCCCATAAATTCGATGGTGGAGACATTATACTAGAACAATGTAGCTTACACCTTTATTGAGTTAGGTATAAAGCTATGTCGTGTCGCTTTATGAGTCGTCTTTGTGTTCATCGAAAGCCTTATCAAAGGTGACAGCATAATGTAACATGTCATCTTTGGCACGTGAAATGTTATTTTGAAAATCAATCCTACAATACACGCTTATACTACCGTAATAATTTTGTATCAGACGTATATCTTGAAAGATTCTATAATGGTATGGTTTCCACTACAAAAACTGCTGTACTTCACAGCTGCATACTGTATATATTGTATACATACGTACCTATACGTAAACCATACTGCGTCGGCTACTCTAATATGTTAGACATACTTCGACATGCTTTTCAAAGTATTACCTATTAATATGATGTTAGTTGGTAACTAAAACCTAGAAGTTTTAAATTGTTTTCACGTAACCTGTCTCAATACAGGAGTCCGCTCGGCACACCGGGCACGTAAACCCACTTGGAAGAAGTTTTTCCATCAGTGCCCTGAGTTTACTTAAGCGCTAAAGACCCGCGAGATTAGACCTCAAAAGTTAAAATAGCTAACTCAAAGAGCAAACATGAGATAATTATACTAACTCAATTGAACTTATTTTGTAGTCGCATTAGGCATCTAAAGTTAATACGAAGTTATTTGTTGTATAATGTGAGAAGTTCTCACATTGAAACTGAAATACCTACTTTTAATCCAGTAACGAAGAGTCAAACAACGAAAAAGTATTTAAGTAGGTACGAAATACACTTATTTTAGTATAAATATTATAGTTCCAGTGATAGAATGAATTCAGTATCTACTAGATTCGATGGCCAGACTGAGATAATGTAAACCAAAATTATGCTACCAAATTGCCAAACAGTAAAACTATAATATAATTTGTTGCTAAAACTAAGTGAAATGTTTGACTTAAATCTGCAAATGAAATATTACTTCCACGGAAACTTGGTATTTTTTATGTTAAAACGAAATTAAACAATTGGCTGAGCCAATATGCTTACTGCGGAATGATATCGATATCGATATAGTAGATAATAAAAAAACATATTATATATATCTTAACATAAGTGTCGAAAAAAAAAACTTCACAGAGGCGGTACTGTGAATACAACCTACTAAATAAATGGATATTACTGAAAATTACACCATCATAACAAAGTATCGCCGCGAAATGGAAAATCTCCAATCTAAATCTAGGAAGAGAGTATTGTGTCCAAGAAACGAAATCCATTACTGCATAGCACTGCTTGTATTGCTTTCTTTGTAGCCTTTCCGCCGGACAATAATGGATTTGGCAACAACTACCGCGCCGCAGTGTTATTTTACATGCAGCACATTACTACCGCATGCTCAATGGATTAAATGGAATATAGAATAATTATTGTCATCATCGTCATCTCCACCTTATAGGGACTTAAACATTTATTTATTTATTTATTTATTGTAAATATATTTACACGGCATTACAGTTAAAAACCAATACACCGAGAAACAACAGTTTATAAACTAATAACAAAGTTAAAATCACTTTAAAAGACTGGATTGCCTAACATCCATCATCTCGCAGAATCTCAAGCATTCAGAGCACACAGTCGGCCATCGGCAAGCGAGCAGGTCACACTCAGGTGCTACCGTCAGGAGCGCGATCAGCAGCGTCAGCGCGCGCGGCAGCGGCGAGTTCCTGCGCGCCACAGTGCGCGCCGCTGGCACCGCCAGGAGCACGCGCGCCCGCGGACGGAGAGTTATACGGCCGACATGCCTCTGTCCAGAATGAGACGGTTTGGACTGTAGTTCCCACGCGCTGACCCAGTGCGGATTGAATTGCGAAGGCTTTCTCACCATGTTTGCTTTCGCCGAAAAGCTCATGGTAAATTTCAAATGTCATTTCGTACATATTTGTGTGCGAGAACTGCTAAGGTGCAGATGTGCGTTGACAGCCAAGATAGAATACCAAATGTATAGTGCCAGTGATTTCTCTTAAGTATTTAATCATATAATAGTGTATGATTCGAAAATTTAACGGTAGGTATAGTACAGGTATTAGGCGCACCAAACTGAAACTAAAGCGAAGATAACATCGACTCGTAGGCAGTCAGAGTACTATATAAGTCTGGAAATAAATCAAAATTTTCGACCAAATGACATCAGTAAGCATCCCATACTTATCCCAGACCCATATATAATAATAAAAAACGATTATTACGCAGCCAAAAACATCAGTTCCGCATAAATGTGACGCAAAACGTGATTCACGCAGCTTGGTTGATAAACAGGTGAAGTTAGAACTGATTTTTGTTTCATTCGAAGTAAGCGGCCTAATAAACAACGTAATATTCGGGGAAGATGTTCTCCCTTCATCATTAGGCGAAAGGGCGCTCGGCCCGGCCTTGCTCACGTATAGAATACACGGCCGCTTATTTTATGAACTGCAATAAACGGCTTTACCCTGCCTACGCGAACGCGACTGCTATACTTATGTGATACTATTACACATTTTTTTGGTTGTATATTCCGTCAAGCTGTTCTCTACTATACTCGCTAAACCTGCCGCCAAGCAGTGCTTGCTCTGTGGTGTTGGGTGGTGAGGAGTAAGACAGACGGTGAGGGTACTAGCACGTGGGATGTTTGAGCGATTTTAATATTTAAAAAGAAGCTATCAAATATTTCATTTTTAATTCCTACAAGTTGTTTTTGCTGCCTGTGCGTCCGTTAGCATCCATCCTGCATGTTAGCAATTAATAACCGGAATCTGTGTGTGTATATCGACCAACGACGTTTGAACAGTCCCATCCTGCGGAGACGGTCAGAAGTTTACTATCAAATTATTGTATTGTCACCTGACTTACTTACTGTACTGAATGTTGCCAAAATCCGACCACTGGAAGTCAAATTTAACTTGTAAGATTCGATCTGAACATACAATCAAACATTGCAAGTAAAACAAAAGGTTGTTTATTAAAGGTTGTGGTATTGCGAGTGCCCATGATTGGTGATGCTAACTCACCGTCAGGTGACCCAATCGCTTAGTTAAAAAATATTGGGCTATTTGTGAGCTCATATGTTCTTACTGGGATACAGTATAAATATTGTCTTAATCGTTTAAACACAAAACGCTCAGTGTTCCACCTTGCGTACTCGGTAGAGATTTCGAAATAAAGTTACGTTCAAATTCATAAGCAAAACGTAATCAGGGTTGATTAAAGTGGACGGGTAGGTGAAAGGGACGGATTCTTGGCATTTCATGTCTGTTAATTTATTGACTTAAAGTTTATTTTCAAGCCGGTGCTATTGAAGTTGTTACGAACAGCCATTTCTATTGAAATAATTAATAATGTTTGCGTCTACATACTTACTTAACATTAAGCGACATTTAAGGTGTACATACTGGCTGTGTAATATCATCCCTTAAAACATACCATTTGATATTTTCATTTCAGTCTGCAACTTAAACGTTACCTATACTTAAGAGATAATGTAAGTAGGGCGTACAATAGGCACCTAGTAATTCAATTAGCTTTTTTTTGTATATTTATGTATTAAATATGTACCTTCGGAATAGTTCTCTAAAAAACACATGTGCGCCTGATTTGATACAACCTGTATTTACATTCAAAGCATCGCATCTTCCCACGCCAAAAACAAAGGATAAATAACTAAAATAAAGTAAAATTTAACCCTCCTCGTTTTAAATACTAAACAACAAACAGCCTACTAAAATAAAAACATTATTTTAAAAGCCGTTTTTACTTTTTCAAGTTTTGGTGTCCGAAAATTCGCGTCCTAAAAAGATTCATTTTAATTAAGTTCTCTGCGAAAAATAACGACTTGAGGAAGTACGACCTTTACCTGGCCACCAATCTTCATTAGCTCCATTATTCTGCTGTGAGATACTGCCCACCGCGTCCTGTCCAATACGGTGATCTTATAAAATATTCCCTATCGAGTTCTTGGAAGGTGTGTCTAATATCCTGTAGGTACTAATAATACGACAGCGGAGATAAAATCTATACATTGAAGAAACATTTTTGGGGTACTTAAACCATTTCACAGCAGTATTAGAAACGTCGAAATAATTTATTTCAGTAGTTTTGTCGCTTTGTCTGTCTGTTTGCTCGCGTTAATCTCAGAAACGGTTTTAAATCGCGGTCTCACAGATTAAGTTTGACCAGGTACACCATTATATGCTTTATTTAATCAAAATCAGATTTTTACTTATTGTTTATCCTTTAAATACGTACTGTTTAGAGTGTCACAAAAATCATCTTATCAGAAACATCAGGATAATAGGATAGTTGGTATGAAAGCCCTTGCAATTTTAACCTATTAAAAAAATGGTACTAAGTAGGTACTCATTTGTCGTCAACAGTTTTGAAACAATTCAATTTCTTCACTCTTCAGAAAATTGCGGGAGCCAGCTAGTAAAATGAATAATGTTAGAACTCGTATTTCGCATCTTTATTTTTAAAATGGATCAAGTTACGTGTAGTAACTCCACCTATCAACAGTGAACTACGAAAAGCTTAATTTTCGCTCATAAGGAGAACTAATCTTCTATACAAATAAAAATGAATCGTCGAAATGTAGGTATGTACGCGCATAACTTCCAAACGACTGCACCGAATTGGATAATTTTTTTTAGTTGTGTTTGTTACTGTTTGGACAAGGTTTGTATACAATAAAATTAAAAAAAAAATGCAGCGAGGGCGAAGCCCCGGGCAATGTTATAATAATAATCATTATGGTAATTATTATACTATGGTATTATGTAAACCCTATTTAGAAGTACAAGGCACCGACGATGTGATGTTCCCGTTTCAACGAAAAACTGCCAAGAGCTAGTAAATCTCTAGAACTGGGAGTTCCGTAAAAATTTAAAAACCAGCAAAAAAATATTGATATACATACTTGTTTTTACGATGTGAAGCTCAGAGGTTGGCAAAGAGATGGTTTGAATTTTTTCATAATAATTTCAACTAGAACATCGACGCGTTCGACAGAGAGTAGAAGGATATGAATGTGATCCTATAAGGATTCCTTATTCAATTTGAGATACGGAACCTTAAAAAGTGATTTAACACAGAATAAATGATCAGGTAAGCAGCTTCCGAGCTGACAGGGCTGCGAGCAAGGGTTAATTGAGCATAAATTTAGGCTTTTAGGGCATAATCTGAAGTATTAGAGCTATAATTAAACATCACGAAGGTATACAATTACTATATCCGACTGCAAAGTCCGCTTCATTAAAAGCACGGGTTCCCAAAAGCGATTCACATTTGATTATTTGCATTGAACCTTTTTAATTCCCGAAAGTATCGTGATCGGTGGAAGCAGCGACGCGGCGGCGCGGCTAACGTGTCAAGTGCGGGGGATGGAATCGGTTGATTTATTTACATGGAATGCCGTCGTGACCGTACGTTACTTAGGTAAAGTTGGGGGACATAAATCTCCGACCGCCTCACAAACTGCACGAATTGGCCCGAATGAATAATTCCGAATACATTCAAGCACTTAGGTATTAGAATTTCCATAGCTTAATCCGGTAACATTAGCATAGAATATTTTGACGTGCTGCTGCAAAAAAGTTTGTCGCGAGTTCTTTTCTTATGTAGACGCTATTTTCAGTAACAAAAGCAATTTTGTTGTTGCTAAGTATTTATTGGGATTATATACGCAGGTATTAAATGTATTTGTAAAACATTTTAGGTAGTAACAGTCTGGAACAATAGTTCCAGAGTTGAACTTCTTTTTAGCAGCAGTTTTTTTTTATATTAGCTTCACTGATAAGGGGTCATCACTCGTAAGGAATTTTATTAAATTTAATACTTCATTATTATTCTCGTTACTTTATTCATCCGGTGTCTAGCAATTAATTAACTGGAGATCCGAGAAACATTTCACATTTCTGATACACAAAACGGTACAGAAAAGTTTTGATTTGTTGTAAGACAAGGTACGAAGGACGAAATTGCTCGGAAGTTTTCGCAGTTTGGCAACTTTCCATTAGGTAGCTATAAATATAAGTTGAACAATTCTTGAAGTGGATGTTTTCAATTTCTCTAGTAGGCATAACTTTTGTTTCATGCTAGAATATTTATACTGATTTATATGTATTATGAGATGCCGAAGTACCTGGTGAACCCGTCATCCTTTATCTGAGCTCTAGTATATTTATTATTCAATGTATTTCAACATATTCTAGAAGGTTGTCATTCAATCGATGCGGCCCAGTAGTTCGGTATCTTAGACCAATAGTTATTAAGTAAATTTTGGGCAGTATTTTAGGAGATGATCAATGGATTGAAGGCTTGTTCCATCATAAGGGCAAAGGGCATCGTTGGTGATTTTGAATCGACTTAAGCATTCTTTATGGTATCCATGTAGTTTTAAAGGTTACGATAACCATTTCTATTTAAGAATTAATGCAAAATCTGTTACTTATGTGAATCTTTGTAATTTAGCCCTTTTATTCATAAAGGCATGTTAAGGTTAATGATAACTATGTTTTGTCTCTCTGTTACTTTAACATTTGCCGGTGCTATACAGGCACAGACAGAACATATATTTTGCTGTATGTAGGTACTAGGATTGTAAGTTTATATCAATGAGGGGGTCTTTTCCCCTTTTCTTTAAGAGACTTTTCTCTCTTAATATTTCAGTGACTAAATAAAAAATGTTTCACAAATCAACAAATTCGAAATAACTTACACAGTAAACAACAGGAAAAGGTCAGATTTGAATTTCAACCAGTATAAACTCGTGCTAAGCCCTCACCTAACGTAGTTAAGACCCTTACACTTGTTTATGGGTAATTATTATTCACTAATCCAGTTTGCAGGCCGAATATTTTCAGCCTGTAGTTACTGTCGTAATGGAAATTTTAATTAAATTCGTTCTGTAATTTATCACGTTTCTGCCGTTTTGCTTTGCCCGCCTGAAATATGTTTTACCAACTACTTGCCAAATTTATTTTATAAAGAGTTTAAGTGTAAGTAAATTGTATTACATAAATTTGTTACCCTTCGTAACGTAACGTATATCAATCGATTTGACAAATTACGATGTTGAACTTAAACGTAGGTAACTACATCATTTGTTTTTAATAATATATCTACCTACTTAGTACTAAAGTTGACTCAGTTGGTTTTTCATCCGTGCCAAAAAGGCACTGCAGCATTTTATCTGATAACCACCACTGGCGCTGCGGTTCAAGTCGCATCGGTTGCTAAACTGCAGATATTTCTGACATTCACAACATTTTTAACTGGACTTCTTGTTTAGGTAGGTACTGAGATATTATTGTTGATCTTGAAATAAATGGATTTTAATGACTGACAAATGGACCTAGACACTCGTCACAACTAAAGCATGATTTGAGTGGAGATATTTTTAAGCGTCATCGAAAATAAGTTGGCACCACAGGCTCCTGGAACTGGTTTGGGAATCTTAAGCTTGGGTGAAATCTGCACTGAAAAAAACGGGCTACTTACGGGTACGAAATTTGTAATGAGCCGGCAGCGAACTACTTCTTACGTATACCGCTATCGTAATAAGGTTGCGACCTACGTATTAAGGAGTCGGACCCATGACGCGTAAGTAGGTTGCAGCATGTTCGATAATGTAAGCGTCACGAGCTACTGATAATGTTGTTTCCTACGTAGGTAAGTATGCCGCATCATGAAATTAAAGAGTCCGACTACTTACGTTATACGTAGTCCGCATAAAGAGCCAGCATACGTATTAACGGATCTGTCAAGATTCCGGCACATTATTTACGTAGTCCGCCTAAGTACACAAGTCTACTGCAGCGTTAGTTTAAATATGCCGACACATTACGTAAGGGTGCAGGCTACTTACATACGTTGCACGGCAGTCTTGCACTGAGCATAGATGCCGAAACATTATAATGCATCTGATCACGTGTTATAATGTTCCTGGCTACTTACATAATGTAATTGTATCATATATAAATGGCGATACATTATACGTACTCCACATACTGTCTTAAGTACACGGGGCAAGTATAAAAAGTAGCTGGCTAAGATATTCCGGAACATTATAAGTACTCCGTTTACTTACATAAGATGCTGTCTACGTATATTAAGTAGCAAGCGTACACTAAACTGAATTTAAGTAGTCCGCTCTCCAGTCACGTAATTTAGATATGCAGAAACATTATAAGTAAATTTTTTTTTTTTCAGTCAGACAGTACCAATGCCACCGCAGTACACACGTCTGCTGCCACATGATGTACTGTGGCGGCTTCTGTACAGTAGCACTGCTACCGCAGTACACACGTAAGCTGCTACATGATGTACTGTGGCGGGTCCTATTTGCCGTCACATGATGAACTGTGGCGGCATCAGTATAGTACCGGTGCTGCCGCAGTACACACGTCTGCTGCCACATGATGTACTGTGGCGGCTTCTGTACAGTACCACTGCTACCGCAGTACACACGTAAGCTGCTACATGATGTACTGTGGCGGGTCCTATATACCGCCACATGATGAACTGTGGCGGCATCAGTATAGTACCGGTGCTGCCGCAGTACACACGTCTGCTGCCACATGATGTACTGTGGCGGCTTCTGTACAGTACCACTGCTACCGCAGTACACACGTAAGCTGCTACATGATGTACTGTGGCGGGTCCTATATGCCGCCACATGATGTACTGTGGCGGCTTCTGTACAGTACCACTGCTGCCGCAGTACACACGTCTGCCGCCACATGATGTACTGTGGCGGCTTATGTACAGTAACACTGCTGCCGCAGTACACACGTAAGCTGCTACATGATGTACTGTGGCGGGTCCTATATGCAGTACCAGTCCCACCGCAGTACACACGTCTGCCGCCACATGATGTACTGTGGCGGCTTCTGTAGAGTACCACTGCTACCGCAGTACACACGTAAGCTGCTACATGATGTACTGTGGCGGGTCCTATATGCAGTACCAGTCCCACCGCAGTTCAAACGTCTGCCGCCACATGATGTACTGTGGCGGCTTCTGTACAGTACCACTGCTGCCGCAGTACACACGTCTGCCGCCACATGATGTACTGTGGCGGCTTCTGTACAGTACCACTGCTGCCGCAGTACACACGTCTGCCGCCACATGATGTACTGTGGCGGCTTCTGTACAGTACCACTGCTGCCGCAGTACACACGTCTGCCGCCACATGATGTACTGTGGCGGCTTCTGTACAGTACCACTGCTGCCGCAGTACACACGTCTGCCGCCACATGATGTACTGTGGCGGCTTATGTACAGTACCACTGCTGCCGCAGTACACACGTAAGCTGCTACATGATGTACTGTGGCGGGTCCTATATGCAGTACCAGTCCCACCGCAGTACACACGTCTGCCGCCACATGATGTACTGTGGCGGCTTCTGTAGAGTACCACTGCTACCGCAGTACACACGTAAGCTGCTACATGATGTACTGTGGCGGGTCCTATATGCAGTACCAGTCCCACCGCAGTTCAAACGTCTGCCGCCACATGATGTACTGTGGCGGCTTCTGTACAGTACCACTGCTGCCGCAGTACACACGTCTGCCGCCACATGATGTACTGTGGCGGCTTCTGTACAGTACCACTGCTGCCGCAGTACACACGTCTGCCGCCACATGATGTACTGTGGCGGCTTCTGTACAGTACCACTGCTGCCGCAGTACACACGTCTGCCGCCACATGATGTACTGTGGCGGCTTCTGTACAGTACCACTGCTGCCGCAGTACACACGTAAGCTGCTACATGATGTACTGTGGCGGGTCCTATATGCAGTACCAGTCCCACCGCAGTACACACGTCTGCCGCCACATGATGTACTGTGGCGGCTTCTGTAGAGTACCACTGCTACCGCAGTACACACGTAAGCTGCTACATGATGTACTGTGGCGGGTCCTATATGCAGTACCAGTCCCACCGCAGTTCAAACGTCTGCCGCCACATGATGTACTGTGGCGGCTTCTGTACAGTACCACTGCTGCCGCAGTACACACGTCTGCCGCCACATGATGTACTGTGGCGGCTTCTGTACAGTACCACTGCTGCCGCAGTACACACGTCTGCCGCCACATGATGTACTGTGGCGGCTTCTGTACAGTACCACTGCTGCCGCAGTACACACGTCTGCCGCCACATGATGTACTGTGGCGGCTTATGTACAGTACCACTGCTGCCGCAGTACACACATAAGCTGCTACATGATGTACTGTGGCGGGTCCTATATGCAGTACCAGTCCCACCGCAGTACACACGTCTGCCGCCACATGATGTACTGTGGCGGCTTCTGTACAGTACCACTGCTGCCGCAGTACACACGTCTGCCGCCACATGATGTACTGTGGCGGCTTCTGTACAGTACCACTGCTGCCGCAGTACACACGTCTGCCGCCACATGATGTACTGTGGCGGCTTCTGTACAGTACCACTGCTGCCGCAGTACACACGTCTGCCGCCACATGATGTACTGTGGCGGCTTATGTACAGTACCACTGCTGCCGCAGTACACACGTAAGCTGCTACATGATGTACTGTGGCGGGTCCTATATGCAGGACCAGTCCCACCGCAGTACACACGTCTGCCGCCACATGATGTACTGTGGCGGCTTCTGTAGAGTACCACTGCTACCGCAGTACACACGTAAACTGCTACATGATGTACTGTGGCGGGTCCTATATGCAGTACCAGTCCCACCGCAGTTCAAACGTCTGCCGCCACATGATGTACTGTGGCGGCTTCTGTACAGTACCACTGCTGCCGCAGTACACACGTCTGCCGCCACATGATGTACTGTGGCGGCTTCCGTACAGTACCACTGCTGCCGCAGTACACACGTCTGCCGCCACATGATGTACTGTGGCGGCTTCTGTACAGTACCACTGCTGCCGCAGTACACACGTCTGCCGCCACATGATGTACTGTGGCGGCTTCTGTACAGTACCACTGCTGCCGCAGTACACACGTAAGCTGCTACATGATGTACTGTGGCGGGTCCTATATGCAGTACCAGTCCCACCGCAGTACACACGTCTGCCGCCACATGATGTACTGTGGCGGCTTCTGTAGAGTACCACTGCTACCGCAGTACACACGTAAGCTGCTACATGATGTACTGTGGCGGGTCCTATATGCAGTACCAGTCCCACCGCAGTTCAAACGTCTGCCGCCACATGATGTACTGTGGCGGCTTCTGTAGAGTACCACTGCTGCCGCAGTACACACGTCTGCCGCCACATGATGTACTGTGGCGGCTTCTGTACAGTACCACTGCTGCCGCAGTACACACGTCTGCCGCCACATGATGTACTGTGGCGGCTTCTGTACAGTACCACTGCTGCCGCAGTACACACGTCTGCCGCCACATGATGTACTGTGGCGGCTTATGTACAGTACCACTGCTGACGCAGTACACACGTAAGCTGCTAACCTTAAGCAATATGAACGAAAGGGGCGTGTGTTTTTGTTACGACGGTACAATGACAACTGTCAAAATCACTTAGGTACACGCATACCCCCTTTCCTCATCATTACTTAGCTTTATTTAAAAAACAAGCATAGTTACAATAAATGCCGGCAGATGGTGTTACAGGTAAGTAGGTCTTGTTTTTAGTATTATTTCTATGTCCCACAGCCCTGCGCCGTATGCAGCAGTGTCCAGCGATAACACCCCTGATTTTTTGGCATTCATCATCCCATTATTTAAAGCTGATTATTTGACACCATCAGGCATAAGAGTAAGAGTCAGAATGGCGGATGCACCCCCACAAATATATAAAATGATTATATTCAATATACTAAAAAAAATTACTCAAAATGTGTAACTAGGCAAATTCGGTCAGAGCGAGCATGAGACCTCAAGGCCAAAGGGGCCTACAGCGTGAGAGGCAAGGTCCTTAAATTTAGTAAAAAGGGCGCCTTAGGTTCCTTGCCTGCAAACAGGAATAGTTGCGAGTGAAAGAAAACAAACTTGTTGCTATGCTACACTTTATTGCCTATGACACTTGCTATGCATGTTACTAATGTAAGCTAAGAGACTAACTGTTCAAGTCTATGGTCGAGAGGGAAACTGGACTTCAAATAAAAGCCTTACGATCCGATTGCGGGACCGAGTACATCAACAAACAGTTTGTTGAATACTTAGGTAATGAAGGTATTAAGCATCAGTCCACAATAGTACTCCACAAATCTTCATGAAATGAAATGAAATGAAATTATTTATTTCGCAAGAACATACAGGTGTTACAGATATTATAATAAGTAAGTATACCTATTATGTTACAGGAATTTGATCCATGTCATGTATGCTTTGCCACAATTTGGCATGCAAAATCTAAAACTAATTTGTAATTTGAAAAATTTCACACGAACTTATTTAATTAAATTATTAACTATTAATACAATTTTAAATAATCCGACCCATAAATATTTCTGCATAATAATCCTATTCATATAATTTATCAAAATATTCGGTCAAAGTATAAAATGGTCTATTAATCAAGTAGGCCTTTAATTTTCTAGAAAATTCATTAATACTATTACATTGTTTTATGTCCTCATTTAAATTATTATAAATTTTAATACCATTATATTCCAGACTCCTTTTGAAATTCACATAATTGTTAGATCCTGGCAATTGGATGTCATAATTAAATTTACACAATCTACGTGGTCTGTTGTTGCTATTTAATCTAAAACTGGATTTATTTTTATATACAAAAATGCACACCAAATATATGTAAAGTGAAATTACAGTCAATATTTTATGTTTCACAAATAGTGGACGACAATGTTCGAGAGGTTTTGCCTTTTCAACATATCTAAGAGCTTTCTTCATGTATGAGGTACATCCTCATTTTGAATTTCCAAATAGCGTAATCTTGCTTACCGCTTAATAAAATCCCAGCAAGGGAACGCAGACTAGATCCTTTTGTGTGATCTGACATTTCCGCACTTTTATTGAAAATTCGTTAAAAATTCACTTTTGAGAGGTGAATTTAAATTTTGACTTCACACACAACTATACCACACTAAAGCATAAGCTTATTAAATGCTTTTAAGAGACTTTTCGTGCTGTAACGTATTGAAATAAAATAATAAGTGTCTTCGTTGCATGTTTGTATTGAAGTAAATATGATTTTGACACACAGCTAATTATTCTATATATAAATTTGAATTGACATTGACTAGTTATTATTTATAAACTACAACACTAACGGTTAGGTTTATTGGGCAATGCCAACAACAACTTAATTTATAGGATTTTTAGATGCTAGAGTGGCCGTCAGCTGAGAGTAGGTGAAAAGTGTAAGCAGTGTACTTACACTTGCACTTAGGCATGACTGACTTCATCATTTACACTTGTGATGAAGTCAGTCATGCCTACACAGAAGAGACAAAGACAAATAAAGCTAAGCGGAAGACGTCGAGCCGCCTTCCTTCACTGTCCGCCAAAGGTGGTGGAGCGAAGGGGCCACAGGCACCCGGCGAAACCGCAGACACAGGTCCTGAGCAGCCTCCACTCACTGTGACGTTTTGAAACAATATGATGCCTCGCCTAGCGATGCACGGGCCGAAGCCTAGCCACGCCTAGCGATGAACGGACGAAGCCTAGCCTCGCCTAGCGACCCTGGAACAAAACCGGACCAATCAATCACCTTGTTCATTACAATAGACATAACAGTCCTTTTTATAGAATAAATAACAATATACATACACACACATACTCCCTAGACATTCCCTTGAAACTTTAGAGAACGCAACGCGGTGATTACATACAGGCATACGCACGTCACACCATTATCCCTTATGGAGTAGGCAGATCCGGAGTCACCAAGACTTAAAGCCACGCTTTGCAGTGACTGATATACACACCTCAGCTTAGAGCTGCTAGTACATTATTTAAATAATTAATAAGAATAGTACATACCACACAGTGGGATTTCATATGAAGAATTTAGTACACGGCGTTCGGCGGGCAGCTGCCCTCACACGGCGCTCGCCGGATTAGAGCATCAAGCTCACCATCAGCTGTAAACGTACTGCCATGAATTTCCATACAATCTCATAGTTAGTTACAATACCCAGTCATAATCAGTTTACTTACAATGATAGCGCGATCATTTAGACCGATTTAGATACGAGACGGCCGCCCGGGACTTGAGACAGGGCTCCGCAGCTCGGAATTAAAGCAGAGCCTCCATCCAGAGATATGTAGGCAAGACCGCCTTGCCGTAAGGCTTTAACTGTCAACCGGCCGCTAATTCATCAGCTGAAATGTACAATAAACAACGTTTAAATACTGCAAAACACTACCCAGTCATCAGCGGCAGGTCATTACAAGGCAATAGGCATACTTACGCTACGTCGGTGATAAATAGACGTGAAAAATCACTAATAAAATCCATAGCCAGCGGCTGCGTGGCACGGCCCGGTTACATTGTCTTCTGGAATAAACCAACGAAAAGATTAGAACACCAGTATTATTACATAAAGAGAATCAAAATACCGACCCAAAAGACTGCAAAACCAACCTTTAAACGCTTGATTAAACTGAAATTTCTCTTTAAAACTTAAATAGCGCGGAGGCCATCTTGTCTCGCATACGTGCCCTGTTTCATTCAAGTCGCAGGATTGCGCAATCAAGTCACAGTCATTCGATGTACAACGGCGGCAAAGGCGTATTTCCTCCTTTAACCCCGGCCGGACGCCCCTCGCTACTTGGAGTCTAACTGCAAACATGGAACTGAAATCGTATTTCAACCTGAAACGACCACGAGAGAAATCCTGAAATTTAACCAACTCAATGTTATTACACATAAAGTTTATTCAGTACAAGATTCATAAAATTTACAATATATACATAGTTCCCAAAAAATGTCAGCATCTTTTATTAATTTATTTACAAACTTTTGATTGAGAAAATTGACCCAATGTTTGTAAATTTTTATTGTGCTTTCAAACTTTGGGTCACAAAACAATCCTTTTGACTTCTTTGCAGCAAACATCTGTGTCTGTATTTGGGCCAGACATTTTATGCTGATAACATTATTTTTGATATAATTTTACATTGTTTTTTCTGTAGTTGGGCATTTCACCTCAACAACAAAACTGTCGCTAATCCCATCTGGGGAAGCACCTATGAAATTAGTATGAACCCGCTTTTGTTGATTTTTACACACAACTTATCTCAAAAACCTGTCAAAATTTACGAAAAAAAAATAGTTGTAAAGTCGTTTGGACGATAGTCTTACGATATAGCGTCATAAAGAACCATTGATGAAAAATTGCATTTTTACATTTACTAGGAATAATTTTGTGTCACAAGCCGACGCTTGGGCCGATCGTCGCTTGATCCGCGCCACAGACCACAGTGACGGATCGGGAAAGGTGTTATTTAAAAACTAATGATGTTACAATATGTACCTATAGTTGCCGGCAAACATCTTGAGCATGACCTTGAATGCGCAGAAGTGAATTTAGCGTCTCTTTATACCTACTATTTACAATTTAAGACTTTTACACAGAAATTTACAACGTCTTTTGTTGCTAGGTAATTATGAAAGGCAAAAATAGTAATACCTAGGTAAGTAGTTCCGATCGGGAAGGGTATTAGGCCATGTAATGTATACTCTAAGGATGTTATAATTATACTAGGCAACTAGGTAGGTATATCATAAAATTTTACGCAGAAATTTACAACTTCTTTTGTTGCCAGGTAAGTACCTAATAATGAAAGGCAAAAATAGTAATATATAGGTACCTACATGTACCTATTGTATTGTATACAGTAAGTACTTACCTATGTAGGTACCTATTTTGTGACGCGCATAATTTCGCATAGGTACCGTTTTTGGATTCTTCCTTTAAGTACCTACCTACCTACCTACCTTATGTTCGAGACCTTTTTGCCAAATTCAATGATTGTACGAACATTGACACTTATTTCTGATGTCAACGGCAAGTACCTACTTACCTACCCCATGCCTAGGTAGGTAAGGCTATAGGTTTTGATAAGGTCAAAAATCCTGTTTTTTCCCGTTCTTGTCAAAATTTCGGGAAATCCCCTCCTGCTTAATGCTCCTCTCACCCCAAGGACATAATAATACATACTTACATTACATACATACGCCACGCCTCTTTGCCACAGGGGTAGGCAGAAACTACTTTGTTCCACTTGCTACGATCCTGACATACTCTTGACATACATACACCTCTTTCACTTCATCGACATTCATCAATCTCTTCATACATAATAGGTAGGTAATACCTATATGAATCCAGTTTTGTCCTTATCTCTAAGTACCTATCCCGTGGGAATTTCAACAAATAGTTAGGTAGGTAGGTATGTGACCTTAGTCGCTTATTGTTATTTATTATAAACATACTAGGTACTAACCCTTTTTTTTTTATTTGGAGGGAAAATGCAAGACTTACTTAAGTGCTTGTAAAGTAACACTGGATTTGTATTTTTTATTGTACATGAACCACATTAATTTTACAGGTAATTAGATAAATAGATGTACAAAGGCGAACTTATCCCGTATAGGGATCTCTTCCAGTTAACCTTCATTTGAAGTCCGAAATAAAACTTTTTTTATTTTAGGTATTTGATTTAGTGCTCGCCTACACTTCATGTGCGTACCTATCTAGT
Organism: Pandemis corylana; assembly: GCA_949127965.1. Lineage (NCBI taxonomy): Eukaryota > Metazoa > Arthropoda > Insecta > Lepidoptera > Tortricidae > Pandemis > Pandemis corylana. The sequence goes on along the minus strand of OX421851.1, from coordinate 11,971,081 downwards.
TGGTCGATGAGTTGTAGGTACATTCTGCTTTTCACTTCGATTGCGAGGAAATTATGAGGCCACATTGCAAATGAATGTAGGTAGGTACTTACCTACAATCAAGTTACAAAGTTTTTGTTTTCAAATAATTTTGTTTCTATTATGGCTCATTAAAATTAAAATTGCCTAGTTTTATTAATATAGTAACAATACGGATAATAAAAAAAGAAAAGAAACGAATTAAAATAAAAACTTTGTTTTATAAAAATCTAGTGTGGTGAAAATAATCTTTAAGTATGGTCAATGTGTCGAAGACCGTCTACGAGGCAAGACCGTCTGCTACACGCTATAATTCATTGATTCACAGCATTGATTTTATTCGAATTTTTAACTTCTAGCCTAGTTCTAGTTTTACGCATTATATTTTTGAAATTACGTGCTATACTTACGTAATGAGTTTTTATATGGATTCGTTATTTATAATAAATTACATATGATTCTTCAAACAACTTAATTGTTGACTGTTTTAATACATATAGACCGTGTTTTACACGAGAATTTTATTTTTAAAAATAATCGTGGCTTTAAAAAACGTTTGGAATCTCATCTCCCAGATATATGCCGACCTTGCCTCATAAATGAGAAAATGACGATAAATACGGATTGAAGCCTTATTTCAATTTGTTGAAAGCACATATTTCAATGTCTTAAACCGTTCTAAGTGATGAAGTTGTTACCTTGTGCGTCTTGCTTGCGTATCAAATCACTATCAAACGGACTTGCCTCAATCTCAAACAGCGAGGCAAGACCGTCTACATGTCGAGTTTTTAAAAAAGGCTTTTTTTTAAGAAATTTTGATAAGCAGGCCATTATCAGTATTTCTAAATTAATAAATTAGGCAATATTTTTTTATGAAGCGGCAGTACTTACCAACCCAGGTTATTGTTTACCTAGTTTGGTTCGATGTTCGATCGAAGTTAATTTTAAATACCTATGTAAAGTCTTCGACACATGGACCTTATCTTAACTATAATAAATAGGAATAGGTATTTCGAGTTTGTGTAACAGTCAAGTGCCACGCTTTTTTACTATAGGTACCTACTTACCTAATTGAATTATTGTTTTGTTAATAACTTATTTTTTATTGTAATCTTAACCAATCTAATTAGTTAGTCATAATTGATTATTGGAGTTTCTAGCACTTGACTGTTACACAAATTCTATAGGTAGGTAATTAAAACATATTTTCTAATTTTTAGTTCGGTGGTTTTTAAAGCGTGTATTCTTAGGTTTTTTAAACTATAATTTGCTTTAGGTAAAGAAGACTAACAAATATCACGCTTAGAACGACGTTATGTAGTTCATGTTTTATTGCAGAGTTCCCATGACCACCTTTTGTCGAGACAAATCTAACGAGCCCAATTTCGATGGGGTTGCGTCGTTTAGTTACAGAGTTCCCTTGGCCACCTTTCGTCTTCATCATCAGGCCCTGGACATCATCTAAGACTAAAGTCCTTTCTAAGACGAATCTAACGAGCCCAATTTCGATAGGGTTGCGTCGTTTAGTTACAGAGTTCCCTTGGCCACCTTTCGTCTTAATCATCAGGCCCTGGACATCATCTAAGACTAAAGTCCTTTCCAAGACGAATCTAACGAGCCCAATTTCGATAGGGTTGCGTCGTTTAGTTACAGAGTTCCCTTGGCCACCTCCCGTCTCCATCATCAGATCAGGTCCATGTCATAATCACTTTGCAATGTCATCAGATTTACGTATGCGTGCAAAATTTCAAGTTAATCGGACTTCTAGAAATAGGTGAAAATTACGTTAAAAGATTCCATTACATAGTATGTATACACACTTACCAAAGAATATACATAATTATATATACTACTAGCGACATGACACAAGTCGAGCTAATCCCGGGAAATTGCTACTCTGGAATAATAATAAAAAAGGACGCGCAACACTCTCTTCTGATTGGTCTGTTATGCGGCGCCAAATTTAAAACTAGCTAATCGGACAGACTCATTATAATGAGGCGGCTACATTATAAAACTTAGTGTTGCTATCATAATGAGCAATTTTGATTTATAAGGAACTAGCTGACCCGGCGAACTTTGTTCCGCCTTAAATTTGAAAAATTCCAGTGGTTTGGGCTGTGCTATCCCGCGGGAACTATGCAATTTTCCGGGATAAAAACTATCCTATGTCCTTTCCCGGGACTCAAATTATCTGTATACCAAATTTCAACTAAATCGGTTCAGCGGTATAAGCATGAAAAGGTAACAGACAGACAGACAGACAGAGTTACTTTCGCATTCATAATATTAGTAAGGATTAGTAAGGATTATTACCGGCACACAATGTTGGCACGAAATTATTATCCTTACCTATCCTTTGATGAGTTAAGGCTAAATAAACCAAGTCAATTAAAAATAATAAAAATAAAGTTTTTTTCAATATTAATACATTTTTATTATTATCTTCCTATAAACAAACTTCGTAAAAAGGGTGATTTCCTAATATGATGCGGGGAATTTACAAAACTGACTCTGGCAACACGAAGTCGCTGGGCTGGTCGAAGGGAAGCAACCAGAAGCAACGCGTACGCGTCTCACTTGCTGTCTGTAAGCTATTTTCGTCTTATTTATATCATATTGTGTGTCGATTCGTTGTTGAAACCGTGTGTATCCTCATTGCAGATTAACAGGTAGTTATCGCACCGAAAACTGGCAGATTATTGAACAAGACGCCCACCTACTTGCCGTGTCTTATCCAACCTCGACATTGGCAGAATCATCAAAAAGTTGATCTCACTTGCTTACCAATAAGTGTCGTTAAGTTAATTAAGTGTGTGAAATGGATGAAGATACATCTGCTATTCTCCGAAGCTTGGGCTTAGAGTCCCTTATTCAAGTGTTCGATGGTAAGTAAGTACCTACTAGTTACTAGCTACTAGCTACATCAATAGTCAACGAATTTCATACAGATTATTCTGTAAAATAAATAATATAAAACCACAACATAAAGCAGTCGCCATATCCATATCTATAGAGTATTTCATGTAGGTAGCTGTGTGAAATCATTCCCCACAACTAAAGTACTGAAATTCGGGAGGCTAACAACAGCTCATCTCATGATAAAAACTCAGTCATACTGAACATACGTTCAGTACTTCAGGAAATTGACAATGTTTTGAAAATCAGTCATCGTGCGCCTATTGTGAATGTCAGGTGGTTTTATTTTTTCAAAAAGTTCAATGAACTTAAAGGATTTGATGCTTACAACCTGTATTTTATTTTCAGATAACGGAATTGACAAAGAAGCTCTCTTCCTTCTCGCAGAACCTGAACTCAAAGAACTCATACCGAAAGTTGGGCCCCGTCTTAAGTTAAAAAAATATTTGAAATCTGCCGTGCAGCGGCCGGAGAAGAAGGATTTACATGATGCCACTGTGAGATCTGATGATGAAAGGGTGAGTTGCATTACATTGCATATCAATTATCTGCAGTTAGGTATGGAACTAACAAAGCTGAAAGTGATCATCATTTGTAGTTAATAGTCATGTTAATTAGAGCTTCATCTCTGTTGTATACCTACACGTCCACACACTGGGCACAGGCCTCCTCTCAGAATAAGAGGGCTTGGTGGGCCCACGGGGACCCAGTGTGGATTGAGAATTTTATTTCCTGCAAAAAGGAATTAGTACGGAATTGGCTGATTGTTGGTTGTTGTATTGTATTGTCCTTATATTTTTTTTTTCCAGAACTTACATTGTGATAGCGATACTACTGATGACAATAATTTTGGAGTGGCCGCTGGTAAGGGCACTGCAGATGAATGCCCAAGGAATAATGTGAGTTGGATATTATATATCTGGTTTAAATTAAATTTAAAGGTTTTACATATTGACAGTGTATGGTATTTTCCTAAAATAGTTTTTTCTGAGTGGTGATTTGTACCATTTTCATATTTTGCCATTTAATTTTTTCCTGATAGTTTATTACCACTAATGAGTTAAGTATTATTTATGTATTAAAGCTTTTGCATGTGACTTTGTCCGCTTGGAAGTCAGTTATATTGATGCTTCGGGAATTCTGAATTTTTTGAAATGATAATTGTGTGTCTTCTGTATGTCAAATTTCATCCAAATTCGCTTAGGTCTTTTTGCATGATTGAGGAATAAACATGTAAACTTTCACATTTAATTATGATATTATTTATAGCTGTTACCCATGAGCCCGTGACTTCTGTGCAGAGTGCACGGAGGAAATTTTGCAATACTTACATATTTATACAGACACTAACTAATAAGATTGATAGCATTTTTACCCGACTACGGCATAGCTAAAGGAGGGTTATGATTTTGACAGGCTATGTATGTCTTTCCTTTTTGTAAACTGTTCCTTTCTTTACCAAGTTAGCTGGAAGAGATCCCTTCTTAGGGAGAAGTTCGCCTTTGTACTATTTTAAAAAGAAAGAAAGAAGGCATTTATTCCTTTTTGCAAGACACACAAATATAAGATAATATACACAGTTTTATAGAAAATAAACAAGGTATAACAAAAAAAAAACATAGACATGAAAAATAGATCATCAGCGTTGTGTGTCTTCGCAAAAGTGAAACGGTCGCTGGCTCAGCATTACGCTGAGGTGTTAGACACCTGCAGCACTGATTTTCAGCCAGAACCGTCTATGACTCACGAAACGATACACAGATAAAATATGTATGTATGTATGTATGTATGTAAACTCATTGTGCAAAATAAACAAGATGTGCAAAATATACTACATAATTCATAAACCTTTACGTAAACAATGCAATAGAACCCGACTTATGTGTAACTAAAGAAATACATAAATTAATTAATTTAATTAAATTTTCTGTTTACTTTTTTTTTTTATATGTATAGGAAGGCAAACGAGCAAGTGGGTCACCTGATGGTAAGTGATCACCACGGCCCATAGACACCCGCAACCCCGCAGGGATTGCAGATGCGTTGCCAACCTAGAGGACTAAGATGCAATGCCTCTTGTGCCCGTAATTTCCCCGGCTGTCTTATTCTCCACACCGGAACACAGCAGTGCAAGCACTGCTACTTAGCGGCAGGATTAGCGAGTAAGATGGTGGTAGCGATCCGGACGGACCTTGCACAAGGCCCTACCACCCGCAAAAGAGTTTTTTTTTTAAGTGCAATAAAGAGTTTACGTACATACATACATACATGTATGTATGTTCATTTCTGATCCCTCATAGCTCCTAAGCTACTTATCAGAACTGGACACTGAGGTATCGTTAGAAGCTTCTTGATCGTCCGCTGGTGGCTTGATAGGTTATAATATATGACGTGCCACTTAATCTAATGTATCGCCCTCTAGCGGGCATAAAGTACTCTGTTAATTAAAAAAAATTAAATAAATATACCGTGTTTGGTGTCATTGGAAAGGGCGTTACTTGTACATTTCAAAAATATATATTACTAGCATTTCATTCATATTTCATGCGCAGTACATTGAAACACCAAAAGCGTTTAAATAATTAAAACTAAAACGGGGAGTGCGAATTTGACATTATTTTTTGTATCCAAGATGACTTGATGATGGTTGACATGATATTTCCTCACATTGATTGAGAAAAGCACTGTACAATCCTTGGCCGGAACAGGGATTGCCGGACTCTCGTTTTATCCCGAACTTGTCCGGCAAACCTTTACTTCACGGCCTCTGCAGTAATGTACTTAGTATTATATATATTTTTTTATTTGTTGATCAATAATATACTACAAAACAGCCTCTGCAGTAATGTGCTTAGTATATTTGTATTTGTTGATCAGTAATATAATATGTTTATCAATAATATACATACTACAAAACGAACTTCTTTCCAACCGAGTGTTCCACAATACTCACGCGTTTGTTATTTTGGAATTAATGTTTTTTTTAACATAGGTATGCGAATAATGAAAATAATGCAAACTAACATAGTTGTTTTTTTTGTTGCAGGTATTCAAAATACTAAGTGTAATTTTTTTAGGTTTTTTGGTAGTTTGAATATGTAGTTAGAACGGTATTTCTAGATTAGTTACTTCATATTTGGATGAGCCAAGCCAGCTGATTTTGTAAGTAGTTGCTTTACATAATTATTTTATATCCAGGTTGATCCAGGGTTGAAAAGTAGGGATGCAACGATTTGGCTATTAGATACCGATACATACGAATGAGTTAGCGTAATAGCGTAATAGCGAATACGATAACGAATGCATTACGATCATTTAATTTATACATACATACATACCGTCACGCCTCTTTCACACAGGGGTAGGCAGAGACTACTTTATTCCACTTGCTACGATCCTGACATATTTCTTTCGCTTCATCCACAGTCGTCAATCTCTTCATACATGTTCGTCGGTTTCGGGTACTCCTGACCTGACCTTTTTCCAAAACGTCTCCTATTTGGTCTCGGAACGTCCGTCTAGGCCTTAGGGATCGTTGCATACCTACTGAAAAGGAAACGGGTAGCTTTTTGACTTGTTGATTTGGTATTGGTACGCTCGCAGTAATGAAATTTGATATTAATTGAAAATTAGGGTACGTATTAAAATACATAGTTTAAAATGTATAATGGGTTCAAATACAAAATGGTTTATAATATATAATGCGATTTTCTCAGAAAGTTACAAATTAACAGGATTGTTATAAAACAAACCTAACCTAAACCAATCTATAGATTACGATATCAAAAAAGTTCATTTAGCTAATAGTTTTACAGAAAATTGCGTTATATATTTTGAGCCATTATGTATTTTAACCCATTATACATTTTAAACTTTATATATTCTGATCCGCACCCTGAAAATTAAACGAAATTAAAAGGAATTTAGATCCGTAGCTCAATTCAGGAACAGTAATTCCATGCATCCCTTTTTATTAGTCGCATAACGAATAGCGCATAGAGAAGTGTGGTACAAGCTCTACAGGGGCTTTTACGCGGTATGGTACCGCATCGCGCTTTGTAGGGAGTACTTATTGCAGTGCATCTGGATGGACGGAGACATCCAGCGTACCGACCGATACCGCATCGACAAGTTTGGAAGGGGGCTCATTTTGAAAAAAAAAAGACAAATTTTAGCTATGTGCAGTAGTTTAATAAAACACTTTGTTACGCTTATACTCCATTTGTTTAGGTACTCGAGAAAAATGTAAACAATGTTGACATGTCTTTTTATTGAAATATAATTCTCACTTCAAAAATATAAATCTTTACACTTAACAATTTACCTAATTATGAAATAACAATTTCCTTTCATAATTAATTTTAATAGATTTTTAAAGAGTATATTTAAATAAAAAGACATGTCAACATGGGCGTACCCAGGTTCTGGGCCAGGGGGGGGCTAATCAGAATTTTATAAGCTAGGTGCTTAAAAAAAATTAAATTAAAATAGATATATTTTATATAAATTCTTTAATTAGTAGGGACGTCAACATTATCCAGGGGGGGGCAGCTGCCCCCCCCTGCCCCACCCTGCGTACGCCCATGCATGTCAAGATTACTTACCTTGAATTATTTTTATACTGTTTGTGTTCACTTTTAGGAAAGCCTAGATGGACGAGCTATTTTAAAGGAAGGAGAAGTTGATAAGGGGCTGCTAAAAGAGGGATCTCGACGCAGAATTGCACAGTTGATTATTCACCACATGCTGGAGAATAATCCAGCAAAACAAATCCGTAGCGAAGAATTTTCAAGAATAGCCACGGAGATAGTGGAAATATTTCCAAAGGAAAGTGTGCTGGTCTTTTATTCCGCCTATGTATCTGCTGTAGATATTATAGCAAAGAAGAACGCAAGTGGCAAGTTGTATGAATCATACATCAATCGTAGACGTAAACTACGGGAAAAGGGAGAACTCGCCGGTCGTCGCCGGTCCGCCAGTTGCTCAATTTCCCGGTCATCTTCCACAACTATCACTTCCTCACCGACAGCATCACTGACAGTTGGCGATATCGAGGACGATGGTAAGCAAACTAAGCAAGCACAGTCAAGACAGACTGTGCATTCGAGCTGCAATCTGCTGCTGCTGTTAGAACTGCACGTCGTTAGCAAATGCAGTTATATCATGTGTTATGTTTTTTCTTGTGTTTTATTTACAATAAAGAGTTGTACATACATACATACATACATATCAATAGCACAAAACCTGCTTACAAACTGCAGTTTTGCAGCATTTCAAATGCGGGCTGTCTATGTGAATCTACTCGTTTTTGTGTAAGAGGGCTCTCAAAAATGGGCTTCTCTAGGAGTTTTTCGTTTTAGTATCAGCGTCTTCAGCATGACAGTTTAACTAACTATATCAATCTTATTTGCAGACGACAACACCTCAAGTGAAGAAAATTTAATTTGGTTAAGAAACAATGTTGACCCCTGGAGAACCGTGGAAGACAAATGGAGAGAAACTGTAGACTGCCGCTATAAATTGCTTCAGTCTGGAAAAATAACCATAGCTGATTACTTTAAGGAGTTTCCCGCATTACAACAACCAGAGGGATATACATTGGTAAATATTTAGCACCTACTACTTACAGTGCGTTTTTCTTATCACGCGGTCTTGGCACACTGATTTCTAAAATGAAACCCAGCTGTGTGGAATATAACGGCTATTTCAATTATTGATGGTTCAGTCACCGTTTGTCGTTTTGAGCAGTGTTTATCTAATATTTAGCACTGATTATTTTTATTTTTTACAGCTTATGAATGATTTTCGCCATCAATATCCCGGAAAAGAAAATTCCTTATTTTCCATGATTATTCTAAAAAGGGAAGAAATCGTCGAGTATGCACAGAAAAAAGTGCTCAAAATACGCAATAAAGAGTTAAAGACGGCGATAAAAGACATTATTGGACTTATAAAAGGTGAGTTTTTGTTACTTTTGAAATGTTTTTTTTTCTTTATCTGTTAAAAAACTATTTAGTTTCACGAATAATATTTATGTGTCTTATCCCCATATGAATAAACAACGGAGTAAACCCGGTGTAACTAAACCATGTTTTGTCCGTGTCTGGCAAAACCATATGTCATACATAGTGACAGATAAAGATTGAGTTATATATATTTAGAAGTATAGTCATAAAAAAAAAACGTCAAAAATGAAATTTTAGCAAGAAAATTTTCTCTAATAAGTACCACATTAAAGTTTCAGTTATATATAAAGTAATTTTGTTTATCTGTGATTATGCTCATTTTATTTTATTTTTATTTTAGAGGATGACCCAGAGACGACTACAAATATCGCGCTAATGCTGCTAGCATATGTGGTAAATATTTCTCCAGCTCGGCGACTAAAAGGCAAGCAGCAGCCCTGGAAACCATCTCGTGCGGAAATTTGTGATGGATTTATACAGGTAGTCGCGTCAGAAGCTAACGTTACCGAAACTATTGTAACCAAAAGAGAAAAATTTCAAAGGCTAGGTCGTACATTGCAGCCGTTTATTATTAATGTTGGAAAGAATATAGTCGAAACAAACGCAGTTTATATTGTGGTAAACGACACAGTCTATAAATTCAATAAACTGGTAACGGCAGTAGACTGTGCTTTTAAAATTTATCAAGCAACTGGTGCATGCTACTCCGAAGAAGCAGCTGATGTATGGTTGTTTTTGCAACTGGGATTTTACAATATAAAAACGAAATATGACAGACATACGCAAGCCGTGAATACACTTTTGACTGATTTAGGTGTTTTGTCGCAACATAATTTTGAGTAATCAAGAAACTGTTTAATCCTAACATTATTTTTTATGTCCTCCAAAATGTTTACTTGCTATTATTGTAAGAAAAATGACTTTGCAAGTCCGACGATGCTAGTAAAACATATACAATTAAGTTGCAAATCAACCAAAAACATTTCAGACTTTCGATGTGGTGAACAAAATTGCTATCGTTATTATTTTTGTTTACAATCTTTTAAAAAACATCTAAGTAGGGATCATCTGTCATCGTCAGGGTTTCTTCAACAGAGTGATGTCAACACAGTTGAATCCAATGTATCGGATCTGTTGCAACAATGTGCTGCCAACGCACTTGAATCCAATATACTCGTATCAGATTTGCCAATAACAAACACGGAATCGGTAGTAACAGGAAATGTAACACAAAACTTGCCAATGCTTCAGTATGACGAAAATTCTCTTATTCAACATGCCTCGAATTTTATATCCTCTCTGTATGCTAACCACTTGATACCGCGTAACACTGTGCAAATAATGGTAGAAAGTCTTCAAGTTTTTTTTACTAAATCAGAGTGCATTTTACTGCGTCAGTTCAATGAAACGGTACCATCAGAGCAAACTAATGTGAATGTTATAAATGCTGTTAAAAAAATACTTAGTGCACAATTTAATGCTTTTCAAAATTTAAATACAGAACACAAACGTTTCAAACATTTCAAACATTTAGGTACTTACTCAGAGCCTTATGAAGTAGTTGTAGGTCGGCGATTGGAAACAAAAAAAACTGCTTCAGGGTTATTACGTCTGGTACCAATTAATTGTACAGAACAGGTGATGCCGGTAAAAAAGAATTTAGAACTTTTTTTTTATGTAAAGAATGTCTTAAAGGATACTCTAGATAACATGCACACTTTAGAAGATCACTCTTTTGGTATTGAAAATATTGTTCAGGGTTCTGTATGGAACACGATGTTGGAAAATAATTCATTGGAGACTGATATTGGTATTAAGATTTTACCAGTTATAATATACTTTGACGACTTTGAAATTGGTAATCCCTTGGGTAGTCACGCTGGAATTCACAAACTTGGAGCTGTGTATATGTCAATACCGTGTCTTCCACCTCACTACGCTTCTCGATTGCAAAACATTTTTTTACTGGCCCTTTTTCACTCATCGGACAGAACAAGCTTTGGGAACAATATGATTTTTCAAAAAGTATTTGATTTACTTAACGACTTAAAGATTAATGGTATTAAGATTGACACAGGAGTCTACAAAGGTGTGATAAAGTTTTATGTAGCGGCTGTTACAGGCGATAATTTAGGGCTAAATGGCATATTAGGTTTTGTTGAAAGTTTTTCTGCGAATCGACCATGCAGAATTTGCAACGCTGATAAAGGACAAATTAAATCAATGCTTTTTGAAGAAACAACATTGTTAAGAAACAATTCCAGTTACGCGAATGATTTACTGTTAAATGACACATATGTAACCGGTATTAAAGAAAAATGTTCGTGGCTTGCTCTCGACGACTTTGATTTGTTTCAAAATGTCGCCGTAGACGTTTTACATGATTTTCTTGAGGGCTCTTGTCGCTACGTGATGTCTTTTATCCTCACTCATATAGTTTACACAGTGAAGTTAATTTCTTTAGAAAATTTGAATTCAAGAATACGTTATTTTAATTACGGACCAGATTCGACTTCAAAACCGTGCAATGCGGTGGCAAAAGAAGGTAGATCTATAAAATTGAAATGCTCGGCTTCTGAAATGCTTACTTTTGTTCGATATTTTGGACTGATTGCCGGACACTATGTGCCAGACGAAAATGACGTTTGGCTTTTATATCTAAAATTAAGACAATTATTGGATAAACTTTTGAGTCATAGAATACATGAAAGTACTATTGAACAAGTAAAATTTTTAATAGGTGAATTAAATGAGCTCTATTGCCGCTTAGCAGAAACAGATCTGAAACCAAAGTTTCATTTTCTTACGCATTATCCGGAAATGTTAAAGAAGTTTGGCCCTCTAACACAAATTTGGACAATGAGGTTTGAAGCTAAACATCGTGTATCCAAATTTATAGCCAGAGCATCGCATAACAGAATAAATATTTGTAAAACCATAGCTATAAAACATCAGTTGATTTTAAATGACGTTTTTCTTAAAAATAACCCGCTAACGACAGTCACTTTTGGTAAGAAGAAAATAATGTCAAAAGCTGATATTGCCAATTTTAGACTCAATTACCGGTCTCGAGATATAAGTGATTATAATTGTTGTTATTCATTATCGTGGGTAAATATTTACGGTGTCCAATTTGAGTTCACGTCCATTCTGGTTGTAGATATTTCGGAAACTACATGTCTACCACTTTTTGCTAAAGTACGGAATATTTATCTTATTGACGAAGATACCGTTATATTTTATTGTCTCTTACTGAAATGCATTGATTTTAATCAGCATTACTTTGCGTATCAAGTACGCGAAACAAACGAGTATTCGTTTCTTAGCTATAATACTTTCATTTCACCTGTACCGGCCACACTGACTGTTATGTCAGATAATAAACTTTATGTTACTGTTCGTTGGACTATAGACTAACATTATTTTTCTTTTTTAAATGAACAAATGTATTTTGTCACTTACGTTAATATTTTTCAATGCGTTAAATGTTTTTCTTAGCTATCATATCTATATTCTTATTATTCTTTCAAATTCTTCGCTACGGATTTGTTTTGTTGGATCCTTTAGGCTGGCCGCAGACGCACGGAATCCTGATTCGGTTTCCTGATCAGGAATTCAGATTCGGCATTCCTTAAGCTTAGCACACACGTTCGATTTTTCGTATTAGGTTTTATTTTGTGCAAGTACTTAAAGTGAAGTTATTGTGAAAGCACGTCTGGACTTGGACATCGAGACGACGACGAATTGATCCGATTGATCGCTATTGAATTGATCTCTTTTGTGGTAGTCTGGATTTTCACATTTCGGCTCTGCGTTGTAGGTTTGCATTCAGGTTTGCAGGTTTGCAGGTGCATTTTTATCCTACAACTGGGTACTGATTTGGGTAGCACTGCGCGGATACAGACGCCCGCAGGTGAAACAAACGAACATACAAACAAATTTAATTTTTGAAGAATGCCAAATGCGGGTCCGCCACTTCTTTTTTTTACCTTGGGACGTAGCCGTCTCCAATTCCCTCGACCGTGGGGTAAGGGTGCCTGTTATGGTTTTTAGTGGCCCTTACTGCCTAAAGGTGGCACATTTGCAACCACTCAAAGAAGAGTGGTTCGCAAAAAACATTTACCTTCTAGCATACCGTCCACTCCTCCAGGTTTACCATTTCGTCAAATCTTTGCCCAGGAACGGTAAATTTGGATGATTTGACGGTACCAGTTATCAGTTTCAAGTCGGGCCCTGAAACACGGGTACTGCAGATAGGTTTAGTTACCCATTGTCTTGGTATTGTAGTCATTTCACTGTTGTTACCGTAGGCCTCGACGCAATCGCTTCCAGCGACGGCCACGCGGATTCGATTGATGCCAAGGTACACAACAGGGCTTGTGGTTCTTCGGCCGGGGACCCTCGTCAACCTTTGGTGTTACAGTTTTGCTGGACTAGTGTAAAAGCTCGAGGATGTACTTGAATTGTGCTCCTTCATGCTCCGTCCGTCGTTACAGATGCAATAAGACTTGAGAAAATATTTTTTTCAAATTATTCTTTGTGGTTTTTTATCCTACAACTGGGTACTGATTTACTTTTATTTTGGGTACTGAAAACATGGTTTAGTTACTCCGGGTTTACTCCGTTGTTTATTAATATGGGGATAAGACACATAAATATTATTCGTGAAACGAAATAGTTTTTCAACACATAAAGAAAAAAAAAACATTTCAAAAGTAACAAAAACCATTTATAAGTCCAATAATGTCTTTTATCGCCGTCTTTATCAGATCTAACAGTGGCATCATGTAAATCCTTCTTCTCCGGCGGCTGCACGGCAGATTTCAAATATTTTTTTAACTTAAGACAGGAAAAAATAAAATGGCAAAATATGAGAATGGTACAAATCACCACTCAGAAAAAACTATTTTAGCTATCTCCGGCGGCTGCACGGCAGATTTCAAATATTTTTTTAACTTAAGACAGGAAAAAATAAAATGGCAAAATATGAGAATGGTACAAATCACCACTCAGAAAAAACTATTTTAGGAAAAAAAACGTACACTGTCAATATGTAAAACCTTTAAATTTAATTTAAACCAGATATACATATAATATCCAACTCACGTTATTCCTTGGGCATTCATCTGCAGTGCCCTTACCAGCGGCAACTCCAAAATTATTGTCACTAGCAGCAGTATCACAATCGCTATCACAATGTAAAATCTGGAAAAAAAAATATTATAAGGACAATACAATACAACAACCAACAATCTGCCAATTCCGTACTAATTCCTTTTTTTAGGAAATAAATTCCCAATCCACACTGGGCCCCCGTGGGCCCACCAAGCCCTCTTATTCTGAGAGGAGGCCTGTGCCCAGCAGTGGGATGTGTAGGTAAACAACAGAGATGAAGCTCTAATTAACATGACTATTAATTACAAATGATGATCACTTTCAGCTTTGTTACTTCCATACCTAACTGCAGATAATTGATATGCAATGTAATGCAACTCACCCTTTCATCATCAGATCTAACAGTGGCATCATGTAAATCCTTCTTCTCCGGCGGCTGCACGGCAGATTTCAAATATTTTTTTAACTTAAGACTTAATTAACTTAACGACACTTCTTGCTAAGCAAGTGTGATGCTGTCGGTAAGGAAGTGATAATTGTGGAAGATGACCGGGAAATAGAGTAACTTGCGGACCGGCGACGACCGGCGTGTTTTCCCTTTTCCCGTAGTTTACGTCTACGATTTATTTATACAACTTGCCACTTGAGTTTTTCTTTGCTATAATATCTACAGCAGATACATATAGGCATAGATATAGTCGGAATAGATATAGGCGTAGGCATAGGGATAGATATAGGCGGAATAAAAGACCAGCACACTTTCCTTTGGAAATATTTCCACTATCTCCGTGGCTATTCTAGCAAATTCTTCGCTACGGATTCGTTTTGCTGGATTATTCACTAGCATGTGGGGAATAATCAACTGTGCAATTCTCCGTCGAGATCCCTCTTTTAGCAGCACCTTATCAACTTCTCCTTCCTTTAAAATAGCTCGTCCATCTAGGCTTTCCTAAAAGTGAACACAAACAGTTGATTTATACAACTTGCCACTTGAGTTTTTCTTTGCTATAATATCTACAGCAGATACATATAGGCATAGATATAGTCGGAATAGATATAGGCGTAGGCATAGGCACACTTTCCTTTGGAAATATTTCCACTATCTCCGTGGCTATTCGTATCCGCGCAGTGCTACTATCTACTATATACTATACTATCGTCCTCGATATCGCCAACTGTCAGTGATGCTGTCGGTGAGGAAGTGATAGTTGTGGAAGATGACCGGGAAATTGAGCAACTGGCGAACCGGCGACGACCGGCGAGTTCTCCCTTTTCCCGTAGTTTACGTCTACGATTGATGTATGATTCATACAACTTGCCACTTGCGTTCTTCTTTGCTATAATATCTACAGCAGATACATAGGCGGAATAAAAGACCAGCACACTTTCCTTTGGAAATATTTCCACTATCTCCGTGGCTATTCTTGAAAATTCTTCGCTACGGATTTGTTTTGCTGGATTATTCTCCAGCATGTGGTGAATAATCAACTGTGCAATTCTGCGTCGAGATCCCTCTTTTAGCAGCCCCTTATCAACTTCTCCTTCCTTTAAAATAGCTCGTCCATCTAGGCTTTCCTAAAAGTGAACACAAACAGTATAAAAATAATTCAAGGTAGGTAAGTACTAACAGCAGCATCACTGTTAACTGACCACTCGTGAACCTTATGTCACGTTGTTATATCGTTCACGAGTGATGCTGATGGTACAATTCGTTTTTTTTTAGGTCAGTGCGCGATTCAGATTGACACTAGGCCGGTTTTCTTAACTGGGCTGACACACCTTACACAACTGCCTAAACTTCTAGTCTTAATTTTCAAAGCAGGTGATCTAAATAATAAATACATACTAAATAAAATGTTTTAGCTTTGAGTTGCCATTGCTTGGTATTGTCGTCATTTCACTGTTGTTACCGTAGGCCTCGACGCAATCGCTTCCAGCGACGGCCACGCGGATTCGATTGATGCCAAGGTACACAACAGGGCTTGTGGTTCTTCGGCCGGGGACCCTCGTCAACCTTTGGTGTTACAGTTTTGCTGGACTAGTGTAAAAGCTCGAGGATGAACTTGAATTGTGCTCCTTCATGCTCCGTCTGTCGTTACAGATGCAATAAGACTTGAGAAAATATTTTTTTCAAATTATTCTTTGTGGTTTTTTATCCTACAAGTGGGTACTGATTTGGGTAGCACTGCGCGGATACAGACGCCCGCAGGTGAAACAAACGAACTAACAAACAAATTTAATTTTTGAAGACTGCCAAATGCGGGTCCGCCACTTCTTTTTTTTACCTTGGGACGTAGCCGTCTCCAATTCCCTCGACCGTGGGGTAAGGGTGCCTGTTATGGTTTTTAGTGGCCCTTACTGCCTAAAGGTGGCACATTTGCAACCACTCAAAGAAGAGTGGTTCGCAAAAAACATTTACCTTCTAGCATACCGTCCACTCCTCCAGGTTTACCATTTCGTCAAATCTTTGCCCAGGAACGGTAAATTTGGATGATTTGACGGTACCAGTTATCAGTTTCAAGTCGGGCCCTGAAACACGGGTACTGCAGTTAGGTTTAGTTACCATTGATATAAATGTTTCCACTATCTCTGCGGCTATTGTTTCGAGATACTATTATTATTTAAAATAATACACTAGCAGCTCTTTATTGCGTATTTTTAGCACTTTTTTCTGTGCATACTCGACGATTTCTTCCCTTTTTAGAATAATCATGGAAAATAAGGAATTTTCTTTTCCGGGATATTGATGGCGAAAATCATTCATAAGCTGTAAAAATAAAGTTTTTTTCAATAGTAGGTACTTACTTACCATCGAACACTTGAATAAGGGACTCTAAGCCCAAGCTTCGGAGAATAGCAGATGTATCTTCATCCATTTCACACACTTAATTAACTTAACGACACTTATTGGTAAGCAAGTGAGATCAACTTTTTGATGATTCTGCCAATCTGTCATTTCACTGTTGTTACCGTAGGCCTCGACGCAATCGCTTCCAGCGACGGCCACGCGGATTCGATTGATGCCAAGGTACACAACAGGGCTTGTGGTTCTTCGGCCGGGGACCCTCGTCAACCTTTGGTGTTACAGTTTTGCTGGACTAGTGTAAAAGCTCGAGGATGAACTTGAATTGTGCTCCTTCATGCTCCGTCTGTCGTTACAGATGCAATAAGACTTGAGAAAATATTTTTTTCAAATTATTCTTTGTGGTTTTTTATCCTACAACTGGGTACTGATTTGGGTAGCACTGCGCGGATACAGACGCCCGCAGGTGAAACAAACGAACTAACAAACAAATTTAATTTTTGAAGACTGCCAAATGCGGGTCCGCCACTTCTTTTTTTTACCTTGGGACGTAGCCGTCTCCAATTCCCTCGACCGTGGGGTAAGGGTGCCTGTTATGGTTTTTAGTGGCCCTTACTGCCTAAAGGTGGCACATTTGCAACCACTCAAAGAAGAGTGGTTCGCAAAAAACATTTACCTTCTAGCATACCGTCCACTCCTCCAGGTTTACCATTTCGTCAAATCTTTGCCCAGGAACGGTAAATTTGGATGATTTGACGGTACCAGTTATCAGTTTCAAGTCGGGCCCTGAAACACGGGTACTGCAGTTAGGTTTAGTTACCATTGATATAAATGTTTCCACTATCTCTGCGGCTATTGTTTCGAGATACTATTATTATTTAAAATAATACACTAGCAGCTCTTTATTGCGTATTTTGAGCACTTTTTTCTGTGCATACTCGACGATTTCTTCCCTTTTTAGAATAATCATGGATAATAAGGAATTTTCTTTTCCGGGATATTGATGGCGAAAATCATTCATAAGCTGTAAAAAATAAAAATAATCAGTGCTAAATATTAGATAAACACTGCTCAAAACGACAAA
The DNA here is from genome assembly GCA_949127965.1 of Pandemis corylana. Taxonomy (NCBI): domain Eukaryota; kingdom Metazoa; phylum Arthropoda; class Insecta; order Lepidoptera; family Tortricidae; genus Pandemis; species Pandemis corylana. The sequence continues at coordinate 11,953,176 of OX421851.1, read as the reverse complement.
CGGTGACTGAACCATCAATAATTGAAATAGCCGTTATATTCCACACAGCTGGGTTTCATTTTAGAAATCAGTGTGCCAAGACCGCGTGATAAGAAAAACGCACTGTAAGTAGTAGGTGCTAAATATTTACCAATGTATATCCCTCTGGTTGTTGTAATGCGGGAAACTCCTTAAAGTAATCAGCTATGGTTATTTTTCCAGACTGAAGCAATTTATAGCGGCAGTCTACAGTTTCTCTCCATTTGTCTTCCACGGTTCTCCAGGGGTCAACATTGTTTCTTAACCAAATTAAATTTTCTTCACTTGAAGTGTTGTCGTCTGCAAATAAGATTGATATAGTTAGTTAGGTCACACAGTTACCTACTAATTTTAATATTTAAGAGTTACTAAACTGTCATGCTGAAGACGCTGATACTAAAACGAAAAACTCCTAGAGAAGCCCATTTTTGAGAGCCCTCTTACACAAAAACGAGTAGATTCACATAGACAGCCCGCATTTGAAATGCAATCTGGCTGCATAACTGCAGTTTGCTCTGCGTTGTAGGTTTGCATTCAGGTTTCCGAATCTGAATTCCTAATCAGGAAACCGAATCAGGATTCCGTGCGTCTGCGCCCAGCTTTAATCATTATTTACTACAAACCCTGTATTTGTCGAGTCAATGTCAATGTAGTGGACCCCAGCTACGGCTGCTGTCCGATCCCAAGAGGTTTGTCACTCGTAGGGCTACACTTTTTCTCTAGACAGCACAACACCTTTACAATAAATATCGACTCTATTCTAAATGTAATATTGTCTATTGCAGCTTAGTTTGCTTACCATCGTCCTCGACATCGCCAACTGTCAATGATGCTGTCGGTTTCACTGTTGTTACCGTAGGCCTCGACGCAATCGCTTCCAGCGACGGCCACGCGGATTCGATTGATGCCAAGGTACACAACAGGGCTTGTGGTTCTTCGGCCGGGGACCCTCGTCAACCTTTGGTGTTACAGTTTTGCTGGACTAGTGTAAAAGCTCGAGGATGTACTTGAATTGTGCTCCTTCATGCTCCGTCCGTCGTTACAGATGCAATAAGACTTGAGAAAATATTTTTTTCAAATTATTCTTTGTGGTTTTTTATCCTACAACTGGGTACTGATTTACTTTTATTTTGGGTACTGAAAACATGGTTTAGTTACTCCGGGTTTACTCCGTTGTTTATTAATATGGGGATAAGACACATAAATATTATTCGTGAAACTAAATAGTTTTTCAACACAAAGAAAAAAAAAACATTTCAAAAGTAACAAAAACCATTTATAAGTCCAATAATGTCTTTTATCGCCGTCTCTATCAGATCTAACAGTGGCATCATGTAAATCCTTCTTCTCCGGCGGCTGCACGGCAGATTTCAAATATTTTTTTAACTTAAGACGGGGCCCAACTTTTGGTACAGTTTGACAACAAATATAATGCGCATCGGCAGTATTCGTTTGCGCAGAGAAGCGCAGACCAGTTTCCGATGGTAGCCGAACGTGTAAATAATCTATATTGAACTTTATTTGCAAGCGCAACTGGCAGAGTATTGCTTGCTTTGCATTCTTAGCTCTATCCCGCTTACACGATTTTGCCATTGTTGGTACGAAATCGATCGACCAATAACAGCGCCAGAGTTTCCCGCGCTACTAAAATTGGTATACTGCGCAGGTACATCGTGGAGCATTATTTTTGTTGTCAAACTGTATGAGTTCTTTGAGTTCAGGTTCTGCGAGAAGGAAGAGAGCTTATTTGTTAATTCTGTTATCTGAAAATAAAACACAGGTTGTAAGCATCAAATCCTTTAAGTCCTTTAAGTTTAAAGGAAGGAGAAGTTGATAAGGGGCTGCTAAAATAGGGATCTCGACGCAGAATTGCACAGTTGATTATTTACCACATGCTGGAGAATAATCCAGCAAAACAAATCCGTAGCGAAGAATTTTCAAGAATAGCCACGGAGATAGTGGAAATATTTCCAAAGGAAAGTGTGCTGGTCTTTTATTCCGCCTATGTATCTGCTGTAGATATTATAGCAAAGAAGAACGCAAGTGGCAAGTTGTATGAATCATACATCAATCGTAGACGTAAACTACGGGAAAAGGGAGAACTCGCCGGTCGTCGCCGGTTCGCCAGTTGCTCAATTTCCCGGTCATCTTCCACAACTATCACTTCCTCACCGACAGCATCACTGACAGTTGGCGATATCGAGGACGATAGTATAGTATATAGTAGATAGTAGCACTGCGCGGATACGAACGCCCGCAGGTGAAACAAACGAACATACGAACAAATTTTATTTTTGAAGAATGCCAAATGCGGGTCCGCCACTTCTTTTTTTTACCTTGGGACGTAGCCGTCTCCAATTCCCTCGACCGTGGGGTAAGGGTGCCTGTTATGGTTTTTAGTGGCCCTTACTGCCTAAAGGTGGCACATTTGCAACCACTCAAAGAAGAGTGGTTCGCAAAAAACATTTACCTTCTAGCATACCGTCCACTCCTCCAGGTTTACCATTTCGTCAAATCTTTGCCCAGGAACGGTAAATTTGGATGATTTGACGGTACCAGTTATCAGTTTCAAGTCGGGCCCTGAAACACGGGTACTGCAGATAGGTTTAGTTACCCATTGTCTTGGTATTGTCGTCATTTCACTGTTGTTACCGTAGGCCTCGACGCAATCGCTTCCAGCGACGGCCACGCGGATTCGATTGATGCCAAGGTACACAACAGGGCTTGTGGTTCTTCGGCCGGGGACCCTCGTCAACCTTTGGTGTTACAGTTTTGCTGGACTAGTGTAAAAGCTCGAGGATGAACTTGAATTGTGCTCCTTCATGCTCCGTCTGTCGTTACAGATGCAATAAGACTTGAGAAAATATTTTTTTCAAATTATTCTTTGTGGTTTTTTATCCTACAAGTGGGTACTGATTTGGGTAGCACTGCGCGGATACAGACGCCCGCAGGTGAAACAAACGAACTAACAAACAAATTTAATTTTTGAAGAATGCCAAATGCGGGTCCGCCACTTCTTTTTTTTACCTTGGGACGTAGCCGTCTCCAATTCCCTCGACCGTGGGGTAAGGGTGCCTGTTATGGTTTTTAGTGGCCCTTACTGCCTAAAGGTGGCACATTTGCAACCACTCAAAGAAGAGTGGTTCGCAAAAAACATTTACCTTCTAGCATACCGTCCACTCCTCCAGGTTTACCATTTCGTCAAATCTTTGCCCAGGAACGGTAAATTTGGATGATTTGACGGTACCAGTTATCAGTTTCAAGTCGGGCCCTGAAACACGGGTACTGCAGTTAGGTTTAGTTACCATTGATATAAATGTTTCCACTATCTCTGCGGCTATTGTTTCGAGATACTATTATTATTTAAAATAATACACTAGCAGCTCTTTATTGCGTATTTTTAGCACTTTTTTCTGTGCATACTCGACGATTTCTTCCCTTTTTAGAATAATCATGGAAAATAAGGAATTTTCTTTTCCGGGATATTGATGGCGAAAATCATTCATAAGCTGTAAAAATAAAGTTTTTTTCAATAGTAGGTACTTACTTACCATCGAACACTTGAATAAGGGACTCTAAGCCCAAGCTTCGGAGAATAGCAGATGTATCTTCATCCATTTCACACACTTAATTAACTTAACGACACTTATTGGTAAGCAAGTGAGATCAACTTTTTGATGATTCTGCCAATCTGTCATTTCACTGTTGTTACCGTAGGCCTCGACGCAATCGCTTCCAGCGACGGCCACGCGGATTCGATTGATGCCAAGGTACACAACAGGGCTTGTGGTTCTTCGGCCGGGGACCCTCGTCAACCTTTGGTGTTACAGTTTTGCTGGACTAGTGTAAAAGCTCGAGGATGAACTTGAATTGTGCTCCTTCATGCTCCGTCTGTCGTTACAGATGCAATAAGACTTGAGAAAATATTTTTTTCAAATTATTCTTTGTGGTTTTTTATCCTACAAGTGGGTACTGATTTGGGTAGCACTGCGCGGATACAGACGCCCGCAGGTGAAACAAACGAACTAACAAACAAATTTAATTTTTGAAGAATGCCAAATGCGGGTCCGCCACTTCTTTTTTTTACCTTGGGACGTAGCCGTCTCCAATTCCCTCGACCGTGGGGTAAGGGTGCCTGTTATGGTTTTTAGTGGCCCTTACTGCCTAAAGGTGGCACATTTGCAACCACTCAAAGAAGAGTGGTTCGCAAAACATTTACCTTCTAGCATACCGTCCACTCCTCCAGGTTTACCATTTCGTCAAATCTTTGCCCAGGAACGGTAAATTTGGATGATTTGACGGTACCAGTTATCAGTTTCAAGTCGGGCCCTGAAACACGGGTACTGCAGTTAGGTTTAGTTACCATTGATATAAATATTTCCACTATCTCTGCGGCTATTGTTTCGAGATACTATTATTATTATTTAAAATAATACACTAGCAGCTCTTTGAGCTGATACGTGTATATCTATCACTGCACTTGTGTTCTCTGACTTTTTATGAATGTCTAGTCTATTTTTAAAACTGTTCACTGAAGGTGCACTTATCACAAGTTAGGGGAGTGTGTTCCACGAGTTCACAACACGGTTAGATAGGAAATGTTTTCTGGGGTTGCTTGCGCTTGGTTGCTTGATCAGTTTTAAAGAATGCTCTCTCAAACGTGTATTTTTACTAATATTTAACATGTTTCTTATGTCTGGGACGTTGTAGTGGTCATGTAAAATCTTATATGTCTCGATAAGATCACCTCGCCTTCTACGCTCCACCAATGTTGGTAGATCCAACTCTGAAAGACGTTCTTCGTAGGACTTATCTTCCAAACAACCAACCAGCTTTGGTGCCCTTCGTTGAACCTTCTCCAAGAGGTTGATATGTGTAAGCTATTACAATAATTGTTGCTATTTATAATCATGGATGAATATTTGTATGGTGTCCAATTTCAGTTGACGTTCATTGTAGTTGTAGATATACCGGATAAGTACTTATGCTACAGGATTTATGCTGTGGATTGTAAATATTGTAATGTAATAAAAAAAGTGCTGGAGGATTGTGCAGCGCCCTCTTAATTATAATAAGTATTAAGTATAATGATCACTGGACAAAGAGATTATTTCATTTTTGTATTAAATGTAGTGGACCCCAGCTACGGCTGCTGTCCGATCCCAAGAGGTTTCTCTCGTAGGGCTGCATTTTTTTCTCTAGAAAACATATGACCAATTAAATAATAAAAGTTAATTATTAGAACACGCACCGGAAATATAGTCCTGCACAGCAAATTTCACATACTTTTTTAACTTAAGACTGGGCCCAACTTTTGGTATGAGTTCTTTGAGTTCAGTTTCGCCAAGAAGGAACAGAGCTTCTTTGTCAATGCTATTATAAATACAAATAGTTTATCTGTTATTTGTTTTGTATTTGCATGCAAGGTCTAATGTTGATTATTTGTTTGCCTTCTGGCTAGGGAGCAAGACTAATATTTAGGATATTTAACAGTTTAAGGGCCAGTTTCACCACTCATTGTTACATTTTATGTGACAGATAAATATGAAGCCGTCTCTGTTTATTCAGACAAAACAAAGCACATTTATCTGTCACATCAATTTTAACAATGAGTGGTTAAACAGGCCCTTAAAGTCGAACCTCTCATTGGACCCCGCATTCTACACACCTGTAGCCATTAATTACTAAAACAACCCCTGTATGTGTCGAGTCAATGTCAATGTAGTGGACTCCAGCTACGGCTGCTGTCCGATCCCAAGAGGTTTGTCACTCGTAGGGCTACACTTTTTCTCTAGACAGCATCAGATCAAATCAAATCAGACCAAACCAAATATTTTATTGAATCGGGCGTTACTTTGCGGAGGTCCATTTCAATGAACAAAAATATTTACCTTGCTACTCCGCTACTCACGTGCAAGATAACTAAGCCTGTGCGAAATATATATGTTTTTTTATGCAATCCTTCCCTCGACTACTGCCACATAAAACACATAAATCTCAGAAACTTAATTATCCATTACACCACATAAACACTGACGCGTTGACGTGAGTAGCGGAGTAGCAAGGTAAATATTTTTAACCTTAATTTAACCGTAACCGTATTTGTAACCGTAATTGAAATCAACCCAAATCAAAAATACTTTATTTCAGATAAACATCTATATCGGGTTAGTTACAGTAAAATTTTATATCTTTGTTTAAGTATAAGCACTTATGTATGTATGTATGTAAACTCTTTATTGTGCAAAATAAACAAGACAAAATACAATTGACAAACACTGCGATACATGCACAAAGGCGGACTTATCCCTTTAAGGGATCTCTTCCAGTCAACTTAACTCCAGTTAACTTCCAGTTAACTTATTTATATAAATTGGAAATATTTCCCCTATCTCTTTGGCTATTGTTTCGAGACATTTGTAAGCTATTACGATAATTGTTGTTCTTTATAATCGTGGATGAATATTTATGGTGTCAATTTCAGTTGACGTCCATTGTAGTTGTAAATATACTGGATAAGTACTTATGCTACTGGATTTATGCTGTGGATTGTAAATATTTTAAGAATTAAAATTCTTGATTCATTTGATAGTACCTGGAAATAAATACTTTTTTATTCTTAACTTTGTTTTATTATTTAAATATGTTTTTCTACATAATTAATTATGATAACTATCTGTTCATATAGGTGCTGTACTGGAGCAGGAAAGTACAAGTGCGGGTGCAGTGAAGCATAGTCATAGTAATGTTCTGTACTGCTGTTGCGCAACACAGGTACTATACTCAGGCAAGTACAGTTAAGTTTGTTGTTTCATTGTTTGTACTTTTGTTGCTACAGGTGCTATACCGGCGTGGACAGTTAAGCATAGTGTATAATTACTTTATACGTATCTACTGCTGTAACATAGGTACATAGGGTCTACAGTGGAAGCATGGTCTGTCAGTAATAGTTTGTATTGCTGTTGCACATGTACCACACTCTTGCTCCAGTTAAATCGTGGTTCGCCATATTATAATCGCGCCAAAAAATACAATCAAGGAAAATGATTCGCCTAGGCTGTACAACTTAGGTACAGCCTAGGTTGTACAACCACAAAACCCTGTCGCTATTGCGACATTTGCCTGTCATTACAGGCCACATCACTCAAAGTTCAGTGATGTGGCGTTTTATACGACCCTATCTATAGTGTCAGGGTTCTATGATGATAGGCAAATCAATTTCCTTAACTGTATGGATCGGTGCGGTTATAATAAGATGGCACCATGCTTTAATGTGGTCGCACCTGTAAAGTACCCGTGCTACAGCAGTACAAAAGTATGCTGGGACATGCTTTACTGTTCGCGCACCTGTATCGTACTAGTGCTACAGCAGTATAAACGTATGCTGCAACATGCTTTACTGTGCGCGCACCTGTATAGTACCTGTTCTGCCCCAGTACAAACGTATGCTGCGACATGCTTTACTGTGCCCGCACCTGTATAGTACCTGTTCTGCCCCAGTACAAACGTATGCTGCAACATGCTTTACTGTGCCCGCACCTGTATAGTACCTGTTCTACCCCAGTACAAACGTATGCTGCAACATGCTTTACTGTGCCCGTTACTGTCCAGTAACGGTGCCGCCACATTACAGACGTATGCTGCAACATGCTTTACTGTGCCCGTTACTGTCCAGTAACGGTGCCGCCACATTACAGACGTATGCTGCAACATGCTTTACTGTGCCCGTTACTGTCCAGTAACGGTGCCGCCACATTACAGACGTATGCTGCAACATGCTTTACTGTGCCCGTTACTGTCCAGTAACAGTGCTGCCGCATTACAGACGTATGCTGCAACATGCTTTACTGTGCCCGTTACTGTCCAGTAACGGTGCCGCCACATTACAGACGTATGCTGCAACATGCTTTACTGTGCCCGTTACTGTCCAGTAACGGTGCCGCCACATTACAGACGTATGCTGCAACATGCTTTACTGTGCCCGTTACTGTCCAGTAACGGTGCCGCCACATTACAGACGTATGCTGCAACATGCTTTACTGTGCCCGTTACTGTCCAGTAACGGTGCCGCCACATTACAGACGTATGCTGCAACATGCTTTACTGTGCCCGCACCTGTCCAGTAACAGTGCTGCCGCATTACAGACGTATGCTGCAACATGCTTTACTGTGCCCGTTACTGTCCAGTAACGGTGCCGCCACATTACAGACGTATGCTGCAACATGCTTTACTGTGCCCGTTACTGTCCAGTAACGGTGCCGCCACATTACAGACGTATGCTGCAACATGCTTTACTGTGCCCGTTACTGTCCAGTAACGGTGCCGCCACATTACAGACGTATGCTGCAACATGCTTTACTGTGCCCGTTACTGTCCAGTAACAGTGCTGCCGCATTACAGACGTATGCTGCAACATGCTTTACTGTGCCCGTTACTGTCCAGTAACGGTGCCGCCACATTACAGACGTATGCTGCAACATGCTTTACTGTGCCCGTTACTGTCCAGTAACGGTGCCGCCACATTACAGACGTATGCTGCAACATGCTTTACTGTGCCCGTTACTGTCCAGTAACGGTGCCGCCACATTACAGACGTATGCTGCAACATGCTTTACTGTGCCCGTTACTGTCCAGTAACGGTGCCGCCACATTACAGACGTATGCTGCAACATGCTTTACTGTGCCCGCACCTGTCCAGTAACAGTGCTGCCGCATTACAGACGTATGCTGCAACATGCTTTACTGTGCCCGTTACTGTCCAGTAACGGTGCCGCCACATTACAGACGTATGCTGCAACATGCTTTACTGTGCCCGTTACTGTCCAGTAACAGTGCTGCCGCATTACAGACGTATGCTGCAACATGCTTTACTGTGCCCGTTACTGTCCAGTAACAGTGCTGCCGCATTACAGACGTATGCTGCAACATGCTTTACTGTGCCCGTTACTGTCCAGTAACGGTGCCGCCACATTACAGACGTATGCTGCAACATGCTTTACTGTGCCCGTTACTGTCCAGTAACGGTGCCGCCACATTACAGACGTATGCTGCAACATGCTTTACTGTGCCCGTTACTGTCCAGTAACGGTGCCGCCACATTACAGACGTATGCTGCAACATGCTTTACTGTGCCCGTTACTGTCCAGTAACGGTGCCGCCACATTACAGACGTATGCTGCAACATGCTTTACTGTGCCCGCACCTGTCCAGTAACAGTGCTGCCGCATTACAGACGTATGCTGCAACATGCTTTACTGTGCCCGTTACTGTCCAGTAACAGTGCTGCCGCATTACAGACGTATGCTGCAACATGCTTTACTGTGCCCGTTACTGTCCAGTAACGTTGCCGCCACATTACAGACGTATGCTGCAACATGCTTTACTGTGCCCGTTACTGTCCAGTAACAGTGCTGCCGCATTAGAGACGTATGCTGCAACATGCTTTACT